>OZ022499.1:99598967-100920585 GCA_963989385.1 Ctena decussata
GGAATGTAGCATTGGGCATGCGGGCCCATCATATTTTATACAAATCTTGATCTTGCGTTGACCTTGACCTAATTTACGGGATGGTCAACTTTGGTACATTAGGCTAGTATATGGGAAAACGCTTAAACAGTGGATTTCTCAGAAACTATTTAAGTATTAGGTACAATACTTGGTATACATGGTCGACTAAATGACCAGATGAAGATATTATGTCACTAAAGGTCAAGGTCATTCTGTGGAACCATCCGTCGTCAAGATTTTCAAACATTTTCTCCTCTGAAACCACTGGGCCGATTGAAGCCAAATTTCATATGGAGTCTCAGTGGGATGGGGGAACGAAAGTTTTTTATACCCGGGGTCTGGGTCACATGACCAAGATGGCCACCATGCCCATATATGGATCTAGTTATCTTGGCTAAAGGTCGTTTGTCTGTAATGTGTCAACATTTTTAAAGGACTTCTCCTCTGAAACTACTGGGCAGATTTCAATTTAATTTCAAATGCAGCCTTCAGGCAAAGCGGGAAACAAAGTTTATATATTCGGTCCACTCACATGACCAAGATGGCCACCATGCCCATATAATGGCAAAAACCTTGAAAAATCTTCTTCTCCAGAACCACTGGGCCAATTGCCTTGAAACTTGGTATCTAGCAACTGGGACTGTAGTACTACCAATTTTATATAAATTGAGCATATACTGACAGGTGAGCGATCGTTGCCCTTGGGCGACTTGTCTTATTTAGACAAGAAAATTGTGTACCCTGCAGGGTACCAGATACATGTATGTGTGGAAGTCCTGGCCTGGAGGTTATAAAACTTGAGTACATTCTCAAACTCAAAATAAAGCACACTGATTGGCTGCTTCCGAGCACATGCTCGGAAGCAACCAATCAGTTTGCTTTATTTTGAGTTAGAGATTATACTCAAGTTTTATAACCTCGGATCCTGTTCAGTTTTCACTTTAGTCAAGCTGATTTGAATATTTATATTATGCACATGGCTTACAGTCACATTTCACTTTACACCAGTCACAGAACTCTGACAATTATATGGTTTTATAGAGGGCTTAGAACATTATCAACTAAAGCTGGAGATTTATTGATTATCTGATGATAATTCTGAGATAATTATGTCCCCCCACCAAAGGTGAGGGGGGACATATTGTTTTCAGTGCGGTTCCCGGGCGTCGGCGTCGGCGTGACAGTTTCTTGTGTGCACGATATCTCTTGAACCAATGGATGGAATTTCACCAAACTTGCTTGAATACATCATTGGGACAAGTTTAAGAGCTGATTAGATTTTGGTGACCTTGACCTCATTTTCAAGGTCACTGGAGGACTTAGATGACAATTTCGTGTGCCCACTTTGTGTTCGTGATATCTCTTGAACCAATGGATGGAATTTCACAAAACTTTCATGGATACGTCATAGGGACAAGTTTAAGAGCTGATTAGATTTTGGTGACCTCGACCTGATTTTCAAGGTCACTGGAGGAGTTAGATGACAATTTCATGTACCCATGTTTTCTCCTAAACCAATGGATGGAATTTCACCAAACTTGCATGGATACATTATTGGGACAAGTTTAAGAGCTCATTAGATTTTAGTGACATTGACCTTATTTTCAAGGTCACTGGAGGACTGAGATGACAATTTCTTGTACCCACTATTTCTCCTTAACCAATGGATGGAATTTCATCAAACTTGCATGGATACATCATTGGGGCAAGTTTAAGAGCTAATTAGATTTTGATGACCTTGACCTCATTTTCAAGGTCACTGAAGGACTTAGATGACAATTTCTTGTACCCACTATATCTTCTGAACCAATGGATGGAATTTCACCAAACTTGCATGGATACATCATTGGGATATGTTTAAAAGCTGATTAGATTTTGATGACCTTGACCTCATTTTCAAGGTCACTGGAGGACTGAGATGACAATTTCCTATTTCCACAAGATCTCATGAGCCATTGGATGGAATTTCACCAAACTTGCTTTGGATACATCACTGGGTTTAGCTTAAGAGCTAGTTAGATTTTGATGACCATGACCTCATTATCAAGGTCACTGAAGGACTTAGATGAGAATTTCTTGTACCCACTATATCTCCTGAACCAATGGATGGAATTCACCAAACTTGCATGGATACATCATTGGGGCATGTTTAAAAGCTGAGTAGATTTTGATGACCTTGACCTCATTTTCAAGGTCACTGGAGGACTGAGATGACAATTTCCTATTACCACAATATCTCATGAGCCAATGGATGGAATTTCACCAAACTTGCCTGGATACATCACTGGGACTAGCTTAAGAGCTGATTTAGATTTTGATGACCTTGACCTCATTTTCAAGGTCACAGGAGGACCTTATAATAGGGGATAGAAAATGGGCTGGTGGGGGGACATCAGTTTTTCTCTGAAAAACATTTCTAGTTTTTTAGCTCACCTGAGCCGAAGGCTCAGAGGTGAGCTTATAGGATGGGAGTCGAGCCGTCGTGCGTGGGTGGGTGCGTGGGTGGGTGCGTGGGTGGGTGCGTCAACACTTTCAAACATAAATATCTCAGAGACCAGTGGGCTGATCGCAATCAAATTTTATCTGAAGCATCATTTGGGTGGGGGAAAGGCTGCATTAGGTTTTGGTGCCGATCAGCTCAGAACTCTGGTTTCCATGGCAACAGATAGCCCCCATAGGGTTATAATCGGGAAAACGGCGTCATCACGTTTTCTCGACTGTTTTTGATTAGATCCTTATCATACTTGCAGGTAATGATGACATACACAAGAGCTTGGATGAGTTCGAAATTTGGCCGGATTCGAGCACAGACTTCGGAGTTAGCTGCCCTTGAGCGTTTGAAAAAAATCCCATAGGGTTATAATGGGGAAAATGGCGTCATCACGTTTTCTCAACTGTTTTTGCTTAGATCCTTATCATACCTGCAGGTAATGATGACATACACAAGAGCTTGGATGAGTTCGAAATTTGCCCGGATTCGAGTACAGACTATGGAGTTAGCTGCCCTTGAGCGTTTGAAAAAAATCCCATTGTGTTATAATGGAGAAAACAACGTCATCACATATTTTTAGAAAAACATTGTCAGTGCTCTAGCACCTACATTTCTCAACGGATTTTAAATCAACTTCACACAAATGTAGGGCGTGACAATATCTCGAGCAAGTCCGACTTTAAGGATGCTGCGCCCAAGGTCAAGGTCACTGTGGCTATTTTTAGAAAAACTTTGTCAGTGCTCTAGCACCTACATTTCTCAGCAGATTTTAAAATAACTTGACACAAATGTAGGGCGTGACAATATCTCGAGCAAGTTCGACTTTCAGGATGCTGCCCCCAAGGTCAAGGTCACTGTGGCTATTTTTAGAAAAACTTTGTCAGCGCTCTAGCACCTACATTTCTCAGCAGATTTTAAAATAACTTCACACAAATGTAGGGCATGACAATATCTCGAGCAAGTTCGACTTTCAGGATGCTGGGCCCAAGGTCAAGGTCACTGTGGCTATTTTTAGAAAAACTCTGTCAACGCTCTAGCACCTACATTTCTCAGCAGATTTTAAAATTAATTCACACAAATGTAGGGCATGACAATATCTCGAGCAAGTTTGACTTTCAGGGTGCTGCACCCAAGGTCAAGGTCACTGTGGCTATTTTTAGTAAAAACTTGGTCATCGCTCTAGGGCCTACATTTCTCAACGGATTTTAAATCAACTTCACACAAATGTAGGGCATGACAATATCTCAAAGAAGTTTGACTTCCAGGGTGCTGCGCCCAAGGTCAAGGTCACTGTGGCTATTTTTAGAAAAACATTGTCAGTGCTCTAGCACCTACATGTCTCAATGGATTTTAAAATAAATTCACACAAATGTAGGGCATGACAATATCTCGAGCAAGTTTGACTTTCAGGGTGCTGTGCCCAAGGTCAAGGTCACTGGCTATTTTTGGAAAAACTTTGTCATCGCCCTAGCACCTTCATTTCTCCATGGATTTTGAAATAACTTGACACAAATGTAGGGTATGACAATATCTTAAGCAAGTTCGACTTTCGGGATGCTGTGCCCAAGGTCAAGGTCACTGTGGCTATTTTTAGAAAAACTTTGTCATGGCTCTAGCACCTACATTTCTCAACGGATTTTAAAATAAATTCACACAAATGTAGGGGATGACAATATCTTGAGCAAGTTTTGACTTTTAGGGTGCTGCAATCAAGGTATTTGATTAGATCCTTATCATACTTGCAGGTAATGATGACATACATAAGAGCTTGAATGAGTTCGAAATTTGGCCAGATTCGAGCACAGACTACGAAGTTAGCGGCCCTTGAGCGTTTGAAAAAATCCCATAATCTTATAATGGAGAAAACAACGTCATCACATTTTCATTTTTCATCGGATTCTCTTCATACTTGCAGGTCATGAGGATATGCATAAAAGCTTGGATTAGTTAGCATTTTGGCTAGATCCCACCACTGACTATGGAGTACCTGCCCTGAGCATCCAAAAAATCAATGTCGCCACTCTTTCTTGGTTTCTACTGATCCGATCCTTTTCAAACTTGCAGGTAATGAGGAAATGCATAATATCTTAAAGAAGTTCAAATTTTGGCCAGATCAGGCCAACCACTAGGAAGTTAGCTGCCCTTGACAGCTCTGTCTATTGTGCTCTTGATCGGATACTTTTTAAACTTGCATATATTAAATGAGGGCATACATAATGTTTTGGATGAGTTTAATTTTCAGCCTGATTGGACCACTGACTGTGGAGTTAGCTGCCCTTGAGCATCTTAAATATCCCTATAGGTTTACAATGTCTCTCAGGTGAGCAATTGTTGCCCTTTGGGCTACTTGTTTCTTATTTCTCAATAAAAATATAGGTTGTGTCGAGCAATAAAATTATCTCATCAAAACAGTTTTAATAAGGGGTCACAATCTGTTTCAAATTTTGAAATAACAAAAATTATCTCGGAATAGTTCCAGGTACCATAAAAATTGAGAGGCATAATTTTCCTAGAAATGAAGCAATTTTGTTGTACAGTGCAGTGATGCATCCAGATGAAGCAGAGGGAATGGTAAGTTGCAGATCTGGGTCTGCACTGTTTGCTCAGACCTATCTGTCCTTAATACTTAGAGCTTTCATGGTACTGTCAGACTTTGGCTCCTAGAGCTTTGATATATAATGATTGAAGATCTGTTTCTTTCTTCTAGGGTTTTATTACTCAGAAGTCAGAGAAGCGTCCGAGCACACAGGAAGGAGGGCCCACTGAACTGTTGACCTATGATGAGTTCCATCCAATGCTATTTAGACAATATCAGAACAAGAAGTATCTTGAGTTTGAATCTTTTAATAAGGTAGGCTTTAAAGCCAATTTAAATATTACTAACACAAAAATAAGTTATTTGGAATAACAGGAAGATCAGTCTGATGTGGGAAGTATTTTATCACAGCAAGGTTGGAGTGAACTAATACATGCATATGCTGGACGATGAATTCTTGTCCCGTGCTTCATGTTTAAGACAGCTCCCTTGAAATAAGGCAGGCTTCATCAGTCATAGACAGTAAATGTTTTATCTGATTTTATCATATGACGTCGCATCTTAGAGTGTAATATTGCCATGCATTAAAAACGATTATCCACTAGTGGATTAAATATGCAAATGACGTAACGTTATATGTTGATGTCCATAAAAACGTCGTGTTTTCTCATGGCGAAATCTTGACGTTTTGGTGCAAAATTTGCTAATGAAATGCGATTTTATTGTCATATGATAAATAGAATCTTGCATTCCTGCTCCTGTATTATTGAATTAATTAAACTCGTTGGGGAAAACCGATAAGATGCTCGGCATAGCCTCGCATCTTATCTTTTTCCCCAACTCGTTTAATAAATTCAGTAATGCATGAGCACTCATGTAAGATCCTCTATATACACACGTGTGTTGAAGAAAACTGTTTTTTAAGGTGTATGGGTACATCTCCCAGTTTTTGCCATTCTTTACAGAGGGGAACAACATTTGTGAGTTCCTGTTTGCTTGCCAGATGACAAAGTCCTTCCAGAATGGGGTCTTCTCTTAGAGGAAAGAATTTGCTCTTGTAGGAGCAAACACTTTCCTTTAAGAGTAGACCCCATTTTGGAAGAGCTTTGTCCTTTTCATCAGCTGAATAAGATACTAGAACAGTATTCAATTTAGTTGATGCACTCAAATCTAGGATAATTTTATTGTCTTGTAAAACTATGTCATGTAATATTTTCTTTTCAAATGGTGCTTCCCTGCCCCTAGTTTATTTACATTTCAATCCGTACTGAGTGTTACATTAGGCAAATCTAAAATGAATCACAGGCCAAATATATTTAATATCTGACTCTGAAAGGAGACTTTCAGATCAGGTTATTTGTCATACTGTAGTTGAAGATTCTAATATTTACTTCATTCTTTTCTAGGCTGTTGATCAGTTCTACTCCCAGGTGGAAAGTCAGAAGATTGAGTTGAAAACATTGCAACAGGTGAGACATATACTTGAAAAACTAAATAACTGATACAATATGCTTTGTTTTCAAGTGTGAATTGATGCTCGCCGAGACTAGTCTCCACACATATGCAGTCTGGTCAGAGCATGTGCAATACACTTAAAAGACAAACCTTGAATCAGAACCACACTTTCCTTGACCAGTCTGTGGATACACAATTCCACTAGGGTGTATAAGTAATCACAGTATCCGAACGCACTGTACCATCTCTTCCGGTTTTCATAGCCTTGAATTGAGAGTACAAAATTCGCTTATAACCAGTAGTCGGAAATCAGTATGTTTTGAGATTTTATTTGGAATCTGCTGGGTCATTTATAGGTATTCAGCTTCGAAAATGTAAAGAGGTAAGTTTAATATATAATTTGCTCTTCGGTCTTACACTTTATTACCCCGTACAATGAAAAACTCATGGCCGTCACAGAAATTTATTCCGAACAGCATAATTCAACACCAGTTTGTGTCGTGCAAACCCTAGCAATCATCCTGTTATCAAAACTAACAAACTGTAGATTGATAACGCCTTCCGTTTGTTTTAAAGATTTTTATAAAACATGTAAGAAAAGGCTCAAAATCGTTTTGGAATCATGCCAGGGGCAATTTGAATACTGTACCATTTACTATCCACCCATACATGACATTGTACAGGGCAATGAAGTAAAAGACTGAAGAGCACATAAATGACGCAGCAGATTCCGGATAAAATCTCAAAACACAATGATTTCTGACTACTGGTTATAAGCGAATGTTTGTACTCTCGATTCGACGCTATGAAAACCGGAAGAGATGGTACAGTGCGTTCGGATACTGTGGTAATGTTTTGCTGTCATTTTTGTTGCGACTGCTTTAGCACGCAGGAGTGGCATAGGGGTCACTTTCTGGGTAGTCGGCATCAGTGTTGTTGTTGTACCTATTGTCAATGGTATTTACCCACTGCATTTAGTTTGATTAATCAGATACAAAAAACTTGTATTGAAATTTCATATAAGCTTACATCATGACATTGTCTCCACAAGGCCTGTGTCATTTGCTGGTCATGGTCTGGCCCAGAGGTTATAAAACTTGAGTACATTCTCAAACTCAAAATAAAGCACACTGATTGGCTGCTTCCGAGCACATGCTCGGAAGCAGCCAATCATTGTGCTTTATTTTGAGTTTGAGATTATTTTCAAGTTTTATAACCTCGAACCCTGATCTTATTACACATTATACTAATTTCCACATAACATACCACATTACCATAAATGCCATGGGGGCTTTGCAATTCACAAGTCTTATAAATAGCATTCAAAAGACAAAGTTTGCCAATAAATAATAATCTTGAAGGTCTAAAGCATGTGTTGGCAGAATTTGGATACTTTTCCACAGTGAAAGTGAGAGGGGTGTTTATTTGAGAGGGGTCATAGACTATAAGAAAAAGGATGTTGTACAAATAGTTAAAATTTACACATAATTTATGTTACATATAAATTTTGTTTACTTTGGTTTTCTGGTATTTTCTATTGCCATGGTCATTTTGACTTGTTGCTCCATAGTCTCACTACAAGACATATGAGCCGTGACAAGAGAAAACCAACAAAGTGGTTGTGTGCAAAGCACAGACGCAGATCAGCCAGTCTAACCAGAGTCTTTGCTGTGCACTTAAAGGGTAGATAAGGGACTAAGCTACCTCAATGAGGACAGTGAAGACTCTGATCAGACTGGGCAGATACCCAGGCTGATCTGAGTCTGCGCAGGGTGCACAACCACTTTGTTGATTTTCTTGTGTCGCGGCTCATATATGAGTACATCAAGACTGGTAATAATTTATGCTGACTTGGAAGTTTTGTCTTCCATACAGGAGCGTACAGCTATGAAGAAGTTAGAGAATGTGAAGAAAGATCATGAGAAGAGAGTGGAGGGGTTGCAGAAAGAACAAGAGACAGACAAACAGAAAGGACAGCTCATTGAAATTAACCTGGACCTTGTGAGTTACATACAATGTAGATATTGTAATCATCAAGTTGATGCAAGAAGAAACTTTAAAACCCACTGCTAAAACTTGGACATATCACCTTTTATCCATTGGGCATATTGTACTATACTAGTTTCCATCTGCTTAATTAGTTTTAGTCTGTTATAGTACTAAACATTGCACCTTCTTATAAAATAAAAGTTGCTTATTGCTGAGATGCCTTAGCAGCGTGATTTAGAATACTGAGATTGATCATTTATTTTTCCATCTATAGGTTGACAGAGCCATCTTAATTGTGAGAAGTGCCATAGCTAACCAGATAGACTGGACTGAGATCAAGAATCTTGTGAAAGAGGCACAAGCAGATGGGGATCCAGTTGCCATGGCAATCAAAGATTTAAAGCTTGATACCAACCATATTACCCTGCTACTACAGTAAGTCATTTAGGGCTGTTTAAAGCTTTCAGTGGATTATTTCTGCATCACTCCTAAAAAGAATAGTTTTGGCTGATAATTCTGAAATTGTTACTTTACTGGCCATGAAAAGTGTTAATGAACAGTCATATTTGTCTGTAAGGGGCTAAGGGGCCACCTAATTGGACACAAGAAATAGTTGTTTGAGACATGAGTCTTTAATACAGGTTTGATTGTGCTGTATTTTGGTCCAAGGGACCCTAGATTGCTACTAAATTCAATTAATTTTTTTGTAACTTTGCTGTAAACAAAAATTGTGAATTTATTACAAGTTTATGCAGTTAATAAAGTTTGGCATATAGGAAAAACATCTTTGATTAGAGCAATGAAAGAAAAACTCATTAGAGTAGAATTTTTTTTTTTCCACATTCAGGGCTCTATATGAAGAGTCTGTTTATTCTGCATTAACCTTTAAAATACCACAAAAGCAGATATTACCAAATTTACATCTGCAAAATTATTTAAAAAATGTTTTATCTTGAGCTATTTCATTTGCAGTATCCAACAACTAGTTGTTGGTTGGTTGATTTGATGTTTAACGTCCACGGTAAACAACTAAGGTCATGTTGGGACGGTCAGTGAACCTAACCACACTATTCCTGGGCAGGCTTAGACCTCCTAAGCGGTTAACCAGTACTAAGTGCACATACTTTCGCCAGTAACTGACAACTGCCCTTCTTGAATCAGCGAAAGGAGAAACGAAAGTATGTGGCCAGACTGGGATTCGAACCCAGGACCTCTGACTTACGAGTCAGGTGCCCTACCGATTGCGTTACCCGGCCCGGCCAAACAACTAGAAGGCAAATATTATAAGTCTAGATGAGGCAGCTTATTATGAGCAGCCTCATCTGTATCTATGCTATTTGCAAATTCAACTATTATAATTTTGACACTAATAGTGTTAAATCATATGAGCCGCGACACGACAAAACCAACAATGTGGTTGTGCGCCCAGCGCAGACTCGGATCAGCCTGGGCATCCGCCCAGTCTGATCAGAGTCTTGGCTGTCCGCATGGAGGTAGCCTAGACCCTTAGCTACCCTTTGAGCACCAAATGAAGAGTGATGAAACTGGATGGATGCCCAGGCTGATCTGAGTCTGCGCTTGGCGCACAACCACATTGTTGGTTTTGTCGTGTCGCGGCTCATATTTCTGATGATTCTGATGAAAAGCCAGAGCACATGTCTTATGGAAAGAAAAGAAAAACATCCTATTTCTTATATACCATATTAACCCTATTAAAGGCCCCTGCTATAGAAATGCCCCCAGCATCTTTTCCAAAAATAATGTTATTTTAACTTGCATAATTCCCATTTACTTCTGTGGATGAGGTAGCTCTTTTAAATGAGTTCTGCTCTTAAAGGAAAAAGATAGCTACTAAAGGAGCTAATTCTTTTCCTATAAGATTTGACCCCAACTCTGCTGAGAAGGGAGGCAAAAAAATAATAAAGTTACTTCCCTGAAAGTATACACATCCACATTGATACTGTTTATTAGAGGTATTCTGACAGTGGCTGATTTACTACAATTTAGGCTCTAAATAAAGCCCCCCTTTCCTAAAATGCAGCACCAACAGCGGGAGGGGGGGGGAGGTAACTAGGATCAATATGGTAAATCCCTGCACAATACAGAGTTGAAATGTTCTATTATATTTACAGGAACCCGTATGTTGACAGTGATTTTGAAGATGATGAGGATGATTATATCAAACCTATGAGGATAGACATTGATCTGGGACTGAGTGCTTATGCCAACTCCAGAAAGTGAGTAGACAAATACATGCAACATTTAGAAATGATTGGCTCTGCGCAAAAAATGCACCTTTACAGCTTGCGCAGTTGGTTTAAACAATATTTATTCAATATAAATTACATATATAGACACAATACAAAACATAGCATGGTACAGGATCTGAAGGTAAGTGAATCGCTTATATGAAAGTCATCTCCTGCTTGTGCAGTTAATCTGCAAGTCTGAATTCATTATGTGCTTGCTTTTTCAGGGTTAGACACAGTTTCTCTGTAGTTAATTTTTTGCTGAAGTTTCAAAACATATACTTCTCTGTATATTCTGTACAAATCTCTGGACCAGTGAAATAAAATACTTGTACAAATTTTCTGGTATTCCTTACCACTGGGCAGCATGATTTTCTTCACTGGGCTTTTTCTATATAAGAAAAACACCTAATTTTATTTTACAATTTCAGGTATTTTGAGATGAAAAAGCATGCTGCAGTGAAAGAACAGAAAACACTGGATGCTTCTGTCAAGGTAATTGTTTTTTGGACCCTGACATTTAGTGTGTTGACAGTTCTGTGAGACTTTATTACTGCCTGTCAGTGGTGTAGATATGGGAAGTATAGGATGAAGGTCTGGAATGTTTTTCACTAACAAATAACGTTTTAGAACATTAAATTGTAGCTCAGCATTTGTAACATTTGAGTGGAAGGACAAAACTAAATAGAAGAAAATGATTCAAATAGGATGAAATACTATCCACTCAGTTGGAAGCATGAAGGGATAAAATCATAGAAAGAAACAAACAGTGGCATGAACTGACAGGGGCCTTTAGATTGGAAGAGAATTCAATGAATCTTAGACAAAATGGGTACACATCATATTTTTCCACCATTTTTCCAAAGGGAAATAATATTTGTGACTTCCTGTTTGCTTTCCTGGATGAAACATTCATTCTGAAGGCATTGACTGTTATAATAAAGAATTTGTTCTTAAGGGGAGCAAATTCTTTTCCTGTAACAGTTTGCCCTCATTGAGAATGAAGGCAAAAATGAAAACAGCAAAGCTGTTTCCCTGAAAATGTATCTGTTTGCTTCAAGTTTATTTTCTGTGTTAACAATTGTTGTTGAGGCAGTTCTGCTGAGAAGCTACAACATACATTTTTATTGAGAAATAAGAAATTTATCCCAGGATTCCCATATCTGCAAGTCAGAATGCTGTTTCATTTTGTTTAATGCTGCATGAAAACATACATTGTGACGGTCCTTTTGAACCACATTGCCAGGTTGGTTGTAATAGAGGTAGCAACCTGCTTACGTGGTGGAAAGAAGAGGTTTTCTTTGAGAACTAAAAATTATCCCAGAACAACAATGAAATACTTTCAATACTTGCAACATTGGTTTATATGCTGTGTTTCAGGCTTTGAAGTCAGCAGAGAAAAAGACAAAGGAGACACTGAAGGACGTAGCTACAGCAGCTTCCATTAACAAGGCTAGGAAAACATATTGGTAGGCAAATTCAGCTTTTACCAAAACTATTTGAACAGCTTGTCAAAGCAAATATAATTTAAAGTCCATATATGACTATCCAAAAAGCAAAAGCTCCTGTCATGAATATAACTGACTGTTTAGTTATAGAATGAATTTAATTTTTCTGAGGTTTATCGAAGTGTAAACTACATTGGGTCACATGCAAAGTGAATGAACCCTGAAGGGGTTCATGTGAACTTTGCTAGTGACCCAATGTAGTTTACACTTCGATAAACATCAGAGAAATTACGTTCATTGCTTATATTTACATTAGTTTCAATCAAATCTTTCACGAAAAATCTTACATAAGCACTAAAATTGAAGCAGTAAACCATGTACAAGCAGTTTTTTCTGCAAACAGCAGAACGGCATGCATGACGTCATGACGTTGCTGAAGTCCAATCAGGTTGTAGAGAGTCATTGTTTATTTTTACGTCATTGACGTCCCATGTCTCAGTGTAATTATTGGAATGTAAACTACATTACATTCCAATGGTTTACTATACGGCTTTTCAGTAAATACACCAAGAATGTAAATATATGAAAATGACATTACTGAGTCTGCGCTACAGATTTTTTTTATATCAAGGTATTACGACTAAAACAAATGGAAGCATTTGAGACTGAAATGGCTATGAATTAATCAAACATGCTGGTTTTTGCAGACACTGTTGACCCTAATCAGACTACAGAACAAGTCATATCACAGTCTAGACTGTTATAAATCAATTTGTCAGAGCTCTAGATAAGAGGGGTATTTGATGATAAGTGAGGGATTATTTTCTTTATTTCTCACTGAAACCATATGTCGTGACCCCTCATCTGAACCGTTTCGTCGAGACGGTTCAGATGAGAGGTCACAACCTATGTTTTTATCCAGAATTAACAAAAATTATCTCTAATTATCACAAAATACTCCCTCTTATCTAGGCCTCTGTTTGTACAATGGCCAGGTTAAAGGTCAAGAGATGCAATGACAGGGAGGGGGGGGGGGGGAATTGTTGTCAGTTATATTTTGCAGTATTTATACTATAAATTGGAAAATATTTGTGAAAGTTATTATAATATACTGATATATTTATGGTGCCTGCAGGTTTGAGAAGTTTTTGTGGTTTATAACATCTGAAAATTTCCTGGTAGTGGGAGGGCGTGACCAACAACAGAATGAACTGATTGTGAAGAGATATATGAATCAAGGTGAGTTAGTCATATAAAGACTAAGAAGTTACAAAGAAAAACAAAGGATGCATCTGTTTAATCTAATCAGGACATTTGGCGTCTGAGAAAAGGTAGATATGCTTCCATTAACTGCACATTTTTACTCCAACTTTACCCCGGAAATGTAGCAGAAAGTACAGTATTATAAATTTTACTCTCAAAGTTGGGCATGGCAAAGTTAGACAGATATGTATATACCAACAAACCACATCAATCATTGACAAACATTGTATTCTGCGATTTGGTAATTTTCTAAAAGGCGGAATTCTATATCTGTGTATGTCTCACAGGTTTTTATGAAGTTGGCAGCAGCACAAAACATTTTTTGTAAGTGTTAGGCAGTATCTATTGATTGGTTTGTATTTGCCGTTATGGGCTGAAAACCTAATTAAAATATGATTCAGGTGTGTATGTATAGAGGTATGTTTATGATGAAGTTGTAAAACGATAGATTGAGCATTACAGTACTCCATTACTGAAGCTGTATGTTTTCAGGTGACATCTATGTGCATGCTGATCTACATGGTGCCAGCAGTGTTGTAATTAAAAATCCCACTGGTAAGTTCACATTATTTAGAACTCCAGAAATTTTATATTGTTTATTCTGAAATGATTCATGAAAACGTGGAAATAGAGTCTTTGCAATAATCATATTTGTGTTTGTTTTATTATGTTTGCCAACCATGGTTAACCTCACCATTTATGAATTTTGAAGCAAGTCAGAACCATAGAATTTAACTTGTATCTAGATGAAAGTTTACTGGTCAGAAACAGCATTGTTTAAGGCTTGTTAAGTCCTTGAAAAAGTTAATACAGTGATAAAAGCTTTTAGTGTCTTTTGACCTGTAGATATTTGTAGTGACATGGCTCAATATTTTGCTGTTAATATGAAGTCCGTATAAAAGAGATATTTCCTTGTAAGTGAGTGAACTTCATTTAGTTCTATGTGCATATAAAGAGATTAAGAGACATTTTTTAATATTAACATGACTATGTCCTGTAGATAACTTTACTATAAGCTAAGCCATAAGATTACGGCTGTATAGCATATGCAAGCAGTAAAGACTCAGATCAGGCAACAAACCACCAACAGTGCTCCAGATAAGAAGGGGTAACAGAGATAATTTTGGGATAATTATCCATATTTCTCCACAAAAACATATTTTGTGACCCATCATTAGAACCGTCTCCTCGAGACGGTTCTAATGAGGGGCCACAACATATGTTTTCGTTGAGAAATAAGAAAAATTATCTTTGAATTATCCTCAATACCCTTTCTTATCTGGAGCTCTGACCAAGTCCTTGGATGGGCCACCACTACCCTGTAACATGTCAGTACTGGGTATTGAACTAGGGCAGCAATGGTTTTCTCTGGGTTTACTGGTTTCCTCTATCATGTAATGCTGACTTAAAGACGAACACACCATGCCTTTGAAAATACATTTATAAGTTCTGTTGAGCTTCTTATATTATTATAGAAAATATTTTAGATTTAATCAACAAAGTCTTAACAAAATTTTTTCCATATGTGGATCCACATTCCAGGATGTTTCCTATCGGCATCAGCAATTTGTAGGTCCTGCAATATGTAGATCTTGACGATTCTGTGCCGTGAAAAGTGAAACCTCTGATCAGTCTCCTTTGAGCTAATTAACAGCATATAATTCATATAATTTCAATAGCTAATACAATAGCATACCATATTTCATGTTTTTCTCATCTGTAGGCGAACCTGTACCACCAAAGACACTGAATGAAGCAGGGACTATGGCCATTTGTAACAGTGCAGCATGGGATGCCAAGGTCGTGACTAGTGCATGGTGGGTATATCCCAGCCAAGTGTCCAAGACTGCACCATCTGGAGAATACCTCACTACAGGAAGCTTTATGATACGAGGGAAGAAAAATTACCTGCCTCCATCATACCTTATCTACGGATTTGCGGTTTTGTTCAAGGTATGTGATATAAAGTGGTATGATCATGACTTTAATACCAAAAGTGCTCTCAGAGTTAGAAAACCATTGCTAGTTTCTGTCGTTGTTTTCAGGTGAATCAATACACATTCATGTTTTTGTTGTTGTTTTTTTTTGCCAGTTTCAGAAAGGGGAGCCAGTTTCATGACTTTCTAATTGTTTCCCTAGCAACAAAGCCCTTCTACTCATAAAAGAAAGAATTTGCTCCTATCAAATACTGTGATTCTGATTATTAACCCTATTGCACTCAGAATGACCAAAACTCCATAGAGTTTTGGCCCTTCTAAGTGCAATAGGGTTAACAACTCAATAGAGTTTTGGCCCTTCTGAGTGCAATAGGGTTAATGAACCCAATTACTGTCAATATATCTCTATAGCACTTATTAAAAAAAAAAAGTTTTGACTTTATGTTGATAAGTTTTGGCATCTACAGCTCATCTGAAGCCTATTCACCTTTAAAATTGCTCAGATATAAATTGCATAAAAGTTTTATCAAAACTTATTACAAATGAAATTTATATGTCCATAATTGAACTTCAAGTATGATCTTTACTATTCTTTCAGCTGGAAGAGAGCAGTGTATTCAGGCATGAAGGAGAACGTAAAATACGAGTGGCAGAAGAAGATGAAATGTCTGTGGCTGATTCCATAGCAACAGAGGTTACCATGGAGACAATTAGTGACCATGAACAAGACCTGTCAGATGATGAGGAAGAGGATAAAGGCACGTCAGAGGATGTAACAGATATTGGTGGTACTGCAGAAAATTGTGATAGAAAGATAGAAAAAGACCAAACAGATGAAAGTAAAGATAAAACAGAGTTAGATAAGTGTACATGTGATAATGCTGAAAATTCAGAAAGTCAGAAAACAGAGACATCAGAAAAAGCTGTTGTGTCAGATGTGGATATCAAAATTGAAATTGATGAAAAAAGAACTAAAAATGAGAATCAGATTGACAAACAGTCAGAAAGTGCTAAAGACAATCAAAGTGAAGAGAAAGTAGTGGAGTTTCCGGATACAGAAATTAGCTTGCAGCATGTAAAAGGAGATAAGTAAGTTAAGAATTATACTTCGACTTATCAAAGTGTTTTATGATACCCTCATAAAGTTTCTCAGTATTGAGACAGATAAGTTTGAGCAGACAATGCAGACCCAGATCAGACTGCTTTTAAGGAGTGATCTACTCAGGTTCTAACCTGTTTGCCATTTTACCTGCAGCTTTTTGGAGAAGTCCTGCATTGTACATATCAGGACAGTTATGGTTGATATTTATTAGAATTTTATGGTAATTTTGAAGTAAGATTCAGTGCTCCAGATAAGAAGGGGTAACAGGGATAATTTAGGGACAATTTTCCACATTTCTTCATAAAAACATATGTTGTGACCCCTCATTAGAACTGTCTCATTGAGACAGTTCTAATGAGGGGTCACAACATATGTTTTCATGGAGAAATAAGAAAAATTATCTTTGAATTAGCCTCAGTACCCCCTCATATTTGGAGTTCTGAAGATTTTATAGTTTTTCTTAAAATTCTCTTGAAATTATTATGTTATTGTTATCATAGCATTTGGATATTAATTCTTATTTCTCCATAAACGTTGTGTGCCCCTTATTAGAACTTCCTTGCCAAAGGTTTCCTGATGAGGAGACTTAGGTTAAATGGATACACTTTCAGGGGAAGCAACTCTGCCATTTTTATTTCGATGCTCTTCCTATTAGAGATTGGATCTTGAAAGAGTTTTCTCCTCAAGGAGCAAATCAGAGAAAATTTGTTTAAGTTACAGTAGACTTAATTTTGGAAGGTTGTCATCCCTTAGGGTTAGCAAACAGGAAGTCACAAAAGTTGTCTTCCTTTGCGAAAATGACAGAAAAATATGGCTGTTTGTCCATACCGCTTAACATATTTCATTATTACATAAACACTCCTTTTTTATGCTACTTGGAATTTTAAGGTTGTGTCTTTACTTTCCAGATATGAGTTATTGAGAAGCCAGAGCAGTTCTAGTCAGGGCACAGAAAGTGATATTATACACCTTGGAGACAATGTCCCGGTCACCTTTGGTGAACAGGTAAAGTAGTAATGATAACATTGAAAAAGTTAAAACTACAGTGCTGCAGAAAAACAGTGCATCAAGGATAATTTAGGGATAATTTCCCATGTTCCAGAGCAGCAAGCCTCAGCAGCCTTCTGATTGGGACCTGCATTGCTTGCTAGCTAAAACATTGTACATATCAGACAAATCAAGGCCAACATGATCTTTATGATTAGGCATACAACAATGAGACCAGAGTGCATCTTTTAGAATAACCATTGGAATACCAAAGAAATATTTTTATGTTTATAACTTATACAATAAAGACTACACTGAATGCAGTAACCAAAGGACTATAAATCGCTACGTCTAACCTCCCAAAATGATGTAGCTATCCAAACTCTTTGACCAAACACATCAGAATATTAGGAGAAACATGTTTGGTTGAAGTGTTTGCAAAATCCACAGAATTTTAGATGACTTATATAATAAGACTGCTCTATTGTTTACAGATCTGATGCACTGAGTGGCTTTTTGAGGGCTCGAAAAAAAAAAAACACAAGATTTATATAGGATTATGAAAGCTCAACCATATGAAATGATGTAACCAAGAAAATGCACATCACATTGTGATGACATAGGTTGTTAGGGGTACAAATGGACTTTTTCAAATTGGAATATGGTGGAGTTCATTGCTAGAGTTGATTAAACACAGAAATACTAGGGTAAATACAGTCAACTCTCAATATCTCAAATGCTGATATCTCAAATTATTTTCTTCTATCAAAGAATGAAGTAGTTTGGAAACATTCCCTGTTTCTCTTTGCATTTCAGCTCCTGTTATCTCAAACTACTGGTTTCTCAAAGTAAATTTTCTGGGATCAGAAAATTTAATTTTAGATATCAGCAGTTTGAAATTAACTTCAACTTCAAGATAACGAGAGTAGACTGTATAGTAAAATCCACTCTAATGTATACCCTGGTCTATTTTTTTACAGCAGATGGCACATACTGGTGGAAAACTATCAGCAAAACAAAGAAGGTAAGAATATTTACTAATCAAACAACAAATGCCGAATTATAGTTACTTTATAAACTTTTGTATTCATGTGTGTATCCATAACATTTTGTCCAGAGCATAACTCCAACTGAACACAATGACAGAGGACACTGCGAGGTACGGAGAGGTATTGCAGTGTACAAGAACCATACTCATATCACAAATAATTACCAAGTTGTTTCCTTTCTCAATATTTGCAATAATTTGCTTGTGCAGAGTACTTCAAAAGTATGGACTAGGATGGGGTTGGGGAGGGGGGTCTGAGTGCAAAATATCACAGCATTTTCAGAAGGTAATGCATTTATTTCCCATCTTTATTACACGACTTTTGTTTCACTTAGAGAAATGAAGAAAGCCAAAAAGCAGCAACAGTTAGGGCCACAGAAAGAAGAGGAAGAAGATAAAGTTTCATGGTTGGCTGATGAGACACAGGGGAGGAAGAAGAAAACACAGAGGGAGGATAAAGTAAGAGCAAACTATGATTATTGTTTCTATTCATAATGATGTTGGTTATTATACCCCCGGTATACGAAGTATATAGGGGGTATATAGTTTTTGGTCTTTCCATTAATATGTTTGTGTGTGTGTATGTTAACATTTTTTCTGTCACAGATTTCTCAGGAACCACTAAAGCTAGGACTTTGAAATTTGGTACAAACGTTGGGTAGGACTAGTTGTACCGTGTAAGAGAGAATCAGCCTTCTGCTGCTTATCAGTCCCTTTGTTATACCCCCGGCATACGAAGTATGTCGAGGGGTATATAGCTTTTGTCTTTCCGTCCGTTCGTCCGTCTTTCCGTCTGTCCGTTAGTCCATCCGTCCGTCCGTACGTAAGTTAACATTTGCGTTAAAGTTTTGCGTTAAGTTTTTTATTCTGTTTCTGTTAACAAGAACTTGTTCATAGATGTTTATTATTTTATTAGAGGATGGATGCTGATTAATTTGCATCGTCTAGATGCTGCTACTGCTGTCCTAAGGTCAAGGTCACAGACTTAGAAATTTGTACAATAGCTGCGTTAAAGTTTTGTGTTAAGTTTTTTTGGTATGCTTCTTTTATCATGACCTTGTTCAATGATGCTTAATGTTTTAGCTGAGGATGGATACTAATTAGTTTGCATCATCTACATGCTGCTCCTGTCCTAAGGTCAAGGTCACAGACTTTGAATTTAGTACAATAGCATTAACATTTGCGTTAAAGTTTTGTGTTAAGTTTTTAGCTCACCTGAGCCAGAGGCTCCGGGGGAGCTTATAGTATGGTCAGGCTCCGTCGTCGTCCGTCCGTCCGTCGTCCGTCCGTCCGTCCGTCCGTCCACAATTTCAAACGACTTCTCCTCTGAAACCGCTGGGCCGATTGTAACCAAATTTCATATAGAGCCTCCTGGGACCTTAGGAACAAACAGTTGTTCAAATGGTCCTGGTCACATGACCAACATGGCCGCCATGCCCATATATGGTAAAAACCTAAAAAAATCTTCTTCTCCAGAACCAGTAGGTCGATGGCCTTGAAACTTGGTATGTAGCATCGGGTACGGGAGTACTACCAAGATTGTTCAAATTATGACCTTGGGTTGACCTTGACCTTTTTTACGGTAAGGCCAAATTTGCTTCCTTGTGCTTTTATATGGCAAAATGCTAGAACATAAGATATCTTGGAAACTGTTGAAGATTTTGGGATAAAAATTGGTATCTACAGTCATGTTAATGAGTACATGAAGATTTATGAGTACAAGAGGTCAAGGTCATTCTTTGACCTTTGACCCAGAACTCTCATATTTTGACAATTCCAAACAATCTCCTCAAAAGCCCCTGGGCCAATTGAAACCAAATTTCATATAGAGCCTCCAGGAGTTGAGGGAACAAAAACTTATTCATACGGTCCAGGTCACATGACCAACATGGCGGCCACGCCCATATATGGTAAAAACCTTTAAAAATCTTCTTCTCAAGAACCAATTGACCGATGGCCTTGAAACTTGGTATGTAGCTTTGGGTACTCGAGTACTGTCAAGATTGTTCAAATTATGACCATGGGTTGACCTTGACCTTTTTACGGCAAGGTCAAATATGGGAAAATGCTAGAACATAAGATTTCATGGAAAGTTTTGAAGAGATATGCCTAAGAATTGGTATATACAGTTATCTTAATGAGTACATGAAGATTTGTGAGTACAAGAGGTCAAGGTCATTCTTTGACCCATGACCCAGAACTCTCATATTTTGACAATATCACAATCCCCTAAAAAAAACTGGGCCAGTTGTAACGAAATTTCATATAAAGCCTCCAGGGATATAGGGAATGAAAATTTGTTCAAACAGTCCAGGTCACATGACCAACATGGCCGCCAGGACCATATATGGTTAAAACCTTTAAAAATCTTCTTCTCCAGAACCAATTTACCGATGGCTTTGAAGCTTGGTATGTAGCATTGGGAATTCCAGTACTATCAAGATTGTTCAAAATAATGACCTTGGGTTAACCATGACTATTTTACTGCAAGGTCAAATGTGGGAAAATGCTAGAACATAAGATTTCATGGAAAGTTTTGAAGATATATGCCTAAAAATCGGTATATACAGTCATGTTAATGAGTACATGAAGATTCATGAGTACAAGAGGTCAAGGTCATTCTTTGACTTTTGTCCCAGAACTCTGTCATTTTGACAATATCAAACCATCTCCTCAAAAGCCCCTGGGCAAATTTTGAAACCAAATTTCATATAGAGCCTCCAGGGATTAAGGGAATGAAAATTTTTTCAAACGTCCAGGTCACATGACCAACATGTCCTCCATGCCCATATATGGTTAAAACCTTTAAAAATCTTTTTCACCAAAACCAATTGACTGATGGCCTTAGAGTAACTAGCCCTAGAGTACTGAGGCTGAATGGACCCAGGTGAGCTACAGGACCAATGGTCCTCTTGTTTTCTTTTCCTTCAATTCTCCAGACCTTGTTCAATGGCGCTTAGTATTTTAGCTGAGGATGGATACTAATTAGTTTGCATCATCTACATGCTGCTACTGCTGTCCTAAGGTCAAGGTCACAGACATTGAAATTTGTACAATAGCTGCGTTAAAGTTTTGCGTTAAGTTTCTGTTTTTGCTCTGTCTTTCTGAAAGCCTTTACTGGACCTTGTTCTTATGTGTTTAATGTTACTACAGGAGAGATACATATTAGTTTGCATCATCTGGATACTGCTGCTGACCTAAGGTCAAGGTCAGATACGTAGGAATTTGTGTACCATTGTGGTTTGTTAAGTTGTACTTTTTGCTTACCGTATATTTCAGTATACTTGATTGGAACTTTTTGCTTTGTTAGTAGGTTTACTGCTAGGTGGAAACTGATCAGTTCAAATCATTTGGATGCTGCTGCTGACTTTAGGTCAAGGTCACAGACATTAAAGTTTTATGTAAATTTGTGTTTTAATTTTATGTTAAATTTGTATATTCTTTTTTTTTATTGCAAATTTTTAATGGAACCCTTTGGTATTTGTCTATAGTCCTTTCACTGGGTATGTTATAGATCGTCCATCTGTCTGTCTGTCTGTTTGGTAACATATGCTTTAATATTAGGCGGTGGCACTGGCCGGGGGTATACGTGAGCCCCTGCTCACTTGCTCTAGTTTATCCAGTTTTTCTTTCTCTCCATTTAATTTTTTGTCCCAGATTTCTCAGGAACCGCTATAGCTAGGACTTTGAAATTTGGTACAAACGTTGGGTGTGACTAGTTGTACCGTGTAAGAGAGAATCAGCCTTCTCCTGCTTATCAGACCCTTTGTTTGTCCATTTTTTCTTTCTCTCCAATTAAATTTCTGTCACAGATTTCTCAGGAACCACTAAAGCTAGGACTTTGAAATTTGATACAAACGTTGGGTATGACTAGTTGTACCGTGTAAGAGAGAATCAGCCTTCTCCTGCTTATCAGTCCCTTTGTTTATCCAGTTTTTCTTTCTCTCCAATTAATTTTTTGTCCCAGATTTCTCAGGAACCGCTACCTCTAAGACTTTGAAATGTGGTATGAACGTTGGGTATGACTAGTTGTACTGTGTAAGAGGGAATCAGCCTTCTCCTGCTTATCAGTCCCTCTGTTTGTCCATTTTTTCTTTCTCTCCAATTAAATTTTTGTCACAGATTTCTCAGGAACCTCTACAGCCAGGACTTTCAAATTTGGTATAAACCTTGGGTATGACTAGTTGTACTGTGTAAGAGAGAATCAGCCTTTTCCTGCTTATCAGTCCCTTTGTTTGTCCATTTTTTCTTTCTCTCCAGTTAATTTTTGTCACAAACTTCTCAGGAACCACTAAAGCTAGGACTTTGAAATTTGGTACAAATGTTGGATATGACTAGTTGTACCATGTAAGAGAGAATCAGCCTCTTCCTGCTTATCAGTCCATTTGTTTGTCCATTGTTTCTTTCTCTCCAATTAAATTTTTGTCACAGATTTCTCAGGAACTACCACAGCTAGAACTTTGAAATTCGGTACAAATGTTGGGTGTGACTAGTTGTACTGTGTAAGAGAGAATCAGCCTCTTCCTCTTATCATTCCCTTTGTTTGTCCATTTTTTCTTTCTCTTCAATTAAATTATTGTCACAGATTTCTCAGGAACTGCTTCAGCTAGGATTTTGATATTTTGTACAAACATTGGGTATGACTAGTTGTATCATGTAAGAGAGAATCAGCCTTTTCCTGCTTATCATTCTCTTTGTTTGTCCACTTTTTCTTTCTCTCCAATAAAATTTCTGTCAAAGATTTCTTGGAACCACTTTAGCTAGGATTTTGAAATTTGGTTCAAACGTTGTGTATGACAAGTTGTACTGTGTAAGAGAGAATCAGCCTCCTCCTGCTTTTCATTCCCATTGTTTGTCCATTTTTTCTTTCTCTCCAATTAACTTTTTGTCACAGATTTCTGTGTTCTAATGAGAGCCACAGTCTTCGAATTTTGTATACATCATGAGAATGGCCATATATATTGCTTGGAAGAAAATCAAGATGCTAAGATTTCTTTTGGCGTTCTTTTTCTTTTTTCTTTTTCCCATCTCTCACTCCAATGCAATAAATGGGAAAATTTATGGAAAAAAATTCTCAGATTGCTATGTTATCAGGTTTACATCTAGCTTTAAACTGATTAGTTGACATCATTGGGATGCTGCTGCTGACTTTAGGTCAAGGTCGCAGACATAGAAGTTTATGTAAACTTACGTTGAAATTTTGTGTTAAATTTGTATATTTTTTTTGATAACATAATTTGCATTTATTTTAATGGAATCTTTTGGTGTTTGTTTATCGGCCTTTCACTGGATTTGTAATAGATTGTCCATCTGTCCGTCTGTTAGTTAACATTTGCTTATATTAAATGTGTTTTTATTTTGCGGTGGTGCTGGTCGGGGGTATACGTGAGCCCCCTGCTCACATGCTCTAGTTAGAACAGCAAAACATTCAGCTGATGGCAATCTGTACATTGTAATGCCTTGAATATTCTGATGTATGCCATGGATTCAGGGTCTGTAGTCTTTGACAACTGTACATAATAACAAAACAGTTGGCTAAGGATATAGAGGAATTTACATGAGTGCTCATATATTATTAAATGAGTTTGGAAAGAAGATAAGATGTGAGGCTATGCCGAGTATCCTATCTTTTTCGCTAACTCGTTTAATAAATTCAGTAATACAGGAGCACAAATGCAAGATTCAGTTTATCATATGACTCTTAAATCGCATTTTATTAGCAAATTTTGCACTAAAAGGTCAATTTCACCATTAGAAAATGCGACGTTTTTATGGACGTCAACGCATAATAAATGTAAGAACATAATTTGCATATTTCTTCCACTAGTTGATGATCGATTTTAATGCATGGCTTTATTACACTCTCAGATGCAACGTCATATGGTAATTAAAATTTATATGAATTCACTGGTAGCACATATGGACTTTTCCCAAATTGTTCAAAAGTTTCCCCCAAATTGTTCAAACTCATGACATCATTAATTAACAAAGTGTTACATTTTCAAATGTTTTTTTACACAAAAACACAGCAATGTTTGCTGAAGTGCAAAAGCTTCTCACATTTCTTCAGGAAAAAGTATTAGCTTGTTTTTATGCATACTGGAAGAGTTAAGTAATCTTTACCTACTACGTAATAGCATTGTTAAGCTCATGATGCTTAGAACAACTGGGCCCCAGTGATTTTTTTACAAATCTCCTTCTTTGAGTCCCAGGACTCACAAGACCTAAAATCTTTGCATCCCAAGCTCAAGGGTTTGCATCTTTACTGGGATGCAAAAGCAATATTTTCTCTGCATCCCAAACTTAAAGGGCTTCAAAGGACAAGCCCTATTTATATAAAAAAATAACCAACGTCAAGCTCCTGTGGTCACAGGAATAAAATAAATCACCTGTTGTCTCATTGTCAGACAGTGTATTGGATTTGGAGACATCCGTTGTCATTTCGGATTCGGAAGTTTGATCGGTCGCATCATGATCTGCAACATCTGGCCTTGCGTGTTTGTCTTGCCCAAGAAGACCAAATAAAGTTTGCTGCTTTGAATCAAGTTGATCTTTTTCTTGTTTTTCGGAGGCATGATTACTTATTGACCCGGTGTATTGATAAAAGTTTGCACTTAGGTAAAAGACATCACCGTGGTCGATAATACTATGTTCCTCCGGTACTGGACAACTACTATTGATTATTGGTATTACAGGTAGACTTCGGTATTTAGCGGGAGTAGGAAAGACTATGGTACTGTTTTTTACCAGTAATATAACAATCTGCTAATGCACCGTTGCTATATTCTTAAAACGAAAGTAGCTTTGTGAATGAAGCCAAAATCGGAAGTTGGACTACCGATCGGCTATTTTTATGCGTCCCTGAACGCAACCAAGGAAATATTTTGCGTCCTCTGGGAAAATTATGCGTCTCAGACGCAGGACGCAGGGGTAAAAAAATCACTGGGGCCCAGGTTGGCACATGGAAGATAAATAAGAGAATCAGCTGAGATGTGTTAATTTATTCATGGTAATTAAGGTGTTCATGATATCAACTATGACATATTTTACAGGAGCCACAAGAGCAAGAACCACAGCAGCAACCTAAACGTGGACAAAAAGTAGGTACTAAGAGTTTAAGATAGGGTGATTATGTGGTTTAAACAATGTTATACATGTATTAATTTGCTGGTTTTACAGTCAAAACCTAAAGAAAATTATTTGATTTGATGATGAATATTCACAATTTAAAAGTCAAATTTTAAATATAGTTATTTCCTCCATTCATATTTGGCCTGATACCATTGTAAAAATTCCAAATATTGGGACACTAAAAATAATTACCATAATTGTCCTTAAATTGGAACAATTTGGTTTTACAATGCAGTAATGTGCCCAAAATATGCAAATGGGATGGCAAATAGTGTAAACCCTGATCAGACTCTCCTCAAGGAGCAGTCTGATCAGGATTTGCACTATTTGCTCAGATCTAACTGTCCCAATATATTGAATTTTTACGGTATGTTATTGCCAAACTGAAGTACTAATAAGTAAGTAAGTAAGTAGATTTTATTATAGTGACATTGGGTTATGTACATACACAAATATGTATAATATTAATATTTAACAACACCCGACCGCATTGGGCCTATAAGTCACTTTTGGCAATAAATATTACTAAATAGGCTTTTCATTCTATAACAAGCATATAAATTTGCATGCACGTTTGTCAGAACCCTACCAACAAGCACACAACACCAAATCAATATAGAATCAATGTTGATTGATGTTGAATCAACGCTGATTCAGCATCGATTCAGCGCCGTGAGCCAGTTGACTAAACTCTTTGAAAAAACTACCGGAAAAACCTCACCAAATAGCACATATTTATATGTATATATAATGAATGCAATCCAATGACAATAAAATGATCAGATCTTGCGCCATTACTAAAAACTGGAAGTGATGGAAACAAACCCAACCTTTCTATATCCAATACACATGTGGCCATGCAATCACAGGGTACCAGCCACTTGTATAGAAAAAAAAATATATATCTTTAAACTTCCATAACTTCACTAGTTCACTATGGATCATTGAAATAAAAACTGTTATGTGCATGTCATAAAATCTATAATCAAAAGCTAACTCATTTTAGTATATTTCTACAGTTTTTCAGTGACTCAGACCTAATAAATAGATGGATGGATGATTTATGGTTTTACAGCCCTTCCAATAGTATTTCAGTCATATCTATCCAATGGAAAGATGATAAGAAAAGGCCATGTGCAATGGAAGCCTGGCCCGGAGGTTATAAAATTTGAGTACATTTTCAAACTAAAAATTAAGCACACTGATTGGCTGCTTCCGAGCACATGCTCGGAAGCAGCCAATTAGTGTGCTTTATTTTGAGTTTGAGATTATTCTCAAGTTTTAAAACCTCAAACCCTATTTATGGTTGGAAAGAACTCTGCGTCTAGCAGGATTTGAACCCAAGCTGCTAGCTGGGCAGGTTAGTGCATACCCCACTGAGCTTCTAAGGCTTCAATCTGTCCAAACAGCCGGGCCAGAGCCCTAGATAAGAGGGAGTATTTGGTGATAATTAGGGATAATTTTTGTTAGTTATGCATAAAACGTATGTTGTAACCCCTCATCTGAGGGGTCACAACATATGGTTTTAATAAGAAATAAAGAAAATTATCCTTCAATTATCATCAAATACCCCTCTTATCTAGGGCTCTGAGCCCTCAATAGATATACAACTATTGTTTTTCAGGCAAAGATGAAAAAGCTGAAGGAGAAATACAAAGATCAGGATGAAGAAGAGAGACAGCTTAGGATGGAAATTCTTGCTGTAAGTTCCTGAGTTGGCAAAGCACCAGATAGGAGATGGAAAGGAGGGGAGGGGAGAGGGCCATATTTTTCACTTTTTCTGAATTTCTGGTTTTATTTTTTTTTTTGCAGATGAAATATTCATACCTCTATTCTTCTCGTATTTTAATATTTATGAGAAACAAAGGTGGCATAGTGATAAGCATCTTTTTTTTATTTACATGTTTATCATAATAGAAGTTTATCTTGGTCCTGTTATGCAATATTTAGGGTCCCGCCCCCCCTCAAAAAAAAAAAAAAACGACAAGGCATAGCCTGCCTTATAAGCAAATAGCCTTATAATGAGAGTAAACTTCTATGAGAAAGATAAGGAAAATTAGAATTTAATTTCATTTGCCTTCTGTCGTTTTGTAGTTTCATCTTATTGGGAGCCAACATATGATAGCATAATAACCAACATATGAGCGGGGATACGACAAAACCAACAAATTGGTTGTGCACCCATCGCAGACTCAGATCAGTCTGGGCATCTGCCCAGTCTGATTAGAGTTTTTGCTGTTTGCAAAGAGGTAGCTTAGACCCTAAGATACACCTTTGGGTGCACAGTGAAGACTCTGATCAGACTGGGCGGATGCCCAGGCTGATCTGAGTCTGATGGGCGCACATGCCACTTTGTTGGTTTTGTTATATCACGGCTCATATCATTACAGTATGTGGCATTTTAATGAGGTTGTACTGTATTTGATTTTACAGTCAGCAGGAACAAAGAAGGAAGAGAAGAAGAAAGGGAAGAAGGGAGAAGAGAAAGGAAGAGTCCAGACTGCCCAGGGCAAGAAACAACAACAACAAAGGAAGAAGCCAGAACTGGTGGATATTGTCATACAAGATATACAGGAACTTAAAGTTGAAGGTAGGGTCAGAATTCTAAATCTGAGGAGTTTAGAGTTGCGACAAGGAAAATGGCGTTTTTAAAGTAATTGGGTACAGCTTCATGTTTATTTGACATTTTTCAAAGAAAAACAACTTTCATGATGTCCTGCTTCCTTTGATGATGAAACCGTTGTGAAATAGGGTTTACTCTTAAAGGAAAGAATTTGCTTCTCCAGGAACAAAGTCTTTCCTTTAAGAGTGGACCCCCATTGAGAAGGGAAGCAAATTTGAAAATGGAAGGGTTGCTTCCCTTGAAATTGTATCCTTCACTTTAATATATATGCAAACACCAAAGGCTCTGACTAGCCTGCCGGTACGTGCAATCTGATCAGAGCCTTTGCTGGTTGCTCACAACAGGTATGGACCCTGAGAAATCAACAAGCCAAAATTAGAGGCTCTTGCAAGATGTCATGGATTTACAGGTTTGAGATATGGTAAGCTCAAGTTAGGGTTCATTTGATGACAGTGTTTTTATTTTACTACGTATATACTCAGTGAGAATGCCTCTTTAATGATATGACTTGAGCATGGAATGAAAGAGCTAGTTGAAAAAAGTGACATCCATGATCAATATTTTGACAAATGGACAAGAAAGTACATTGAAATGGACAGGAATTTATTTTTGTGAACTTCAGTTTACCTCGGTTATTTCATAGTTTATCATCAAAACACAACCTCACGGCTCCAGATATGAAGGGATAATTTTCCTTATTAGTAAAAACATATTCTGGCCCCGAGGTTATAAAACTTTTTTCATGCTCAACTCAGCTGAGCATGAAATTTAAAATGCCCATTAATGTAAAAATACCAAGAAATTCAGCATTTTTCAGGCTCAGATAAGCCAAGAAGGCTATTTTTTCTACTCATAAATATTAAAATGCCAACAATTGTTGGCATTTTAAAATTTATTAGCAGAAAAAATTTCATGCTCAGCTCAGCTGAGCATGAAAAAAGTTTTATAACCTCGGGGCCTGACCCCTCATTAGAATGCTCACCTAATGAGGGGTAGCAACATATGCGTTTTTATGGAGCAGTATGGAAAATTATCCTCTTACCCCTTCTTATCAGGATCACTGCAACCTTGTCTGGACCCCTGAGTAAAATGTTGCACTAAATACAGTTAACACAGCATTTATTAGAAATGTGGTCTGCTTGTGTTACTAGATACTACAGAAGAGAAAAAGCCAGAGACAACAAAGACTGTAGAAGTGGAGGAAGAAGATAAACAAGATGAAGAAGAGAAGACAACTACAGATGTAAGAATATTTGTATCTCCTGTTAGGCCAAAAGTTATTTCATTTCGTATGCAACAGTCCCTTTGGAGCAACTGTCACTAGAGCATCATATCCATCATGAGAAAAGCAAAAAGTCTTTGTGATGAAAATAGCCTTGGTCAGAGATTTAGGCCTTCAAGAAAGATTGTTTATTACTAAAGAACGCATTTTGTGGGGTGTGCTGCATGTATTTGCAAGTTTCAAAGCCTTAATCGGAGTATAAAGCAGTTTTTAATGATCTTCCTCCATGCATTTTGGGGTATATATTACTATTTCCAGTTTTCACATATTTTACTGTTACATTTACTTCATAGAAGAGAGTAAGCTAATGGTATGGGTTCAATTTCAGCTGGAGGCCAAAATCTTTTTAACTGTAAACAGGGTTACATGGCACACAGCCTTTCATTATTGCCATCCCATCATCCTGATTGGGCTGACACACTGTTGAGAAGCTTGTAAAATCACTAGTCATCTATCTATCCTTCAGAAAAGTGTGGGTATTTGAAGATGATTCAGGATGATTTATTTTAATTCTTCACACAACATATGAGCCGCGACACGAGAAAACCAACAATGTGGTTGTGCGCCCAGGGCAGACTCAGATCAGCCTGGGCATCCGCCCAGTTTGATCAGAGTCTTCCCAAAGCGCTTAAAAGGTAGCTAAGGGTCTAAGCTACCTTCATGCGGACAGCGAAGACTCTGATCAGACTGGGCGGATGCCCAGGCTGATCTGAGTCTGCGCTGGGCGCACAACCACATTGTTGGTTTTCTCGTGTCGCAGCTCATATGTTGTGACATTATTTGAACTGTCTTGCCAAGACATTTCTGATTAGTGACATTACACATGCATGTACATGTATGTAGAAAAAGAAAAAATTCCATAATTATATTTACATTAGGTTCTTCTAATGACAAGATTTATTTTATACTGCAGGATGTGGCCATATTAAACTCCTTGACTGGTTGTCCGGTGACTGAAGATGAATTGTTATATGCTATACCAGTCTGTGCGCCATACAATGCCCTCAACAATTACAAGTGAGTTACAATTTATGTTACATGTAAATGAAGTATCACACTCAGGAGCTATACTGGTTGTCTGGTTAAAGAGGATGAACTGTTGTATGCTATACCAGTCTGTGCTCCATATAATTGCTTCAGATATTACAAGTGAGTTGAGGTTAATGGATACACCTCCATGTTTTCTAATTATAAATGTAAACAAATTCTGACTTCCTGTTTGCTTCCTTAGACAATGTTGCGCTTCCAAAAGGGGTCTACTTTAAGAGAAAGACTTTGCACTAAAGGAGCAGTATGTTTTTGTAAGTGTTGACCCCTATTGGGAAGGGAGGCAAAAATGAATATGGCAGAGTTTCTTCCCTTGAAAGTGTACTCATATGCCTTAAAGACTTCTCCAGATAACAATGAAACTGATCTTTTCAGTCAAATTAGCTGTTTGACAAGTAAGACATGACAAGCATTTCTGCACAGCCGAATGATATTGGACTATATAAATGCTATAAATACTAAAAAACTAATATCATGAGTGGGGCGTTATGGGCATGTACCTTTTAGACTTGTCCTTACCGAAAAGACTGGGGTCAGTATTTACTTACGTTGTTGTTCCAGTTTGTTACTTTTACTAGAGCGTCCAGAGCACAAAACTTTAACAGGCACTGTGACTTATCAGTGAACAGAAAAGTTCCATTGCTTGCTTAGTATCAAGCTTTAGAGGGCACACAGTTATAACTCATAAGTCATGTTGTGTAACTGGCTGTCAAACACGATGCAGTGACGATAGAAGCAATCTGTAAGTTGCAGAATTTAGTTCTAGGACGAGTGCAAAGTAAGCTGCAAAGTAGTGGTTTTACAGGTTAGTTCTGACAATTGTAAAATGTCTCAGCCACTGGTGTCTGGGACATTTTCAGTCATCTGAAGTGTGGTGTCTGGGTTGTTTTGCAATTCTCTGAATAGATTAAGTTAACTTAACAAGTCAGAAAAATAGGAGATGTGCTGTCCAGTGAGAGTTTATGTTATATTTTACTCTGTTCTCCAGGTACAAAGTGAAGCTTTTACCAGGTTCAACTAAAAGAGGAAAAGGTAAGAATGAAAATTTAAATTCATACATGTTTCTTGTTTTAAAATGTGTATAGAACTTTTAACAGTTTAATAAGTCTTAGTAGTATTTTGGATTCTTCTTATGGACATAGACTCATATCTCCAAATAACCATATTCCAAATAACCATGTTTCCAAATAGCCCAATCTTCGAATAACCAGGTCTCCAAACAACCTTATCACCAAATAACCTTGTCTCCAAATAACCATATCTTTAAATGACCAATATGCAAATTGTAAATTCAAAAACTGGGAAGATTTTCAAGCAGATATTTGGCAAAAACAAGTGTTCCTATACTTGCAGTTTACCAATAAGTAAAGGTATAGGTTTCCCAAGGAGAGGTGCCGTGCACAAGTGGTTAGAGTGACTCAGTTATGGTGGGGTTACTATGCAGTTATAGTGCAGTTTACCAATACATTATTATTAATTGCAGCCATGTACATTCTTTGTTACAGCTGCCAAGACAGCTCTAAACATGTTCTCATTTGATAAAAACATCACATCTCGAGAGAAAGACCTCCTGAAAATTTTGAAGGTAAGCATTTATAATACATATATATTGTTAAGAATGTTTTCATTCATTTCTTGATCCAATGAGTCATTGTAAGATCCAAAATGATTTAATTGGGGTGTAAGATCCCATTAACACTGAGGTGATACAATGATGTGACCCCTGTTTAAAGTCTCATCCAAAAGACTTCAGTTCAGTTCAATTCTCCTAACACCGTTCCCCAAGTGGCTCAGCGCTATGTAACCATAGTTACACACACTTGGCGCTGTGTGTCCGTCCAAGCATCCAAAAGACCAGAGAAGTGGCGGTTTAAATAGACCTTATTACCATAATAAGTCTAGATAAGATTTGGACAGCAGTGCAAAAGAAAAACTGTGTAGACCAGATCAGACTGCTTTGAAAGGAGCAGTCTATCGGTTGTGGTACTGTTTTTCTATTATTCAAGGACACTATTTTGTTGACACATCACTGGTCCAAAAAGTTTTAGGATAACCAAAGTAACTGGTCAGTATGTCTCAACATTTTGGGTGATTACAGTGATCACCAGCAGGCAGAGTAAGGCAGTTGCTATTGTAAACTTAAAAGCCAAATATTCAAATTATATTCTCTTGTTAGCAGAGGTATTTTTTATTACCTGCAGTGGAACGGATGATGGACTTGTAGGATAAATATGAGATACCTTTTAGCTTGCCTGAATGAAGTTCAGGAAGAGCTATTGCACTACCCCCGGCATCAGCGTTAGCAGCGGCGTTGGCGTTGGCGGCGGCAGCGGCAGCGTTAGCAAAATGTTTAAGTTTTACGTTTAAGTTTTTTATGTGATGGGCAAGGCCCTGTCAGGGGAGCTATCCTGTCCCTGTGACAGGTCTTGTTTATCATGCATCTGCTGCAAATTTCCACCTGATAACAGGGGTATGATAACATAATGTGATGTCATGTCACTGTAGAACTGGGCTTGCGCGAATGTTATCAGGCCATGCATTTAGAAACGATCTCTGAAGACGATTGGCTACAAACAGACGTTGGCCGTGATAACAGCGTTGGATTGGTTGAATGACGTCACCGACTTAGGCCACAGTGCATTCGCTACATCAGAGAGTTCGAACAAAAATGTGTTTGCTTTTCATTTGTTTGAGTCTCTTTACGCCTTAAAATCTTCTACAGATGCATGATAAATAGAAAACCATGTAAGTGTCTTTAGATTTCAAGTTTATCAGGCACGACCAGAAACACGTCGGACTGGCTCGGCAAGCCTCGCCATTCCTGCGCTGTTTCTGGTCTCGCCTGATAAAACTTGATATCAAAATACACTAACATGGTATTCTCTATACTTCAGTTTCAATTTAAACATACATTGTGATGCTCATTAGAACTGCCTCACTGAGGCAATTACAATGAGGCCTCATTATGTTTTGGTAGAGACCTAAGAATTATCCCTGAAATATTCTGAAAACCCACCCTTATTGTAACCCCTTACAAGGTTTTACCTTTCATTTATCTCTTCTTTGTGTATTCAGGATGCGGATATGTCCAGGAATATGCCAGGAAAGGTCAAGGTTACTGCACCAAATCTACACAAGGGCAAGAAGAAATGATATGTTGTTCATGTTTATCAAAAGTTCAGGTTACAACATCAAATCTATCACAGCCGCGCATGTGAATATGTCTCAAATTTCCCAGGAAGAAGATATCTCCACATAAAACTTTCAAGTAACAAATTAAAATCTTACATCAGTAGGGATTATGCTTGGTGTCCATTTTTAGAGCTCCATAGGAAAGTATAAATGACATTTATTGTATATTTATTTCTTACTTATTATTGAATCATATGTCGTGGCCTCTTATTAGGCTTACCTCCCTGATGAACCATGAATTATACATGAAAAAGTACCGTTTAGCGGTACTTTTCGCTGGTTCAAATTTTCGCGGTTGTGGGGCAAAAACATAAACATAAATTTTCGTGATTTTTAATTTTAGCGGTTAGCAACATGCCCAAAAATCAAAATTGCTGGATTTTTATTTGAGCTAGTTCTTTCATTAGCCTGCGGCCGCAGGTTAATGAAAGAACTGGCTCAAATGAAAAGTACCATACTTTACGAAGCAAACAGAATTAAAATATATGGACGCTGTGTCTACTATTGATACCTTGTAAGAAACAGGAAATTATTTCGCGATTTTAATATTCGCGGTTTCTAAGTGACTGCGAAATACCATGAAAAATGGATACCCCGAAAATTATCGTTTATACGGTAGTAAACATGGCTTCTCATTTGAAGTTTCTCAGTAAGGCAGTTCTAATAAGACAACATGATTTTCATCGCATGGAAAATTATTTTACAGCATATGCAGTGCAGTATCAGTGCAGTCTGATGAGTCTGCTCACTCATACCAGCTATGAATTGTGGAAAATCTTAAAGTTGAAAGTTGATACTGGTCATTTTGCACTGGCTGGTCTGGATTTCCTGTTGGCACATGCTCTAAGTATCTTTTTACAGGATACCAGTCATGTTTTTACTGCCAGATGTGAAAAATTATTATGAAATACTGTAAAACACTTATGTTTGGTGGTCACTTTATTTTGGCGATATGGCGGAATAGTAGAAAATTGCCAAATTTAAATGCTGCCAATTTAAACCATGATCCTGAAAGAAAAAACTGGCAGTGAACAAATAATTTATTCCCACTACCATAATATCACAGCCAATACACATCATATATATCCGCCAAAATAAAAATCTGCCAAAAGGTCCATCTATAAAAATCGCCAAATTTTGCTGCCACCAAATATAAGTGTTTTACAGTACTCTCCTTGGAGCTCAGCTGTTTAAAACATTTTTCATTGAAAGTGCTATCTACATCTTTGTACATGTATATATGGATTTGAACTTAAGCCATTGATATATCATTGCTGTAAGTGGTTTTTAATGTGAATGTGAGTTTATGCTGCTGGCAGTAGACACTGATTGTAATCATTTCTTTTGATCATTGTCTTCATATATTTAGGGGATAACTGTACTCAAAATTGTCATTTGGGGAGGTAAATTGTCAGTTTTTTGGTCACAAATTGAGTTTTAGGGCGACACGCCAGCGGAGCCGTAAAACGCAATTTGATCGTAAAACCGACAATTTACCTCCCCAAATGACAATTTTGAGTACAGTTATAACCATTCTAATGCACTTTTTCACATTTTCACCTTAAAAAGTGTGCTACTTTGCATCCATAGCAAACACTTTCAGCGACGTAAAACCACACTTCAGCCAATGAAAAGCGACGTTATGTAATGACGTCAGGTTTGCGACAGTATATCGCAGGATATACTGTCGCAAATATTTGACATTATCCAATCAGATGTCGCGTTATATTTTGAAGTGCATTAGAATGGCTGTTAGAGAACAACAGGATGATAATTTATCCATACAATTTCCATAAATTCTTCATAATGCCTAATGTAGCCTCCCATTAAAACCACATTGCTTGGCATATTTTATAGTGGTGGCTGGTGATAAGTGTTGTGGTCATTCGTTAGAACCACCTTAATCAGCTGTTCCAGTAAAGTCTGCAGCATATCCTTTTATGTCAAAAAGAAAAAACGTTCTTAGATCTTAACCCATTCCATTCGGGATAGCCCTTTAGGGGTATCTGGGCAAACAGTTTGGATCCAGATCAGGCCCCACAAATGTGGGGCCTGATCTGATATCCAAACTGTCTGCTGCCTAGATATCATTTCTACAAGAGTTGGTTAGACCAATATTGTCAAAATATTCTTGATTTTTGATGCAGACGACAATTTCAGCAGACGACAAAAAATACCCAGAATGCAATGGGTTAAATTAAACACTCCACTATCTATTATTATCATACTGGTGATTCTGATTTGGCCAAAGTGGAAGGACAGTACCCTATTTGACCTAATTAGCCCACATTCCCCAATAAGGGCACATCCTGGTCATTTCTGAGGCATATGACAATAGGGATACATATTGTTAATGGTTTATCCCTTTGTTTGCGTGTTTACAAAGACTGTAAATGCTACAGAATCTTCCAGTTTTCAATTACAAAAACCTGCATTTAAGGTGTGCGAATACAGATTCATTCTTAGAGGGGGATGGCGAGGGAATGGGGAGCAAATTATTTTGCCAGAGCAAGGGCAAATTCTTCATAATATAAGGGTAGACCTCATTTGTGGAAGTGCTACATCATCCAGGGAAAGAAACAAGAAGTCACAAAAGTTGTTTTCCTTTGTAAATCTGGCAGAAAAAAAAATGGAGGTTACTCCATACTCTTTAATTTGAACTCTGAACAATATGCTCAAGGATAATGAACAGTTGATGCTTTTGAATAGTGTTGAGAGTCAAAAGTAAAGACTGATCAGTATCTGCAGATGCTCTGAGAATGTCTCGGATGTTGGCAAATGCTTTAATGCTGTTTTTGACATGACATGCTTTAAAGATAAAAGAAAGATGTTGTTGTTTTGTTTTCATGCCCCCGCATCGTATGATGCCGAGGGCATATAGTGTTTCAGTCGTAAGTATTTGTTTATGTTATGTACATCTGTACGTACGTGATCCTGTTAGACTCAGGTTAAGATTTCTGTAAGAGGTAGATTTCAGTGTACGTACATGTATTATTGTAGCAACTTGAAATTTTGTAAAAGGATTTATATAAGTACAACAGGAATATACAAGAATTACGGTGTGATGTCACAGTCCTTTGACTTTGGACTCAGGCGAATTTCTCAAGGCTAAGATTTTTGTAAGAGATAAAGTTCAGGGTTCTTATTATTGTAGCAACTTGAAATTTGTTTGAGGATTTAAACATGTATCTATAGGTACAACAGGAATACATTAGAATCAGGTCATGATGATCTGTATGTCATGGTCCACTGACTTGGGACTCAGGCTAATTTTGCAAGGGTAAGATTTTTGTAAGAGGTAGATTTAAGGGTTCCTATTATTGTAGCAACTTGAAATTTTGTATGAGGATTAATATCTACAACAGGAATTTACAAGAATCAGGTCATGATGATCTTTATATCACGGTTCACTGACTTCATTTCTAACCAGGTTCTGTAATAGTCATATATTTTCTATTTTGGCGACACAGTGAATCTGAAACTATATAAATGGCTGTATTTGTGTCACATTTCAAATGTTGAGGCGGATGCATGGCATATGGCCTTTTATATCATACATGTCTGCCTCTATGAACCTAGTTATTGTTTGAGTACCAATTCCTTAATCAAGTTGCCATCTTATTAAAGGCATTAGACTAGGGCATACATGTACTTTGGACACATTTCTAGTTCTTTACCTTTTTTTATTGTTTTTTTTTTCTTTATTTGATGTTTGGTTTTGAGTTAATCAAATACTGATTAAAAGTGAATGGAACTGCAGAAGTATATGGATTATAAATGGTTTATTCTTACAGTTTTCAGATTAGATATGTTTGATCACATGTGAAATGTTTTTTATATAAGCAGAAATATGTATATGAAATAGATTTCAACTGTGATCTTTCCCAAAGAATACAATAAATGAGCATAAATATTTGCACAAAAATGTTGGCGCAAAAACTGGACAGAAATTGTTTACATTCATTTCCAGGTTGTTCAGATTTTGGGCTAATTCCAGTACATGTAATTTAAGGTGAGCAGGTTCACTTTCAGGGAAGCAGCTCTGTCATTTTCAGTTTTGACTGCCTTCTCAGTAGAGGTCAACTCTTAAAGAAAAGAATTTGCTCCCTTAGGAGCAAATTCTTTCCTTTAAGAGTAGACATCTTTTTGGACGGATTTTTAACTCAGCGAAGCAAACAGGAAGTCACAATAGTTGTTTCCCTTTGTCAGAATGATGGAGGTATACCCATACACCTTAAAATGGACCAATATTTTGATAATTTACCAATTATAAAATGAGAAAGGATGATAATTATTTATATAAAGATAATGGTGTTCATAATATAACAACATTGTATATGCTGAAATTGTTGGATATTTTCTGTGATATTTATTGACATATAGGATAAAGAAAGAATATTGTCTCGCCTACCAATTGCAGAATGCGAGACACAGGTATTTTTTTTCCATCAACGTTGGTGGTGTAACCTTTTGTTGAGTTTCTGCTTTAGCTGTCTTACAATGTGCAGACTGGCGAGATCCAGCATTCTGTGTGGAGATAGGAATGAGGAGGGAAGATATGGGGAGTTTTAGTTGTACTTTTGATAAAATTTCAGAAAAAAGTTCATTTTCAGTTGTGCATAAGTGATGTGCAGTTTGAATTTTTGAAAACCATTGTCATTTACAAATATCAAGTTTAAAACAATATCAGCACCATAAATTGTTTCGAAATTTTTTTAATACATTACATTTTCTTTTCAAAGCTTTGATTAAAAATAAATTCTTCCAGATTTTTAAAATAAATGGCAGATAAAAAGTGTGCATTGTTTCATTTTTCAGTCCTAGTCTTATGTCATATGAGGAAGTGTTTGGTAGCAAAATTTTACATGTAACTATAAAATCAAGTGTTTTGGTATTTTTTTGCTGAAACAATATGAGGAGCATTTGCACTGCAAAAGCTCCTTTCATTTTTTGGCAAAAAACTGATGAGTTTTTGATTATAATACGTTTGAAATTTCAATGGCTCGTTAACTATCAACATTGTTAGTTTTGAACAACTGGGCACTGGTTACTAAAGCTTGAGTGCTGTATGTAAATAGCCTGAGGCAGGGACATTCATAAACCTGACACATTTTTTTAGCTCACCTGAGCACAAAGTGCTCAGGGTGAGCTTTTGGGATACCCTGATGTCCGTCATACGTGTACACAAGCAAAAGTTGATGGACATCTGTCCGGACGTCCTGACGTCCGGACAGATGTCCATCAACTTTTGCTTGTGTACACTCTATCAGGCACAGTTTTGATCCAATCTTTATGAAACTTTGTCAGAATGTTAATCTTTATAAAATCTAGGCTAAGTTAGAAACTGGGTAATGTCGGGTCAAAAACTAGGTCACTAGGTCAAATATTAGAAAAACATTGTGTATACTCTAGAGGTCACAGTTTTGACCTAAACTTTATGAAACTTTGTCAGAATGTTTATCCTCACAATATCTAGGCCAAGTTTGAAACTGGGTCATGTCGGGTCAAAAACCAGGTCACTAGGTCAAATCTTAGAAAAACCTTGAGTACGCTCTAGAGGGCACAGTTTTGATCCAATCTTTTTGAAACTTTGTCAGAACGTTTATCGTCACAATATCTGGGCCAACTTTGAAAGTAGGTCATGTTGGATCCAAAATTAGGTCACTAGGTCAAATATAAGAATGACCTTGTGTACGCTCTAGAGGGCACACTTTTGATCCAATCTTAATGAAACTTTGTCAGAATGTGTATCCTCACAATATCCAGGCCAAGTTTGAAACTGGGTCATGTCGGGTCAAAAGCTAGGTCTATAGGTCAAATAAAAGAAAGACCTTGTGTACGCTCTAGAGACCATAGTTTTGATTCCAAACTTCATGAAACTTTGTCAGAATGTTTATCCTCACAATATCTAGGTCAAGTCTGAAACTGGGACATGTCGGGTCAAAAACCAGGACACTAGGTCAAATCTGAGAAAAATTCTGAAACTTTGTTTGAATGTTTATCATCACAACATCTAGGCAAAGTTTGAAAGTAGGTCATGTAGGGTCAAACACTAGGTCCCTAGGTCAAATATTAGAAAGACCTTGTGTATGCTCTAGAGGTCAAAGTTTTGATCCAAACTTCATGAAACTTTGTCAGAATGTTAATCCTCACAATATCTAGGCCAAGTCTGAAACTGGGACATGTCAGGTAAAAAAACCAGGTCACTAGGTCAACTCTTAGAAAAACATTGTGTACGCTCTAGAAGACACAGTTTTGATCCAATCTTTTTTAAACTTTGTTGGATTGTTTATCATCACAATATCTAGGCCAAGTTTGAAAGTAGGTCATGTCGGGTCAAAAACTAGGTCACTAGGTCAAATATAAGAACAACCTTATGTATGCTCCAGAGGGCACAGTTTTGATCCAATCTTCATGAATCTTTGTCAGAATGTTTATCCTCACAATATCCAGGCCAAGTTTGAAACTGGGTCATGTGTGGTCAAAAACTAGGTCACTAGGTCAACTCTTAAAAAGACTTTGTGTACACCCTAGAGGCACAGTTTTGATCCAATCTTCATGAAACTGTGTCAGAATGTTTATCTCCATATAATCTAGTTTAAGTTTGAAACTGGGTAATGTCGGGTCAAAATTAAGGTCACAGGGTAAATTCTTAGAAACACCTTGTGTACACTTTAGAGGGCACAGTTTTAATTCAATCTTCATGAAACTTTGTCAGAATGGTTATCTCCATGAAATCTAGGCTAAGATTGAAAATGGGTATTGTCTGATCAAAAACGATGTCACTAGGTTAAATCATAGAAAAACCTTGTGTACACTGTATAGAGCACAGTTTTTATTCAATCTTCATGAAACTTTGGCAGAGTATTTAGTTCATAATATCTAGGCCAGGTCTTAAACTGGGTCATGTTGGGTCAAAAACTAGGTCACTAGGTCAAATCTTAGATAAAAAGGTTTTTGTACACTCTAGAGGGCACAGTTTTGATCCAACCTTAATGAAACTTTGTCAGAATATTTATTTTAATTAAATCTAGGTCTAATTTGAAACTGGGTTATGTTGGGTCAAAAACAAGGTCACAGGGTCAAATCGTAGAAAAAAACTTAGATACACTCTAGAGGGCTCAGTTTTGATCCAGTCTTCATGAAACTTTGTCAGAATATTTATCTCCATAAAATCTAGGACAAGAACGAAACTGAGTATTGTCTGGTCAAAAACTAGGTCACTAGGTCAAAACTTAGAAAAACTTTGTGTACACTCTAGAGGGCACAGTTTTGATCCAATCTTCATGAAACTGCCTAATCTCCTTGAATGTTTGAAATCGGGTTGTCGGGCCAAAAGATAAGGTCACTAGGTCATATCTGAGAAAAACCTTACATACATTTCATAGGGCACAGTTTTGATTCTATCTTCATGGACCTTTTCAGAATGTTTATCTCACTGAAATTCAGGCAAAGATTGAAATTGGGTCATATTAGGTTAAAAACTAGGTCACTAGGTCAAGTCTTAGAAAGCCCTTGTTTATTCAATAGAGGCTTCATTTTCCATTGAATCTTCATGAAACTTTGTCAGAATGTTTGTTTGGATAATATCAAGCTCATGTTTGAATATGGATTATATTGGTTCATAAACTAGGTCACTAGGTTGATTGGCCAACTGCAATGAAACTTGGTGTATTTGGCATTGGGGACTCTGTCCCATCATAGTTTCTTCATATTATGAGTGAGTGAGGTAACTCAGGTTTAATGTCCAACCAATCACTAGGTCATACGGAGACAAGACAGCAGTTTAAAGTCTCATCCAAAAGACTGCAGATGTGGGCGATCCATCTTACGACCCCTGGATTGGTCATCAAGCACGTTATCCACTACACTACCAAGGCTCCTTTCAAAATATGACACTGGGTTGACCATGACTTGTTTCATGCAGTAAGACAACTCTAATATTCTTGGTGCACATGATACTTAGGTGAGCAATTCAGAGCCACCATGGCCCTCTTATTTTTCTTTTCTGCTTGCTAGCATCTCCAAAAGATAGTGAAATGAACAGAAACAATATCATAAATAATGTTTTCTTTTATTGAAAACACAATAATGTTTTCTTTTATTGAAAACACAATAATGTTTTCTTTTATTGAAAACACAAGTTATTTAACAACGAAACAGCAGACATCCACATGAATCCGTTTAGTCATTATAATCTACCTACTTATTACTAATATCAGAAGTATTATATACATATCTGAGTATACCAGTAGCTCAGTGGATTAAGTGCGCTGGCAGCTGATCTAGTGAACCCAGGTTTGACTCCTGCTGGGTGCAGAAATCTTTTCAGCCATAACAGGGGTTCCACTGCACACAGTCTTTCATTATCACCATCCCATCATCCTAATATGACTTAAATACTGTTGAAAATCGGTAAAATAGCTAGAAATCCATCCATCCATTACAGTTATCTATAAGCCATAAAAGCTGTGACACGACAAAACCAACAAAGCGGCATGTACACCTAGCGAAGACTCAGATCAGCCTGGGCATTCGCCTAGTCTGATCAGACTCTTTGCTATGTGCTTTAAAGGTAGCTAAGAGTCTAAGCTAGCTCCATGTGGACAACTAAGACTGATTAGACTGGGCAAATACCGAGGCTGATCTGATTCTTGGCTGGGCGTACATGCTACTTTGCTGGTTTTGTCATGTCTCAGCTCATATATGTACCAAGTGTAAAAGTCTGTAACAACCTATAAACACTCAGCTATCAGTCCCCATGATTAATACAGTTATTATTGAATTTGTCCCTTTCTTGACACAAGGAATATTTTTCATTGTTGAGAAACTCTGTACTGTCAGCTTTGCACATTTTACGACCAACCCAATCTGTGATACATTCTGGCATATATCCGTACATGATGCCATAGACCTGTTGCAGAGAGAAAGGAAATTCCAGATAAGAGAGGTATTACGTGGTATAATATCTGTGAGATAAAGACATATCTCTGTAAAGATCATATTTGAGCCATATTATGTGACTTCCAACAATGTGGCAGTTTCGTCATGTGATATTCAGATTATCCATATCATTTACACCAGGTCTATAGAGGCCCCACTGTTTGCCGTCTGGTTTGGGCCAATTTCAGAGATGTTTGATGTGACAAATGAAGGCTCCGATCAGACTGCACTCAAGTGCAGTCTGATCAGAGCCATTGCCTGTCACCAATGTCACATTTGTCGAAATCACATGATAAAGTCACCTTGGTGTTAAAACATATTAAAATATGAATAAATAAATTTTAAATAAGAAAATTATTCCAGTAAAGCTATACCATATTGAGAACTCAAAGACTAAAGAATTCAGAGACAGGCAAATTCAAAGTGGGCAAGCAGTGTAGTTCCAGATGAGGAGGAGCGGCTGTAGTGTAGTGGATAACACTCCGGACTACCAATCCAGGGATCGCAAGTTCGAACCCCCGCTTCTCCGTTCTTTCGGATGAGACTTTAAACCGAGGTCCCGTCTCCATGACCTCGTTGTTGGTGGGACGTTAAACCCGAGTTCACTCACTCCAGATGAGGTGGCTCAATATGATCTACCTCACTTTGATCTACACTGTATGGCATTCAAATTCAACTATTTTCATTTCTGAGGGTTTAAGTGTTGAATTGTGGGTACCCCAAACTGGGGCTTAAATTATCTCTTACCACTATAGGATCAAATGGAAGTGGACCACCATGAACTGGATATCTGTATTTTGGATGGGAGCTTGACAGAGCATGTTCTATGGCATTTAACACTGGATCAGGTGACTTTGCGTCAAGCTTAAATCTAAACTTGACAAGGGTATTGATCTGGTCTTCCATGTATTTCTTCGTGTATGTCTGTCTGACATCTGGCCTGAAGTTCTCCCATGATTTGTCAATCTCGGAATAATGTCGCTGAATCTGGATGGAAATGGAAAACCTTTGAGCTGTGACATGACAAAAGAAACAAAATGGCATGTGCCCACAGTGAAGCCTCTAATCAGCTTGGGCAGATGCCAAGCTGATCTGAGTCTTGGCTGGGCGCACATGCCACTTTGTTGGTTTTTTTCTGTTAAGGCTCATTTCTTAAACTTATAGCCTAGATTACAGAATCTTGTACTTTTTATGGATCTGCTGCATAATGAACCACTTTGACAGGTGAAAAAACTGGCAGATTACGGTTAACAGAATGTGATCAGACTCCTCTTAAGGACCAGTCTACCAGTCTGGTCTCAGATGATTCTAGCAGGTTAAAGATAAGACAACACATGATGATGGTTTGAATTAGAAATTTCACTGATATTGTGCTCTAAAAAAGAAATCTCTGTATGACCCTTTTTCATTAGAAATGCTTTTTGTTGCTTGCAAACATAAAATAATGACATACTTATTAGGAAATGGCATTTATAACCTCTAAGCTTACAGCCAGATCCAGGAATGTATAAAACTGTATATTGATGTATTTATGTTGAAATTGATAAATATTGTTTAAGTAACAATGACAGACTTATGCAGGATGAAAGACAAATACCTAACTTCTTTCAAAATAATCATACATGAAAATTTACGTTAAAGGAAAAAATACTTCCCCAAAATGTATAGACTTTTACAAGAATTACTTACATTTGCCTCCGCATGTACATTTGTACTTCCACCAAACATGCCAGGTTCTATGATAGCAACCTTGACCCCAAATTTTGCTATTTCCATTCTAAGACTATCACTGACACACTCCAAAGCGTACTTAGAGGCATTGTATGGTGAGGAGCCTGGTAAGGTGTGCCGCCCATTTATACTTGTGACATTCACAATTCGACCTATAGTGGGAGATAGATTTAAAGTGAAACATTTTTAATGCAGATGCAAACTTTAATATTAAAATTTAAAAGAGTGTCGTATAATTTGAAGCTCTATGAAGATATTGGAAATTAAAAGATTTTCAGTATGGACTTATTACTGACAAAAAGTATAACTGAGCTGCGACATGACAAAACCAACAAAATGACATATGTGCCAAACGAAGCCTCAGACCAGCCTGGGCATCCGCCCAACCTGATCAAAGTCTTCCCTGTGCACTTAAAGGGTAGCTAAGAGTCTAAGCTACCTCCATACTGACAGCAAAGACTGATCAGACTGTGAAGATGCCCATGCTGATCTGAGTCTTCGCTGGGTGCTTATGCTACGGTGGTTTTGTGCTGTCATGGCTCATATCTTAAAGAATATGACAAAAAAGTCAGGATTTACAGAGAGAATTGAGATGTTTCAGACCTATACCATACATGGACATTTGCCAACATTTGCTAATCCTGACCTGATTGCCCCTTCAGAACAGTTTGAGGTGCTTGGGTACCTGCTCTTGTTTTTCTGTCATTTTAAGAAAGGGTAGCAGCTTTTGTGGCCCTTTTTGCATATCTGGATACAGAGGCCCTACCAAAATGAGTCTACTCTTAAAGGAAAAGTATTGCTTCTTAAGGTGCAAATTCTTTCTCAAATTCCATTGAGAAGGGAGGGAAAATGAAAATGACAGAGTTTCTTCCCCTGAAAGTGTATCAGTCTACCTTAATTTGCAACTGCCTGGTTCGCTACAGCATAATATAGGGATATATACTCACCCTGAGATTGTCTAACAAGGGGTAAGAAAGCCTTTGTGACCCTTATCGTGCCATATAAATTCACTTCTGCTACCTTCTTATACATTTCAAGGGAACAAAGTTCTACATCACCGTGTCCATAGATGCCTGCGTTGTTCACAACACCCCATAAAACTGAAAATAAAAAAGGCGCTGCTGGGCTACCCATGCTAATAACGAAATACTTCAACAATAACCATCAGTCGTTATTATGATTTTGATATGCATGCACACTAAAAAAAGTTCTGTAAACAGTTATATGACTAAGAAGTCTATAGACCATTAAAGACAGTCACTGTCAACTGGGTCAACGGCAACTTCAGATCTTGTCCCTAAACATTGCTGCAGATCTTGGAGAGCCAGAGAATCTTGACAGTGATTGAAAGACCTTTCAAAACAGCAGTAAAAGTTATTGACTGTCCATAGTTTACTTTTATTTATTTTGTTTTTTGCTGAATTATTAGTAGATTAAGACTTACGAAATGTCCCTACTGTCAAGACGGATGCAAAGTATATATTTAACCGGACTGATATTTCTCACTCTGATGTCAGATAAGGTTATAAATACTTCTTTAGAGCTGTCTGAGATTTTTCTATCCCTTGCACAAGATGAAATTAATATGACAACTATAAAATTGAAAATAAGCTGAATATTCAGTTATGACCTGATCAGAAGGGTTATCATTCAACAGATATTCTGTTATTAGATATAGAGGGAGAGACCACAACAAGGAAATCTCAGGCTTGTTTTCAGATAAAGTCTCATGCCCGGCAAGCCTCGCACTAGTATAAAATAATCTGGAAACAAGCCTGGCTTTCCTTGTCATGTCCTCATTTCCTTCATAGATTGTAATTGTATCTTTCGTACCGGAGAAACGTGCAAAAGCTACATTCTCAGTTTTTGCTAAAAAAAACAATGCATTTGCTGCCAGTGCCCCTTACCGTTATCTCCGAGATGAGATCTGACGTATTCCTCAGCGTCATTAACGCTCGTCTCACTGGTGACGTCAACGGGAAGGACATGTAGATTAGTGGAGCACTTGGTTTTCAGTTCCACTGCACCGACACCATCAGGCACCAAACACCCAGAAAATACTTTGTAGCCTTTCTGGTCAAGACGTACGGCCAGCATGTGACCAAAGCCTGTAAAAAAAGTTAAAATTTTCATTATCTAAATGCAGTGGTGACATGACCAACTTCCCTGAAATTCAATACAATACTCAAGAAAGCCACCGGCTCTCCTTGCGGAAAGTCAGGTGTTTTTCCCCGGGAACTCCGTTTTTCGCCATCCTCTGCTTAACGATCGGCTCGATATAAGGAAATGTTGTTGAAAGGGCCGTAACAGACATATCAAAATTTAGCATAGTTTGACTTCTTAGAGCCAGCTGATTTTCAACGTATACATTCTTTCTTGAAATTCAGTGCAATATGAAGATTTAAAGGTAGTTTTTGGCGTCTATGTGTCCTAGAGACCGTAGATTTTATCAGAGCCATGATAATCACCCAAGATTTCATGCCATGAGATTAGGGGTTTGTAAGCCACAAAAACTTCAAATTCAACGCACAAAGGCAATAAAAACTAAACGGGACATGCCTGGGACATGGTTAAATGCTCCAATCTTGCCCGTTTTGGAACTCTAAGATTTTTAATGCCTGTCCTGGTGATCAGCAAGTGTGCCATTTTAAGTTTATGGGAAACCTTTTCGGCCCTCAAGGGCGAGTAGCTCTGGCGTGGCCGAAATTTGAACTCCGAGATTTTATGCCTGCCCTGGTTCCTTGAAAGCAATCAAAAAGGCGCTATACCTGGGACAACCTGTTTCCTGTTTTAAGTCTGTTGGGCCTTCCTACCATATTGCATCGAATTGCGTCAAAACCTAATGTAGTCAATCTTTCACAAAAAAAAATACTACAAATAAAATGTAACCAAAACTGGCCTTAGAGATATTCTTATTTGAAAGTTTCCATGGTTATAAAGGTTACGTTTGAAAACTTACCAGAATCACAGCCAGTGATGAAAACGGCTTTACCATGCGGGGGTATTTTAACAGCCCGTACATTTCGTACTATCTTCAAACACATGTATGAAATGAAAACGCCCAAACTAAACCCCACAACGTTGGTCTCAAACGCCAGGTAGAGCAGCAGAAGAAGCGACGTTACGTTTGCCAACAATACCATGTCCACGTTCATTTTTCTCTTCCTGAAAGGAAAAAACAATATAAAAACAGTAGTAGTAGTTTTGTTGCTTTACGTCCACGATAAACAGCTATGGTCATGTCGGAACGGTCAGTTAATCTAACCACGGCTTAGACCTTATAAGCGGTTAACCAGTACTAAGTGCACATACTTTAGCCAGTAGCTGACAACTGCCCTTCTTGAATCGGTGGAAGGAGAAACGAAAGTATGTGGCCGGACCGGGTATCGAACCCGGGACCTCTGGCTCTTGAGTCAGGCGCGCTAGATATAAAATCAAAGGGAAAAGATCCGGGGGCCAAGATGGCGGTGCGCGGGGGGGGGGGGGGGGGGGGGGGGGAGAAGGTGGGGTGCAGAATTCCAAGTATTTACGTTGCCTTCCATCCTTAACTTCCTTGATCGTCAGAAAAAAAAAGAGAAAAAAATATGACTAGACTTATTAAATTCCCATTTATTGTCCGAATTTTGTCCGTATTTGTCGTAAATATTCGGGCAGACTTAAGCAGTCAGTGTTGACCAACAACAGTTTGACCAGTGCAGATCGTGGCCAAACTACTCTGCGTCAACATTAATTGCTTAACAGTTTGATAAAACAGTCCCAAATTTGTAATCAAGCAGGCACACAACGTTGAAATTTTTCAGAATGGAAATTTTCTTAACTTTGTTGTTTAATGAACTGCTGTCAGCTGACGTCGTGTGAGCGTTTTTTTTTCGACGTCGTTTCAGCGTTGCTTCAACGTCAGCAACACTGAAACGACGTTCTTACAGCGCCAGCTGACTGCAGGGTATGTAATATGAGTACTACTACATTTGTATTTGCACTGCAAGATGTGTTAGTCATGTTGTATCATGTAAATAGCCATAGGCAATGTATTTGCATGCCGATTTGCTAATAATAAAGTTATACTTTGTTGAAATAACATTGAATCAACGTTGATTTAACAGTTGAATTACACATAATGTTTTAATGTAGTACGCCCGCTGGGAAAGAATTTCTGCAGTGTCCAAATAAATGAGATAAATGAGCTGCAACACGACAAACCAACGAAGTGGTATGTGCGCCCAGCAAAGACTTAGATCAGCCTGGGCATCTGCCCAGTCTGATCAGAGTCTTTCCTATGCGCTTAAAGAGTAGCTAGGGATTCAAGCTAGCTCTATGCAGACAGCAAAGATTCTGATCAGACTGAGCGAATGCCCAGGCTGATCTGACGGTCTTCGCCGGGTGCACATGCCGTTTTATTGGTTTTTTCGTGTCGCGGCTCAAATCTGGAACTGCTATCTATATTCTCAAAGAACATGCAGGAAATGCAAAAATCAATCTGACAGTGCGCATACAGTAACCTAAGCAACAGTACCTCTTAATCGGAAAAACACACTACTGAAGCTAGGAAATATTGGCGAACGACTACTTTCGTGAATTGCTGTTGGAGGTAATATTTGCAAAGATTTTAATTCCCAGAAGGCATATAACGTCCAAATAACTTCGTGACGCCGTGACGTCATTGCATCACATCGACGTCAGTACGACGTCACTCCGACGTCATGTACCTGCTGCGTTCGCGATTCTCTTAAAGCTTCTTCGGATTGACAGGCGCCATAACCATTTCGCGATGGTTTAATTTATTATTTTTTTTTACGAAACTTCGCGTTTAGGTAAAAAGGCACATTTTCAGGGAGAGAACTTTTGTCATTTCTTTTTTTCTAACTTCTCTTCTCAACTCCAAAGAGTTTGCTTTCCAAGAAGAAAATTCTTTCCTTTCAGGGAAGACTTTGATGTTGGGGATAGGGTATGGGATCTGATTCAGTCAGTTCCTGAAGTGTAGTTACCCTTTAAATTTGTTCTTCGTCCAAGCAGGCAAGCAAGCAGGAAGTCACAGAAATGAAGGTATATCCACCACCATAACGCGAATTTTGCGGAAATAAGACCTCCGCGAATATTTCCTCATTACCAGCCACACGGTCTGGACCGAAACTTCAGTGTTCGCGACCGCGGTTGCATCAACGCAAAGCAACAGTAAACCCTTCAAATGTTAAATTATAGATATTAAAATAAAAAGTACTTACGATAGCGTCTATAGCCCTTTAATGGAAAGTCAATAAATTCTTAAATGAAAATGTGAAATAATAATAATAATGAAATATGTTTAAACCAATTCTTAGATAACTTCCACCTGCAAGAAGAGTTATTGATTGAAGAGCGTACAACCTGCTCTGCCTTATATATATTGTACTCGGCACGTATATTTAGACCTAGAAACTAGAGCTAAGTATCTGGGTTCATTTCGATTTGCACCCACTGTTCAGGGTGACACCGTGCGACAGTGAGAAGACCGAATACCCGTACCCATTACTCGTATTAACAGTGGGTGAACTCGGTGCACAGTGAAGTACCCTAATCAATGCAATTATAAAGATCCGATCAATGCCAGTCATGATACGAATCATGATACGAATCACACCAGTCCGTTGAAAGAAAACAATGATCTGTACGATCAATGTCTGACCGATCATCAACATCGGTTCTTTATACAGACTAGAATAAACTGGAACATGACTGGTGGCGTTCGTATCTGTTTGCATTCGTTATGTATGAGGCAACCACAGAAACAGTTTTACCATATTAAAGGAGTTGTCTCCAATATCATGAATGTTTCAGCAGGCACATGCCGTCGGAATGAGGTCGTTCTGACGTCGATGCGATGTAGAACCGCCGCATCGACGTCAGTACGACGTAACTTCGACGACATGTGCCCGCTGGGATATATTGATGTTAAGCGGGGAAATACTATCGGCATAAACATTTGGTTTTTGACTAACCGGGCTGCTTTCGGTGCAGTCTTTTGGCCTTTAGAAATAATCCCCGGCCAGCTATCTGACTCAAGGTCGGGTTCTTCTACATTATTGCAGGTACGGGGCATCATTTTAAACCAACAAGAGACATAGAACGCAGCAGGCAAGTGGGGTCACCCACATTTACTTCGCATACAATTTTCTGTGAGCAAATAGTGTACACCCTGTTCAGACACGTCGAAACTGGGTCTGCACTGTTTGCATATATCCAGTATTGAAAGGGTTGCGAAGTTAAAAGTAAGTGCAGGTATGTAATTGGGTAATTATTTTAAAACGATCTCATCTTCAACCTAGTTGTCTTATTTATTATCATTTCGTATTTTCTTTCAATTTATTGCTTATTCATGCTTTATTTATTGACACCTACAAAGGTTTCTTTAGTGTAAAAATAGGTTATAATGTATGCCGCGTTACTAAAAATACCTCTGTACCGTAATACCCAAAAAAGCATGAATAACCTCAAAACGTACCGGTTATGAGGGCGCTCCGTACAGGTGCGCAGCCCGTGCTCTCCTGTCTCGTAGGCAAATGTCAGCATGACAATGCCTTAACGTCGATGCGACGTTATGACAGTCGACCAATGTCGAAACGGTGCCATTATAATGTGTGGTTACTAATTCCAAAGAGCATAGATACTGTTTACGTAATCAGCGTTAGCAACGTCATGGCACTTTCAAGACATTCAGTATAGGACGTTGGCTCATCGGTAGGTATCTGAAGAAATATGAACGCCGAAGACTTGACGGCCTGTGCATGCGCAATCTCATCCGTTTGCCTGCCCTATGGGTCCTAACGAAATAAGTAAAAGTGAATACTGATCAGTTTGTGCAAATCCACAGAATAATCTGAGCCTATGGACACCCTAGATTGAATAACATTCCCAGCGGGCACATGACGTCGAAATGACGACATACGGACGTCGAAGCGACGTCACTACGTCGCATCGACGTCAGTACGACGTCATTTCAGCGTCATGTGCCTGCTGGGTTGTTTCGACGTTAATATGGTAGGGGTTGTTTCTAACATGCTTGCTGAATAAGCAGAATAAAAAAGATCGTTTGACGAAGCTAAGTGTTACCTTTTCGGCGTGGTCGGTATCTAGTTTAGGTAGGTACTCGAGCACTATCATGCAGCACTTCATTACCCGAACTGACTGACATGTAAGTCAAATATTTGCCAAATATTTTCATATTTCGTGCAAGAAAAGAAATTAACCTATTTATGTCGAGCGTCTCATAACATAGACCTTTGCAAACAGTGTAGAAACAGATCAGGCACCCAAAATAGGACCTAAAGTCCGTGCATTTCTATTAAAATGCCTTCCAAAAGAAGTAAACTCTTAAAAGAATTTGATCTAAAGGGAGCAAATTCTTTCCATTAAGGGCTGACCCCGATTGAGAAGGGAGGCGAATATGAAAATGACAGAACTGTATCCCCTGAAAGTGTACCCGTGGTCTGAAGGAATGAAAGAACAGCGCAGTCTCAAATCAGTATGCGTATCTTGCACCCAGCAGGCACATGACGTCGTACTGACGTCAGTGCGACGTAATTGGCGTCGGTGCGACGTAATTATGTCGCACCGACGTCAGTACGACGTTTGACTTCATGTGCCCGCTGGGTGGTCTTCCTTATATTTCATGCAAACAAGAAAGACACGAATGAATATGCGTGGAACTGCAGGCTGACGTAAATCCAGCAGTACCATAAGGCATATTATTTTGTGTCGCGACTCATAAGTATAAATTCTCTTTTGTTCAAGAGGATATTTATTGGAACTGCTGACTGCAAAGCTAATTTCAACATTTTAACTAGTTTTAAGGTTAATGGGTACGTTTTCAGGGAAATCAAAGTTTGTCTCCGTTTACAGTTGAGATCACTTAGGAGAAAACCTCCTTTTTAACAGTTTACACCATTTTGAATCTCCTTTTTAACAGTTTACACCATTTTGAAAGGGCTCCGTTGAAAGCTACCACCTTGAAGGATGCGGATTTCGGTGCAGACACCTCTTGCGTGTAACATTTGCTGATTAACTAGTAGACGGAAGGTTGCCCATTAAATGAAGAAATGCTCAATTTTTTACATCCCTGTCAACACTATTCCAGCATTGTTGGTTCTTTCTGTACCGATAACGAGACATTGGGAATTGAGCAGCGACATGACAAAACAAACAAAGTGGCACATGTGCCCAGCGAATACACAGTTCCGAGCCACACCCAGAATGTCACTGAAAATCACATGATAGCGTATACCTGGTCAATGCAACGACAACTTAGCACGTGACATAGTCTCACAAACAAATCGCACGTGGTCAATATACAACATAAGTCCGTGATTTTACCTAACAGTTAATGAAGGGATGTATACCTGTTTAAAGAAAACAAACTAAGACCAGTTTTAATAAACTTACCCTACTCTGCAAGAAAGAAACGCATCGGAAATGCATGATGCGCCAACTGCCATGTGTAGATCATGAAGAGGCTGATTCCTAGGCATAGATCGCCAACATTTAGGAGACACTTGCATTTGTCATTTCTTTTTCTGCCATCTTTATGCAAGCTTGTGAGACGTAGTAACAGTAACTAAGCAGGCGGAGCTTAGGGGCTATTCTCGGAACTGTGTATACTCAGATCAGACTATATGCCCAGTCTGATCTGAGTCTTTGCGTGGTGCACATGCCACTTTGGTGGTTTTCATGTGTTGTGTCTCATTTCAGTTGTATCGATATGGTGACAATTGTATGCAGTGGAACTCTGCATATATGGTGTAAAGATGGGATGCAAACCCGGTACTGCTAGCACAAAAAGCAAACTGCCAAGGTTCCTGATATACTGAAAATATATTATGGCTTTCAAATTTGTTCAGTTCTTAACTATAAGCAAGCTGAACTAGATGTTTTTGAAACAAAAACAGATGTCTCCCCTCCCACCACACCCTTATCACAAATGTAGGTGGAGTGATGGTCAGATGGTTCTTATTCTCTGAACGTCAACTGACAATGCTTTATATTGGTACCGAGTAACGAGTTTCAAGTTTCATGAAATTGTCGTCAACGGTATTCAAATCATAAAGAGGACACAATTTCCATACTAAACATTACCAAGGGGCATAATTCCATAAAAATGACTTGAGTTATGATTCTTGTTCTCTGCACATTGTCTTAAGATACTTTAAGTTTGTATCCAATTTCATGAAAATATCTTGAACTGTTTTCAAGTTATACAGCAGCCATAATTTCCATACTGAAAATTACAAAGTGGCATATCATTCCATAAAACATGAAGGTGGAATTATGGTTGGTTTAAACTTTATTTTATTTGCATAAACACTAATACATTTATACACATTTCAAAACATAGTATTTTATGCAAATGGGATTCAGAAGAAAGTCAAACGACTTTTTTCAAATCTGTATCCCAATATTGCAATCAAAATGATACTTCTATAGCAAGTGATTTGAAATTATTTACAATATAAAAAGTTGATAAAACATGAAGAATCTAATGGTTTACTATTATGTGACATGCATTTCAAAAGGAACATTTCCATTTCGCAATCATTTCGGCTCCACGGGGATAGGAGGATATATTACAAAAATTCAATGGTCATCTACATCCTCAGACCATACTGAGCTTGAAAAAACACAAGTCGTCAAGATTGGTCAGAATCTGCACAAACTTAAATTTAATCAAGTCTAAATAGATACGCTTAAGATATACTCGGCTATATTAAAAGGTCGTTTTTTATATACGGTGAAAGAAGGCAAATAAATTTTTAAACATAACAGCATTGTAAAAACTTCTTGTTTGTTGACGTACATTTAATTGTACTTTATAACGAAAGGTAAATCTAGTGAAAAACTCGTATGAAACAAATTTATGACTGATTTATTTAGAACGGAAAATAACTATCTAATACTTCGTTTGAGATATGCAAGATGGTGAAATGTACCCTCAGTTTATTTGAAAACGCTTAGTTTTTAGCACGAAGTTTTGAACAGCTAAAAAATATTTTTGTTTTGTTCCATGGAAAGTTCGTCATTGCCAAAAAGTAATACATCTAGAGTTGGTCTGCAAATCGTCGAAACTGTTTTAAATAACTCTTGTCTGAAATTACTGAAACGATTACATACAAATAAATAATGATATGTATCTTCGACTGAACCACAAATGCAAAGGGGACTATCGGTTAAAATTTTAGAAAACAGATGTAGATTGAGAGAACTACAGTTAGTTCTTAGCCTCGAATGATATATCTGGCCGAGCCGTTTACCAATAAAGTAATATTTCGGAGGCATCCGTGTTCCCCTGTTTAATTTATACTTAAAGGAACTAAGGCTAGGAGAGGAGCGTATTTCATCTGGAAGCGCATTCCAGTCCCGGATAGCAGACGGTAAGAAAGAGTTAAAGTAAAGTTGTGATCTAGTGCGTATAGTGTGTAAGTTTGTTGAATTGCGTAGCGGGTATGTTGAAGTACTCCCGACTGTTGGTGGTACTAGAGAAGATAAGTAGTCAGGAGATAGATTATTTTGCATCCTATAAAGTAATTGGAGTTTATGCTTTTTCCTTCGGGAAGAAAGCGTTTCCCAACCAGTTTCTAATAATAGAGAATTGATAGAGACAAGTTTAGTAGTACCCGAAACTATACGAGCAGCTTCGTTCTGAATTTTCTCAAGATCGTTCACTTCATATTGTGTACAGTTGTCCCATACAACATCAGCGTATTCCAAAAGGGGACGTATAAAAGAGAAATAGATAGTCTGAAGAGATCGCCTGTCTAATTTAAATTTTAACTTACGCATAATGGTTCTTGTTCTCTTCAGATTGTCTGATTATGCTTTATATTTGTACAAGGTTCTGTGCAAATATCTTCAACGGTTCAAGGACAGATAGGCAACTGAGCCGTGCCACGACAAAACCATCAAACTGGCATGTGCGTGAAGCAAAGACTCAGATCAACATGGGCATCAGCCCAGTCTGATCTGAGTCTTCTGTGCCCTCATGGAGCTAGCCTAGACCCTTAGCCGCCCTTTAAGAGACGTTCTCAGTTAAGCTGGGCCATAAGCTATTATTTTTGTCCTTCGTATTACCTTTCTTTAAATTACAAAATAACGGTCCTGTTTACCCTCTGACAAGTAGCCCTCTGTCTAAAGAAGTAGATAAAAGTACCAAGACATGCATGCGTTTTGTAAGACATTTTTAACACTGCTTCGAATAATGATACCCTGGTTTAGAAGGCGACGTTTTTAAATGTCGCAATATTGCCGTTGCAGCGATATGAACGCCACACGGCTAAAAAAGATAAATCACAGTTTAAAATCGAGTTCAGTTATTAAATTCAGGTGATTTCTTATATATTTCCCCGCTTAAACAATATCTAAAGGTTAGATTTTGCTACGAAATGAGATGTTTCAAAAATATCTAACTGTAGACCAGTCATATTGTCCTCTGTTACTAAAAATAGAAAAAATGTGAAAATTAGAAAATCTCAATGGAATTGGGTTAATTTTGTGTCAGAATGGTCCTTTCATTAAGCTTTTTCGATTTTTTGCATTTTGGCATTCCAAGATGGCTGCCATCTGCAGTTACTAAAAATAGCACAAAACATGAAAATGACAATATCTCAGTAACCGCTGAATGGATTTTGACGAAATTTGTATCAAAATGATTCTTGCATTGAGATGTTTCAAAAATGTGTAGACCAGTCATGTTGGCCTCTGTTACTAAAAATAGAAAAATGTAAAAATTAGAAAATCTCAATGGAATTGGACCAAATTTGTGTCAAAATGGTCCTTGCAAGAAGGCTTTTCGATTTTGTACATTTTAGCAATCCAAGATGGCCGCCATCTGCCATTACTAAAAATAGTACAAAACATGAAACTGGCAATATCTCAGTAACCCCTGAATGGATTTTGATGAAATTTGTGGCAAAATGATTCTTGCATTGAGGTGTTTCAATAGTAAATATATAAAGACCAGGCAAGTTGGCCTCTGTTACTAAAAGTAGCAAAATGTGAAAATGAGAAATTCTCAGTGGAATTGGACCAATTTTGTATCAGAATGGTCCTGTTGCACAATAGCCAGGTGAGCGATATCAGGCCCATTTGGGCCTCTTGTTCAGTGAAAGATCAATTTTTATTTCACCGAATGAACATCAAAAGCAGTTTGCCACTCTTGAAAATACCACTTTTGGTGTTCATGAGTGAAATAAAAAATTATCTTGCACTGAAAAAGTCAGATTTACTATTTCTTTTATGCTTGAAAATCGCAATAATTCTGTTTTTTCAAGAGCGTCAGCCACCACGACAGAGACACAACTTTTTTTCTAGCCATTTTGTGTCAGATTTGAAGCTAACTGCATGTTTATTGGGTATGATATTGGTTGTAAACAAGGTTTGCAACTGAAAAAATAGCTGCAGAAATTTTGATGAACAGATCTAAAAAATTTGCCAAGAAAGAATGCCTACAGGAGACTTAGGCGGCCTGACGTCGCGTGCAGTAACAATGTTACGTTGGCGCTTTAAGTGACGTCATTAACATCGTAATGACGTGCAACCATGCGTGACGTAATTTTTGTCAAGCCAGATACGATTTAGCCAATTAATCAACAAAATATTTGAGGCTATTTCACAAAAATCCTATTTCTGAAACAGTGAAATCGAAAGTGATAATTTCACTGTTTGAAACAGTGAGATTATCAGTTTTGATTTCACCGAGAAATCTCCATAATTCATTGAAAAGTATAAAAGAAAAGTTTCTAATCACTCAACAAAAGCATATGCTGTGAACCCTGATTAGAACCGTCTCGATGAGACGGTTTTAAAGATGGGTCACAAAATATGTTTTTATGGAGAAATAAAGATAATTATCCTTAAATTTTCCCTGTTAGCCCTTCTTATCTGGAGCACTGTGAACAGATGAGGCAGCTCATGATCCAGTTCAACTGAATCTATGCTATTCAAAACTTGTGTCTCCTCCTGCTGTGGGAGACATTCTTTTTTACATAGTTGAGCCACAACACAACAAAGTGGCATGTTACTCAAGAACCCTTGAATGGAATTTGACCAATTTTGTGTCAGAATGTTCCTTGCATGAAGTCGTTTCGATTAATTGCAATTTGGCATTCCAAGATGGCCGCCATCTGCCGTTACTAAAAATAGCACAAAACATGAAAATGACAATATCTCAGTAACCGCTGAATGGATTTTGACGAAATTTGTGTCAAAATGATTCTTGCAAGGTCCCACTTATGTTCCATGCAAACTTTCAACCAAATATACCAAATGGTTCTGGAGAAGAAGTTGATTTTGTTGTTTTTGCTATTTTTAGTAATGGCAGCCATCTTGGATTCTTGACCTGACCCAATTTAACAATTTTGAAACCCTGCAGTCTGGTCATGCTCCATGTGAAATTTGAGATCCATGGGTTCAGTGGTTTTAGAGAAGAAGTTGTTTGAAGTTGTTTAAATAGGTCATTTTTTGACATTGGCATTTGAGCAAAATTACACTCGTAAACAGAAAGTAGGTCACTGTGACAAAACTCCGCTACAGATTTTTTTCATTTTTACAATTTTGAATACCAAGGATTCACTGATGTTCCATGCCAAAATTCAGACAAATATACCCAGTGGTTCTGGAGAAGAAGTTTATTTTGTTGTTTTTGCTATTTTTAGTAACGGCGGCCATCTTGGATTTTCAACCTGACCCAATTTTACAATTCTGAGACCCTGGAGTCAGATCATGCTCCATGTGAAATTTGAGAACCATGGGACCAGTAGTTTTACAGAAGAAGATGTTTGAATATTTGTTTTTAGGTGTTGACGGACGACGCACGCCGGACCGCACGCCGGACGCATTGGTATGACAATAGCTCACTATGGCCCTTCCGGCCAGGTGAGCTAAAAACTCAAATATCCTCAATATCTTTGAATTATCCTCAATACTCACTCGTATCTGGAGCTCTGTGTTTACATCATTTGCACTTTTAATTCTCAGTATGGTATAGCTTAGATAAAACATTTTGAAACTTTGAAGACAAAGTTTGTAGCCTGCTTTCAGGGTTAAGCAGTGATCACTGTCAACAGTGAACATTCTTCATATAAACTAAAATGCCCTGAAAAAATCCTTTAGTTTATACACTTGCAGCCTTGCCAGGGCATGTCTAGGTATCATCTGGATTTATCACTCTGACCAGATTTTGCCTAAAAACAGACTATTTTAAGCATGCACTTGTGTACCCTTAACCGGAATCAGCCCACGAACATTACAACAATGTTTGCCTATGACAGTAAATAGAATAGACACTGACAGTGTCTTACCATAAATTTTCTTCTCTGCTGAAAAAATGTTATGTCCTCTCATTAGAACCATTTTATCTCAATTTCTGTACAAGTGGTCTCATTAAAGCCACCTCACAAAAGCATTTTTGATCAGGGACAATGTTTTAAAACCGATACCTCTAACTAAGTGAATGGCTTCTTTATCTATAGAAGTCATGATAAGTGACTACTTACATATACCCTACTGTAAACTGGAATAGTTAATAAAAGACAAGAACTGCAGATTTCACAATATTTTAATTTGAGAAAATAACTCATGATTCATCATCATACAATTTTTACATCATCCTGTGAAACCTTTATTGCTAAAATAACAGGTAACAAATGCTCATGTAAAATCATGAACATTTAAAATAATCGACACACTATTTCTGCCCTTTCACTATTCTTGTACAGTTAAGCTAAGTTCCTAATATAGAGATGAAAAAGGGAGGAGTTTTAAGCTCCTTCTTATCAAATGTACTGGTACACAGTCATGTTTTTCTGCAATTTTTTCCCAAGAAAAACAGCTTTTGTATCTTCTTGTTTGCTTCACTTGTTTGGATGACTTAAGTCTTTCAAAAATGGGGTCTACTCTTAGGGAGCAAATTCTTTCCTTTAAGAGTTGACCCCATGTACAAGGGAAGCAAAATGAAAATGGCAGAGTTGCTTCCCCTGAAAGTGTACCCATTCATCTTAAAACAACTCCAGCTTCTAACCAGAATCTCATGGAAGAGGTGATGGGTACTTCAAGAACAGCATCCAATGCTGAAGTATGCAAGACTGCACAGTTCAAAACAAAGGCTAAATCTGATAATTCGTGGATAGCCTTGGCTCATTTCTCCATACACTCATGTGGTCCTCATTAGAAATACTTTTGTATGAAATACCTTCTGGCCCTTCAACAGATCAACATGTATAGAGGGGCTGGCTGCTGTGACTATCAAAATGTGTCTTTGCAAACGAAGTCCATACTTTGCCATTCTAATACAGGGGCCACAACAATTGTTTCTAGAGGGATAGCAATGTATGTTTCTCGGGAAATAAACAATAATTATGAGGTAATCTCTTCTCAGAGTTCTAAAATCTGACCATCTTCTCACCTGTTCCATATTCACTTTCTAATTACCTATCAAATCTTGCCAAAGCATTTGCTGATTAGATAAATATGGTACTTAAGATAACTTGGTTTACATCTAATGCAGTTTTATGGCACAAGACTAGCATAATAAATACACAGAGCTTTAGATAGAAATCAAGATTTTTATTAGCAAACTTCGTAGCCATTTCTAATGACATACAGTAGAACTTCAATGGCTTGAACCCTGATGGCTCGTTAGCCCTGCTTGGCTACAACTCCTTCCTGGGTCCCTAGAGGTCATTTTATATAGAAACCGACCCTGGATGGCTAGAACTACCCTTGGCTGGAACTAATTTTCATGGTCCCATGCCTGTTCGAGCCAATTAAGTTCTACTGTACTTAGGGGATAACTTTACTTAAAATTGTCAGTTGGGGCGGTAAATCATCTGTTTTATGGTCGCAAATTATGTTTTACGGCTCTGGGTCGTGTAAATCATCAGTTTTATGGTCGCAAATTGCGTTTTAAATACGGCTCCGCTGATGCAATCTGGGACCATAAAACCTATGATTTACCTCCCCAAATGACAATTTTAAGTACAATTATCCCCATTCTAATGTACTTTTAAACATTAACACCTTTCATAATGTACTAGTCTGCACCCATTTAAGTGCTGTCAGCGCAATGTGAAACCAAATGCCAGCCAATGAGAAGCAACTGACTTAATGATGTCCGGTTTGCAAAAGTATATTGCAGAATACACTGTCGCAAATTTTTGATGTTATCCAATCAGACATCACGTTATATTTAAGTACGTTAGAATGCAAAATAAAATTTGTTCCAGCTACACTCATTCAAACATCCTCTTCCCTCAGCCAAAGCAAGGACTGGGCAATTTACAGTGATACTACTCATAGTGTCAAACACTAACCCTGATAGATACATTCTGTGGTAAGGATGTTCTTAATAGCTTTTAATGATAATACACCTGAATCCCCTATATATACTAGTATACGGAGTGTCGGGTAAGATGCATTTTTAATAATTCTGAGATTTTTTTTCCTTGAAGGATAGGGACAGTTTTTTCCATTGTAAGTTTATGGGAAATGTTTTAGGTCTTAAAAGGCAAGTAACTCTGAAATGAGTATTACAACATTAATATGCATCAGCTTCGTCCCTATTATAGCTTCAGAAGAGGCGATTTTTTAAATACTTTTTGTGTAAATTCATCCAATCATTTATCCAATCAAATTCAGTGATTTTGGAGAAAATTCATATTAATCATAGAAGACAACTCAATAAACACTTCTGAAGAAAAAAATCTAAATAACTGGAGACAGCAAAAATTACCCCTACATAGATGCTATATGTCATGGCTTCAGAGAAGTTAGTTGAAAATGTTGACAAGGGATGCCTACCTATACTACAAGCTCACCTATGAGCCTTGGGTTCAGGTGAGCTAACAAGCGTAGCAGAGATCAATTGTAAATGTACACTTTATATGGGAGAATCAATGAGGTGATAAAACTGCTGGGACACTGGTCAGTATGTTCTCTACAATACACTGATCAGTGCTGCCATGGTATTTTAACCCTATTGCACTGAGAACAGCCAAAACTCCATAGGATTTTGGCCATTCTGAATGCAAAAGGGTTCAGGTATTCATTGTATTTTACCCTTCAGGTCAGTGTATAACTAACAGCATATGTCCTGATTGTGGAGATTACCAGGTTAACCTAAACCAATAACTCCAAAGAGGAAAACTTTTAGGGCTACCCATGATAAATGTCAAATCCGCAACCTGAAACATACAAATGGAAAGGCAACTACGGGATTTACGTAGATGTTAGACTTGTGTTTACTCTTCCTAAATCACCGCAAACAATTCAGAGCTCCAGATAAGAAGGGGTAACAGGGATAATTTTCCATGTTTCTCAATAAAAACATATCTTGTGACCCCCCATTAGAACCATTCTAATGAGGGGTCACAAGATATGTTTTCACTGAGAAGAAATATCCTTAATCCCCCCCACCTGGAGCTAGTAAATCAGTCTTGTGAAATTTGGCTATTCGACTGGTGGTTTTCTCTTCTAGAGCAATCCCATTAATCCAAATCTATCTTGTAGGGGGATCTAGATTTTTGGGAGGTTTGGGAAGGGAAAAACCAACTTAATAAACATGATAAGTTAATGTGTAAAATGCGTACATGTACCACGCTGGATATTTTTTTAGTCTACTTGACCGCATGTCTTCGATCAGCAAAGACACGGATACACCTCCACACCTACTCTAATATGTATACTACCTTTCTTCTTGCTATGGATGAATTTAAGCAGCAAAGCATTATCACCATGTTTCTTAACTCAAAAGCAAAAATCCTTGACTTTTTGAGGCTTGGCACTCCTATTTTTGAGTTAACTTAAACATTTAGTGTGGTCTTTTTATAAGAGTAAATTCTAAGGCTTCCATTTTTATAGTCTGTGATTTTAATGTCAAGAAGTCTGGATTTCTTTCTGTTTGGGAAATAAGATACAGCCGCAATATCATGAATGATCGGAGTCACATGAACCAGTTCCGTATGTGCGAAAAGGAAAGACTCAGATCAGCCTGTGCACCTGCACAATCTAATCGGTCTTTTCTTTCCACACATATGATAGTAAAAGGTGTTCTAATTAAGAAGGGATAACAGGGATAATTTAGGGAAAATTTTACATACAACTCCATGATAACCAATGTTGGGACCCATCACTAGAACTGTCTCAGCGGGACAACTCTATGAGAGGTCACAATATATGTTTTCACTGAGAAATTAATCAGAATTACCCTTCAAACCCCTCCTTATCTGAAGCTTTGTATATAAATCCTGGGATTTCTTAAAAGAGAGATAAGACTGATCAAGCTGCAAAAACATGCAGGTTGCTTTGAGTGTTTGCAGTATGCACACAGATTAAAGTTCTTTTTCACATCCCCAATCTAATTTTGATAGCCCTTCCACAGCACATAGTGCTGTCCTGGGCCCGAGGTTATAAAACTTTTTCCATGCTCAACTCAGCAGAGCATGAAATTTTACTTGCTAATAAATAGCAAATTACTGATAAGAACCGTTGTTTTCTTGCTCATTTGAGCGGAGTATGAAATTTTCTCTGCTTATGAATATGAAAATGCCAACATTAGTTGGCATTTTCATATTTATCAGCAGAGAAAATTTCATGCTCAGCTGAGTTGAGCATGAAAACAGTTTTATAACCTCGGGGCCAGATTCGGGTAGATGAGCTATTGCTTCTATAAAGCAGTCTGACCAGTATATGCTATATATAATTATCATGATATAAACAGTGCTTGCACTACTGGAAATCTGCGATTTATACACCCCCAAAAACCTCTCTGGGATTCCAAATCTGGTGTCAGAGTTGGAATATGAATTCCGTTGACAAATTTATCAATAGGGAAGAAACTCAGTGACCATAACGCCAACTGGATATAACTTATTTACCTATAAAGAAGCTGTATATAGAATGCATGGAAATGCATACTTCATTATTTGATCAAAACAGGTCCAAAGTCACCAACTGGACTTCCAAAACCTATAGAATGGAAATTTCTAATTTTAATAAAATGTTGGAAAGAGAAATTGATTTGTCTGTATTCCACGATGTAGGGATAAGCAAATAAGTCACCCAGGACCAGTAAAATTTCATTACATATGGGTAAAGGCTCCAGTACTAAATGCAGAATTGCTTAAAGCAAGTGTATTTCTCCATGACATCTAGCAAGTGTATTTCTCCATGACATCTATCAGGGACAAGTGGATCAAATTAGTATTTGCTCAGCCCTTAAGACTGTAAAAATGGTTGACAAGTCCTAATATGTTAATTTAGATAGGTACACATCCATGTTTTCTGCCATTTTTACAACATAAGAAAACACTTTTGTGACTTCCTGTTTTATCTCCTGGATAGCATACACCTTCCAAAATGAGGTCTGCCCTTGAAGGAAAAATTTGTTCCAAAGGCTCTGACTCTTCAAAGAAAGAATTTGGTCCAAGGCAACTTGCCTTGGACCAAAGTCTTTCTTTAAAGAGTCAACGCCTATCAAGGGAAGAAAACATGTAAATGGCACAGTTGCCTCCCATGAGAGTGTTCCAAGTCACCTTTATACCATAAATACAATCATTTTAAAACAGTTTCTTGCACTTTAATAAATAATCCTGAATCTCGTAAACCCAGATTTTCCTTGTGTCACTGAAAGGCTGTAACACACACAGTTCTTGTTTTGTGACTAGTTCCTGAAACAGCCTTCATGTGTATGCAATAGTCCCAACACTGGGTGGTTGAATTGTCTAGTAGGGTCTGTCTTCTCCTGAAAAGTCTCCAGGGTCAGCTAGATTCTGATGGTAGACAACTCTGAGCACTGAAACAGATCAATTTACTGTCATCAAAATAATTCAGCCACGACATGAGAAAACCAACAAAGTGGCATGTGCGCCCAGCGAAGACTCAGATCAGCTTGGTTATCCACCCAGTCTGATCAGAGTCTTCCCTGTCCGCATATAGCTAGCTTAGACTCTTTATATTTTAAGCACATAGCAAAGACTCTGATCCGACTGGATGATCCGTCAAGGTTTAAGCAACAGTTTAGTTTAGGTCAATTTTTCTGAGAAAAAAATGTGAGAAAAATGTTAAAAGCAACAAATTTCAATTTCAAGTATCGTAATCGCCCCATTTACCGCACATGCCCCTATAACCGCACACCAAAGTCATTTCCAGAAGAATATCACAAGCGCACACTACTTTTTCCTTTTGAATCTCACAAAATGCGTAAGTTCAACTTACCATTACTGTTTCAACAGCAAAAGTTTTCAGTTTTGTTTTCCCGGCACAATGTGGGAAGAGAGCAACTCTATCGGTCTAAATGTCAATCGGGCATCCTCGCCGATATTTACGAAGTTGGCTGAAGTGTTATGATGTGTACGAGTGCGAACTGCGGACTCGGATCAGCTCACACATCTGCGCCGTCTGATTAGCGTATTCTCTGTCTGCATCAACAACTGGAATGTACATCCGAGAAGGATCCAGCTTTTGAAGTTATGAGTTTGCGGGGATGCGCAGGCTGAACTGAGTCTTTGCCTTTCGTACATGCAAAAAGGCGCAATTTCTCAGAGCAATTCTTGTTGTATGTATCGATAATGTGCACGTGCGCCAAAGTGCGTTTGGGAAAGATACATGAACGACAGATGAGAAACCCGGGTTGCAAAAGAAATAAATTGTCATAACAAACTCTTGTTTCCTGACAAATTCAGTCTGAATACAGGCGCAAACTGAACGAAGCGACCAGCCTGCGCATATGCATGGTCTGCGCATTTAAACAAAGTTCGTGGTAGCCATGGGATAGGTTTATCATTGGCATAGCTGGCCCGTGGGCCTCAGGACACAGCCAATCAGCAAACACCCGCATCAAACAGTGCATTTGCGAACATTGACCAGTCTAACAAATCTCCAGGATTCGCCGATAGTTTGCAAAATAATTGTTATAAGATTCGCAGACTGGTCTAAGGCTTTGCTGTTTGCACATGTAATACGGTACCTTTCTCATGACACGTTGCCAATATTTCTGCATGCTTGGACGTAATATAGGACACAGAAATAAGGAAGATCAAAAGGACCGCATCTTCCAGAATTAGAATGAGTGTTATTAATAGAAGCCCACGAACTTAAAGCAGACCCCTTGCGGTGAATGAAGCCAGAGTACAGACAAACTACCCTGACGTGTTTAAACAATCACATATTAGGTCATCGTAAATGTGTTGAAATACTTTCCTTTCTTTCGGAATATTTACTTGGAATATTGAAGAAGGATAGGGAGGATGAAATACATGCATAATGAGGACATATCTAATACTGAGAGGTATAAGATATAATTTGCGACTTGACATGAGACTGTTTTTCTCCCGGAAATTGGCAATTAAATGGTTCGAAGACTAAATATTTTCACGACACTTCGAACACCCCGATCAGTATTCATTTTTAACAGTTCGAACTAAATGAGAATGTACTGTATCGATTTTCCTTAACATCTTTAAAGTAGAAAATGGCCGTTTGTTGTTTTTTCGTTCTGAGTGTGCGGTTATTAGAAACGTTTTTAACCACACCTTTTTGTTGCAATTTTGAAAAAGTTAAGCTTATCGTGCGGTAAATGGGGCAATTACGCTATTCAGGAAATTAAGATTCAATCTAATTTTAATGAAAAGATGTTTAGTATGATGCCTGAAATTGAAAAACAAGGCAAAAACTAAAATAATACTGCCGGTGCGGTTTTAAAGATTTTGACATTAAACCAATTTTTCGTAAAATTTTCACACATTTCATCTGAGGCCCAAAATAGGCTTTTGAGAAAAAGACACACAAAATCTTGCCAAACACTTTACATTGGTATCAGTATTTGTTAAAAAAAATCGCTCCTTTTACAAGCACTTCCGGTTTGAATGCGCAAACTTTCATCTGCATTTACGCCTGTGATAGTCCTGGAATTTTAAAGGAAACAACATGCGTGCAGAGACTTTGGACCTTTATTGAAAACATCGAGAAATTTAGCCGAAACGGGCCAGTGTAAACATTTCATGGAAGCATTCATTAAACATCAATTTCGGTTTCGCCTCAATAAAAGTCAGAGTTAAGTGCTTTTATATACAAACGCAGTCCTCATTTATTGGATCGCTGTCAGCATTTCGACAATTATCTGTTAAAATATAGTGTGATAAATACCCTGATGTTCTTGATAAAGAAGCGTTTCTGTCATAAATCCCAACGTGGGTCAAAATCAGAGAGTTGCATTTTTACTGGCTTCAAGTATATTTGAAATGCCTCATAGAGGCTATTCTAATGGGATGCCACAATACATAGTTTGAAAATATCTCAAATACTCATCAGGTATTTTTTTTACCTGAACCGCTGTTATGGTGATTATGTAGATGAATATTCACAAACTTGTCTTTTAGCAGTCTTTGCCTTAACAGCCAATATTCCCAAAATTCAGTAACTGTCAAATTTAAGTACAGTAGTGGGTTAAATATCTTGACACTTTCTGTATAAATTTGTATTTGAGCAGGATCTAAGTTCAACCATTTCTATATTAATGGGGATTCTAAAGTGACTAGGTTACAACATGTGAAGGCATGTGTTTCACATGGACACCAAATATTATTCATTGTATTTCTGGCTCAGTATGATTTCTGACACCTGCAGAGAACATCACTGATAATTTGCTATTATGCATTTAATCATACACAGACTCTTTTTTATACAATTAACCCAACAAAAGCATCTGCCCCTCCTCATAACAACCTGTAAAACAGATGGTTGGCTGTAGCAGAGCTAGTAGCTTTCGCAGGACTCAAATGCCGACCTCTCATTAAGAACCATTCATCTAATGCTGAGGACACATAAAATATCTTTGAGTAAAAGTCCAACACAAGAATTCCGCAGAATGCTATGTCGCACCTGCCTTGCTCTTCCACAGTAGCAGAGATCATGGTTAGATTAGGGTTGATGAATTCATGTATAAAAATTTGAGGAAACTGGACTTGCAACCAAAGCAGGATGCAATCCTGGACATAAAATTCAACAGTCAACAGAGTATGAAATAATCATTAAAAGTATAAAGTAGGTAAACAATCCAAGAGACCAGCTTAAGAAAACATTTATTGCCATGTCTGATGATTTTAAGTGGGTTAGTTTGTGAGAAATGTACTTCAATGCCAGAGTACATACAAATGTGGATGCCAGGTTAACCTACAAATTTCCAAAGCCAATAGAGCATGAAATATATACATCAAGCATAAGGTTTGATGCTTATACCATTGTGTTTAAAGAGAAATGGACTTAAATGCTAGGGTCAATGCAATGTTGGGTGTAAAAGCAGCCCTTAAAATAAAGATCAAGGGCAGAAAGAAGTGCAACATTCCTGGAGACCTTTTTATGAAGAAACTTTTTGCCAGGTTTGATGATTCAAGGTATCATACTTTGAAACGGTAGTTTTGTATATTCAATTAGACAAAGTCAGCAGAGCATGAAATATAGGTCAAGGGTAGAAACAAGAGGGCCATGGTGGCCCTGAAACGCTCACCTGAGCATTAATCAGTTCACTGGCTCTGGTGAAGATTTATAAGAGTTTTTACCATACATGGGAATGGCGGCCACCTTGGTCATGTGACCAAGATCATTTGAAGAACTTTCAATCCTTTGACCCATGTGCAGGCTCCATATAAAATTTGATCTGCCCAGTGGTTTCAGAGATGAAAATGTTTATGGATGGATGAAAGAGGCGGCTAACACCAATACTGTAAGGCTCGATCAGGTGAGCTGAAAATGGCAGAGTCGCTTCTCCGAAAAGTTCCCGTTCATGTTGAGTTCCTTTGATGGATTTCAACTAGACTTAACTAGGCAAACACAGATGATAGAATGGTAGCATCATTATCTCACTGTGGTGAAACTAATGTATTCCAAGGAGTTTGTGGCTGGCATCATTGCAATGTTAGTTCTGATTCTTGCAACAAATTTGACCTAGTGACCTAGCTTTTGACCCGACATGACCCAGTTTCAAACCGGATATTGTAAGAATAAACATTCTGACAAAGTTTCATTGAGATTGGATCAAAACTGTGCCCTCTGGAGCGTATACAAGGTCGTTCTTATATTTGACCTAGTGACCTAGTTTTTGATCCGACACAAACCAGTTTCAAACTTACCTAGATTTCATAAAGGTAAACATTCTGACAGAGTTTCATGAAGATTGGATCAAAACTGTGCCCTCTAGGGTGTACACAAAGTTTTTCTTAGATTTGACCTAGTGACCTAGTTTCTGATCTGACGTGACTCAGTTTCATAAGGGGCATATATATATGGACAATAAACATTTTGACATAGTTTCATGAAGATTGGATCAAAACTGTTCCTTCTAGTGCGTACACGAGTTTTTTCTAAGATTTGACCTAGTGACCTAGTTTTTGACCTGACATGACCTACTTTCAAACTTGGCCTAGAGTTTATGGAGATAAACATTCTGACAAAGTTTCATAAAGATTGGATCAAAACTGTGTCCTCTAGAGCATACAAACGGTTTTTCTATGATTTGACCAAGTGACCTAGTTTTTGACCCTACATGACCCAGTTTCAAATTTGTCCTTCATATTATGAGGATAAACATTCTGATAAAGTTTCATGAACTTTGGATCGAAACTGTGCCTTCTACAGCGTACACAAGGTTTTTCTAAGATTTGACCTAGTGACCTAGTTTTTGACCCTACAAGACCCAGTTTCGAACTTGGCCTAGAGTTTATGGAGATAAACATTCTGACAATGTTTTATAAAGATTGGATCAAAACTGTGTCCTCTAGAGCGTACACAATGTTTTTCTATGATTTGACCTAGTGACCTAGTTTTTGACCCAACATGACCCAGTTTCGTACTTGTCCTAGAAATTATAAAGATAAACATTCTGACAAAGTTTCATGAACTTTGGATGAAAACTGTGCCTTCTAGAGTGTACACAAGGTTTTTCTAAGATTTGACCTAGTGACCTAGTTTTTGACCCTACATGACCCAGTTTCAAACTTGGCCTAGAGTTTATGGAGATATATATTCTGACAATGTTTCATATAGATTGGATCAAAACTGTGTCCTCTAGAGCGTACACAAGGTTTTTCTATGATTTGATCTAGTGACCTAGTTTTTGACCCGACGTGACCCAGTTTTGAACTTGTCCTAGATATTATGAGGATAAACATTCTGACTAAGTTTCATGAACTTTGGATGAAAACTGTGCCTTCTAGAGCTTACACAAGGTTTTTCTAAGATTTGACCTAGTGACCTAGTTTTTGACCCGACATGACCCAGTTTCAAACCTGCCCTAGATATTATTAAGATAAACATTCTGACAAAGTTTCATGAACTTTGGATGAAAACTGTGCCTTCTAGAGTGTACACAAGGTTTTTCTAAGATTTGACCTAGTGACCTAGTTTTTGACCCGACATGACCCAGTTTCGAACTTGGCCTAGAGTTTATGGAGATTAACATTCTGACAATGTTTTATAAAGATTGGATCAAAACTGTGTCCTCTAGAGCGTACACAATGTTTTTCTATGATTTGACCTAGTGACCTAGTTTTTGACCAAACATGACCCAGTTTCGAACTTGGCCTAGATATTATAAAGATAAACATTCTGACAAAGTTTCATGACTTTTGGATGAAAACTGTGCCTTCTCGAGTGTACACAAGGTTTTTCTAAGATTTGACCTAGTGACCTGGTTTTTGATCCTACATGACCCAGTTTCAAACTTGGCCTAGATTTTATGGAGATATATATTCTGACAATGTTTCATATAGATTGGATCAAAACCGTGTCCTCTAGAGCATACACAAGGTTTTTCTATGATTTGACCTAGTGACCTAGTTTTTGACCCGACATGACCCAGTTTCAAACTTGTCCTAGATATTATGAGGATAAACATTCTGACAATGTTTTATAAAGATTGGATGAAAACTGTGCCTTCTAGAGCGTACACAAGGTTTTTCTAAGATTTGACCTAGGGACCTAGTTTTTAACCGGACGTGACCCACTTTTGAATTTGTCTTAGATATTATAAAGATAAACATTCTGACAAAGTTTCATGAATTTTGGATGAAAACTGTGCCTTCTAGAGTGTACACAAGGTTTTTCTAAGATTTGACCTAGTGACCTAGTTTTTGACCCGACATGACCCAGTTTCAAACTTGGCCTAGAGTTTATGGAGATATATATTCTGACAATGTTTCATATAGATTGGATCAAAACTGTGTCCTCTAGAGCGTACACAAGGTTTTTCTATGACTTGACCTAGTGACCTAGTTTTTGACCCGACGTGACCCAGTTTCAAACCTGTCCTAGATATCATGAGGATAAACATTCTGACTAAGTTTCATGAACTTTGGATGAAAACTGTGCCTTCTAGAGCGTACACAAGGTTTTTCTAAGATTTGACCTAGTGACCTAGTTTTTGACCCGACGTGACCCAGTTTCAAACTTGTCCTAGATATTATTAAGATAAACATTCTGACAAAGTTTCATGAACTTTGGATGAAAACTGTGCCTTCTAGAGTGTACACAAGGTTTTTCTAAGATTTGACCTAGTGACCTAGTTTTTGACCCGACATGACCCAGTTTCGAACTTGGCCTAGATTTAATGGAGATAAACATTCTGACAAAGTTTCAGAAAGATTGGATCAAAACTGTGCCCGCTAGAGTGTACACAAGCAAAAGTTGACGGACGGACGTCCGGACGTCCGACGGACATCAGGGTATCCCAAAAGCTCACCCTGAGCACTTCGTGCTCAGGCGAGCTAAAAAGTGCAACATACCTCCAAAACATTCTAAGAAGAAACTTTATACCAGGTTTGATGATTGTAGGTATCATAGTTTGAGAGAAATGGACTTAAACGCTAGGGTCGATGTAATTTTGCACATCAAATTTTACGAAGTCAGCAGAGCATGAAATATAGGTCAAGGGTAGAAAAAAGTGCAACATACCTCGAGAACATTCCCAGAAGAAACTTTATATCAGGTTTGATGATTGTAGGTATCATAGTTTGAGAGAAATGGACTTAAACACTAGGGTCGAGGTAATTGTGGACGGAGGGACGGACGGAAAAGTGAACTCCTATATCGCACCTTGCTAAAGCAGGTGCGACAAAAATCAAGGGCAACATCTCAAGACAACCTGTTGTTAACTGCTATTATAACCACAACCGAACTTCTTAAATGCAACCATGAAGAGGAATTCAAGCAGCTGCTATTTATCTCTGAACAGTACATTTACCGATTAATCACAGGGAAAAAATCTATACTTACTATTCTATTTCTTCTTCACGTTCTATTTTATCTAGTCACTGTTCTTCATAGGTATATCCTATTAGCATAGCATCTCTGAAAACCAAACAAAATTAACATTTTTAACTTTAGATGAATTGGTACACTTTTAGGGGAAGCAACTCTGCCATTTCTATTTCTGCCAAATTCTCTTCTAGGAGCCCAGCCTTTTTTTTTCATTTATATACCCTTTTTCAGAAGGGTTTACCCTTTTTCAGAAGGGTTTGATCATGCAGAAAGCAAATAGAAAGTCACAAAAGTTGTCTTATTGTTTTTACGTACACGATAAACAACTATCGTCATGTCAGGACGGTCAATTACCCTAATTACACTATTCCTGGGCAGGCTTAGACCAGTACTAAGTGCACATACTTTGGCTAGTAACTGACAACTGCCCTTCTTGAATCAGCGGAAGGAGAAATGAAAGTATGTTGCCGAACCAGGTATCAAACCCAAGACCTCTGGCTTTTGAGTCCGACACACTACTGACTGCGCTACACAGCCTGGCACTGGTTCAGTGTCGCTAGCAGGATTATGGTAATGATAAATAGTAATGTTAATTATCAAGGTAAGTTGTAAGTATCTTCAAAAACAGAACATATTTCTTTTTTTTAAGGTAAATGGATTAAGTTTTTAGCCATTTTACCAGCATTTTTGATACATCAGCAGACACTGGAATTTTAGCATAATTACTCTATACACTCGTTACGGTACTCAAAAACAGTACTGAGGGTAATTGCAGTATCTTCAGAACTAACAAGAGGGCCATGATGGCCCTGGATCGCTCACCTGAGTATCCTGTGAACTTAAGGTGGTGATTTATGGTAAATGTAAAAATCTGCATAAAACCATAAAAAAGTAAGGTATCTCCCTGAAAGTTAGCAAACTTCTTATTTTTGTTGTTCTTTACAGTTTAGAATACAAAATAGACATACATGCTGCTTAAAAAAGTGTTTTTATAAGGAAAGATCAAAGGGTAGTTTTCTGCGCAATAATAAAAAAAATTAACATTGTTATTGAAAATTTACGTTGTACTGAAGGTGCGTTATGGCATAATGAAGAGCGACCTAGCAATTATTTATTCCAACTCTTTCTCAAATTGTAATGTAGACCAGATGAAAACGGAAGCTTTTTCTCAAATGTTCAACCATGTACAAGGTAATGTACACTGGATGCATTTATTAAATATAGGGTAGGCAAGCATACCTATATAACACCTACAGTATAAATAATACATTACTTACATGATCACTGGTGTGTAGATGAAATTGTTCAACCTTGTTAAAATAGTCTCACCTGTTTCACATGTGTGTTTTGACAAAAAAATTTGGACACAGACTGCATCTTTTTTCATCTGCTCAGCCTGATAATGTGTGAAAGAGTTTGAAAAAATAATTGCTAGCTCGCTCTCCATTATGCAACAAGGAACTCTCAGCACTAAGTATATTTTCAATAACAATATTATTTTTCCAGATTATTGCGCACAAAATTACCCTTTGATCTTTCCTTATAAAAACACTTTTTAACATAAACAAATGCTGCATTTTGGGAGTCTGAATTGTCAGAAACAACATAAAGAAGGCATATGCTAAGTTTTGGAAAGATCAGTGGTATTTTGAGTGTTTTATGCAGATTTTTGTCTTTGCCCCAAATCAGTGATTATCACCACCTTAACCTCAGAGACATCCATATGACCGACAGACACAGATTCACAAAGATTAAATGGAAAATGGACCCTTTAATGTGTACCTAAGGTTTTTATAAGATTTAACCTAATGACCTAGATTTTGACCCCACATGACCCAGTTTCAAACCTGGTCTAGATTTCTTGGATATGTACATTCTGACAAAGTTATCAAAACTGTGCCCTCTAGAGTGTACAAGTTTTTCTAAGGTTTAACCTAGTGACCTACTTTATGACCCAACATGACCAAGTTGCACCCTTGGTCAAGATTTGTTGGAGACAAACATTCTGACAAAGTCTCATGAAGATTAGAACAAAACTGTGTCCTCTAAAGCGTTAACACTGTTTTTCTAAGAACTGACCTAGTGACCTATTTTTTGACCTGACATGGCCCAGTTTCAAATCTGGTATAGATTTCATAAAAATAACATTCTGACAATGTTTCACCTAGATTGGATCACAACTGTGCCCTCTAGAGTGTACACTAGGTTTTTCTTAGATTTGACCTAGTGACCTAGTTTTTGATCCCACTTGACTCAGATTCAAATCTGGCCTAGATTTTATATAAATAAACATTCTGACAAAGATTCATGAAGATTGCATAATAACTGTGCCCTCTAGAGTGTGCACAAGGTTTTTCTAAGATTTGACCCAGTGACCTAGTTTTTGACCCCACATGACCCAGTTTCATAGATGGTCTAGATTTCATTTAGATAAACATTCTGACAAAGTTTCATGATGATTGGATCATAACTGTGCCCTCTTTGTCATTCTAAGATTTATTTCTATTTTTAGCTCTGGCGGCCATTTTATTCAGCGAAGTGGAACCGTTTTAGCATTTTTTGGTTCAGGGCCATGACTTAAACATTTCTGTGAATTTTTTTTTAAATCGAGCCATTGGCTTCAGAGACAATGATGTTTAAAGCTTTTTTCTATTTTTAGCTCTGGTGGCCATTTTGTTCAGCGGAGCAGAACCGTTTGAGCAATTTTGGTAGAGGGTCTCCTAAGGAACATTTCTGTGAAATTATTTCAAAATCGGCCAAGCAGTTTTGGAGGAGAAGTCGTTTAAAGGTTTTTCTATTTTTAGCTCTGGCGGCCATATTGTTCAGTGGAGCGGAACCGTTTGAGCTCTTTTGGTAGAGGGTCTCCAAAGGAACATTTCTGTGAAATTATTTCAAAATCGGCCAAGCAGTTTTGGAGGAGAAGTCGTTTAAAGGTTTTTCTATTTTTAGCTCTGGCGGCCATATTGTTCAGCGGGGCGGAACCGTTTGAGCAATTTTGGTAGAGGGTCTCCTAAGAAACATTTCTGTGAAATCATTTCAAAATCTGCCCAGCAGTTTTGGAGGAGAAGTCGTTTAAAGGTTTTTCTATTTTTAGCTCTGGCGGCCATATTGTTCAGTGGAGTGGAACCGTTTGAGCAATTTTGGTAGAGAGTCCCCCAAGGAACATTTCTGTGAAATTATTTCAAAATCTGCCCAGCAGTTTTGGAGGAGAAGTCGTTTAAAGGTTTTTCTATTTTTAGCTCTGGCGGCCATATTGTTCAGCGGAGCGGAACCATTTGAGCAATTTTGGTAGAGAGTCCCCCAAGGAACATTTCTGTGAAATTATTTTGAAATCCGTCCGGCAGTTTTGGAGAAGAAGTCGTTTAAAGCAAAAGTTGACGCCGGACAACGGACGACGGACAAAGACCGATCACAATACCTCACCTTGAGCACTTCGTGCTCAGGTGAGCTAAAAATGGATACTTACTGTGGAATTTGGTAAGCTGTTTGATTCCTGAAACAACAAGAACAACCATTAGCAGATCCATGCATACCAGATTAGTTCTTTGTTGTAAGTCCATCAAAATGCAACAAACATCTGGGCCCGATAACGGTTGTTCAAAACTAACAACGTTGATAGTTAACAAGACATTAAAATTTCAAAAGTTAATATCTCAAATACACCAATATTATTTGTTGAAAAAAAAATGTGAAAGCTTCTGCTTTTGCATTGCAAAAGCTTCTCACATATTGTCAACCAAAAATATCAGTGAATTTGGCTTTGAAGTCATAAAACACTTAACGAGTTGACCTCTCAACGAGCTTGTTAGGCTAACAATACTTTGAACAGCCGGGCCCTGAGTTACAACTGGGACCCAGTTCTCAAAACTACGACAGTATTAGTTAAAGGATGTTACATTTTTTAAGATACTGTGCACAAAAACACTGTCATGTTTTGTCTAAAATATGAGGGGCTTCTGCAGTGCAAAAACTCCTCAAATTTTTTCTGCAAAAAAAAAATTAAGAAGACTTAATGTAACTGAATGTGACGTTATGAAGCCAATAGACATGAAGCTGTAGGCTTAATAAGCTAGCAATTGGTCCTTATGCTCAGTGGTGAAGCAGGAGCACTTGGGGTATAATACTGAGGTTTAACATGTGCAAAGCTCCTGACATGATGATTCAGATTGTATAATAACATAAATATGCCCCATTCACATGCGCAGATTTGCTCACGTAAGTATTTTTTGCATATATGCAAATTTTACTCACATAAGTAACTTCATCATGTGAACGCAAATACATACGTAAGCAAATTTGCTTACACGAGTATGTTATTCAGACCCAGAGCATTATCCAGGTAATTTTACTCACGTGAGCAAATCTACTTATATGCAAATATACTTACGTGAGTAAATCTGTGCATGTGAATGGGGCATTTATGCTCCATTCACATGCCCGGATTTACTCACTAGAGTGTGCCTGACACAGACTGCCAGAATTAGGACTCATTATGGCCGGGCATGACTGAATTGAACATGGTTTTATGAAAATCGTCCGAAAAGAGAAGGAGTTGCAGTCTAAGATTTGACTAGATCTACAAAAGTTTGTAACTCTGGCAGAAAGGGTTCCATCAAGACCCCAATATAATCAAATCAGAAGATGACTAGAAATGTTTTTCAGAGAAAAACTGATGTCCCCCCACCAGCCCATTTTCCATCCCCTATAATGAAGTCCTCCTGTGACCTTGAAAATGAGGTCAAGGTCACCAGAATCTGATCAGCTCTTAAGCTAGTCCCAGTGATGTATTCATGCAAGTTTGGTGAGATTCCATTGACTGGTTCATGAGATATTATGGGTACAAGAAATTGCCATCTAAGTCCTCCAATGACCTTGAAAATGAGGTCAAGGTTGCCAAAATCTAAATCAGCTCTTAAGCTAGTCCCAGTGATGTATCCAAGCAAGTTTAGTGAAATTCCATCCATTGGCTCATAAGATATTGTGGAAATAGGAAATTGTCATCTCAGTCCTCCAGTGACCTTGAGAATGAGGTCCGGGTCATCAAAACCTAATCAGCTTTTAAACATGTCCCAATGATGTATCCATGCAAGTTAGGTGAAATTCTATCCATTGGTTCAGAAGATATACTGGGTACAAGAAATTGTCATCTAAGTCCTTCAGTGACCTTGAAAATGAGGTCAAGGTCATCAAAATGTAATTAGCTCTTAAACTTGCCCCAATGATGTATCCATGCAAGTTTGATGAAATTCTATCCATTGGTTTAGGAGATATACTGGGTACAAGAAATTCTCATGTAAGTCCTCCAGTGACCTTGAAAATAAGGTCAAGGTCACTAAAATCTAATGAGCTCTTAAACTTGTCCCAATAATGTATCTATGCAAGTTTGGTGAAATCCCATCCATTGGTTTAGGAGATAACATGGGTACAAGAAATTGTCATCTAAGTCCTCCAGTGACCTTAAAAATGAGGTCAAGGTCACCAAAATCTAATCAGCTCTTAAACTTGTCCCTATGACGTAACCATGAAAGTTTGGTGAAATTCCATCCATTGGTTCAAGAGATATCACGCACGCAAAGTGGGTACATGAAATTGTCATCTAAGTCCTCCAGTGACCTTGAAAATGAGGTCAAGGTCACCAAAATCTAATCAGCTCTTAAACTTGTCCTAATGATGTATCCATGCAAGTTAGGTGAAACTCCAGCCGTTGGTTCAAGAGATATCGCGCACGCAATGTGGGTAAATGAAATTGTCATCTAAGTCCTCCAGTGACCTTGAAAATGAGGTCAAGGTCACCAAAATCTAATCAGCTCTTAAACTTGTCCCAATGATGTATCCATGCAAGTTTGGTGAAATTCCATCTATTGGTTCAAGAGATATCGCGCACGCAAAGTGGGTACATGAAATTGTCATCTAAGTCCTCCAGTGACCTTGAAAATGAGGTCAAGGTCACCAAAATCTAATCAGCTCTTAAACTTGTCCCAATGATGTATCCATGCAAGTTTGGTGAAATTCCATCCATTGGTTTAAGAGATATCGTGCACGCAAGAAATTGTCACGCCGACGCCCGGGAACCGCACTGAAAACAATATGTCCCCCCTCACCTTTGGTGGGGGGACATAATAACAGTATCCTGTAAGTTTAATGAAAAACATTTGAAAACTGAAGGATCTGCCGTCAAAAGATTCAGCTGGATTTACAAAGGCTGTAACTCTAGCAGAAAGAATCCAATCATGAACCAAATAAAGTACCATCAATGTCGACTGATGATAATAATATCCTGAAAGTCTAATGAGCCGTGGCTGAAAACTGCTAGAAAAATTGCGGCCACAAGATCTGATCCGATTTACAATGAGCTGTAACTCTGGCAGAATGGGTCCAATCATGACCCCGATGTAACACGTTCCATTTCATGTATTGATAACAGTAGCCTGAACGGGTCCGTCATGTCGTGATAACATTATAATAAAGTTGCATAAAAATCCAACGAAAAAAATTTTTGTTGGGGGGAAATTACTGTTGAATAATCAAAAGCTAAACACAAAGAAAAGGCAGTTATTTAACATGCATTCCTTCAGAGCTCTAGATAAGAGGGGTATTTGATGATAATTGTGGGATAATTTTTTTTATTTCTCAATTAAAGGATATGTTGTGACCCCTCATCTGAACCATCTCGTTGAGACGGTTCAGATGAGGGGTCACAATATATGTTTTTATGCAGAAGTATAAAAAATTATCCCTAATTATCACCAAATACTCCCTCTTATCTAAGGCTCTGATTCCTTTCAAGCATTAATTAAACTTACCGTAAAAAGTCTAAAAATTGGGAGACAAAAAAAATTACAGACTGTCCTAAAATGTTTCTGTGGTTGCTTAATTTGCAGTAATCTGTCCAACAGATGCAGATGCTTGAAATGGAAAACAGTATAAACACCCGCTCAGATTGCTCCTTTAAGGCCATAATTCCTCTGAGAGCAGTCTTATCTTTGCCTGCACTGTTTGTCCAGACCTACCTGTCCCAATATTTGGAATTTTTATGGGTTGCATGAAAGCTCTGGATAAATGACAGGGCTCAGCCTATGGGGCAATTTTGGAGAATATATGATTTCCTATTTTACTCCTTTTCAACAGTATTTCAGTAATATCAGGAAGACTGCAGATTGAAAATGAAATTGTGTGCAGCGGATAGAAAAGACTTCTGCCCTCAGGATGAATTCACCTTTCCAAAACCATGCCTACTTTATACAGTTTATTCCATTTGGTGTAAGGTAAAATCACAGACATTGTGGGACACTGAAAATGAGCAATTTTGATTGTGAGACTATGTCACATGCTAAGTTATGATCACATTGGCCAGTTATACACTAACTGGGCTTTTGAGTGACATTCTGGCACCAAGGTTATAAAACTTGAGTACTTTTCTCAAACTCAAAATAAAGCACATTGATTGGCCGCTTCCGAGCATGTGCTCGGAAGCAGCCAATCAGTGTGCTTTATTTTGAGTTTGAGACTATTCTCAAGTTTTATAACCTAGAACCAAGGTTGTGGCTAAGAAAGGTGAATCTAAACCTCCGTCCTCTAGATCAGCAGGCCAGGGCTCAACCCTGAGCTAATTTGGCCAATTTGGAAGAAATTGTCTTATGCTCTTAAAGGTTGGTACCTGTGCTACTGATGCCAATTCTTTTAAAAAATATTTTTTTCCTTTGTTTAATTTTTATATAATTTTTTTTTGTGAAGTACTAAATACGTTTATTCTTCTAAACTTGTTAGTGCCAAGAAAACAGCCTAATTTGTGGAAAATCATTGTTTTTCTCTTGTTTCCTTTCCTGAGCGAACTGCCTGTTGGAATTCCAGGACTAAAACTAAATTTTTTCACATGTCTACAAGTGGTGGGTCTCTAACAACATTTTCTACAGGGCAATGTCTGTCTAGTGGTGAGCTCGGTCTCAAAATACAATGCAGCATGACTTCAGCCATACAGTCAATTTTTGGCACAAAATCAAATGTAGTCCTAACCAATGTGCCAAGCAGAGTTGGAGAATCACTAACAAATCAACTTATACTTTTCACTTTATACTTTTTAGTGATATTTATTGTTTTTTGTTACAACAGCTTTCTGACAATGTAGAAAAAATATAAGCGTAAAATTATAATGTATTTGAAGCTCAGGTATCAACCTTTAAAAGTACAATGTACATGTATTGTGAACTATGTAAACAAGTGGCCTGTAACTCTTGCAGAAATATTATTACAGATGTTACCTACCCTAGTTCTAGCAGACTCTGTTGCTCAGGTGAAGCGGCTGAGTATGATGATCCCAGCTGGCTGCAATGGATGCCATGTAGCATGTCAGTAAAACTCTTACAATTTTCAATACTGATAAATACTTGTTTCACTTCAAAGCCAATATCTGCCTATTCTCTTTTACCCCTTCTTTTCTGGAATAATGATGCAGAGTTCAGTTTGCAGTGTATGCTTTTCTTTCAGTTTGTATTATTTTGTAACATATAATTCCTGACTTCAGGTATTAAAACCTTTACAAGATAAGCTTCATTTTGACAGAACTTGTTGAAGCGTGTTCAAAAGTGCTCTTGATGCAGCTTGCCGAGACAAATAAATAAAGACCTCATAAGTACCAACAAAGATATGCCTTTCAAGAGGCAGATCTATCACCTTATATGAGCAAACCTTATTAATGAAACAAGTAGTTATCAGGAGATTCTATCTAAACAACACAAAATGTCCGCCTGTGTATAATTCAGCAATGCATGTGGAGCATTGCTGGATCTATAAGGCTTTTGATGTTCCAATTTATCAAGGTTTTACCAAAATCATAGCTGCTCCAGATAAGGCAGAACCTGAGAGTGAAATTTCTTGTATTTTTCTTGTTTTTGCATAAACATGTGACATCTGTTTATAAAAAAAAACTCATGAGACCAAAACAGGGACTCACATCAGTCTCCACATCAATGCAATCTACTCACATTTAACAAAAAATAACAGCTATAGGAAAAAGATTGTTACGTGTATCAGACTGTGCACATGTGCAGGCTGTCTTGAGTATTTGCTACTGTTATACAGTACAAGGTACCTTTTCTGTGACTTGGCTCATGTGAGCTTAGCTGGAGCTGTGTATTATATATGTATCTTTAACATAGGCACATGGCAACCATCTGAACCAAAGTGTGTGCTAAAGAGCTGTGCATATGGGGAGTACTGACCTATTATTCTGGGATAATTCTTCTTGTAAACTCTTGATTTCATTCTATTTTTAACCCCTCATTAGGATCACCTTCACCAGGCTGTTCTAATACCATAATGACCCTAAATATTCGGACAGACAGTACGAATTGATTGATTTGACGCTTAACGTCCACGGTAAACAGCTATGGTCATGTCCGGACAGTCAGTTAACATAACCACACTATTCCTGGGCAGGCTTAGGCACCCATAAGCGGTTAACCAGTACTAAGTGCACATACTTTCGCCAGTAACTGACAACTGCCCTTCTTGAATCAGCGGAAGGAGAAACGAAAGTATGTGGCCAGACCGGGTTTCGAACCCAGGACCTCTGACTTATGAGTCAGGTGCCCTAACGATTGCACTACGCGGCCTGGCTTCAGACAGACAGCAGACAGGTCTGAGCAAATATTGTAGACCCAGATCAAACTGCTCCTCAAGGAGCAGTTTGATCAGGGTCTACAATGTTTGCCATTCACTAAGCATCTAAGCATCATTTGAGATCCATTAATGTGTGCAAAATCCACTTTCAAAGAAATTTTGAGCAAACTGTCTGCCTTTCGGGTGTCCAAAATTTTAGGGTCATTACGGTACGAGTCAAAACCTATGCTTTGATGGACAAAACGAACAATCATCCAAGAATCAAGATCAAATAATAACTCTCATACCTACAGCTCTGATTAACATGCTTACTATTAGATTCAAACCTGTTTACTGGGTTTAGAGAGCATTTAAGTACAATGTTACGTATAAGCAGTATTTGCTTGACAAAAAGGATAGCAACATGGATTTTATCAAGGAAACTGATTATTATTATGAATTAGAGAGAAAATTCGCAGTCCCAAGGGTTGAGACCTTTTGACTGTCAAACAGGAAATTTTTTAGGAAGTTCTAAAATGTGAAAAAATTTGTTAGTCTTTATCATCAAATGAACTGCAAGTTCACTTTGCTATTAGTTTCTGTAGTGCTAAGTTGTAAACATGTTCATTTGCAAGAATCTCCCACCTAACAGTATTATAAGAAAGGCTCTTACAGTATCTCAGAAATCTGAAGTCAGAACCCTAAATAAGAGGGAGTATTTGCAGATACAGTCGAACCTGTCTTAAGGGGTCACTGTATTAAGGGGTCACCTGTCTTTAGCAGCCACTTTTTGGGGGTCCCTTAGACCAAAATACAGTGCAAATGAACCTGTATTAAGGGGTCACCTGTCTTAAGCAGCCAATTTTTGTGGGTCCCATGGGGTGACCCCTTAAGACAGGTTTGACTGTAATTAGGGATAATTTTTGTTAATTCTGCATCAAAACATATGTTGTGACTCCTCATCTGAACTGTCTCAACGAGACGGTTCAGATGAGGGGTTACAACATATGGTTTCAATGAGAAATAAGAAAAATTATCCTCAATTATCAAATAGTCCCTCTTATCTAGGGATCTGGATGTCTTTTCTTTTAAGGACTAGGGCCATTCAAAGTATGTTGCATGCAAAAGAAAGATGGATTACAGCCATTTGATCATCACATTTTGTGTTTTTTGCAAGATGAAACCTTAGCAAAGGCACTGATCCATAGCAGAAAACAGCACAGATGCTGATCAGAAAGCTTGTACAAAGTAAATACACTGTATACTGCTTTCATCTTTATAGCATATAATGGCTTCAACTGAGAGGGACATTACATACTTGGGAGAAACAGTCTTCTCTGACAAGCAAAACATGTTACTTTCTATAATTTTGCACCATCACAATGCAGGGATTATTCTGGCCCAAGATTTTTGTGAGAGAAAAAATCCCATTAGGTCAAAATTAATGAGAAATTTTCAAATCTGATGAGATTTTTTCTCTCGCTGGGTCAAAGTTAGTGAGAAAATTTCAGTTCCTGTTGATTCTTTTCATTGCATGAAATATAAATCATACCGGTAATGGTTAATATAAAGAAATTAGGTTTTGTTTTTCTTTATTTCCAACAATTTATTAAGGAAAATAATTTCATTAAAATGATCAAATATCAACTTTCAAACAGTTTATCTCATACTGTATAACCGTAATGATCCCAAGTTTTTTTGACAGATATGTCTGGGCAAGCAGTGCCGACCCAGACCAGACTGCTCCTAGATTTGGGTCTTCACTGTTTGCCATTCCACCTGCATCTTTTGTAGGCATTACTATATGGTAGGTAGAACCTCAAGTGTTTGTTTGAACTTTAGTTTTACAGCAATTTTTTTTGGCTGTCAAAAAATTTAGGAACATTACAGTAATTAACCCTTGTCATGCTGAACCTGGATATGCCCCATCTTTGCAAACAGTGCAGATTGAGATCAGATGGCTTCTGAAGAAGCTATCTGATCTGGATCTTCACTCTTTGTCATTCAGTTTCTGAAATTGTAAGAATAAATTACATCAAGAAATCTGGCTGGTTGATAATCAGAAGTGTGATTTGACAGGGGCCTAACCCGCCTTGCTGTTATTATTTTCGTCGACCCCCCCCCCCCCCCCCCCCCGGGTTTTCGGCTTGTTTATCCACTTTCTCGGTCACGGAGTCTTGGAAGGCAGATAATGGGGTCGCCGAGGTCTCTACAGTGTAGCAAAACTATCTCAAAATGCCCTCTCGGCTCGTTTGGGCCGCTATCAGTTTTCTTTTCTTCGTTTCTGCCTTTGAAGACTCCATTTTGCAATGAACTACAAAAGCGCTTGCAAAATATGAAACACTGATAGCAGATTTTCGCAAGAAGCTTTGCAGTGACATAGACGATGCTGGTTACCCGCATATGTAATGCAAGTCGTTTGGCGCCAAACACTTCCGAAAACCAAAGCCTACAAAACAATCCGAATGTACCGAAATGGTCCGCATGTGCGAATACAGCAAAACACGGTGCGAATTGAAAGAATTTCTCGGTGCGATTTTTTTTCTCAGTCAGCGAACTTTTTTGCGATTTCGTGTAAAAAAATGCGAGAATATCGCGAAATCGCGCCAGAAAATGATCCCTGCAATGCCAAGGGTAAGCAATCCACTTTGTTCCTTACCCACCGTTGGCCCAGGGCCATACTCCATTTTGATTCCCCCCACCCCTCCCAGTGCTGCCTTTTGGCTGCATCTTATTGTTCCTCTATGCATTTGTTTACTTTTGACCAATCAGAAGCTGTGTTACATCGGGAGTGTGTCCTACAACTTTGCATAATATTGTTCAAAACCAATGAAGAATTGTATAAATCTTGAGCTCCTACTCTTTGTTTAAAGCTCATGGCAAAAACAACCTTTTTTCTATTGAAATTGATTCCCCATAATAATAAATAATGCAAAAAATGTTTAGTTACTGATAATTTGATTGGTTACAGATTCTGTCATCCAATGAAATAGAGCAGCAGGAAATTAGATTTACATATAAGTTGTCGGCCAAAGGTGCAGCAGAAACAAAGTGGACTTAGTACTCTTGACTTAGGAAAATAATTTTAAAGCAAGGTAGAAACATTAGGGAAGTCTGAAACCCAGTTTGAGGGAAGTTTCTGTGTGTGCAAAGATAGTTTTATATACCAAAGCATATGGTTAAATGACAAACACAAGACATCAAGTTCATCTTCAATTCTTCATGCAAGATGGCACTTCCAACATGCTCAAAAGACAATTTATAAATCAATTCATAGACTATCTTTCATTTTGTAATTATGGATGTGGCATATTTTAATTTTTTTTCTTTTGCATCTTTTGAATAGATTCTAAGGTGTACTGATATACCTCAGAGAGGACATGCTTTAGATATGAAAGCCCCCATTGAAGAAGGCTATAATGTCAGCAAATGACGCCATTTGAAGTTGTCACCCAATAAAAAGGGATACTTAAAGATATTTATCCTTATTTACTGCCTACCATAATCCTTTCATGTATTGGTCCAATTAATCTGTGATCTTATCAAAAGAATTCAACTATTTTATCAACTTTTGTATCATTCCACTGGAACACAATATATGTTGCATTAAACTATAGTCAACTTAATATACTGTATTTTTCCCAGCTTTTACCATTTCTATGCAGAGGCTATAACATCTGACAGTTGATACGGCTTTATTTTTCTACCTCTAAAGTCTGTCATTGTTAATTCCTCTCCGAAATTTAAATGTTTTGGACTTAGCCAGCTTCAGTTTCTGGTTACCTAACAAGGACATTGTGTATATAGCCACCTAGCCACCAGACCACTGAAAACTAGAATATCCTTTTCATGCAAAGTCAAAATTCATTTTGTATCAATGAAACTTTGTTCAAAGAAACAAAATTCTTACATGAAAACTGAGCTCTAAATAAGAGGAAGTAGTTAATAAAAATTGTTGTGTGTGTGGGCTTTTTCCCCTTTCTACCAGAATATATATGTTGTGACCCCCATCAGAAGCATCTCAACAAAGCAATTCTAATGTGTCAGAGGTACAACATATGCTTTTGTGCTGAAAAATATCTGAGAAAGATCCTCCAAAATCCACCTTATCTGGAGCTCTGTCAACTGCTCTGTAAAATAAGAATTTAGTAATCACTTACTTTGCTTTTGCATGTGTTAGTATATGGGACTTGAGATTTGTTGACTGTGCAAACTTCTTGTTACATCCATCAAATGGACAGACATAGGGTCGATCACCTGTATGGATTCTTACATGTGTCCGTAAATTAAAATCTAAAGAAAATCTCTTGCCGCATCCTTCAAATGTACACTGAAACAGAATAACAAACCAGAGCTTAAGATAAACAAACACTATATACCTCCTATATGGGTATAAATATATCAACAGAACTTAAGATGGCCTGGATTAGATACCTCATCTCTTCCAAAAATGTTAACCTAACTTTTAAAATGTTAAAGATGAACAGTTGCATGCATACATGAGTGCACAAAGGTACAATCACACAAGACCCAAACAATATGAGCCCTAAGCCAATGGCTAGATCAAACAATTTGTTAACTATCTGATAAGAGCTATGAAACCTTAGGTGCAGCATAATGCCTAACAAGCAATTGAATCCAATCACACGTTCTATTAACAGTTACTCTACACAATATCACTTATGGTCCTCCACCATGTAGACCTTCAGCAGTTAATTCATCTGATATGCCATATTTTGTAACTCACCATTTTGTGTACAAACAAGAAGGATATGACAATTTTTCTTATTGTTTACTTCCTTTTTTGCTGCACTCTTTCCCAGTCCTGCTACATTGCCACAGCTGGTACGAGAAACCTGAGTCTATCATAAACAACTGTCTCGCAGGCCAATCACGTAGGATTTTTTCTCTGAGTTGCTTCCCTTAGACTGCAATGACAAAAAGAGGCATTCAGTTTGCTAATGGGCAGGTTGAATAGCTAAGTTATGTGACCAGAGCTTTAGATAAGGGGGAGTATTTAGTGATAATTAGAGACAATTTTTGTTAATTCTGCATAAAAATATATGTTGTGACACCTCATCTGAACCGTCTCAACGAGACGGTTCAGATGAGGGGTCACAACATATGGTTTCAATGAGAAATAAAAAAAAATCATCCCTCACTAATCTTCAAATACCCCTCTTATCTAAAGCTCTATTATGTCTGTTCTTCCAGAGACACAGCAAAATCAATTACATGAGTATTTTGTATCGTAAAATTTGAATAGGTCTCCATTCACCTTAACAGGGTTAATCTGACTCACCTGAAATGGTTTTTCTCCTGTATGTACTAACTGATGTCGTTTTAACTTTGAACTTTCTACAAATGCCTTCCCACATTCTGCACATACATGTACTCTAGGGCCGTGTGTGTGTAGATGTTTTCTCATTGCCGAGTTATCACGAAACATTTTATTGCAGCCCTGAAACATAAGTCAAATGTATGGTATAGAAAATAATTTCATTCCGAGATACATTGTACACATTCATCTCTGTTTATCTTGGAAAGCTTTTTTGAAGACTTCTGTGGTAGTCCCAAACTAAGCAGAATTCAGACATTTGTAAAAATCACAAAAAAATGATGTGTTCATCTTTCATGAAAAACATATGCTGTGTAAGATGAAGCAATTTCAATTACGCTGCCGCACTTACTTTTCCAGAGAAAATGTTAGGTAACTCAGACACCAAGGCTCATAAACTCAGGACAGATGGAAAGATGACCTGCAATTTTAAATCCTTTTTAACAGTATTTCAGTTATTTCTGGATGATGGAAGCCATTGGAAGGGTGATAATGAAAGGCTGTGTGCAATGAAAGCCTATTTACTATTTACGGTTGAAAAAATTCTGCAACCAGCAAGTCTCGAGCCCTGAATCGCTAGTTCAGCAAGCCAGAGCTGATCCCACTGAGCAACCAGGGCTCCCTCGACAGGAGTATTTGATGTTAGTTCTAGAGTGTTTTTCTTCTCTACTAAAATACAAACAGTGTCACCCCAATTAAACTGCTGGCAGATTGGGATTGGGTTCAATGATTTATGGAAAATAGCAGATATTATCTAAGCACTATCCTCTCAATTTCCCATTTTATTTGTAGCTCTGCAAACTTCACAAGAAAGTCTCTGAAAACTTCATAGAATGTCTTTGACGAATTGGGCTACAAAAACCTATTTGTTTAGTAATGTTTACATCAATTAACAGTATTATTTTTTCTGAAAACTTTATACTTCCTAAATTATCTCTGCTGTAACTCTTATCAGCAGCACTATACCAAGCAGCAGATACATGTATTTAAGCTGAAAAGAAATAGTTAACCTACCTTATGTGGACATGGTACTGTTCTTGGGACATCATCTGATGGCTTTCTTGGTTTTATACTGGAAGGTATGATACATGTATATATATACTCATAATATTATCATATCCATCTATTCAACCAAACAAAAACCAAAATTTTGAAAGTATGTTTGGTTGAAGAACCTTCAATGATAACATTTTCTCAACTCATCAAGATTTTCAAAGATTGAAAAGGGCCTTGTTGTGCTATTCAATACTTGTACAATAAACCTCACTACCCTCTCTCTGAGGTAAAGCAAATACCGGTACTTGCAATAAAATATGAGATCTAGTTTAAAACATTAAATTATTCACTTTTTAATCAACTAAACAATATTCAGGTTCTTTGTAATGACTGCAATACAGAGAATTATATCAGTTGAGCCAAACTTCCAGCATAGAAAAATAAATTAGCAAAGGCTTTTGTATGCTGATCATTGTCAGTAGTACTAAGCCCTGGTCTTTTTAAAATGCACTGAATTACTACAAGACATTTATTTGTTCCATTTTCTTCTAAGTTTTATCAGTAACAAAAATCAATTTCAAACTGGAAGTTGACTGAACATTATGCTTATTTTCCTTTTTAGATAGGACTTAAATTTCATAAAGGACACTACTCAGTTTTAGACCCTACCTTAGAACAAATTCAATTTATCTACATTAAAAGAAACTAATATAGCTTCAATCTCATAACTGTGCTCCAGAAATGGAAATTCAGATTTTTCCATGCTCTTCATTTAAGTCTGTCACAGCATTTCCTTAAAACGGAATTGCCAAGAAATGCAACTGTGAATGACTTAACGTCCAAAGTAGGTCACTCTGACATGGCATGGGACCTCTCTTAAAGCAAAGAATTTGCTCTCATAAAGAGAGCAAATTCTTTCCTTTAAGAAAAGTCCCATGTTCGCAAGGTATTTGCCTGCCATATGAGCAAATAAATTCATGGTGAACAAACACCTTAATGGAAACCATCTTCTTATCTGGAGCTCTGAGTTATAAGAAATTCTAATTCTAATGCTATTCACCCGCAAGATTCGGCCAAAAAGTTTCTCCCTTGCAGACCACTCTCAAATCCTGAAGAATCATCGAGGTTTGGGCTTTTCATGTATGATCTGTGAGCAAAACAAAGAAAAATGTGAGAAAAACAGAGGACTTTTTCAGCTTTCACAGTAATTAAACTATTTGACTGATCAGCATACAAAAGTCTACTACATACATATATAGAAGCAATGAAAGGATTGAGAGATATGGTACCATATTTTGTGGGATGACTTACCTAACTGCAAGACTACACTGTTCTCAGTATGAACCAAAATGAGAATATGCTGCGCTATGCAGGGATAAAGACTAACAGGGGCCCAGATGCCCACAGCCCCTAAATTTTGGATCACCCCTAGATGTTTTGAGAAAATGCCTGTATACCTGATGTAAAATATTCATTTTTCCTGAATGAAAATGTTTAGTCTGTATCCCTGCTATACAGGAGTCAACAGATGATGGTGAATGGATGTAGGAGCCATGACACAACAAATCCAACATGGCGTATGCGCCCAGCAAAGACTCTGATCAGCCTGGGCATCTGCCCAGTCTTATCAGAGTCTTTGCTTCGCAATGGAGGTAGCTTAGATCCTTAGCTAACTTTTTTAAAAGCACACAGTCAAGACTCTGGGTGGCTGCCCAGGCTGATCTGAGTCTTTGCTCAGTGCAATTGTCATTTTGTTGGTTTTGTTGTGTTGTCAACTTGTGGCTCAAGTATACTTTCATGGAAACAAACTTAGCTACATGTATTTCTGTCTCCTTTTCCCCTAAGAGCAAGTTCTTTCCTTTAAGAGTTAACCCAGTACTGTTTGAACAAATACTAACAACACTTAGCAGGAACTAACACACAGTATTACAATACTTATAGTTAAGGTGCCTAAATTTTTTTCCTTTCCTGTTCAACATGTGTCAACTCATATAGAAAAAAATCTGCTCCTCATTTTAGAGTGGATTTGCTCTACAGCGAGTCAAACAGATAGTCATAAAGTTCTTTTCCATTTAAGGATGTATGCTCATTAATGATATATGGTATCTGTACACATGTATGAACAAAAATGAGAACTGTAAGCCAAAGCTCTTTGTTTATTACAGATTTTTGAAGGCGTATATTGTGAAATCTTGGATGCATTCCAGAAAATGCATGTTAGACTGAAAAGAATCACTCTGGAAGACAGCTACTCTTAACTAAGTTCTGATAATAAGTTTACAGGAGAAATGAAATGAATATAACCTGTCTTATCTAAGGTGTTACACCAAACAAAGAAACGAATCTTATTAGCCAATACCAATGAAATACGACGTTGATACTAAGTTATTTTTGTACCTAATTACAGAACTTCAGATGAAATGAGGTAACAGAAATAATTTAGGGATTATTTTCCAATTTCTACATAAAAACATATGAATGAGCCCCAACACGACATGCCCAACAAAGTGGCATATGCGCCAAGCGATGACTGAGATCAGCCTGGGATTCCGACCAGTCTGATCGGAGTCTTTGCTGTCAGCGAGGAAATAGTTTAGACTCTAACAGATAGCTACCTTTCAAGCGCATAGCAAAGATTGATCGGACTGGGCAGACTTCCAGGCTGATCCTAGTCTTTGCTGGATGCACATGCCACTTTTTTGGTTTTGTCGTGTCATGGCTCATATGTTGTGACCCCTATTTAGAGCATATTTTTGGGATAATTTTCCCTATTTCTCAAGAAAAACATTTTGTGTACCCTCATTAGAACTGTCTCACTGAGACAGTTCTAATGAGGTCACAACATAAATCTTCATTGAAAAAAAAAAGAGGAAAATTATCTCTTAATTATCCCTGTTACCCATCTTCTCTGGAGCTCTGTCAATAGGGCTTCAATACCTTGCAAACTCTGCCAGCTGTTTTGGGTCGCTCAGGTCAAGGCCAGGGATTCCACCAGGAGGCAGCTTTTTCCCTGTCATATATTCTGATAGGTCAGCATCTGACTCGGACACACTGGAATCATCTTCAAGTTTAACCTTGTCATCTCCTAAGATAATAAATCATGTAATACAGTCATCAGTCCCAACATTGGGAAAGGGGGGGGGGGGTATGTTGTTTTATTTGAGCATGGGCATTTATTAGAATTTCATTTTTCATTTACACTTGAATCGGGGTGGGGGTGGGGGGGGGGGGGACACAGGGGGGGGGGGTATGTTGTTTTATTTGAGCATGGGCATTTATTAGAATTTCATTTTTCATTTACACTTGAATCACAGGGGTTTGTCACACTTTTTTTCTCTCCTTGTTTTGGGGAAAGGATTTAGGTAAGGGGGGAAAAGGCAAACTCTAAGAGCTGGAAGAAGCCCCTTGTGACTGAGAGGATTTAGTGCCAGCCTGCTAAGCTAGTGATCTCTGGTTTGAGTCTGGAGGATTGAAAAATCTTTTGAACCATAAATAGGATTCTTAATGCAAACAGCCCTTCCGTCTTCTTAACGGCTTGTGATGAATTAGATTCCCCACTCCTCTGATCTTTCAAAGGAGACTTTAAACAGAGGTCTCGTCTCTATCTTGTTGGTTGGGCCTGGGACAGGTAGAGATTTGGTGCCTGAGTCCCTATTACACAGATATCCATCCATCAATCAATCTAAGGGCTGGATCACATTTTAGTCTGATGCAGTGCTGAGGAAAAAGCATAGTCCCAGGCCTAGTCCATTTTTGGCTGGGACAAGTGAATGATAACCCACCTTATTATAAATAATAATGATGAATTTGCCTTGAAATCATAACCCTTAATGGTTATATTATCTCACAGCGAAAATGTGTCTTTTTGAGTGTAAAACCTAGTACTTTTTTCGCCAATACTTTTCCGGTGATGCCCTCATGGAAAAACTACATTTTCAGAACCGTTTTGACCTTTCAACAAACTGCTGAAGTTGAATTTGCTGAAGACCAGTGCATGAAGTTCTGTTTGTTCAGCCCAGCTGATAGGGTTTAATATTACAGTGTTAGAAATAAAGCCCAGACAGCAACTTGCCCTGGGGGCAACCTGAAATGAATTTCAACTCCCCCCCTCAATTTCAACTTGCCCTCTGTATTTCATTGCAATTAAACATTTTACATATCATTTTCTTCCAAAGTAACATAAGTATTTACATAGTCCAAAAATGCTCTCCCCTTCTAAGACACTTAGCATGAATTCATGAACTTCAGAGATAACTGACCAACAGTTTTGATCACAGCTGCCTAATAATTAAATCATTTTCACAGCTGCCTAATAATTAAACCATTTTCACAGCGCTATTGTGACTGGGATTCTTTTTATTCTTCTCCTTCAAAACACTCTATTGGTGAGTTTCAAACTTCTCATGAATGCAAAACTTCAAGAAAGACATGAAACAAAATTATTTTCCAGAAGAATTTCATCTCCCAAAATTTCTGGCCCCGAGGTTATAAAACTTTTTTCATGCTCAACTCAGCTGAGCATGAAATTTTACCAGCTCATAAATAGCAAATTACTGATAAGTTCAGTTGTTTTCTTGCTCAGTTTAGCTGAGCATGAAATTTTCTCTGCTTATGAATATGAAAATGCCAATATTAGTTGGCATTTTCGTATTTATCAGCAGCGAAAATTAGTTGGCATTTTCGTATTTATCAGCAGCGAAAATTTCATGCTCAGCTGAGTTGAGCACGAAAAAAGTTTTATAACCTCGAGGCCAGGTTGTTTCAAGACTATCAGCTTGCCCCCAGCAAATTCAACCTGTGTCTGACAAGTGGGCAATTGCTTTAATATTTTCTCAACAGTGTGTTTTGTGTATCTTAAATTTAAGACGTGAAAAGAACATTTGGCGCACCACCTACTACGCGAGTACAAGTGTGTTAAATATACCTAAAGAAGAATACCTAGAGAAACATACCTGAGAGATCACTACGGCCAATTGGGGCTTAGTAACAACCAACCAACCAACTTCTAACACTGATATGGAGGACAAGGTTACCGGGCATTTCATTTTAAAGACAGGGATGGGACTATATAAGGAGGATTAACTTCCACAGTGTCATTCTTGGACGGACACCCGGCGCCAGGTGTGTGCAACTATGGTTACGTACCGTTGAGCCACTTGGGTAACGTCGATACGAGAATTGAACAGAACAGAACAGAACAGTGTCATTCTGTCTCTTGATCTCATACTGTCAACACCTCCAATCAGCCAATTAAATCATCATAACTGTCAATTCATGTCCACTGATTGGTTGACTGAATTTTCACACCTTGGCCTATACAGGTAACACTGGTATATGCTGGGAACCAGAGTCCCCGGCAGAGATGTTCTGCTTTAAAAATATAAAAAAATAAATAAAAAAAAAATATAAATAAATAAACCAAATCCTAAAAGGTATTGCATACTTTTGTATACAACTTTGTCCAGCTTTTTATGAATGAAATTCATGTATACAACTGTGGGCGGTGCTTATTCTGTAGTACCTGTTTAATCCAATCAGATATGAGTGTTGTATCCAACTCGTCCAATCAGAATGAGTTACAGTATACGTCATCAAACTACTACAACAAAGAACTTGAGCAAGCCGCCATTTTGGGTTGCATTCCACCTCGCCATACATAATCATATTTCTCTTTAATTTGTAGAATCCTAAATGCTTGTCACATCAATAACTATTGAAGCACTTTCAGCACCATTAACTCTTCAGTCTGGCATGCATACTTGAGCCAAAACAATAAAAGAAAAGCTTCAATTTCCAAACATCGTAGCTGCCAAATTATGAAGATGGCGACTGGCCGCCATTCCAAAATTCTCCGCCATATTGCTGGAATATGGCGGCGCCCATGAAATCCATAATGGCGGATGAAAACCAAAACAAACTAACAAATACGTTGCTAAAAGTCGTAACAAAGATTAACAACACAAATTTACGCATGGAAAATGTGTGCAAAGTGGGTTTCTTCATGACTGAATCATCGGCTGACGTCACGCATGCTTTTGACCTTCACAAAGATCTACGAAGTATAGGGCAAGAAAGAAATCGAAAATCCTCTGGTCTTACAGCATTAAAACGGTTTTTAAATAGCCAACAATTGTATAAGATAATATTAATTGTACGGAAACAAATGTTGTTTTCCTACCTGTTGCCCACATTGTCACCGAGAATTCGCCTTCCAACGTTTTTATCTGAACTTGCTTCTGTTCCCATTTTTTATGGGAGGTTGGAATGTCCAAACTCAACTCTGGGCCGAGACCGGGATTTGACAAAATTTTAGGTGACTTTCCTTTCTTTTTACCACCTTTTCCTCTCCTATTCGAAGTCACATCTTCAGCAGTAATTTCAATAACCGGTGCTGGGACAGGCACACTGTCAGCCGAAACAAGATCCCCAACCACTTCTTCGCGAGTTTGTAACACAATTTCCTCGTGAACAGCCTCAGGAAGGGGCTGTAAAGCTATCATAGGCTGTACTTCAATCGTGTCGTCTGATGTCTCAACTGTCTCTATCGGCAGTTCTACAGGGACAGCTTCTACTTCCACTTCTTGGATTTCAACTTCAGAACCGATGATCGACGCCATCTTGTTTATCCTGTCAATATGGCGGGCCGTCGCAGGGGATCGTCACGTGGTTTACCTCATGAATATTCACAATTACATGACGTTTCATCGTCTGACATCGAACCATGTGTTCATTTAGCCGGCAGCTGCATATGTAGGTGCACATATAGGATAGTAGACAGATAAGTTGTGAGAAACAACATGGGTGCTACAGTTTCTAGAACGGATTTTGAATGGAGTTATACACAGGAACCTCATGCTACTCGTAGGAAAGAAATGTTAAGTGAGTAAAATGTTCGACGTCATTTTTTTTTCCTTCCTTAAGTTCCTTATCTCAGAAACTACTGAAATAAAAAGAGGTGTTATGCAAGAAAAACTGCTGATTTTGTGATTATGTATCTATTAGCTGATACAATATACTAGAATGTATATTACTGCCGTCTAGATTTGCTTGTCAGTGTAAGTCTTTGTTCAAGCGCACAATAAAAAGATGGTTTGCGTTTTCTCATGCTGGTGCAGCATTTGTAGAGCGGGGGCGGGTCTAGCTTTACAAGGATTGCTTAATCTGACCATAGGAAAAATATTTAATGGACTGGCTAGTCGGACTACTTATTGCTTCACTGTAGTAAACAATAGACGATGTCTTTGAATACTCTGTCAAACACCTTTAATACAACCAGTAAATAATAAAAAAAACACACACACACACACACATAAAACAACAGCTAATATGCTCTTATTATTTATAGTTTGCAAGGTAATAGCATAATGTCAATGCTTCTTCCATTAATGGAAAGACGAACATCAACAATTTTCAGAATTTTATTTCATTTTATAAAAGTGGTTAATAAGTGGCTGACAATTTGTTGTTGAATCTGTTACATCTCGACTGTGTAATCTTACAGTGGACTTACGACTAGATAGGATGACAGCTAGAAATAATAGGTGGACTTTTCTCATAAAAGTTAAAGTGAGGGACAAAATTCACAACTATATAGCATGTACAATCTTTTGTGTTCATCTAACCGGCATATTATATATAGTTTTTGATGATTGTGCACTTTGTATTCTTAAGAAAGAATTGGCAATTCATTAACACTTCAGGCGGCAAATATCGACATTTGCTATCAATATTATTGCCTGTTTGAAAAAGGTTAAACTTTGCCAACTTTGATCTGAATGTGTTAAACGTTTTGGCGCCAAAATGCACGTGATGCACTGCACGCGAAAGTGATCTCAAAATACTTGATTCATCAACCTTGAAATATTTGCAGAACAAAATTAATGTGTTCCAACAACTGATGACTGACACATACTAAGAAATCCCGGAGGCGTGCGAAGCCATGCCCTGTGCGAAGCCATGTCCCCTTACTCTAGTATTCATATTCCCTGAAGATCCACGACCTTGCTTAGCGGGATATAGACCTATATTTTGTAAACATAGAAGACAAGTTTTTTTTTTAGTCCGTAAATGATTTATATTGTGCCTAAGTCTAGAGACTCCGTTGGTGCCCCCAATGGCTTATATTAAAGTTATGGGATAGAATTGAAAATGGACGTATAGAGACAGAAATTAGACCAGTTTCATCGGCACATCCGCGCATTCCACCATACAGGAAGAGACTCCAACTAGCCCCATCTCCAATGGGTTGGGCAGAAGGGGGCGGGGGTTCCCGTCATGATTAGGCAGTCATCATAATCATATCTCATGTACTTTAAGCTTGATCCATCAGATACTTCAAAATGTCTAATAAAATCAGAAGATTCAGAAGCAATATTTTCTTGTTGCTCGAAACAAGCGGGTATAACTTTAAGAGCATGCAGATAAACAAGAGTATACTTACGCGACATAACATTCTTCTTGGCTAAGTTGCTATACTAAACGCTCGACAGTCAGCCATCCTGCAGCAGATTTGTTGATATTTTTTAGCCATGTGTAGTTATCAAATTTTTACTGTTTTGCTAAAAGTATTTTCTTAAATACTTTCAAATCCTGTTAGGCCGACATAAGAAATTGTATTGTAGTATATGCATGTAATTTATAGTTAATAAAATATCGTTTATTTTACCAAATTGTTACTGCTTTATAATCTAGATACATATGCGTATTCGTCGTGTGTCATAATATTATTCATTTGCATTACTTTTTGTATAGACATTTCTGGAAAAAAAAAATGAAATAAAATAAATCTGGTAACAAACACTCTTGCTTCGAACACAAAATTTTGTTGATACAGTTGCAACGTAGCTCTGTTACAGAAACGTCGCAGTTTTCTCGTTTTCCACATTCAAGCTATCTGCTGTCTTCGAGTTTTAAGTATTACTTATTTATTTACTTTTGTTTCAATGGAAGACGAGAAAAAATGTCACGTTTCATGCAGAAAAATGTAAAATGCAAATAAACCTTTCATTATGCTTTATTATTATAGCTTTTTAGTTTACTACCGCTTACTTACGCATTCATCGTTTCGCATTCTGTCTGTGAAAAAAGGTGATTGTACAATGAATACTCTTCAAAACACTGTTTAGAAGCCGGGGGCAAAACGCGTTCTAGGTACGCCCTTTAGCGATTTTTTTTGGAACTTGCGCTCGTCAGCCATTGATTCCGATGACTGCATATTTTTTTTTGTTTCAAAATAAAATCCGACGGAAAACGAGAACGAAATGCCATGTTTTCATGCAGAAAAATGTATTGCAAACAAATCTTTCATCATGCAACTTTAATGCAGCTATTAAGTTCACTATCGCTTACTTTCACATCCAAGTTTACGCATCTGTCTGTGAATAAACGGTGATCGCACATTGAAGTTACTCTCCAAAACATAGCCTTGCCCAAGGCTTAGAAATATACACATTTGGATTTTTCATAAATTTTCTTGAATATAGATTTTTTTTCTTTGTGCTAGTCTATAGTTATGGGGCTGATTTCTAAGCCTTGTTACAAGCAAGGAGGGACCCTCAGATTCCTGAGGGCATACCAGCAGAGCTATAGTGGTTATATTGAATGGTTTATGAGCTTGTGTTTAGACAGGTAATTGATAACATCTTGCAGCTGATAAGAACTGGTTCCTGAATTTTACAGTTTTAAAGTAATGTCTGTCAGTTTGACCTGGTCATTTAACCCTGTGAAAAATAATGTGAATCAGAAATAAAACCTTGAATACCTTATTCCAGGCGTAAACAAATCAAAGGGCCGATAGCTCTGAAAAAAAGAAGATTCTATGAAAATAGAGCTGGTCACTAGATCTGAGACAGGTTTTACTGTATTCTCTGTAACTCTAATACATAAAATAGATTTTTGTAGATAAGCCTTTAACGCACATCAATTCATATCATACATCTGCCAAAATGCTATATCCTGTATGTACGTACTGTGTGAATCCTGACAACAATAACTAGTTTTCACTGACTTTTAAGTACAATTAGCGCTGCCGGCATTTCATATTTACCATGGACAAGTACAAAAGGGTACCAAGCAAACACCTGTTAAGACCCCCCGGCCCACATCCCCTCTCCCTATTAAGCCAACCCCCACCCCCCGCCCCAGTAATTTCATTGCTGGCCGTATAAAGGCAGCACTTCTTTTTTGAGTTTTCTTAGTTGTTTTATGCGTTCTTTGTTATTAATATCGGTTGTTTGTGCTGTTAAGGCTAGCCCGGTGACCATCTACATGGGAAAGGGCTGCTCGGCTGCCACTGGTGATATATACGGTGGTGCATAATTTTGTGTTGTCTTTTCCCACATGGTGTCTTGGGCAGGATATCTGGAATTGTTGTTGTTGTGCTATTGTTTAACGTCCACGGTAAACAGCTAAGGTCATGTCGGGACGGACAGTGAACCTAACCACACTATTCCTGGGCAGGCTTAGTCCTCCTAAGCGGTTAACGGGCCGCGGTTAACCAGTACTAACGTCCACTTTCACCAGTAACTGACAACTGCCCTTCTTGAATCAGCGGAAGGAGAAATGAAAGTAAGTGGCCGAACCGGGCTTATGAGTCAGGTGCCCTATCGATTGCACTATGCGGCCCGGCATATCTGGAATTGAATTGAATTGTTTCAGTTTCTGCATTGTCGCCAACAGTACGCCATGTATTTTGTTCAATGAATAGCCACCGATAAACATATAGCTGTCGTAAGGTCCAATAAATCGTTCCCGGGAGGCCTTAAATATGAAGAAAAAAATGCATTACGTTCTCTGCATTGATTGACAAACTTAGAATACAATTTTATGCAAGTTTACATCTTTTCAACAGTTTCTAGGGCACAGCTAATTTGTTTCACCTGAAAAAAAAAGTAAAGGGGAGAATAAGGTAACGTAAGCACAATTGGCGGATTGGTTTCTAATATGCACTTTGTTTTCACTACAGTTTTTGGCCCCTGATTTCATTATTCGGATATCATAAAACATTTAAACATGCACAAGAGTTCTCATTCAACTGCGTACACTCCAGACAGTCTCAGCAAAATGGTCTTACGAGCACCACATTGTACAGCGGAAGAATGCAACTGTGACAGCCTTGAATGACATACTGCGGCTATGGATATGTTTTGCTGAGGTAGGGGGCGGGGGTAACGTCATTACGAAAATTGAAATGCACACACCATGAATGACAGATAGACTCTGACACTAAAAAAGGTTACACAGTCTCAGGTCAAGACCAGTCTTCTCAATAGGAAAGTCTCATTGACATTTCACCTGAATCATTCAGATTCAGACTTACATGTAAAACTTTTTTCAGGCTAGGAGGATATCTGTTTCCACAAAGTGCAAAAAAGAGATATCTGTATTTCAATCTTAAAAGCAGATACCTTTATCTTCAATACAGATATTAAAACTAGAAATCCAAATGATTCTATTTAAAGATAAAACAGATAGCTGTATTTGAAATAGAGGTATCTATATTTTAATTAGAGATATCTATATTTTCAATAGAGTTTTACAATGTATAATTATGTTGAGATATCTATATAAAAATAGAGACATCTCTAATTTAAATACAGATATCTATATTAAAAATATAGATATGTCTATCTTCATATTAGAAAGAGATATCTCTAATTAAAATTTCAATATCTGCATTTGAGTTAGAAATATCTGTAGTGAAATTAGCGATATCACTAAATGGAATAAAGATATCTGCATTTATACTTAAAAGCAGATATTTCTATTTATATATACCAGTGTTTTAGATAAAGATATTTATATAAAACGGGTACAAACCCAAATTGATTGCCATATATTAAATGGATAAACACTAATGGCAACCGAGAGGTAAATAAAGATTGTAGCATGTGAAATGGAAATGTCTGTATTGCCAAAGGAGATCTGATGAGATGTCAGTATTGCAAAAGGAGATATCTCCATGCTTGAATACTGGTATCTACTAGATATCTACAATCGGGAGGAATATAGCTGTATATCTCATTTAAATGCAGGCAACTACATGTATGTCTGAGAATGATATAGTGATGTCGCTTTTTAAATAAAATGCAGGTATTTCTACAATAAATTAAAGACACCTCTAGTTCAGTTAGATCCCGGAATTTGAAATATCTGGAGTTGAAGTTTAGATATTTAAACAAGGTACAAAACACAACCATTTTTATACCAGTAAATGGTATTTCTGAAGGGGAATTATTTTTTTTCAAGCTTGAAGCCTTTTTCCACAGTGCCTTTTTCAACACATGAATATACTCAAATCCAAAATACACAGACTTCCTATATTGCTTCTGTAACCATAAAATAAAAATGTACCATGAGGAAACACTTCTGCAGTAGAACAATTTTATCAGCTTGATATCTCAGGGTTGTGGGGCTGTTAAACAATTAATGAATAGTTATGTAAACAAATTGATGCTGAGTTCTATAATCTGATCATCTAAAGATTAGCTACAGTTAATTTAATAGCCATAAACTGTCAATGACCTCTCCTAGAACATTTCGCTTAGCACAAGTCGGATATATCTCAGACAAACCCACAAGAGAAAATTTCATTTCTAGACTAGCCAAGCATCGACCATAAAAAAGAAGAAGTGAAATATCAAGTATGATAAAAAAAATATATATATGTGACAATTTAATATATCCGACTGGAGCAAGTCTATCCAAAACACTGTGTAGAAGTCAGGGGCAAAACGCGTTCTAGATACGCCCTTTAGCGAAACATTTTGGGAACGACCAGATTTATTGGAACTTGCGCTCACCAGCCATTGATAAAGTACATGCCCAACACAGAAAACCAGAAAATGTAGGTCGCGTCATTGAAAAAGGCAACGTCGGACTCAAATCTGATTCCGCATCCATTTTCGCACGGTAGTCTATGGGTCTCGAGTAAAGTGTGAGACTATGATCCGAATGCACAGATACGCAGGATGGCATGAATCTTTATGTTCGCAATCAAGTCATTAAAAAAGAATGAAAAGGTTGAGGGCTATGAGTTTAATATAAGTAGTTACACGATCCCCTTTTGGTATGACACGGCTAGGAGGTATCTGTTCCGGAGAAATGTAAAGGTGGGGTTACACGGCGACACGTCCGTGTTGCATGACACGTGTCATGCGTGATGCGTGACACGTGTCATGCAACATTAGCCACTATATAAACACGCTAAAACGTATGTGTCATGACACAGATTTTTTTCATGCAACATGTTTGGTAGTCTAAACATGGCCTAAATGGTTGCATAACACGTGTCATGCAACATGTGTCGCCATCTGAGAACTTTTTAATTTCGAATTAAACATGTTATTCACCTGATGGCGCGAAAATATTACCAAAAGCAAAGAGTAACTTTAATCAATTAGCACATCACACTGTGATAAGCTCTTGCTTTAATACACTTTGATTATAATGCTGACCATATTTACATGTACAGTCAACTCTCAATATCTGAAAGTCGAAATTAATCCTTAACTACTGATATCTCGAAGTAAATTTTCTGTTCCAGAAAATTTACTTGAGATATCAGTAGTTTCAGATAACAAAAGTTGAAATGTAAGTAAAAATAAGAAATGTGTCCACAAACTATTTTCTTTGATATAAGAGAGTATTTCGAGATATCACTGTTCGGGATATCGAAAGTTGACTATACTTCAGTTTTTAATCATCTATGCTTAATAGCTTCTGCACAAGTACCCTAACCTGCTTTATCACAATAATATTAATAATGAGCCGCGACACGACAAAACCAACAATGTGGTTGTTCGCCCAGCGCAGATTCAGATCAACCTGGGCATTCGCCCAATTTGATCAGAATCTTCGTGAAGTGCTCAAAGGGTAGCTAAGGGTCTAAGCTACCTCCGTGCGGACAGCGAAGACTCTGATCAGACTGGGCGGATGCCCAGGCTGATCTGAGTCTGCGCTGGGCTCACAACCACATTGTTGGTTTTCTCGTGTCGCGGCTCAAATTATGATTGATATGGCACCTAAATATTATAAAACAACAGCTGCAGCTCTACATGACAATCCATGCAAGCTGCATTGAACAGAATAGAATTGAACGGCGCTCGGCGAAAAGTCACTGAAATGAGCCAGAACGAACACCCGCTTGCGGACTAAATGATGTTTGTCAAAGATGTTAGTTGCATCTTTAGAAATGCCACATTTTACCTTCGGGGCGAGCCAGTTTTTCGGAGCGACCGGGTATCGAACATTTGGGATCCTGTCATGATGGAGTTTGGCTGTGAAGAGAAAAAGAGACAGTGTATCGGTCTGTGTGCACCACGTGATAGCTTTGATGAAGTCAAAGGTAAGACATAACCTGCGCAAGTTCGTTTGTAACTTGTGTGCATGTACCTCATGATGCCAAGAAATGACATACCGGTAGGCCGGTACGTTAAACTCATATTCTAAGACTGCACAGATCATACACGATTCAACGGTAGTGGTGTTGAATTCACTGGAACTTCACTTTTAACATAGGAAGGCCTGCATGTAACGGTGCCGAAGTTGTTGTTCGAGACCGTCGTATCTTGGGCACGTATGTAATACGCTGAACCCCATTTACGATTTAGGCTCAGCTACTGCAAAACCGGAAACTCCTCTCATGGATTGACGTTCTGAACTGTGGTTTCGCATGAGAGCGATTGGTAGGCGTGTACATGCAGTCTTAAATCAAAATTTATATATGGGGTAACAAAGGTAACAACACCAGGTGACGATGAGGGCCTGAACTAGGAATTATGTAGCCCTTTGAATTTAAATGCATATTTTCGGAACATGGTTGGGTAACAGAGTAATAAAGGTAACAGTGGGTAACAATGGGGACCAGGACTAGCCACTATGTAGCCCTTTAATAAATAGCAAATTACAGATAAGTACAGTTGTTTACTTGCTCAGTTTAGCTGAGTATGAAATTTTCTCTACTTATGAAAATGCCAACATTAGGTAGCATTTTCTTATTTATCAGCAGAGAAAATTTCATGCTCAGCTGAGTTGAGCACGAAAAAAGTTTTATAACCTCGGGGCCAGACAGTCGGATGCGCAGAATTAGGCCTGGTAAAACCGCATGATAATCTACTCGTCAGGCTTCGACAAATGGAGTGCCGAAGTACAGCATTGCTGTTTGTCTTACATGTATAAGGTTTATAAAGCATACCAATGCGTGTAAAAAAATCAACTGGAACAGTTACCACGAAACTCCTGAAAGTGACTAAACCGAATTTCGGTTTGGTCACTTTCAGGAGTTTTGTGGAACCTCCACCATTTCTTTTACTAAACATCAAATGGGCAAAAATATGCCTTCCATCCATTCGAACTGATCATCCCTGTTATATTTTGATTAATTATTTGCAGGAATTTAATTGTGCGGTTACCAGGCGCAAATTTTATTTGAGTAAAATTGTATACCTGCTTATGCTTAGTTCCTGCAAATGCCCTTTAGATGCTTTTCTCTTCCCAAATTTAATTGCAATATTCTGGTGCGTCACCATTCTTTATAAACTGCGACGGAGATCAATCTGACATTGAAACATTTGCTTGCATTCTAAAAGGTTTCCCCTCGGACAAGAGATACACCCAATTACTATTCCGGTTAAGGGTTCTTCCGTGTGAAACGGCACCATATGAACATAATATTGAGCCACGACACGAAAAAAACAAAGTGGCATGTGCGCCCAGCGAAGACTTAGATCATAAGATGGCCCGAAAACCTGGTTACTGAATTTAATCATTGGAACTTCATGCTTTAAAATATAGTGCTGGACTAACAAGACACAATATGCACAAAGATAACTCCATATGTTTATAACCAGTTAACCATACAGCCAGATACTCTATAATATTAACCAGTTAACAACTTAACACCCAGATAGACAGATAGTCAATGTTGAAAAAAAAAGATCTATTTCGGTCAGTCGCATTGACCTTCGTTTACGTTGTCATGCAGTGACTGTGATTGCACGTGATTCAGCAGTATTTCAGTTTTATCGGTCCGATGGAAGGGTGATAATGAAAAGCTGTGTGAAGTGGAACTCCTATTTATATAAGCTTGAAAAGAACTCCGCCTGCATAAGGAGGTGACCCATTCGACAAGCTGAGCTGGCCAGCTGATCTACAATGGCTGCTTTAGGACATTGGGATGATATAGTGGACGCAGATACCCATGCTGAAAGAAGTCGTATCGATGGTGATATCTAAATGGGCATTTATTTTATATTTTGCAGGTAAATATCCAGAGATGAAGAAGTTAATGGGTCACGATCCTAGGTTCAAGTTTATAGTGATAGCATTTGTGCTAATTCAATTTTTTATGATATACATTGTCAGGGAGTTGCACTGGACGACTATGGTTATCTTAGCCTACTGTCTAGGAGGGACAATCAACCATTCTCTATCTTTAGCAATTCATGAAATATCTCACAATTTAGCATTTGGTCATTCCAGACCATTGGCTAACAGACTGCTAGGATTTTTAGCAAACTTGCCACTAGGGATTCCTGCCTCAATCTCTTTCCGGAAATACCATTTGGACCATCACCGTTACCAAGGTGATGCTGAACGGGATGTTGACATCCCATCTACCATGGAATGTAAACTATTTTTCAACACATTCACCAAGGTTCTATGGGTTATTCTGCAGCCATTGTTTTACTGTATAAGACCGTTTCTTGTCTGTCCTAAGCCTCTTCAGGCACTTGAACTAGTCAATATACTGATCCAGATTACGTTTGATGCTTTTATTGTGTACTCTTTGGGAATTAAATCTCTCGTGTATATGATTGGTGGAACGTTGCTGGCCATGGGACTTCATCCGATGGCGGGCCACTTTATATCTGAGCATTACTTGTTCAAGAAAGGATATGAGACGTATTCCTACTATGGGCCACTGAATCTCCTTACTTTCAATGTAGGCTACCACAACGAACACCATGACTTCCCTAGTATACCGGGATCTAGGCTGCCGGAGGTAATTATACGTCAATTTATGATATGATTGATATTCAACATTTTGGGTTAAAAACACTAAATTGAGTCTCTCACGACTTTTTGAGCAAATTAACTTGTCTCTTGCAGAATAGACTTGAAATCTTCACAGCCTAGTCAGGGCAGCTGCAGTTTGCTTCTAAACTATATACAGGAAGATCTTTCACCGCTACTCGGCCTGAGAAATTCTCCATTCTCAGTGAAAAGTTTAGGTACTATCCATTATTCAGTTGCATTTTTTCCATTCGCGGCGAAATTTTCATACGAACATGCAATGGATAGTACCTAAATTTCTCGGACCCATTTGAATTGAGTTAAGTGAGAAGTTTGGCAAAAAATTAGACCTTATCTCTCAAAACCTCGCCTGAAAATGATCCCTGCTATTATTTCAAACCATTTGGATGAAGGCATGCTAGATTTACACGCACTGGTAAACGAAACTGTCATTTTGACATACGCACTTACTCATATTATCCAAAGTTCATCACTTTTATACACTTGTCTTATTTCATTTTGACCGGGACCGATAAAAAAGGACACTTACGGCAAATTGAAGTGACGCCTCAGTAGCGTCTCAGTAAGCTATTCGTTCAGTTCAGTTCAGTTCGGTTCAATTCTCTTCAGTATCGACGTTACCCAAGTGGCTCAACGGTACGTAACCATAGTTGCACACACTTGGCGCCGTGTGTCCGTCCAAAAGCTATTCGTATAGGAATTTGGTGTATATATGTGTACATGTATACTGGTCAAAAAAAAGAGAAGCTGCATTTTGGTATTTCAAAATAATTTCAGCTTTCACACATGTCTTAGGCAACGTCAAACAACGCCTTACCATAGGGACTTGCATTATGTTGATTTGGGTAAAAGAATACAGACTGAAAATACATTTATATGTATATACAATCATTATAACTTCTTTTACCCAGATCAGCATGGTTCAAGCCCTTTTGGCTCCACCAACATCGACACAACGTTATGGTGACGTTTCGTCTACGTTGATAAGACGTTGTTTTAGTGTTCATTGCGTGCTGGGAATATTCAAAGTAATTAAACAGGAAATAAAAATGCGGCGTTTCTTTTTCTGACTAGTTTATAATGCCTTCAGACTCAACAAAATATGAATGCTGATTGCAAGTAGGGGTGGTCGGGTGGTGCGATGGTGCTGTGTGTAACTTCCAGTGCCGGGGCGTCCTGCTAATTTGGAACATTGTAGGGCAAGGGCCTACTGTGCTTGCAGTAGGTGCGGGTGGGGGTTGTTTGGACATTTTTTCTCTCGTCTATCGTTTCTCTTCTTTCTCCCTTTCTCTGGGAGACGGCCCGATATAGACTGAAATACTGTTTCAAAGGGCCGTTAAACCCAAAACAATCAAACAATCAATGATTGCAAGTACGAACTGCCAGCGGTCTTTTTGCCGATCGCACAATGCAAGTTATTGGAGACCTCAGTCAGTGCAGAATATACATTTATCAGCTTAGTGTATGACTCAACCTTAATTTGTTTCTCATTTCATTTGCATCAGTTACATTACAATATCTAATTTACATGTTATATTTTACAGGTAAGAAAGATCGCCCCAGAGTATTATGAAAATCTACCATGCCATACTTCGTGGGTTAAAGTTATTTGGCAGTTCATCACAGATCCCAGCATTGGACCCTATTCACGTGTTCGGCGTATGCCAATGAAAGAGAATGGAGCAAAGGAACAGAATGGGGCTTCAGATAAGACAGAGTAGATGAAGATCAGCCCCAGGGGCCGTATTTATAAAACGACTTAAGTGGTTGCTATGCTGTTGCTAAGGCTACATTTCTATGAAGGAGATTCCCTACAACTATGAAATTTGCTCTGGAGGAACAGTTATAAAACGACTGTTCCTCTAATTTCATAGTTGTAGGGAATCTCCTTCATAGAAATTCAGCCCTAGCAACAACATAGCAACAACTTCAGTTATTTTATAAATACGGCCCCAGGACCCCAGCCATGACTTTTGTGGTGTTCATCTGGACTTTTAAGGTGTATGGATACACCGCCATGTTTTCCGCCATTTTATGTGAAGGGAAACAACTTTTGTGATTTACTGTTTGCATCGCAGGATGGCGAAGCCTTTCCGAAGTGGGCTTTCCAAGAAAAGAATGGGCTTCTCAAGGGAGCAAGAGAAGTGCCCAGTGAAATAGGAGATCGTCCTCAGGGAAAGAATTATTTCCCCTGGAAGTGTCCCCATTCACCTAAATCGGCTACCATATTTTTTCGGTGATAAGATGAGAGCTTATCCTTCCAAAATTACAGCAAATCTGTAAATCAGTTTTATGTTATTCAGGTATAAAATGGGGTTTTATTCCCAAAACAATCCCAAAGATCTAGCATTGTCTTACAAGATGGATTTTGATCCTCAATTGTGCATGACCTGACCAGGTTGTGATCATTTTTAGCCTCAGGATTAGCTCATTCTCATCATTATTCAGCCCGGCTTGAAAAGACCGTCATACTGTTGAAAGGGCGTAATATTTCATACTTTAATCATAATTTGATAACTTTATTCATTCTTTGCAACGAAACAGTCCATTTGCACCTCATAATCACAACAGTGACAGGTCAGGTATCATAATACAAGGGGTTACCGGTCGTAAGGTTTTTCAATTCTCGTAACGATGGTCACCGAGATCTATCGTAAGTTCATCTCTAGAGCTCTGCTTATAGTAAATGATTGACACAAAGTGTATCCAGGTTGTTTAAAAGCGGAGCCCTGACATGACAAAACCAACAAAATTGCATGTGTGCCCAGCGAAGACTCGGATCAGTCTGATCAGTTTTCGCTATGAGCTGAATTGGTAGTTTAGGGTCTGCAGAGTTTACGCCTTGTGCTGATTGTGTAGCGAAGGGCGCTGCCCGCATGGAGCTAGTTTAGACCCTAAACTACCAATTCAGCTCATAGCGAAAACTCTTGATCAGACTGGGCGGGAGCCCAGGCTGATCTGAGTCTTCGTTGGGCGCACATGTCACTTTGCTGGTTTTTTCGTATCGCAGCTCAAATGAAGCAGGCAACGACAGAAAACGATGGTTGGCGATGTATGGCGGCATTTACTGACTTGCTTATATTCTGAAAGGTAATTATCTTAAAGATTATAATTAGAAAACGTTGCAGCGGCGTTGATTTGACAGTTTCGACATTATGTTGGTCCCCATGACATTACATTCTTCCTGGTTTGTATTCATTGTAGATGTTTTTAATTACTTCCGAGATTTTTCTTTTCAATTTTCTTCCTTGTGCGTGTCGTGTCACCAATCTGGAGCTTCAAATTCAACTTCGGTTTCAGGTTTGAATTGACAGTCTTCCTTCTCGCTTATGATTAGTAATGGTATCGGTGTGACAGTGGGTGTGGGACAGCGTTCTGGGACCAATTTTGCAATGGTGTAAGGCTACCTCCATAGTCACATCAGATCGATTGAATCAGATTGAAATTCCTGTATATTCCTCGTTGCTGCTTTGGGAACGTAGCGAGAATTGAAACAAGTTTATTCCTCGTTTATGTACATTTCCCCCGCTTTTCTCCCCTGCAAAGATGTGAATGGTGAACAGTCACTGTGGCCATAACATCTTGCCTGGAGCAAACTGGTAATGCACTTCAGAAGTGATAGGTGCCTTCGGGCTTGCGTGAATAGTGAATACGTTTTGAAAGGTTAAATCCTTAGGAATCCACACAGTCGGAACAGAATTTTCCCAGTTCGCATCAGCTGTTTGTAATTCTGGACCGGAATGAAAATAAGAGATAACACCCCAAATGCTTTGTAGTAGTTTCCGCATATACTAAAGCACTTTTTTGCTAGCGCTTCCTGTTTGTTAAATATGGCCATCTTTCGACATGAGGCACTTGTTTGCTGAACCACGTCACGCAAAAAGATTGCTTAACCAGTCTGTGGCGGAATATGAAGCCTGCGCAAAGGTCTAAACATGTACATGGCTTGTGCGAACGGAAATGGCTCTGACCCGACTGGGCAGATGCGCAGTCGGGTCAGAGCCTTTGCTTTTCGCATATGCGTCCAGCACCCTTTGTACGTGTCGCAACGTATTCTGTGGTGGCAAAACTTAATATAAAACACCCTTGCTGATCCTTACAACAGGAACTGGTTCAAACTGCACATGATAAGCCGCAGAGGTCATCATACGATGTTGCCCTCCACGAAAATGTAGAACTTCACGCTCACGCTTAAGGCTATATCAAGGCTGTTGCTCGGGTCTGGCTCACCTTGTGATTCCTTTTTTTTGCTTCGTCGAATGCATCTCCCAATTCCCCCCATCATGCGTTGGCTCGAATTAATGAGAATGCCATCGCAAGGGATGTAAAACTCAGATCATCTGTCGATGTTATAATACCCGCGACATACTTCGTCGAGGGGTATATACGTAGTTTCGCTTTTCCGTGCGTCCGTCCTTCCGTCTGTTCATCCGTCCGGCCGTTAATATTTGTATCAAAGTTTTGTGCTATTTTTTGTCCTTGTTTTGAGAGAGTCTTTACTGGAACTTGTTCATATGTGCGTAATGTTACTACGGCATGGATACCGATCAGTTTGCATCACCTGGCTGCTGCTACTGGCCTTAGGTCAAGGTCACAGACTTAAGTTTGTACAACAGTTGCGTTAAAGTTTTGCGTTAAGTTTTTGCTTTTGCTCTTGTTTTCCTGAAAGTCTTTATTGAAACTAGTTCATATGGGCTTAATGTAAGTGCAGGATGGCTACTGATCAGTTTGCATCACTGGATGCTGCTGCTGGCTTTAAGGTCAAGGTCAGTCTTAGAAATGTGTACAACAGTTCCATTAAACTTTTGTAATAAGTTGTTGTTTTTTTTTTGCTGTTGCCCTGTTTTACTGAAAGCTTCTATTAGAATTGTTGAGGTACAGGATGGATTCCTATCAATTTGCATCATGTGGCTGCTGCTGCAGACCTAAGGTCAAGGCCACAGACTTGGACTTTGTATTTAAAGTTTTGCATTGATTTGTAACTGTTTATCTAGTATACTTTTTAGTATACTTGAAAGGAACCTTTTGATGTGTGACTAGGTTTACTTTAAGGTCGAAACAATTTAGTTGACATAATCTGGATGCTAGTGCTGACCAAAGGTCAATGTCACAGTCTTTGAAATTTATGTAACATTTCAGTTGAAGTTTTACTTCTAAGTTTGTATTCTTTTGCTACGGTATACTAAATGTATTATTTTGCTTATTGCAAAAACTTCGGATGGAACCATTTGATACGTGACTGGGTTTATTACTGGCTTTGATTGATTGTCTGCCTGTATGTATGTTAACATTTGCATCAATGTTTTATGTTAAGTTTATTTCCTGTAGGCGGTGGTGGTATATGTGAGCAGAGCCCCTGCTCACTTGCTCTGTAGTATGTCGAAAAGTGACTCAAGTACTCCAGAACACATTTGAGTGTCACATAAGAAGGAAATCAATTGAGTATCTTCAGTGCAACTCATCAGTTTAGGTTAATTCTCCATGCTTATAAGTTATAAAGCGGACCAGCTTCATGCAAGAATTCCGTTTCTGATTGTATGCCTTTAGTTTTGTAAATGTTGAAGAGAGCAAAAGTGTTTTTTTGCTCGAATTTGTACTTTTTGTCAGACCTGCTTTAGCAAATGTGGTATAGGTACAGGTTTTCCGTCTGTCTGTCTGTCCACAATTTAGGTTTTCCGTCCGTCCATCATTCCACCTGTCTGTCTGTCCTCAATTTACGTCAGCCCTAGGGTTAAAGCAATCTTAGTCCTGAACCAATGAGTGGATTTCAACCTTACTAGCATGAATATATTTGTTGGATAATGTAAATCCCTCATTAAGTTTTTGGTGACCTTGACCCATTTTCAGGATCACAGGATTACTTCATGTCATTTTATATGCACATTACGTGGATCCTAGTGTATGTCCATAAGTATCCTCCAGCAATGGGCGAATTTCCACCAAACTTGCATACATATTGTCATTTGGACAGTTATAAGAGATGATTAGGTTTTGGTGACCAGTCACCTTGACCCCATTTTTTAAGATCGCATGACGACTTTGACTGTTAAATATCTCTTGAGCTTACTTTCAGATTTAGAATTTTCATCAAGCTTGCAAAGGTATAACATTATGACTGGCCTAAGAGCTGCTTAGGTTGTGGTGACCTTGATCCCATTTTCAAATTCACATGATTGAATGTTAAATATCTTTTGAACTTGTTGACAGCATTTCAATTTTCACTAAACGTGCATGGATATAATAATTGTACAGGCAAAAGTGGTGATTCGATTTTGGTGACTTTGGCCCCATTCTCAAGGTCACAAGAATTTGCTTGTTAGATATCTCGGGAGCTACTGGCCAAATTTGATAGATTGTGTGATTAGGAAGAAGTAGTGTGTTGGTTTTAAGGTGAACTTGCCAAGATACAAGTTTGAGTCTAAGCACTCCTCGCACAGTCATTTTCTTAAAAGCTTGTTTCTTGGCAAGTTCACCTCGAACAAATATTTGTTCAAAGCAGGTACGACATAGCGTTCCGCGGCATTTTTGTTTGTATCGAGAAATGTGTGTGAAGGTTTTTAACCTCTAGTATGAGTTTGTATGCATTTTTGTGTACTTTGACCTCACAGGCTTATAATTCTTATTTTATGTAATAAATAAAATCCATATTCAAGCCGTACCGCGTGAAAATATGCCTTATGGGGTGTGCGATCAGCAAAGACACTCACCAATCTCCGCACAGCTGCACTGTAAAAATTCTTTTATGTCGACAGCATGTTGATCGGAATTGTTGCATACCGTACGTAGGCTGGCCTGAATATTGCTTAAAAACACATCATTTTAAAAGGTACTCTGAGTTTTCGCGGATTAGCTCGTTTTTTTTATGCGTACGTTGTTATCCTGAAGTGAACTTGACTGGTATTCAATCGAATTCAAAGGCTACCATTTTTACATTTAATAAAAGAATGACAATTATTTTTGCTTTGTATAAAGTTGATGTTTATTTTGTTTTTTTATTTCATCAGTCCGATGCCAGGAGCATGTAATCAGTAAGCAGAACCTTGATGCAGCGTCACATTGTTGAAAATGTATTTTGATAGCGTTTTCGCAGAACATCATTTTCGGGAGTACAAATTATTATTTTTCCTAAGAAAGTCACCTATGCGATTCAAATGAGATCAAACTATACATCATAACGACACATATTTTGTTGGACCTTATTGGAATCGCATAGGTGACCTATGATTGCATAGGTGACACGTATATTGGAATGGCATCGTAGATTTTCATGACAATACAACGGGGACAACTATTCATTTAACATGCATAAAATGAAATTTAGATTTTTATCATACTTTACTAAAAGGCATGTCACAAATGTTTTTAAAAGATAAGATCAGTTATCGAAAACATATCACAACTTTAATTAGATATTAGGACAGCAGTGACAGTTTATCCAACAATCAGTAGGGAACAGTTTCAAAACAAAAAAGGACTTTTTGCACATCGAGGTGACGTGTGTAATTTGATAATGACTCTGCACTATTTCTGTTTTCCTTCTCCATAAAACATGTTTAATATTGCCTTCATTGCTTTTATAGCTACATGTACAATATATTGAGCCGCGAAACGAGAAAACCAACAAAGTAGTTGTGCGCCCAGCGCAGACTCAGATCAGCCTAGGCATCCGCTCAGTCTGATCAGAGTCTTAACTAGTGCTTAAATGGTAGCTAAGGGTCTCAGCTACTTACATGCGGACAGCGAAGACTCTAATCAGACTGGGCGGATGCCCAGGCTGATCTGAGCCTGCGCTGGGTGCACAACCACTTTGTTGGTTTGTTGGTCGCGGATTATGCTTTTACATGGAAGATGTTTCCAGAATATCAGTGAATTTCCATTTTATCTGGAGATTCATTGATTATTTCTGTAAAATATTATCTGTCTGTATTTTATGCCTATTGTGACATTGATATGTGTGATAGGATCTCTAATAAATTAAAAGCCAAAAACAAGTCAGCTTATTGTTTTGTTTGGCCTTGTAGTTGTAGGGAATCTCCTTCATAGAAATTCAGCCCTAGCAACAGCATAGCAACCACTTAAGTCGTTTCATAAATATGGCCCCTGGACCCAGATTAGCATGCCCGTAGATCTGTCCTGGTAGATCAGCCTAGTGAGCCTACACCATTCTGTAATAGAGTCCATAACATGATGCCAAACGTGAAGACAGATCAGACTGCGAGGATGGGCTGTGTTCACTGTTCGTCGAAAGACAAGGCATACTTTTCACGTGCCAGAGCATCGTCCAAGGTACTCTCATTCACAATCTGTGACACTTTGAGACATTCTTTTGCAGCCCTCTGAAAGACTGCATAGATGTGCAGGTTAATCAGAATCTCATTTGCATATGCAGTAGAGCCACTTGTGCAACATATTACTGACCACCAGGCACGTTGCCAAAACTACAGTTGGCAAGCAGGCTGTGATTCTTATATATGAGATGCATGTATTGTGCGAACTCTTTCAATACTTTTTAAAAATGGACACAACACTGCCATTTTCAGTTTTGCCACGTTTATCAATGGGGGCCAATCCTTGATCAAATAGTTTGCTCCCCTAGTCTTTTAAGCATTGATTCCATGTGGGAATGGCTTTGTCATCCGGGGAAACAAACAGGAAATCATGAAAGTTATGCCGCCTTGTATAAATTGAGGAGAAATATGGAGACGTATGCATTAGCCTTCATGCATATATGCTGACCAGTTTGCGCATGATGATGCATTCTGCAGGTAGGACACACAAAAGTATGAATAATATTTGAACCGCGGCACGAGAAAACCAACAAAGTGGTATGTGCGCCCAGCGAAGACTCGGATCAACCTGGGCATCCGCCCCGTCAGATCAGTCTTCGCTGTGTGCTAAAAGGGTAGCTACGGGTCCAGGCTAGTCTCATGCGGACAGAAGGCTCTGATCAGACTGGGCGGAGTCCCAGGCTGATATGAGTCTTCGCTGGGCGCACTTTCCTTTTTGGTGGTTTTGTCGTGTCGCGGCTCAATAAACACGCATTCATGCTTGGAAATAGCCCATCATCGACATGGATGTAGCAGTGTCACTAAATTCCACAACTGACAGGAGAAGAGCAAAACTCTTTTGGGTCAAGGTCACAGGCTGAAGGTTTATAGTTTCACTGTTCCTGGATGGAAAGACTGGTGGCATATGCTCCAGTTTTACTTGGTAGAAGCATCACCTTCCTAATTGAGCTTGAAGGTCAAGATCACATTCTTAGAACTTTGTTTTCATGATGGGCAAGCACCAGTTCAGGCGAGCTATGCTGTCTGTGACCACTCTTGTTTAAGCATCGCAGGGACAGAGAGTCAGCGCGGGTAAAAACCTATTACTTGATCATACCCATACCTTAAAGGTTCATCCTATTCAGTGGTGATTCTATATATATTAAGATTTTCTAAAGCTTCCAAATGGTAAAGAAAGACTTAAAACCACTTCTAAGGGGCAAATGCCCAATAAGGATGATTGTACCAAACGTAACCATGTCCAGATCTGCATATAATTATGCAACGTACAAGTGCAGAGATTCGTCATCTAGGTTCTTGACAGTGACAGATAGGGCGTCTATATACTTCAGAGTGTGTAGGCCCAGCCTTGAAAGACCAGGGAAATAACTCTGTAATCAAACAAATGTAGAATATCTCGTCTTCACCAAAAAGTTTATATACCAAATGTATTTTGAGCGGATAAAATGTTGGGAAATGTAAAAGTCAATAAGAAGCATAACTAAAACATATTGGAATGTAGCCAAAAGCTAATAAATTAATAAAAATGTTGACTTTCAGCTGTTTTTTTTAAATCGGCCTATTTCACAAAATTAACCGTACGATGAATCGTGCGATAATCGTACGTTTGGTCGTACGAGAATCGCACGATTCTCGCACGATCGTTTCATAAAAACATCGTGCGACAGATAGTACGATTCTCGTAGGATTTTGGTTATACGATGGATCGCAGACGTGATGTGTATTAGCTTTGACAGATGTGTATTGGGTTTTATAAACACAAAAAGTAGCGATTTGTAATACAACGCAATCATGTCAAAGAAAAAGGTCAACAGGACCTCAAATGAGGTTAAAGCCCTTCTCACTGAAGTAAGGAAGATGGATGGATGGATGGCTTGCGATTTTACGTCCGTTTAAACAGTATTTCAGTCGTATCAGGACGGTGGAAGGGTGATAATGAAAGGTTATGTGCAATGGAACCCTGTTTACGATTGAAACGATTTCCGCCTCCGGAAACGACCTCAGGAACGCTTGATCAGCAGGCCAGCGCTTAAACCACTGAGCTACCGGTGGCATCTAAGTAAACATGGACGACTCCTAACCAAAGACACGAAGGATCTCACCTGAGAAGTTTTCGATCCAAGGTTTAAAGTTTTTTATCCTTAGTTGCAGATCTTCAAAACCAAGATAAGAAAACAAAATTCCTATATAAAAGTGGGAATTGGAGATCCAAAACCTAGGACTGAAACTCTGAAACAAGGCTGAAACTCAGGGTTTTGAAATTCATTGTGCATTGGCTTGCCATGCCCTTCCTCGGTTTTCGAAATACAGTTTTGAGATAGAAGTTCCGAGGAATTAAACTCGGGTCTCGTTATTTTGCCAAATGCTGTTTGTGATTGTATCAGCTCTCTCAGTCTTGCACTGCAGAACCTTGTTGTGGTCAGCGCAATAATTCGCTTGTATAGCAAGCCAAATTTCACGTTCTCAATTTTAGGTCCTTTGTTTTAACTTCAAAACTAACTTTTGAAAATTGAAATTTTCTATAATCGTTTTTACAAATCCGGGTATTGAAGTCAGATTTGAAACCTATGACTGAACTGAAAACTAGTTTTGAAGCTCAACTTAGGGTAAAATTTCTTAAACCTAGTTTAAAAATTTATTGTGCAGTTGGCGTGCCATACCGTTGAACACTAACATGCAGTCTCCTCAGATCAGAGATCCCCTACATAGGGGTTCAAACAGTCCTAAAACCTCCCATTTTCTTGTAAGATAATTTCTCTCTACCAGAACAAATGCCGCCGCCATGATTTTGAGAACAGTCTCTAATACACTGCAGGTAAATTATCCCGCAAGAATCGCACGATAATCGTACGATAATCGTACAGGAAAAACTTCACTCAAAATCACCCTTAGGTGATTTATCATAGATTTGGAATTTTGTTCATAGGCTGATTTGCTCAAAACTTGGTATGTGCTTTTCAGAAAGACAGTAGATAAATGTAATCTATTCAAAAGTTAAGTATGAGTATGTTGTGCGGTGAAAGAGGAGGAAAGGTGAAATTTACGACTGCCCTTTAGGTATCGTAGATTTGATCGTAAATTGAGTTCTACGAGGACAATAGTGAAACCGAGATTTTTTTTCATGAAAGCGATTTTTGGTCGTAAGATTCTCGTACGATCATCTTACGACGAATTTTAATCGTACGATTCGTTGTGAAAGAGACCCCTGAGCATCCCAGTTCGAATACTTTTCAGAAACCGGCCTCTAAAAGGAGATAGCTCGTCACGTCACAGTTTCGATTTGGATAAACTTTGTGGGTTCACCTAGTCTTCATAGCATAAAATATCAAAGGCTAGGCTCAGCAAGGTCGCGTCAGTTTTTATACCCCACCACACTTCAGTGGTGGGGTATTATGTTATACCTTTCGGTGTCCGTCTGTCCGTCCGTCCGTCCACACCATTTCCGATCGATAACTTGAGTATCTATTCACGGATTTTTTTTTCAAATTTTGCATACACATTGTTATCGGCGTTGAGTGATGGGCAAAATCCGTCCATTTTTAACAGAGTTACTTCCCTTTTTCATATTGGAAAAATGGTTTCTGGCCTGTTATTCCTTTACTGTTTATGATATCTCAATGAAACTTCACAGATATGTTTCACGTCAAAGGTTACATATTCTGACAAAGACCGTCACTCTGACCTTCCCAGTTTTTTTAGTTATCCGCCCTTGATAGGTCTGAAAAAAGTTTTTGACCTGTTTTTCCTTTACTATATGGAATATCTGAATGAAACTTCACAGATATGTTCCACATTAAAGGTTACATATTGTGATTAAGAACCGTCACTCTTACCTTTCCTATTCATGAGTTATCCACCCTTGATTGAACTGAAAAATGTTTTTTTACCCGTAGTTCCTTTACTATATGGAATATCTAAATGAAACTTCACAGATATGTTTCACATCAACGGTTACGTATTGTGACAAAGAACCATCACTCTTACCTTTCCAGTTCATGAGTTATCCGCCCTTGATAGGCCTGAAAAATGGTTTTGACCTGTAGTTCCCTTTCTATATGGAATATCTGAATAAAACTTCACATGTATGTTTCACATCAAAGGCTTCATATTGTGACTAAGAACTGTCACTCTGACCTTTCCAGTTCATGAGTTATCCGCCCTTGATTGATCTGAAAAACGTTTTTTTTATCTGTTGGTCCTTTACTACATGGAATATCTGAATGAAACTTCATAGATATGTTTCACATCAAAGGTTACCTATTGTGACAAAGGACCATCACTCTTACCTTTCCAGTTCACGAGTTATTCCCCCTTGATAGATCTGAAAAATGGTTTTTGACCTGTAGTTCCTATACTATATGGACTGATATGTTAAGCTCCATAGAATAAGAAACAGAGTCTCTCAGCTCAAAGTTCTGCTTTACAGCCTGATCTAAATCTACACTGGTCAGAATGCTCCACATTGTTGGGTGGTTTATATTAATATATATTTACAGTAAGGACATCATATCTCTGTCTATCCCAGTTCTGTGGCTATTTAGCTATTACATATCTCAAAAAATAAGTTACGATGCCCAGTAGTGGCGGGGTATCATGCAGTGCCTGTGGTGCTTTTATTATAAACAGGGATGATAACTTTTTAACTAATGATTGCAGAACTACCTCATTTTTACCAAAATATTTCACACAGCAGATTCCATCAGTATTCCTAAATTTCAGCTTTCTGTGTGAAAAGGAAATCAATACAATATAGTCCACAAGAATATTGAAGCGAATGGATTACATGGATAGTCATGTAATTGATTACCAAATACTGAGATGACAGAAGTCTGTTATGACTCTGTTATATATTGGATCGATAGTTACTTCTGTTGAACCACTATTTTGTAAACTTAATCCTGGGAGAAGATCCTCTTGAAACAAGGAATACGTCATAATTGAGTCTGTTCATGTGCAGTAAACGGGACTGTTGCTCCCCCCCCCCCCCCCCACCCCTGCCATCGGCTTCAGCAGAAGTCTTATTTTCAAACTGACTGGGAATCAGCCCGTTGACCCCAAAGGACCAAATCATATTATCTGCACTATGAAGAAGTACGAGGAAGCTTTTAACGGCCGCTTCTCGGCATTTAAAATAGCAGACTCGGTTTAATTGAGTAGGCAGTTCTCGGTGTTTTAACCGCTTCTTGTTATGCTTTAGGCTATAAAACAGCACCCAGAGGGCACATGACGTAGAAGTGACATCGATGCGACGTCATCACGTCGCATCGACGTCTTTGCGACGTCATGTGCCTGCTGGGCTGTATATCATTGCTCAAATGTTTATTTTACATTTTCAGGTAAATACCCAGAGATGAAGAAGTTGATGGGTCACGATCCTCGGTTCAAGTTCATAGTGCTAGGCTTCGTTTTAATTCAGTTTTTCATGATATACTGTGTTAGTGAGGCAAGTTGGGCTTCAGTGTTTATACTAGCGTATTGTTTAGGAGGTACAATTAACCATTCTTTATCTCTAGCTATTCATGAAATTTCACACAATTTGGCATTTGGTCACACCAGACCACTAGCTAACAGGCTGTTAGGGTATGTTGCAAATTTACCTATTGGAATTCCTGTCTCTATTTCTTTTCGGAAGTACCACTTGGAGCACCACCGTTACCAAGGTGACGCAGAGAAGGATGTTGATATTCCGTCTAAACTGGAATGTAAACTTTTCTACAACACTTTCACAAAGCTGATATGGGTTCTTCTGCAGCCCTTTTTCTATGGCTTTCGTCCCCTTCTCTTGCGACCAAAGCCTCTACATATTCTAGAGCTAGTCAACATAGTGATCCAGATTACGTTTGATGCCGTCATATGGTACACCTTTGGCGTCAAGTCACTAGTGTATATGATTGCGGGTACCTTGATGGCAACTGGACTTCATCCAATGGCAGGCCACTTTATATCTGAGCACTATTTGTTCAAGGAAGGATTCGAGACGTATTCCTACTATGGGCCACTGAATATACTCACTTTCAACGTAGGCTACCACAACGAACACCATGACTTCCCCAGTATACCGGGATCTAGGCTACCGGAGGTAATCCTTCTTTTCTTTTGCTATGTGTTCTTATATTTAAGTATGTACGAAGTGATTATCCCATGAACATTAACACAGCTTGTTATAAAATCTGCAGTTGCAACAAATAATTTGTGCAAGGAAAGTATCTTTCATACAATCATTTAATTTGCAACAGTAAAACATACAATCACATCACATTTCCCACCCCTCCAGAGGCTAAATAAAGTTTAAAAAAATGAAAAAAAAAACAAGAAAAAAGAAAATAAGACCCAAATTTCTTCTTCAGTATTTTATTAAGTGTAGTGTTTATAATTATTTATATCTTATTTATATTAACTTAAATGTCACAATGCAAAACTTGTGCGTGATCAATTACCATGATTACCATCACTCAGTTATAATGTGGAGAGCATACGATCCTTGTACAGACATAACCATTTAATATGTTTGATGCATGTCGCACTAAAGTTATTGTCTGCCGTGGCTATTTTAAAGGTCAAACGTGTCAGTCCAAGGTTTTAGTTTGATCCCTTATCAGAAAACAGCTGCGCATTCTTTTCTTATGCAGTTCACCCAGAAAATAGTTGGACCCTTTAAATTCGAATTTCATAATTTCTCTGGCTTCCCAGCAGGAACATGGCGCCAGTACGACGTCTGTTCGATGTCATGTGCCCGCTGGGAGCTCATGCACAAAAACTGTGCAATTGCTTCGTCACGCAATCACTCACTGAATGGACTTTAGAGTTACTTTTAGCGCTCACTCAATGGACCGTAGAGTTACTTTAAGCGTTCACTCAATGGACTTTAGAGTTACTTTTAGCGCTCACTGAATGGACTTTAGAGTTACTAAAAACTCACTGAATGGACTTTAGAGTTACTAAACACTGAATGGACTTTAGAGTTACTTTTAGTAACTCTAAAGTCCATTCAGTGAGCGCATTCAGTGTTTAGTAACTCTAAAGTCCATTCAGTGAGCGCTCACTATTTTTCGTTTCAATCTTCTTGCCATGATCTGGCTGACATAAAGTTTAAGTTTTGGTATTTTGTATTTGGAGTCCTTCCATTTGTCGTAGCTCAAACTACCGTGAAGACAATATCAGATAAACAGTCTAGACACAGAGCAGGCTGCTACACTATCAAAGTCTGATAAAGGTTTCAATACAGTTTGACATTCTTTGTGTTCTTATTAATGTATGTATGTTAAATTAAATGATAATAAAATAACTTTGTACTTGTCAGGTGCGGAAAATCGCTCCCGAGTATTATGAGAACCTGCCATACCATACCTCTTGGATCAAGGTTATTTGGAAATTCATCACTGACCCTAAAATAGGACCATATGCACGTGTTCGACGTATGCCGACCAAGGAAAATGGCGGAGGAGACGGAGAGGATAAGACGGATTAACCCTCACCAATTTCTCGTGCAAGTGAAACAGTGCTGCAGATATGCCAAAACTCATAAGGTCAGAATGACGTCATATCAACGTCGGTATGAATTCACATCACAGCGACGTCGATCCGACGTCGTTTCGGCGTTGTGCGGCCGCTGGATATATTTTATTGTAATGAAGTTCCACAACAGCATGGTTTATGGAGAAATAAAAATCTTTAGATATTTCATTGTCTACTCTCAATCCCAATTGGACTCACTTAACTGACAACCAACCACGTCGTTAGTTAACGTTTTGTTAAGATTTCAAAATATGCCAATATTTTTGTTGGCAAAATATGAAAAGCTAAAATTTTTTGGAGGGTTTTGTCACCGGGGAATCAAACTGAAAATCACAAAAGATTTCTTCTATTGAAAAAGGGTAAACCCTTAAATTGGGGATACTTCCAGATTACACTGACTAACTCTCCGAAATCATTTGTTGTTTGAAACCTCATTCAGGCAATTTGTGTGAACTCTCTGCCAGCAGATGCTTTCATATTCGTGGACAACAAAAATACGGAGTGCTACAGGTTTCTGTTTTATATGTGTAGAGGCCATTTCATTGTAGTCTGCTAGACTTTGTCATACTCATAGGACAGGGCTCAAGTAGGTGGGGTGATAATTCTGGGTTGATTTTTCTTATTCCTGCACAAAAGTAGAGAACAAAGGAAAAAATCCTCTCAGAACTTTCTTAAGTGGCACTAGACTAGTTCCTTGCACAACTTCCGTTTCGTGTGACTCACTACACACGCCTGACAATCAGTCTCATGCGGAACCGGCGGTTAAGCAAGGCAATCCGTTAGATCGCTTTCCGGTGACGTAGAAGAGGAGCCAAAAAAGGTAAACAAACGATAATCGTTAGAGTAAGAAGACGATTTATTTTCTTAGAAAATGTTCTCTTTAAAATGTGCGAATGCTATTTTGTTGCTAACACATTGTTTTCTTTGTATGCCGAAGGATTTGCTGAAGCGTTGTCTTGTTTTTGTCATTTTTATTCCCTCCTCCGAAACACCTGTTCGGACTGGATTATACACGACCTAAGCAACACATTTATCCGCTAAATCTGACATTTGTGTACATATGTTCTGCAAATTAGACGGTGCGCGGATATTTTAAACAGAAAGTGAGGTATGTAATACCTTTACATTTTGCTAAAACTAAGAATTCTTTTGAAATGCATGCATAATTGGTCTCGAAAGTTTGGTTCCGCATGTAATCATTGAAAATAAGAAGAAAACAATTTCACAGATAATTTTATTTCAGCCTGTCATATGTGCAGTAAAACTGTGCCCAGTATAATTCTGGAGTTTCTAAAGTTGACAAATGCAGGTCTGACGGATTATATTTGCTTGAAACCAGACTGCAAGAGAAATCAAGGATTACTGCTTAGAGCCATTATATGTTGAATATTATGCACTGATTAAGTCATTGGAATACCAAATGACTCCATATAATATCTGTTTAGCTTATTTCAACACTTTTGGTTTGCCTATTTTTAAGGGAAAGTCCCCATGTCAATTTTTCCTGGTTACGCATGCGATAGCTCGGTTCAGCATTTGACTTCTTTCAAACTTCACAATTTCTTTTAAACTTAGCTATATTCTTTTGCTTAAACTTAGCTATAAACGTCTCAAGCTATACATGGATCACTATTAAATTGGTTACGCCAATACTGTTTCTACTGATTTTTCATATGTCCTGCTACAGTATCATAATAATGGTATTAGATTAGTACTGAAGTAATTCCTCATTATGTCATGTTTACATGTACTGTGAGTGAATAAAGTTACTGTCTGTCTGGTAATTTACTGACTGTTCTTTATTGATTGACGTTTTATGTCCTGCTCGACAATATTAATTCTTAGGAAAGTTATGATCAGTTTATTAAAGTTTCAGTCGCATTAAGTCTTTACTGTTTTGTGCAAAAATGTACTTTGGGGCGAATATAGTTTTGATCAAAACGAGGGAAAACTAACTAAAGATATGACGTATACGTACTGAATGACATTTAGGCTTCTGTATGTAGTCGTCTTGCTATAACCCTCATCCACGTAAATTACGTGAAATTATGGACGGGTAAAAAAGGTAAAGGATTCCCAGCCTAATAGCCGTAGGGGCAGTGGGGGCTAGAGACCCACTGTATCTTGGGCACAGCTGATGAAAGACGGAGCCCATCTCTCGCCTTTCGCTGCCTTATCCCTCCCTGATTCGATAAAGGTACCCATTTACTGCTGGGTTGACAGAGAGAGTTTTCCAGTCGTCGGATGGCGACGGTGAACCGTGAACTCACGACCTTCCGGTGACTTTCTGCACAATAACTGAGCCACTCTAACCACTCGACTACCACGCCTCAGTGGTTCGAACCCTGATGACTCGTCAACCCTGCCTGACTAGAACTCCTTCCTGAATCCCTAGAGGTTACTTTAAGTAGAAACTAAGTGGATGGCTAGAACTGCCACTGGCTTGAACTAATTTTCATGGTTCCAAGCCTGTTAGAGCCATTATAGTGCATTGAAGAGAAAAAATGTCACATTTATACTAACTGGAGAAAAATAAGAGCTTAAAAATCTGAGAAAAATAGAGATAGCATTGTCTTTTTTACTTTGCTCGAGGCAGTATGGAAAAATACGGCGTGCATAGAAAGGTTCTTATATAATGGCTTGCTACAAAAGCCAGGAGGTATCGGCACTTTTCACCGCACGAAATTTCATTGAGTATTAACACGGAAGGTAATGTTTCAAACTGACCTCCGCTGAAATATGTTAAAAACTAATCTGACTATTTTCCAGTAGTCAGTTTGCAGTTTTCGTGGTCTATGGATGGGTCACGGGTAAGATTTTTGAGTCTTGCACTGGTAGTTCGGCTCTGTGAATGCATTTGTAGGCTTTCCTTAAAATCTTATTAATGCGTGCCCATATCATACACTTTCAAATAATATATTTACAAAACTTAATGCTTTTATTACTGTGGGTGTATTAAAATTCTCGTCACGACATTATACCACACACCACAGCAGAACGCACTAGCCAAACTCCAAGTATGGGCGTCGATGGACCTTGATAACTTCCAGAACGCAGCACACACCTTGTTGCAGCTGAGTGAAAATATCAGTCAAATCGATCAGAGTTTGTGGTTTCTGAGGTATGGGTACCCGCATGTTTAGGGTCCCATGAATAACGTATGTGGGAGGCAATAAAGAGTTATAATGAATATACTGAGACCAAGACCATCTTACTTGACCAAAATTATCTGACATATGTTTAGAAGGATTTAAACGTGCTTTTAATTCAAGCGCACAATCCCTTCTGAGCAGAATATAATTGTCCCCATGTCAATTTCAATACTATTAGCCTTGTGGTTTTCAAATTGACCGCCGATAAATATTCGTTGAGGGCGTAGTAACAAAAGCATGCATTTTCTTGAATGTGAATTTTCAACGCGGTTATATAAGTGAAGTGTCTTGCTGCATCGATAAGATTTCACAGAAAGTGCAAATGCACGCACAGGGCCGATTTATTCGTGCAGAACTATTTCCTTCTTTCGGTACTGAACTTGGAGGACAAATGTAATATATACTAAACACCACTTAAAACTGTTCATATCACTTGGTCTCAACATACAATTGTAAACAACTGATAGCATGACATCCTCCAAATTTTCGCAATACCTTTTCTTGAGAGAAAAATCTGATATAGTGAAATACTGCTGAAAAATGTAAAATCGCAAGTCATCCATCCGCCAGTTAAATTTTAGGCCCATCTAAACTTTTAAGAGTGGCTAGTCTCATAAATGATTTTATTCAAATGGTTGTCGTAAGAAAAACATGTCTTCCGGGCTAAAGGAAGGTCAGACAAAACTAGATTATCTGCCAGAGAAGATCCTTAGAGTTGTAGGGTTAATGATACAACAGCTTTTCAGTGCTAAACGAGCTGACCAAACTGTGCGAAGTCGCAGGTTGATGGGTGTTTTCGTGGTCCATATATAAGTCAGGCTGCCTCGCAGCTAAATAAGGCACCCAAGCTCATTTGATATTCCATACATTCCAATGCTCAACCGAACATTCTCATGCGCAACCACAAAATTTTTGACATGAGCCTCCCATTCAAATGCAAAAAATCAAATTTTTGTGAAATCGTGTTAATTATTCAAATGTAATCTTAGAAATTTTAATTCAGCATGCATTTAAAACCATTGAAACAGTAAACACCAAGTACTTTAGGGAAGGGGATAAACTCATTTTTTTTTTTTTTTTTTTTTTTTTTTTGTTAAAACATAATCTCCAACAGCATAGATTCTAAAAGTCTCAGCTGACATCTAACAAATGTCAAACAAAAAATCCAGCATAAAATTTATGCCATAAAACAGACTTAAATAAGCAGATTGATGCTGGCATATTTCCTTCTATTTTTAATGATTAAATGCTGAACCAAAACATTTCGCCCCTTTCAACAATGATATCAGAATAATGCCTTATACCTGGTCACTGAAACATCGTTTTTGATTACAGATATTAATTATTACATTGATATGCAATGATGAATTCGGATGCTTTTTGCTCGTTTTTAAGATCGAGCAGAAAATGTTGTTATTTTATCTCCCGTTTTGTGTGACCTTGAGCGTGTTGAACAGACATTTCGGAGGAGGGAACAAATATCAAGAAAACCGCGGAACCAATTATAGAATTATTTGGTGTGTTGAAGGAGCAATGTTTAAGTAACAAAATAGCATTCTTAGATTTTGGATATCTATTCTATCATTCTGAAAAAACATTCTAACATCTGGCTGAGAATGTATTGTTTACCTTTTTCGGCTCCTCTTCTACGTCACCGGAAAGCGATCTAACGGATTGCTTTGCTTAACCGCCGGTTCCGCATGAGACTGATTGTCAGGCGTGCTACAGTAGAGACAAGCGTGAACCACTGCTCTCAGGCGGCAGAAACTTGACTGGTAGATCTGGTTCTCGAGACACTACCTAAACTTTTAACAGCGCCGGGAATCATGTTAGAGAAACTGCTTATCTATAAATATCTTCCTACTGGCAGTAAAGGTTACAGCAGGTGCAAATTATCTGAAAACCGCATTAGATAGATCTCATAGCTGTTTACTTAACAGTCTTGACGAAAGTAGCTGCATTTTCAAACAGTGTAGATCCTGACGAGTCGGCTCTGGATAAGACGCCAGAGCTAAACCGTTTGCCCTCTAGTCTTTGGGTTTTCAATATGATACAGCTTGGAAGAAACATTTGTTATTTTGCAGACATAGACGTTTTTTGTTTTGCGGCGTTTGATCTGGGTCTTCACTGTCTGCCTATGCCATTAGGCATGAATGGGTAAATCGAGTAATTCATAATAAACTTCTTCTATCTTGTAGGCACACTAACAAGCAATTAAAACAAAAACAAGGCGCAACTATTTTCTTGGAAGCTTGTGAGAAAAATAATCTCAACATAAACATTCAATGAGAGCGATAAATAACTAATATACACGGCCGAGATATAAATAGATATGCAGTACGTCAGTATGGGAATATCTGAACTATTTATAGGTAAACCAGCATCGTTTGCACTAGGCGTCTATTTAGTCGCCTGGGAACGAGGCAAAAGTGGCACCAGAGCTCCAGGGGCTGTATTTATATAACAACTTAAGTGGTTGCTATGCTGTTGCTAGGGAAGAATTTCTATGAAGCAGATTCCCTACAACTACGAAATTTGGTGTGGAGGAACAGTCTTTTCTTCTCTACGAAATTTGCTGTGGAGGAACAGTCTTTTCAGACTGTCCCTCCACAAAAATTTCGTAGTTGTAGGGAATCTCCTTCATAGAAACTCCACCTTAGCAACAGCAGAGCAACCACTTAAGTCTTTTATAAATACGGCTCCAGATAAGGTAGGATTTTTAGGATAATTATGAAATAAATTTTCTTATTTCTCAACATAACCCTTCATTAGAACCATCTGTTCTACTTAGGATCACAATATATGTAGTATGGAGAGATATGGAAAATTATTCCTAAATTATCTGTTACCCCTTCTTACTTGGAGCTTTTTATACCCCACCTTACACAGAACTCTGAAAATATACTCATATACATATTATTTTAATCAAAACCATATATCTTTTGTTGACTTTTAATACTCTTGCTCATTTATTTCTTGCCATTGACCAACATGTATGCCAGTTGCTTATATTTTTGTTACTTTGTTTTAAACAAATACACCTTTTGTAGTTTTACCCTATTAGCTGCTAGACTTTAGGAAAAAGTCCTGTAATTAATGCTGAGTAAATATGAGTAGCAAGCAAATGTGAAATTTATTGTTCATGTGACATGTATGTTAATGAAATTTGAAATGAATAGGTAAATGAAGTCATGTTTGTATGCGTATGTTAATGAAATCTGACATAAATATGTTAATGAAATCTTGTATGTTTTTGAAAATGCATGTTCATGTGTAGTTGATATATGAGCCGCGACATGAGAAAACCAACAATGTGGTTGTGCGCCTAGCGCAGATTCAGATCAGCCTGGGTATCCGCCCAGTCTGATCAGAATCTTCGCTTGGCGCTCAAAGTGTAGCTAAGGGTCTAAGCTACCTCTATGCGGACAGCGAAGACTGATCAGACTTGGCAGATGCCCAGGCTGATCTGAGTCTGCGCTGGGCGCACAACCACATTGTTGGTTTTGTCGTGTCGCGGCTCATATTGTTTTCCATGAAAGCTTTTGCCAAATATTGCCTTCATTGAAGCCAAAACATTGAGTCTTCCACGTTACAAGAACGGTAGTCACAGATCTGGATTTAGTCTAATGGCTCAGTATTATATTTTCTAATATTGTTCATATAAATTTTCCATATTTGCCATCAGTATTTCATATAAAGCATTATGAATGAAATTCATTTAAGATACCAAAACTGCAACCATTACTTGAACATTATAGCTTGAACCAGATTAACTGAGAATTTTTTGCAAATGCTTACTTTAACTATTTAGTCAAAGGAAATATTTACAATCCTTTCAATTCACATTTCTCATAATGGTGATTTTCATGGATAAAGAAGAGACTAATTTGCAGTAGTTGTGTAGAGGTCCGTGAAATTTTTATTTTGAAGAATATTTCTACATAGAATGCAGAAAAGATTTGTTTTTGACCAAGAGATTCCCTTGCCTTTATTCTCTTATTCAAGTACCTTTGATTGGCATTGCTTGAAAATGTATGTTGTAGCCAGTGCAAACAGGAAAGATTCAGCTCGGCCTGCCCAAGCTGACCAGAGTCTTCCCCTTTTCATATAAACCATCAGAGCTCCAGGTAAGAGGGGGTATTAAGGATAATTCAAAGATAATTTTTCTTATTCTCAACGAAAACATATGTTGTGACCCCTCATTAGAACCATCTCAATGAAACAGTCCTAATGAGGGGGTCACAACATTTTTATTGAAAAATGTCGAAAATTATCCCTAAATCATCCCTGTACCCCTTCTAATCTGGAGCTCTGGATAGGCAGTTTTTGCAGCTGTGCAGACTGATTTTAGTGTATACCTCATGCACATGGCTTTAGGCCCTTTTTTGGTAATATCAGTCATTTGAGCCATGACACAACAAACCATCAAAGTGGCTTGTGCCACCTATGAAGACCCAGATCAGCTTGGGCATTGGCCCAGTCTGTTCAGTCTTTGCTGTGTGCTTAAAAGGTAGCTTAGGGTCTACGCTAGCTCCATGTGGACAGCAAAGACTTGGATCAGACTGGGCGAATGCCCAGGCTGATGCTGGGCGCACATGTTACTTTGTTAGTTTTGTCGTGTCGCTGCTAGTTTGCATTATATCATGGCAAGCATAAAGTGGTTTGATAGCTAGTCAATGATCAAATTAACAAAAGCTGGCGGAAAACAAAATTTTTGATGATACTACTGAAGACATTTCCTTATCATTGTAAGTCAGTCCTTCCTTATACGGTACATTTAGCTCAACAGATTAGGTTAGTACATGTATTATTTATGTGTAGATCATCAAAAATCTACCTCATTTGCAGGTAATGCTGACTGCACTCCCATAAGTTTGGTCGTTTTTTTTTGTACAATACACTGCACTACAATAAATATTTTTTTTTTTTTTTTTTTATTTTATGTTTTTTTACTTGTAAAATCCTGTTTTAGAGTTACAGATTTTTAATAATATTATGAGCTGCCTTTAAAACTGCATATGTTAGACTGATACCAGGCAAACTAACTTTCCTTCCCAGCAGACACATGATGTCAAAATGATGTCGTACTGACGTCTATGTGGCGTCATCACGTAACATCGATGTCAGTGCGAAGTCATTTTGACATCAGAGAGAAGTTATTTTGACGTCAGTGAGAAGTCATTTCGACGTCATATGCCTGCTGGGATAGGTTGCTGCATGTTGGCTGAACTTTCTGATGATGAACAATAAATTGGAAAGTTCCTTTCTAGAGATGAAGGATCGATGATAAAGTTCATCATCAGAGTGTATGAATTTAAGGTGAATGGATACACTTACAGAGGAGGCAACTATCATTTTCAGTTTTTCCTCCCTAATCAATGGGGGTCCTGTAGGAGCAAATTCTTTCCATTAAAAGTACACCCCTTTTTGGAAGGGTTTCATCACCCTGGGAAGCAAACATAAGTCACAAAAGTTGTCTCCTCTTTGTAAAAATGGCAGAAAAACATGACAGAATACCATGCCTAAGTTCCTTTTACTTGTGGCTTGTCTCAGATTAATATTTCATGACAACATGTCATATGGGTTTAAGCGTTTCTCTGAAATTCTAGTACAGTGAGAGTGTGCATCACGTAAAAATATATATTTGCAGCAGCCCATACTGTGCATTCTTGTCAGAGGATAAAAGTTGCCATACTAGTTTGTCCCTAAATAACCCTGAAAAACAAACCAAAAAAAAACATTTAAGAAATAAACTTTAAAGGCTGTATACTTGTAATAGTTCTGAAGTATTTGGCAAGGTATATTTTTCCATGAAGCAGCTTAATTATACATGTTATCTGTATCTTGTACATTTCATACACTTCCTGCTTTGTAGTTAAGTATATTGTATTACTGGTAATATATTAGCCACTTTAAGTTACAGGGACAATTAATGTCATTCTATAACAGTGATGCCTCAGACCAGCCAGACTGCATTTGCATTATGTATGAGAGATGTACAAATAGGTAGTTTATCTATGCTCTTCACATATTTTGAAATTTCTGAAAGATTTAAATTTAAGTTTTGAATATTGTTACAACTCAGCTGTTGCGTACAGTACAGTATTAAAACTTGTGTGTCATATTACGTGCCAAACACAGGGTCTGTGGTGCTATGTAATTCAGAATATAGCTGGTAGAGCTTGTGGATCAGCAATACAGTTGTTGTATAGTTTTCTTTTCACCAGCTTTTAAAAAAATAATGCTCTTGTTGGGCAGTCACCACTGGATGATTCTAAGTGTGAATCGTCAGGGTTGAAATAAAGACATCTAGAAATGAATGAATGTACAGATTATAAACAAATGAGCCGTGACACGACAAAACCAACAAAGTGGCATGTGCGCCCAGCAAAGACTCAGATCAGCCTGGGCATCCACCCAGTCTGATCAGAGTCTTTGCTGTCTGCATGGAGCTAGCTTAGACCCTTAGCTATACTTTAAGCGCAGCGGAGACTGTGATCAGACTAGGTAGATGCCCAGGCTGATCTGAGTATTTGCTCAACATACATGGCACTTTGTTGGTTTTGGGTTTTGTCGAGTCACAGCTCAAATACAATCTACATGTAGACTTTTGCATTGATATCTTGAGTTCTACATTTGATCAGTAGACATAGTGCTATCTACTCCATTTAGGTTCTGTAGGTATTTTAGTGCACTTGTAGTTTTATTGCTCTTGTCTTGCCTTTTTAGTGCAATAACATAATTAAGGCTTAGTGAGACTTGGTATAAGCAAACAGTCTTAGCTCAAACTAAGTTCATGAAGTATTTTAAGATTTAATTTCGTTGTATTTCCTGAATGAGATTTTAAGAAATACTGAGCAACGAATACATTTTTTTTTACCTGTCTTTACTTTAAAGATTTATCTCTGTTTTAATGTCTTTGATTGGCTGAAGGTTAGTCTGTTGTTTTAATATATTTACCACCTGTTGTCAGCTTAGAGTACCATGCATATGTCATTAATTCCCTGAGCCATGAGCAGATTGTCTTTATTATAATAGTCATTGTATTTCAGTGAATGTTTATTATTTCTGTGTGTGTGTGTGTGTGTGTGTGTGTGTGTGTGTGTGTGACGATATCTGTGTTCAATGACACTTATTTTGTAGATGTGTCCTAGCTCCGCAATATTCATATAGTAACAATTTATATCATTTATGTATGTTATACATGTATGTACAATTTAATGTATGCGAGCCATGTCACAAAGAATTACATGTATATGTGGTCCACATTATGATACAGGAAAGCTTGCCTTAAGTCCTGTCAGAAAGATTATGCCTGCAGAGTATAAAGTATGATCAGGGCCCCTGCTATACACACACAATCTTAGGATTATTTTAGAACTTTACAAACAACAATAAACCCCTTTTTAGAATGGAAACCTGTTAAGGGGTATCAGGCAGGGGTATCAGGCAGACATTGCAGACCCAGTTCAGACTCCACATACTGAGGCGTCTGATCAAGGACAACACTGTTTGCTTATAAGAATTTCTACGCAAAATGCTGTAAAATTCCCCACCAGAAATCCCTAAAGCTGGAAATGGATTCATACACTTGACAAAGATGGACAAGACCACCAGTCAACAAGGGTTAAAGGCTAATCTAGAGGTATTAGGCAAAAGGCAGTTTCTTGTAGTAACTTGGCATACAGTACTCGCAGGCTATGTCCAGTGACATAGGACATTATCAAATTGTTTAACCCCAAGAGTCTCTTATTCAGCATTATCACTCACATCAAAATTTTATGCTAGTCTCATGCTGTATATGTTTTTCTAGAATTTTAACATTTAAAATTTGTGTCTAGTCTCAATTGATAACGAGATTATGCTACTGGTACATATAGTGTGTTTAGAACTTTCAACTTAGTTGTAAGGCTACATCACTATGATTTAGACACTATTTTTTACAAAGAGACAACTTCAACAAAATAGTATGAGCCACGACACGATAAAACCAACAAAGTGGCTTGTGTGCCCAGCAAAGACTCAGATCAGCCAGGGCATCCACCCAGTCTGATCAGAGTCTTTGCTTTGCTTTTAAAGAGTAGCTATGGGTCAGCTAGCTCCATGCAGATAGTGAAGTCTCTGATTAGACTAGATGGAAGCCCAGACTGATCGGAGTCTTCCCTGGGCACACATGCCACCGTTTTGTTGGTTTTGTCATGTCGCGGCTTGTGTATGCTTCCCTGGAATGTGAATATTCAAGTTATTCATAAAAGAAATAATGCTCTCTATAAAGGAGACAAACATTTACATGACAGAGTGGTCTCCCCTGGGTTTGTATCCATACATATTTGATATAGGGATACATTCAGAGGGAGCAACCCACACATTCAGGGAAAACAACCTTGCCATTTTCTTTTTGCTGCCTTTTTCATGAGAGGTCAACTTTAAAAGGAAAGAATTTGCTCTCCAAGGAGCAAATTGTTGTCTTTAAGAGTAGACCCCATATTGGAAAGACTGCATTCCGCATGGAAGCAAGTGGGTGGGGGGGGGGGAGGAGTCATAAAGCTGTTCCTTTTTGTAAAAATAGCAGAAAGGCATGGTGTTGTATCCATTAAATGTAAGACATTATTTCTAGTCATTGTTCACCCCGGTCTCTGTATTTTTTCAGTCTTTTAACCCAAAATACTAAAATGGACTGTAGTCTTTCAACAAAAATTGACTCTTTTAAATAGGGTCATTATTTTAAATGGGGTCGTTGCAGAGTCCCGCAGCCAACAGCCTTTAGAGCATCAAATCCACCCTATGAAACCTTTTAGATCTGATTGTGTTATTCTTTATTTGTAAAACGGGTAATTTACAAGGTTTCACAGACAAAAATGACATGATGAGAAAGTCTCATCTAGTTTTTCACTGCTAGCAAATATTTCTAATGTTGTCTGTCCAGATGAAATGGTTAAAAGGAAGTAATGGGTATGAGGAAGCAGTGATTTGAGCTGGGACACGACATAATCGCCCAGTCTCATCAGAGTTTTGCTTTGCGCTTTAAGGGTAGCTAAGGGTCTCAGCTAGCTCCATGTGGACAGTGAAGACTCTGATCAGACTGGGCGGATGCCCAGGCTGATCTGAGTCTTCCCTGGGCACACATCCCACTTTGTTGCTTTTGTCATGTCGCGTCTCATATGTCAATGGCGTATCATACGCTGACAAAATTTCACTCACACCTGCCTATTTGCAAACTAAAAACTGAAATGGCAGATTAGAAAATTAGTACTGACTGCATACAATCATAACCATGTAAATAGTAAAACGATAGGCAGTGATCAGGAATTAATACAATCAAATCCTATATCCCTCCCTCACAACCAAAAAATTGACAAAAGTTTATGAAAGACATAGTAGGTAAACCAAATGAACAGCTCTTTCCCAAACAGGTGGTCATTCAGCTGCCCTATTATAACTGAAAACAGCAGCAATATCTGTTTTTACCTTTTTTCTATCTAAAGTAACAAATCAAAACAGAAAACAGAATGGGCAGCTATTCAGGTGACCATATTGCAAGAGAACATAGACAAGCAGACATAACAACATGTAACATTGAAACAGTCAGTAATAGATTACTGGGATATCTTAGTAGATTGGATAACCAGGTAGACTTTGCCTCCCACACAATATGAAATTACATCCAGTTACGCCATCATATTCAAATACATGCTTGTTAGCATCCCCACAAGTTAAAGATAGGCCGACAGTTTGATGCGTTTCCTCATACCCACCAGCCAATAGATGAAACTTATTCTCAGACTGCATTTGATCCTTTCATTAACTTTCAGGTTTAACTGTATGAATTTTGTATGTTTTAATGTTTAGCATTTGTGCTTTTATTGTTATTTGTTCATTTTTAGAGGATTCAGGAATAGTCCTTGGGCCGTATTCATAAAGCCGCTTAAGTCGTTGCTATGCTGTTGCTAAGGCCAAATATCTATAAAGGAGATTCCCTACAACTTTGAAATTTGCTCTGGAGGAACAGTCTTACACCTACAACTATGAAATTTGGTCTGGAGGAACAGTCTTACAAGACTGTTCCTCCAGAGCAAATTTCATAGTTGTAGGGAATCTCCTTCAAAGAAATGTAGCCTTAGCAACAGCATAGCAACGACTTAAGTCGTTTTATGAATACGGCCCCCTGTTTTGAAGAGAAGATAAAAAAGGGGAATGTCACTCATCTACCATTGCCATCTATCACTCCTTTTATTAAGGTGGATGGATACACTATCAGGGGAAGCAGCTCTGGTTGCATTTCACTTTTTACCAGCCTTTTCAAAATGGGCCAACTCTTAAAGGAAAGAATTTGCTCCACTAGGAGCAAATTCTTCCCTTTAAGAGTAGGTCTCATTTTGGAAGGACTCCCTGCTCCATGGAAGCAAACAGGAAGTCACAAAAGTCATTCCCCTTCGTAAAATGGCAGAAAAACATGGAGGTGTACCCATACATTCAACATATTGAATCATGCAAGTAGAAACTGTACTCCACAGAACTAGCGACGGTCAGTGCAGTTTGATCAGCATTTTCAGGGTCTATTAATTGTTGAGGCGAAGAGGGATAACGCTGATCGAACAGCGCAAATGCACACCATGATCTGAATCTACGCTGTTTGTGCTCTGTGCGTTAAGGTTCTGTTCTTGTGTCGATACTGTTCGCAAAGGCAGAAAGGGTAATTTGTTGCATGCCAGTGCAAGTAGCCGGACTCAAGTCGGTCTGTTCATCCATGAAGTCCAGCTAGAGCTGTTATTTTGCGCCCGTAGATTTATTCTAGGGTCCATAAATGGTGTGTGCGAATAATAATGGATCAGAGTAGACCGCCTGGATGAGGAAGCTGGTCTGAATATTAGTTACTGACCTAAACTCACGTATCGTGGTTCACATGCGTTTGATATGGCAATGGAATACTAGGGAAAAGAGGGGAATTGGGGAAAAGGGGAGGGGGGGGGGGGTGGCGTTCATAGTCCACCCCTTTTAGTTTATTCCTGAATTCTTTTAAATGATCATATTTCTTTTAATAGTTGCTTTAGTGGTATTAAAATAGTTTTTACCCAATTTTGTTGTGTTTATGGCTTCCATGATATTGCTGAGCCCGAACTCAAGGAATGCATTATCCTCCGTCCACTACTTATACTGATTTTCAGAATTAACCCATTTTACCTAGTGTCCCATAAGTGGGATATAAGCAAACAGGACAGACCCCGATCAGACGCCGCGTCTGATCAGGATCTGCTCTGCTTGCATTACATAATTGTTTATACAACAAAAATATAATCTAGATCATATCTCATACCTCTTATGATTGAGAATGGGCTAGTCAATAATGTGAGAGAGAAGCCCAGCGGGCACATGACGTCGAACTGACGTCAATACGACGTCACGTCGCATGAACGTCAGTACGACGTCATTTCAACGCCATGTTCTGAGCGGGCACATGACGTCGAAATGTACTGACCTCCATGTGACGTCATCATGTCGCATGAACGTCAGTACGACGTCATGTGCCTGCTGGGAAGAGCTCTATGCAATAATGGGTTAAAATATGTGAAATCTATGGAGACTGTGGCATAGCTAGTTTTTGAGAAACATCAGTTTCGGAAGGCAGTTTTAGATTTCAGTTGCTCGAAATCATACGGAAGCATCCATATTTCCATGGACATTGCTACGCCCCTGCATGAAACCATAGGAAATAAACTAATTTCAATCACAGAAATATTTTTAAAGATGGATACTGTTGACAATGTGCATATATGATAACTTTGCATTCACCTTATGCAAATGGATTGTTTAATAGATTGCTTCCAAGGTTTTTGGCACGTATTGCCAAAGTGAATTCATTACGTGGGAAATGAAACGCATTTGTCCGAAAAAAGTTGGTAATAAGGATAATTTGAACTTAGCATCTCTGAAACTAAACACTGCTGTGCTGAGACTTTGACCTAGAACTTTGAATTGAAGCATATTTTGTTTTGCTTTTTAACAATTAAAAAATGGTCATATATATGGTACGATGTAAAGGTGATTGTATAATTGACGGACGTCCCGAATAAAAGGTACCTAGCAGTGCAATCGGATCTGGATCTTACCCATTCATAGAATCCGTGCATGCCTAGGAATGCTGGAAAACTGAAGATTGGTCGGTTTGCGCTGTTAGATTTGCTGGGTCATTTGAAGTATTTACTGTCGGCACATGGTTTAAGGTTCCTTTTCACCCGATATGATTCATTCCACAGGTAATACTTCTATTTCAAATGTGGATCAGTAGGCCATTTTTAAACATACTATGACATACAGGTGTAGCAGGTTTTAATTAGCATTTACAAGTCAACAATATAGCCGAGGGCACGTGAACAAATTCATATAGTCTAGCAGTGATACTTTTTCCTGAGGGTTTTACTTACATAATTTTGAACCTATTGAACCTGAGACACGCAAAGTCCCACCTCCTCTTCCTCCACCGCCCCCCCCCCCCCCCCCCCCCTCGACCCCATTCCTAACGACCCCCACAGCCTAGAATGGTTTTTATACGCCCGTTTGAAAAACGGGACGTATATTGTTATGGCGCTGGCGTCCGTCCGTCCGTCCGGCGTAAACTTTTCGTTTCCGGATAACTTCTACAGTTTACATCCGATCGAGCTGAAACTTGGTATATAGTAAGACTATGAGGTGGACCAGCGCATATCGTTTCGAGGTTACGCTCCAATGATTTTAGCGGAGTTACAGCCCTTTACTTAGAATTTTTGGGGTGTTCGTTTCCGGATAACTCCTCCTATAGTTTTCATCCAATTAAGCTGAAACTTTGTAAACAGTAAGACTACGATGTGGAGTAGCGTACATTATACGGGTATTTTGCTCCGATGATTTTTAGCGGAGTTAAAGCCCTTTGAAAAAACACCTCTATGGCAGTTTGTATGGCAATTCTTTAGCATTCCATAACTTGGTTACTCTGTGGAATATCATGATGAAACTTTATAACAATGTATATGAGGTTAAGACGACATGTCTCATACAAGAATGGTTACTCCCCTTGACTTAGATTTTGAGTTACCTCCCTTTGATTATTTTGTCAGACTATATTTGCACACCTCATATCTGACTAACCCTTTGGACTAGTGTGATGAAACTTGATAGTGATGTATATTGGGTTGACACAATATGTCACATATAAGAACGATTGCCTCCCCTTACTTTTTTTTGGAGTAACCTCTCTTTGAATATTTTCTAAGGCTATTCTTATGCAAGGGATTAGCCTAGCCGCTAGGCGAAGAAGTTATATCAGTCAGCCATTCTATTTTCCCAGTTCTTACAGCTAGTCTATACTTATAGCTCGACTTCTTGTATATATCAGAAAAGGAGCAGATTCAAGTTTTATAGACTGGCCAGAGAAAAGAAGAAAAAAAAATAATTCTTTTCTATTAATGGTAACCTTTTCATTATCAGACTAGCGCGAGTCTAGCAAGGGATAAGTAGGCAACCATATGGAATATCTTGATGAAAATTTATAGCAATGTGTATTAAGTTGAGGCTGTGTGTCTTATATAAGAATAATTGCTCCCCCTTCCTTATTTATGGAGATACATCCCTTTGATTAATTTCTACGGCTATTCTTGGGCAAGTCATTACTAGGTAACCATATGGAATATCTTGACGAAACTTTATAGCAATGTGTATTAGGTTGAGATAGTATGTCTAATAAAAGAATAATTGCTTCCCCTTCTTATTTTTTTTTAGTTACATCCCTTTGATTACTTTTTAAGGCTTTTCTTTTGAGAACCTTAATGTTTGGAATGTCTTGATAAACTTGATAGCAATGTAGACAAGGATGAAACGGTGCAAAAAACCCATTCAGAAACGGGCGTATATTGCCCCGCTTGCGGAGCTCTTGTTATATACATGCATGCCTCTTTACGATATCAATCAATATTGATAAAGGCCGGTACATTCAAAAATATTTGAGCCGCGATGCGACACAGCCAACAAAGTGGCATGTGCGCCCAGCAAAGAATCAGATCAGCCTGGACATCCGCCCAGTCCGATTAGAGTCTGACGTGCGCTTTAAGCGTAGCTAAGGGTCTAAGCTACTTCCATGCGGACAGCGAAGGCTCTGATCAGACTGGGTGGATGTTCAGGCGAATCCAGTCTTCGCTTGGCGCACATGCCTCTTTGTTGGTTTTGTCGTGTCACGGCTCAAATTGAAATCAGATCTGATAACCCTTATATTGTGAGTGGCCCAGACCGGGTCTTTTTGGCTTGCGGCCCAAAGGCCGCAAGCCTTATAGATTGAAAAGCTCGTTCCGGTTTGAGACTGGATTTGTTCATGTTTTCCTTCACTTATACGAGCGTTTCATCGCAATAATCAGAGAACTCGTCCGATTTTGTCTATTTATATCCATATCAGGTTTACCGCATCTGCTAAAAATAATGATGGAATTTTATTCTATTTTTGGCCGCATTGTCGCCAACAGTCGGCACTTTCCGTATCCACGACTCTCAGCATACAAGTATACGCTTTTCCCAAAAAACTTGCTATCTTTATTTTGCAGCGGCGTTGTGCGAAAAAAGGGCCTTAGAGTATTGTGTAATGTATTTACTTAGAGCAGTCAGTACACTCGAGCTAAAGCATCTGTGCAGACTGACCAGGGTCTTTCTTTTTCGGCAGATCCAAAAATATATCATGCTAACTGAGGATAGATTGATCAGATTGTGCTGAAGCGTGGGCCGATTTATATATCTGTAAACCTGTCAAAGCAGAAAAAATCAAAGTCAAAATTTATTGTTTAAATTCAGCAAGCAGGCGCTATGATTTTTTTCTTCATCACCTCATCACATCTTACCAAATAAAGTATACGATCTATCTGTGTGTGTGTGGCTAACGTGCACAACTGACCGTGTTTATACATGTACAATTGTTAAGCCGGTGTATAAATGACGCATATTCATTGTAAAGGTCATGTCGTTCGCAAGCAGTGGTGCAATGTGCACAATTCAACATCTAAATAAAATACAGTACCTTTCGACCATGCATGACAGCGCCGTCGCCGGCTCGTGAAAAGTGGTCCGGCTATGTATTTGCGCGTGCCGAAGGAATTAGAGAGGAGCGCACGAGAGCGAAAAATCCCGTCTTTTTTATTTTTATTTTTGTTTTGTTTTGGGCGGAGGGAGGGGGTGATGGCAGTTTCGGGTGGGTTTCGGGAGATCTCTCCCGAGAAATTGTTACATTCTGAAAGTTTGTAGATGCGTTTATGTTGCATCTCGTTTAATTTATCATTATCATTATCATTATTATTATTATTATTGTTATTTTATATTTTTAAGTAATTTCGTAAAGATCATCGAGGAATTAGAGCTGACTTTCTGTCAGTTTATACAGACAGGTTTAGTTTCTGATAGCCAAAACATTAAAACAAACAAATATTAATTATTTCGATCCGTCGGCAAGTCTCATCAGGCGGTGGCAACCACCAACTTTATGCGACGGTTAGGTTTGATAAAATATTCCCGCGACACTACTTTAGTCGAGTTGCGAACCATGAATACTGAAAACTTTCTGAACAAAGGCCCTCTTTGGAATTTGAACGTCTTTTGCTGATTTGGAACTGATGCGTGCTGGAGTATTCATGAATTATGCAAATACGCTTTAAGAATTTGAATACGTTAGAAATGTAGTTTTCAAAAGTGTCTGTATGCATGTTATGTAATTTAAATGAAACAAAAATGGATCAGTTTATCACACCTGAATAAATTATCGCTGGGTAAGCTTTTAGTATTACATAATAATTTTATACACTAAAGTTTCCCGTTAGCTATTTATTTCATACGGGACATTGATATTAATAAAATTCTATACAACATAGATTACCCGCCGTTTTATAATCCTGTGGTGTAACTACCTAGTATGTGAGATTTGATGAACCAACAATTTAACTGAACTGTTGCATATAGGATAAAAGCATCCAATACATATGTTTATATCTCAAGCGGCTTCATCTTTGATGTCTAGTTCTTTTAGGATATTCATGTAATGAATATAAATTCTTAAAGACCTAGATCCTATACTACCCGGTTTGAGACCGTAAGTGGGCGGCGCTATTGTTCAATTATTGTTTTACTGATAACAATTCATCCCAAGGTCCCAGGCTATTGGTAATTATCTCCACAGAAGCAACAACCAAAAATCAGGTCAGTAATTGAACTTTCATGACTTGCTGGAGATGCTTACTGATTGGTGCCCAGAGAAATACTGAGATGAGATGTTTCGATTCTCATAAATATGGTCTCCAAGAGGCTCAGCGGAATGAATCCATGTCTGCATTTCCTGACAGCGAGTCTGTTCATTACTGAGATAAACTACCTACTTCTGCCTTGTATTGTTCACTTAGGCCTTTATAAAAAGTTTTATTTTTTATTTATTTTTTTTTTTGCGTGCGTGCGTTGAGCGAGTGCCACGGCACATTTAATCACCGCGGTAAAAAATATAAATATATGTGAAAGTAATGAAATAAGGCACGTCAGTTATACGCTCGCTCATAAAAGTGGTCCGGCCATAGCCGGACCGGCCGGACCGTCGGCGACGGCCTTGCATGAATAGTCTGTCCTAGAAACTTCTTATAGGGATACGGATAACGAGAAGAGTGGAAAATTTCAGAACCGTTGGGATTTAATCTCTTTGAGGCTAGTCCTGAAGGATTCGTGACAGCTTTGAGACAATGGATGAGCCGCTGGTCTATCTCTCTCAGCCAGAACAGAACCAGCACTCGAAACAATGGAAACATACTAGAATATCCTGCCATGTCTCAAAGAAGGGAATGACTATGCCTTCAGCTGGCAAGGTAATCGTTTCAGTCATTCTGGATTCATATAGCGGTTACATGTTAACCACCTGTTTAGGGACAGGGGATGCTAGGTCAATTACTGAAGCAGCTGAGACAGAAAAGCCAGATTCATCGCCGAGGAAAGCTATGAAAGCTACGGTGGCTTTGCCTGTGCTGCATTTCTGTTGATCACTTCAACCTTTTTCAAGAATTGGCTGAGAAGCAGTTTGCCAGTGATATTAACGTCATTTTGGTTGTACAGGAATTTCTTGTCATGCAAGAACCTTTGTATGCAACTGGAATCCAATCCGTCCCCAACAATTCTCCTCACCTCGATATAGTCACGCACGGAACTGAAAATTCAGTTTTTGGATGTAGGATAGTATTAAGTTTGTAAACATGACCGCACAAATATTTCTTTGTTTTTGTTACAAAATGTATCAAAAGATTTGTAAGATAGTGTAGAATACTAGGATAACACAACTTTTTTTTTTTTTTTTACTTTAGATCCGTGCTTGAAGATAAACGTAGAAAACTGAGTAACTTTTAGTTCATTTTCTTTATTTTCCCTATATACTATTAGGAAATGATGGCCATATTACTCAGAGCAAAAAGGACCGCATTAAAAGTAAATTTAAAAGTTTGAAAAAAAATATCTATGTGCAGCTGAAAAAGTGCACTATATTGACCTAACACAACAGTTTTCATTTTATTCAAGGAAGACAAAAACAGAGAAAACCTGTCAATGTCCTGTATGATTTAATGCTATTTAAGCTCACACGATATCGTCGTTTACAGGCTGATTATACGGGTCTGAGGAAAAAAGTTGCCCATGCACTGCAGCATCGCTGGCCTGAGAGGGGATTTAGTTAAGAAATAAATTATAACGAGAAATGAACAACAACAACTTCATAATTAGGCTGAATTCATTTCCTTCAGTCCTCAAACGCTAGTTCTTATAATTCCCATTCTGTTAGTATTAACATACTGTAATGTAAACAAAATGTAAAAACTCGGCAAGCCTTTCCTTTTTAAAAGGAAACTTTATCTGTATTGGAACGAAAGCGTTAATGAAGCTGAATACATTCGAAAATACGTACCTAAGGATTACGGTACAACCGCATGTTTTCCTGTATTTTAACAAGAGAAAACAACATGTATGACCTCTTAGTCAAGGGCGTAGCTACCTATACGGCAAATACGCAAGTGCGTATTGAAATTTTGTCAAAATTGACAAAATTTCAAAACGCACCTGCATATTTGCATGCTGAATATTTATAAATTAGACAAGATGTCAATACCAATTACCAAAGTGACTGAAATACTAGCTTTCCCTTCAAGAAGTAGAGAATAAAACATGGTTGTGCGTATTATGAAATTGCCCCTAGTTACGCCCCTGTTAGTTACTTCCCTAGTTCAAACCCGGGCTTGGGCCATCCGGCGGCTTGTAAACTCTGTCCACCCAACAGTAAATCTTGACCTATCGAATCAGAGATGGATAAGGCAGCGAAAGGAGAGGGATCAGTTCCGCCTTTCAAATGCTGTGCCCAAGATACAGTGGGTTTTTAACCCCCCACGACCCCAACGGTCAATGAGCCATTGGAAACCTTTAAATTTTAGTTTCTTCTCTGGACAACGTTTCTCTTCCTCCTACCTCCTAGAGGAGCAAACTCTTTCCTTAAAGAGGTGATCCCAATTGAGAAGAGAGACAGAAAAGAAAAATTGTAAGAGTTGCTTCCCCTGTAAGTGTATCCATGCACCATAAGCACATAATTGGCCTGTCATCTCGCGAAACTTTGGACTTTACTAAGCACGACGAACACATATAGTTTGGTAAACAGATTAGGTCATGTCGGGGCGGTCAGTTAACCTAACCACACAATTCCTGGGCTGGCTTAGAGCTCCTAAGCAGTTAACCAGTACAGTAGTAAAGGGCGCCACTACGGGGACCGCCGTCCGGAGACTAAGTCCGCAGCCTGGGGCAGTCTCGGGCCGGGCTGTCCCCGTAGATGACACCGCTTTAGTAAGCTTGAAAAGGCTAGTTTGAAATAACTTCGCACCTCTGGCCGGAGACTAAGTCCGCAGCCTGGGGCAGTCTCGGGCCGGGAGTCCCCAAAGATGACACCGCTTTAGTAAGCTTGAAAAGGCTAGTTTGAAATAACTTAGTCTTTTTCAGGGGGAAAGTCTATGTAAAAATGGCATAGGAGATGTCGTAGGAGGCTATACAGCAATATGCGTCTGCTATGAGTCTCTTGGCCTTGTATCTCAAGACCTCACTATACCAGAGGCATAACTCTATAGTGACAGTTGATGGTGTAAGTTGCTGTGGCATACTCTTGTTCATTCTGTTCAATTTCTGAGGCTTTACAGTAATATGCGTCTGCTATCAGTCTCTTGGCCCTGTATCTCAGGGTCTCACTATACCAGAGGCATAACTCTATAGCGTCAGTACTTGTTCCTGGGGAGATTATAAAATCTTGTATCTCAAGATTTTAATGTTCTGGACTGAAATTATTTCTTACTAGCCTTCTAAAGCCTGACTACTACATTTGATGACGAGAAGATCTCTGCTCCCAGTGTGCTTGAACTTGTGGGTATCTAGTGGAAGGTCCACATATCCACATTGAAATTGTGGAGCTGATGTGGATGTCAAGTGGAAGGTCCACATATCCACATTGAAATTGTGGAGCTGATGTGGATGTCAAGTGGAAGGTCCACATATCCACATTGAAATTGTGGAGCTGATGTGGATGATGTGGACTTGATGTGTATGCAATGTGGAGGTTATTTGGATGATGTGGATCCACAATGTGGAGTTTCCACATGTCCACATCTACACATTAGACAAATCGGCTTACCCTGTCCCATTTCTGACAGACTGACACAATGCATCTCAAAACCTCACTGTTACGATGCCAACTGCCCAGAGGTTCACTTGTTCCTAATACATCCTAATTCTGAGTTATATCTGATTCCTACCTTCTATTCTGTACATGCATATTGTGGTTTATTATTTTGAAACAAAATTTGGTAGGTGTTGACTTGTTCTTTCCAATAAAAGAAAAAAATTGAAAATCCATTGAGGCAATTTGGAGTTATTACAATTTTCTTACCCTCCATATTCCGCGCATGCGCAGTGTGACAATTTATTTTAAGAGTATTTGGTAGGTTTTGACTTGCTCTTTCCAATAAAAAAAGAATTATGAAAATCCATCAAGGCAATCTGGAGTTATTACAGTTTTCTTACCCTCCAAATTCCGCGCATGCGCAGTGCACATGCCTGGTAAAACATGCTTCTTTTATTTTAGAGCTAGTAGTTAACACAAAATATACTGATAACTGAAGTGGTAAATACATACAGGTATTCACTTTTCATTTGTATCATTTTTTCTGAAAGCTATTACTTGAATAATCTATTTATAGAATAAACAAAGTCAATCCAGATTTACCTCCCTTGTAATAACACCATAATATGAAAAATTGAATAAGTTTGTTATTTTTCGGCCGATTTTGATAAAATAAACACCAAAATGTAGATTTTATTATTCTCTAATTAATTTTTATATTTTAAAATGTGTTACTATAAATAGTAACATGCCCTATATTGAAATAAGATATATGATATGCAAATGTCCAATCTTGTTTCAAGTAAACTGGTTTATGTTTAGTTATATATATTAGGAACTCGCATATTAATATTGCTGGTTTGCCGGTCACCACTGGACTGGAACTGGTGTGCACAACGGTTATACCGCCTGGGCCCGCAGATGCGAAGTCTATCGATTACATGTGAAACAGTAGAAGCCTTATGGCTTAAGGGGTCGGAACATCCATGGTTCCGTAAAAGGTACCTCCGCTGGCAGGTCTCTGGTCCATAGCGACATTCAGGACTTGTGATCATGTAGATATGGCTTCAAATCGCCAGGGCTTCCCAGGTACAGGGTAACCGACCGGGGAAGAAAAAGTGCTGTACAGCACTCTCTTCTTGCTAAATTTTTAAGTGCATATTTTTGTCTTTACTTGCATGCAAGAAATAAATATTGCATTTTTTGTGGCACTATAATATTGATGAGAATTGTGTTAAATAATATATGAAACTCTATATGCTATCCGGTATATAAGTGTGATGTTCAGATATGAATTCATTCTAGTTTTGAACAGAGAGAAATAAGAAGCAAGAGAAAAAAACAAAGCAGTTAAAGATATTTGATGAGTTATAATTCATCTCCTGATCATGAAGGACTTCTATCTAACACTTCCGAGTGATGGTTCTCTGAAAACTTTCCCTCAAAACACACAAAGCTCTTTTACTGTGAGACTAGATCACCCGATAAATATCGAAAGCGAAAAGTGGGAAGTTGCTTTGGTGGAATTAATTACACCATCTCGAGTCAATAATATTTCAGAAAACAATATTTTTTTCTTTTTGTCATTTCTGGACCAAGCGGTATTAAATGCTCAAGGAATAGATACGGCAAAGGATTTGTGTGCTAGTGGAGAGGCCTGTCATGAATATAAATTATTTCTTCCTGAAGGAAATTACAACTCTCCACAGCATTTGGTGGATGAGATGCAATCTGTAATAGATACAAAACATGGATCTTTAATGAAACAAATAAATGCTTCTATCAGCATTACTTATGTTAAAAGCACAAATCGTCTAAAAGTTGTTGCACAAAATCCAAACCAGGTCAGGATTCGCTTTCCAGCTTCACTTGGACAAGCTCTTGGAGTTAACCCGGATATGTCAGAAAACCCCATTGGAAACGAATCAAATGCTTTCAAATATGGAGTAGACCTAAATATATTGCATAATCGCTTGTACGTGTACTCAGATGTAGTTGATTATACATACCTTGGTGACGTGACGGCCCCTATTTTGAGAGTTGTACCATTTGAGAGTTCAAAACGCTCTCAGCAGTCACACAAAGAATTTGTCAACATGCACTACGTTCCAGTAGGAAAATCTTATATTGATCAAGTTCATATCAGTATCAAAGGTGATACCGGTAAAAATATTCAGTTCAGCTCTGGAAAGACTTTAATTAAGTTACATTTCAGGCGGCGAATTAAATAAAAAAAAAGAGAAAATTGTTTGATTTCTTGTTGAATAAGAAACAGGAAATAAGTATAAATACAACACACTGTTACAAGCGTCACCATTTCAAGTAAAATCTTGAGAGAAAGCAGAATGTCTGGTAGTTCCAATAACCTCACAAAAGCACACTGTGGGCTAACTTCTGAATCTTCAGGTTTGCCTGTCATTCCTGTTGTACAGAAAAGAAAAAGAAATCCTTCTACCTTTGGACAGATTCGATACCTCATGAAACGATTGTCAACTGCTTTAGACAAAAGGCTCAGAGAGGGTAGACCTTTAAAGTATTGCCGACTATGCAGAGCGGAAATTCGTTCATTATGTCGTGAGGAGAAAGAAAAACAACACAAACTCAAAGGATACATACACAAGAAGAATAAACATTTAAGACGTTCCAGACGGACAAAGAATGAATCTGGGGGTCAGAAATGTCATAGACGTAGTGAAGCTAAAGAGGATATCAACAGACAGACAGGGAACAAGCTGGAGTTAAAAACAATGAAATAAAGTGTTAGTCACTTTTTAAATCTATGACGATTGAGTAACATTGGAAACTTGTATCAGTTTTCTAAATGTAGGTTTGTTAGAATTCAGTTGGTATTTAAATTATTGACAGAATTAATAAAACAAAACTGATTTTATATTATACACATTTTTTTTCACAATTTACTACATCATTTAGTTCACAAAAGTGCATGCAACTGGTAAAAATGTAAGAATTGCAGTGGTTTACCAAACTTAGCACAAGTTCTTCAATATCTATTGCAGACTATAAAGGAAAGAGTCAAAGGATATAACTTCATTCTTCAACCAGTCGTTAATGGGTCGATACCAGTGCAAGCAGTGCTTCCGTGAATTTGCTCGATCAGACAGCCTGAGAAGACATACGTCCAGTGGTGTTTGTAAAGCAACTACAACTATGTCTGACAGCGAAGAAAGTACTATCTCAGAAGTGTCAGATGTAACTACCAACAGAAAATATTTGAAGGGAATGAAAGGACATGATATCTTTGGAGAATATGATTATAGTAAACTCTCAGACGATCCAGATACAGAACCGTCAGAAGTCGAGACAGACAGTGAGTCTGCTAGTAAAGAGGAAAAACAGAAAGCCAAACGCAGGAAAATTCAAAAGACAAGTCCTTGGGATAGACTAATGAGAAGCACTTACAGAGACAATCAAGATCAGTTCGATGAAACAGTGGAAAATACCATGCAGGAGACACCTAACATCGATGTTGAATCAGCTGAGGAAATGGCATATGAAGAACTGAAACCAAAATACAGATCAACGCTGGTTACCAAGTATCAAGACCTCGTGGCACTCGGGTCTGCTTTGAGAAAAGATCCTATCCACAAGAAAGTAATATCAACAGCTCACAGATTGAAAGAAGATGAAGACTATGATGAAGAAGAGGCGATGCAGTATGCAGTGAAAAAAAGAAGATATCTACTTGAACGAAAACTTGACGAATATGAAAGACCAACTTTAACTGTTGAAGAGGAAACCCAGTGACATTGATTCTTGATAGTTCTCTGAAATTAACCATTTCAGTGATGGCAAAGCATTGAGATCATTTAAATAATAGTAGACCTGCAGTGGAACCTATCAAAAGTTTTATTTACTATAAAAGACTAATGATCATTATGTAAACGAAGACAGAGGGACGGTCCTAATCCTCTGTCTGTCGTAATGAATAGGTGAGCGGGACAAATAAAGTTGTTCTGAATTTAAACTGTTGTTAATTGTTCTTTTCTTCCTAGTTCTTATTATTGTAACAGTGAGGTTTTGAGATGGATTGTGTCAGTCTGTCAGAAATGGGACAGGGTAAGCCGATTTGTCTAATGTGAAGATGTGGACATGTGGAAACTCCACATTGTGGATCCACATCATCCAAATAACCTCCACATTGCATACACATCAAGTCCACATCATCCACATCAGCTCCACAATTTCAATGTGGATATGTGGACCTTGCACTTGACATCCACATCAGCTCCACAATTTCAATGTGGATATGTGGACCTTCCACTTGACATCCACATCAGCTCCACAATTTCAATGTGGATATGTGGACCTTCCACTTGACATCCACATCAGCTCCACAATTTCAATGTGGATATGTGGACCTTGCACTTGACATCCACATCAGCTCCACAATTTCAATGTGGATATGTGGACCTTCCACTTGACATCCACATCAGCTCCACAATTTCAATGTGGATATGTGGACCTTCCACTAGATACCCACAAGTTCAAGCACACTGGCAGCAGAGATCTTCTCGTCATCAAATGTAGTAGTCAGGCTTTAGAAGGCTAGTAAGAAATAATTTCAGTCCAGAACATTTAAATCTTGAGATACAAGATTTTACAATCTCCCAAGGAACAAGTACTGACGCTATAGAGTTATGCCTCTGGTATAGTGAGACCCTGAGATACAGGGCCAAGAGACTGATAGCAGACGCATATTACTGTAAAGCCTCAGAAATTGAACAGAATGAACAAGAGTATGCCACAGCAACTTACACCATCAACTGTCACTATAGAGTTATGCCTCTGGTATAGTGAGGTCTTGAGATACAAGGCCAAGAGACTCATAGCAGACGCATATTACTGTATAGCCTCCTACGACATATCCTATGCCATTTAACATACACTTTTACCCTGAAAAAAGACTAAGTTATTTCAAACTAGCCTTTTCAAGCTTACTAAAGCGGTGTCATCTACGGGGACAGCCCGGCCCGAGACTGCCCCAGGCTGCGGACTTAGTCTCCGGACGGCGGTCCCCGTAGTGGCGCCCTTTACTACTCAGTACTAAGTGCACATACTTTCGCCAGTAACTGACAACTGCCCTTCTTGAATCAACAGAAGGAGAAACGAAAGTATGTGGTCAGACCAGGTATCGAATCAAGGGGCAATATGGCTTAGTGTTTAGGCGACTGGCGGGCAAAAAGAGCGTCCCGCTTCTGGTATAGTAAACGCGTAATTCCAATTGCACATCGAAATTAAAAAAAAGGTAGTAAGTTAGTAAGCTAGTAAGCTCAAATCCATTCGTAGAAGCTTGGACTAATTCCTGGGTGGGAATGGAATTTGAATTTCATATATACCAGCAATTGTATAAATGCATGAAAAATCAAATTGAGAAAGCGGACCTTGGTTTTGAAGTATTGTAAATACACACATGTATAAAGTATTCTGGGACATATTTACAAAAGACTGACAAGAAACCCAAATGAGTCTCAGTTGCTTCCCTGAGTTCATAACTACGGAACAGAGAAGTTACACTAATAAGGTGGGTTTACAAGGTGACACATGTTGCATGACATTTGTCATGCAACATGTCACCATGGGAACTCCACTTAACTGAAAACATTAAATTTCAAATGCATTCTCTGTACTGTGGACACGGCTTAATTTAGTAATTGATCAGAATGTTGAAGGAATGTGAAATACACAAAACAGAACATCAGATGTTTAAACTTTATTTATTGCTAACAATTTGAAATAAACTGAGACAAAATGAGAACGAGAAATCTTTCAATAGGAGAAATCAATTCTGCCAAAGTGAAGGCATGATGCAGTTTGAAAGGCATGAGGCTAAACGAAGCTGGTATACGTAGATAATCTCATAGAAAATGGACGGGATGTTAATTTTACAAAAGTAGGTCACTGCGATCTTTGTGTGAGGTGACTTGCAGCATGTACCAATGCAGTTGGACACGACTCTAAACAGAAAGGTACATGGCTAATGTCGGAAAATAAGCTTTGTGTCGACTTTCACAAAAGCAGCTCAGTGACAAGGTGAACCGAAGCAGTTTGGTACATTCACTAATGAAGTTTGAAATGTATTGGATATATGAAAATTTAAAGAGTAACTACACCTCAGGAACCGACCGAACCAGATCCCAAAGTTTAGATACAAGCCTTACTAAAAAAAGCATAAAGATGTTTATTTTCGCTTAAGCAGGTAACTGTCACCTAGTTTTGTCACAGAGGTTTATAGATAGAGTCTGAAATATAGGCTGATCTAGATATTCTTACTTGTCAATTTTCTTAAAGACGGCTACTGTGGTCAATACGTTCTGAGTAGTAAGATCCTTTTAAAGCAAGGAATACATCAAAGAAAATAGCAGACGCGGTATAACTGAGTCTGTACATGACCAGTAATGGAATGTGCAACACCGGCCACGCCCCCTAGCCCCGGCTGAAGCAGAAATGACTCAAAATGAACTGGGACCAGAAAATAATCTGCACCATAATGTGTCATGTGAACATATAGAGGCATTTTTCTTATTCGTGCACGTGATTGTGACATATAAATAAATTATTTTTGTCCAATAATGTGATTTCGAGCGCGGTCCGTGATGGTTAAAAAATTTATCTTATTTTTTGTTTCAAGTCACTTTTATCAAATATTATTATCTAAACTCTATTTCAAATATATAGTTAGACCATGTCGGAGGTATGGCATGAAATATTTCATCAAATCTTTTTATGTTATTATTATCAAGGGAGTAAATCTTTAAGTTAGCAAGGCCTCAGGCTTATTGGAGCTGAGATGCAGGGCTGGCGTTGAAAGTTGACGTGGTGTCGATTTTCAATAAATTAGGTCAGTGTGATCTTGTTTTATGGGAGATAACCTGAAGCGGTTTGTTACATACTCCTATGACGTTTGAAAGTCTATATGCTTACGTAGGGCCAACTTCGAAAAAGCAAAAACCTGGTGGCACTTTTCATAAAAGGTCAACGTGACCTACTTTCGTTGGAGATGACCAGAAAAATATGATGTATTCACCCACAGAGTTAGAAAGGCTCCAGCTTGTGAAAGTGAGATACAGGGCAGAACTTGAAAAATGATATGGTGTCGATATTCACCGAAGATCAAGGGGAGGTTGAAGGGGGTTTATGTTAAAATGATGTTAAAAAGGCTTTAGGATGCCAGAATATTAGATACAGGGTTGACCGTTAAGACTAGACAGTGTGTCAGTTTTAAAGTAGATCACTGTGACCGAGTTTTAGGCCAACTGAGATACAGTGCCTCAGGCTCCGGTACAAGGCTGCCCTTGAAAATCTGATAAAGGGTGTCAACTTCTACAAAACTAGGTCACAGTGACCTAATTTTGTAGAAGCTGGCGCAATATCAGACAAGGTCACTGTTTTCTAGGGAAAATTTCAACGAGCCTTAACTGTGTAGTTTTAAGTCTGATCTTGCTCATAATCAAAAGTCTTCGGGGTCAATCTGGCAAGTTTCTAGACAAAAGTTACCCACTTTTAGCCTATGGAAGCGTTAAGAAATCAACGTTTTGATGCTGTCTGCTCTCAAATAGTTAAAATCTCCCACTGAAGGGCGCTGTCTATGAAATAGAAAAAAACTGGCAACCGACCTGCACATGACGTCGTAATGACATCCCACTGACGTCGATACGACGTTGTGACGTCACATCGACGACATTACGACTTCATTTCGACCTCATGTGCCCGCTGGGAAAGAGGCTTCACAGATGAGCTAGTTTGAAAGTGTCGGCGAGAGTCTGGCTAAGGGCAGATGTAAAGTATTAGAAGCAGTCGCAACATAGTGACAAAATGATCTCTGTATGCACTTGCTACAAACACCCTGACTTTCAATAGATTCTCTATAGACAGATAGAAGTCTGAGTCTCTGAAATCCTTCACTAACCCTCTTTCATAATTCTCGCAAATTCTGCAAAGAAATCAAGGTATCACAATACTGACAGTATAACCAAATGTAACGATTATCGGAGACAGAATTAGAAGAACAAGGTTGAATTTGATCAACATCAGTAATTATTTCTACTCGTTATTTTAAACATCTTACTAAGCCCACTTTGTTCCTTGCGTACGTAAAGAACAAAGTGGACTTAGAACCCTTGGCTAGCAAAATGTATTTCAAAGTGAATGGATTTACTTTCAGGGAAAGCAACTCTTACGTTTTCATTTTTGCTTCCCTTCTCAATGGGTTCAACTCTGAAAGAATTTGCTACTCGAGAGCAAATTCCTTTATTATTGTGTTGATCCTCGCTGGGAAGGGCAGCAAAAATATAAATGACAGATTTGCTTCCCCTGAATGTGTATCCAAATACCTTAATTTCATAATAATGCGTCATTTAAAGTATCAGTTACACTGCTATTTATAAAACAAATTTTTTTTTAAACTTTTTTTCTTTTTTCAGTAAACTTTGTACAGTTACAAAAAAGTCTGAGCGTTGTAAACCCCAACATTAAACTTTGATCTGTTAAAAAAGGAGATACATGTATTTTGTTGAGCATAATAAAAGTCGACAGGCCGGCACATAGGTATATGGAGGGACTCGATCATCCTGCGCATAGCCCGGTCTAATCCACTTAGATGACATAAGAGATTGCGTGCGGCAACACTCAGGCCCAAATTCGAAGACTGTTTCTTAAAAAACATGTCTACCCAAATTATTAAGAGAAGACAGACCGACCTAGATCAAAGTCCATATGGAACACTCTGACCATAATCTGCATTGTATATTAATGGTTTCTTAAATATTACCATATACCGGGGTTGGGGGAGGGGGGGGGGGCATTAAGATGTGTTGGTACATTTCCATGGTTTCCACAATTTCTGCAAAGGGAGCCAACTTTCACAACTTCCTGTTTAAGTCATCAGGCAACGAACCCCTTCTAAGAGCGGTTTACTCTTAAAGGAAAGAATTTGCTCCTGAATGAGATTTTTTTTTCATTGGAAAGCTTCAAAGCTTTAGAATCCCTTCAAACAGAGTCTACTCTTAAAGGAAAGAACTTGCTCCTGAAGGAGCAAATTCTTTCATTGAAGAGTAGACCCCCACTGAGAAAGGAGACAAAAACAAAAATAACAGAGTTGCGTCCCATGAAAGTGTACCAATTCACATTAACAACAACATGTTCAAATTTTAGGATAATTACAGTGAAAAGGAAAAAAATATATAAATAAAAAACAGATAATCGCTGAAAAGATGAGGTGATGTCAGAAAAACTAGGGAAGTAAATGAATCCCTCAATCTTCTCATTCATAATGGTATCACGCCATCATTCTATCGTTATTATCCTTAAATAGGCCTATTTGAGCGTGAAAATTTTCGGTAATTATCCTAAAAACTTGAACAGGAAAATATAAAAATTTGGACATGTTAAAAAAGGTGAAAGCGAAAAGTGAAACAGGGTATTCTGACTAGACTTTCCTTGTAAGTGAAGGAAGTCTAATCTAGGTCTAAGTAGTTTGTCTAATATTTAGATCCAGTGCAGTACAGACCCCCTGTTGATGCTGAATGTTTTCCATGTTTAAAATGGATGTGAATAGGTTTTGAATAGGTTAAAATAAGTTGAATGGCGTAACTATGCACAACAAATGACAGTTGTGCAGTCTCCGATTTACATGAAACAGGTCGATAATCATGAGCACCCTTTGTGAAACAATATTCTTACATCTCTCATATTACAGAAAGATGACTTCAAAACAAAGGTGCATGCCAAGTTTTTTTGTATGAGGTAACTTAGCACCAGACCAGTTGTTCTTTTTCGTGTTTTCCAAAATCCAATCACAACCTTGAGAATTCAAAGTTACACGCCCGGGAAATGCGCAATTCCATTCCCACATGGTAAATTAGAACTTATATGTATATGAAGGATATTTGTGAATTATTTTGCTTTTAAGTAGAAGAATTGGTGGATTTATCACAAAACTACTGTAAGTGGCCAAACCGAAATTTCGGTTTGGCCACTATCAGAAGTTTTGTAAGAACTCGACCAAGTTATCTATCTTTTGCACTAAATTTACACATGCCTTCCTTCATATAGGTCGAATAACATCGCCATGATATGGCTATGAATTTGCAGAAGCTTGTATTTTCATTTTGATACTATATGCCCCCCCCCCCCTCAAACCCCAACCCCCATTAATAATGGCGGGGGCTGGAAACAAATAACTTTTCAAAAAATAACAAACGGAAACCATTTTTTGTGTGAAATTAAGTCGAAAAAGGGCCATAACTCCCATAAATCGAACTTGGCATTTATTTTATGATAATATGCCTGTGTATAAAATATGAATTCAATACACTAATCTTTTCAAAAGATAATGAATGGTAACTTTTTTTTCGTACAAAATTAAGCCAAAAAGGGCCATAACTCCCATAATAATTGACAGATTTTACCCTAAATCGAACTTGGCCTGTATTTCATGATATTATACCTGTGAATAAAATATGAATCCAATACATTAATCTTTTCAAAAGATAATGAACGGAAACTATTTTTTTCGTACAAAATGAAGCCGAAAAGAGCCATAACTCCCACAATAATTGACGGATTTACCATAAATCGAACTTGACCTGTATTTTACGATTATATATCTGTGTATATAATATGAATCCAATACACTAATCTTTTAAAAAAATATCGAACGAAAACCATTTTTGTATGTACGGGACGGACGTACGTACACGTATGGACAGGGGTGCTACTGTATGCCCACCCATTAAAAATGGCGGGGGCATAAAAAAATTCCATGGCAAGATACTTTCAAACGAGTTTATCTTGAATCAATTTCTCCTAGATATGCGCGTTGAAGGCTCCAGTGAAAAGTTGCCACAAAGAAATAGACTGTATAAAAATACAAAAAAAAAAAAAAATGCACGTTGAAACTCAAGTTTATAGACGGACATATGTACTATGATTTATCTCGAACGCAGACAAAGCTGATCTGAGATATCGCAGTTTGCAAACGGTGTAAAGCTCATAGTCTCGCTCTGATTTGGCTCATGCATATATCAAAGATTCTGATCACAAAACTGTTTTTTACCAACATCTTCTACAACGAAGGCGCTCAAATAAACTAATAGGCCCAAATGCTCCTGAATATATTTTGGACGGCCCTCATGTCACAAAGAGTAAAGTCTCTGCATGAACAGTCCACCGATGCGCCTAAAGGATCTTACTATTGCATATAAACCCACAGAAGGAGGCCATTTGCTGTCTATAAAACAGGTCATTTTTCAGATTTTCTCTTTTATTATTGGTGATAAAATTGATTTTTTTTCTCCACTGGTATTGCCAAACTAATACATAACTGGAAATTGACTTTAAGAATTTTATCATGTCAAATTTTTGCTTTTGTCTATTCAATCCTGTACAAAATTTTACAAATTTTCAGCTTAAGTAGAGGGGTGTACAATCATTTAATGTAATAGCTATAAGCAATGCCCATATATGCATCACAAACAAGACATGTTTCTACAGATAAAGTAATCCTATTCATCACCAATCAATTTATCTTTGCAACAAATAAATAAGTGAATTTCATTTTTACTCAGATGAAAAGATTAACAGGTATATAGGTGCCACTGAGTAACTCTGTACAATTAACTAACAATTGACAAAGGTAAATATTGGCCATTCTAAGGCTGTTCCATACATAAACTTACTCCCTTGTAAAATACAGTTAAAATATCTTCTAAAAACGGGCCGTTTTCAAAAGAAACTTTTTAGTTTCAAAATATAATTTTGAGGAAAATTATAGATTAGTTATGTATAAGATAGACATTAAGATGCGCTTTACTTCACAGTGATAGCTGTGGTAGTTTTAGAGATATTTAGCAAAATGACCCGTTTTATAGACAGCAAATGGCCTATATCTGTATAAGCGCAGAAAGAGGAAACAACTATCGGGTGATACTGATCAGGTGTTATAACATGAGTACCCTATATGGTGAATGGATACACTCCCAGGGGAAGCAACTCTGCCAGTTTCATTTCTGGGTCCCTTCTCATTAGCGGTGAACTCTTGGGAGCAAATTCTTTCATTTTAAGAGTTTACCCCTTTTTGGAAGGGCTTCTTTATGCAGGGAAATGAACTGGAAGTCATGAAGGTTGTTCCGCTTTGTGAAAATGGCGGGAAACAGAGAGGTGTACCAATACACCTTCATAGGTTTTTACTATTTAAATGTCTTTTTCACCATTGCACTGTCCTAAAGTTATGCCGGGTGACGAGTTTGGCGCCTCGCCGTGAGTTCCACTGATTCCCATTCACCCTGGTCTTTTTTGATGATATTTCTGTTTTTATTTTTTTTCTGTGGCTCTGGGATCACAACATATGTTTTGTATGGAAATCATTTAGAACTATAAGTAATCACTACCCCAGACCCTGCACACATCCCCCCACCCCGCCCCACCTCCAGGACCGCGGCCCTGCCTTGTGAAGGGTCCTGAAAACACTGAAAATGCTATAAAACCCCGAAACACTCGTGTTCACTCAGCAATCCAGTGGCACATATCAGCTGTTTATCTGCTGTACACGGTTTGGACGAAATCTAGTAACGTCACACCAACGTCAACGTTACTGCAACTTTCTGACGTTGCACCGACGTTGACACGACGCCAACTCGGCATAACAAATACATAAATGTTAATGAATCTTAACACAATGTCTAAACAAGTATCACAGACTTCAACGTGAGTGATGACGTAGCACCGGCGAGTAATGACGAAACGTCCAATGAAACATCACAACAGAAACAGGTTACTTTTTAGTCATCATTTCCACAAATTCTGCAAATAAAATATTTGTTAATTTAAGCACCGACACCATAAACCTGTTCATTTACATCAGATGGGCCGAAGCCAGCAAATGGACGTCCACATGGCATAAAACGATGAAACAATTTCGTATCAGTGCTAATCGTACGACCCCCCGCTATATGCACTGACGTAACGCCACTACATAAAGATAGTTAGCCACACGTTACACATCATATTATAGGGCGTGTAACGTAAGGTAACGTCTAAGACAACTTTCTTTAGCCTGAGACAATTTTCTGTACTTAAAATCCCTAAAAATGGTCGTCTGATAAATGGTCTTAAACACAGTCATTTTGAAATGAAATATATGAAACTCACAGAAAAGGCCCGTTGTGCAATAAATGACTAGTATAGTCATCGTTTGATAATCTCTGTTGAGGATTTTTCTGTCTTTCTCTTTTTTTTTCTATGTTTCATTTATATCGAGCCTAACGTTAAGCAGAGGTTGGCAGAAACCGGAGCTTCCGCAAACAGAAAGTGGATTTCTCACTTGTTCGCCGAGCGAGACTCGAACCCACAGCGGTGAGAGACCTAATGTTTTAAGTCAGCGCTCTTATCCACCAGGCCATGGAGTCACCCCCCTCTATTAATGAAGTGAAATCAAATATGATTCATACGAAATTGTTTCATCTACGCGTGTCTCGTGGGACAGACTTAACAAAGATTCGAACAGACTGCGCAGATGTTCAGTTGATCTGAGTCTTCGCTAAAATAGCGTTTTAGTCCGCTGATGAACCGGTATATTTGGTTGGTTGATTTGATGCTTAACGTCCACGGTAAACACGGTAAACAACTAAGGTCATGTCGGGAAGGTCAGTTAACCTAACCTATTCCTGGGCAGGCTTAGACCTCCTAAGCGGTTAACCAGTACTAAATGCACATACTTTCGCCAGTAACTGACAACTGCCCTTCTTGAATCAGCGGAAGGAGAAACGAAAGTATGTGGCCAGACCGGGATTCGAACCCAGGACCTCTGACTTACGAGTCAGGTGCCCTACCGATTGCGCTACCCGGCCCGGCGAACCGGTATATAAGTACATGTAAAAGCACAAACATAGCAATAAAAATGGCAAACATCGACAGAATTACATGACCATACATTTACAAAATGATGGAAATACATTATGAACGCCAGTTTATTTCAAGCATACCCTTCACCTTTAAAACAAAAACCTATCATGTTCGAAGTTATAAAAGCAGTATGTTGCAGCCGCAGGTTGACAAACGAAATTAGTTGAAGAGATGCTGATGAGGCGGCTCATACTGAGCTGTCCCATCTACACTGTAAAAATTTTCCGTAAATTTTACGGTAGAATACCAGGCAACCAGCTGCCAGTCCATTTTCTGTTATCTTACGGGCGTCCGCCATTAGAACATTTGTAGAAATGACGATATGATAGAGTTATGTCAATTAACTGACCGCACTCGAAAATACATTTACAGTGTTGAAGGGCTGCATGACCAAAACAATACCTACATGTATCACATTCTATCCTCCACTGCGTGATGGGTCCTGCAAATGTTTACGGGCGCCCGTAAAAATAAAAGGAAATGGACTGGCAGCTGGTTGCCAGTATCTACGGAACGTTTGTACAGTGTAGATTTACACTGTTTGCCCTCTAGTGTTTGAATTCTCAATGTCTGCTGTCGTAAATTTTGTCGTTTGCTTTTTGGCGCTTAAAGACTTAACGGCTGCTTACCATCATAATTAATCCTTCCATCGCCGTCAATGTCGGCCTCTTTTATCATTTCTTCCACTTCTTCGTCTGTGAGTTTTTCTCCTAAATTACTCATTACATATTTTAATTCTGACGCTGTTATAAAGCCATTACTGTCTCTATCAAATATCTAGAAAATAAGAACGAAAGAAAAAAAATATGAAAATGAATGAAAAGTAAATACAAGATCGTACACCAGGATGTTGGATCGAATGTTTTTTGTTTTTTTGTGTTTTTTTTTTTTTAACAGACGAGCTTTTCCTGGAGACTCCGTTATAGGCTAATAGGGCAGTGGGAAACTTTACGGGAAACCTTTACTTTCTATGTACAAGTACCTTCCCAGCGGGCACACGACGTCAAAATGACGTTGTAATGACGTCGATGAGACGTCAACATGTCGCATCGACTTCAGTGCGACGTCATTATGACGTCAATTGAAAAGGTAAACCCAGTAGGCACATGACGTAATGACAGTCATTACGACGTCATGTGCCTGATGGGTATACCTTATCAATTGATGCGATATGAAATGCAATGAGAAACAGAAAAAAAAGATGTGTGAACGGTCATCCGCAGCAGCCTGATCTGGAAAATTAGAAAACTTGGTTGCCATTGATTTTTCATTTACAGAATGGTTTCAAAGGAAGTGAGTCGTATGATTATTCATGAAAGTCAGACATACAGTCCATTGTTGGTGTACCATGAGAAAAACTCCCAGCTGGCACATTTGAATTAACGTTGATTCAACTCAATGTTGATTTGAAGTTTCAACTCCGTGTTCCCACTGGTCTACTATGAGGAAAGGAAAGACTTAGATAAACCTGTGAAGACACATACGAAATCTATGCTCCAAGCCTTAGAAACACAAAAAAGTGCTTGGATAGAGGATAGTCAAAGAAATGTCTGATCAGATTGCGCAAGTATGCATGTTCATTTGAGTGTTGGCTCTTCACATTCGCAATAAGGTACTTGGTTCCTTTATTGTGCCCATGTCAGTGAATGTGCAAACTTTCAAGTTGATGGGGGTGGGGGTGGATTAACGCTGCTATTTTCACTTTTGCCTCCCTTCTCAATTCATGGTTACCAATCAAGCAGGCGCGCGACGTCAAAATGACGTCGATGTGACGTCGTCACGTCGTATCGACGTCAGTACGACGTCATTTTAACGTCATGTGTCTGCTGGGAACCCTTTACGGACGAAATTACTTTCATAAAGATGAGGTTCCATTTGGAAGGGCAACCTCTCCAGGGAAGTACACAGGAAGTCAAGGAAGTTGTCTTTCTTTGTTAAAATATCGGAAAACATGGCGGTGTACCCATAGGACCCTACGACTTAAACACATCAAATGGAACGATTATATCTTTCCACAGAAAAAATCTATTAAGTGCTAATACAGTCATGAAAATGAGACAAAAATGCCAATATGAGATTTTCAGAAATCAATGCATTTAGATCATCTTCAGAACTCATCAAACCAGCCGCGCTCAGCCGAAACGGGACTTACGACAAACTAAGTGCTAACAGCGAAAGCTCAGATCAGTCAGCGCAGTTGCACAGTCTGATCAGAATCTTCGCTGTCCGCATCAAAACTCTTTGAATCCAAAGGAATCTGTCTAACGAAAAGAAAGTGCGCTGTAACATGGGTGAGAATGCCTAATGTCCAGACTAGCCTGTCTTCGTTGTTGGTGGTTTCTGCTCAACATGATCTCGTGCACGGATCAGCCTCTAGCAGTAGCTATGATACATTTACAACTTCAAAGCAAACACCGTAATTACCTCCAACATTGGAACACCGTTATATATGAGATAATTATCCTAAACTTTTGAACATGAGGATTTACACGTCCCCACCCCAGCACGCCTACCCCTCTATGCCCCATCCCCGGTGATTCGTCGAAAATTTCTGGCGGAATGATAAACAGTATAGACCCGAATCAGATATGAATCTTATATTTAGGAACGTTTCAATCATAATTTCTTATCCTGTTAATAACCATACAATGGATAAAGGAAGAAGGAAACTTAACTCAAATTTCAGACAAAATAATTCTATGTCGTTTAAACATGTTAACAGGAAAAAACGAGTACAGCTTTTTGTATAGCTGGTTTACGTCCTTTACAAGAAAATTTTACTTATAAAGCAAAGGCGAGTGAAAATCATAGTTCCGGGGCAAACACATCTGACCTTCCACAAGCAGAACGCGGCTCAGTTTCTCGAACGGTACTCCTGAAATGACTACATGTATATTAGTCGTATGCTTACACTGTTTCCATCTTAGCTCTTGAGCCTCTTTGAATCATTATTTATATTTGACCTCATATTGCCATTTTTATACGCCCGTTTTGAAAAAACGGACGTATTATGTCATGGCGCTGTCCGTCCGTCCGTCCGTCCGTCCGTCCGTCCGTAAACATTCTTGTGCGCTCCATAACTCATTAACCCTTTGGGATATATTCATGATATTTGGTAGGAATATGTATTAGGTTGGGGGAACGTGTCGCGTACAGAAGTGGTTGCTCCCCCTTCCTTAGTTTCCAAGTTATGCCCCTTTGATTAATTTTTTCCCTGCCAGTCTTGTGCGCGCCATAACTAGATAACCGTTTGGGATATCTTCATGAAACTTCATAGCAATGTGTTTGAAGTCTCAACGATGTGTCGCGTACAAAATGGCTGCTTTCCCTTTCTTTATTTTAGAGTTACATCCCTTTCATTAGTTGATTATGGTTATTTTTGTGTATACATATCTTGTGCATACCTTAACTTTGTAACCGTTTGGAATATCATGATGAAATTTTATAGCAATGTGCATGATCACAAGACGATGCGTGGCATACAAGAATGGTTGCTCCCCCTTTCTTCATTTTGGAGTTACTTCCCTTTGATAAGTAATTTTAGGCATTTCTCAGTCACTCCATATCTCCTTAACCTTTTGAAATATTAGAATGGAACTTTGTAGGAATATGTTTAATAATGGGGCAATGTACCCCGAGCAAGAACCACAACTCTGGCTTACTGAATGATCTGCCCTTGCATAAATTTCCTGTTTCCCCTGTGATTCCTTAACCCTACATGTGATTTTGTCAGGGGAATGTAGTAGAGCCAAGAATCTAGTATATTTAGTTTATGAATTATCTCCCTTCTTCAACCATGGCATTACTCAACTTTTGAGCCACAATAAATTTGAAGCTGATTTTTGGTATACTCATAGTATTTGATGTGTTAAATATTTGAATAATGTTGCTGTCATTAGTTATAAAGTGGTTGCCCCTGTTTGTCTGCCTATCCATCCTTTTGTAAACAATCTTGTTCATTCCATACTCCTTTATGACATTAAAACGGGCGTATTATGCGCCGCTTGCGAAGCCCTTGTTGTATAATGGATTGAGAGAATAAATGATTTGACTTGACTTGACTTGACTTGGCCGAGGCTTGAACCCACAACGGTGAGATATCTAAGGTTTAAGAGTCAGCGCTCGGAGCCCGGGACCAGTAGAGCGAAGTCAGATTAAATCTACAGTCCCTACATTATAATAACAACGTTGTATTAGTTCAACGTCGATGTAACTTCATGTCATCGTATCGACGTTGCTTTAACAGTGTGAGCCTGAACTGCACTCCTGGTATATGCGCAATTATATTCCCGTCTGGAAAATTTTGCATATAGTTAGTCAAGATATAACAATGCTATTTGACACGTCGTATATGTAGCGTTGTTAGGACAAAAAAATCAGAGTTGTTAGAGATAAAAGGCGGGAGTTCTCACAATACACATGAAAGTGGCCAAACCGAATTTTCGGTTTGGCCACTTTCATGAGTTTGTGTTTTTTCTTCAAAGCAATTATTGTGCACAGCTATGCTTTTCACATATACGAGTCTAACAAAATTATATTTTGACTAACTTTCTGCAGAAGCTTGACTTTTTTGTCTCTAGAGATGGGAATTGAATTGAGCGTTTACCAGGAAAGCTGCTCGGAGGTGAAGAATTTATTGCAATGCAAAAAGGCTCAAACCTTATAGCAGATCCGAACAGTGAAGGCTTAGATCAGCATAAGAAATAAGTCTATACAGATGTCTCACTATTCAAATGAACAAACGGATAACTTTGATCAGGCTTCGCCTTTTCTCCGACAGACAACATAATTACCATCACCGGCCGATCAATATCATTGTAGCTTAGTCAAATTCAGCCCATTTTCAGTTTTGCGGCCCTTTCAAGAGTATTTCAGCCTTTTATTTCATTCCTGCGAAAGAAATGGGCGAGGATCAAGCGCTATGTCGGAATCGAGCCCACAACGGCCGAGTTTTGAGTGCACAGCGTTGGCGAATCAAGAAAGATGTACATCCAGTAGTGTGTTACATACATCAAATAGCGAGCAATAGCAAACAAGTATGGCTATAGGTCGGTCGCGCTATAGTGGCAATGTTTTGCTTACATTTTTAATGTCAACAGTACTGTCCAGTTAGGCTATTGTGACAGTGACGTCACTGTTTGTTTACGATTTTGGATTATGCCTATTGTTCAAGACGGGGATGTTAAGTTTCCATGTATGCGATCGAGTTGTTATTTACAAGTTAGATTACAACCACTTCAGGTAATTAGAAATTGTGGCCTAGTGGTTAAACAGAGGTACTAGTATTTAACTTTTGGTGTGGCAAACAAGATAGCGAAGGTTCGAACCGTAACATCGTTTTCTTTTCTTTCTTTGTTTTTCATTATTTTTTATTATTATTTATTTATTTCTGTGTATGTGTGTTTCAGCACATGTTGGCTAAGGCCCCTGCTTTACCAAAATATATGTACAAACTAGTTATATCAGATATATCAGACGAAACGAACAGATGTTGAATGAATACGATAGGGTGGTCTTGGTCGGGCGATGGGTAACTTTCAATGCCGGGGCGTCCTACAATTTGGATAATAGTAGGGCAAGGGCTTGCTGTACTTGCAGTAGGTGGGGATGTTGTTTCTTTGGGTATTTTTCTCTCCTCTATCGATTCTCTTTTCTTTCTCATTCTCCTTTGGACGACTCGATATAGACCGAAATACTGTCTCCAGGAGCCATTTAACCCCAAAACAACCATCCAACCGACCATAATAAATATATCATGTTTGGAATGAAACATAAAACAGATCAAAATCAAATAAAGAGGCAGATAAAGGATTAAAATATAAGGCTGGACTGCTGCAGGCGTCAAAGTATAAAGTATCATTCCAAATAACAGATTGAAAACAACAACAACAACAAAAAAAAAACAATGATTTCATACTGACAGGGATTCGAACCTGGCACTTTCTGTCTGCGAAGTCACCACGGTACCTCTACACTACATCACATTGCCTGACAGAAGACAGTCAATTTAATACCTTGTTAAATTAACAGGCTTAAAATTTTATGATACGCTACGGTTTCACCTATCATAAAATAATGGTTCAGTCTGTTTACATTCTGAGTATCCTAACTGGACAGTACCTAAGGTGACTACAGTAATACAGAAAAAAAACGAATAATCAATGCAAATGGTGATCTGAATCTTACTTATTCACATGTCGCAAGATACATTTTCTCAAAGAACGGCTCATTTATAACTGTTTTAGGGTAAAAAATCCCAGTCGATATCACCAGAGATTCACCAACACTGGGTACAGTCTTTCGTCTCTAGATTCTACTGGACTTTAAAAGACAAGACGAATCACGTATGAAGTCTTAGACTGAATATTCCAAGAATATTTACTGTTTGCATGTGTTATAAGGTCCATTTTTGGTTTCTCGTTTCTTCTGCCTTTTAGTCAAACGGGTATACTTTGAGGGGGGGGGGGGGGGGGGGATCTTTGGGGTCTTTTTTGTCTACCTTCTCAATGGTAAACTTCTAAAGTAAAGAGTTTCCTCCTCTAGAAGCAAATGTCTCAGAGGAACAAAGCCTTCCTTTAAGAGCAGACCCCATTTTACGGCTTTGTTGTCCAGGGAAGCAATTATGAAGACACAAAGGTTATTTTCCCTAGTAACAAGGAGGTGTACCCATACGGGGATATTATAATTGAGCCGCGACACGAGAAAACCAACAATGTGGTTGTGCGCCCAGCGCAGACTCAGATCAGACTGGGCATCCGCCCAGTCTGATCAGAGTCTGCGCTGTCCGCATGAATGTAGTTTAGACCCTTAGCTACCCTTTAAGCTCAAAGCGAAGAATCTGATCAGACTGGGCGGATGCTCAGGCTGATCTGAGTCTGCGCTGTTCGCACAACCACATTGTTGGTTTTCACGTGTCGCGGCTCAATTATGAGAAAAGGCTGTCAAATAGAGCAGACTCCTGAAAAGCAGTTATGACCAGTCTAATATTTTGTACGATCAAGCAAAGATTGATCCCTGCACGCACACAGCGTCGAAATGACGTCGTATTGACTTCGCATCGACGTCGTGGAAATGACCTCGTTCAGATGCGACGTAAACGCTATCAGTTCGACGTAATTTCGACGTCGAAATGGCATCGCACGTCGAAATGACGTCATATGACGTCGATGCGATGTAATGACGTCATATCGACGTCAATATGACGTCATTTCGACGCCATGTGCATGTTGGGAATAGACTGATGTGAGTGTCTTGCCGGAGGATCTGCCCCACATTTAACATTCTTCAGCATTCCTATTATTACTGCAACGTATGCACAAGAGAACGAACATGTAATTTATCATGTATTACAATATAAGGGCTCTGATACAGACAGGAAAACGGCACTTTTACATGAAAACAGGGCAGACGCAGATCAGCTGGTGTAGCTGCGCAGTCCACTCGGTCTTCATTAGTCAGGACCACAGATTATTGGTGCAAACAGTGAAGCTCTATTTCAATTGCACAGATGCGCAGGCTGGTCTGAGTCTTCGCTGTTCGCACACGCTACAAGAAATTTTCTTGTGCTTGGATTCCGAATAATTCATGCCTCTCTGTCGACCATTAAATATGCATGTGCAAGCAAATAGATTACATTTTTTGGTAGTTTGGTGTAAAACATCTCATCTTACTCAACGTGAAGATACCTTAAGCAAAAACCAAGGCTAATTAAAACCTGCACTGACAGCTCAACGGTCATATAACGTTGAAAAGACATCGTATCAACGTCGATGGGACGACGTAACGTTAAAATAAAGTCGATTTTTGATACAATGTTGTTTCAATGTTATGTACAGTATAACGTTGCGATTTGACGCCCTTTCAACGCTTTTGCCTAATGGCAGAGCTCGAAATTACACCCACCAGGCAGACGTCATAATGACGTAGTATGATGTCACGCCCACTTCGATACGGCGTCATGCTGACGTTGTGAGCTTGATGCGGATGAAGGACGCGATGAGTGTTTGACAATAATTTAATACTGTTTTATCTTGTTTCTGATAAAGCATATGTTGTGGTCCGTCATAGCTCTAATGAAAGTTTACAACATATGGATATAGGCGGTTTTTGTATTAGGGACAACAAAATATGTTTTATACGAAGCATGAACATACATAAATAGCTCCAAGCCCTAAAAAGCCCCGCACTACAGGGTCTGGGGCCATGTTAATAAAACGACTTAAGTGGTTGCTTCAACTATGAAATTTGCTCTGGAGGAACAGTCTTTTTCAGACTGTTCCTCCAGACCAAATTTCATAGTTGTAGGTAATCTCCTTTATAGATATTTAGCCTTAGCAACCGCATAGCAACGACTTAAGTGGCTTTATGAATACAGCCCCTGGTTATTTAACTTACACTAAATGCTTCTCTTATTTCTTGTTCTGTGTCTGTTTCTCTCATTTTCCGAGACATCATTTGTAAAAATTCATCAAAGTCTATCGTACCATTTCCTGCCAATATTGAAAATTTCATGTGTTAGAAAAAAATCAGAATTAAAATATTATAGAAAAGGTCTCTTTTCCCGTGGAGATCGCATAGTTGAGAGATTCTATACATAAGGGGAACAATTCAATCAATCCTTTCAGTAAAGTGCAATATAGTTACTGTCCTTCGACGGTTGCAGTTTTACTGGCATGCCTTCTTCACCATGCAGTTTTTGACATACAAATACATTTTTAAATAAAGGTACGTGTGCGTGTGTTTGCGCACGCGCGCGCGTGTGTGAGTTCACAATAGGATTTGTTCTTTGCAGAAAACTATACTCATAGTAAGATGTCCGATTTGCAAATGCATTTTAATGGCCCAGGGTTTGCGCACACCACCTGCGGAATCCTAAAGCGATCAATGCCAAATATTATCCTTATTTAACAGGTTAGTTTAAACGTATTTTATTTGTGTAAACTCTATTACATGAACTAAATTCAAAACATACAATATATACAAATGGGATCCAGAAAGAAGTCAAAAGACTTATATAAATCTGTTTCCCCAAAGTACTAATTTGCAATAAACAAATAGTTGTGATTGTGCAATACTACAAATAATTTTGTTACATATACATATCCTAAACAAGTAATAACGGTTTTACAAAGTAACAAAGTAACTAGCTACATCAAACACATAAAAAGTAGTATGCGCTTCTTTGTATAAGAGTAATATACGTACTAGGAATGGTAAACAAAACAAAGAGAATCAAGAGAGAGAGAGAGAGAGAGAGAGAGAGAGAGATAGAGAGAGAGAGAGAGAGAGAGAGAACCTGCGCTCCTCATTCAAAACGTTTAGTTTCTTCAATGAATTTCTGAACTGTTGAAAAAATTAGTTCATTTGCATTATAATTTAAGTTGACATCCCCTGAAAGCAGTAAGGAGAGACTCGGGTTGCTTATAGTTGATACAGTAGTCATCATATTTAAACGAATCAGAGTGTATCTTGGAAATTCAAGGAGAAAATGTTCTGTGGTCTCCACTGCTCCGCAAAGACAGAGGGGACTTTCCACAATATTTTTTGAATAGAGATGTTGATTTAGCGAACTACAGTTTGTGCGTAATCTAGTATGCTGAATTTGTAAGTTTCTTTTTCCTATTGAATAGTATTTCGGTATCTTAGCATTATCTTTGTTCAGTTGTGATTTAAAACTCGTTAATGAAACAGAATTTCTAACGTGATCAGGGAGTTCATTCCACTCTCTTATGCTTGAAGGCAAAAACGATTTATAATAAAGCTGTGTTCTTGTTAAAACTGGCCTTATATTTTGTGATTCACGTAAATTATATGATACTGTGCTTTCGAAAGTTTGGGGAATTAATGATGTTAAATATGTTGGGGTCAAATTTTGTGCCATTTTATAAAACAGGCAAAGTTTATGCTTGCTTCTCCTTACTTTTAAGGTTTCCCATCCAGTTTCACGATATAGTTTATCTAGAGAAACTAATTTTGTTGCTCCAGTCACTATTCTTGCTGCCTCTGTCTGGACTTTTTCCATTGCATTAACTTCGTACTGGGTACAGTTATCCCAGACGACATCGGCATATTCAAGAATAGGACGGATGAAGGAAGTATATATAATTTGTAAGGATTCCCTATCAAGTAAATATTTAAATTTTCGCATTATGTTTAATCGTTGCCATGCTTTTGTTAAGATGTACTCGATATGCTGATGCCAGGTACCATCATTAGATAGAAATAAGCCTAAGTGTTTATGGTGAGGAACTTCTTTTATGTTTTCAGAATTCATTTTCAAGGGTGGATGAGCAAGTTTGATATTTTTTCTTGATATCAATAATGATTCAGATTTGGAAGGGTTAAAATTGACAAGCCAAGTTTCCGCCCATCTATGAATAGTTTCCAGGTCATTATTTAAGATGTTTGCCGCATTGTTTGGAGTATCTACAATCAAATATAAGCTTGTGTCATCCGCAAATAATTTAATTGTCGAATTTATATCTGAAACTATATCATTAATATAGATCAGAAACATAATTGGTCCCAAAATGGAACCCTGTGGGACTCCAGCTTTAATATTTCCCCATGAAGATGTAGCCCCTGGTATAACAACTCTTTGCTTTCTATCCGAGAGATAATTAGAGAACCAACTGAGAAGAGATCCATCGATACCCACCCGTTTAAGTTTAAATAGAAGACCTTTGTGCCAAACACGGTCAAACGCTTTACTAATATCACAGAATATAGCTCTTACTTCTTTTCCTTGATCTAAAGCATGACAGAAAGTATTATAGATATCCACGAGCTGATTAACCGTTGAATCGCCAGGAACGAAGCCTGACTGCAGAGAAGTTATAACGTTATGGTCTCTTAGAAAGTTAAATAAATGTTTGTGTACAATTTTCTCCATGACTTTGCCTATTGTATTTAGAAGCGATATAGGGCGGTAATTTGTAACAAGAGATGGCTCATCTTTTTTAAATACTGGAGAGACATTAGCTTCTTTCCAAGTATCAGGACAAACACCTTTGGTCAATGAAAAATTAAATAAATCACATAAAGGTCTCGATAGCTGGAAGGAGAGCTCCTTGAGAATCTTATTGTTGATATTATCAGGGCCAGATGATTTACCTAATTTTAAACTTTGTAAGACTGATTTGACTTCATCCTGTGAGATGTTTATGCTGTTCAGAGATGGGCCATTTTCTGTTGGCATATTAGGAATATGAGCACTTCGATCATCAATTATAGTTTGATTAACGAAATAATCATTTAAGAGATTTGCCTTGTCCGAAGTTTCGGAGTAATATATACCTTCATGGAGCAGTGGAGGAATGGCAGTATTTTGTGTTGGTTTTATAAATGACTTAAGCGTTTTCCAGTAATCACTTGAAGATAAACTTGAATGTTTTAATTTATATGCAAGGTTGTCAATATAGTCTTTCTTAGATTTTCTTAAAAGTTTAGTAATTTCGTTTCTTATCGTTTTAAAGGAATTATATGTTTCATCATTTTTGTTAGTTTTGTACTTTTTATATAATCTATTTCTCTTTCTCATCAGTTTACGTATAGTACCGTTCATCCAGGGTAAGTCTTGTGGTCGTACATTTATATTTTTGGTAGGAATGTGTTCTTTTGCTAACTCAGAGAGTTTATTTGAAAACTGCGTAGCATACGTGTTAATATCGTCATGTTGAACGGAATTCCAGTCAAATTCAGTAGCCCGTTGACGAAGAGCATCATAATTCCCTTGTTCATATAACCAGATTTGTCGTTTGAATGGTTTAGCCACTGACTTTTTAAAACTGAAGATACTATAAACAGGGCAGTGATACCTTATATCTTGCATCAAGAACGGCTCGCTAACTCCAGACATTAAAATACTTGGCAAATTACTAACTAAAATCAAATCAATTATAGTAGCGGAGGATTCCGTGAAGTGAGTAGGTTCGTTTATTAACTGATGCAAGTTATATTGTATACATATATCGTCAATTTTCTTCTTAGATTGAGAATTAGCCATGTTTAAATTCAGATCACCTGTTATAACAATGTCGTTTATGCCTGTGTCTATGGCCATACCAATGGAATTTTCAATGTCCGACAAAACAAGGGGTGAGGAACTAGGTGGCCTATAGAAAGTTCCAAAGAGTAGTTTTCTATTTTTAACTGTTAATTCCAACCAAAGACATTCGATATTAATTAATTCCAAGTCTGCCCTTCGTTTGCAAGGAATATCATGTTTTACATAAACTGCTATACCACCGTAATTATCGGTTAAACGGTCTCTTCGAAATGGGACTTGGAAATCACTAAACGTTAAATCTTGGTCTGGAACTGTTCCATTTAACCAGGTTTCAGTTAGCGAAATGACATCAAAATGAGACAATTCAGGTTCTATGATGTCAACTTTATTCAACAAACTCTGAACATTGTAGTGGACCATAGAGAAGTTACCTTGAAATATTGGAAATTGGGAAAATATGGAGGAGTCACTCGAGTGCATGGACTGAGGACCTGGATTTTTTTCTACATCACCTGCCTGATATAATAGGAATGATAAGAATACGATTAATTCAAACATATTAAATTTACCGAGTCCCTTAACACTGAATAATCGACAAACATGCACTCCAATACGCGCCCTGTAAATACTTAGCGACACTGACATACTTCAGGTAATACAATCAACAAGAGCTTGAAAGATTCTGTCGGGCGCGAAAATTGGATCAAGGTAAATAAGTTTGCGACGTTGTTTTAATCTCTTGATACATACTTGAGGAGTCAACATCTGAATTCTAGATTGCGCAGGAGAAGAGAGAAAGTAGAGAAGGAGTACATACATACATGAGAAGCCAAACAGGTAACAATAAATAAGAAATTTAGATACCCAATAGTATGGGTAAAACATTAAATGTGTAGCACATTGAAATATGAGGATAATTGGGATAGAGTTCAGTAATATTCATGTGGAGAATTCTATCTGACATTGATAAACATCCTCATATAATATCCCAGCAGGCACACAGTCAAATCAACCTTGTATCAACCCCGGTTCAACGTTGTGTTGAATCATGGTTGATTCAAGGCTGTTTCAACTCCGTGCGCCCGGTGGGACCCAACTGAAATACTAAACCTGAAAAACAGGCATACTGAATCGAGGTCTTTGTATAAAACGTCTGAAGTTAATCAAAGCATTTGTTTAAGAAAGAGGATCAGCTGTCGACTGTTTGCCATTGTTGTTAACAAACAAGTCCTGCGAGGTGGACAATTCATGCACCGCCATAACTTAGAAAAGACGCTAATAACAACTGAATTAGGTGCAGGCACGGTGGACCTGCTAACAAGTACAAAAATTCGTTAATTTACTATTTACAAGCGTAAAAATGATTTATGAACGCTGTGGGCCGGCCTACAACTGATCACGCCACGTCCATACCTACAAGCTGTTGGCCCACATGCAACCATCCACTATTATATACGGCACTGTAAGCTTTCACATTAATAAAAAAGGAAAGTCCTAGGCTTATAATATACTATGTACTAGAATAGCACATCAACCAGGAGACCGACTTACTCGCCAGTGATAGATCCATAGAAGCATTGGTGTGGAATATGCCTTAATATTTAGCACAAGGCATTGGTTCCACCACAACACTTATCAGCATTGACTATATATCAGCTACACCTTTTTACACAGTCTTACCGAAAGCGAAATGCAAGGCTGTGTGAAGGTGTCGGTCGTGAAAAAACAAATAGCAACGAGAAAAAATTCATTGTTCAATGTTGAGATTGTGACTCGATTGATCAAAGGGAGGCAAATCTTACTTGTACTTCTACTGCAACACCTAACAGGAAGAAAACGATTTACATCTATATACCCTGGGGGAGAAGAGTATGCAAATGAGTATCAGAACACTGAACTGGACGGTAGTGCTTCGCAAGTGGCAGCTCAATTGCTAGACATCAAGCTCCACACCACCGCCAAGTCAGTGTGAAAGGGCTCTTCCTCCACCAGGATACAAACTGATGAAACATTTTTGCTGGATACAGATAATAGATTTGATTAAAACCAATAAAAGGCAATTATACTACAAAACACGTAAACGTGACTGGCAAGAGGAGAGCTTGTAAAAAAAATATCAGAACATTGTACTGGACGGTAGTGCTTCGCAAGTGGCAGCTCAATTGCTAAACATCAAGCTCCACACCACCGTCAAGTCAATGTGAAGAAGCTCTTCCCTTCCAGACACAACCTATGTACAATATACCAGGCCCAAGGGCTGCAAGAAGAAAACCAAAATCTAGCGTACCAAAGTAATTAGGTATCAAACGTACCAGTTATGCATATAAATAAAACTAAGTTTACAAACAAAATCTGTAATATATCAGCCTAAAATACAAGTAAGGAAACACACCAAACGCAAGATTCAATGAAATTTACATACAAATCTCAGAAACGAGATCTGTTTTGGATACCTTTAGTTACAACTTCATTTCGTCAGTTACATCTTAAATTTTTGGAAGGCGAATCTAAAACTTCTTCACAGTATAGGAGCATCGTAAAATGTTATAAGCTACACGTCGCTGTAACAACGTCGTTCCAACGTCGCTAACTTTATAGCGACGTTGAAATGACGTCCATACAACCCACTGATCGACAGTGTCTCGAAAAATTTTGTTAGTCTTGTAAAATTGTCTCAAGAAACTATGATCGAACGGCGAACCGTGCAGTTCCTGATCAGTAGGACTGATCAGGATCTACACTGTTTGCTCGATGATTTCTGCCCAAATACTTGGGACCTTATCGGTACATGCGTTAACAGTAAAACCTAGTAAGGATACACACCAAACGCAAGATTCAATGAAATTTACATACAAATCTCAGCCACAGTATAGAAGCATCGTTAAATATTATAAGCTACTCGTCGCTGTAACAACGTCGTTCCAACGTCGCTAACTTTATAGCGACGTTGAAAAGACGTCCATACAACCCACTGATCGACAGTGTCTCGAAAAATTTTGTTAGTCTTATAAAATTGTCTCAAGAAACTATGATCGAACGGCGAACCGTGCAGTTCCTGATCAGTAGGACTGATCCGGATCTACACTGTTTGCTCGATGATTTCAGCCCAAATACTTGGGACCTTATCGGTACATGCGTTAACAATAAAACCTAGTAAGGAAACACACCAAACGCAAGATTCAATGAAATTTACATACAAATCTCAGGCACAGTATAGAAGCATCGTTAAATATTATAAGCTACTCGTCGCTGTACAACGTTGTTCCAACGTCGCTAACTTTATAGCGACGTTGAAAACAACCCACTGATCAACAGTGTCTCGAAAAATTTTGTAAGTCTTACAAAATAGTCTCAAGAAACTATGATCGAACGGCGAACCGTGCAGTTCCTGATCAGTAGGACTGATCCGGATCTACACTGTTTGCTCGATGATTTCTGCCCAAATACATGGGACCTTATCGGTACATGCGTTAACAGTAAAACCTAGTAAGGAAACACACCAAACGCAAGATTCAATGAAATTTACATACAAATCTCAGGCACAGTATAGAAGCATCGTTAAATATTATAAGCTACTCGTCGCTGTAACAACGTCGTTCCAACGTCGCTAACTTTATAGCGACGTTGAAAAGACGTCCATACAACCCACTCGAAAAATTTTGTAAGTCTTACAAAATAGTCTCAAGAAACTATGATCGAACGGCGAACCGTGCAGTTCCTGCTCAGTAGGACTGATCCGGATCTACACTGTTTGCTCGATGATTTCAGCCCAAATACTTGGGACCTTATCGGTACATGCGTTAACAGTAAAACCTAGTAAGGATACACACCAAACGCAAGATTCAATGAAATTTACATACAAATCTCAGGCACAGTATAGAAGCATCGTTAAATATTATAAGCTACACGTCGCTGTTACATAACAACGTCGTTCCAACGTCGCTAACTTTATAGCGACGTTGAAAAGACGTCCATACAACCCACTGATCAACAGTGTCTCGAAAAACTTTGTTAGTCCTGTAAAATTGTCTCAAGAAACTATGATCGAACGGCGAACCGTGCAGTTCCTGATCAGTAAGACTGATCCGGATCTACACTGTTTGCTCGATGATTTCTGCCCAATTACTTGGACCTTATCGGTACATGCGTTAACAGTAAAACCTAGTAAGGAAACACACCAAACGCAAGATTCAATGAAATTTACATACAAATCTCAGCCACAGTATAGAAGCATCGTTAAATATTATAAGCTACACGTCGCTGTACAACGTTGTTCCAACGTCGCTAACTTTATAGCGACGTTGAAAAGACGTCCATACAACCCACTGATCGACAGTGTCTCGAAAAATTTTGTTAGTCTTGTAAAATTGTCTCAAGAAACTATGATCGAACGGCGAACCGTGCAGTTCCTGATCAGTAGGACTGATCCGGATCTACACTGTTTGCTCGATGATTTCTGCCCAAATACTTGGGACCTTAACGGTACTTGCGGTAACAGTAAAACCTAGCCCCTCAGACATTCAAATGTAACTCACAATTATCCATTCAATACTTAATCTGTCACGAGACCAGTTTGGGCACCTCAATCATTTGACAAATGTAAACATTCTAAAGTTCAACAAAATTGCGAGTATGTGACAGCGAGAACCCGTTCGAGCCCGTCATGCGCTTGATTTGTGTAAAATTGACAGCATAAGCTTAACAATTCTTTGGTAAATAATAGATACATATCCAGCAGACAAACGCCGTCCAAAAAAAAAAAAAAAAGAAAGGAGAGAATGCCGTCATAACGCTGTCGATCAAACGACGTCGCTACCACCCAGTGGACAACGCCGCGTCACAAAGACAGCACAACCACACGCGTAACGACACTTTAGCGCGTACACGTAACGTCATTGACAACGTCTGCGTCAACAATGCGCCTTCTTATTTAAATAATGTTCATTTTGGAAGTGATAAAATCCTATTTTGGAGTGTGACATGATAAACAGAATCCTACACTCGTGGTCCCCCAATATGAAATTTGTGAAACTCGCCAAAGCCTCGTCTCACAAACCTCATACAAAATGATCACTTGTGCAAGATCCCAAAATCTACTTCAACACGATGCCACTCTCACGCCGTACGCCCGCTGGGCATGTGTCTTTTCAGTCAAGGGGAATAAACAATGTCATCTTTACCAGCAGGCACACAACCTTGAATCAGCCTTGATTCAACGTTGTGACGTTGATTCAAGGCTGATTCAAGGTTGATTCAACTTTGTGTGCCCATAGGGAAACCTCTAAGGTCAGCAGTAAATGTCAAAATTTTACAAGTATATCAAGCATATAGATCGGATTACACAATGTTCGCCTTTAAGGTGAATGGGTACATTTTCAGGGGAAGCAACCCTACCATTTTACGATTCTCTTGGGTTCAGATCCTGAAAGGAAGAATTTGCTCCTCTAGGAGCCAACCCTTCCACCCGAGCTTGAGAATCAAAACAGGAAGTCACATGAATTGTCTCCCATTAACCATAAAATTCATAAATCACTATGATTATGCATGGCAGAAATACATGACGGTGTATCCATAGACAATAAGGCCGTATTATTAAAGCTAGAGTATTTTTTATCGTTTCAATCAACGACATCTTAGCTACATCTCAGGTTGAAGGTTTAAAGGTATAAGCTACTTTCGGAAATCAATAAGTAATGAATTTCTTAATATGATTCATATCGTGAACAAATAAATGGTGGAAAGGACAAAAAAAAAACGTTTTCTGGTCAAACAATATATCATCAAAAAGTTCAGTCTTTTAGAATCACTAAGTGACTTTCTTTTGAGCACGAAACATATTTTCTATTTCAATGACGTCGTGATTTCAAATGTGATGGTTTGACGCTTTGCATGTTGCATGCTTCACGAGGGCTATAAAAACTGTACTATAATGTGTGTCCAATCAATACATGACTGACTGAAAGGCTAAAATCGAAAGATATCATCAGTCTAGTGAGATTTGGATGATGGCATTGATCGGCTTGTATAGAAAATTTGCTACGGGTTCCGAGCAAGATCCGATGCGGTGTTCCAGATAAAATAGGTAACAGGGATAATTTGGAATACTATTCAAAGATTATTTTCCATATTGCTGCATAAAAACATATGACCCCCTTTTAGAGCCGTCTCGCAGAGACGGCTCTAATGAAGGATCACAACATTTGTTTTCCTTGAGAAATGAGAAAATGATCTGTGAATTATCCCAGAAGCATTATTATATAGCTCCGACTTTTTAATTATTAGAATTGAACGTATGATAATGCGAGACCGGGTGCACACACTGTAAAGAAAAATCCGCAGATTTTACGGTAGAATAACTGGCAACCAGCTGCCAGTCCATTTCCGATTATTTTTACGGGCGCCCGTAAACATTAGCAGGAATCACCAAGCATAGTAGGATAGAATAGAACAGGTGCGGTTTTGCTCATATAGTCTTCCAACACTATGAAGGTACTTTCGAGTACGCCCAGTTAACATAACATTACCATATCGGGATTTCCAACAATGTCTTACAAGCAGACGCCCGTTAAGAGCTGACAGCCAGATGCCAGGTATTTCACCATAAATTCTCTATATATGGATTTTTAGTGCATTAATTATCCGTGAATTTTGGTCGGTGACAGCAACTGAGACATAAAGTTCTGCAAAGAACCAGACCAGTTCTACACAAGATCCTAAGATCCACTGGCTTGTGTAAACAGCCAATACGCTGACTGATATGTAATAGTTATACCATGGTTTGTCCGCCTGTACGAAGAGATAATCCACGAGCTTTAGCGAGTGGATTATCTCCCGTACAGGCGGACAAACCATGGTAAAGCTCGTGGATTATCTCTTCGTACAGGCGGACAAACCATGGTATAACTATTTTATACCACCCTTATCAGTGTAGACATTGCTCATTGCAAAATATCTTCTGCTAAAGTTGGCTTTTTTCTGGTAAGGGTGGTATAAGATTCTTTGCTGGTCGCATACATGTACTTGTTTATCGAACTTGAACCATTTTATCTAATTTTCCTTACCATCAACATCTACTTCTCTGATCATCTCGTCCAGCTCCTGATCAGACGGGTTCTGGCCTAGGGATCTCATAACTGTCCCTAATTCTTTGACAGAAATATCCCCGTCTCCATCTTTATCAAACAGACTAAAGGCTTCCCGAAGTTCTGAAAACAAAATATATCAGCTGGTTATACAGGTCTATGGTAAAGCATCGTAATCCTAGGTTTTAGAGCTCCAGACCTAGGTTTCAAAATTTCAATCCTAAGTTTTCATTTTCGCAGAATTGATTTCTGGAGTTTCAAACTTAAGTTTCAAAAGAGCTGTAAACCACAGAATGAATACTTATAAAGCTAATTTGAGCTGCGACACGAAAACCAACAAAGTGGCATCCGCCCATTCTGATCAGAGTTATCGTTTTAAGCTTATAAGCTAGCTTAGACAAAAGGGATTGAGTGACTTTTTCATTTTGTCATCGTGAAATTCTTCTGAATCGCTTTTGTATGAATAGTAAATGTCCCTGAAATGTATTTGTATGTATGTGAGAAATTTGTAAAAAGGTAAAGGTTTCCCATAGCCTAGTAGCCGTAGGGGCAGGGGGGGGGGGGGGGGGGGTTAGAGGCCAACTGTGTCTTGGGCACAGCAAATGAAAGGCGGAGGCCATCCCTCTCCTTTCGCTGCCTTATACTTCCCTGATTCGAAGCAGATACCCATTTACTGCTGGGTTGACAGAAAGAGTTTTCCAGTCGTCGCGACCTTCCGGCGACTTTCTGCATCATAATCGAGCGTCTCTAACCACTCGACTGGAAACTTGCACAAATAAATAAAGTTAAATTAAGCTAGCTCCATCCTGGCAGCTAAGACTCTGGTCAGACTGGGCGGATGCCCAGGCTGGTCTGAGTCTTCGCTGGGCGCACATGCCACTTCGTTGGTTTTGTCACGCCGCGGCTCCTATAGCTTGCATAAAACACACTTATAACCGCAGAGGACACGGACAGACTCGGTGGCAGGAGGCGTGTGTCATGGGTACATTCCCTTAAGGCTCCTGGGAAACATCGTTATGAGAACTAAGCGAAAATAAAAGTTTGAAGTATATTTTGTCGTAATTATTTTTTTGTGTGTGAAGGCTTTTAAGTTATAACAACGTAAAATCCTATGTGACGGCATATCAAACAGTGGGAACCCTGATCAGACTGCTCCATGACCAAACTACTGGTAAATGTCTACATTTTGTACTATGTAACTTTTTGTACCTATATATACATGGATTTAATAGTCAGTTAGTTATTGACAGAGCTGAGTTTGAACAAGATGAAAAAAAAGTAAATCTCGAGTATGATATATTTCTGTGAAGCTCCATTATAAATTATTAAAAGTGCCTGTAGTATTCAAATTGAAGTATTTGCTTAAGAGAAAATTGATTCAAACTTTTCTCACCTGCATATCTAATTTTTATTGAAACTGATATACAGAAAATAATTTTAGAGTTTCCTACTTTTAATTGATATACAGAAAATAATTTTAGAGTTTCCTACTTTTAATTAAGTGTATTCTTACAAATATATTCAAACTCGAGTCCAGTCTATTCAAGTCTATCCATAGCCCTGATTTGTTTAACTACATTTTTTTAAGATGCAGCTGAAACATATTTAGCTCTTCTCCTTATTTCCTTTAACCTTGAGCCATTCAGTTTGGGAACTAGAGAGGACCATGCAGCAATCTGTCTCCTGTATTCAGTTGTATTTAATCTGCTGGCGAAGTCGTTCCCTACCCACTCATTAATAGCTGGGCAGATATGTGAAATAATTGTGCACTTTTTGATAAAAGCATGAAATTTGGCACAATGCTAGACAATACTATTCTAAGCATTTTCAGGGTGGATGCCAAGCCGAAAATTTTCATTTATGGTGGCCATCTTGAATTTCAAAATGGCCGCCATTGAAACTGCATTTAATGGCAAACAGAAACGGAAATAAATAGAAAGACCAGTTCTGTGTTTCTGAACATGTTTAGCTGAACTGTCACCGTGATTTTCTCAAACTTGTCTGTTATTCGACATTTCTGATCTATGCTACTGGGCGTAGACATGACACTAATCGAAAAGTACATGTTTGTTAGTATGAAAATGGAAGACAGTAAATCACAATTCCTCGCCACCTGGTGAACAAACCCTTTCAAAATATCATTGTTTTGCAGACAAAATTCTTTTTCTAGTGAATAAAACTAGTTAACTAGGTGACAATAGCAATTCTTTTACTTGTTAAATTTTTCTTGTTGCTTTAGTCTACATAATAAATCATTTTGCATAACTCATAATTTATAAAAGAAGCAGAAACATGATTTAATCCATTAATGTATTGAGTTTATTTTAATGCACAATGCTAAATAGGGTTATAAAAGATAAAAAATAATCATATTTGATGTGTAACGTACACAACAGTAACAAAGGTACTAACAAACAACAATTTTCTAAGTAAATCGAAATTGTGGTTGATAAATGTGGTCTTTACTGAACAAACACTATTATTCATTTTCAAATTATGCACATACGTGTACTAGAGAGAACTGATTGGCTCCTTTTGAATTAGTCAGCACAACACCGAAAAAATACTTGAATATAGAACGAAACGTTTTTGTAAGAGTCCATACAATTTTGAAGAATGACTTCGAGAAATAGACATACGTGTAAAGGTTAAATTGTGTATCCTCATTTTGATTTGTATTTCATCTTAAGTAGCCAGAAGCATATGCCACTATATTGGAAACCCATCGTTGTATGTTTTAACCATAATTATATGCTTTAAACATGTATCTGAAGGTAGGTTTAGGGGTAACGTTGAGTAACACAATTGTAGTTTGTATATAATTGTTAATGGTGTCATATGATTAGCTGTTGTAAAGAGACAGTCTCAGACTGCAGCTAGGCTTTCAATGCTTTAAGTGTCAACCTGTCAGATATATTCAGATATAATCAGATACATGTAGTATACGTATTTTTAATATTTCCTATAGTGCAACAGGAAAAACGAAGATCTTTACGAATGACATACTCTCGCTCTGACTCTTTTAAACATATTTTTAAAGCAACTTCAAAAGACTAACCATTCAATGACACAATCGACATGTAAATATTTTGATCAGGGTTTAGTGTTAATATCACGTTGAGTGTGTACCTGCGGAGTGGTAATAAACGTTATCTGTTTGTATAGCCCTCGTCATTTATACTGCTGCATATTACTGTAAGGAAAACGAAAAAAGTGCAAATCTTTATGCTGAGACATGGGAAATATAGCTTCCCATCATCTGTCTGTTCATGAAGTGTAGCTGTCACTATAAAAAGACCTAATCTTTCCTGATCAGGTAATTTTGCACCATCTTTGCATATTACGATTTACCATTATTATCAACACCTAAAATATTATAACAGCATAATTACTTTCAAACAACTTTTAACATATTATTTATTTATTAGTATATTCTTGGATATTGTCAAGTTGTATTGAGGATTCTGTTCATTAGCAGCAGGACTTCATCAATAAATTATTTACTCCCCACCCCCACCTCCCCCTCCCCTTTCCCGCAATGATTACAACAAACCAGGCTCTTTAAGGTAAAATAGACAACGTAAAGCTGTGTTGTAAAACTAATATAAAGTATTTTGGCATTATGCAGTAATTTTTCGATTTTTATGGTGATTTTAGTTGATAAATGGCATTTATTGTGTAACATATACCACCCGTAGAGCCTTAACTAAAGTAAATGTGCTCTGCAACACAAGTCTAACATTCTGCTACCAAAGTCTTCAAATGTCTGTTAATATTTCTCTTATGAATAGTCTTTCTTTTGTATGCACTTTTATGCTATATCTTTTCAATACACACTGTAAGACAATGTTCTTGTATGATTTGTAGATTTCAAGATATACTAGACTCTCTTATACCACTTAATCAACGCTTTTGAGGCGCTTTTTATATAAGACTGACTGTTGACTGTTTATCTCTTAACTTTACTTCTACATAAAAAGTGCTGGCCTACAACGGCAGGGCTTTATTTTCTCTACAGTAATGTCATTATTTTCGTGTTTTTTTTTCTTTCTTTCTTTCTTTTTTATCTATTTTTATTATTTTTTATGCTTAATATCATGTATGCTAGTGTCATTAAAAGGATGGCAAAACAGTTGAGTAGTTAGCAAAGTACTTTATTAAAAATTATGATATAGGTAACAAAATTAATGCCAGAAAATAGTGATTGTCTTCAGAACATTTAATGTCTAGAAACATTATTAGTTTGCAGTATCCTATTTTTTGTAACGTATAAAACACACATCATGACACCCTAAACCTAACTATTAAAGTGTCAGAGGTCTCAAGAAGCAAAGTTTCTTAAGAACTGCAAGAATGTCATTTTTGAAACACAGTGAAGAAAGTTCAAAAGTGGTATTATAATGGACTATAATGACTCAATGTTATTTACGTTACCTCCAGTAGTGATAAATGATAAAAAAAATCAAACAGACTGTAATTATTCCAATATTTGAAGATAGGGAAAAAGGCTGGCAGAAACAAACCGAAATGTTTTTGCATTCAAAGTATACGGGTCTATTGAAATATTCATAGTTAACATGTAATCTACACGTATAGGTTTAACCAATAGTCAGAAGGTTTACAGGTATAAATCAACATAATTTTAATAGGAACTTCTGCAAACACTACTCTCTAGAGTTCCTCCATATGCAGAGGGACTTTTGTCAGCTCAAAGTCTATATAAAATGTAATGGGCTCTGATCTGAATAAAACTTAACTATAAAGCGGACGCCATTTTGAAAAATCAAGATGGCCACCGAAATAGGCAAAATTCAGCTTGGCATCCACCCTGTAAATTCATATATTGGTCCAATCTAACTATGTACCAAATTTCATGCTTTTATCAAAAAGTGCACAATTCGGCCAAAATTTGTTACATATCTGCCCTGCTATATGGTAAGCTCTGGTATCAGACACAAGTAAGTCCGTCGGTTAATGCACGACTTACTATTAAAGATCTCCAAACAGTTTCCTCCAAATGTTTCCTTAGACACTGCATGCTGGTTGATGGCCAGCCATCATATGGAAATAAGGTAAAGGGTGTGATCGCGGTACGATAATTTTAACAGTTACGAGTGCATTTGTTTTTCTCTGAAAGTGCGCTGCAGCTGCAAGTTCAGGACTATGGTATTCAAATGACAATATATAATTTGCAACTTAACAGAGTTTGGTGCCCCCGCCCCATTCCAAACATCGGCCCCATCCCCACCACATGCCGTACAGAAACCAGATCCAAAAATATGTTTTGTCTTGTTGCGAACTTTATTTAGCACTCTTGAGTATAGTTTATTTTGAAATCTTTGAAGGTTCTATGACTTTTTTTTTCAAATATTTTCCTGGCAAACTGAAATGAAACTGACTTACCCGCTATCTGTGTATCTGACAGTTGATCCCGGTCTTCCTGCAAATAATCAAATATTCCCATTATACATTTCTGAGACATAGTAAATAATATACTCCTTCTGACCAAATAAGAGGGAAAGCACAAATGAACAAAATGCACTTGAACAAATCAAAAAATGAAATCTGTCGCCGTCATAGATCGGTATAATTTTAGCGCTTTTTGGGCAAAATCTACCTTAGACACGTGCAAACTGCTAGACTAATCCTTGGAACATGTTCAGTCTGATCAGCCTGTGCTAGTTCCTTTCAGATTCTGCAAGATCAGATTTATTGTCTCGGAAACTGCGCAAGCACAGGCCAGCCTACGCAAATGCGTAGGCTGGTCCGAGCTTGCACAGTTTGCGTATACCTTAAAGTAATATTTTTAAGACATGACCCATATTAAAATAGATACAAGGCACATGATAAGTGAAAAAAGATGGGCTGTGTGAAAAGAAGGTAACTTTTTATGATAAAATACGTGTTATGGAACTTCAGCAGAAAACTTGAACTTGGGCGGGACGGGTTAATAAAATAAAATCGCATAACATATGTTCTGCGAAAAAAATTAAACAACCAAAAAAGCCCAATCTTTGAAACCTCAAAATTGTGTATCTGCGGCTCGGAAAGTCACCCTTTCCGTAGATTAAGGATTAAGAAAACTTTTCAAAATATAATATCTTCACTGTCGCTTCAAGATATGATTTACATGTCTTTCTTTGATGGAAGTTTACTGGAGCAGTGAAGTTTTATCGAATTCGCTTTCTTTTCATCTGAAGCGACTAACTAAAGAAAAATAATTATGAGAAAAATTAATTGAAAAATGAATACCAATGATATGAATACTATGCTGTTGCAAATTTGCATTTATTAATTACACCAATTTCATATTAATATTAATCAAAACAATACGAACTTCATAATACTGATATTGATCGTACTTTGCGTCAATAGAAAACCTGAATTACGATTGCCTTGGCTGGCTGCCTGGGGCTGGGCATGGGCGGAGTATTATCACTGAAGTATTTCTAATATGCTTACATGTTCTGTCGACCGACCCGGTACTGTGCAAATTGGCTGTCGATTCGGTCGACAGCATATCAACAACAGAAAATAATGGATTAACACAATCTCTGTTTTGTCTAAAATGGTCTTCAATAATAAGCGAAAGAAAAAAATTGACCCGTAAAATGCAAATGCAGTCGTTTGATACAAACAACTTCAATTTTATGCTACTCCAGAGCTCTCTCTCTCTCTCTCTCTCTCTCTCTCTCTCATACACATAAAATTAATAATGATGATGATAATAATAATAATAGTATTGCAAACGACTGTGGTACCCTGCAACTGCAAACATTTTGATTCATCGATATTTTTTATTCATTTTATTTTTTTAGGGGTTATTTGATTCTGCGATTAACTTTTTTCTACAAAGCTTTGTTTCATCTAAAGTTAATGCAGCCGGCATACTTACATCACTGACTTGTTTTCCTTTTCCAGGTTTGGGCTCATTCTGAAACAGATAGAGACAATTAAATAGGTATATTGTTGTAGGTAAATTACAATAGATGCTACTTTTTATAAACATAATTTAGGGGATAACTGCATTCAAAATTGTCATTTAGGGAGGTAAATCGTCGGTTGTATGGTCGGAATTTGCGACCATAAAACCGACGATTTACCTTCCCAAATGACAATTTTCAATATAATTATCCCCATTCTAATGCACTTTTTCACATTTTCACCTTTCAAAGTGTCCGTCTTTGCACCCATTGCAAGAGCTTTCAGCAGCATAAAACCAAACGTCAGCCAATGAGAAGCGACGTTTTATAATTACATCGGGTTTGCGACAGTATATCGCAGAATAGACTGTCGCATTTTTTTGTCGTTATCCAATCAGACGTCGCGTTATATTTGTAAGCGCATTAGAATTAAGTTTTATCAGTGTGAATTAGTACACCTCGTGTTCTCCTGTAATTTTTGCAAATGGAAATTAGCATTGTAACTGCCACTGACAAAGCCCTTCAAAATTGGTTCTGCTCTTAAAGGAAAGAAATGCTTCACTCAGTGACTATACCAGGGGCCGTATTCATAAAGCCACTTAAGTCGTTGCTATGCTGTTGCTAAGGCTAAATATCTATAAAGGAGATTCCCTACTACAACTATGAAATTTGGTCTGGAGGAACAGTCTTACATTTGCTCTGGAGGAACAGTCTTACAAAGACTGTTCCTCCAGACCAAATTTCATAGTTGTAGGGAATCTCCTTCAAAGAAATTTACCCTTAGCAACAGCATAGCAACCACTTAAGTCGTTTTAATGCATAATTTGCTACTGTGTAAAATGCAGATAATCTAAATTCACGGAACAATATTAATATGTTCTGAAAAGTAAGATCCTTTGGAAGCAAGGAACACATCAAAGAATAGAAAATATCAGACTCGGTTTAATTGGGTCTGTTCATGACTAGTAATGAAATGTGCGACACGAGCCAGGCCCCCTAGCACCGACTTAAGCGAAACTCTGTTTTCAAAATTACTCGACTCAATGATCCCAAAGGACCAGAAAATATAATCTGCACTATGATGATGTACGGGGAGACGTTTTACGGCCGCCACACGACACAAACACCAGCTGCAGTGAAGATAAATATGTTCTGAAAAGTAAGATCCTTTGGAAGCAAGGAACAATGCGACATCAGAGTTTTAAACCTAGATTTAATACTGCGTGGTGTTTAAGGAGCAATGATGAAAAAAATCTAAGGCATCTCAAATATAAATTATGGCTTCTAGAGTAATAATCTTCAGTGGCTTTAGGATATACCTATTTCAAAGACGTTAACAAAGGTGGCCTCAGGAAAATATACACCTTGTTTATAGTGTTTTCCAGACATATCGTAGCTTTATATGAGCCGCGACACGAGAAAACCAACAAAGTGGTTGTGCGCCCAGCGCAGACTCAGATCAGCCTGGGCATCCGCCCAGTCTGATCAGAGTCTTCGCTGTCCGCATGAAGGTAGCTTAGACGCTTAGCTACCCTTTAAGCGCTTAGCGAAGAGTTTGATCAGACTGGACGGATGCCCAGGCTGATCCGAGTCAGCACTGGGCGCACAACCACATTGTTGGTTTTCTTGTGTCGCGGCTCATATATTTCTGTCTTTTATGATGGTTGCCAACTGAACATGACGTCACGAACAGAACTTTCTGAACATTCCTCGTATAGCGTATTAAATCATATTTCAATGCATTTTAACTTTGACAAATAGCGGCAGATTATTTCTAGCATTCTCGAGCCTGACTACTACTTTTTAGAGAGACAAATTATTTTAGCTGTATCGGACAATGGTGTTGACTGGGTCAGAGAGAGAGAGAGAGAGATAGAGACAGACAGACAGACAGACAGTCAGCTCGAGCTTCACACGTGGTCACATGACACTTGTAGGGCTGATGACCAGAAGTTGCCAACTGAAATTTGCACGGTTCTCTCGCTGCTGTGTTTCAAATTTGACTTATCCTAGCTCTTTTATCCAAAAAAAAAAAACATTAATTTGTCATTTCAACAAGGCGCTTGCGAAAATAAAATCGAAGCGAGTCAATTAATTTTGACAAGTTTCTGTCATTCACAAATAACTAAAGTTCCCAACAGTGCGAGCGAATGGTTGACTGAATAGGAAAAATCCAATAAAAATAATAAAGATTTCAGGTTACAAGGAAGTCTATTGTGGTTCAACTTGCATGTGATTCAAACCAACCAGTCTATGGTGAATATAAGTTAAGCTTGAACACATACCGCCAAAACGCAAAGTATGATTCAAACCAGGCCCCGAGGTTATAAAACTTTTTTCATGCTCAGCTCAGCTGAGCATGAAATTATACCTGCGAATAGACAGCAAGATACTGATAAGTACAGTTGTTTTCTTGCTCAGTTGAGCTGAGTATGAAATTTTCTCTGCTTATGAATATGAAAATGCCAACATTAGTTGGCATTTTCATATTTATCAGCAGAGAAAGTTTCATGCTCAGCTGAGTTGAGCATGAAAAAAGTTTTATAACCTCGGGGCCAGGTACATGAGGAATGTTCTGTCAACAACTTTAAAAGCATGTAGATCTGCCTATTTTCTTGTATCAAATTAAAGCCAAAGAAAATGATTCAAGAAATATTAAATTTTAAGTAGTTGCTGGCGAGTCAAAAACAATATTTATATCTTATATTTAAACAGATTTATGATGTCATCTACTGGGTCTTATAGATACCCATGCAGTTTCTGTGTACAATTTGTCGCAAAAATTTCAAGCAGACCTATAAAATTGTGCCTATAAGAGTCTCGTTTAGGAAAGCTTATATCTCCAGGGAGGCAGACATGAGTCACAAAAGTTTTCTCTCTTTGTAAAAATGGCGGAAAAGCAGGGTGCAGTATCCATACGCCTAAAACTAACTGAAACTACACATGAATGTGCTTAATTACAAAGCACGTTTAAAGATTTATTCCCTTGCTAATAATATAAAAAATGATTTGATTAAGTAATTCATGCAATACGCCCGAAACGGCCTAACTATACATTTGACTTATAGTTTAGAGGCTAATATTTGATAAAAGTGACATTAAACAGAAAATATGACCAATTTAGAAAAAGAATCGCAGACCGCGCTCGAAATCGCCTCATTGGACAAAATATTTTATTCATACGTCAGAATCACGTGCACGAATAAGAAAAATACCTGTGCATGATCAAATGACACACGTGATCGAAATCGATATGAGGAAATAGGTAATTTGCATTAAAATCTGAAGATTATTTTTCATTTCGTATTTATCGAAAAACAATTCTTTTTCTCAAAACTTGTACAGTTAATTATGATGCTTTCACATATTATCTAACGAAATTCCGTTAAAACATTTATTTCTGAGAACATGAAATAAACAAGGGAGACAATCTTTAACTTACCATTTTCTTTTTCCAAACTTATTTCCTCGCACTGACTCGCTCAGGACATCACAGTAAAAATAGCAGTCACTTGTTCACGGTGATAATACCAATGTCACTACCTCTACTGTCGACACAGCCAGTCAGTTACCATACTTGCAAAAGTGACTTTCAACCAAGACAATCGACAGCAGTATCAGCTCGGCCGACATCCATTAACAATAGTATCATTTGGCGTTATTGGTAATGCTTACGACCGAAATCTAAGTCGACAGCCACTTTGTATATTACCGGTTCAGTCGACAGCACAGGTAAACAAATTGGAATTACCCCCAACAGTTCCATGTCAAAGCTGCGTCAGGCTTTTATTATTATTATTATTATTAAAGAAGGAACAACTTACCATTTTCTATTATCTTTTATCACAATTCAAACAGTTAATCCACATTGATAAAAAATAATGTTTTTGTTCACAATGTGCATCAAAATCTATACCATAAATTGTACAGATATATAATTTCGCCAGGCTCTGTGAAATGGCGTCTTATAGCCTTCCAAACAGTCAAAATCTGATCAACCTGCGCAACCTTAGAACATTAGAATTTTTGCTGTTCGCAAGAACAATCTTGAAAATAAGCAGACGATATCTGCAAACAGAGCAGACTCTGAAAAGTCTGCGCTTATGCACAGGCTGATCAGAGCCTCTTCTGTTTGCACAAGCTGATAGGTACCTTACCTTGTAAACCGAATAAGTTTGTATGTAATCATAAAGTGGAAATATTTTAACATAAAGGCTTCCAATCTTTGTATTATAATTGCCATTATTATTAACACGAGGGCCAATTTAACAGAAGTCTATTTAAACACAGGCGCGCGGTATCTATATTTCTTTTTATGTCTATTTTACTAATATGTACATTAATGATCAGAAGTAACAACAATTGTAGATATATTTTCAGAAAATATTATGATATTACCGTTAAAGGTTGACATGACACTGGTAACCAGAAGACCGTGGAGAGGGCCCTAAAGAGGTCAATATGGTTATAGACCTACCAGAATATAGATGGCAAATATCTCTTAAATCACATAAGAGACGTACTCAGTTAAGCTAGGCCATTCTCGGACACATAACCATGCCAGAATCCGAGAAAAAAGCATATTCATGATACTCAATATGCATGTAAAAGTTTCAAGATTGTTTAAATATTTTCAGATAATAGTTTTCGATTAAGGAATAACAATCATTTTTAGATACATACCCTTACAATAAGAAAATTTAAAACTATGACACACTTGTCATAAGTGTGTTTCGGAGAGGGATGCTCGTTGCCTGCCGAGACCTGCACATCCTCTTTTTTCCTTGGGGTTAAGCGACATTGAAGAAGTTAAATACGGAAAGGCGTGTCTGTCACACTAAATTTGGTATGGATACGTTTATATTATTACTTTGAAAATCGTTTACCTTCGTGACGTAGGTTACATAAAATCTCAGCCCAATTTCTTAACGAAACATACCCTTCCGATATTGTTTAAGCCGATAAATATAAAAGAAAGCATCTGATTTTAAGAAAAGAACTCGATTTTGACCAGTGGATAAACTATTTTAATCATTCGAGGTTCATATCTCTGCAACAGCAAAATTGCAACCTTTAAAAACTCGGGTACTTTTGTACTAGGGTATTATAATTTTGATCGGCGTTTATGAATTATAAACACAGTGCTTGTATGTCTTGATACTTGTATTTAAATCTGTTGAGAGCAGGCAACTTATGAGAGGAAAAGGACACAAAGATTTTGTAAGAAAAGAAAAGAAGGGAGACAACAATAATGGCAAATGACCCAGCTTAACTGAGAACATCTCTTAAATGGCATGCCTTCTTCTTTACTTGAGATTTTTTTTCTTTTTTGATTCTGATGATGACCTTGTTGCTTCACCTAAAATGTCCAAGAAATTAAGCTAGATAAATAGAAGTATGTGGATAGTGACAGAGTTGATACTCTTGATCACCCCTTACTGAACCAAACAGTTTGTACTAGATCAGTGGCTTTAGCTCCAAACAATCTCAGCTCTACTGTTCAAAGCGTGCACTTAATGAAAAGTGACGGAGTTTCTGGCTAAAACAGCCGCAGAGCACTCTGTGAAGCATTATGTACTGAGTGAATAGTGATAGTGACGGAGATGACATTTTTGGTTAAACCAGTCATACCACTTGTGAAGCATTGTACTGTGCCAACAGTGACGGAGGTGATATTTTTGGCTAAAACAGTAATTCATTATGTACTAAGTTAATAGAAGGTGAATCATTATGTACTGAGTCAATAGTGACGGAGATGATATTTTTGGCTAAAACAGCATTATGCAGCATTGTGTGCTTACTCAGTGGTGACGGAGTATATAGTTTTGGTTAAACACTCACAACTAATGTGAAGCATTATGTACTGAATCAATAGTTTCGAAGGTGATAATTTTGGCTAAAACGTGAACTATTATATACTGAGTCAATAGTCACGAAGGTGATCATTTTGGCTAAAACAGTCGCAACCCTTGTAAAGCATTAAGTACCGAGTCAAAAGTGATGTCAGTGGTATGTGTTGGCTAAAAAGTCACAACACTTGTGAATCATGATGTACTGCGTCAAAAATGATAAAGATGATATTTTAGCTTAAACAGTCATAACCATGTGAAGCTCTGTATGTACTGAGTCAATAGTGATGGAGATGATATTTTTGGCTTAATCAGTCATAACCATATGAAGCTCTGTATGTACTGAGTCAATAGTGATGGAGATGATATTTTTGGCTTAAACAGTTAAAACCATGTGAAACTCTTTATGTACTGAGTAAATAGTAATGGAGATGATATTTTTGGCTTAAACAGTCACAGCCATGTGAAGCTCTGTATGTACTGAGTCAATAATTACGGAGGTGATATTTTTGGCTAAAACAGTCACAACCTTGTGAAGCTCTGTATGTACTGAGTCAATAGTGAAGGAGGTGATATTTTTGGCTAAAACAGTCTCAACCTTGTGAAGCCTTATGTGTGAATTGTGACGGAGGTGATATTTTTGGCTAAACTTGTGACAGTCACAGTTCTTTTCTTTTTCAATGCTCGTAACGACGTTTCCCAAGTGGCTCAGCGGTACGTCACCATAGCTGCACACACCTGGCGCCTAGTGTTCGTCCATATTACAGTCACAACCTTGCGAAGCTCTATATGTACTGAGTCAATAGTGACGGTGGTGATATGTTGGCTAAAACAATCACAAATCCTATGAATAGTGATGGAAGTGATATTTTGGCTACAACAGCCACAGCTCCTGTGAAGCAATATGTACTGAGTCAACAGTGACGGCGGTGACTGTGTCGTTATGACTGAAACGTTCACAACCCTTATAAACATTTTTCAGCAGAAATATAACTTCTGTCGCAGGATCCGTCGTATATCATTTTTTTTTTTTTTTTTTTTTTTTTTTACAAATTTCAATCTTCGACAAGAACTAATCTATTTTACTTGTAAGGTTGTTTTTTTTTCAAATCAAATCACTCAGATAAGAGTAATTAGTAATATCATCGATCTAGCATAGGAGACAGACAATAAAATATAACTAAGTCATAAATGCCAAAACATCTTTATTTATTGGAACCCTTAAATCTAGACCCCGTCTTTATTTCTGTAATGGACTAATGGAGTTTTAAAATTTGAACAATCCACTAATCTGAATCCATCGCAGGCGGGAAACAGTGAATGCACCTCTAGGAGCAGTATGACCGCTGCTAGTTCGAGCAGGTCTATCCAATTACTTACGGTTTTCACGGTGAGTGGCTTTATACCGGATTGAATGAAATAATAAATATTCATGCTTAATTTTAAAATCAGATAGTTATGAACATACGAAAAATCCATAAACTGAAAGAAATACGTTAATGACTAAATTACAAGAATTGAAAGGTGAACACAATATGTGAGATGTTCAAAGTGAACGTCATGAGCCGTAATTACCGTATGGACACATTAGCCATTTCGAATTTACCATAACCCATTAATGCCTAGTGTCCCAAAACTGGGACAAAGGCAAAGATCAGACGCCGCATAACCGCGGCGTCTGATCAGGGTCTACTCTTTTTGCATAAGACAAATGGGTATTTCTCCTCAAAATAAAACAAAAATGTAAAAAAATAAACTAAACCTGACATCCCTTGAATGACAAATGAACTCATCCAATATACGAGGGTTATCCAATAAAGAGTGGGACTTTATTTATAATTTGTGACTCAACACGTTTTTCATATCGAAAATATGACCACTGTGTGGCAAATCTTATAGCGCATACAACAAAGTATCCCATTTTTTTTTTATCTGCCCGTTGATTTCTTGTTGCCTAGCAACGACAGAAGGCAAGGGAAAAGCTCCTGGCCATGTTTGTAAAAATGGTTGCCATGGTAACTGGAACCCTCCTATTAAGTCCAAAAATATTTTGTTTTTTACCATACTATGTTTGGGTCATACTTTGTGAAAATAACTCATTTTGGACTGAAATTGTCAAAAAAAGCTAGGAATTTTAGTCTAAAAATTGAAAAAAAATAAATAAAAAACTTGAGCATTGTAATTGGGGGTGGGCGTGAGACAGGTGCCATAAATTAAAAATGAATTTATATAATGGCAAGCACTAAACTCTTAACGATGAAGTATACCATATAAATTGCAATGCACATATTGAAGACACACAGGGTTGATGTGCTTTGTGTTGCTTAGCAACAGAATATCGTGCATACTATTTAAGGGCATATTTCCTGGAAAAGACTGGTTGCTAGGCAACCATCCGTCAATAGGCTAATCTATAAGCAAAATTCAAACGTAATGCAACCAAATATAGAAAATATCAAAATGTGTTCGGATACTACTATTTGGATAAATGCCAGACCTTATTTCCGGTCTTTGTGTTTGTATTCTGAAGAGAATCCCGGCCAGTGACTTATCTGGTGCCTTACATTTCGAACCATAGCTGACTAGGTTGTTGGCAAATTTGATGAAACATATACTATAGGGAGGTGAGGTGGTCTTGCAAATGAAGGTAAAATTTTCAAGTAGCGGGGTAGGGTTGGTAAAATATCAAACAAGTCCCACTCTTGATTGGATGACCCTCGTATACAGTAGAAGAGTCCACTGGGCATTCACGGGTTAAACACACTGAAACAACTGAATTTGCAAACATCGTAGATCATGATAAGCCGCCTCATCTGGATTTTGATACGTTGTTTGCCGTTTGAACATGCTAATATGATATGGCTTGGATATTTTTTCCAGTGGAGTTGATTTATATTTCATCGTACCACTTAACAATATTTCAGTCATGTCGAGGCGTTAATTCTTCCGAGTGTGTAGGGCTTTTAAATGACACCCAGGTAGACCCGTAATGCAAGTGGACCCGTAAAATACGGGTCGACCCGTAAATATACGGATCGACCCGTATTTTTACGGGTCGACCCGTATTATACGGGCGACCCGTATTATACGGGTCGACCCGCAAATTTAGGGGTCGACCCGTATCTGAAATACGGGTCGACCCGTATTTCTGAAATACGGGTCGACCCGTATCGGTGCTTTTGACCCTCTTGGTACACCATATGCTACAGCTACTATAGCAGGTCTACCGCAGAAGCACGAAGCAACCTTAATTTGACCGGACGGTGGCGGGGGCGGGAATTTTTCAGACTTTAATTTTGTCGTCTGCTTTTTGGGCTTTAAGGTTAATATCTCCAGCTGTCCTGTTAGGGTACGAATTGGACAAAAAATTTGGAGAAATGAAGAAACAAATCTAGTCTGATCTGGTGGTTGTATAATGTTTTCTTCTGCACAGCTGTCTGAAAAGTTACGATGAATACATCATGTGAAATATAGCGCCTTTTTTTCTTATGGTCGCGAAACGAGACTGTACAGAAAAAATATTCAATGTACCGAGATTTGTTTGTCATACCATCTCAAAAGAAAGCATTTATGATCTTCAGCTGTTGCTATTACATACCTACAAACTTCAAGCCTGGCACTGTCTTTTTTAATGGATGGACACATTTTCATCAGTTGAAACAGTTACACAATCCATATTTTCATACTTTTCGAATTAAATAGCATTCTTGAAGCTCGTTCGCAAATATCTGGATTTAACTGCAACTGATTTGCAATAGTTGGTGGAAGACGAAACAGAGAGACGCCGTGGTCGAGTGCATAGAGACACTTGGTTATGGTGCAGACGCTCACGAGTCCGACTCTAGGTTGGGCCATCAGGCGACTGGAAAACTCTCCGTGCCAATCCAGCAGTAAATCAGTACCTTTTTCGAAGCAGGCGAAAGGTGAGGGATGGGCTCCGTTTGTCATAGTCTCTGCTCAAGATACAGTGCCTCTAACCCCCACCGCCCCTACAGCCAGTAGGCTCTAGGAAACCCGCTTTATCTTTACTTTTTTATTTGGTAAAATGTCGTATGGGTTTACACTGTAAAAAAAACCTGTAGATTTTACGGTAGAATGACTGGAAGCCAGCTGCCAGTCCTTTTACCTTTTATTTTTACGGGCGTTTGCCTGTAAGACATTTTTGGAAATCACGAAATGGAAGTTTTATGTTAACTGGCTGCACTCGAAAATAGCTTTATATTGTTGAATGGCTAACTGACCAAAGCGACATCTGCTCTATTTTGTCCCACTCTGCTTGATAATTCCTGCAATTTTACGGGCGCCCGTAAAAATAACGGTAAAAGGACTGGCAGCTGGTTGCCAGTTATTTTACCGTAAAATCTACAGGTTTTTTTTTTACAGTGTAGCAGTTCATTGTTATGTAAAAAGTAGACCTAAAACACCTTTTATAGAATTTGTGTTTGTGAAGTTGATGACTATCTTTCAGTCCAAGATGTCTTTTCTATAGCGGTTTCTTTTCGCGGCTGCAAGACTTTTGCATTACTTATAGTTCATACTTTTTATGCAGATCGTGCTTCAGCCTTGTGCTAATACGATCCACAATATTTTATGGAACACTGAATTACGTCTGCAGCCGTTTGTTAGTACAGTATAAAAATTCTGTAGTTTTTTTACGGTAGAATAACTGGAAACCAGCTGCCAGTCCTTTTCCCGTTATTTTTACGGGCGTTTGCCTGTAAGACATTGTTGGAAATCACGAAATGGAAGTTTTATGTTAACTTGGCGCACTCGAAAATAGCTTTGTATTGTTGAAGGGCTATCTGACCAAAACGACATCTGCTCTATTCTGTCCCACTCTGCTTGATGATTCCTGCCAGTTTTACGGGCGCCCGTAAAATAACGGTAAAAGGACTGGCAGCTGGTTGCCAGTTATTTTACCGTAAAATCTACCGGGTTTTTTTACAGTGTACTTTAAAATATTTGAGCCGTGACACGACGAAACCAACAAAGTGGCATATTCCCCTGGTGAGGACTCAGATTAATATTGGCGTCGGCTCAGTCTGACCAGAGTCTTCGCTGTCGGCATTGAGGTAACTTCGACCCATAGCTACTACTTAAGCGCACAGCAAAGACTCTGATCAGACTGGGCTGATGTCCAAGCTGATCTGAGTCTTCGCTGTGCGCATATGCCACGTTGTTGCTTTTGTCGTGTCGCAGCCCATTTGTGTGTGCGTTTTCTATGTTGTTTACTTATAGTAAATGTGATTGCAAGGATGTTCTGATATATTACCTACTCTATAAAAATGATGCCAGAACATGTACGATAATTATTCTTGAGTAATAGTTTTACGGGCGTCACACATTTTAGGAATCAGTAAGTGGTCATCTAAAGCCAAGTACAGTCTTCGCATGTTTTCAGTATAACTTGTAGCCAAGATAAAATCTATGTCCATGCCTTATGTCCTCAGGATAAAACATTTTTTTACCCTTCCACACAACAATTTTCAATGACATCTCGACATGAGAACTTACACATTGCTTCTACAGATACAACTCTGCTGGTATTGTCAGCTAAAATATTCGGCGGCTGACATTGTGAGACTGTTAAACGCCCTAATGGCTCCGGGCATATTTAGTTTTTAATTGAAAAGTAAAAAGACAGGCAATGATCAGGAAGTAATACAATCAAATTCCACATCCCGCTCTCAAAACCAATAGGGAAAGAAGCACACATGCGGAAAAATTGACACAAGTTCACGAAAGACACGCACGGTAAACTGAATGAGCAGCTCTTTCCCACGGTCATTCAGCTACCCTAATAAAAAACAGCATCAACATCTATTTTTATCTATTCTATTTTTAACTTACAAAACAAAATAAAACAAAAGGCAAAACAGGTGACCAAACCGCCAAAGAACATAGACAAGCGGACATAGCACAATGTAACATCAAGAACCTACAACAGAAGTACCGCCTTGGAACGGTCAGCAAAAGATTACTGGGGGGGCTTAAACATATATAACTGGATCCAAACCTCGCCCTTAGCCTCCGTAATGGTTCAACCAAACCATAGTAATTGCAGTTCACTGAACAGACCAATGAGTGCAACAATGTGGACAATAAGAACAAATAATACAAGAAAAAAAAATTAACATCTATTTTACTTATTTTCTAATTCTTTACTACAAAGCACGACGGGAAGCAAAGTGGGCAGCTATACAGGTGGCCAGATTGCTAGCGGACCAGATTCACAAGAACAACAGTGAAAAACCACAGCAGAAGTACCGCCTTGGAACGATCAGTAATAAATTAGTGTGTGTCAGGGGGGGGGGGGGGGGGCTTAAACATGTTTTACTGGATCCAAACCTCGCCTTCTGCTTCTGCAGTGGTTCGAAACATTTAGTTAGCCGTTTAATCCGCATGAAGGTTTCCTAACCCATCGGTGAATCATCATCGGAAACAAACAAATCACGTGTAAGACCTACGATGAACCAGAGATATCCGCTCAGTCTGATCAGAGTCACACTGAACTTTCTTCCAACAACGGTGGAAAGTGTACTCTCTTGATGCCTTGTGCATTTACATGCGGCACAAATTTGATTAGAAAGAAGAGTTGCTCAGAATTACGACCTCGCGATCAGCTACAACGATGTCGTTCTTCTTCTGATAACATGTGAACCGCGACACGAGAAAACCAACAGTGTGGTTGTGCGCCCAGTGCAGACTCAAATCAGCCTGGGCATCCGCCCAGTCTGATCAGTCTTCGCTGTCCGCAAGGAGCTAGCTTAGACCCTTAGCTACCCTTTTAGTGCTTATCGAAGAGTCTGCTCAGACTGGTTTGATTCCAAGGCTGATCCGAGTCTGCACTCGCCGGACAACCACATTGTTGGTTTTCTCGTGTCGCGGCTCATGTAATTCTAAATTAATTCTGAATTGTTTTCAGGACATTTAGATTGAAGATCCGAACTAAGACAAAGTTTAACTCAAATTGGGACTGTTTCCTCGACACTAGGGAAGCTATACTAAGCGTGGTGACTAAAATTCTCATAGTTAACTGTTCGTTCCTTTTGCAGTAATATTCCTTCCGCTCTCGCATATGGAGTCTATAATTTGCAACTAATCCGGCATGCTAGGGCTTGTTTCTTGTATCAAGACTCTTGTCCGGACGACGTCTTATTGAAAAACTGCTGACCTTAGGCTACGTCACATCAACGTTTATGTCAGCCTGAAGAAATTCCACTGTACTGGTAGTGTCATCACAGTAAGCTTGATAGTAACATTTCTGTTTCTCAATTCATTAACGCTAAGTAATACTGAATAGACGGTTTTTGATTTTCGCCCGTATTTTACCGCATCCATTGTAACTGCATAGCAAAACTAGCGTTGTTAACATGGTTAAGGGAGTCTCGGAGCTAACCTACCAAGGACATCTGAATTCACCAGCGAAGACAGAAGATCCATGTTTTCCCCCATTTCATCAGTTGCCAAACTAATGGGCTATGGTGAGGATAGGAGAGATATTATATCGGACTCACGCATGTGAATGTATCACGCTGCGGTGATATGACAGCGCAAGGCAGTTGAAACTGCTATGGAACTTTGAAACTACGGAACTTGCGCGCAAGGCAGTTGAAACTACTATGGAACTTTTGACCAGTTGTGAAACTAGTGATAAAATAGCCAATTAAACTACGTAAACTTCCTTGTACAGAGCTGTCTATATGGATTAGTGTATGTGTTAGTACTGCCCTGATATTTTCTGAATTAGACACTGGCAAACAATGTAACCCCAGATCAGACGCCTCTGATTAGGTCTACTCTGTTTGTTTTTGAGATAAATTAGTAAAATTATACTTAACCGGATACCCTTTACATTGGAATGGACTTGTTCAAAGATCGATGTGTTAATGGTAACTAACTGCGAAGTAAGTCAGAATAAGTGGTGCACAAATTCTTCAGGCAAGACACCTAGATTTGTCGCTCTTGGTCTAGGTATAACATATAGTGACTGTTTGCATACAAGAAAAAACCCACAAAAAATAACTTATTTTTCGATCTTTTTGACCATTAGAACTGACGTCAGAATTTCCTAATCAGAACCAGGTTTAGTAAACTCTTTGTCACTTTGTGGTTTGTGATATTACAAGCTTCTTTTCATCTCTTCTTGTACAGACATTATTTACTCAGTGGATTAGCAGCCACATATTCTGTGTTTATTCGGTGTCATAATCCTGTTATGCAACTTGGTCCAGTGGAACTGATACTTCATTAAAGTAAATATCCTGCCTCATACAGGTATTAACATAACAGGGTCATAAAACAGCTAACAACTGGGGGTTGTTCTGTATAGTAGGGAATATATGTCTTTATACACATTAATTAGCTGGTTACGAAAAGTAGCAAGGAGAACTAGACTAAATATTATGCTGATGTAACTACTACGTTTTAGTCGTTTCGTTTCAGATCACATAAATCATTATTGTTGACGCTAAACGAGCCCGGGTCGACGAAGTAAGAGCCATGTATTCCACATGTCGAAGGCTCGACGAAGTAAGAGCCATTCAGTCCACATGTTCAAGACTTTCTCAGAAACTGTTGGTGACTATGGTCTCTGGCAGTTTCTGAGAAGCGATTTCAGTTTGCGCCTTCTGATATTTGGTGGGCTGTTGGTTCGTCGACTGATGCAGACTGATGCAGACGCCGTTCAGTAAAAGGAGGAAGTAGGCGCAACAAGGCTACACAACGTAAGAAAATTGTGTTTTTACAATAACTAAAGACAAGGTCGTAACCTGGCCACTAGTGTATCTGCTGTCGCACCTTCTTATGAATCCTGTGTTTGACGTTCTGTTATTTGGATGTCGATATTCTTTCACTGTATATGCAAATCGGCAACTTGAGTAAGCACCACAAGTGTCGCAAAAAAAATATACAACCCAATATTTTTTTTAGTACGTGTGCCTCTAAAACAATCTGGCAATGAGTTCGGATTATCTGACCAAAAAAACAGTAAATAAAATAAACTAATTGGAAACAGAGTCAGTCTTTCTTGTGATTTTTGTTTAAATTCAATGTATTGTTTCTTATTCGCCTTGGTATGCATTTCCGAAACAGACCATTATAATCATTATCAGAAATTACCTCGCCCAACTATAATAATTGAGCCACATCTTCTGACTTCCACCAATTTGGTGTCGGTGACATGCAAAGGCTCTGATCAGACTGACTAGGCAGAGCCTTTAGCATCACCTAAGCCTCCTACGGAAGTCGCACAAGTCGTAGATTCTGATTAACTTATGTAAATGAGGAGTATGATATCATGACAAGGTACCACGTTGTTGGAAGTCACATGACACGCCTCATATTTGCCACAGCACCAAAAGAAAGACTGAATCAAGTGCCTGTTATTCTAATTCTGGTAAAATGCTTTTGGTTGCTAAACTGTACCAAAGGTAACAGTTATCGCCTTTGGTACAAGTACAATGTTGCTTTTTATGCTGCAACAGTCGTTCAGTTTTGAAAAGTTTACTAGTAAAAATGGCCGACCAAGTCTAATCCACAATTAATGGTGGATATTTCATTTACTCTTTTCCGAACATAAACTTTGCTAAATAATGGAGGTGTCCTGATGGAAAGTCAGTTTCGTATATACAGGTACTACAGCTTCAATTATTTTAAGAAAATATGTATCATTAAATGTTAGTTGTTTGTTTTACAAATTGATTACAACATTGTTTCTGTGTTCAAATGTAAACACCATGTACGTTGAAGTAATGACTACAAAATCTGTTTAACTAAGGCCGATACCAGGTCATTGAGTTAAAACAGAGAATGTAATTGCCATGCTTAAATTGGTTAAACCTGAGTGGTTTACGTTTGTCTTCGGTTCCAAAGAGGTATCAAGCCACACTTTTGTCCTTAGTTTTGAAGGTAGATGATGGTTTGATAATAAAATGGTGTGATGTCAATTATATCAACATAAAAACAGTTTCTCAAGATAGTTTTAAAACACTGTAACCTCTATGTGCGACCACCCTTACACTTTCAGTTCTTCTTATCCACTTCGACTTTATATGTCAATAAATATTTATGTCTTTCTGTGCTTAGCGCAAAACAGAGCCTCCTGGTATGATGTTGTAGTAGATATATATCTTCATTTGTCTGACACGACTGATCTTGTAGAAAACTTGAGTCAAGGATTATCCTAAGTTGTTCATCAAATGGAAGATCTGACAGCTGTATATTATAACTAGTTTCCATAATGTCACATCTCTGCTCTCACCGAGTCCAAAATATGACATGTTAATATAAAATGTTTAATAGTTTCATCCGGTTCATGACATAATAGGCATAGTTTTTACACTTCTGAATTGTTCAACGTTGTTCTATTTGTTTGAAGGATAAAAGATCCAACTACCAATTTAATTTTAACAGATAATCTTTTAGCGTCCGTTACATTGGCATCCTTGGTATAAACCACTGGGTGTACAGCACCAGGTATGAAAAAGTCTCCATTTAGATACTCTTATTGTCTATACATCTGGGCATGTATAATGATGTGACGTTTCCAGCAAGCATTGACAGCTTTATACACTTGAGTTTTCCATGAAACCTTTGAATAAGGTTGAGTTAATAACGTTTGATAGTCCATATTTCATGAGGATCTTATCAGCTCTTATGAACAAGCTATTACTGTTGTTACTTTTTACACTGAGTTGTCTGCAGGCTAGCTGTTTTTCAACACTACTGTCGTCTTGTAAGCAGATGCTATTCACAAAGATTAGAGTCTTGATGTGGATTTGAGCCTCCACTGGAAGTATTCCCGATAGAATATACACTCCCGAATCTAGAGAGTTCACAGAAATTGATAAAAGCATCTTGAGATATTTCAGTAAGAACTTTTCTAAAATTTCTAACTGTTTGTTCTCAGGTAAAAGAATTTCAAGTCCATAGGTCAAACAGGCAATACGTATGTTTTCACGATATGAATACTTGTAGCTGGATCTAGTCCATTTTCATCGTGAAGTCCAGCAGAGAGAAGACTGTACAGGGTCCGCCTGCTTTTCTTGATATTTTCATTAACAGTTTCTTTCACAGTGTCCTCTTGAGACTTTGCCCTTATAATCCCTAAATGTACTGTAGATTCAACTACTGGCAGTTCCTCTCCATTTACTGACCAGGAGTGTGAACTTTTGGTCATTTTCCTATTTGTGACTGGTAACCATTCTTCGAAATATATGTTTGCCCAATGAAACACATAATGAAAATGATACTATTATGATGTAACCTGTCAGTCATTCAAGCAAAGCCATGCTGAAAGTCATCTTGAACAGGCTTCAACAGAGAAGAGATAATCGGTGAAGAGCAGGCTGGATTCAGAGCTGGAAGGAGCACCATAGAACGGATCTTCAACCTCAGAATCCTGTGTGAAAAGTAGCTCCAACATCAGCAACATCTGAACCATGTCTTCATTGATTTCAAAAAAAGTCTTTGACAGGGTTTAACATGCAGCCTTATGGGCCACCATACGGAAGTACAATATCAGTGCAAATCTAGATCGCACCATTGAGCAGCTGTACGAGAAGGCTGCAAGTGCAGTCCTGATTAATGGCAGCACATGAGAATGGTTCAGAAAAACGGTTCGAGTAAGTCTGTCACCCACGTTCTTCAACATTTTTCTTGGACGGATCATGTCTGATTCTCTGGAAGAACATGACGGGAAGGTAAGCATAGGCGGCAGAAACTATACCAATCTGCGGTTTGCCGATGACATAGACGATCTAGCAGAGGAAGAGCAAGATCTAGGAGACCTTGTTGAAAGTCCACAAGGTATAAGATGGAGATCAGTGCTGAGAAGACCAAACTGATAGCAAACAGCGCCAATGGCATCCAGAGGAAGATCAAGGTAAAAGAGCAGAAGTTGGGTACCGTAAAAAGCTTCAAATACCTTGGAGAGGTTGTCTCAGATGATGGCTCTAAACAGGAGGTTCTTTCAAGGATTGAACTAGCCACTTCACCTCTTACAAAGCTGAAGCCAATATGGAGAGATAACAATATATCTCTTGGATCAGAATTACAACTTATGCGCTCCCTTGTCATTTCTATATTTCTGTATGCTTGTGGATCGCGAACCTTGACAGCAGAGTAAGAGAAAAGAACGCAGGCCTTTGAGATGCGATGCTACCTAAGGTTACTGAACATTTCGTACAAGGACCATATAACCAACGAGGAGGTTCGCAGAAAGATCCTAGCAGCTATTGGACAATATGATGAACTCCTGACCCTGATCAAGAAATAGAAACTAAGGTAAGCCAAACCGGCCACGCCTCAAGGTCTTCTGGTTAGGCAAAGGCGATTTTACATGATACAATGAAAGGAAAAAGAAGAAGAGGTAGACAGAAGAAGAGGTGGGAAGACAATATTAAAAAGTGGACAGGATAGGACTTTGCCAGCGCAACAAGGGCAACTGAAAACAGGACAAGGTGGAAAGAGATTGTTTAGAAGTAGCTCAGCTTGTTTTTCTATATTTAGCGGCCCTTTAGCTTTGGAAGCCGAGGGCACAGCACAAATGCAAAAGTCAATTTTCTCGACCGAACAGCTCAAACCTGCAGGCCGGTGGAAAGTTCGTCAACTATAATTTCTATTTTAGATTTTAAAGCTCCGTGAAAAAAGCACACCCACGTCTTACATAAATCTACGATCATAAACGGTTAATTAGCTTAGTGTATCCCAAAACAGGAAGACCGTTGCTTACCACCTGAACCTGTTTGCAGCTGCCCTAGTTGCGTTTCCATCCCTTTTTCTCTATAATATTGTCTTCGCGTTTATTCTTCTGTCATTTTTCTTTTCTGTTCTATCGGCACTGTGCCCTGTAGGACGGGCCATTGCTGAAAAGACCATGAGATGTAGCCAAACCACCTTAGTTTCCGTTTCTTGATCATGGTCAGGAATTCGTCAAGAAGTGAATACAAAATGTTTAAAAGAAAATAAGTCAATGTCATTATTACCATTAGTTTTCACAGAAATGCCCTTATGTTTGTTTCACTGTCCTGAGTCTAGCAAATCGAATCCAGCGGCATCCTATAACAGGTATGAAGTGATTCAGTTTTTACTTCGGTCACTCTGTCTTTATATTTGTAGTGTTTCCTTATCACTTCAGCCACTCAGCCAGATTGAAGAAGGACTTCTTCAAAAACTCAACGATTTCAGTTTTATGATAAGACCAAAATAGGAACTCATTTTGACAGCAATGGATAAAGGATTTCTAGTCAGTTAAGGTTTTATGAAAAAGGTCGTACTAGCTCGTTTTGGATATTGCAGCGTCATCATATATGATGTGAAATGATATAAAATTGAAAGTCAGGTGTGATAGCGAAAGGGAATATATGTTGCTGATAAGATGGATGAAGGAACTTATTTAAAAAAAATTGCTCTAGGTCTTATCCCTATCCCACGTTGACATTTGATACTTTAACATTCAGTAATTGTAACTTGGTAAATGAGCCGCGACACGAGAAAACTAACAAAGTGATTGTGCGCCCTGTGCAGACTCAGATCAGCCTTGGCATCCGCCCAGTCAGATCAGAGTCTTTGCTAAATGCTTAAAGGGTAGCTAAGGGCCTACGCTACCTCCATGCGGACAGCAAAGACTCTGATCAGACTGGGCGGATGCCAAGACTGATCTGAGTCTGCGCTGGCCGCACAACCACTTTATTGGTTTTCTCGTGTCGTGGCTCAAATACGTATTTCACGTCTGCAATAACTAAACTGCAAAGGCCTTCAAGTTCCACCTCTGAAATAACAAATCTACAGAAGCTTTTAAAGAAAAAACGGAGCCAATTAAAACAATCAGATCCCATATCCCTTCCTCAAAACCAAAAGGGAAAGACCTATGTACATAAAATGACAATAGTTCACGAAAACCACGAAAACACGGTAAAGCGAATGACTAGTTCTTTCACCACTCAGCTACCCCTCGTACAACAGGTGAACGAAAGTACCAGCACCGACATGGACAAAGGACAAAGAACAAGAAACAGATACATCTAATTTTATTCCTTTTCGATGTCAAATTACAAAACAAAAAAAAATGGCGAAAATGGGCAACTGTACAGGTGACAATATTTCCAGAAGACCACAAACAGGCGGACATAAGAACATCAAAGATTATGGAAAGTCCGCTTCTGCGATACTAGCTAAACACAACACCGGCCTCCAATTTCGATTTTTCCACAGGCGTTTAGGTCTCACTGCTGTAATACCTAAAACATATTGCCTTCCAATTCCACTTCAGCCAAAAAGGAATCGCACAGACCTTTGAATGCATTTCTACTCCACTTTCAAATTTCCCTTCTGTAATACGTAAATCATTCCGTCTTCAAATTTCACTTTCTGCAGTTCATAAATCACTCCGCCTTCAAATTTCACTTCTATAAAACCGCCTTCAAATTTCACTTCTATAATATATGAATCACTCCGCCTTCAAATTTCATTTGTATAATAGATAAATCAAATCTAAAGAAGGAAACTTATGTGTGTCGGACGGATGGGGGGGGGGGCAACGTCGTTACGAGAATTGAAATACACATACACATGGAATATTATGTGACGGAAAAGTTAGCGTACACGTGTAAGACGAAAGTTAAAAACTACAACCAGCTGTAAAAAAAAAAAAGAATAAAAAAGATAAATAGAAAACAATTAAATAGAAAATAAATTAATATTATGAATGCAGTGCTATAAAGTTAAATTGGTCAACCATGTCGTTGACATCGTAATAGCTGCCTTCTTTTGTGAAAGTCTTGAAGTGCTCTGAGGACATGTTGTAATATACACTCAAGAGATTTAAAAACGCTACAACGAATATCTAAAGTTTAAAGCTTTTATAACAAAACCAGGACGCATATTTTTATATATGATGCTACACATATCATATGATTTCCGTCTGACTTTTCTTTTTTCAGCATCTTCTTTGTCTCGTATTTGACGTCACATATTGCGCCATTTTTATAAACAGGTTATGGCTGTTAGTACACACATTTTCGATGAAAAGATTTTTATGAAGTTAAATATGCCGGATGATTTACAATTCAGATAACTATAGATTTTTGCATCCTTGATCATGTAGTAACCACAGGCAATTATTTTAGATTTGCTTTGTGTTTTTTGGTTTGCCAATACTGATGAAATCACAAAAATAATTTCTGGAAAACGAAATTTAATCAGATATACCGCAGATATTCGTTATGTCAGAAAACGAAAACTAGAGTTAATTATTACGTGTAGAAACGCAAAAACGTCAAAAGTAACTGACGTTAACATAAAATGATACTGACGTTATATGCTACAAGCACATACTTTCTTTGCAAACTGGAGGACCCATTTTCTCTATCTAATACTTCAAACAGTATCCCATGCATTTTCCATTGAAAAAGTATAGCGTGTCTATTTCTCTTGAGTGTATTTGGATCATTTTGTCCGCTATCTGAGAACTGAGATCCAGCGCTCGGAAGAGGAATGTCACTGAGATCCAGCGCTCGGAAGAGGAACGCCACTGAGATCCAACACTCGGAAGAAGAACGTCACTGAGTGAGATCCAACGCTCAGAAAAGGAACGTGACTGAGAACCAACACTCGGATGAGAAACGTGACTGAGATCCAACACTCGGAAGAGGAACTTCACTGAAATCTAATACTCGGAAGAGGAACGTCACTGAGATACAACACTTGGAAGAGGAACGTCACTCAGATCCAAGACTCGGAAAAGGAACGTCACTGAGATCCAACACTCGGAAGAGAAACGTCACTGACAGTCTTCTCTCGGAATGTCCATGTCATGGAAATTAGTATAATCAGAAATCGCACCCAGCTACGAACGTTGATTTATGGTCGAAGGATCTTGTTTATTCTTCATATTCACTTCTTCCTGATTTGATGACGCCGTCTCAACATTACTGTAAAATACTAGGTCGTCCAGAAATCGGATCGGCTGGCTGTTTCTTTGGTAATTTGTATTTACAGAGCTGGTATTGGAATTTGACGAATGGTTTTCCTCGGCGAAATTGATATACTGTGGTTTGTTGGCTGCCATCGTTTAACCTGGAATAGAAAGATATTTTGACTTAGCACAGCCCAGATGGCAACACACATTTGTTCATAGCTGTGTGTCTGCATGCTAGGTACAGTTTAGAATAATTAAATTTTATGTTTGGAGATTATAGCTCTGAAAAATTATAATTTTGTATCTACAATCAGATTTTTAAGTGCCTTCAGTGCCGATTTACTTCTTTCTACTGTCTTCTGATAAGTTCCTCTTTTTATTAGACTTGTTTTAGCTACACTGCTCAAAATAAAGGAACATACGTTAAATAATTTTTGTAAGTCTATACATAAAACTCTTCATCAACAAAACTATCAAATCTATGTAAGGCATCAATTGCTATTTATAATCTATCAGTGCCTAACCTTTTTTTAAGTTTCCATGATAAAGCATTTTATGGATTAACATATAGAAATCATATACAATACTCCTTAAGATATTTTGAGCAGTGTATTATTGTAAATATGTTATTCCATTTCATCGTGCATGTTCCTCATTTCGTTGTCTTCTGCCTCTTCAGTTGTTTTACGACTGAAGCCATCCTTGGTGTCTCCATCGCTATTTTCTTTTTCTGAAAAATTGCCGGACTGCTAGATTTGCATTATACATGGTATATGTCATGACCAGAAAAGTTAAAAATGAAACAGTAACCAACCTTAGCTTCCACGTTTTTCCAATGCAAATGCCACAAGTCAGTTGGTATGCCTACACATACTCGGTGAAAGATAAATAAAGAAAGGAAAAGTGAGGAAGAACTGAGACACTGCAGTTTTGTTGCAGTATTTACACAACTAGACCAATAGAGATGTCACGGATATATGTCACAGCTGTCATTTGTATAGATTTTATAACCTTATGTCATGGTTGTCTAGCCGAATAGTTTTGAACTGATTAAGCAGTTAGGTCATTCCCGGCCAGTCTACCTGGTTATGATGTCAGGTCCAAGCATGCCGCTGTCACTTTCTCATAAATTAGCAATTAACCCTTAAGCGCCAAAAAATGAAATTTGTTGAATTGGCAAACAGTGTAGATCCAGATGAGCCACCTCATCTGAATTAACACTGTTTGCCCTCAAGTGTTCGACTTCTCAATATGATATCGCTTGGACGAGACATTTTTTGAAATTCTGCAAACGTAAATTTTGCCGTCTGCTTTTTGGCGCATTAAGCGTTCAAGATTGTCTCCCTCGTTTAATTCATGTTTTCAGAAACAAATATTTTAACAAAATTTCGTTAGACAATATGTAAAATTAACCATACAAGTTTTGAGAAAATGCATGCTTATTCGATAAATGTGGAATGAAAAATAATCTTCAAATTAAAATGCAAATTACCTATTTCCTCACGGCATGTAAGAATATTGATTTTGACCACGTGTGTCATGTGATCATGTAGAGGTATTTTTCTTATTCCTGCACGTGATTGTGACGATGAATACATTATTTTTGTCCAAAATGCGATTTCAACCGCGGTCCGCGATTGTATAAAATTTGTCGTATTTTTGTTTAAAGTCACTTTTATCAAATATTATTATCTAAACTCTAATTTAAATGTATAGTTAAACCATATCGAAGGTATTGCATGAAATATTTCATCAAGTCATTTTAGGGAGTAAATCTTTAAATGGATATTCTAAGCACTTAGTAGGTCAGGATGATGTCAATACGACTTCCTTGTATTCTGAGATAATAAATACGTATCATTTCATTGTAGCTCGTTATTTTCACTGTTAGCCGACTATCAGATGAGAACCCTCTGCATACTGAAGAAGCTTTTACTGGGTACACCTTCTAGATTCCACAAAATGTAGAAGCCGTTTAACTTTTGGGCAGGTACACAGTCATATAACCCGTCCCCAACAACTATCTTCACCTCGATATTGTCAAGGACGCCACTGATTATATACTCAACAGCAAAAGAAACGCATATTTTTTAGTGTCTTGTTTTGCCTCATTAAGTGTAATGATATTTTACTTTTAACTTAATACTGGGATTTGCCTTAATGTGGCCATAAGTTCTGCAGCATTTTCTTGTCACAGTGCAATTCTTCGAAAAAGATGTGAAGATTTTCGTCAAAAAGGCAAAAATCACAAAATTCTGGCTCACAGTGGCAAAAATTAAATTATCGATACGATTTTGCTCCAAGTGAGTTCAGCATGATGTAACCAACGTGAAAACGGTATAAAACTTTAAAAAAATTGATTCTTATACAGTTAAACTGCACCTGAAAAAATCTGCATTTTTCCAAAGTTTTTCGAAGTTTTTGAAAACCGTCTGAATCATTAAATTATAGAAAAATCTGGTAATTTGGGATTCAAAATGAGTAGGGCTATGGGGAAAGAACCCGTTTAAAACAAATTTTGGGTTGAAATCAACACGTATTTTGCTCACTTCCGGTTTGAGTAACGAAATTTAAAAGCCAACAAAAATGTTTTCCTGGAACAAATCTTGTCTTCCGAATCGCTTACCGTAGACTGCCCTTTATGATAAAGATGCTGTATGGTTTTCGTTCAATTTTGCCAAGTGATTTCAAGGATGCAGCGCCCAAAAGTTCAATCTGTGGTTGGTTTAAACATATTTTATTTTGATCAATTCAATTCATATAAACATTGACAAAATACATATAATAGGATTGGAACGGAACCACAATCTGTGGTTGCATTATTGAGAGGACGTACAGAGTTACTTCCCTTTGTTACATACTCCATTTGATTGTGACCATTTACCCTTTTATTTAACCCGAATTGGAAATGGATTCCAATTCGGTTTGCTGAAAAATCCACAAAATTTTCTTTTGCTATCGCAAAACTTGCCTACTTTACTGGTTTTGCAGAAAGGGGCACATGCTCGGAAGCAGCCAACCAGTGTGCTTTATTTTGAGTTTGAGATTATTCTCAAGTTTTATAACCTCAAACCCAGCTCTAGTATTGGATATATTTATTTTATTTACACAATATTTTAAGAGGGTGACACATGTAGCTAAAATAGCCATTCTACCGAGTGGCCCTCTACAAACATGATACTAACATATACAATAAAACACAAACATATTTACAGAATAAAAGAGCACAAAAATTCCTCAAACACATATATACGTCAGACAAACATTCTGAAAATGCAATAGTCGATGACTAAATCGGATCTTTGAATAATAACTAACTGCTTATCGGTCAGTTGTAAGTAGATATATTACTCGCGCTCCACGCTTATGATATGATCTACTTTACAACTGACCACCAAATATGAATTATTACTCAACGATTCACTGCTAAATGTAGATTTAGGAGAGACGGAATCTGAAGTCGGTGCGATTTAGGCACTGCAGAAGTGGAATTCGAAGGCAAGGCGACTATGTATTGCAGAAATGAAATTTTAAGGTTTCTGCTGAAGTGGAATTGAAAGTTGGGCGAGTTAGCTATTAAAGAATGAATGGAACCGTCCATCTAAAAATTCAAGGAACCCGCAGTCCACTTGCTTTGACGGCGATTTAGTCATTAACTATTGGCAAACGGAGTAGATCCAGGGCTCTAGATAAGAGGAGTATTTGATGATAATTAAGGATAATTTTTCTTATCTCTCATTCAAACCGTATGTTGTGACCCCTCATCTGAACCGTCTCGTCGAGACGGTTCAGATGAGGGGTCACAACATATGTTTTTATGCAGAATTAACAAAAGTTATCCCTAATTATCACCAAATACTCCCTCTTATCTAGAGCTCCGAGATCCTTAACAAACTTCGCCTGATCAGGTCTACTCTGTATGTCCTAGTACTAAGAGCCTTTTGGTTATATTTATTTTTCACATGCTTACCAAGGAGTAAACTATTGATAGATAACAATGGGTAAGTTTGCATTACATGTATGTTAATATTTAAGTAACAAGGGTTGAGTTTATCAACTTTCCGATACTAATTCACGCACTTGCAATAACTTCTTAAATAGGTTTGAAAGCTTGACCTCACGGAATGTGCGAACAACGAAGACTCAGATCAGCCTACGCATACTGCAGTGTGATTTTCACGCCGACAATTTCTGGACCCTAAGAAAATTCTTATATAGAAATCGACTACGTTGAGAATTCTTCACGGAAAATCATGAGATATATTACATGTACTTATAATGTAAGGAGTACAGGTACACGTTTAGGGGTAGCAACTCCGTCATTTTCATTTTTGCAACTTTTCCCAACGAGATTCAACACCTTCTAAAATGACAAAATTTGCTCCGCTAGGAGCGAATGCTTTCCTTTTAGAGTGGACACTATTTTTGAAGAGCTACATCGTCCAGGTAAACAAATATAAAGTCACAAAAGTAGTATCCCTTTAATCCTTTAATTGGATATTTTACGTTGACGTCACACTTCAACTCTGAACATACCGAGATCATTCCAGTAACTGCTACAACACAGTCCCCTGGCTGCAAGAATCTACAAATGAAAATTTACAAAAGGAAAACAAGAGTTAAATGAAAGATGAAGTAAACACAACTAATCAAAATTTCAAAGAAGGAGAGAACAGTGGACAGTGGAGAAACAACGGATGAGAAAGAAAAAAATGTGTGTTTCGCATGTTGTTAAATTTCAAACAATAAAAAAGAAACTTTGGTCGAGCATGAAGTGCATGCCACTGTTGATAAGGCACAGTACTCTGTATTTGAAAGACAAACAAGAACACATCGACAAAAAATTAGGAATTGTATCAGACTCATGCAGTTTGCATCGGCAAGCAAAACTACAGCTCGTTTCAGCTGGACATAAAAGGCAGCTGCCTATTGACCAGATCCTTGTGTTGTTGGATCGTCCAGGTAAACAAACAGAGAGTCACAAATGTAGTATCCCTTAAATCCTTTAACTGGATATTTAACGTTGACGTCACACTTCAACTCTGAACATACCGAGATCATTCCAGTAACTGCTAAAACACAGTCCCCTGGCTGCAAGAATCTACAAATGAAAATTTACAAGAGGAAAACAAGAGTTAAATGAAAGATGAAGAAAACACAACTAATCAAAATTTCAAAGAAGGAGAGAACAGTGGACAGTGGAGAAACAACGGATGAGAAAGAAAAAAATGTGTGTTTCTCATGTTAAATTTCAAACAATAAAAAGAAACTCTGGTCGAGCATGAAGTGCATGCCACTGTTGATAAGGCACAGTACTCTGTATTTGAAAGACAAACAAGAACACATCGACAAAAAATTAGGAATTGTATCAGACTCATGCAGTTTGCATCGGCAAGCAAAACTACAGCTCGTTTCAGCTGGACATAAAAGGCAGCTGCCTATTGACCAGATCCTTGTGTTGTTGGAATTAGGTGTTAAAACGAGGAAGAGAACTACTGCAAACTATCACAAGACATTGTGAAAAGTCTTAGAGTACTAAATTCCGTTTTGTCACAAGCTGAAGACACGATCGATGTTGTTTCCCCCAGTTGCACTTGCAAAATACGAAAGACATTGCCAGACAAGATATGCATGATAAACTTAAACTTTTGCAGATCTTGATAAAAAAGAACTAAGCTTTTATAGTACCTTCCCAAATCTAGACGAAGTTGAGAATATAGCAAAAAATTTGATCGGTAAAGCCATAAAAGAATATAAAACAAAAGAATTTGGAAAGAGTTTGTTTGCCTATCTTCGTCATGTGCGCAGTCGTTCCTCTATGAGGGACGTCATATAATGATGGCAATCCTCCAGGCAATCAAAACGAGAAATTACTTGGAAGCCTGCGCTATACCTGTTCTCATGGCGCCTTCAACGACAACTGGCCCAGAGGTTATAAAACTTGATTACATTCTCAAACTCAAAATATTGCACACTAATTGGCTGCTTCATGCTCGGAAGCAGCCAATCAGTGTGCTTTATTTTGAGTTTGAGATTATTCTCAAGTTTTATAACCTCGAACCCTGTTCTCATCGCGCCTGGGACACCCTCAACGACAACCAACTGGCTTCTTTGCCAAACTTAAAGGTTCACTCGTGCATTGAAAACTAGCAATATGAAAATAACAGTACCGCTACTTCTTGTTCTAATACTACCATGTTTCTTCTTTTAAAAGTTTTCTCTGCTTTTGAAGGAACTCTTTAATATTTTAATTTGACTTCACTGCAGCTGGTGTTATTCGTGTGACGGCCGTGAAACGTTTCCCCGTACATTATCCATAGTGCAGATTATATATTTTTTTTCCCTTTGAGATCAGGGGATATATTCGGTGAATTCAAAAATGTTTGATTGGTTTAGACTTTATTCTAGATCATCGCGTTTTAATCATTTGGATCCCTTTTGATACTAACCAGTCTTTGAAATCTATTAAAATTAAGAAATTACGGTATGCATTTTTCTGGCTTTCGTCACCAGATATTGTCAGGGTCACTGATGAGGCTTGATTGCAGAAACTTCGAAGTATGGTCCATGTTTCTTCTGTTGAACGTGTTCTCTGATCTTGAAGGAACTCTTTAAGATCTTAATTCTACTACTAGTAATGATGATTAAAACCTCTACCAGATAAGACGGTCAAAAACATGGAAAACAACTATAAAGCTTAGAATCGCCAACCTAAATTGTTGAGTCTGCAAAACTAAACAAAGAAAAATAAAAGTTTTGGCTGAATATCACGGTGAGAGGTATAAAGCGTTGAAAAAGTTGGGAACTGAATGTTAGTTACAGTCATCAATTACTATCATCGCTGCTTTCTTACAAATCTGCCGTTTTCCAAATGTCTAACAAAATAGGGGCGACTCTTTTCTTTCCGTGATATTAGAAGATGAAAAAGCCGAAGAGTGTATCGCTAACATTTGAATAACAAATCTGGAATTCACAGTGAGGGATTTCATAGAAAAACAATTAGTGGTGCCTACTCAGCTAGAAGAACAAATTACTTCAAAAGTATGCAGTTTAAAAAGGCAAAGAAGAAGCCGTTGTAAGGATGCCCTGATATGCGATTACCGACGTCAAAGAAGATAAAGGGCATGATACTGTGTTAAGAACAAAGTAGATGAAATGGTAATGTTAGGAATCGACAAAATCATCTGCACAACCTGATCTAAAAACAGAAATTTGCTCCAAGGCGAAGGATACGCGCGTGTCGCGAGTAATTTATTACTGATCATTTCAAGGCGTTGCTTCTGGTTTGGTTTTTATTATTATTTATAACAGTTACTATTATTGTCATTGTTCGTCGGTATTCTATTATACATTATTTATAATAACCCCGACCACATGCCGTGAACAAGCTGACCTCTTGGCTGTTCGCCTGTCTTGTTTACTTGCTGTACAGTCTTTATATTTTTTTCTTTTCCATTTGGTATTAAGGGAATCAGTTTTACCAAATGCTGAACGACTGAATCGGTCAGTGATCATTGCCTTTTCGATGGTTTACTTTGTCCAAAAAAAAAAAATGAGTGAAGCAGCTCATGAAAGTCGTGGGGATGAAAAGTTACGAAATATTTATGACTATTTAAACATGTACGTTTACCACCGTTCTATTTCATCGGGGTTCTGTTGGCTGGCTTCTCCGAATATTAGGTCTTTGTTATTCAAGTTTAACACCTATATTATTCCAATGTTTAACTTTCACTAATAAGTTAAATATACAAGGCACTATTATATTTCTTTTATACTGTACCTATGGTACATACAGTACCCGTGTCATTAATGACATGATTAAAGGAAGGAGTAGTTTTGTAAATTCGGGTACAGTTTCATTATTTTATTTATTCAGTTTTATTACTTATCTATTAAGGTGTCTAGATAACATTCAGGGGAAGCAACTCTGTTATTTTCATTTTGCCTCCCTTAATTGAAAGTGGTCAACTCTGAAAGGAGAGTGCTCTAGGAGCAAATTCATTCCTTTCAGTGTAGACTCCATTTTGGAACAGCTTCATTATCCAATAAAGAGAACAGGAAGTCACAATAGTTATCTCCCTTTAAAAAAGAAAACAAAATAGATAATAAAAGGGTACCCTTACACTTGATTCGATTAGTCTTATACTTGATTCGGTTATACCTTGATCCAAAAGAAATGTCAGGGCGGTAACAAATATGCACTGGCAATCACTGTCAAATTCGATCAGTCCACTAGAAGATTCGGTAGAATAAATTTTGCACGCTTGTTCAAGTTCACTAAGCTTAACGCATTGTTATTGTACCTCTTGACACCACATTTACTGTCGTGTATGAAAGACGTATCTATGTTGATACAATAATAAGAAGGAAGGTGCATTTTATTAAGATGATAATGATATTTTGCGCGAAAGGAAACGCCGTTTACGGTGTGACGAATTCATCCGCCGCGGGATTTGAACTAGTAAGCCAGGTCTGCGCTTCCGAGTTTATATACTTATAATTCCAACTCAACTTACTTATACTAATTTTCGCGCATTTTGATTGGTGAAGGGCGAACAGAATATTATGGCGTTTATAAACCCCATGAACCAGAAATCTGGAACTACTTGGAACTATTTTCTTGGCGGCGATTTCTAAGATACTCACTATAGCTGACAATTTTGAGAAAAAGATGGCCGAGTTGGAATTATAAGAAATGAATTTTATTTTTGTGGATTTTATGGATGTGTAAACGCCGGCGAATCACTCACAAACTTAACATAAAGCCCTTTGGGCTTTATTCAGGCTTTATTCAGTTTGTGAGTGATTCGCCGGCGTTTACACATCGATAAAACCCACAAAAATAAAATTCATTCCTATAGTAACACCATCCCTGTATGCAAAACCTTAGAATAAGAGTCAGCAGTGTGCCTCAGTCGGGCACCACTACATATAAATACTCGCGACAATTTATTCACGCTTATATTCGCGAATATCTCTTGGCTTGCAAAATGAAACATTTCAAGAATATTGGAACGCTTAAATTTTAGGGTGTAAACTGCCAAGTGCAATGTTCAAAACGTCGTATGAACGGTGATGCACTCTAGTCGTGTCAACATTGAAATTTTAAAATACGTTCTTTCAGCGGGTTTGTGCCCATTTGGATGTTTTGCACAACTGCAATACTTGAGACATGCCAAAATAATACTATTTATACAATGTGCAGATTATCGGTGTAAAAGCGAAGCACCACATCAGCCTGTGCATCTCCCTGTATAATAATCAGCTTCTTTCCTTTTTGTACTTGATGGATTTAGACATAACACATTGTTGAGCCTTTTTCCTATCACTTGAAATGGGAAGAAAAACCACAAGCTTGTACATTCTGTGCTTTCGAAAAGAAAATATTTGGATCATGAGGACATGCTGTCGTCTCCGTTCACATAGACGATATTTGGATCATGAGGAATATACAAAGTGAATTTGGTCACACGGGCTGTAATGTTCGCAGACAAAGGCTGCTAAGTCCCCTTTGCTTCTTATTATGTAAGGAACAAAGTGGACCTAGTACACTTGGCTTGCGAAGATGACAGGCCTTATGATCATACATGAAGATCAGGAGTTTGGTTGTACATGTACTAAGATAGCATGTGCGAATAGCGAAGACTCAGATAAGCCTGTGCATTCCTTTCATCTCTATCTATGTATATGGCAAAACATAACGTTATGTTCTTTATCATAGTTCGTTACTGAAAAAGCGAAACTTACTGAAAGTGTGAACAAACATGACTCAGGTCAGTCTGTGCACCCTCGCAGTTGATCTGGTAAATTTAAATAGTAAATGATTGACGTCGCACGAAAAGATACCTAATAGGATGTGCGAAAAGGAAATAATAAGACCAGCCTGTGTATCTGATCAGTCGTGGTTGAAGCGCCGGCCTGCTGATCTAGCGGTCCCGAGCTCGACTACCGGAGGCGTTCTCAATCGTAACCGGGTTCCATTGCACAGAGCCTTTCATTATCACCCTCCCATCGTCTTGATATGACTGAAATACTGCTGAAAAGGACGTAAAATCGCAAGTCATCAATCCATCCCTTTTTGATCGACGTCGTACAAGGACAGGTTATATGGCTAGCCACGTGCGTCTATTGTTGTCCTTTTGTTGCATAACTTTACATAGTATTTGCAAGTTTTGTTACCGGTGAGTGAGCAGCGTGTTTGTCCTGTGCCCCTTTTTGTACAATAGAAAAGTCTAGGGGAAGGTACAAAGTTAACTCCGCCCTGACATTTCTTTTGGCTCAGAGTATACCCGTTTCATGGCTCACTGGTTAGGGACGGAGGACCTATATTTTTGTTTACAACCTAACTAGCAAACCTCATTGGAGTGAGCTTCAGAAACCAGTCCATAGTGTCTCCTCGTCTCATTTATGATTCATGAAGTAGTTATAACTGTTACGACTGCTCTCTCTCTCTCTCTCTCTCTCTCTCTCTCTCTCTCCGCGCACACGTAAGTGCCTGTAACGATTGTTTAAAGAGTCAACTCATGATTTCAAATCATTCCTCAGTTCTATTGGTCATAAAAATCCTAGAACAGAAATTTCTGAAACATGCAATTGTAGTCAAATAAAAGACATGTTTCATGATATCTGCCATTTTTGTCTGAAAAGGGAGCCAAGGTAGCGCAGTAGCTATGTTAAGCGCTGGACTGCTGATCTACCGGTCCCGGAATCGAGCCCGCTGAAGGTGGGTCACCTGCCTTTAGCAGTCACCTTTTCTGGGTCTCTAGAACCAAAATACAGTGCAAATGAACCTGTATTAAGTGGTCACCTGTCTTAAGCAGCCAATGTTTGGGCTTCCCTTGGGTGACCCCTTAAGACAGGTTTGACTGTATGTTTAAATCATATCGGAACATTTTGATGTGGCGCCAGTATATGAGGCGGAAAGCCAGAGTATGCTGGGGTAAGACCCAATCGCTTGCCTGGCCCCGAGGCTATAAAACTTTTTTCATGCTCAGCTCAGCTGAAAATGACATTTTCACTGCTGATAAATATGAAAATGCCAACTAATGTTGGCATTTTCATATAATTTCATATTCAGCTAATCTGCGCAAATAAACAACTGTACTTATAAGTATTTCGCTATTTATTAGCAGGTAACATTTCATGCTCATCTGAGTTGAGCATGAAAAAAGTTTTATAACCTTGGGACCTGGTATCCATTTACATCTGCTCTGTTTTGCGCCGATGTCTTAATATTTAGAACTTACGTTCCATTGCACACAGCCTATCATAATCACTCTCCCATCGTCCTGATATGACTGAAACACTGTTAAAAAGAACGTAAAATCGCAAGTATCCATCTGTAATTTTGGAGTGAAAGTAATATAAGTATGTAGAACATACAGTTGCCTTTAATACGATTTTATAGAGGTTTTGCAAACAGCAAATATTAACTTGTAATAGTCAACCAAACGCTTGTTGTGCTAAGAGATTATTGTTTATGAAAATATTTTGACACCAACTCCATTAATACCATCACACTTTTATTACTTTTATTAAATGTTCACCTGGAATGCATTTGATTAGGACACTTGTAATAACAGTTTACAAAACTTTAATAACTTGACCGTACGTTATAGGTCACGTTATATTTAATATTGCAAATAGTACAAAACTGTTAGCCTTAAGCAGGGAATAGAAGGGTTTACATAGTATAATTAATGTGCTTCTTATTTTTTTTTTTTTTTTTTTTTTTTTTTAGTTTTCTTTTTTTTTTCTTTTTCCTTTTTTATTTATTTTTTTTTTCTTTTCTTTTCTTTTTTCTGTTCTTTTTCTTTCTTTTTTTCTTTTTTTCTTTTTCTTATGTTTCTTTTTTTTTACAACTTGAAATTTTATCTTTAAACTACGAAACAAAAAGAAAATTTGGTTGTTTTGCTGAAACATGAAATTCATTTCATCTCGTGAACAACTCAACCCAGGCATCATTTCACGGAAACAAATGTTCTTTAATAATTCTCCTTAGCGGAACAAAGATTAAACGCCTTATTTTTGATAAACTCACCACTCCAAGTCAATTTTACAATTTTAATAGTTATGTAGTATTGATGTATATCTTCAGATTTTACTAACCATTAAAACTTTATCGCCACCATGAAAATTGTACATTTTGACAAACCGAAAAGGAAAAACATCAGATCACCCTGCGCATTCGCGCAGGTTGATCAGAATCTTTGCTTTTCTTTAGATAGATAATTCCTTAGTTTTCAAATATTATTGATGCAAATAAAGAAGACCGATCAGGCTACATATACGCAGTTTGATCCGAGTCTTCTCTGTCTGATATGTTGTAAGGTACCTTATTTCGAGACTTCACACAAATATTTTAATATTTAACAAGCAACAATACTTCGAATTTTCACGCTGGGCTGTACAGTTTCGCAAATGGGTTTGTATTATCCAGTGTTAATTTAGTTATTTTCAAATTATCATATTTTTTTCGATTACGGGATGTTCATATAAAGTAAGTATGTTTTATTTATTTTTTATTTTTTCATTTTTTTTTTTTCTTTTGTTTTTTTTTTCCTGTCTTATTTAGGCCTATTTACTTTTTTCTTAATTGTCGTGTGAAAAATATTACAACCTGTGCGAACAATAAAGAACTTGATCAGCCTGCTCCATCGCGCATTCGCTATTCGCCATAATGTTTTCTCAGAATACATAGACTGATACATCGTTAATATCCCATTTGCTACTTTATTACATAACCTGCTAGGCGTAAATGTAAGATCGGAATTAACAACATTAGCAGGTTTTTTGACATTTGCCTTGTTAAAAATATGCAAAGAAACCCTAAAAAACCCCCCAAAAAACAACAAACAAAAAAACGGAAAAAGTATAGGCCTATGTTTCACGCAAAATACAAGTGACTCGCTAAAGTAACAATCATTTTAATATGTTTATACCATTAACATAAATGCCTCCATGACAGCTTACATAGGAAAAACATCACTGCTGGAACGAACATAGATGTGACGAAACTTTGGCGTTGCATTTGTCGAGTACGGTTTTGCGTGGTTCGTTATACATGTGTGTGGCATGGGTATTGAATATGGTATATTGTGTTCGAATCCTATGCATATATAGGCTTGCATGGGGTTCGCCATTCGACAAATCTCGTGCATGCTATTCAAATTCCATGCACGGGATTCGTCAAATGTAAAACCCCATGCAATCAATATCATGCAGGAAATACTACTTCTATGTACAGTAGGTTTTGATTGATTGATTGTTTTGGGTTTAACGGCCCTTTGAGACAGTATTTCAGTTTATATCGGGCCGTCTCCCAGAGAGGGAGAAAGAGAAGAAATGATAGACGAGAGAAAAAATGTCCAAACAACCCCCACCCGTACCTACTGCAACCATAGAAGACCCTTGCCCTACAATGTTCCAAATCAGTAGGACGCTCCGGCACTGGAAGTTACACACAGCACCACCCGACCACCCCCTGTACAGTAGGATTTGATTACAATGATTATGATTCGATTAATGACGAACCTCGTGCTAGCCAATATGAGGCTGGGCAATACCATGCATAGGTTTCGTCAAATAGCAACTTACCATGCTGGGCAATACCATGCACAGGATTCGAATGCCATGCAATGGGATTCGTCGAATGGCGAGCCCAACGCCAGCCAATACCATGCTGTACAATACCGTGCATGGGATTAGATACCATTCATCACCTAGCGAATCCTGTGCCAGCCAATTCATTGCTGGGCAATACCATGCATGGGATTCGAACATCAAGCATGGGATTCGAACACCATGCGTGAGATGGTTTCGTCCTATGGCCACCTTATGCTAGCCTGTACTATACTAGGCAACTTACCATGTATGACATTCGGATATTGTGCATGACATTCTTTTAACATGGCGAACCCCATGCTAGCCAATACCATGCTGAGCAATACCATGCATGGGATGCGTCATGCTACCTAATGCCATGCTCGGCAGTACATACCATATACCAGTCTCCTTACCCCATGCATTGTATCTTTTCATCTGTCTCGCTCCTTTACATGTCAAGTATTGCTTTCAGTAAAGTGTCAAATGTGAATGTTGCACTCCGTTTACAAAATTACCAAGTAAATATACTGGCTGTGCGCTGAAAAGAAAATTTTGTGAACGGACGTCTAGGCGTAAACAGTTGGGTGGAGGAGGTTAGGTTAATAAAGTAAATGGGCTCTGAGAACAGTAAGTTCAGCATGAACTGTTTTCGCTTTTAAGACAATGTCTTAATGTGTATTTAGATAAGTTTTCTTATGATCCGGCTGACAGAAATTATGTTAAACAGTATGTTTTCTTTTTTTTTTCAAGTTTTTTTTTTTTCGATGGTCAATTAACATAATGAGGCTACCTGAGGCATATTCAATAATTTCCGTTTTTTATGTTTAAGTGAAAGTATTTAAACCGCTTCAATCTACAAATATGCATCAATCATTCTTTTATTGATCAAACAACTTAACAAAGTTCATTAGAATACGCTTATACGTCTACAAGGGTTACATTATTTGGTTTGTTGTCGCTCAAATTTCATTTCATTTTTTTTATATATAAGCTGTACATATTGGGACATCGAAATCATTATACTATCGCAGCGAGCACATGACGTTCAAAATGGCGTTATGATTTCATCCTATAGCTTTTTTGTATTTAAAGAATATGCTTGTTAAAAACTGTTTTTCTTGTGTGTGTGTGTGTGTTTTTTTTTGTTGTTGTTATGTTTTATTATTTACAACAGCACCGCTGCTTAACCCTTAGAGCGTTGAAAAAGAAATACGCCTGACCCTAAAATGGGGCTACCTCTACATGAGAAGCCATATCTTTCTCAAACTTTCACCGATTTTGCCGATATTTTTACAGAGTTACGACGATGTCACCATGTTCCGGAAATTAATAAGAACACGTGACCTCCATATCAGGAAGTCACATGGTTTAACCGGGAACCGTTTAACATACTTAAAAAAAAAAGAAAGAAAGAAATACAATATATAAACGCCAAGTGTATGCTTTGTAGAAAAAAGTTATTGCTCGCCTGAGCCCATGTGCTATTACTGAACATTCATCAATTGGATAAAGACTCGTTTCATGAAAATCGGGATCAGCCAAGAGAGGAAGCTCCTTGAATAACTGCTATTGAAAAAAAAAAATGGACGTATTTTCTGAGTTTAAAAAATTACGGGTGATGTGCGTAAAAACTTCTGTTGGAAAGGAAATTCCCTCCTGCATATGACAACTACAACTGGTGGGGGTGTATTTGATGTCTAGCATGCCTAGAAGGTTGTCAAAGTAACTACCCCTCTAAAACGAAAATAGTCGAAACTCAGTCAAAGGGTTAACTGCGAACAAAGGTTACTTGGTAATACTACTGTGAAACATTTTGTACCAGAGATTCTCTCTCGGCGTAAGGAAGGTAGCATTTACCAGGCCCAGAGGTTATAAAACTTGAGTACATTATTCTCAAGTTTTAAAACCTCGAATCCAGTTCTGATAAAGTGACTGAATCAAATACAATCAGTGCTATCCAAAATCGTCCTTCAGTTGCCGATGGTGGCTTTGATAGCCGACGGTTTTTGTCACGTTTCGGTAGCCATCGGTAGCAGTCGGCAGCACGTCGGCGGCGGACTTTACAGCAAGCAGTAGCTATAGAGCCTGAGAAACGTTAGTATGCTAGTATAGACGTACCCTAATGTGCATAAATTTTGGGACACCTAAAATAAGTAATTTCCCATTTGGGACAAATGGAAAATTAATTATTCAACGTGTTTCAATACTTAAGCACATTACGGTACTTTCAAAATGCTTCCAATATCAGGAAGCAAATTGTGATATGCTGAAATCATGTTGTCCTGGCTAATGTCAGCTGAAAATGGTACGTATGTACTTTATGAAGAAAAAGTAACTAAATGTAGATAAAAAGAATTTGTTTTCGATGCAAGCTACTTGAATTCAAGTCGCTTACATGGTCAGATGCCAATGTCTACCGACGATGATTAGGTTGGCCTCTGAATTCGCTAAGAATTTCTGCACGCTTTTTACGTTATCAGGAACAGTTTTGTATACTAGGCCTAGTTGTGTCCTGTTTTACTCGTTTGAGATGCCTCCGTCGGTAGCATCGATGGCCAGTTGATACATGCTGCTGTTGCCGATGGAAGAATTCTTAACGCACAAAGTTGGTCTGAAACATATGACTGGTCGAGAGTTGTCGATCATCAGTTAGTAGTATAACCACAACACAATTCACTGAAGCAGACGCAGCTTAAAAAATGCACCATATACGTGAGCCGCGACACGACAAAACCAACAATGTGGTTGTGCGCCCTGTGCAGCCTCAGATCAGAATGGGCATCCCCCTAGTCTGAGCAGAGTCTTCACTAAGTGTTTAAAGGGTAGCTAAGGGTCTAAGCTACCTCCTTGCGGACAGCGAATACTCTGATCAGACTGGGCGGATGCCCAGGCTGATCTGAGTTTGCGCTGGGCGCACAACCACATTGTTGGTTTTGTCGTGTCGCGGCTCACTTATTTTCTCAAAGACATGATGCACGATGATAAACTATGTAAGACAAACTACATGATGATACAAGCATACGATTGCCATTTTCCAGATTCCGAAAATCTAAACATTCATGTCTCGAAGTTTTGGAATGAAACTCTTCTAGTATCTATATGAGATTATTTTCCTGATGTATCTAACAGAACAAAATACTGTACTGTAAACAAAATCACATTGAAAATCATGCAAGCTCTTTTGGGATAATTTAGGTGATGCAAAACCTCTTTCGGTGGTATATTGTCCAACTTATAATAATGAATCCTTAACTTTGCTCTCCAAATTAAAATTGGCAGGTGAATACATAATAGTGGTTTTAAAATCTATAACTCATTGTCATTGACTTTAAACATGTTTGCTTACTTTATGGAAATATAAGCGGTTGCGGGGTGTTCTTGAGTGTAAAATGTAGTAGTTTGTATTGCAATGAGCAAACATTTGTAAGGTTTAGAAAGTTCATTTCTTTAATGAAGAACCATAATAATATAGTTTGGCCAGAAAAACGGTAGACGCACTAGAACAGATATCAAGAACACTTTTAACCGCAAAAAATCTAAATATTTGGGACAGATAAGTCCAGGCGAACAGTGCAAGTCCATATTAGACTGCTCCGAGGCATTCTAATCAGGGTCTTCGCTGTTTTGTTCCATTTGCATCTTTCAGACGCATTAACCCTTTTTTGACCAGTGGACTTGTCCATTCTTATCATTCAGTTAATCCCATTTAGGGTTTCTGGTGAATATTTTCACTTTTATTGTACTTCGCATAGAAATTTCTGTAAGCAAACAATGTAGACCCTGATCAGACGCCGCGTTTTGCGGCGTCTGAACTGGGTCTGCACTGTTTGCATAATGTCCCCAAAACGGGTATCTGGTCTAAAAAGGGTTAATGCATTGTACCTAATTGTTCCAATTTAGACACCTACGTAAAGTAATAGTTATAACATGGTTTGACCGCCTGTACCATGTGTACGAGGAGATAATCCACGAGCTTTAGCTTTAGCCTGGTAAGGGTGGTATAATTATTTTTAGTGTCCCAATTATTAGACCTTACACGCTACATAAAGTGGCTACCGCTGTACATCGTCTGTACTAATATCGACAAGCTGAAAATTTTTGAATTGTGAAAGTTTGCTCCTGACTTGAAGGCAAGCATTGTTACATTTGCAATAACAATAGAAGCCGCGTTTTGCTGGTAGTTTATTTGGGTTTAATAGTTAATTTTAATTTCTTAGTGATCAATGACTATATAATATTTTCCGAAGCAACAGGACTTCTTTTAAGTTTAGATTAGCCATACCCCTGATATACTTTGTATGTCAGAAGGTTTAGTTTTTGTCATTCTCTCCTTTCGTTCATTTGTTCGTTAGTGCGTTTGTTTGTTAGTTCATCCGTTCGTCAACTTTAGCGTCTAAGTTTTGCGTTAAACCTTTCGATTTTTTTCATATCTCTGTAACCAAATGTCAGGTCTTTTTTTAATTATTTTTTCACGATAAGTCCACAGCATAGACCTTAGATGTGAAATATATAAGCCCCCCTGAATCAGGCCCCTGGGTGGGATCAGGAGTCAATATTGAGGCCGTAAACATTTTCAATGTGTCCAAGTTTTGTGTTCAACCTTTATTTCATTGCTCATATCTCTTTTCCTGCATTTCAGATTCCTTCTGTTTGGTTATATCCCTTTTAAATTTATTTTGATACGGAATATCTAGGCCTCTAGGCGTGGATTGGCTTCAGATTAATTACCAGGACTTGGGCATTTGTTGTAATTTTAATCTGTTAAATGGAGCTATTGCTGCATCACTATTTTATTAGTTGACATCATCTGGATGCTGCTGCTGACCTAAAGTCAATGTTACAGACTTTGAAATTCATACATGTATGATATTTGTATTCAAGTTTAATGTTAAGTGTGCATTCCTTAAGCAGTGGCACTGGTCGTGGTATTCTTGGTATAGTTTCTTTGAAATAAAGGTATAGGTCTGTACGTCCTACTTTGCACGTGTTTCTTCTATAAGACATTCCAAAGTTATACTGATCAGTCTACCAACATCTTCTGGAATCGGTACTTTCATAATACATCATAAATTATTCCACTGTTAACTTCAAGTCCGACAGCTAGCGGCAGATTTTTTTTTCAATCCGATGTCAAAAAGACGCCATTTTTTCATGAAGTTTCTGATGCCGATAACCTTGTTTGAGAAGTTAAGCTATATAAAGTTCATTACAAGATCCCCGGTCATGTCCCAGGAGTATATCTGGTACTAATTCCATAAGAATTACAGAAGGCAAAGCCTGGCCATACGAGAATTAGAAAGTCATAAATTTGACATATGGATGTACAACCAGATTTGGGAGTGAAAGCTTGAAAACGATTGTAATAAGTAGAGAAAAATATTAAGCAGTTCATTTAAATCTATTATTCTATCCCATAACCTTGCTTAGTCGTTAGGGCACCACAGATGACTTTCAACAACTCCTTTCCAGCTTGTTCTGTTTTCACCTCTCCCAGATGTGCTGGCAATGTCCATCCCTGCCCACTTTTAACAGTGTCTGTCACCTCTTCTTCTGTCTACCTCTTCTTTTTTCTTTCACTAAGCCATGCAAATTTTCTTTGTTAAACCAGAAACCTTAAGATGCAGCCAAAACACTCTAGTTTCCGTTTCAAAGCCATGGTCAGGAGTTCGTCATATTTAAATCGCTATATACCCAAATGGATTTTTTTGGCTTCCGTTTGATTGAATTTGCTTGAATTATGCTGATATTCTGTTGGTGATTAAAATGGCACTTATAATATTTGTATATGGACAGTTAAAAGAGCCATGTTTTGACATTTCATTTACATAGCTGAGAGTGCGTGTACATAATTGTATTATTGGTGTATGTGTGTCTCTTGAAGATCAATGTGTTATTTTGTAAGGGTATATAATTTTCCAGTTGTCGGCACAATTCAAGAGGAGGTAACTTGGTACTAGTATGCTAGAAATTTCAAAGAGCAATAATAGCTGACAGAACATGAAAGCTATAAAGGCTGTGCATGTTTTATCAGTTAATATTGCTATATTTGAAATCTGAAGAATATTCTCAATAACTTTGAAGAATACTCCTTGTTTTCAGGACCAGTGGAGCCGTTGGCCAGTAAAAGGGAAGTGAAACAGACATGAAGCATTTGGAAGGGTAACTTAACCACCAAACGACTAAACAACAAATGAGAAGACCAAATACAGAAAAAACAGAACCCTCAAGATGATGCAGAATAAAGTAGTAGGGATAATCTCCAAACCCTCCGAAAGTCGTGGGAATCAAGAGGTGAAGGCCGTTCTGCCCTGGCTAAAGAAGAAAAGTGAACTCTTAAGTGGGTGTGAAGAAGGTGAGTTTTAGTTGGCGTTTCGACAGAACAGGAAGAGTTATGCAGTCATTCCGACCAGGGGCCGTATTCATAAAGCCACTTAAGTCGTTGCTATGCTGTTGCTAAGGCTAAATATCTATAAAGGAGATTTCCTACAACTATGAAATTTGGTCTGGAGGAACAGTCTTTGTAAGACTGTTCCTCCAGAGCAAATTTCATAGTTGTAGGGAATCTCCTTCAAAGAAATTTAGCCTTAGCAACAGCATAGCAACCACTTAAGTCGTGTTGTGAATACGGCCCCAGGTCGGTGATATAGTCAAGGACTCGAGAAATTCTATGTTAAATTAAATTTTAAAAAAGGTCCTTCAAGAGCAGAGAACACATTCAAAAGGAGAAACATAAGCCATAATTCGAAGATTTGGCTATTCAAGCCTCAACTGTAACCATGACATGATCTGGCTAGGAAAACCAAAGGAAACCTACTGTAATACCTTAATTTGAATAGGAGGCGTTTTACGGTCACCACATGGCACAACACCAGCTGCAGTGAAGTCGAATTAAAATCTAAACAAAGAGTTCCTTCAAGAACAGGGAGAACATTCAAAAGACGAAAGAAATTTTTGGTATGACTTACCAAAGAAACTCTAATACCCAAGGACCGTAAGTAATTCCACAAAAAAGTACCGTAGACTTTATTAGCCGAAACTACGTAGTCTGGCCAATGTTCCTTCTTCTGAATGTATTCTCTGCTCTTGAAGGAACTCTCTAAGATTTTAATTTAGTGCATTTACATGTTGCATTTGTGCTTGGCTATATCACCGGCTTGGTCATGGTCCATTCTTTTTGTCATCTGCTCGTGTTGTCTTACTACATGTACTTATTGTCACTTCATGTTATAGCCGGGCCGCGTAGCGCAATTGGTAGGGCACCTGACTCATAAGTCAGAGGTCCTGGGTTCGAATCCCGGTCTGGCCACATACTTTCGTTTCTTCTTCCGCTGATTCAAGAAGGGCAGTTGTCAGTTACTGGCGAAAGTATGTGCACTTAGTACTGGTTAACCGCTTAGGAGGTCTAAGCCTGCCCAGGAATAGTGTGGTTAGGTTAACTGACCGTCCCAACATGACCATAGCTGTTTACCGAGGACGTTTTGAGCATCAAATCAATCAATCAATCATGTTATTATTTCCTGCTTGGTGTCGTGGGTGGGATGTGGAATTTAACTGTATATTAATTTTACAGAAACAAACTGATTTTGCCATATTGCCAACATGGTCTAAACTGGTTCAATTCAATATTATGGGATAGAGTCGGGTAATTTTGGACAGCGGGTAAATTCGGACAAACCATTGCAAACAGTAAAAATCCAGATGAGACGGCTCATAAGGAGCCGTCTCATCAGAATTTTCACTGTTTGCCCAGCTAATTTTGTTTTAATTCCAAACAACTGACACCAAAAAGAAACAATGTCACTGTCCTAATTTACCCGCTGTCCGAATACTAATATTCAAACACAGGGTGAACAATGGAACTAAAAGCCAATTATTACGATGTTCGTAAAATTCCATTAGCTGCCTACCAGCACTAAATTAGTTGTAATGTGTCTGACATTTCCAAATATTAATTTCAATTACTAAATAAAGTCTAGGGGAAAATCAACTTTTTTTATTAGAATTGCATTTGGCCCTTTCATATGTAGTTCTACAATTCCGGAAAAGAGTTAGTTTATACATGGATTGATTTTCTGTATTCGTACAGTGCGTCACACAGTATCAACCGGCTCCGCCATATGAACTTCAGTTCGAAGCCAGGGACCTAGAATCTTTCCACTGAAGGCTCATTGTTTATAGCTGTTTACATATTTTGCAAACGTTTTTTTAGTACCAGCGCTTAATATCAAAGACAGAGGCTTAACTTGATTTCTTTTGATTTAAGTGGTTTCCATTCAGTTGAGACCTAACTCAGAGACCTGGGCTGACGACACATGCGTGTCAAAGATTTCCTTCATTATGATTTTAGGTCAATGTCACGCACTTACTCTGTTCTGCGATAGCTTTTGTTACTCACGTGCAGACCCATTCAAATACAGAAATGACATACACAGTCTGGCAAACAGCACATTTAAATATTTTAAGTACAATTCATAGATAAGTGCGTTTCAGCATCCAAGTAAAAAACATCATGTTTACTGTATATATATGAGACAATAACCATGTAAGTGCTTCAGTTGCTTTCTTTTAACAGATGTGCTCAAGGATGTGGTACAGAATTGTGACTACAGGAAAGCTCAAAGAGATGATGTTATTGTTATTCAAGGCGAAAAGGGCGACTGGTATGACCATGTAACCTCTGTTGATAGTTTTTTTTTTAATGAATTATGACTTTTAAGCGTCCGAGCACGCATCCTTTTGCATGACCTATGCTTTTATTTGAAAATACACATTTTTATCTAAAAAATTGTTTTAGTCCTTATTAGACTGTGTGTTGTGTGTTTTACAGTTCATTTTCGTTGTCTTGTTGAGCTTTGAGATGATGACCATTCCTGGGTATCGTTATCTTCTATAAGTTTGATGGGGAAACATGCGCGGCTCACTAGGCAGGTTTTCAGTAAACACTCATATTGAAATAGTTATTTATGTATTCTAATGTCCTGGGCCCTGTTGTTCAAAGCATTTTAGCTCAAAGAAGTCATTAGTCAATGTCTTCTAGTGCACATAAATTCAAGTGTTTCACTATTCTTTGCTGAAAAAATAAAAGAAGCTTTTGTACGCATATTTTCAGCTAAAAATAGCAGTGTTTGTGCGTATATGTTTAAAATTTCAACGTCTCGTTAACTATCGACGTCGTTCGTTTTGACCAACCGGGCCCTCATGAGGAAATAAGCTGATATATATAGAGGATCTTACATGAGTCCTCATGTATTATGGAATTTATTAAACGAGTTGGCGAAAAAGATAAGATGCGAGGCAATGCCGAGCATCTTATCGTTTTTTCCCAACGAGTTTTATAAATTCAATAATACAGGAGCACGAATGCAAGATTTATTTATCATATGACACATAAATCTCATTTCATTAGCAAATTTTGCACTAAAACGTCACGATTTTGGCTACAGAAAAAAGCGACGTTTTTAATGGACGTCAATGCAAATTGTAACGTTACGGCGTAATTTGCATCTAGTTGATTATCATTTTTATTGCATGGCTTTATTACACTCTCAGATCCGATGTCATATGATAAAAATAGGTTAAGTTTAGAAACATAACATTGTAAAGTATATTTTGTTCATAGTGCTGAACACAGATCTGCACTTGTATAATTTTGAAGATTTCTGATACTAATAAATAAACATATTTGCAACGCTGCAAAAACAATGTGCAGTAATTAGATGACAGATATAAAAAGTTCAAGGTTAATGTTAAAAGAAGACAAAAGAACCATCGATAAACTAATTGAACTATGCATTTTAAATCCTAAATTGCTGATTTTCCCAAGCAGGACAGTCCGCTCTTGAATTTTGACTATTCCGTTCATTGTTTGAGAGGGTGTTAATGTTGCTGTGATCAGGCGGCTCCATAGAAGCAGTCTGATCGAAGTCTACTTTGTTTGCAGATTCGCAAATATAAATGAGCTGCGACACGAAAAACAACAACAACAACAAAGTGGCATGTGTGCCCAGCGAAGACTCAGATCAGCTTGGACCCAGTCTGATAAGCCTTTGCAGTGCGCTTAAAGGGGGGCTAAGGGTCACAACTACCTTCATGCCAACAGCAAAGACTCTGATCAGACTGGGTAGATGCCCAGGCTGATCTGAGTATTCGCTGGGCGCACATGCCACTTTGTTGGTTTTTTTCGTGTCGCGGCTCAAATATTTTTTCTACAATGGGTTAAAGGGTAATTGATTTTATGTGTGACCTTTGACAAATTTTTTGTTCATTCATATTGAGAAAGCATTACAAATCGTTTATGTATTTTATTGTACATGTTTTTGTAGGAGTTTGAATTAAAATCCTTTTAAATATTTATGGAACTAATTTTCTGATACAAAGCTTAAATTCATACGTCATCGATTATTTTTGTTAACTGTTGATATTTATTATGCGCTTGAATACACTATCCATACGGTTTGCAAACATTTAATCTTTGGTGATAAATAAATAATTTTCCACAAAGTAAACAATTTTGATACATAAATGACATGTTTCTAATCCGCCACCAAACAGAACTGTCAATGTACAATCGATTTGGAGATTAAAATTAATTGAAGTACATACAGATTTAAGGACAGTGTGGGCAATCTTCTCTTCAGTTGAATGTCATGATGGCACGACTCATATTCAGTGGAATACCCTGAAAATCCTGGGAATGTCATTTTGCCCCTGAAAATTTAGTTTTGAATCAATAAAGGATATATAGTTTGAAAATGGGTAGGTACAACTATCGTTTTACTCTGGCAATAGACTAAGAACTATAAACATGTTATCATCTATGACAAACCCAACGAGAAAAAACTTAAATGGGAATTACAAAGACTCTGATCAGCATATGCACCTTTGCAAGTTCATTGGTCTTTGTTTTTAACTGTATAGATTACAGTGTTTATGCGAACGGAGAAGACTCTAATCAGACTGCGCGCCGCAGTCTGATTAGAGTCTTCTTCTTTCGCACAAGCGCCTCAGTCATCTACCCCTAAATTTTGTTAGTTTTGGATATTATTGTGACATGTGTTGCAGCTTTTACATCATTTTATCCGGACAGACGTCAGTTTACATCGATACTCTGAAGTCTGACAATGAAAATATGGCGAACACTGCGGCAGTTATGGATATTGCAGATGATATCAATGTTGACGCCAGTCTCGATATGGATGACGTCATTCCTGAGGGAAAGAAGAAAAAACAGCTTGATAGATCAAAATATGGAAAATTTATTATACATTTTGGTAAATTTTATAGCATTAAATAAATTATATATAGCGCAACTGGCAATCTGCTAGTTTATCATTTGAAAATATTATACCTGAAACTTAATTAATTTTATTAAACTTTTCATTTACTTTAAACAGCAGCGGGTAGAAATGGGTTAAATTCGGACCACTGTACCCTACTGCGTTAATATCTTTATTCATGCCAGAAAACATTAACTGCAAGAATGATACTTGAAATTTTGTAAGCACCACAAAATTTCACAAAAAAATACCCGTATTACAAAGACAGGCCAAAGTAATTAGTTGGCATGCAGAAGTTTAATGCTGGCTTATGCAGTTTATCTAAAATTGAACAAAATAGGCTGTGCTTAGCAATATATAAGTGGCGAATACCAGACATGTAATTATTACTGTAAACCCAACAGTTTCAAGCAGTGTAAACGTTGATTACATTAGATCTGCTCTTAACCCTTAATGCGCCAAAAAAACAGACGACAAAATATACATCTGCAGAATTTTCAAAAAATGGTTTGTCCAAGCGATATCATATTGAGAATTCAAACACTAGAGGGCAAACAGTGTATATCCAGATGAGGTGGCTCATTGAAAGGGTAGACTCGCCTCTTAGAACATAATGTGTATCACTTTTTCTTGTAGATGCTGGTAAGAGTTTCGGAGAGATTGCTCTGATCAGTGACGATTCCGTGCGCAATGCCACAGTGATAGCGGACGAAGAGACAGATTTGTTAGTAATACACAGGGGTCTTTTCAACAGATCTATGAAGGTAAAAATTGTTTAAACACGGATAAGTCACACAGGAAAGACCGCGACCACAAAGCACTGGACGCATAAGAAATCAGCACAGTTGCGCCATCTGACATCGTCAAACAGAGAGGAGCTTTAGTCAATTTAGAATGTAGAAAATAAAACTAAAAACTTTTTTTTTCATAGTTTGTGATACAGGTCCTGTTTAGGACGTTTAGCAGCTAATAGTCAATGAAATCAGTCATTATAATCACTGACGTGACTGTGTGCTCAGCAAAACGAATAAGTGTTTTTTCCGTTCATCTAAAAGAGTTAAAAATTTCAAAATCGATGTCATTCCATTATCTAGCCCCCTACCTTTGTTTTGTTTTGTAGTTTTAAAGTAATCTCATATGTCATAAACGTTATAGAAATAATGCCATCAATAGATCTAAACTCTTATTATTTCAGTTTTAAGAGTTCGAAAATCCGTTTTTGTCTCGCCTGCGAAGCAGAGGCGAGACATATGTATTGCTTTTCCGGTGTCGTCGTCGGCGTCGTCGTCGGCGGCGGCGTAAACTTTTGTCGATTTTTGCGTTTAGGTCATTTTCTCAGAAACTATAAGGGCTAGAGCCATGAAACTTGGGTCATGCATACATCTGGAAGAGTAGAGCTGAAAGCCATCATCAATGTTGAGTCTTGACCTAGATTTTACGGTTGACTGACTTCGCAATTTTTGTCGAGTTTTTGCGTTTAGGTCATTTTCTCAGAAACTATAAGGGTTAGAGCCGTGAAACTTGGGTCATGCATAGATCTGGAAGAGTAGAGCTGAAAGCCATCATCAATGTTGAGTCTTGACCTAGATTTTACGGTTGACTGACCTCGCAATTTTTTGTCGAGTTTTTGCGTTTAGGTCATTTTCTCAGAAACTATAAGGGTTAGAGCCGTGAAACTTGGGTCATTCATACATCTGGAAGAGAACAGCTGAAAGCCATCATCAATGTTGCGTCTTGACCTAGATTTTACGGTTGACTGACTTCGCACTTTTTTGTCGAGTTTTTGCGTTTAGGTCATTTTCTCAGAAACTATAAGGGCTAGAGCCATGAAACTTGGACCATGCATACATCTGAAAGAGTAACTTTCAAAGCCATCATCTGTATTAAGTCTTGACATACATTTTACGGTTGACTGACTTCGCAATTTTTGTCAAGTTTTTGCGTTAAGGTCTGTTACTCAGAAACTATAAGGGTTAGAGCCATGAAACTTGGGCCATGCATTCATCTGGAAGAGAAGAACTCAAAGTCATCATTGTTATTGAGTCTTTATCAACATTTTACGGTTGGCTGACTTTGCAATTTTTTGGCAAGTTTACGCGTTTAGTCTGTTTCTCAGAAACTGTAAGGGCTAGAGCCATGAAACTTGGTTCATTCATACATCTTTGCTGATTTAGCTCTGTTTTGTGACAAAGCGCCAGCAGGCGAGACACCGCATTCCGCGGAATTCTTGTCTTTTTGTATGTTTGTTTTATCTTTTATTCTAATTTATGTTTTTACATAAACAAAAATAGAAACTAAGTAAAGATAGGTGTTGTGGGTGCTCGAAATGCTTTGTGACCACCTATATGGAAAGAGCTGTCGCTTGTATTGTCTTACCTTAAACTTTATTTGTAAAAATTATTCATATACATACAAATACATTTGCATGGACACAAACAATTCATACAGAAGGAATTCAGGAGAAAGTCATTTTTTTGTCGAGCCCGCTTGCAGTGAGCGAGACATAGTTGTTACAACTTCAGTTCGGTGTATGTGCGTACGTACGTTAGTGCGTGCTTTAGTGCGTGCGTCCGACCGAATTTGTCCGGGCCATAACTTCTATATTTATGGATGGATTTCAAAATACTTTGGCACAATTGTTCTCCTTGATGAGCAGAAGTGCTATTTGAAACATTCGTTCAGGGAGGTCCAAGGTCAAGGTCACACTGGAAGTTCAAATGGCAAAATGCTCATATATTGAGCTTGTCTGAGCCATTACTTCTACAGTTATGGATGGATTTGAAAATTGTTTGGCACAATTGTTCTCCTAGATGAGTAGAAGTGCCATTTGAAACATATGGTCAGATAGGTCCAAGGTCACTTTTGAAAGTCAGATGATAAAAAACTGTCATAAATTGAGCTTGTCCGGGCCATAACAGTTACATTTATGCATAGATTTCAAAATAATTGGGCACAATTGTTCTCTTTGATAAGTAAAAGTGCATTTAAAACATTCGTTTAGGTAGGGCCAAGGTCAAGGTCACACTTGAAAGTCAAATGGTAAAATGCTCATAAATTGTGCTTGTCCGAGCCATAACTTCTACATTTATGGATGGATTTCAAAATAGATTGGCACAATTGTTCTCCTTGATAAGTAAAAGTGCAATTTGAAACATTTGCTCAGGCAGGTCTAAGGTCAAGGTCACTTTTGAAGGTCAGATGATAAAAACTGTCATAAATTGAGCTTGTCCGGGCCATAACAGCTACATATATGCATGGATTTCAAAATAATTTGGCACAATTGTACTCATTGATGTGTATAAGTGACATTTGAAACATTCGTTCAGGTAAGTCCAAGGTCAAGGTCACACATGAAGGTCAAATGATAAAAACTGTCAATAGTAGAGCTTGTCTACGCCATTACTTCTACGTTTAAATTGCATGAATTTCAAAATAATTTGGCACAATTGTTCAGGTTGGTCCAAGGTCAAGGTCACACTTCAAGGTCAAATTTAAAACTGTCGTAAATTGAGCTTGTCATGGCCATTAGTTCTACTTGTTTTCCTTAATGCAAAAAATTAAAAAAGAAATATGCCATATAAGCATGATATTGTTTGGCTTCTTTCTAGCAAGTGAGTGAAGCAGTTTGTCTTGACATAGTTATAGGTTAATAAAGCAAACAGCGGGCTCGACAAGTTGTTCCTGGACAGCCATCTAGTTTTTTTTTTCAAATCTGTCTCCCAATTACTTCATATTGCTGTTTCCTGTTTGGTGTCGCAGACGGAACGTGTAATCCCTGATAATTTCCCCTTTATTTGGTATTGAGAGCTGGTTTGTTTAATTTCTTTTCTTTCATTTCAATATATTCGATTTGCAAACTATGCCACTTTATTTCTCGAAGAAAAAAACAAAGAAATGATCAGAAGTTAACGAGTCTTTTATCGAGTTTATTTGAATTCTTCAGTAGAGTGGAGTCGGGTAATTTCGGACAGCGGGTAAATTCGGACATACCATTGCAAACAGTGAAAATCCAGATGAGACGGCTCATAATGAGCCGTCTCATCAGGATTTCCACTGTTTGCCCAGTTAATTTTGTTTAAATTCCAAAACAACTGACATATTAAGGAAATAATGTCACCGTCCGAATTTACCCGCTGTCCGAAGTTACCCGACTCTCCTCTAAAGGAAAAGGCATAAAGTTTGTCCATAACAAGAATGAAGAAATTCTGTAACAAATGCGTCAAAGCTAAGTGGAAGAGCATTGTTTTAAGAACTCGTTGACGCGATTGAAGGAGTGGATTGAAGACTCCAGAAAAGCTTTTCACCTCGAGCTTGTACAGTGCTGGCAAAACGATAAAGTCAAAAATTGATTTACGGCAATGCCTGACAGCTTTTAAATTTTAAAAGTTTACCCTCTGCGATGAAGTTGTAGATTCCCTGACTGCATGTGTTCATCTTTTTTGATGAAACATCATTTGAGCCGCGACACGAGAAAACCAACAATGTGGTTGTGCGCCCAGCGCAGACTCAGATCAGCCTGGGCATCCGCCCAGTCTGTTCAGAGTCTTCGCTGTCCGCATGGAGGTAGCTTAGACCCTTAGCTACCCTTTAAGCCCAAAGCGAAGGTTCTGATCAGACTGGGCGGATGCCCAGGCTGATCTGAGTCTGCGCTGGGCGCACTACCACTTTGTTGGTTTTCTCGTGTCGCGGCTCATTTCCATATTTCCATCCCAGCATGAACGATCACTGACCTTCTTACCTACACTGAGATCGCTGAATTCACAAATTGTGGTCATAACAGCTATTTCGATAGTTGGGTCGTTCATGTTCGAATTCAGACATTTCATTTGGTTTCCGTTTTTATTTCATTTATTTTTAATACATATATTTTCGAGAAGGGATACTTTTATCAAAAACATTTACGACAGTTGTACAAGAACCACGTGTGCAAATGAGCCATCTAGTCAATGGCATGACATGAACTAGGGGAGAGTCGGTAACTTCGGACAGCGGGGAAATTCGGGCACCGACATTATTTCCTTTATATGTGAGTTGTTTGGAACTAAAATAAAAAATAACTGGCCAAACAGAGAAAATCCTGATGAGACGGCTCACGATGAGCCGTCTCATCTGGATTTTCACTGTTTGCAATTGTATGTCCGAATTTACCCGCCTGTCCGAAGTTACCCGACTCCCCCTAGTCTGCTTATATATGGGTCTTCCATCAGTATTCCTCACTTTTCGCACAGTCATTTTATTTCATTCTTTCAGGCACAGCAAGAGAAAGAGTATGAAGAGAGAAAGGAGTTTATCTCCAATTGTCATCTCTTCTCAGGCTGGTCATCGAAATTTAAACATCTTCTCGAGATGAGTCTGCGCAAGGTGGTCTATCCGTTTGACACCCACATCATGAAACAGGGAGATCCTGTCACTGGGCTCTACTTTATTGTCAGGTAATTTGTGTACACCTTTAGCATCTTTAGAGCAACATAACCAAATGTTAGAAAGAACTCTACTACTCCAGTTCTCAGTCACACAAACAAACCTCTTCAGCATCTGTGGACGTCAACCCCGGCTTTTCTATACTTTCGAAAAGCAGTAATACAGGGTCTACACCATACTTTGTACATCTTATTCATAAATTCAGTGCTCCAGATAAGAATGGGTAACAGAGATAAGTTTGGGATAATTATCCATATTTCTCAACAAAAACATATTTTGTGACCCATCATTAGAACCGCCTCATCGAGACGGTTCTAATGAGGGGTCACAACATATGTTTTCGTTGAGAAATAAGAAAAATTATATTTGAATTATCCCTGTTACCCCTTCTTATCTGGAGAACTGGCATAATGAAGTGCATTCAGCTCGCACTTATTGTTATCAAATAGTTGACACTATCATTATGCATTGCTATTCGTGTTTGATTTGATAATCTTCATTTAGTGTCAACTTCATTTCTTAATTGTGGAAACGCACTAATAAATCAGACGGCAAATTCGTGCAGGCCAAATATTTATGTGGCTCTGTATTTCGAAGATAGAACAATTTCATAACTTTCAAGCCCACGACAAGTAACTCACCAAAATATAAGGGCCGACACCTAAAGCTGGGAAGTTTAATTGAGATTGATTAGTAATATTTCTTGGTTTAAACGATATTTTATTCATATAAAATATACTGACAAGACATATACATGTAATATTCATTGAGGATCTGAACGGAAGCATATTGCTTATAGAGTTCATTTCGTAGAGTAATATTTCTTGTGTACAAAGCAACCATTTATAACATTTTCAGCGGTCAAGCCAAAGTGGTAACGAACCCTTCTCGCCACAAACAACAATATCCAGGTCTGCTGACAACTGTCTCACTGCTTGAGCAGGAGTTTGGAAGGTAATATCGATGATATAATATATTCAGAAAACACGTCTGTATATATGAAGTCTAAAAAAAGAATGTACACGTCAAGTTTCAAACGGATTTTCAGCTAGTGGCCTTTTTGCTCTGACAGTTGATGTCAGCAGTATTTTCCATTTACACAACTGCAGTGATTTAAATTCAGTTTACATACCCTTTTCTCTGGTGATCTGTTACTTTATGTATTTGGAACAATATCGGAATCTAGAATGAAAAATAGGTGCCTGTAAAATCGATTGATCCGCCGCTCCCTCTACCGCCTCCACGCCCTCAACAAGAAGTTTTTTTATCAATGCACGTTCTAAGGTCATGGTTTTCTTGCAATTTTATATAATTGCAATTTTATTAGTTTTTGTTCAAGAATTCAGAAGCTTACCTATCTTCTATTTATGTTATTATTATTATTTTTTCATCGTTTTCCCTGTCAATATCAAAAGCTAGAAAGAGTATAAGAATCGCTAGAGGGTAGACAAAATCACATAAAAATTCAGGCATCTGATAGAAAAAAATGTATGCTTAACGTTCATATTCCTTGTCATTTTATAGGCAAAACAAAGAAAACATCGACAAAAAGCAATCGAACGGATTAATACAACAACAAATACGAATTCGACGACAGGAAGGATATGCAGCAGCCGAGAAAAGACAGATGTCGAAAACAGTGGATCTTTGTTGTGTTGAAGGACAAGAAATACAAGGTGAGAACTTAGATATTATTCCTTGATAAAATAAAACATTTGCTTTCATTTTCCTTTCTCCATTGATTATTTCTTTAGTAAATTTGGAAGTATTTCGTGCGTTGTGAAAAGTGATTTTTTATGTTTTACGGTCTCACTTTTATCAAGCCGCTCGTTAAGCAGAGATGGTCAAAACCGGTGCTCCCGGTAAAACAAAAAAAAAAAAAAAAAAAAAAAAAAAAAAAACACCAGACCCCGAGGTTATGAAATGCCAACTAATATTCATAAGCAGAGAAAATTACATACCCAGCTAAACTGAGCAAGAAAACAACTGCACTTAACATTTATTTGCTATTTATTAGCAGGTAAAATTTCATGATCAGCTGAGTTGAGCATGAAGAAAGTTTTATAACCTCGGGACCTGATCTTTCAAAAGCAGAACGTATTTCTCATTTTTGTTTCGAAAGAGGCTCGAACCCACAGTGATGACAGACCTACTGTGTAAGTGTCAGCGCTCTTATACACTAGGTCCGCTAAGGTGAATAAAAAATTAGTATGTAGTCAGTATAGAATTTGACTCAACAGAATGCAACAAGAAATTATTTCAATGTTACAATAGACGACAACCGTAGAAATGTAACTTTTTTGCTTTCAGGTGATCTAGAAACAGTTATGGAAATGTCAACGTGTGCTTGCACGGTAACATGTACAGCAACCACAACTGTGTTCATTTTGGATGATAAGAATTACGAACGTCTAGTTCTAAGGAAGAACGCTCATACAATTCAGAGACTAAAGGAAGGTGTTCTACGAAAATTACGCGGTAGACTGACAATTCCTAGCGGCCGTCTGATTCCGCTCTTAAAAGTAGCTCATGATAAACTTAGTGAAGAACTGAAGCCGAAAGTGAGGGTATCAGCTAAGAAAGAAACTATGGAAAAAGATAAACAAGCGGTTATATCGCAAATGGTTAAGCTTTATATGCAAGGAAAAACTCCTTTAATAGACCCGTTGCTGCCCGATTCTTTCTACAACAGACTAAAAACAGAAAAGAAAAATTCTCAGCTGGAAAGCCGGGCTCGGCAAAAAATCGAACAAGAACGTGCATTTAGGAGGAGACATAGAACAGTACCGCGCAGTTTAAAACAGTTACAGAATGGTGCTGCTGAAACTGAACTTCTGTATCCCGACGGTGGTTGGCTGTCCTCTCCCTCAAGCAGCAAGGAACGAATTCTTCGTCCCCGTACAGCTATTGGTATTGAAGGACAGTCTGCTTCTGACTCTTCTGTTTTAGCACGTCCTAAGACAGCTATCGGCAAAACCAGTGGCGTAGTAAATGGTGTATTTCATCTCACACAGTGTGAATCCAGCGAGGACTTTGGTCAGACAGTAAAAGAGAAAACAGTATCCGTTGCAGATGAGTATGATCATGTATTTCAGCAACTGGAAGCAATACAGAAAGAAAAGAGCGAAACACGGGCTAAAGTAATTTGCAATACGGCTGCCAAAACGGAACTGCGTCATGATGCAGATCGCGCTCGACTAGGTTTTCCCCCAGAAGACATGTTTGATGATCAGGATGACGATTATTTTGATTGGGAGACAAGTGCTAATAACCTAAAGGCTCTCCAAGATAGAATTCGAACTTTTTGTGGTACTGTTAGTATGAGAAGAAATAGTGATCCTCTAAGGATTAATGAAATGAAATCATTTCAACTTCAGGTAAGTTCTGCTGCTGTTTTTTTTTTTTTTTCAAAATTAAATGTGCTTTTTACCACTTTGGGACAAGTCAGTAAAACATTATGATTATATAGGGGAATTTGGGGGAATATGGTCCGTTGGAGAATATGGTCCACCGGGAATAAAACAAACAATTTTAAGCCCCAGTCACACATTCACGGTTCAGGCCACGGTTCACCACGGTTTCACAAACCGTAGCATACCGTCGTGATTCGTAGTAGCACGTTAGATGCATCCGTCGTTTTCCGTAATGATCCCTGAAGAACCGTGGTGATCCGGAAGTCGCTAAGGAAGTTTTAAACTGTTTAAAACTTCCGTAGTGAACCGTGGTGGCTTGTGGGCGTGGCCTAAACCGTAGCGCGACCATAACAGAATCGTGCTCATTCGTAGCGCTACCGTAGGTGTATCCGTGATTATCCCTGGCTTTCCGTCGGTATTCGTAGACAACCGTGGTAGTTTTGTCACCATGAAAACTCGCTTTTCATACGAGTGAAAAACGTTCCCAGACTCGAAAGTTTATGATCTTGGTTTACTTTCCTTGTCAATGCAAAATGCCTACTCAAAATTAATTTTTAGTGTAATTTTTTCATTTGTTAACCGAATTTCAAAATTTTTGCTGCACATTTTAGGAAAAATTTAGTATTATATAATACCATAAATACTTTCGTTGCCTGCAAACAAATAAAACATCATCAACAAAAATCATTATCATGACCACCGTTAAACCGTAGACAATCGTAGGAGCCCGTGGCGCTACCGGTTTGAGTCGCACTGGCACCGTATCGTCCCGTAGTAGCACCGTAAGCGTCCGTAATGCGACCATTGAATACCCTTGTTTTCCGTAGTGCTGCCGCCATGCACCGTCGTATATTCGTAGATGATCCGTACAGACACCGTGAGAAACCCTAACGGAACCCTGGCAAACCGTAAAGAAATGGGATTTTCTACGGTTCATCCGGGTTTTGCCGTCTAGGTCAAGCCGTGGTGAATCGTGGCGAACCGTAGCCTGATCCGTGAATGTGTGACTGGGGCTTTAATGCCAAAAGGTTACTACAATCAAACTATATCCAAACTAAAATATTTGTGTATTATCACTTTCGCGTACCAACACAAATTTTGAAATCTATCTTAAAGAATAATATTTTTAGACGCTTTTAAAAGGGGGGTGGGGGGGGGGGGGGCTACCTGATTTTTCTGTCAAAAAAAAACGTGCCAATGTAAGAAAACTGTTTCAAATTAAATGAGTTAATTCTATGTAGCTGGCGAAAATTTTCCTAGGTATACATCTAAATATCAACAGAACTCCCTCTCAAAGCTGTTAGAAACAATCTTTTGTTTGGAAAGCGAATGGAAATTTCCCTTTTTTTTCATTTTCATAGTACATTGGCTTGTTTGGGGTAATATGGTCCACCCAAAACTACAATGTTGAAATTCCGTTTGGGGTAATATGGTCCACCATGGCATTACATCTTAAACTTATCACAAGTGACGAAAATGCCTTGTTTGTTGGAAATACAGTCGAACCTGTCTTAGGGCGCGTTTACACGAGCAAAGTTTCTATGTCACAGAAACTTTAACAAAGAAAGTATGACAAACATTTTGCGTTTACACGGAGCAAATTATTTGTTAAAGAAAATGTGCCATAGAATCTTTGTCACATAAACTTTAGCAATGAAATATTTGCTGCAGTGTTCACACGACCAAATATTATTCGTCAAAGTTACCTGCAGCGATGAAACAAAATCTTTGTCACATTTTCCACGCTTGTAGCAATGTTCTTTGTTACATAATCTTTAGCAAAGTTCTCCGTTTACAAGGACAAATTTAATTTATCGAAGTAACTTTAACATATATATTTGTCAAAGAAACATTGTCATATTTTGGCATTTACACGAGCAAATTTTTCTGTGACAAACCTACTTTGTCATAGAAACTTTGGTCGTGTAAACGCGCCCTTAAGGGGTCGGTCACTGAATTAAGGGATCTACCTGTCTTTAGCAGCCATTCTTTGGGGTCCCTTAAACCAAAATACAGTGCAAATGAACCTGTATTAAGGGGTCATCTGTCTTAAGCATCCAGTTTTTGTGGGTCCCCTGGGGTGACCCCTTAAGACAGGTTTGACTGTATTTGCAAACTAACGTTCAATTCCACTTTATAAGGTACTGTAGTCTGAATGTATATTTCTCTGATAGAATTTTCACGCCTGGTAAACTATCACAGGTACCTCCGGCGGAGGTACCGATAAAAAGTTGTGACAGACACCTGGAGCTGCCTGTGACTGTCAAAAAATGACAACAAACGGTAGGTATTCCTCTTTTTTTAACAAAATATTAAATAACCAGGGAGTTTATTAAAAAAACAAAAAGTGCTATTCGACCCTTATAGACATAAAGTTTTGTCACACATTATATCCCCCTGAACTTTCCATATTAACCAAAGATACGACTTTTGAAGTAGCTTTGATGTCAGCCCACAGTACTCAAAACATAAAATTCAGCCGTTTTCGGTCTAAATGCAGTGATCTTGCATACGAATCTGTTTTTCTCGGCACACTGGTGTTAAGGTAACCTCCTTGCTCAAATATAAATGTCGATTGACTACAAATAAGGCTTGATTTTTTTCAAAACAACAGCTGGAGGTGCCTGCAAGGGTGTGGAGATGCCTGTGATGTAAGCAAATATAGTGAAAATCTGAATAGTTATTGCAGCTGGAAATATTGACATCTTCTCTAAACCACTGCCTGGAAAGAACAATTCATTCAACGTCTCATTACGCTATCATAATGCGTATATCATGAAATTCCATGATAAACTTTCTAAAACACCATCTCAAAGAGTTATTGCCCAATGTGTTTCCGCTTCTGTTAGTCAAACATTGGCGAATTTCACATAGTTGCTGAAAATTAACTGCCTAATTCAGTGTTAGAATCGTTATAAAATGCGCGCTTAAATTAGAGTCAACATTTTGTGACTGGTGATGACTGTGATCGGGAAGTGCTGGCTGTGAGTCATTCCAACTTGTCAGAAATTGTCGAGGTCACACGTCATGCCAGCTACACGTATGGTGTGTCAAACTGTCAAAATTGCCGATACCCGCCAACAGGCGTACACGTACAGGTATCTATAGTGTTGATCCTTTTGGTACCTCAAATGTGTCGCTCGCATGTGTCGTATGACGCTCACTGTATGTGTTAACTTTGTGGTAACTGGAGTTATAGGTGCTACAAGTGTTTCAGTCTGGGTAGTTTTGAATTGTTGGCGCAAGAATCCATATACTTCCGCAAGGCCTACAGATTACGTCATCGGCAGGTGACATGTTCTCAATATTACATCGTTTAGTATATTGAAGTGATCGGAATCTTACTGTAAATAACATGTAATTCAAAGTCTCCGAATAGCCACTGCATCAAATTTGATAACAAAAGAGCACTTTTACTACATAAAAGTCATCTTCTGAAACGTTGTTTTTGCAAAAGTTTCGAGTAGCTAGCATGGCGTGTGACCTCGACAATTTCTAACGATTTGGAATTACTAACAGGCAGTCATCACCATTCACAAAAACGCTGCCTCATATTTAAGCGCATTTCTTAACTATTCTAACACTGAATTAGGCAGTAAATTTTCAACAGCTACGCACAACTCGTCAATGTTTGACTAACAGATATGGAAACAAAACAGACAATACCTCTTTAAGATGATCTGCTATGGATTTTGGATTTCTGTTGTGAAGCATCAATGTTACGTGTTCTTATGTCCGCTTGTCTGTAGTCTTCTGGCAGTAAGGTCCTGTACAGCTGCCCACTTTCCTTTCTGGTTTGTTTTGTAATTTAAAATATAAATAGGTAAAACAGAAGTTAGCGTTGTTTTCATTTGGGGTAGGTGAATTTCCACTTGTCTGTGAAAGAGCTCTTTATTCGGCTTACCATGCATGTCTTTTATGAACTATTGCCAGCATGTACTTACTTCCATCTTGGTTTGGAGAGCAGGATGTAGAATCTGATTGTATAGGAGAAAACGCTGTGACGTCATGATAAGGACTGCAAGGGGATTTCCCGCTCTGGTTGGCAAAGAGTCGATAGTCAGTCACGCTATATTGAACGTTAAGGGGTCGAAGTTAAAATATGTAATTAAAGGGAAATCACCTCAATGTTCGTGCGCATACGTTTTGACGCAGCGTCATTCTTTCCCGCCACGGTTATCATGACGTCGTTTTGCCGTTTCACGTTGGTAATACCAATTAAAATGCCTGTGCTGTCGACCGAGCCATTTTGTCACCATCTTTACAAGCAAAAGTGGTTATCGACCGAGAAAATTGACAGCAGTATAAGCTCAGTCGACTATTATAATCAATGGTATCATTTACTGCTCAGTAAACAGTTGCAGTCTGTGTCGATAGCAACCTTGCACAATACCGTCTCAGTCGACAGCACAAGGAGGCAAATTGTTATTACTGGCCCAAAATATTTTTGTGTATAAAGTAAATCTATTTTTTTTTAAATATATGTCAGTTCATTTACCCTCAGAACAAAAAGTTATGCAACTTTTGATACTCAACTAGAAATAAAGGAATTAGACATAATTTAAAGGATTCAAACAATTTTGTTGATGAGCCTGGGTTGCTCAGTAGGTTAAGCGCCGGTCTGCCGATCTAGCGGTTCTGGGTTCTTTTTCCGCACAAGGCAGAAGTCCTTTTAACCGTAAACAGGGTTTCATTGCACACAGCCTTTCATTACCACCCTCCCATCCTCCTGGTATGAAATTGCAAATCATCCACCCATCTGCTTCCAGGATTTAACGCAGGTGATACAAACAAGAAGTTCAGCTAAGATTTATACATAATTTTACAACGGCCAAGCAGAACTTTCCATAGGACTCAGAGATTGTCAATGGGAGCAGGGAAAACTGGCTGCTCATCTTCGGAAATTGGTCTTAGCACTAATGATAAAATGAAATCATGCACCACGGACCAAGCTTTGATGATGTTTCTGTGAAAATACATGTAGGGCAGTGGCTGGATCCAATATACAATGTTCATGTATGAGCTTGTTCATCAGATATAAATGGAATATACTCCTGTCCCTGAAAAAATTTCGAATATTCTATGAGAAATAACAATGGCCATGCTGCCTAGTTTCAGTCCTTGGAATTTCTCTCATTACTGCGTTGTCTGCATACGAGAAAATTTTGGAGGCGACAGTTTAATACAGACTATATTTTTCAAGACGTAAGGGCTTTGCTGAAAATGAACAGAGAATTACATTGCTATGAACAAGCCTCGAACGGTAAGAGCGTTATCCATATGGCCGTTAATGGCGCGAAATAGAAAGCGACGTCAACGCAAAAAACATTGACGTCAAGGCGCTTTTATGAAAACCGCGCCAAATAAAAGTGGTTTTCCTTCCATAACTCGAATATTTGGCCGATGACCTATATTTTTAATTAGCTTATTTGCACGGAGTTGATCAATCCTGTACCATATCAAAACTATATAAAAATTTCAATGGTGGAACTTTTTTTATGGAGGGAATTCCACGTTTTTTCCAATACCGGAAAACGGCGGGAAATAAAAAATTGCAAATAACGTATATAATGAGGCAAACGACGATGGGAATTTTGATGTTCAAACAAAGAGACAAGAAAGAAGACTTCATTAATCTTTATTTCGAAACGATCGGTCATCTAATATCTCGTATAAAGTCTTCGAAATAGAAATAGCCATGTTTCACACAGGCACATAGATGGCGCTGCATTATCTCAAAAAGTAGTACGGTGACCCCATTTTTTGATTTCCATTTTTCACTCAGTATATAATATTCTACCACTATGTGAAGTTTCAACAAAATCTCAATGGCAGATTTTATAGGGTGATTTCCCTTTAAACATGTCTGGTATTTTGCGCATTATGATGCATATTTTTTTATATAATGATGACGCTGAGAAGTGTAGGTATCTGAGTGTGAAATATTGTTTTATTGTCTCTCATAATGCATTTAAATTGGTTCCACATGAAGTGCTTTAAAATATACGTTTTATCATGGATGCTTTAAAAAATTATTTGTGTCTCTATCTGGTGTACATTTGTCTGATCATAAACCGGTTGTTTATTATTTGTAAATGAATGTACCCGGTATTCAGTGGGTGTTTTAATAAGGGATGTCTTTAATTATCATATTTCAAAGAACGCCGCTGCTGTCTTGCAGTGACAATCATTCAGATTTAATAAACAAACTGTTTTGGCGGTGCGGCTAATTAACACATCAAATAGAACTCGATTATTACAATCACTGGTATTATAATATTAATTTGTTTGTCTCTTTATATACTATCACGGACAAACAATTAGAGAGAGAGAAAGAGAGAGAGAGAGAGAGAGAGAGAGAGAGAAGGAGAGATAGAGATTGTTGTTTAGATGTCATGAGCTCGGACTAAATGATGTGGTAATAACTGATAGCCATTTCAAAACATACATGTAGAAGGTTCTCTGTTTGACATTACCGTTTTATAACATCCTCTTTTGAATCGCATTCATGAATTTTAATTTATTTTCTCATTTATTTATTAAATGTTCTTTCCCTAAGACCAGATCAAATTTTTTGTTAATTTTGCATTAGTTCTCATCAGATACTAGTTTCCATATTTTATTGTATCTTTCATTTCCTAATATCCCTGTTATATAAATTTACAAATCTCTTTGATCGTCGAAAAACTTAAAATACTGAAGTTCAATACTTCCGATTTATTTTTATTTTATATAATTATTTCTTTTTCAGTCGAAGTTATTAAGAGAAACAGTCCGGGTCCGGAGCGAGTCAATATATTTCTTGCACACCGGATAAGGATATCCGCGTGCTTCCCCTGTACCTACAAATCTTATCTCATCCATGTTATCTCACCCAGGACCGGATAAAAATCACGAGCATTAAATGCATTGGTTGTAATGGAGGTCACGTATCTGCGTCGTCAAGTGATGTTGGCGTTTTAGATGATTACGTCATGAAAACGGCAAAATGACGTCAGTTTATGAATGCCAGACGTTGACGTAAAGAACCGAATGGCGGCCGTTGAAAACGGCGCCTTCTTTTAAAGTCTAATAGAAACCTCTGAGGCACTAAAATTACGCATTTTAAAAAGTTCTAAAGATAATACAAAACGTAGTGCGCAAGAAAAAGTATCTATCATGGGTGTGAGGTGTGGATAGAAAAATCCGTCACGAGGGTCACTGTTCGGCATCACTCAGAAAAATCCGTCACTCGGGATCACTGTTCGGCATCACTCGGCAAGCCTCGTGATGCCGAACAGTGACCCTCGTGACGGATTTTTCTATCCACACCTCACACCCATGATAGATACTTATAGTCCAGACCGAGTAATTAAATGAATTTAAGTAATTAAACATGTTAAATAACTCTCTTTTTCGCGCGACAAGCGATTATGACAATATTCGCAAAGGTTTCATCGGTTGCTATTTATTCGAAGCCTTCCAAAGTTTCAACGGTTAATTTTCAGCAAAATCCCATATTAGACCACTGGCTGTCGCTATCTTTTTGCCAACCAATCCACCCACGTGATCATCCGATGACGTCACTGCGGGGATTCCCGTTATCTCCTATAAGTTCATGATCATTGTCTGTCGTTTTTAACAATACTATGCTTGATATTCGCATTATGATAGATTCAATTACGGCGTTGAATGAACGATTCTTTCAAGGCAGTGGTCTAGAGATGAAGAATATCAATATTTGCAACCGCTATAAATCTTCAGATTTTCGCTATATTTTCTTACATCACAGGCACCTCCATTCCATCACAGGCACCTCCAGTTGTTTTTTTTACCGATCCAGCCTTATTTGGAGTTAATCGGCATCTATATTTGGGCAAGGAGGTTTACTTTACGTCAGTGTATCCAGAACAACAGATTCTTATGCAAGAAAAGTGCATTTAGGACCTAAAACAACCGATTTGTCCTTGTTTTGAGTACTTTCGACTGACCTTAAAGCCACTTCAAAAGTCATATCTTCTGAATATATGTAAAGTTCCCGGGGATATACTGTGTGACAAAACTTAATGTATATAAGGGTCGAATAGCATTCTTTGATTTTCAATAAACTCCCTGGTTATAATGTATTTTATCAAAAAAGACAAATACCTACCGTTTTTTGTTTATTTTAGGTCCGTCACAGGTAGCTCCGGATGCCTGTCACAACATTTTATCGGTACCTCCGAGGAGGTACCTGTGATAGTTTACCAGGCGTGATTTTATTAAATGTGAAATAAATGCACAAAGGTGACTTTATTCCGAAAACTTCAAGAAATGGTTATTTTGTACGCAGTTTTCCACTGTAGCGTTTATAGCCAAAAATTTCTTCAGACTGATAATTTGAGCATAATATTTGATTTTTAGGACACGACAACATGTACATAATGCAAAGAAATTTAACTCCTATGCCTCATATATAAATATCATTACATGTTGCGTTCAAACTTATCTGCCTATTAGAGTGGACCATATTACCTCAAAAGTTTGGGGTAATATGGTCCACCCACTAGGTATTCCTCGATTTCCTTTCGTTGACTGGGCGGTGCTTATTTCTGACCTTACCTTCGACGAGTATGTTTTCTAAAAAGGTATAGTGCGGTAATGATTTTTATGCTCACTCGCACAGAACAAAGCTCACCTTTACAAAAGGCACGGAATGATCGGAGATCGCACAACAATATTATTTTTTATTTCTTTCAACCCAGCATACAGACAGCGTCTAAACAACCTTATGACGACGTCGATGCATCGTTATGACATCGGTACAACCTTGTATGTATACACGTCAATAAAGCGTTATAACGTTGCATCGACGTTCCTCCGACGTCGTTTCGACGTAGTGTGCCTGTATGGAAACTGATGATCATTTGCGATGACTGATAGCGTTTACCAGGCATTTTTAATCTGCCAATTATGCGTAACAACTCATAAGCATGCTACTTTACCGATTTTCCATGTGGACTGCTCGATTTTGACATTGAATGGCAAGCCTCTAACAGCACCGCCCAGTCAACGAAAGGAAATCGAGGAATACATATTATTGATTTTCTCTCCGAAAGTGTAGGGTAAAACCAAATATTTTGAATATACTATTGCACGTTGGATGTATTTCTTTCTGTAAATAAAGATCAGAATAATCCAAACTCGAAACTGAGGTCAGTGTAATCAAGAGAATGCTTAAGCGGTCCATATTCCCCCAAATTACCCTATATATGATGTTTGTGCATGTCGTGCTATCTTCTGAACATCTGCATAAAAATACGTAATGAAAAGAGGGTACCTGGTCATTGCCTATCTTTTTACTTTATTGGTGTCTGATCGAAGCTTGTGTCTCACTCTGTCTCGCATCGCCTGTTTCCAGCTTAACTGAGCAGGTGAGGAAAGTCTCATCCCAATACTTTTGCGCCTTTCCATTCCGCTCGTGAAATAGCTGTCTTACAAGGCTGTTACTATCATGACCATAGTGGTTTGAACCGGCCTATTAACATTTTACGTGTAATCAGATGGCTCAAGAAGAGATGCTGAGACAAATAAATCTATTAAGAGGTCCACCAATAATCACCAGAAGAGCAGTGTATGATTCTGACTAAACGGTGCAAACATCATCGTATCAAACCCGATGCGGCGTCGCGCCAACGCTTTCCTTTTTTGGTGATAATGCTTGCGAATCCCTAACAAACACAAAATAAAGCCCGATATGTTGTGTTTGTGTGAGGGATTTGCAGGCATTTACACATCGATCATGAAAATCGTAAAAAAAAAGAAATGCATTCCTAATTCCAGAAGTGTTCGTTCAGCTGCATCGTTCAGCTGCATCGATAGCACGGATGAAAGCGTCTCACGAAATCAGAGACCCGTAAGCTCGCCAGCACATTCCATCTGAAATTACAAACGTCTCTGTCTTGCCTATCCATTTTCAATCTATATCCATGCCTGCCGGGAACACACCAAAAATAGTCAATGTTTCAAACAAAACCGCTGTCCAGGGCTCCGTCATTTTGAAATCGTCACAACGGACTTTTGATATGCCGCTGACATTAAGCCATAATGAAGGTCTTGCACGCTCTTGCTTCGGTCATCTGAATAAAAAATGGGCTTAAATCTGTATTTATATTAACAATTTCGAAATTGCACATTCTAGATAACAGTAGAAAAACAAATTCGGAAGAGTCGCATATGAATACAAAGTCAGCAGGATTTATCAATGTATAAACTCCTCTCTGGGTATACTGTCTGCTAATCATTTGTTTGGAGATTGCGCTGAAAATAAGCTGTTTTATTAGATGATATGCCTGATGTGGATAATTGTGGTTATAGATGTAACTTTCAAATTTTCCTTGTAGGGACAAGATAATGTGCCAATGGCTGGCGGCACCGTGTTTGTGAAGAGAAAACCCTGTTTATATCCGCCCAAAGCCCGGGTAGGTGACGATGTACACCAACATATACGACGGTTTATGATCACAAAAGAAGCCGTCTCGTCGTCATATTCAATGAACAGTCGTCCAAAGTCAAGAGCAAGTCGTCCGAAATCTGCATGGTGACGAAATCAGCATGAATCACGGAGAAGGCGAAGGTAGCCAGCAGATTACCTGTAGCCTAGTAGCTTTGGAAAGGCTAGTTGACCTAACTCCTAAAACAGCTGTAGGAAGTCAAACTAGTCCAACATGTGTATGACGACGAAGGGGCAGACACTTGTTCAGAGTGGCAGTGCAATTAACTAGTGACACCATCATGCCTCGCAATATCGAAGCAGGTGGTTTATCAATGTGGATATGAGTAGGTATTAATGGTAATGTCTCCTTTTTTATGCGTAGACGACTTAGATATAAGTCTCAGGCATAAAGACGATGAGAAGTGAATAAAAGTTAATACAGACGATGATAAGGCTTTTGAAAGCGTTATATTGCTGAGTGGGTAGAAAAGTGCTTATGCTTTGTCGCAGTTTTTTTTTTCCAATAATAAAACCTATAATACCATGCTTCTTTCTTTTCTTACATTTCTATCAGCAGACAACTTGTTGCACGCATCGGATGTGTGACCATGCATATACCATTTGTTATGAGGCTTAGGCCTACTACCCGGTCCAAAAACTTTGTGGATTTTATTTGCATCAACAAATACATGTAATGAGAAGTTATGACATTCTTTATCATTGCTACGTTAGAATGGTCATGGGACATTTATAACACGAAATTAATGACTTGATAATATTTATTTGTTTGAGAAAATCTGAATTTACCGTTTCAAGAATTACAGTATGCAATGTCATTGAAAATCATGACGTCTCATGGGACATTTATAACACGAAATTAATGACTTGATAATATTTATTTGTTTGAGAAAATCTGAATTTTCCGTTTCAAGAATTACAGTATGCAATGTCATTGAAAATCATGACGTCTTAGATATGTAACCATAGCAACTATGGAATTAACAAATGTTTTGCTTAGTACCTTGGCATAATGGTCTTGATGACGTCACTTTGAAATCGATATGGACTCCTATTTGCTATGGAAAAGATTTATGACGTCACTGAAGAGGCTTTATTAGCCGAAACTACGTAGTCTGGCCCATGTTCCTTCCTATGAATGTATTCTCTGCTCTTGAAGGAACTCTTTCAGATTTTAATTTTACCTCACTGCAGCTGGTGTTGTGCCGTGTGGCGGCCGTAAAACGTCTCCCCGTACATCATCCATAGTGCAGATTATATTTTCTTTTCGTCCTTTGAGATCAGAGGATATATTCTGAGAAATCTGAAATTTTAGATTGGTTTATACTCATATTCTAAGCCATCATTTTATATATTATTTGGACCTTTTTTGATACTAATCAGTCTTTGAATCGGCTGTCCAATTGAGATTATGAAATTACAGTATGCTCTTCTCTGGTTTCGTCACCAGATATTGTCAGGGTCACTGAGGAGGCTTTATTAGCCGAAACTACGTAGTCTGGCCCATGTTCCTTCTTATGAATGTATTCTCTGCTCTTGAAGGAACTCTTTCAGATTTTAATTGGTATGGGAGCATGGCAAACAATGTTTGTCCATCAATTTTTGAATGACATTACTAACTGAAATTCTTTCAACAGATTTTCTCTCAATTATTCTCAAATTATTTAATTTCGTATTTCAGTGATTTTTGTCTTTCTGTCTGCCCATTTGGCGTGCACAGTATAGACTTTGTGTGAACATCTTCTGCAAATTCCAGTGGATTTTGTTTAAACTTGGTAAACTTTTTGTACACAAGGATGTGCAAATGGCTTTCGAATGGATATAGATCTATATTAGTTTTGACAGAGTTGCAGCGTTCTGAACTTTTTGTGTGTAATCAACCCTTTTCACAGATTTTGTAAAACTGTTTCTGCATAATTGCATAAACATTGTAAACATAAGAAACCTGTGCATGTGACTTTCTGATTGAAATAAAAAATTGATTGAATTACCTTAGTCATTTGGGGCCCTTTTAGGTCAAGAGTTTGTAAATCAACTCCTTCCATAATTTTCAATGACTTTTTTAAACTTTGTGCATATATTGCGGGCATATAAGACATGTACCTGGCTTTTTGACAGCAATGAAAAAACGATTGAATAACAGCATTTTGAAGTATCATTTACAAGTAAACTTTTTCAATTTTAGGGTATAGTGTGTAATGATTTGCACATATATTGGTGACGTAATGAATATGTCCATGTTTCGGAACTTTTCTCATTCTAAGGTACAGAGCTCAGAGTAAAAGCAAATTCCTTCTTTCCAGAGCAACCCCAGTAGCAATGTGGATATCCTATCATGGAAGCATTAATACTACTCCAGTAAAATGTTCCTCCTGTAAATGTGGCGGCAAAAGTATGGCAATTTGTCAATGCACCTAAACACTTTAAGTGCCAGAGACAACAAGGGCTTTGTAAGCTGCACATAATACGCCCGTTTAAATGTCATAAAGGAGTTACAGAATGAACAAGACTGTTTACAAAAGGATAGACAGACAGACGAACACAGGCAACCACTCTATAATTAATGACTGCAACATTACTTATATATTTAACACATCAAATTCTATTAGTAGCCAAAGAGGATCAGCTTCCAAGCAGGTTAGTAATGCCCAAGTCAAACTTGGGAGATAAACTATACTAGATATATCATTCTTGGTCCTAATACATTCCCTTGAAAATATACACATCAACATTAAGTAGTGTTAAAATATTTTAAACTGTTAAGAGTAAACAGGAAATTTATGCAAGGGCAGATCATTCAGTAAGTAAGCCAGAGTTGTGGTTCTTGCTCAGGATACATTGCCCAATTATTATACACATTCCTACAAAGTTTCAAGAGTTGTGGTTCTTGCTAAGGATACATTGCCCAATTATTATACACATTCCTACAAAGTTTCATTCTAATATTTCAAAAGGTTCAGGAGATATGGAGTGAATGAGAAACGCCTAAACTACTAATCAAAGGGAGGTTACTCCAAAATTAAGAAAGGGGGAGCAACCATTCTTATATGCGGCACATGGTCTTGTGATCATGCACATAGCTATAATGTTTCATCATGATATTCCAAATGGTTACCAAGTTAAGGTATGCACAAGATAAGTATACACAAAAATAGCCTAAAAGAACTAATTAAAGGGATGTAACTCTAAAATGAAGAAAGGGAGAGCAGCCATTTTTGTACGCGACACATTGTTGGGACTTCATACACATTGCTATTAAGTTCATGAAGATATCCCATACGGTTATCTAGTTATGGCGCGCACAAGACTTGCACGGAAAAAATTAATCAAAGGAGCATAACTTGGAAACTAAGAAAAGGGGAGCAAACATTCTTGTATCCACACATTCCCTCAACCTAATACATATTTCTTCAAATTTCATGAAGATATTCCAAATGGTACATGTAACTGAGATATTGCCTCACAAGAATGTGGACGGATGGGACAGCTCGACGACATAATACGTCTGTTTTTTTTTTCAAAACGGGCGTATAAAAATAGCTGAATTTGCAAACAGCTTAGATCCTGATGAGGCAGCTCATAATGAGCTGCCTCATCTAGATCTACACTTTTTTGCTTTCAAGTCTTAGAATTTTCAAAATTATATTAATTGGATGAAACATTTATTTTTTAATTTTGCAGACGTAAATTTTGCTCTCTGCTTTTTGGCACTTACTGGGTTAAAGACAATAAATCATAACAAACTCTATATTATGCTGAAATATTAGAGACTCAACATGGCAAAGCCTTAAAGATGGCAGCCGGCATATCCTCACAGTCTGATGAGAGCTTTCACTTTACCTATACACTGACCTAAAAGGTCATCTGCTTCTGTAGAATAAAAAGATTCTGATTAGACAGCATGAATATTAGCTTGGGACTTTTATATTCTCATATGCAAACTTCTGTGGTTGGCCATGCTAAGTCCCAATTTTGATTTTATTGCATGTTTACATACAAAATTATGCAAAACAATAACTGAGCAGCGACACGAGAAAATCAACAAAGTGGTTGGGCGCTCAGCGCAGACTAAGATCAGTCTGGGCATCCGCCTAGTCTGATCAGTCTTCCCTGCCAGCATGGATGTAGCTTAGACCCTTAGCTATCCTTTAAGGGTGTCGTGAAGACTCTGATCAGACTTGCCGGATGCCCAGGCTGATCTGAGTGCGCTGGGCGCACAACCACTTTGTTGGTTTTCTCGTGTCACGGCTTATATATCTTTGGAGCACTTGCTAAGTTCTACATAAACTAAATCTTAGATGAGCCATGAGAAAAGATGCAATATGGCATGTGTGCAAACAACATAGACTCTGATCAGACTGGACATCAGTTAAGTCTGGTTACAGTGGCTGTTTTTAGTTTCAGGAGTGATAGATTACTCATGAAAACATATCAGCCGCGACACGAGAAAACCAACAAAGTGGCTGTGCACCCAGCGCAGACCTGGAAATAGGCCCAGTTTGATCAGACCTTTCGCTAAACATTTAAAGGGTAGCTAGGGGTCTAAGCTATCTCCATGCGGACAGCGAAGACTCTGATCAAACTGGGCAGATGCCAAGGCTGATCTGAGTCTGTGCTGTGCTTTGTTGGTTTTCTCGTGTCACGGCTCATATACATTTCTTAGGATCCAAGGCCATCTTACACCATCTTGTACAGATTTCTTAGGATCTTTATTCAAACTTATATAGATTTTTTAGGATCTTTATGCAAACCTAAAAAGATTTCTTGGGATCTTTAAGCAAACTTATATAGATTTCCTAGGATCTTTAGGCAAACTTATATATAGATTAGGATTTTAGGCACACTTATATTGATTTCTTAGGATCTTTAGGCAAACTTATATACATTTCTTAGGATCTTTATGCAAAATGTAGATTTCTCGGGATCTTTATGCAACCTATATATATTTCTTAGGATCTTAATGCAACCTATATATATTTCTTAGGATCTTAATGCAAACATACAGCTTTCTTAGGATCTTAAGCCTCATATAAACTATCAAGCTAAAACTATACAGATGTGTTAGGATTCTTATGCAAAGCTATCAAGTAAAATCTATACTGAACCAAAACAGAAATGTCCACTTTCATATCTTTTTATTTCTCTCGACTGAGTATAGATACCCATAAAAATGATATACTGCAATGTTTTCAGGAAGTTTGGTACACAAGAAACAATAATGGTTTTAATTTTCCTCGTCAGCACACATGATTATCGCACGTATTGCAAATACTTTTCCCCTCCCAGGAACATTTTATTACTCCAAACATGGCATCTTTTGCATTAAATAACCAGTCTTAAACAACATAATTTTACAAAATAGCATTTCTTACATCAACCAAAAGGCCGGGAAAAATCTGGTGTTCATGAAACCGTCTCCCTTTGAATTAAACAAATTATTAGCAATTTTAGACCTTTAAAATCTTAATAACCATTCACAGAAATTTTGTTTTTATTCTTTGTCTTGGTGCACAACATTGATAACATTCCTAAGAAATATAAAAATCAAGGTTGAAATCAGAAACAGGCTCTTCATTGAAACCTGCTTTAGTTACCCTTTCAGCAAAGCTAATGGTAAACTTTTGTATAAAACAAGCTTTTAGCACGTTAAAAGGTGGTGTTAGTCATGTTTATAATGTTTAAAACAGAAATTTTGATTGGGCCTGAAAGTGTATATAGTGGTTTCCAACACCACAGAGGCCGACATTACTATTTTGGGGCAGGACATAGAGAACTTTAGGCTCTTTATTGAAACCAATACACCAATTTCCTAGGATCCTTATGCAAACCTATCAAGCAACACCTGTGTAGATTTCTTAGCATCTTTATGCAAACCTTTCATGAAAAATGTGATCCTTATACAAACCTATATATTGGTTGGTTGGTTGACTTGATGCTTAACGTCCACGGTAAACAGCTAAGGTCATGTCGGGACGGTCAGTTAACCTAACCTCACTATTCCTGGGCAGGCTTAGACATCCTAAGCAGTTAACCAGTACTAAGTGCACATACTTTCGCCAGTAACTGACAACTGCCCTTCTTGAATCAGCAGCAGGACAAACGAAAGTATGTGGCCAGGCCGGGTTCCGAACCCAGGACCTCTGACTTATGAGTCAGGTGCCCTACCGATTGCGCTATGCGGCCTGGCTCAAACCTATATAGATTTTCTAATATTCTTATGGAAACCTATATATATTTCTTATCCCGATGCCAGCCTAGACAAATTGCTTTTGGATCCTTATGCATACCTAAGATCCTGATTCTCATCCATATGCAAACCTTTATAGTCGTCAGAAAACCTAAGATCCTGATGCAAACCTATATGCATTTTCTAAGCACCTGATGCTAACTTACACAGATTTCCGAGAACCCTGATATACACTGATATATATTTCTTCGGATCCTTCTGGAAACCTATAAAGGCTACTTAAGAACCCAATGCAAATCTACAAGATATCCTAGAATCCTATGGCATATTTATATATATTTCTTATGCTCTTTATGCAACCCATTGAAACCACTATAGATCATTCTAAGGATCCTTATGCAAACTATAAACTTTAATAAAGTTCCTTGGGCACTGATGATAACATAAAATATTTACAAATCTTTTAAAAGTCAATAGAGATTCTTAAGATCTTTATGCCAACCTATGAATCTGATGCAAACCTATATAGGTTTCCTGAAACACTACTGCTAACTATTTCCTAGGATTCTTATACAAGCCAAAACAGTTTCTTAGGAGCCTTATGCAAACTTATATAGATTTCTTAGGCTCCATAAACTGTTGCTGCAAACTGAGCACACTGAATATGAGCTGCTATACGATAAAACCAACAAAGTGGCATGGTGCCCAGGGAAGACTAAGATCAGCCTGGGCATCTGCCAGGGCCTGAGGTTATAAAACTTTTTTCATGCTCAGCTGAGTTGAACATGAAATTTTACCTGCTAATAAATAGCAAATTACTGATAAGTACGGTTGTTTTCTTGCTCAGTTTGGCTGAGCATGAAATTTTCTCTGCTTATGAATATGAAAATGCCAACATTAGTTGGCATTTTCATATTTATCAGCAGAGAAAATTTCATAATCAGCTGAGTTGAGCATGAAAAAAGTTTTATAACCTCGGGGCCTGGTCTGAACAGAATCTTCTCTTTGCTAAGCTACGGGTCTAAGCTAGATACTTGATGACAGCAAAGACTCTGATCGGATGCCCAGGCTGATGTGAACCTGTACTGGGCGCACATGCTTCTTTGTTGGTTTTGTCATGTCACAGCTCATATATGCACAGCTGTCAGAATTTGCAGTCTGACCTCATTTCTTATGGCTCAGCACAGTAAATCTTAAATATCTGATAACTCTATATCTGGATTTATACTATAGTAAATCAATAAGTATGAATATCAACAAAATATGAAAATAAAAACAATTGTTCAAATGCACAAAAAGACAGATACTGTGAATAGATGACAATTGATAAATAGGAAAAGCCATAAATACCTTGGCCCCTCTTGATACCCTTGATTGAAGCCTTGACTGATTTTGATTTTATTTGATGGTAAAAACGGCCAGCTAAAAGGATATGTAGTGGAAGAAAGCTCAGATTAGTATTTAGTAGTAATCTTTGTGTAATCCTCATAGACATCTAATCGAGTAATCGTGTCAGAGTGGAGACTGATTTTCAGTGACTTGCTATGTAAGGAATTTAAGATAAATGGGCACACTTTCAAGCAAAGGAACTCTGCCATTTTCATTTCAACTTCCTTCTGAAAAGGGGTCAGCTCTTAAAGAATTTGCTCCCTTAGGAGCAAATTCCTCCAAGAGTAGACCCCATTTTGGAAGCTTTTTTTCCACAGAAGCTAACAGGAATTCACAAAAGCTGTCCCTTGCTGTAAAAGTGACTGAAACACATGGTAGTATATCCATTCAGCTAAAATATATTCTGTTAATATCTACACATGCAAAAACAAAGGGTACAGTAACATATACATGGGATTAGTTTTAAATGCATTAATAACAAAGCTAAAAATATATCATAACAAATCAAAATGCCAAATTTAAATTGGGCAATATGCCATTATCATAAAACTGCCAAAATCTGATATTACAGTATCCTCCTGCTTAAGGTGACTGTACACTTCCATGATTTTTTGCCATTTCTACAAGAGGAAGCAACTTTGTGACTTCCTGTTTGCTTATCTGGGTTCGAGGTTATAAAACTAGAGTATAATCTCAAACTCAAAATAAAGCACACTGATTGGCTGCTTCCGAGCATGTGCTCAGAAGCAGCCAATCTGTGTGCTTTATTTTGAGTCTGAGAATGTACAAAGTTTTATAACCTTGTAAACTGGACAAGCCCTTCTAAAACATGTCCTGACAACTTCTATGCAGGACAAGAATTCCGCGGAATGCTATGTCGCACCTGCATTGGGCTTCCACAGTAGTAAAGACTTTAGTTAAAAGAATTTGTATGAGAAATGGACACAAATGCTAGGGTCAACACAATTTTCAATGTAAAATTTTACTAAGTCAGAAGAGCATAGAATATAGGCCAAGGGTAGGAATAATTGCAACATCCCTCGTGAATGTTCTAGTTGGTTGGTTGGTTGATTTGATGCTTAACGTCCACGGTCAACAACTAAGGTCATGTCGGGACGGTCAGTTAACCTAGCCACACTATTCCTGGGCAGGCTTAGACCTCCTAAGCGGTTAACCAGTAGTAAGTGCACATACTTTCGCCAGTAACTGACAACTGCCCTTCTTGAATCAGCGGAAGGAGAAACGAAAGTATGTGTGAATGTTCTAAGAATAACATTTATGCCAGGTGTGATGACTACAGGTATCATACTTTCAGACAAAAGGACTAAAATGCTAGGGCCAACATAATTTTGGGTGTAAAATTTTGCAAAGTCAGCAGAGCCTTAAATATACGTCAAGGGTAAATTAATTGCAACAGCCCTTGAGAACATTCTATGAAGAAACTTGATGCCAGGTTTGATGATTCTAGTTATCATAGTTTGTGAGAAATGGACTTAAACACTAGGGTCAACGTAATTTTGGGTATCAAATTTTTCAAAGTCAGCAGAGCATGAAATATGCGTCAAAGTAAAAATAAGAGCAACAGCCCTCGAGAACATTCTTAGAAGAAGCTTGATGCCAGGTTTGATGATTCTAGGTATCATAGTTTGCGAGAAATGGACTTAAAAGCTAGGGTCGACGTAATTGTTGTTGGACCATTTTACGAAGTCAGCAGAGCATGAAACATAGATCAAGGGTAAAAATAAGAGCAACAGTCCTCGAGAACATTGTAAGAAGAAGCTTCATGCCAGGTTTGATGATTCTAGGTATCATAGTTTGCGAGAAATGGACTTAAATGCTAGGGTTGACGCTAGGGTCGACGTAATTGTTGACAGACTGTTTTACAAAGTCAGTAGTGCATAAAATATAGGTCAGGGGTGAAAATAAGAGCAAAAACCCTCGAGAACATTCTAAGAAGAAGCTTTATGCCAGGTTTGATGATTGCAGGTATCATAGTTTGCGAGAAATGGACTTAAACACTAGGGTCGACGTAATTGTTGACGGACGGACGTACGGACGGACGGACGGACGTACGGACGAACGGAATGACTGACGGACGGACGGAAAAGTGAACTCCTATATCGCACCTTGCTAAAGCAGGTGCGACAAAAACAAAAATGAAAATGATAGAAGTGTATCCAGTCACTCACCTAAAAAATACCCTAACAATGCCAAAAAAAATACCCTAACAATGTCAAACAAACAGAACAGATGTGTCTATTCAAACAATTAAGATGTAGATCAAACTGCTCTTACACAACCAGTCACAGTCTGCACTGTTTGTTGTCTCACCAGCATGTTTCCAGTACATTGCCAAAGCAATATTTATAGAGATTAAAGGAAAACACTCACTTAAATATGAACAGACATATTATTATAGATCTTGATTAGCAATTAAATTTGGTGAAAATTTCATGAAAATCGGACTTAAAATAAGAAAGATATGAAGATTTTAAAAAATCAAAATGGCGGTCTTGGAGGCCGCCATTTTGGAAGTTTCTGTCACGTGATAAATATTTAAATCTATAATAAGAGCATAAATTGCTTACTATTACAGTATTATTTAGCTTTAATTGTTTCTTTTTGAAGTAAAATATAGATTTATGCATTTTATTTATCTCCAATTTGTTTCAAACTAAAGTTATTTAGGATTTTCATTTTTGACTGTGAGTTTATTACGTCATTAACTCACAGATTTGCAGGTTCCCAGCTCAACATTTTAATATCTTTAAACTGTCATATCTTTCTTATTTTAAGTCCAATTTTCATGAAATTTTCGGCAAATTTAATGTTTTATAAGAATCTTTAATTTGAGTCCAACATGCATTTTAGTGAGTGTTTTCCTTTAAGATTTATGGGTACACTGCCAAGTTTTTTTTAACCTTTTTTATACCCCGCCACACGTTAGTGGCGGGGTATTATGTTTTCACATTGGCCGTCCGTGTGTCTGTCCGTCCGTAGCACGTACGTCTGTCCGTCCATCCGTCTGTCCGTCCGCACTTCGTTTCCGTTCGATAACATAAGTATTTATCAACGGATTTTCTTCAAATTTTGCATATGCCTTTGTACCAAGAATGTCTCGCTTGGCATTGTTAATGGGCAAATTTCGTTAATTTCTGACAGAGTTATGGCACTTGTCAATGTACAAAAAATGGTTTTTGGCCTCTAGTTCCTTTACTACTTGGAGTATCATGATGAAACTTCACAAACATGATCGAAGTAACAAAAGCTTTGTATGAGCACAGAAATTTTATCATCATGGGTTATCTGCCCCTACCCTGGGGCTATATACATGTATAAAATCATGAAAAATTCCATATAAAATCAGAGTTTGAAGCAATTTTTCTGAAACTTACAGCAAATGATCAGAGTGATGAAAGCCTCCAGTGATGCTCAAATTTACCCCATGGGAGTTATCTCCCCCTGCCCCTGGGCTATATACATGCATAAAATGATGAAAAAATCTATATAAATTTATGTGAAACAGATTTTCAGAAATTTACATCTGATGATAGAAGTAATAAAAGCTTCTTGTGGTGATGAAAATTTGACCCTCAGGGGGTTATCTGCCCCTTCCCCATTGCCACGTTTAAAATCACTAAAATTGCATTTGATTAGTGTGGTAACTTGGTAAGTGATTTATCCGAAGCTTATTGTAAGTTATTAGAGTAATGAAGTGTCCTGTCATGACAAAGACTTTTATCCGTGTTCAATGGGGTTAGGCTGCCCCTGCCCTGGGGTTATACAGAAAAACAGTAAATCTGGAGAATTCGGTGTGTGCAAAAGGTTTGCAGTGGCGGGGTATCACGCAGTCATTTGCGATGCTTTTATTTCCAAAGGGAGGCCACTTTTGTGACTTCCTGTCTTTTTTTCTTTATAACAAATCAGACCACTAAAGGACTACTCTCAAATGACAGAATCTGCTCCTGCAAGAGCATATTCTCTACAAATTCTCTTCTTTATCCTTTGGGCATAGGGCAAAAATGAAAACATGATAGAGTTGCTTCCCCTGAAAATGTAACCCCCATTCATCATAATACGTTCATACAATACAAATATTGCCATTGTAACTGAAGAAAAAATTGAAGACATGCAACGTAATATGCATGAATATAAAAAGGATGATAAATTCTAAGATTTAATATGCCTGCAATATTGCAGACCAGTATAATCTTTAGAACAATATATGCATGGCACAAAATTGTGAGTACATTTAAATAATATCAGCCATCTTTTTACAGCCCTGGTAAGCTGCTTTCAGGCCATTTGAAGTCTACAGTAATGCTGAAAATTATTATGCTTTAGATCAAGAATCTCAATTTCAGAGCCCAGTTGTTCAAAGCATGATTATCCCTTTAAAGGCAGAGCTCTAGATAAGAGGGAGTATTTGGTGATAATTAGGGATAATTTTTGTTAAATCTGCATAAAAACGTATGTTGTGACCCCTCATCTGAACCGTCTCGATGAGACGGTTCAGGTCGAGACGGTGACGGTTCAGATGAGGGGTCACAACATATGGTTTTGATGAGAAATAAAAAAATTATCCTTCATTATCATCAATAAGTCCTTTTATCTAGGGCTCTGTAAAGGTCATGAATAAAGGATTTGTGATGTCTTCTAGCACACATAAATTTAAGTGTCTTAATTTTTTGGCTGAAAAAATGTGAAGGCTCCTAACAATTTTTTTCAGCAAAAAATAGATGTTTTTGCACACAATATGTATGAAAATGTTATGGTCTGTAAACTAAGGATGTCGTTACTTATGAGCAACTTTGATCCTGGAACATACACCTCATATGCTGTGAGATCTGATGAGTCTTTTAGTAATATTTGGTAAAAGTAAGAGAGACTCATAAAAATTTGTTCAAAGTAAATGTAACATGTTTAACACCTTTAACTTGGTGATTTTATACATGAAAAAAAAAAAAAGTAGTGTGCCGCTCTTAAGATGTTAAATTGAATGGAGCATTCCATCTGATTTCACATTAGGGGAGAGTCTGGTAACTTTGGACAGGCGGGTTAATTCGGACATACCATTGCAAACAGTGAAAATCCAGATGAGACGGCTCATAATGAGCCGTCTCATCAGGATTTTCACTGTTTGGCCAGTTATTTTTTTTGTTTTAGTTCAGACATATAAAGGAAACAATGTCACTGTCCGAATTTACCCACTGTCCAAAGCTACCCAACTCTCTCCTATGTGAACTGCTTACTGTAAAGTGAAAGTTCAAAATCTTAAGGGAAGAGGCTTGATGAAGGGCAAAATTATGTGAGGTTAAAGATGAATGGGGGAACTCTGCCATTTTCATCCCTTCAAAAGCGGGGTCTCTCTTAAAATAAAAAAAAATTGCTCCTGTATAAGCAAATTCTTTCTTTTAAGAGCAGACCCCTTTTTGGAAGGGTTTTTATCCCCCCCCCCCACACACACACAAGAAGTGGGGAGGGGCATATATATAGTTTTGCCCTTGTCCGTACGTACATGTACATATGTACATCCGTACGTACATCCATATTTTGACCAGATTTCACATATGTAATACTGTTTGTGTCTCCATGACTCCTGTAACTTCACCCAAATGTTTAGTGTGACAATATCTTGGACAAGTTCGCAATCCAGAATTTTAGGGTCAAGGTCACATTTGCTATTTTTAGAAAATACACTGTCATCCGTCTGGAATGATTTTGACAAAACTTGACACAAATATTTAGCATAACAATATCTCGGACAAATTCACATTTCCGCATTGTAGGTCCAAGGGCCAGGTCACATATGCTATTATAGGTACATGTAAATCTTTGTCATGGCTCTAGCGCCTTGATCTGTTAACTGATTTTGATATAACTTCACACAAATATTAAGTATAACAATATCTTGGACGAGTTCACTTTCAGGGTTGTAGATCCAAGATCAAGGTTACTGTTGCTATTTTTAGAAAAAACTTTGTCATCCCTTTAGCACCTTTATTTATTGACAGATTTTGATGTAACTTCACATAAATATGTTTTAACACATTATTCATCTAGTGAGGCATATGGCGGGGGCATTCATCACCTTTAGTGATTGTCTAGTTTGTCAAGTGAAACAAATATGTCATTAAAATTGTCTCCCTTTGAAAACCTGACCAGAAAACATGGTAGTCTACCCATACACCTTAATTTCACTTAGTGACATTTGACATGAATGTAATATTGAAAATCTGACAACCTTGGTAAATATTACGAGGGGCGTTCGAAAAGATTTGCAAATGACGTCATTTCTCGGTAACCACCATACAGGCCGAACTTTTGATTGCAAAATTACATAAAGCTATGATATGCGTAGAGAAGTCTGCAAACACGGTGCATTTGTTTTAAAAGGACGCATTTTTAACTTCTTTGAAAGAGGTATACCCTAAAGACACTGCAGAATTTTACTTTAGTAGGCCGTAATTTATATATTAGTAGTCTTTGAGTTTTTTTATCTTTGTTAGTTAAAGACAATGTCCATACAATGTTGTCCTGTAAATATCGCGGGAATTGTTTTTAATATAGGTTCCATACTGGCCTGTGAATATGGATTATCCGTACTTTATGTAGTAGCTATTTCTCCATTTCTACTAAAATTGAATGAGTTTGTTATGAAAACAAGTGTATTAGCATTCAAAATCTTGTCAGCAAGACCATTTACATGGGTCAACGAAAACCTGTCAATAAATTCAAATTATTGCCTAAATTGAAGCCTCTACAAGCTTCCAAAAATGACGTTAACGTAAATTTCAATAACGTCATAAGAACTGCGCATTGCTTTGCAAGGTATAAATCGATAACAATTGCTACCCTTCTAACTTTTGTATGGATATTGTAGGCAACGATGGACAAGCAAATGACAAAGATTAATTTTGCATTTACAAGAATATTTGACTTGAATGCCTAACACTGAAAAGCTTAAACATATAAAATTAGCCCAGTGGTATGACTGGGGCCAATTAAAATGTGTTGTAACTCAATAAGGAAAATTGTGTTTGCATAGTGTTTGGTATCATCGTAAAGACAAAATGCAGTGCTTTCGGTACATGCACAGCGGTTGTACCCAGCGTGCCCCTAAACAAAGTCATGAGGCCATTTGCAAAACTTTTCGAACGCCCCTCGTATACTGGCAGGGGATGCCAGCCAGTGTTCACTGTCAAGAATCCAAATACATTTTTTTTTCAATTTCTAAAATGGCAACAGAACAAAAGATACTTGAAATTCAGATATCATTTGGAGAGGATACAAGAATGAACAGTTTTAATTTTGTAAGACAGCAGCATACAAACTCACATTATTGCAAGTCAAATAATTGTCATTTCATTAATGAAATATTGCACATCAGAGTATTTGTTCTGTTTCAAATTTATTCAAAATGAATTTTGTATACTGATGTCAAAAACCTAAGTGATCATAAAAACTCACATATAAATAACCCAAATGAGTCGCATCATGAGAAAACCCTGTCTTCTGTTACATGAGAACTATGTATGCCCTTGTGAAATTTACCCCAAATAGAGTGTAAACATGCCCAGGGTGGTCTTAGTACAAACAGTTTCCATGCATGTGAAGATGGACTTTCCCACAATGCTGCACAAATAGTCTCGAGACCCTATAGAACTAAAAGCTGTTTGATTGAGTATTTTGTGACATTTTACTAGCTGCTTTTAAAACATGTTCATTACAGAGATTTTAATTGATACAAAACAACTCTAACACAAACTTTGATGTATTATGCCATGTTAAAATGGATGACAAACACTATACATGTGCATGAGATAAGACTAAAGTATAGAAACCTTATGGAATATGCAAACAGCAGAATCTCATATCGGCCAGCATCCATATCATCCGATAAGAATTTTGCCTGTTCATAAGAACAGACTATGATTCCAGAGGCTTCTATTTCACACCTGGTAAACTCACAATTTCATTACCATGCTAATTCACAGCCATGCAATTCCACTCATACTGTTAAAAAGCCAAAATATAACAATGCTGTTCCACTCATAAGAAAAGCTGTATGTTAAGCATACTAGTACAACATACATGTATCAGCTTTGTAAAAAAATAAACTGGGTGGAGTTCTAATGAAACTCCTGAAAGTGGTCAAAGTTCAGGAGCTTTGAGACAACACCAGTTCTTCAACTTCAAACCACACATTGAGCACAGACATGCTTTACTTACAAGAGAATCTAATTGCATTGTTATATTTTGGCTAAATATCTGCAGAAGCTTGCATTTTTAATTGGGAATGGAAATGGGCCTCTGATATGTGTAATACAAAGACTTTGATCAGAAGCCAGTGCCTATAGAGTCATGTCCTGTTTGTTTCATGTGATAAAGCATATGCCACAATTCACATTGGCACATCATAAGATTAATTGATTGGCATTGCATGAAAAAATATCTTACAGTGTGCGCAAAGAGGAAAGACTTAGGTCACCCTATGCATCCATGCAGTCTAATCAGTGAGTGTCTGAACTGTGGGTTAAATGTCCATCAACATATACAGTCAAGGGACATAATTATTCGCCACCCAAGAAGAAAATTAGTAGACTTGGTTTACACACTGTGTTTATTTTGCTCTGTGCTACTCACACACAAATAATCAATAATGGGAAGTTATAGAGTTAATTGCTTATAACCTCATGATGATGTCACAAGGGTATTTGATGACATCATTACCATGGAAACAGAGTGCATGATGGGTAAACAGCATGGCTACCAAGCACAATAATTTTGACAGGTGGGCTGTTAAAGGGAATTTAAGTTAATTTATAGTTGACAAAAAGTTATAAAACTTAATGATCATATTTTGCATGTCTGGGGCCACAATTTCATGACTTTTGAAGGAAAAATATAGTTTGTGTTGTGAAGAAATGAAGCCAGACTGTGATGGTAGATGTTTGTTTACATCCAAAGCAGATAGCTAAATTTGAGTTTAGTGAAAATCAACAGCAAGACAACTGTGGGAGAATTCTGTGGTATATTGGAATTTGTTATCAGGTACAGATTTTACAGAAAAGATAACTAAGAGAAAATGGCAAAGGGCTGTCAGAAAATACAAGGATCATATGAGGTGGGTGGGGTTGGGGGAGATGGGATGATAAAGAGGATGGCATAGGATAAGGAGTAGAGGGACTGTATTATTGACATACAATGGGGATGAATGGACATCCAGTGATGATTGTCAGCTTATTAATGTTTTATTTTCTTACAAATCTTGGATGTGGAGATACAATTTATTACATGTCCGTCAATGGCAGGGGCCTCACTGTAGACAGTAAGTCAATACTATTGGTTTGTGACTGTTTGTTTTTTGAAGCTTTCACGAATCTAGCTCAGGATTGATAAAGTATGAATGCCCTTAAAGTATGAAAAGATACCAGACAAACTTCAAAATTAAGTAGTATACCAAATAATTTGCAATTAAAAATCCGTCTTCAAAATCAGGACCCCCTCTGTACAAATTATATAGCCCTTAAATTTCCACAAGGCCCAGGAACTAAATAGTTTATCTGTATTTTTCTTTTACACTAAAATCACGAAATTTCCTCAATAATCATGGTTTGTCACAAAGTGAAGTCAAGAAATTTATGTTTGAAAGCCAACCTCACTCATTTAACAAATGGAACCAATTCAGCCTGCTTAGAAAAAGGTGCAGTTTTAATTCTCAAAGATAAACAGCAAAATATTGAAGGAAAGTAGTATGTTGTTAATAGAAAGGAAATTTATTTCTCAAAATTTCAATGAAAAATAGTTCAGGATAACTGCATAGTGCTAGTTTGAATTCAGTGCATCATTTCTTTGTTGATGGCGGCCATTTTGAAAGTGGCGAATAATTATGTCCCTTGACTGTAGGTCATATGGAGACAAGACCTCTGTTTAAAGTCTCATCTGAAAGACAAGCAGGAAGTCTTTGACCAAAATATCAGGGGTCATATTTAGAAAACGACTTAAGTGGTTGCTATGATTCCCTACAACTATCAAATTTGCTCAGGAGGAACAGTCTGAAAAAGACCCTTTCTCCAGAGCAAATTTCATAGTTGTAGGGAACCTCCTTCATAGAAGTCTAGCCTTAGCAACCATTCAAGTTGTTTTATAAATATGGCCCAAGCTTTGTAAAAAAATCTACAAGATGAAAAGTGAAGACCCTAGTCAGTTTGCACAGCTGCACAGGCTGATCTGAGTGTTTACTGTAAGATCATGGTTAAGGGTCTCTTTTCGCACAACAAAATAATTGATAGTCTAGTACATCATCCACAACACTCTCACAGCTCCTCAGTCTAATCAGTGTCTTCTCTTTTTGGCTGCTCTAATAACCCTAAAATTTCGGACACCCTTGAGTCGGACAATTATTGTTTGAAAATTCTTAGAAAGTGGATTTTACATGTTAATGCATCCAAATGATGCTTAGCTAATGGCAAATGTTGTAGACCTTGATCAAACTGCTCCTTTATGTGCAGTTTGATCTGGGTCTACAATGTTTGTTCAGACCTCTGTCCGAATATTTAGGGTCATTATGGTATATCGTAGAATCTTGGCAAATCTACAAGATGAAAAGTGAAGACCCTGGTCCAGCTGCACAGGCTGATCTGAGTGTTTACTGTAAGATCAAAGTTTAGGGTCCCTTTTCATGCAACAAAAATCATTTTGTGTGCCAAGTTCAAATGCAAGAGGTAAGATTATACAATAAATACACATTAAAAATCTAATTACTATCACAGACAAACTTTGTAGCTTATAGTCCTGCCATTGTAGATCTACAACTATTCATCCTAAGCAAGAAAACAGCGTCGACCAAGACTGGACTGCCTCATGAAGAAATCTCATCAGGGTCTGCATTTTATTTGCTGATATATGTCCTTTGTCTTTAAAAACCACACCCCCACATTATTGCTATTTTTGTAATGTGAATCTTCTAGTTTCACCATAACATAACAGATATTGCTTCCTGTTTCTTAAAGATTTCAGAAAATTATCAAAAACATGCTTATCCCTTAACCTGCTTATTATCTGTAACAGATTTCTCAACCTTTTAATCTGAATTATTCCACTAATTATATGATGGGTATTTAACGGAACAAGAGCTGTCAGCAGACAGCATAGCTCGCCTGGAATTGAAGTGATAGGAGATAACCAATACTCCAACTGATAAAGGCTAATTCAAATGGGTGAGAATAAGCTAACCTTCGTATTCGGAAGACAAAAGGCAGCCAATTAGACTTGACAGCTGCATTTTTTAAATCACCAGAAAATGTTGAGAAACTGTGCCACCATGATGAAGGCTTTACAGTGTTTGAAGACCTTAGAGGTTCTCCATCCTATTAGGAACAAGCTAAAAAGGTATAACTAATGTTTAAGAGAAAAAAATATGAGCATTTGTAAGTTAGCTTTTCACCTTGAATACGGGGTCAAGGTCATCAAAAGACAGTAAACTCTTGAGATTGTCCCAAATGTATATGAATGAAAGTGACATGGAAATCAACCAAAAGGCTAATGAGATATATCAATTTTAGTGAAATTTCAAATATCTAATTTCTCCTGTGACATTCAAAATGAGGTCAAGGTCACCAAAATCTGATCAGCTCTTAAGCTAGTCCCGATGATGTATCCATGCAAGTCTGGTGCAATACCATAGACTGGTTCATCAGATATCATGGGTACAAAAAATGTCATTTAAGGCCTCCAGTAACCTTGAAAATGAGGTCAAGGTCACCAAAATCTAACGAGCTCTTAAGCTAGTCCATGCAAGTTTAATGAAATGCCATCTACTGGTTCATCAGATACTGCTGGTACATGAAATTGTCACCTAAGTCCTCCAGTGACCTTGAACATTAGGTCAAAATCACCAAAATCTTATCAGCTCTTAAACTTGTCCCAATGATGTATCCATGCAAGTTTGGTGAGATTCCATATGTTGGTTCATGAGAAATTGAGGCTACAAAGAATTTTCATCTAAGTCCTCCAGTGACCTTGAAAGTGAGGTCAAGGTCACCAAAATCTAATCAGCTCTTAAACTTTTCCCAATTATGAATCCATGCAAGTTTGGTGAAATTACATCCACTGGTTCAGTAGATATCATGGGTACAATAAACTGTCATCTGTGTCCTCTAGTGACCTTGAAAATGAGGTCAAGGTCACCAAAATCTAATCAGCTCTTAAACTTATCCTGATGATGTATCCTTGCATGTTTTGTGAAATTCCATCCATTGGTTCAGGAAATATCATGGGTACAAGAAATTGTCATCTAAGTCCTCCAGTGACCTTGAACATGAGGTCAAGGTCACCAAAATCTAATCAGCTTTTAAACTTGTCTCAATGATGTATCCTTGCAAGTTTGATTAAATTCCATGTATTGGTTCATGAGAAACTGAGCTCTTTAAAAAAAACTTTAACATAAATGTGGACGCCGACGCCAACACTGACGCCGACGCTGGGGGTAGTGCAATAGCTCTTCCTGGACTTTGTCCAGGGGAGCTAAAACTAAGTAAAGGCAGAGTGCATCCTGATCTGGTACAAGCATTCCTTTTCCCAATTTTCAACATGATAATAAAGCGCCTTTTCTCAACTTTTGACATGATAATAAAGCTTTACTTTAACTGTACTGTCATCTTCTTGTAATGGTTAAATTAAGGCAAAGAGAATCCAGTCTGTATTACTTGTTCCATACATAAACAATTAATTTCTTTGTAGCTGGGCCTCAAACAGTTCAGCTCAGTTCAATTCTCCTAATGACGTTCAAACCAGTCTAAATCTCAAATTATGGTACAGAATTAATGGTCATTATTGTTTGTTCCCTGCATGTACATCAGCAGTTTAATTGCAGTCTGGACTCAAACCAGTCAAAATTCCTGGGTCCTTTCATAAAGAGCAGTCAGCATGTTGCTTGTAAATTTAGGATAGGGCATATCCAGTATGTATTGCTTGTTCCCTGCATATATCACTGTTTTTTTTTTTTTTTGTTGTTGTTGTTGTTTTTGAAGCCTGGTCTCAAACCAGTCCAAATCCCTGGTTCCCTTCATTCAGAGCAATCAACAAACTCCTGTGAAACTGGTCTATACTATCATACTCTGGCAGGCATAAATTGTTAAAACTGAAAGAAAAGAAATATACAGTTTAGAGACTTTTACCGAACTCCAGATAATAAGGGTTCTAACTTTACTTTGACAAATTCCCTTACTGAAACGGGTCAAATCTTAAAGGATGAAATTGCTTTTAGGGAAGCAAATTCTTTCCTTTAAGAGTTGACCCCCCTCCCCTCCCCCCCCCATTAAGAAGGGAGGCAAATATAGAAATATTGAAGTTGTTTCCCCTGACAGTGTACACAATCATCTTCAAGTTATTTCTGAGATAATTTCTATTCAGTCTCCATAAAAACATAATCAAGCCTTCTTAATGGTCCATTTAGTAGAGAAACTGTGGTTAGGGCTCTAAAAAAGAAGAGAATTTGATTGCAACTCTGAAATATTCTGAACCTTCTCCATAGGTCTCTGTAAAGGCCTGTTGCTGCATCAGAACTGTCTCTCAAACAGATACGTTGTGACTAAACATGACAAGTATCAAGAACTTCCTGTCACCCATCATACAGAAGACTTAAATGTAAAACTCTTAACATTTACAGATGACAATATCAACACTTACTTTACTTCAATAGCTCTTCCCATACTTTCCTGTAAGTGAGCTACTACAGTAAAATGTACCACCATGTTTAGGTGAAAAGTTTTTGATGCAGCATTAGATAAGGGAAAAGTATTTGGAAATAATTTTAGGATATTCCTTTTGATTTCTCATCAGTGCTCTAGTTAAGAAAGGGTAACAGAGATAATTTGGGGATAATTTCCCTTTTTTTCCCATAAAAACATACATTGTGACCCCTCATTAGAACCATCCTGACCAGATGGCTCTAATGAGGGCTCACAACATATGTTTTCATTGAGAAAAAAATAGTCTCTGAATTATCCCTGTTACCCCACCTTATCTGGAACTCTGCTCATAATAAGCCACCTCCCTAAGATGGTTCAGATGAGAGGTACAACATGTTGATCATGTTGCAGATTTCACAAAATGTACCCCATATTATTACCGAGTACTTCATCTACCTAGAGTTATTTCTATAGTTACCATGTATGAGCTGTAGGTAAGGTGTTGTAGGTGTATGACGGTGATATCTGGAATTTTGGTACGAGCTCTGCAAAGCCCCCTGGTGGTAGCTGTGAACATCCTGTCGTAAACTGTAGTAATCTTGCCATCTGCTCATCGGTAAAACTACCAATAATTGTCCAAAACCAATCTAGTACCTGAAACAAATCAGCCATACATGTCTTTCATATATCTTTGTAATCGCTTTGTATTGTTTTAAAATTTAGACTACATTCTGCCAACTTATTTCTCTACTGTGGCAAGAAGAGTAGCTGACAACAATTTTGAAACAAGTTTTGGTAATTGTCTATGAGAAAGTAAGTTGCGACCCTTCAACTGTATGGTTTCATATGACAGGGGTATGCTTCTCATGAACAAACCCCTGCTTCTAATGAACAGCCAAAAGGCCATAAAAATATGTCTATTGCAGAATTATTAAATGTTGCCATAATTTATTACTAGCTATGCATTTGAAAAGGTAACATCTCATCAACTAACATTATCAGTTTTGAGCAAAAGTGCCCTGTTTTAGGGGTAATTGGACTGGATCTATTGTCACAGTAAAACTGAAAAGAAGGGCCCTGATTTAAGAGAAAATGGATAGTCTTTTTTGAGTGAAGCCTGAATAAGCATAAAAAACAGCATGTACACTTACCCTTTTAAAAGATGAAGATGAGCCAGTAACTATGTAATTATTCTTCAGATCAGTTACACTGTATTTCCTCATACCACATAGTAATAACTGAAAACAGTGAAACAATCTTTTAACAGTATACTTTGGTAAACAAGCTTAAAATGGTTTAAGCTCTAATAAGGAGTCATAACATACATTTGTCTGAAATATAAGAAATGTTTTTCTCAAATGATCATCAACTGCTCCCCTTTTCTACATTACTTCACAAATTAAGGTTTATGGATGTATCTAAAAGAGACAGCCCTTTCGGTTAAGTGAGACAACTATAGCATACTAAATTTTTCATGGTGTTTGAATTTATTTCCAAAGGGGCCTACTCTTAAAGAAAATAATTTGCTACCCTCTGGGAGCAAATTCTTTCCTTTATGAGGAGGCCTCTCTGAGAATGGGGAAAAAATATATCCAGGCCAGATTTATCTCCCTCAAGAAGTATCCAGTCGCATTAAAAGTTCCTCACCTCAAGCTCATTTTCATCAAAGATACTGAGCAGATTATCAGGAATGAGTTCGTTAAGGCCTTTCAGAAACATGTCGATTTCTTCCCTCACAGAGTTGGCCAGTCGGTGCTGGGCTAACAGATCTAGGTATTGCAGCTTGTTGTCATTGGTCACAGCTATCTTTGACCCATTTGGAAGTAAATCTATCACCTGGGAAAAAGAAAGGTAAGTTCATTTTCATTTTATAACATATCTTCGGACAAAGGTCAATTTTTAACAGAGAATTAAATTATTTGAGAATGAATTATAGGTTTGAGAAAATCACACTTTTCCACTGTATGAATTTCAGGTAGCATCTCACTTTTAATTCAAGAGGAGCATGGCATACACTGTAACCATAGCAACTATGGAATTACCAACTGTTGTGCTATGTAGCAGAATCACTTCTCGATGACACCACTCTGACATCAATATGAACTCTTAGTTGCTATAGTAACAAATCTATGACATCATTGGTATCAAAGCATGGCAAACAGTGTCTGCCATGCTCTGCCAATTCTTCAATGACATTATAAGCTGAAATTCTTTCAAGAGAAACTTCAGATTTTCTCCAACTATACTGCTCAAAATAAGTAAGGGATATTAAGACATTTAAGGCAGCAGAAGTAAGGAAAATAGGTAAATGAATATTGAACTGTTATAAAACATAAAACAAATATTCATAGTGACCCTCAATATGAATACTTAAACGATTAAGCTTGTCACGTGACCTAGAGTAAATTGGAAGTAAACAAGGGGTCGATACCCAAATTTCACACGAATCCAGGGCAGCAATGACTAATAATTTTTATGCAAACTTTATAAAGACAGATGCCTAATGCCTCAGTTAACAAGATACAAATACTTTTTTCATGCGGTTTTATCACAGGAGAAAATGACAGGCATAAAAGATACCATTGGGAGGTGAATTGTCTCACATATGGTGACATTTGTAACAGCCCTACACCTTAAATAATGCAATTAAGCCTACCAAAGTGGGTGTTTTCAGTTTGGAAAATTATGGAGAATTTTATTATCAACAGAATCTGAGGGTCCAAATGAATTTTTTTCTCCAATGTGAAATTGAGGTGTCGACCCCATAATCCTTTATGTGCTGCTCTAAGTCACATGACCTGCTGTGACTGTTTCTGTTTTAGGTGAATATAGTTACTTAAATAGAGTTCTGTCAATATACAACAATTAACTAACCCAGCTTAGGGAGAAGAACTCTATAAGCGTCCAGCTTTCGTTCTAATCCCAAGCCTGTATTGTATACTATATATGTATGTATATTACAATTTCTAAAATGAATAAAATATGTTTAAACCAACTAACCCAGCAGTTATTATTAATTTTTGTCATAATATCCCCTACTTTTTGTGAGCAGTATAATATTCTCAGGTCCTTTTATTTTGGGAGTGTGTGTGGTTGTTCCTTTTTTTTTGTGTGTGTTTTTTTCAATTGCTGTTTAATTTACCTAAACAAGAATTCTGCGAGTTTCATATTTGCCTCCTTTCTAATGGAGGTGTCAACTCTTAGGAGATTTGCTCCTCCACAGGGTATAATCGATTCCGCCAATTTTCGCTTCCTCCAGAGACTGTACATCATATCTGGCTTCCGCCGAGACTGTACTCGAACTCTTGCTTCCTGCCGAGACATCTGTACATGATAAATGGCTTCCTGCAGAGACTGTCCGCGTGATTCTGCTTCCTGCCGAGGCTCTCGACAGGAAGCAGAGTCACGCGGACAGTCTCGGCAGGAAGCCATTTCTCGAGGACAGTAGTCTCGGCAGGAAGCAAGAGTTTGAGTACAGTCTCGGCAGAAGCCAGATATGATGTACAGTCTCTGCAGGAAGCGAAAATAGGCGGAATTGATTATACCCTGTGTCCTCTAACAGCAAATTCTTTCCTTTAAGAGAAGTAAAATAAAATGACAGGCAATGATCAGGAACCAATACAATCAGATCCCCATCCCACCCTAAAAACCAAAAGGAAGAGAAGCATATACATAAATTGACTGAAGTTCATGACAGACATGCACCATAAACTGAATGAACACTTTCTTTTGGAAGGGTCTGCCATCCAGGGAAGCAAACATGAAGTCACAAAATTTCTTCCCTTTTGTGAAAATTGCAGAAAACATGAACCCAACAACACCATAACAGAAAAATAAATGGTCTTCAATGAAATATTCCTTATGTGTAAAGGCAAAAATGATAGTTTAACTCCATCATACCTTGGCAGATTGTCCCATGTATTCTTCCTCACAGAAAAATAGTTCCATATCATTTATATCATTTTCTTCTATATAACAGATCTTAGACTTGTAAAGTTCAGGGTCATCTGTCTCAAAGTACTGAAAATAAAACAAAAGCAAACAAGTACAGCCACATGTTTTAATAGCAAGAATTCTAGAAAATACATACATAAAAATTAACAAATTATTGATATTAACAAGAATTCCGCGGAATGCGGTGTCTCGCCTGTCAGCGCTTATGACCTAAACGTGAAAAATCGACAAAGTTTACGCCGCCGCCAACGACACCGGAAAAGCAATACATAAGTCTCGCCTCTGCTTCGCAGGCGAGACAAAAATTAAAGTGTAAAAAATAACATTCCACCAGTTAGTTTCACATGTTTTAACATTTGTTGTGGCCCTCGATCAGTGTTATGGACAACTACTTTGCGCTGGTCCCAACATCAACATCAACTGACCGCTGCATGCAAACCTTAAACACCTCAAACCATTGACTGAAGCTTATACCGTATCAACACTGATGCAATATCACAATGATGACACAAGATCATGTCAAAATCAAGCAACTATGTTGAATCCAAGCCGATCATAGTCATTCAACATTGTGTGGAGATGGGGTATTATCGTAAATTTAATTTGTATGGGTACACCTCCATGTTTTTCTACCATTTTTGAAAAGAAAACGTCTTTTGTGATTTCCCTTGTGTTTGTTTCCCTAGCAATAAAACCTTCCTGAATAGGGGTCAACTCTGAAAGGAAAATATTATTTGAGCCACCACACGAGAAAACCAACAATGTGGTTGTGCGCCCAGCGCAGACTCAGATCAGCCTGGGCATCCGCCCAGTCTGATCAGAGTCTTTGATGTCCGCATGAAGGTAGCTCAGTCCCTTAGCTAACATTTAAGCACTTAGCGAAGAGACTGACCAGACTGGGCGGATGCCCAGGCTGATCTGAGTCTGCGCTGGGCGCACATCCACATTGTTGGTTTTGTCGTGTCGCGCCTCATTTGCTTTAACTTTACTATCAAAAGGGAGGCAAAATGGCAGAGTTACTTCCCTCAAAAGTTTACCCATTCACTTTTAGAGCATGCCATTCATTCTGGAGTAAGAAATTGCAAAAATAGAGAACAAACAAAAATAAGGAACACACAAAAATAGAGAACACACAAAAATAAAGAACACACAAAAATAAAGGACACACAAAAATAGAGAACACACAAAAATAAAGAACACACAAAAATAAAGAACACACAAAAATAAAGAACACACAAAAACAAGTAGCCCAATGGGCAACAATTGCTCACCTGAGAGACATTGTAAACCTATAGGGATATTTAAGATGCTCAAGGGCAGCTAACTCCACAGTCAGTGGTCCAATCAGGCTGAAAATTAAACTCATCCAAACCATTATGTATGCCCTCATTTAATATATGCAAGTTTAAAAAGTATCTGATCAAGAGCACAATAGACAGAGCTGTCAAGGGCAGCTAACTTCGTAGTGGTTGGCCTGATCTAGCCAAAATTTGAACTTGTTTAAGATATTATGTATTTCCTCATTACCTGCAAGTTTGAAAAGGATCAGATCAGTAGAAACCAAGAAAAAGTGGCGACATTGATTTTTTGGATGCTCAGGGCAGGTACTCCATAGTTAGTTGTGGGATCTAGCCGAAATGCTAACTAATCCAAGCTTTTATGCATATCCTCATTGCCTGCAAGTATGAAGAGGATCCGATGAAAAATGAAAATGTGATGACGTTGTTTTCTCCATTATAAGACTATGGGATTTTTTTCAAACGCTCAAAGGCAGCTAACTCCGTAGTCTGTGCTCGAATCCGGCCAAATTTCGAACTCATCCAAGCTCTTATGTATGTCATCATTACCTGCAAGTATGATAAGGATCTAATCAAAACCCTTTACTGCAGCACCCTGAAAGTCAAACTTGCTCGAGATATTGTCATGCCCTACAATTGTGTGAATTTATTTTAAAATCCGTTGAGAAATGTAGGTGCTAGAGCGATGACAAAGTTTTTCTAAAAATAGCCACAGTTACCATGACCTTGGGCACAGCATCCTGAAAGTCAAACTTGCTTGAGATATTGTCATACCCTACATTTGTGTCAAGTTATTTCAAAATCCATGGGGAAATGAAGGTGTTAGGGCGATGACAAAGTTTTTCTAAAAATAGCCACAGTGACCTTGACCTTGGGCACAGCACCCTGAAAGTCGAACTTGCTCGAGATATTGTGATGCCCTACATTTGTGTGAATTTATTTCAAAATCCATTGAGAAATGTAGGCGCAAGAGCGATGACAAAGTTTTTCTAAAAATAGCCACAGTGACCTTGACCTTGGGCGCAGCACCCTGAAAGTCAAACTTGCTCGAGATATTGTCATGCCCTACATTTGTGTGAAGTTATTTCAAAATCCGTTGAGAAATGTAGGCCTTAGAGCGATGACAAACTTTTTCTAAAAATAGCCACAGTGACCTTGACCTTGGGCGCAGCACCCTGAGAGTCGAACTTGCTCGAGATATTGTCATGCCCTACATTTGTGTGAAGTTATTTCAAAATCCATTGAGAAATATAGGCGCTAGAGCGATGACAAAGATTTTCTAAAAATAGCCACAGTGACCTTGACCTTGGGCACAGCACCCTGAAAGTCAAACTTGCTCGAGATATTGTCATGCCCTACATTTGTGTGAAGTTATTTTAAAATCCATTGAGAAATGTAGGTGCTAGAGCGCTGACAAAGTTTTTCTAAAATTAGCCACAGTGACCTTGACCTTGGGCGCAGCATCCTGAAAGTCGAACTTGTTCGAGATATTGTCATGCCCTACATTTGTGTGAAGTTATTTTAAAATCCGTTGAGAAATGTAGGCAATAGAGCGATGACAAAGTTTTTCTAAAAATATGTGATGACGTTGTTTTCTCCATTATAACACTATGGGATTTTTTTCAAACGCTCAAGGGCAGCTAACTCCGTAGTCTGTGCTCGAATCCGGCCAAATTTCGAACTCATCCAAGCTCTTATGTATGTCATCATTACCTGCAAGTATGATAAGGATCTAAGCAAAAACAGTTGAGAAAAGGTGATGACGCCATTTTCCCCATTATAACCCTATGGGATTTTTTTCAAACGCTCAAGGGCAGCTTACTCCTTAGTCTGTGCTCGAATCCGGCCAAATTTCGAACTCATCCAAGCTCTTGTGTATGTCATCATTACCTGCAAGTATGATAAGGATCTAATCAAAAACAGTTGAGAAAACGTGATGACGCCGTTTTCCCCATTATAACCCTATGGGGGCTATCTGTTGCCATGGAAACCAGAGTTCTGAGCTGATCGGGACAAAAACCTAATGCAGCCTTTCCCCCACCCAAATGATGCTTCAGATAAAATTTGATTGCGATCGGCCCACTGGTCTCTGAGATATTTATGTTTGAAAGTGTTGACGCACCCACGCACCCACGGACGGACGGACGACGGCTCGACTCCCATCCTATAAGCTCACCTCTGAGCCTTCGGCTCAGGTGAGCTAATAAAGAGATTAACAGCATTAAGCATAACTTACTTTGAAATGTACTCTGAGTCCTATTAGTTGAGCAAGAAATGACCTTGTGAACCTGGCTTTGACTAGCTGCCTGTATCCGCCTCCTAAAGATGACTCGTATAAACACTTCCCAACAATTTTACCAGCAAACTCATAAAATTTTAAATCCATATCAAGTGGTCTGTGGTTGTTTGGATGAACCTGTAATATATGCAAGTGATAAATGAGATAAAATGGCTTTAACCCTTAATGTGCCAAAAAGCAGACGACAAAATTTACGTCTGCAGAATTTCAAAATTTTTTCGTCCAAGCGATATCATATAGAGAATTCAAACACTAGAGGGCAAACAGTGTAGATTCAGATGAGGTGGCTCATTATGAGCCACCTCATCTGGATCTACATTGGTTGCAAATTTAATATTATAGTTTTTGATGCTTTAAGGCTTAATAGGGCACATATCATCTTTATTCACATATGACACAAGGCTTTTACTCTTCCAAAATAATTTAAAAAATCTAGATCCTTTTTACAAGATGTATTTTTGGGACTATTTCAGAAGAGAGAGAAAACATCATATAGCTGAATCACGCAAACTGATTTACATACTGAGGATAATTTTGAAAGGAAAAAATCCTGTCTTATAGCCAAATAAATACTGTATATTTTAAAACAATATTTTCATTTTTAATCCTGCACTGACTTTTGCCTGATCCACCATTATGAATTTATTTGAGCCGTGACACAAGAAAACAAAGTGTAATGTGTGCCCAGCGAATACTGAGCTCAGCATGGAGCTAGCTTAGACCCTCAGCTACCCTTTAAGTGCACAGCAAAGACTCTGGTCAGACACCCAGACTGATCTGAGTCTTCGCTGGGTGCACATGCCACTTTGTGGGTTTTGTTGTGTCACGGCTCATTTATCCTAAATATCCAGACACACACCTGGAACATTTCTTAAACTAGAGCATGTGAGCAGGGGCTCACGTATACCCCCGGCCAGCGCCACCGCAAAATAAAAACACATTTAATACAAGCAAATGTTAACTAACAGACAGACAGATGGACAATCTATTACAAATCCAGTGAAACGCCTAAAAACAAACACCAAAAGGTTCCATTAAAATAAATGCAAATTATGTTATCAAAAAAATATACAAATTTAACGTAAGTATACATAAACTTCTATATCTGCGACCTTGACCTAAAGTCAGCAGCAGCATCCCAATGATGTCAACTAATCAGTTTAAAGCTAGATGTAAACCTAATAACATAGCAATCTGAGAATTTTTTTTCATAAATTTTCCCATTTATTGCATTGAAATGAGAGATGGGAAAAAGAAAAAAGAACTAGAATTGTTTTCCTACGAAAAAACAGATGTCTCCCCCCTTTCTGATGTCAAAAGGATCAGTCATTAAGACGCCAAGGGAAAAACAATATGTTTCCCTACCCTGAAGCAGGGATTCATAATAAGTAAAAAGTATAAATGCAAGAGTTATAGTTGTTATGCTCTGCATGTCATGTAATGTTGACTGATATTCATATTTAGTTTTTGTCAAAAAATATAAATGCAAGAGTTACAGTGCTCTGCACGTCGTCTATTTATATGTTGACTGATATTTGTATGAAGTTTCATGAATATAGCTTAAACGGTTTTCAAGTTATAGAGCTTAGACGATTGAGACACGATTTTGTGAATGACAAAGTTCCAAGGGAAATAACTCAAATAGTATAAATGCTGTGCTCTGCAGGTTGTCTAGTGTTGACTGACATTTGTATGAAGTTTCGTGAATATAGCTCGTCCGGTTTTCAAGTAATAAAGCGATTGAGACACTATTTTGTGACTGACAAAGGTCCAAGGGAAATAACTCAAAAAGTATAAATGCAAGAGTTATGGTTCTTGCACTATGCAATTCTTCTAATGTTGATAGATATTTGTATGAAGTTTCGTGAATATAGCTTGAATGGTTTTCAAGTTATAGAGCAGACACAACTGAGACACGATTTTGTGACTGACAAAGTTCTAAGGGAAATAACTCAAATAGTATAAAGGCTAAAGTTATGGTTCTTGCATTCTGCACGTCGTCTGATGTTGATTGATATTTGTATGAACTTTCATGAATATAGCTTGAATGGTTTTAAAGTTATAGACGGACTCGACTGAGACGCAATTTTGTGATGGACAAAGTTCCAAGGGAAATAACTCAAAAAGTATAAACGCCAGAGTGCATTCTGCACGTCGTCTGATGTTGACTGATATTTGTATGAACTTTCATGAATATAGCTTGAATGGTTTTAAAGTTATAGACGGACTCGACTGAGACGCAATTTTGTGATGGACAAAGTTCCAAGGGAAATAACTCAAAAAGTATAAATGCCAGAGTTACCATTTGTGCACTCTGCACATCATCTCATGTTGATTGATATTTGTAAGAAGTTTCGTGAATAAAGCTTGAGCAGTTTTCAAGTTACAGAGCGGACACAATTGAAACACAATTTTGTGATGGACTAAGTTCCAAGGAAAACCAGAGGGCCAATGGCCCTATATCGCTCACCTGAGCACTGAGGTTATGTTGGAAAAACAGCAACAAAACCACATGCCCAACAGCAATAAAAAAAATGAAAATCTTGCCTTTCGTTTGCCATGGCAACCAATCAAAATCAGGGATTTAGGCAAAATTCATATGGCTGGTAGAGGACTGCTCCAGAAACATTTCTGTAAAGCTTTATCAAAATATCTGCAGTAGCACAGAAACAAATGCAATATTTCCAATTTCCCCATTGTAAGTCTGTGGAAACTCTAAGTTGCCATAGCAACAAATTCAGATCAGCAATGGTAAAATAAAACATAATTTAGAGAGATGCTTATGTAATTGACATGTATGCAAAGTATCACCTTCATCCCTTTTATGGCTTCTGAGGAAAAGATTTTGTAATATTTTCAAAAATTTACCCTTTATTTTGCCATGGTGACCAATCAAATTCAGCAAAATTCATATGAATCATAGAAGACTACCCAAGGAACATTTTTATAGAAAAAAATTCTAAATAACTGGAGTGAGACAGCAAAAATTGCCAATTTTCACTTTCCCCATTATAAGTCAATGGAAACTATAAGTTGCCATAGCAACGAGAGTTCTTATGGGATTGGAAGAAAAAAACATAATTTATGTAGAGGCTAATGTCATTTACATGTATGCAAAGTATCAGCTTCATACCTCTTATGCCTTCTGAGGAGAAGATTTTTGAATATTTTTGTCTAAAATTTACCCTATATTTTGCCATTGCAACCAATCAAATTCAGCGATTTGGTCAAAATTCAAACGAATCGTAGAAGATTACTCAAGAAACATTTCTGTGGAAAAAAAATCCAAATAACTGCAGTGAGATAGCAAAAATTGCCAATTTCCATTTTCCCCATTATAAGTCAATGGAAATTATAAGTTGCCATAGCAACCAAACTGCTGGAGCAATTGCCATGAAAAACAGTAATTCTATAGAGGTTAGTACTAAGATCATTTCTGTAAAGTTTGAGCTTTATTGGCCACAGAGTTTCTGCGGAGATGATTTTTTAATATTTTTCTATTTTTAACTATTCGGTTGCTATGGCAACCAGTCAAATTGAACATTTTGCCGTAATTTAATATGGCTGGTTCGGGACTACTCATGGGACATTTCAATGAAAGTTCTGTCAAAATATCTGCAGTGACATAGCAATAAATGCAAATTTTCCATTTTGCCATTGTAAGTCAATGGCAACTTTAAGTTCCCATAGCAACCAAACTGCTAAAGCAATTGCCAAGAAAAACAGTACTTTTATAGAGGCTAGTACCAAGATCCTTTCTGTGAAGTTTGAGCTTTATTGCTTGCATAGTTTCTGAGGAGATGATTTTTTAATATTTTTTCTATTTTTAACCATTCGGTTGCCATGGCAACCAGCCAAATAGTGCAATTTACATAAAGTTCATGTGGTTGATAGAGGACTACTAAAGGAACATTTCTATAAAAGTTTTGTCAAAATATCTGCAGTGACATAGCAATAAATGCAAATTTTCAATTTTTCCCATACAAGTCAATGGCAACTTTAAGTTGCCATAGCAACCAAAGTTCCAAAGTGATTTGGATAAAAAAAGTATTATTGGTTCCCCCTGCCTATAGATGCTACACATGAAATTTGGTAACAATGGGCCTTGTAGTTTCAGAGGAGATGTCGTTTGAAAATGTTGACGGACGGACGGACGACGGACGAGGTACGACGGACGACGGACGACGGATGCCTGCCTATACTATAAGCTCACCTGTGAGCCTTCGGCTCAGGTGAGCTAATAACTCAAAAAGTATAAATGCCAGAGTTACCATTCTTGCACTCTGCACGTCGTCTCATGTTGATTGATATTTATATGAAGTTTCGCGAATATAGCTTGAGCGGTTTTCAAGTTATAGAACGGACACGATTGAAACACAATTTTGTGATGGACTAAGTTCCAAGGGAAACAAGGCATCGCAGGCGATACAAATCCCCTCACACAAGACTACTTGCTTGAGATATTGTCATACCCTACATTTGTGTGAAGTTATTTTAAAATCCATGGAGAAATGTAGGCGCTAGAGCGATGAAAAAGTTTTTCTAAAAATAGCTACAGTGACCTTGACCTTTTAAGCACAGCACCCTGAAAGTCAAACTTGCTCAAGATATTGTCATGCCCTACATTTGTGTGAAGTTATTTCAAAATCCATTGAGAAATAAAGGCACTAGAGCGCTGACAAAGTTTTTCTAAAAATAGCCACAGTGACCTTGACCTTGGAAGCAGAACCCTAAAAGTGGAACTTGCTAGAGATATTGTCATGCCCTACATTTTTGTAAAGTTATTTCAAAATCCGTTGAGAAATGTAGGCGCTAGAGCGATGACAAAGTTTTTCTAAAAATAGCCACAGTGACCTTGACCTTGGGCGCAGCACCCTAAAAGTGGAACTTGCTAGAGATATTGTCATGCCCTACATTTTTGTGAAGTTATTTCAAAATCCGTTGAGAAATGTAGGCGCTAGAGCGATGACAAAGTTTTTCTAAAAATAGCCACAGTGACCTTGACCTTGGGTGCAGCACCCTGAAAGTCGAACTTGCTCGAGATATTGTCATGCCCTACATTTGTGTGAAGTTATTTCAAAATCCGTTGAGAAATGAAGGCGCTAGAGCGATGACAGAGTTTTCCTAAAAATAGCCACAGTGACCTTGACCTTGGAAGCAGAACCCTAAAGTGGAACTTGCTAGAGATATTGTCATGCCCTACATTTTTGTGAAGTTATTTCAAAATCCGTTGAGAAATGTAGGCGCTAGAGCGATGACAAAGTTTTTCTAAAAATAGCCACAGTGACCTTGACCTTGGGCGCAGCACCCTGAAAGTCGAACTTGCTCAAGATATTGTCATGCCCTACATTTGTGTGAAGTTATTTCAAAATCCGTTGAGAAATGTAGGCGCTAGAGCGATGACAAAGTTTTTCTAAAAATAGCCACAGTGACCTTGACCTTGGGTGCAGCACCCTGAAAGTCGAACTTGCTCAAGATATTGTCATGCCCTACGTTTGTGTGAAGTTATTTCAAAATTTGTTGAGAAATGTAGGCACTAGAGCGATGACAAAGTTTTTCTAAAAATAGCCACAGTGACCTTGACCTTGGGCGCAGCACCCTGAAAGTCAAACTTGCTCAAGATATTGTCATGCCCTACATTTTTGTGAATTTATTTTAAAATCCATGGAGAAATGTAGGCGCTAGAGCGATGACAAAGTTTTTCTAAAAATAGCCACAGTGACCTTGATCTTGGGCGCAGCACCCTGAAAGTCAAACTTGCTCGAGATATTGTCATGCCCTACATTTGTGTGAATTTATTTCAAAATCCATTGAGAAATGTAGGCGCTAGAGCGATGACAAAGTTTTTCTAAAAATAGCCACAGTGACCTTGACCTTGGGCGCAGCACCCTGAAAGTCAAACTTGCTCGAGATATTGTCATGCCCTACACTTTTGTGAAGTTATTTCAAAATCCGTTGAGAAATGTAAGTGCTAGAGCCATGACAAAAGGTGAACATACGTACGTACGTACTTACGAACGGGACAAAACCTATATCCCCTCACCACTTCGTGGTGTGAGGGGATAATAACTCAAAAAGTATAAATGCCAGAGTTACCATTCTTGCACTCTGCACGTCGTCTCATGTTGATTGATATTTATATGAAGTTTCGCGAATATAGCTAGAGCGGTTTTCAAGTTATAGAACGGCAGTGATTTTTTTACAAATCTCCTTCTTTGAGTCCCAGGACTCACAAGACCTAAAATCTTTGCATCCCAAGCTAACGGGTTTGCATCTTTACTGGGATGCAAAAGCAATATTTTCTCTGCATCCAAAACTTAAAGGGCTTCAAAGGACAAGCCCTATAAGTAAAAAATAACCAACGTCAAGCTCCTGTGGTCACAGGAATAAAATAAATCACCTGTTGTCTCATTGTCAGACAGGGTATTGGATTTGGAGACTTCGGTTGTCATTTCGGATTCGGAAGTTTGATCGGTCGCATCATGATCTGCAACATCTGGCCTTGCGTGTTTGTCTTGCCCAAGAAGACCAAATAATGTTTGCTGCTTTAAATCAAGAAAATAAATCACCTGTTGTCTCATTGTCAGACAGGGTATTGGATTTGGAGACTTCCGTTGTCATTTCGGATTCGGAAGTTTGATCGGTCGCATCATGATCTGCAACATCTGGCCTTGCGTGTTTGTCTTGCCCAAGAAGACCAAATAATGTTTGCTGCTTTAAATCAAGTTTGATCTTTTTCTTGTTTTTCGGAGGCATGATTACTTATTGACCCGGTGTATTGATAAAAGTTTGCACTTAGGTAAAATACATCACCGTGGTCGATAATACTATGTTCCTCCGGTACTGGACAACTACTATAGATTATTGGTATTACAGGCAGACTTCGGTATTTAGCGGGAGTAGGAAAGACTATGGTACTGTTTTTTACCAGTAATATAACAATCTGCTAATGCACCGTTGCTATATTCTTAAAACGAAAGTAGCTTTGTAAACGAAGCCGAAATCGGAAGTTGGACTACCAATCGGCCATTTTTATGCGTCCCGGAACGCAGCCAAGGAAATATTTTGCATCCTCTGGGAAAATTATGCGTCTAGGACGCAGGACGCAGTGGTAAAAAAATCACTGGAACGGACACAATTTGTGACAGACGGACGGACGGACAGACGGACAGACGCCCGGGGAAAAACAATATGTCTCCCGACCCTGAAAGGGGGAGACATAAAAAGAAGACCAAAAGAAATCTTAGCATCTTGATTTTCTTCCCAACAATATATATGGCCATTCTCAAGATGTATACAAAATTTGAAGACTGTGGCTCTCATGAGAACAGAGAAATCTGTGACAAAAAGTTAATTGGAGAGAAAGAAAAAATGGACAAACAAAGGGAATGATAAGCAGGAGGATGCTGATTCTCTCTTATACAGTACAACTAGTCATACACAACGTTTGAACCAAATTTCAAATCCTAGCTAAAGTGGTTCCTGAGAAATCTTAGACAGAAATTTTATTGGAGAGAAAGAAAAAATGGACAAACAAAGAGAATGATAAGCAGCAAGAGGCTGATTCTCTCTTACATGATACAACTACTCATACCTAATGTTTGTACAAAATATAAAAATCCTAGCTGTAGTAGTTCCTGAGAAATCTGTGACAATAATTTAATTGGAGAGAAAGAAAAAATGGATAAATAAAGGGAATGATGGGAGGAAGAGGCTGATTCTCTCTTACACAGTACAACTTGTCACACCCAACATTTGTACCGAATTTCAAAGTCCTAGCTGTAGTAGTTCCTGAGAAATCTGTGACAAAAATTTAATTGGAGAGAAAGAACAAGAGGGCCATGAGGCCCTGAATCGCTCACCTGAACAATTGGCAAAGTGGCTTTTTCTTATGTTTTGAAATTGTCAAAATATGAGTCTTGGGTCAAAAGTCAAAGAATGACCATGACCTATTGTACTCATAAATCTTCATGTACTCATTAAGGCAACCATATATACCATTTTTTAGGCAAAACTTTCCATGAAATCTTATGTTCTAGCATTTTCCCATATTTGACCATGCCGCAAAAAAAAGTTAAGGAAAAACCGAGGTCATCATTTGAACAGTCTTGGTAGTACTCTAGTACTCCATGCTACTTACCAAGTTTCAAGGCCATTGGTGTATTGGTTCTGGAGAAGAAAAAATATTTAAGGTTTATACCATAAATGAGTATGGTGGCCATGTTGGTCATGTGACCTGGACCGTTTGAACAAATTTTCATTCAATCAACCCCTGGAGGCTCTATATGAAATGTGATTACAATTGGCCCTTTGCCTTTTGAGAAAATGTTTGAAAATGTCAAAATATGAGCGATCTGGGTCAAAGGTCAAAGAATGACCTTGACCTCTTGTACTCATAATTCTTCATGACCTCATTAAGACGACTGTATATACCAATTTTTAGGCCAAAAACTTCCCATGAAATCTTATGTTCTAGCATTTTCCCATATTTGACCTTGCTGTAAAAAAGGTCAAGGTCAACCAATGTCATGATTTGAACAATCTTGATAGTACTGGAGTACCCAATGCTACATACCAAGTTTCAAGGCCACTGATCAATTGGTTCTGGAGAAAAAGATTTTGAAAGGTTTTTACCATATATGGTCATGTTGGTCATGTAACCCAGACCATTTGAAGAAATTTTCATTTCTTCGACCCCTGAAGGCTCTATATAATATTTGGTTACAATTGCCCCATTGCCTTCAAGGAGAAGTTTGAAATTGTCAAACTATTCTGAGAATTCAGGGTCAAAGGTCAAAGAATGACCTTGACCTCTTGTAGTCATGAATCTTGATGTACACATTAAGATGACTGTATTTACCAATTTTTAGGCCTAAATCTTCAAAACTTTCCATGAAATCTTATGTTCTAGCATTTTCCCATATTTGACCTTGCTGTAAAAAAGGTCAAGGTCAACCAATGTCATGATTTGAACAATCTTGATAGTACTGGAGTACCCAATGCTACATACCAAGTTTCAAGGCCACTGATCAATTGGTTCTGGAGAAAAAGATTTTGAAAGGTTTTTACCATATATGGTCATGTTGGTCATGTAACCCAGACCATTTGAAGAAATTTTCATTTCTTCGACCCCTGAAGGCTCTATATAATATTTGGTTACAATTGCCCCATTGCCTTCAAGGAGAAGTTTGAAATTGTCAAACTATTCTGAGAATTCAGGGTCAAAGGTCAAAGAACGACCTTGACCTCTTGTAGTCATGAATCTTGATGTACACATTAAGATGACTGTATTTACCAATTTTTAGGCCTAAATCTTCAAAACTTTCCATGAAATCTTATGTTCTAGCATTTTCCCATATTTGACCTTGCTGTAAAATGGCCAAGGTCACCCCAAGGTCATCATTTTGAACACTCTTGATAGTACTGGAGTACCCAATGCTACATACCAAGTTTCAAGGCCATCGGTCAATTGGTTCTGGAGAAGAAGATTTTTTTAGGTTTTTACCATATATGGGCATGGCGGCCATGTTGGTCATGTGACCTGAACCGTTTGAACAAATTTTCATTCCCTCATCCCCTGGAGGCTCTATATGAAATTTGGTTACAATAGGCCGAGTGGTTTTTGAGAAGATTGTTTGAAATTGTCAAAATATGAGAGCTCAGGGTCAAAGGTCAAAGAATGACCTTGACCTCTTGTACTCACAAATCTTCATTGTACTTATTAAAGATGACTGCATATACCAACTTTTAGACCTTAATCTTCAAAACTATCCCTGATATCTTAAGTTCTAGCATTTTCCCATATTTGACCTTGCCGTAAAAAGGTCAAGGTCAACCCAAGGTCATAATTTGAACAATCTTGATAGTACTCGAGTACCCAATGCTACATACCAAGTTTCAAGGCCATCGGTCAATTGGTTCTGGAGAAGATTTTTCAAGGTTTTTACCATATATGGGCATGGCGGCCATGTTGGTCATGTGACCTGAACCGGATGAACAAATTTTCATTGTCTCATCCCCTGGAGGCTCTATATGAAATTTGGTTTCAATTGGCCCAGTGGCTGTTGAGAAGATTGTTTGAAATTGTCAAAATATGAGAGTTCAGGGTCAAAGGTCAAAGAATGACCTTGACCTCTTGTACTCATAAATCTTCATGTACTCATTTAGATGACTGTAGATATCGATTTTTAGCCCAAAATCTTCAACAGTTTTCAAGATATCTTATGTTCTAGCATTTTCCCATATAAAAGCACAAGGAAGCAAATTTGACCTTGCCGTAAAAAAGGTCAAGGTCAACCCAAGGTCATAATTTGAACAACCTTGGTAGTACTCATGTACCCAATGCTACATACCAAGTTTCAAGGCCATCGGCCTATTGGTTCTGGAGAAGAAGATTGTTTTAGGTTTTTACCATATATGGGCGTGGCGGCCATGTTGGTCATGTGACCTGGACGGTTTGAACAACTTTTCGTTCCCCCTTCCTCTGGAGGCCATATATGAAATTTGGTTACAATTGGCCCAGCGGTTTCAGAGGAGAAGTCGTTTGAAATTGTGGACGGACGGACGACGGACGACGACGGACGACGGAGCCTTACCATCCTATAAGCTCCCCCGGAGCCGCTGGCTCAGGTGAGCTAAAAAATGGACAAACAAATGGACTGATAAGTAGGAAGAGGCTGATTCTCTCTTACATGGTACAACTAGTCATACCCAACGTTTGTACCAAATTTCAAAGTCCTAGCTTAAGTGGTTCCTGAGAAGTCTGTGACAAAAATTAATTGGAGAGAAAGAAAAAATGGACAAACAAAGAGAATGATAAGCAGCAAGAGGCTGATTCTCTCTTACACAGTACAACTAGTCATACCCAAGGTTTATACCAAATTTGAAAGTCCTGGCTGTAGAGGTTCCTGAGAAATCTGTGACAAAAATTTAATTGGAGAGAAACAAAAAATGGACAAACAGAGGGACTGATAAGCAGGAGAAGGCTGATTCCCTCTTACACAGTACAACTAGTCATACCCAACCATTATACCACATTTCAAAGTCCTAGCTTTGGTGGTTCCTGAGAAATCTGTGACAGAAATTTAATTGGAGAGAAAGAAAAAATGAACAAACAAAGGGACTGATAAGCAGTAGAAGGCTGATTCTCTCTTACACGGTACAACTAGTCATACCCAACGTTTGTACCATATTTCAAAGTCCTAGCTATAGCGGTTCCTGAGAAATCTGTGACAAAAAATTAATTGGAGAGAAAGAAAAAATGGATAAACAAAGGGACTGATAAGCAGGAGAAGGCTGATTCTCTCATACACGGTACAACTAGTCCTACCCAACGTTTGTACCAAATTTCAAAGTCCTAGCTTTAGTGGTTCCTGAGAAATCTGTGATAGAAAAAATGTTAACACACACACACACACAAACATATTAACGGAAAGACCAAAAACTATATACCCCCTATATACTTCGTATACCGGGGGTATAGTAATACCCAAGGCTTATACCAAATTTGAAAGTCCTGGCTGTAGAGGTTCCTGAGAAATCTGTGACAAAAATTTAATTGGAGAGAAACAAAAAATGGACAAACAGAGGGACTGATAAGAGGAGAAGGCTGATTCCCTCTTACACAGTACAACTAGTCATACCCAACCATTATACCACATTTCAAAGTCCTAGCTTTGGTGGTTCCTGAGAAATCTGTGACAGAAATTTAATTGGAGAGAAAGAAAAAATGGACAAACAAAGGGACTGATAAGCAGGAGAAGGCTGATTCTCTCTTACACAGTACAACTAGTCATACCCAACGTTTGTACCATATTTCAAAGTCCTAGCTATAGCGGTTCCTGAGAAATCTGTGACAAAAAATTAATTGGAGAGAAAGAAAAAATGGATAAACAAAGGGACTGATAAGCAGGAGAAGGCTGATTCTCTCATACACGGTACAACTAGTCCTACCCAACGTTTGTACCAAATTTCAAAGTCCTAGCTTTAGTGGTTCCTGAGAAATCTGTGACAGAAAAAATGTTAACACACACACACACACACAAACATATTAACAGAAAGACCAAAAACTATATACCCCCTATATACTTCGTATACCGGGGGTATAATGACCATTTCAGGTGCATGGGAACTTCTCCAGGTTTTTCTGACATTTTTCAAAGGGAGACATAACTTCTTACGAAAAAATATTTCCTACTACAAAACACCATTTTCATTTCCCACTATGAATAGCATGATATACATGTAAATTAGAATGTTTTGACATGCGTAATCAGAATATATTCAAAGAACAAATTCAATTTTTAGAACAGAAAATTCCAAGAAAATAAACAAGACCTGTCCCCGTACAGGATAGCTTGCCTGCAGTGCCTTGCCCATCGCATAAAAAAACTTTAATATAAAACTTTAAAGTGTGACACCCACGCCGCACCGCACCAACATCCAAGTGACAAAAATAGCTCTCTGTACTTTCGTACAGGCGAGCTAAAAATCCTTGACTCCTGCTATTTCAAAACAGTTTCCCAAGATTGTTTCTCTCTCAATCTAACAGTGGAAAGTCTGATTCAGCCATGCAGGGTATCTTTACTCACCAGCCCTTGACTATCCTCTGACATCCTCCTGAACAACTGTGAGGCACTCGGGTCAAACAACTGGGTACATACTGCCTCAAACCACTCTCTCCGTAGACCTCCCCAGTCTAAACCTGGAACAGGCAAAAGAAGAGTAAAGCTACAAAATCTGAAAGCTTCATTCTAAATGACAGCTTTTCACAAAGTGGCATGTGCGCCCAGTGAAGACTCAGATCAGCCTGGGCATCCGCCCAGTCTGATCAGAGTCTTCACTGTCATAGAGCTAGCTTAGACCCTTAGCAATTAGGTACTCTGTAAGTGCACAATGAAGACTCTTATCACACTGAGCAGCTGCCCGGGCTGTTCCGAGTCTTCAGTAGGCACACATGCCACTTTGTGGCTTTTGTTATGTCATGCCTCATTTTCTGTAACCTTTTATCATTGCAACAGATGCAGCAAGCAAGAGCTGTGGTTAATGTTCTAAAATTTTATCTACTTTATCCTTCTGATGGGGCTTGGAAAAAATGTTGATGTTTTTTTCCTGATATTTTTTCCTGAAGACAGCTGCAGATCTTTTTTTTCAAATCATACATGCATTCAATTCACAAATGGCAGAGTCAGTTTTAGAAATTTGACCTTGAAAGTGTAATTGTAATAGCTGAAAATAACGTTACCTTCTTCCCCAAGGAATGTAACTTCAAAGTTCTTGCACCAGTCTGAGATATCAAAGCTTTTAGTGGCTTTATATGACTGAAATAAACAACAATAATATTAACTGTTAATTTCTAGCCACCAATTAAAGAATCAACCACACATCTGAGGTGTTTAAGGATTGTTGAAGGCTAAATTTAAAGAGTAACTACACTTCAGGAACTGACTGAATCAGATCCCAAACACTATCCCCAACATCAAAGGGAAAGATTGGCAAAGACATCCCGACAAACAATAAATTACAAGTGATAAGCCGAGTCAGCAGCTCTTTCCCAAATAGGTGGCAACTCAGCTATCTTTATTGAACTAAATAATTTAGACCAACAGTCGACCAACAGAAGGGTTACAACAGACTAAGCAAATTATACGAAAAAAATTTAACAATTATTTTTACCTATTTTATATTTTTATTACAGAAGGGCTAAAATGAGAACACAATAAATTAAACAGCACCGAACATAAAACAAATGCAACCGCAAATCTTTTAAATGTATCCAAAACAAGACAATGTAATAAAATATTTAGAGACATTCAATTTAACTATGTAAACAACTTTGTTAATATATCAAAACATGATAACAATTTTCTCAATTTCACTTATGTTTTATCTTTAAAATGTATATAGCATTTCCAACATCTAGTTGGAACTTACACTCATAAGTAACCTTGACCTATCCACTTTGATTGAGGTTGTGCTATGGCTTCGTCTCTGGTGTAATGTACGCACTTCATGTTGAAAGAAGGACTGCTTGTCTTGAAATGTTTCAGAACCACCTGGAAATTTAATAGGACAAATTAAAGTGTATGTTTTCTTTTTAAAAGGGAAGCAACTTTTTGGCCTTCTGTTTCCTTCCTTGGGTTGATATAGCCCTCAAACAGGAGCTCTTAAAATTATACCCAGTCGCCTTAACTTTGATAACTGAGCCGCGACACGACAAAACCAACAATGTGGTTGTGCGCCCAGCGCAGACTCAGATCAGCCAGAGTCTTTGCTGTCCGCATGGAGGCAGCTTAGACCTTTAGCTATCCTTTGAGCACCTAACAAAGAGTCTGGTGAAACTGGGCAACTGCCCAGGCTGATCTGAGTCTTCGCTGGGTGCACAACCACATTGTTGGTTTTGTCGTGTCGCGGCTCAATTTATAATGATCCTAAATTATGAGACAGAAGTGCTTGAGGAAACATTAACTTTTGCCTTCAGGGGAAGGCTATAATGGCTGAATGGGTAGATCCAAATGTTTTACAGCCATTTTGTTTTCAAAGGAAAACAATTTCTTCTTTTTTGTGACTGCCTGTTTGCTTTACCCTGGGCCACAATCCATTCCAAATGGGAAAAGATATTTGCTGCTAGAGCCTTAAGGAAGGAATTTCCTTCTCTAACTTGCTCCTGGAGGAGCAAATGTATCCCTTTAAAAGTTGACCTCCATTAAGAATGGAGCAAAATATGAAAATGACAGAGCAGTTTTCCCTAAAAGTGTATCCATTTGCCTTAATATGCAAAAACCAATGGCCACCGTGAAATCATTATACCACATCATTCTTATCTTAACTTGGCTGGAATGAAAATCACAAGACATTACCTTGTCAACTGAAATTACTATTTCATTGCCCTTTCTTCATCTTTGGAAGTAAGGGTAGCTCAGTGGGTTAAGTGCAAGCCTGCCAAGCTAACTGTCCTGGTTTGAGGCCAACTGGAGGCAGAAATCTTTTCAGCCCTAAACAGGGTTCCATTGCATACAGCCTTTCATTATCCCCCTCCTATTGTCCTGATATGACTGACATACTGTTGAAGAGGATCCCGTCTCATTCCGTCCCATCCCGTCCCCATCCATTCTTCATCTGATGTAAAAGAAAAGTCACAAGTAATTATGCTCTTTCCCAACAGCAAATTTCTGAGGGGCACTGGGAGGGTTAATTTGAAGAATTAAAGTTCCTCTGCCAATAGACTGTAATGGAATAGATCATTTCTAGACTGACTGTCTGAGTGGAGCTTTCAAAGAGTCTCAGAAAATATATCAGCTAGCCATCCCATGGGTTGGAATTACCGTGATTTTCATCAAAACCGTCATTTTATTTCCATTAATAGGAACAAAGTTGTAATATAATACAATAATTTGCTGGAAACAAATTTGGAAGCAGACAGAATTTTGAAATGCAACTGATCAAAGGAGATTATGCAAGCACTGAAGAACTAAATATGCTGCAACACAAGTTAAACATGCCCAATACTGCATATAATAAGTTGTAGGTGGTGATAACTGATTGCAGTGATTTCTTCCAGACAATATACAAGTCACATCACAATGAAGAGGCCTTACAGCATTCTTAAATTTCCAATACTGTACAATCATTTTTTGACCAGTGGACCTATCTATGCTTATTATTTGGAAGAGCCTATTGCTAGTTTTAGGGGTTTCTCGTGGATGTTTTCACTTTATTTTTGTATTTTCCATAGGAATTACTGTCACCAAACAGTGTTGACCTTGATCAGATGCCACATTCTGTGGCATCTGAACTGGGTCTGCACTGTTTGCACATATCCCCAACACTGGTTTTCAACCTGAAAAGGCCAATAATGTCATCTAGAATATTTAAAGCCTATAATTGTCCCACAATGGTGGAATGGGTAGTTTTTTTAGGTCCTGATTAAAGTGCTCCATCAGTCTAATCTGTGTCTAAACTGTTTGACTAAGCCCTTTTCTGTTCCCAATTTTTAGAAAACTTAACATAAAAACATTGACGACTCAGAATTATACAGGCAGCGCAGGCTTGCCACTGATCCTAAACTTCAAAATCCCCTGAGTATACTATACACTTTTACAGATCAAGAAGATAATTATACTCTTCATTGAGGGTTACTGAAAATTCTTTCCTTTAAAAGTAGTTTCCTTTGTAAAGGGGGATAAATACTTCTGTAGATGGTTTATCTTTCCTGAAAGTACATTCTTTCCCTTCAGCGGCATAACTATATTTTCTTAAGACAATCCCACTCATTAGCTTTCTTATTCCCTCACTTTCCCTTGTCTTTTAAAGACCTTTCCAAATTTTCCTGACCAAAATTTTCCTGACCAATCACAAATTTACGACATTTCCCTGACCTGGAAAAAATTTTGTTCGAGACGTTAAATTTTAAACTGTACGCAAAAATGCTACCATTTTCTGCCGAAAAAATGCGAGGAACTTTTTCCTTGCTTTTTTCAGCATAAAATATGAGCCCTCTTGATTTTATTTGTACCAGAGCAATTAACGAATCACTGACTAATAACTTTGTTAAACTAACGATGCTTTGAACAACCTGATCATGGCACCCTCCACCAACATCAGGTGATAATAAGGGGCCATAGTGTTCCAACACTGATGTTAGTAATAATCAATAATTTGAGTCAAATACACACCTGTTTATCTATGTTTCATGTTTGTAAGGTTTTTACAAAACGAAAAAGAGGCTGTTACAAAACAAAAAAGAGTCATAGTTCCAAAACTACTTAGTCATCGTGGCTAAACAAATTTGTTTAGCCACCATAACCAAGGCATTTGGTAAATAGGACTCTTTTTTGAAAAAGAGTCATAGTTCCAAACCTACTTAGTCATCGTGGCTAAACAAATTTGTTTAGCCACAATGACCAAGTCATTTGGGAATTAGGACTCTTTTTTGTTTGGTAACAGCCCTTGTATTTTAGTGGGGCAGATATGTAACAAATTTTGGCCGAATTGTGCACTTTTTGATTCAAAGCATGAAATTTGGTACATTGTTAGATTGGACAAAAATATGAATTTTCAGGGTGGATGCCAAGCTGAATTTTGCCTATTTCGGCGGCCATCTTGAGTTTTCAAAATGGCGTCTGCCTTATAGGTAAGTTTCATACTGATCAGAGCCCATTAAATTTTGTATAGAATTTGAGCTGATGAAAGTCCCCCTGTCATATGGAGGAACTTTAGAGAGAAGTTTTTGCAGAAGTTCCTATTAAAATTGTGTTGGTTTATACCTGTAAACCCTCTGATCATGGGCTAAGCCCACATGTGTAAATTACATATTTATATTTCCATAGAAACATATAATTTGAATGCAGAAACATTTCGTTTTGTTTCAGTCAGCCTTTCACCCTTTTTTTCTATTTTCAAATAGTGGAATAATTATAGTCTGCATGATTTTTTTATCCTTTTCAACTTCTGGAGGTAACGTAAATAACATTTTGTCAAAAAAGTCCACTATAATACAACTTTTGAACTTTTTTCACTGTGTCTCAAAAATATTATAAATATGACATTCTTTCAGTTCTTAAGAAACGTTGCTTCTTGAGACCTCTGACACTTTAATAGTTAGGTCGAAGGTGACATGACGTGTGTTTTATACGTTACGAAAGATAGGATACTGCAAACTAATAATATTTGTAGACATGAAAAGCTCTGAGGACATTCACTCTTTTCTGGCATTTTATTACCTAGATTAACATTATTAATAACGTACTTGCCTACTAGTTAACTGTTTGTCATCCTTTTAATGATACTAGTATACATGATATTTATTATAAAAAAAATAATTAAAAAAGTTAAATTAAATAAAAGAACAGAGACAGCACTGTAGAGAAAATAAAGCCCTGCCGTTGTAAGACAGCACTTTATGTAGAAGTAAAGTCAAGAGATAAGCAGTCAACAGTCAGTCTAATAAAAAAAGCGCCCCAAAAGCGTTAATTTAGTAGTATAAGAGTGTCTAGTATGACATGTAATCTACAAAACATACAAAAGCATTGTCTTACAGTGTTTATTGAAAAGATGTAGCATATTAAGTGCAAACAAAAGAAAGACTGTTGATAAGAGAAATATAAACAGACATTTGAAGATTTTGGGAACAGAATGTTACATGTAAACTTGGGTTGCAGAGCACATTTACTTTAGTTAAGGTTCTATGGGTAGTATACGTTACACAAGAAATGCCATTTCTCAACTAAAACCATCATATAAGATAAAAAAATACTGCATAATGTCAAAATACTACACGTTTTACAACACAGCTTTACGTTGTCTATTTTGTAATGCTCCTACCTCTGATGCCTTAAGCAGAACTTTGGGAATAAAATATCGAAACATGAACTGAAAGCTAATGATACGAGGAGTTGAGTAATAGGCTATGTGGATATTTGAAGCTGGTTTCGATAAATTCTTCCTTTTACGACAATCTTCATTCTATGCCGCAGTTTTGTTTTATTAATTTTACTTACCTTATCAATGCTTATATATTCAACAGTTTCTTGAGGGGTGCCTAAATATGGGAACTTAAGTTGTTGTTATTGACAAATATTTTATTTCTACAAGTAATAATAATCTGCAGTGTTCCAACTGCACAAAATGCAATGGCAAATGAAAAAAAGACTACATATATTAATCAACATCAATGTTACTACTTAGGGATTTAAAGGCAAATCTCAGTTCCTCATCTCCTAAATGAACCTGCTGTATGACTAGAAATTAAACGAGAACAAACATAACAAGTAATGTATAATGTTTATTGGGCAATTTACTAATTAGTCACACCTTATATGTAGTAAAACGTTATGTATAGGGCAGAAATAAATAAAATAAGTTATACCTATACATATCAGGGACTAACCAAATTGAAAGTTATTCTAATTAATCTTTTTGTCTAGTTTGTTGTAATCATTTCGGGAAAGGGGTAGGGGAGGTGGGGGTGGGGAGTAAATAATTTATTGATGATGAAGTCCTGCTGCTTATGAACAGTGATCCCAATACAACTTGACAATATAAAAGAATATAATAATACAATTAATAATTTATTACAAGTTGTTTGAAAGTAATTATGCTGTTGTAATATTTTAGGTGTTGATAATAGTAAGCCGTAATATGCAAAGATGGCGGTGCAAAATTACCTGATCAGGAAAGACTATGTCTTTTTATAGTGACAGTTATACTTCACGAACAGAAGATGATGGGAAAGCTCTAAGTTCTATTTTCCATGTCTCATTATAAAGATTTGCACTTTTTTCGTTTTCCTTGCAGTATAAATGACGAGAGCTACATGTTTACAAACAGATAACGTTTATTACCACACAGGTACACATTTAACGTGATATTCAACTTTAACCCTGATCAAAATATTTACTTGTCGAATGTGGCATTAAAAGGTTATCATAGTGAAGCTGCTGCAAAACTATGTTTTAAAAGAGTCAGAGCCAGAGTATGCCATTCGTAAAGATCTTTGTTTTTCCTGTTGTACTACAGGAAATATTGAAAATCTACGTATACTACATGTATCTGAATATCTGAATATAGTTGACAGGTTAACACTTAAAGCATTGAAAGCCTAGCTGCAGTCTGAAACTGACTCTTTACAACAGTTTGCAATTCTAATTATCTGACACCACTAATAATTATATACAAACTACAATTGTGTTACTCAACGTTACCACTAAACCTACCTTCAGATACATGTTTAAATCATATAATTATAGTTAAAAACATACAACGATGGTTTTCCAATATAGTGGCATATGCTTCTGGCTACTTAAGATGAAATACAGATCAAGCTGAGGATACACTAGTTACCATTTAAGCGTGTATCTATTTCTCGAAGTCATTCTTCAAAATAATATGGACTCTTACAAAAATGTTTCGTTCTAGATTCAGCTAATTTTTCAGTGCTGTATTGACTAATTCGAAAGGAGCCAATCTGTTCTCTCTAATATGTGCATAATTTGAAAATGAATAATAGTGTTAGTTCAGTAAGGACCACATTTATCAACCATCAATTTTGGTTTATTTAGATTATTGTTGTTTGTTAGTACCTTTGCTACTGTTGTGTACGTTACACATCGAATATGATTTTTTCCTTTTAAATCCTTATATAACTTTGTGCATTAAAATAAACTCAAATACATTTAAGGATTAAACTATGTTTTTTGCTTCTTTTATAAATTATGAGTTAGGCAAAATGATTTATTATGTAGACTAAAGCAACAAGAAAAAATAAAAAGTAAAAGAATTGCTATCGTCATCCAGTTAATAAGTTTTAGTCACTAGAAAAAGAATTAAATCTGCAAACCAATGATATTTTGAAAGGTTTTGTTCACCAGGTGGTGAGGAATTGTGATTCACTGTATTCCATTTCCGTTTACAAAAATGTATTTATCGATTAGTGTCATGTCTACACCCAGGTGCATAGATCAGACAAGTTTGAGAAAATCATGGCAAAAGTTCAGCTAAACATGTTCAGAAACACAAAACTGGTATATCTAAATATTTCCGATTCTGTTTGTCATAAAATGCAGTTTCAGTGGCGGCCATTTTGAAATTCAAGATGGCCGCCATAAACGGAATTTTCCGGCTTGGCATCCACCCTGAAAATGCTTAGAATAGCTTTGTCTAGCATTGTGCACAATTATTTTACATATCTGCCCAGCTATATATACATAGTTAACCAGGGGTAAATAGTTACCAATATTTCTGAGCAAGAATTTTGTGAAGGTAGCTGCTATGATACTCATGTCTTTGGCTGCCAGTATAACTGGGGCTTGGGCTCCATCATCTATTGTAAACACTGGCGACCCTGTCTGGTTGTGGAAACCACTAAATGTAAACTAAAATAAGAAAAATAATGGATGTTTTTTTCCGAATACACCCCTGGTTAACTAGGTATATATAAGGGATGTTACAAAACGAAAAAGAGCAGTTACGAAACAAAAAAGAGTAATAGTTACCAAGCGACCTGATGACCAGGTTGTTTGGTAACTTTGACTCTTTTTTATTTCATAACAGCTCTTTTTCGTTTCATAACATCCTTGAAAACAAAGTTAACAAGAGCATGTGAGCAGGGGCTCACTTATACCCCCGGCCAGCGCCACTGCCTAATATAAAGACACTTAATACAAAACTTTAAAGCAAATGTTAAATAACAGACAGATGAATGGACAATCATAACAAATCCAGTGGAAGGCCTATAGACAAATACACAATGGTTCCACTAAAACATGCAAATTATGTAATCAAAAGAAAATACAAATTTTACACACACAAGTTTACATAAACTTCTATATCAGTGATGTGACCTAAGGTCAGCAGCTGCATCCAGATGATGTTAACTACTCAATTCGGACCTATACCTAAACCTAGTCTCATAGCAATCTGAGAAATCTTTGACATACATTTTTCCCATTTATTCCTCTGGAGATAAAGATGGAAAAAAGGAGAAAATGCAAAAGAAGGCCAAAAGAAATATTAGCATTTTGATTTTCTTTCCCACAAAAAACTTGGCCATTTTCAAGATGTAAACAAAATTTGAAGACTGTGGCTCTCTTAGAAACAGAGAAAACTGTGACAAAAATAAATTGGACAGAAAGAAAAAATGGACAAACAAAGGGAATGATAAGCAAGATGCTGATACTCTTTTACACCATAAAACTATTCATACCCAACATTTGCACCAAATTTCAAAATCCTAGCTGTAGTGGTTCCTGAGAAATCTTGGACAGAAAAAGTTTTATTTAATTGGAGAGATAGAAAAAATGGACAAACAAAGGGAATGATAAGTAGGAGGAGGCTGATGTTTTCTAACACAATACAACTAGTCATACCCAATGTTTGTAACAAATTTCAAAACTCTAGGTGTAGTTGTTCCTGAGAAATCTGATAGAAATTTAATTTGAGAGAAAGAAAAAATGGACAAACAAAGGGAATGATAAGCAGGAGAAAGCTAATTGTCCCTTATACTGTATATCTAGTCATACCCAACATTTGTACCAAATTTCAAAATCCTAGTTGTTGTGGTTCCTGAGAAATATGTAACAGAAATTTAATTGGAGTGAAAGAAAAATGAACAAACAAATGGAATGATAAGCAGAAGGAGGCTGATTGTCTCTTACATGGTACAACTAGTCATACCCAACGTTTGCATCAAATTTCAAAATCCTAGCTATTGTGGTTCCTGAGAAATCTGTAACAGAAATTTAATTGGAGAGAAAGAAAAAATGGACAAACAAAGGGAATGATAAGCAGGAGAAGGCTGATTGTCTCTTACACAGTACAACTAGTCATACCCAACGTTTGTACAAAATTTCAAAACCCTAGCTATTGTAGTTCCTGAGAAATCTGTGACAGAAATTTAATTGGAGAGAAAGAAAAAATGGACAAACAAAGGGAATGATAAGCAGGAGAAGGCCTAGTGTCTCTTACACAGTACAACTAGTCATACCCAACGTTTGTACAAAATTTCAAAACCCTAGCTATTGTAGTTCCTGAGAAATCTGTGACAGAAATTTAATTGGAGAGAAAGAAAAAATGGACAAACAAAGGGACTGATAAGCAGGAGAAGGCCTAGTGTCTCTTACACGGTACAACTAGTCATACCCAACGTTTGTACCAAATTTCAAAATCCTAGCTATTGTGGTTCCTGAGAAATCTGTGACAGAAAAAATGTTAACATACACACACACACACAAACATATTTACGGAAAAACCAAAAACTATATACCCCCTATATACTTTGTATACCGTGGGTATAACCAGGTGTAAAATAACATTCACAGAATAAGGCTAACTCTAAGATGACTGGGTAAAGCTCATTCAACTTTATTGACTTCCTGTTTGCTTCCCTGGATAAAGAATCCTTTCAAACATCGGGGTTTCTTTTAAAGAGAAGGTCCTACAGGAAGGAGAGCAAATTATTTCCTGTAAGAGTTGACCCCTACTCAACAGGGCAGCAGAAGATAAAAGGATGAGTTGCATCCCCTGAAAGTTTATCCATTCACCTTAATAGTGTCCCATAGCAACAAGGCTCTAACGAGACTCACATAGCCAGAAAGCTCTTACGAGACTCACTTTACTTATGGCTTTGGCCATAAGTAAAGTCAGTCTCATTAGAGCCTTCTGGTCTGGCTCACAGCATAAGAAAGACAGGGTTCAATCCTTTACTTCCGTGGCTTTTTAATCTTCCATAACAATCCAGGTACCCATTTATTGCTGAGTCAACTATGAGTCAGTTTGTCCGTTCTTGGCATGGTGAGATGAAAGGGATGCAAACTTCTGTACCGATAGAGCCAAACCAGATGGTCTCTCTATGATCATGATTCCATGCAAAAAGGTGTACATTTTTCTGCCAGTAACAAGCCCTAAAGCCCTGTACACATGGACCGATTTGCTCATGTGAGTATTTACTTGCATATACGCAAATTTCCTTACGTAAGCGAATTGGCGCATGTGTACGCTTTTACTTATGTGAGTAAATTTTGCTCCATACGCAATTATTTTACTTTTGCACTTGGTGTAGACCAAGTGCAAATCTCAAATTGCATTTATGCAAATTTTACTCACATGCAAATCTGGTCATGTGTATGCTAAATCGAATTTACTTATGTCAGTGTTTTTGTAATTAGGTCATATTAACATTGATTTGATGTTGTTTCGACATGGATTTCTTTGTAAGCTAATAGCAACTGACCTGTCCCTATACCCTATGTTAAAATAGTTGCCATCCTTGATTTGAGCTTAGTTTAATTCAGTCTTTAAATTTGCTTAAGTATTTACCCTTTATACTAACTATACAATAATCTGACATTGTTTCAATGTTTCTTTAATTCCTCATTGATTTAAATTCACTTCTGATTACTTTTCAAGCACTTATACCCTTTCTGGCTTCTTTTATGAGAATAATCATACAATGATACAAATTTTCCTTCAAAAAAGGATACAAGTTTTGCCAGTAGCATTCTGAAAAGTTATTTTGTACGTCAGAACTTTGGTAAACAATCTGCACCCTTAGAAGTGAGTTTCTGTGTCTGGCATTTGGATGGGGCAAGCTAGGGTGGTGATATGATGCGTTTAAAATATTTTAACATGTAACAAGTTCATTCTATAGGTATATGACTCTTTTGAGCGCATTTTGGCATTGTGAAATGCATTGTAGACACATATCAGCTTCTAAACTGTAGATATTACAAAGTTCATACAAGATTACAAATATTTTATGACTGAATTGTCTATAAATGTAATACTATTGAAAATGAAATTGTGAAAGTTGTCCATCCGTCCCTCACAAAACATGTCTCATGAGTTATGACTCTGTGAATAGGTACTATGAATTAATAGCTTGGAAACAATTCAGTCTTCAAGAAATAAATTTCAAGAGTATTATAAATAATATGCTTCAATCAATTTCTCAGTCTACTTACTTTGGTTGATGGACACACTCTGTATGTAAATAATCTTTTACCAATGATCTTTAACCAATATTCCTTTAGTTTGAGTTGCTGAAAACAGAAAACTGCTGTTTAAGGAACAATGTGAACTCTAACAACTCAAACTATATGAGCTGCGACATGATAAAACCAACAAAGTGGCATATGCGCCCAGCAAAGACTCAGATCAGCATGGACAGCCACCCAGTCAGATCAGACTCTTTGATGTGCACTTAAAGACTAGCTAAGGTTCTATGCTAGCTCCAAGCAGACAGTAAAGACTCTGGTAAGACTGGATGGATGGCCAGGCTGAGTCTTTGCTGTGTGCACATGTCACTTTGCTTGTTTTGTCCTGTTATGGCTCATATATTACATGTATAAACATATCAATGATACAACCTTTCAATTATCCGTTTTCTGGCCATCTGATACAGAAAGCTAGAATCACTGTACAGATGTTTTCTCTTCTGTGTCACTATTCCATAAAACAAGGCTACTTCTGTGTCCCAGCTTCAGATGCATCAGTTCATACAATGCCTCAAAAGAGTGAGAATCAAAGGAACAAGACTAGTGACATAAGTTCAACAAACAAGGCTATTGCAATAGTACCCATCTATCATTACTACAGTAACTTGAACTGGACTTATGTGTCACATCTCGTGGATAAGCCCAGATCTCTGGAACTCCTGAGGTGCATGAGTGTAGTGCGATTCTGTGATCTTGGCACATCCACTTGACATGATACAGAGGTTCAGACCAAGGTACTGCTGCAAAAATGGGTACATACCACTTATGAACAATACTGAACAATAACACATGAGAACGTCTTTATAGTATGCATGGAAGCAAAGACTGCATCAGCTTGTAGTTCCATGCAGTCTGGTAAGTCTGCCCCTGAGATTAACAATCACTGGTTCCTGGAGGATTTTAAACATCATAAAATGCTTTTACAGGTATTACAGTTACCATATCCAATCTTATTTTCTGGCCTTTGGCAATGACACCTGATTTTGCATCAGTAAATTTTTGCCAGATACTTTTTGTTTCATTTCTATCACTGCAGAACTCAATTCTGTGGCAGTTTAATTCTGAGAAAGTTTCTTCCTCATGAAATCAGACAAGATTGTGTTGTGACATTATTAAATCCTTTCAGTATAGCAACTGCTAGGCCCTTAAGTGACTGATCTTTTTACATCTAAAAGCTCAACAACTGTATGAAAGAGCATGCTTAACTTGCAATTATCAATATTCAACATAAGAAATAACATACCTTTGGTGTGATGTATATATAAACTTTCTTTGGTTTAGCTAAATGTTCATGGTTACACTGTATAAGTCTGGCCTCATACCAGATATTATGAGATTTCTTGATATTTTTCTCTACAGAAGCTAGATCTTCAGCTAAAAATATAAAAATGAGAAAAACCTTCAAATGTACATTAGTGGTAAATAGCAATAGCCTAAACACATTAAAACTAGGCTCTGATAAATCTTGGCCCAGTTGTTCAATGCAGCTTTAGCTTAACAAAGCTGTTAGTCGAGGACTCATTAAGTCCTACAGTAATCACAAAATCAATTGTGGTAATAGTTTTTGCTGAAAAATTGTGAGGAGCTTTTGCAATGCAAAAGTGTCTCACATTTTTTCAGCAAAAAATGGAAGTATTTGTGCGTGATATAAGTTTGAAAATTTAATATCTTGTTAACTCACAAAATCTTTAGTTTTGAACACTTGGACGGACCCTGATGCAATGTTTGGGTAGCTTTCTCATTTCTATATTAAGGTGAATGGATACCCTTTCAAAAGAAGCAAATCTGCCATTTTCATTTTGCCTCCATTTTCAAAGGGAGTAAGAAGTTGCTCTTTTGATAGTCTACCTCTTTTTACCAGGGTTTCATTGTTCAGGGAAGCAAACAGGAAATCACAAAAGATGTTTGCATGTGTAATAAAAGGCCATCGGCCAAGTGTCACCCGACGTTTGAAATGTGTCACAAACTTCAGCCCTTTATTCTGTTTCAGAGTAAATGTATGGCCAAAAACAGGAAATATATATATTACAGAACCTGGTAAGCAAATGATAACTGAACATAAGCAAAGATATATACCCAATTACTGGGCCTCTTTGTAAAATACTTAAGTTCCGAACAGGGCATATATGTGTAAAATCAATTTACTGAAACTATAGGCCCTTACAAAATGACAAAAACATCAAGACTGTATACCCAGTAACAAAATAACAAGAGCCATAATCCTGCTTATATGAATCTGATGAAAAATTAACAATGCATTTATGAAAATTCAGCCCATTAATATGAATAGTTCTGGAGTTATCCCTTTACCTTTAAGTGAATGTCTATTATCTATGAAAGGGGAATAACTCTGTCACTTATAATTTAGCACATCCTAACAGTAATCAGAATAATCAATTTACCAAATGCTAATAGCATACCAAATTTCAGCTCTCTCGGTCAAATGGTTCAAAAGTTGGAAAAATGCCAAAAAACGACAAAGGGCCATAACTTTGTACAAAATAGGACAATTGAAATTCCAAAATCACATGCACATCTTTAGATCATGATGAAACATTCTGCACAATTTCAAGTCAATCTGATACAAGATGTTGCAGGAGTTGTGGGGACAAGATTTAAGTCAGCAAGGGCCGTAACTCCATTAAAAATGGCCGAAACAAAAATAAAAAACCACATGCACATCTTCATATCATAAGAATACAATCTGTAAAATTTCAAATCAATCTGACGAAAGATGTAGGAGGAGTTGCGGGGACAAGATTTCGGAAGGTCTGAGTCAGCAAGGGCTGTAACTCCATCAAAAATGGCCGAAACAAAAAGCGAAAACCACATGCACATCTTCATATCATAAGAATACAATCTGTAAAATTTCAAATCAATCCGATGAAAGACGTTGGAGGAGTTGAGGGGACAAGATTTCGGACGGACGGACGGACGGACGGACGGACGGAAGGAAGGACGGACGGCCGGACGGACGCACACACGGACGGACGAGGGTCATTTCTATAGTCCCCCTCCGCCTACGTCGGGTGACAAAAAATGGCAGAAAAATATGGAGGCATTTCTAATATGGCATCTTGATTGATTGATTTTATTCTTAACGTCCACAGTAAACAGCTATGGTCATGTTGGGACCGTCAGTCAACCTAACCACACGATTCCCAGGCAGGCTAAGACCTCCTAAGGGGTTAACCAGTACTAAGTGCACATACTTTCGCCAGTAACTGCCAACTGCCCTTCTTAATCAGCTGAAGGAGAAATGAAAGTATGTGGCCAGACCGGGTTTCGAACCCAGGACCTCTAACTTATGAGTCAGGTGCCCTACCGATTGCACTACACGGCCCTGCTAATATGGCATCTTATTAAAATCACCTGGGTAAGATGATGCTTATCAGAATCAATTATATATGGCTGATAATAATCAAGCTAAAATTTGTGTGTCTGGTGAATGCTTATTTTACACAGGCAACTCTCGATATCTCAAAGTTGCAGTTTATGCCAAACTACTGATATTTCAAAGTAAACTTTCTGGTTCCAGAAAATTTACTTTGAGATATCAGTAGTTTGAGATAACAAGAGGTGAAATGTTGATAAAGATAGGAAATGCAACCAAACTATATTCTTTGATATATTAAGAGGTTCTTTGAGATATCAGTGTTTAAGATATCGGAAGTTGACTGTGCATCCAAAAATACTGATAAACTGTTCATAAGAAGTAAAATCTCTTTTAAAATTTTCCCACCGATTTACAATAAAATCACCTAAATATGATTTGATGACACTTTCTTCTCTGGAATCTTCAGTGGTGAAACAGGACCACTGTCTTTCAAAAACACTAGTTAACTGCCTGCTGAGACCCAGTAAGTTAAAGAAAGCACTGTTTTCTTGCCCTATCATATCAATAATAAAATCCAAAGGAAAACTGGATTGTCTTCAAAATTTGTCACTGGTCTACAGACACTTGAAACATCTGACTGGAACAATTTGAAAAGAGTAAACCTACAACAGAGCTTTCGAAATGTTCCATAATTTTGCTATGGTACTTTGGCTGCATATAATGAAAATGTAACTCTTGACGTTTTAACATTACGCCTTTGAGAAACAAGACCTGTCCTTGTACAAGATAGCTTGCCTGACAGCGCCTTGCCAATCACATAAAAGACTTTAACGTAAAACTTAAACATTTTGCTTATGCTTATGCTGCCGCAAACACCAATGCCGGGGGTAATGCAATACCTTTTCCTCTACATTTGTACAGGTGAGCTAAAATTATCAGGGCTTCAATAACTTTGACCAGCTTATAATACGAAAAGTAACTTACGACTTAGCACTAAAATGTTAAAATCTCCATTTTTAAGACTAATATCACCATAGGAGACAGTTGCTTGGAAACAGCCCACTTTTTCCATCTTGATGTGCATAGTAAGTTGTTTCTGGATGGAGTTATAAAATATCTGAGTTCCTGGTACATACTTGGCATTTGTACCTGCCTATAAATGATAAAAACAGAGGTACATTTTCATTTTATTTAAAGGCTAATTCAGCTTTGCAAAAGTGGAGGTCTGTAGCTTTAGTGTTGTTAGCTTGGCTATATTAGGTAGTTCAAAACTCTTTATTGGAAGTACAGTAAAACTTCAATGGCTCGAACCCTGATGGCCCGTTTACCCTGCCTGAGTAGAACTTCTTCTTGGGTCCCCAGAATTCAGTTTATGTAAAAATTAACCCTACGTAGATGGCTGGAACTACCCTTGGCTGGAACTAATTTTCATGGTCCCAAGCCTGTTCGAGCCATTGAAGTTCTACTGTATATTAATGGTGTATATGTCAGAAATATTCAATACAGGAGAAAACTGGTTGGTAACTTGTCTTCTACACTTAGTCTGGGCATGCTGGCTGAGGGTGTAATGCCTTACTCAAGTAAGGGTTTGAGCCCAGCTCTAGTCATGATTTCTCAAGCCAAAATACAGTAAAACTTCAATGGCTCGAACCCTGATGGCTTGTTAACACTGCCTGACTAGAACTCTTTCCTTGGACCCTAGAGGTCACTTTATACAGCAAAATAACTTTGGATGGCTAGAACTACCCTTGGCTGGAACTAATTTTCGTGCTCACATGCCTGTTGGAGCCAATAAAGTTCTACTGTAACTACAAGACCAAATATAACTGAAATACTATTAAAAGGGTCATAAACCACCAAACTGAACTCAACCACATTTTCGTTCCTGTGGAATTCTTAAACAATGACATAGAAAAAAGTCGCTAGAAGTTTTTCTGATCAAAAATTGCAAATATTGCCAACTTACCTCAGTAACTTTGATTTTGAAGTAATTATTTTGATCAGCTTTGTATAAGGCAATGTTACCAAAGGCATCCCTGGCTTCTATGGTGAGGGGGTAGGAGGTGTCTGGGGTACACACCACTGTGGTTGTATAGTTTGTGAACCCTGTCTTTGAAGCATCTATAGGACCTGTTTCAATGAGACAGATAAAAGTATCACAGACGGAAGGCAATGCTCTATCTGAGGGTAGTTCTTAAATAGTTTTAAGTCATTAAAAAACATTATGCAACCACTCATTAGAATACCCCTGATACCTCTTACTTCTTTTAACTAGACACATACACACACAAACATGCTAAAAGAATGAACAGGCCAACCAAAATCCAAAAGTTAATACTATTCTCTTATAACGCACGCTGAAGATTAAATTCTCAGAGGAGCAAGATGCAACAATCCATCAGTACCATAGCTAGTCGATACAACACAATACCAGAGACTAATACTGACGTTTTTCCTCAACCTTCATTTGACACCATTAAGCCCCTGAATAAAGCACCTGTCTAATATGAACCAATTTAGCAATTACCATAAACCCCCTCAATATTGCATCAACTTAACAAATTACCGTACACATCATTAAATTTGCATTGACTGATTTTTTTCTACCAAAATTTGGTAATGTATCAAAAATGTAGTGAAATGGCAAACAGTGGAGAGGAGCAGTCTGATCAGGGTCTGCACTGTTTGTTCAGGGACTTTTGTCCCCATATTCAGGGTCCTTATGGTATCATTTAAGGAGCTTTTTGTATCTCCTTTAAACGGCTGTCCAACATGACAATCAATTTTCTAGACATAAGTGGAGGAGTGATTGGCTTTTGTTGATTTTTTTCAGGAACTCTGGAAGTTCAGTATGTCAGAATTTCTTTCCAGAAGTGTTTATTTTTTTGGATATCTTCCAAACCTGCAGACATTAAGTCAGACTTATTTGAGTCAAAGCTGTTAGAAAATCTCCTAGCCATATTATTCATTTCAACAAAAATTCCCATTCTCTCTGAAATTTTTGTTAAACAGACTCCAGACTCCAACATCTTCTGTTGAAGGCAAATATAAATGTATCAGAGACACAAGTGAGATAAAATAATGTGAATTTCTAGCATTTTCAAATGACAAAACTGTAGCTGATATTGAGCAGGCATTTTGGAAAACAATTACACTTATTTAGAGATTGCATGTGGTAAAATCTGAGTTTTGACACACTTTTTAACAACAACGTAACTAAGACTATAACCATCTGTAATTTTAACTGTTCAAGCAAAACCATAGTATCACTTACAATGTGGATTGCTGTACAGAACTTCCACTGGCTTGATTCCAACCTGAGTAGCTTGCTTAGCAGGACAGTGCTTAAATTACTGAGCAATAGGAGTGCAAGGAAGATTAATCCTACTTTAAATTCTTCCACAATAACAAAGCACCATTAAGGTGAATAAGTATACTTTCAAGGGAAGTAACTTTATCATTTGTGTGTGCTTTCAAGTGTACACTCTGTCATTTAGGGGATAACTGTCTTGAAAATTGTCATTTGGGGAGGTAAATCATCGGTTTTATGGTCGCAAATTTCGTTTTACGGCGACGCACCAGCGGAGCCGTAAAATGCAATTTGCGACCATAATACCGCTCATTTACCTCCCCAAATGACAATTTTCAATGCAGTTATCCCCATTCTAATGCACTTTCCTACATTTTCACCTTTCATGAAATACTAGTGTGCACCAGTTTCAAGCGCTGTCAGCAACGTAAAACCAAACGTCAGCCAATGAGAAGCGATGTTACTTAATGAAGTCGGGTTTGCGACAGTATATCACAGAATATACTGTCGCAAATTTTTGACGTTGTACAATCATACGTCACGTTATATTCGTAGGTGCATTAGAATTGTTTTTTGCCTCCTTTCCCAATGGGTGTTAATTCTTAAAATTTAATAAAATCTACTCCCCTGAGAGTAAGCCTTTTCCATTACAAGAAGACCCTTTTTTTTGAAGGGTTTGGTCATCAAGGGAAAGAAACAGCAAGTCATAAAAGTTGTCTCCCTTTGAAAAAATGGAGGTGTACCCATTCACCTTAAATATGATTCTGTGGACTATTATGAAAAATATCGAAATTTTTAGCCAATAAATACTGACAGTTTTCAGAGTCTCATCTACTAGACCTACCAGCTTCAAACTTTTTGGTGAAAGGGCTTCCTTTAATATTTCTGGCTGAGAACATCACACTAATCAGATAGTCTCCTGACTTGTGAACCGTGAAAGACACTGTGGCTATGTTGGCACTGTTAGGGTCTACACTGCCGAGAACCATCGTCTTGGCAACCAGGGAACCATTGTGTGTAATCTCCACTGTGATATCATCTTTATTGGAGACAGGGTAGGGTTTACCATTTTTGTGAAAGAACTGTAAAATAATAAACCAAATCAAGAATGAGATTATCAAGATATGAGATTTTAGCATGGTTAAAAGTGAGATTTTTGAAAGTGCACCTATGAATTGCTCCTAAGGAGAACTCAGATCAGGGTTTACACTGTTAGTGGCTTTCTTTTTTGGTTTGTTTTTCCTCATGATTCCTGCTTTACTACACTTTAGGCTCTAAATAATGCCCTGCCCCCCCCCCCCCCCCCCCTCCCTTTTCGTAAAATGCAATGCTCCTTGGGCATTTAATAGGATTTATACGGTAGTAATATTGAATCCTGGTAATTCTAAAATTGAAATTTTCTCATATAAACAGTTTGTCTGTCATATAATTTATAAATCAATTCATTGTTTCTACCAGAATCTGAGCTGGATTTTACCAGTGGCAGCTAGCCTAGGATGAGAGACGCATCTGTCACCATTTTGCTGAGATTTTATTTCTCCAAACTGTCTGCTATGCAAATTTTAAATTCCCTAAATCAATATTCCTCTGCCTTCAAGTGATTTTGAATCTCTCTTTGAGAACCAAGACTGAGAAAAAGTACACCATGGAAAATTGGAGCTGATTAAAAGCTGGAGGTGAACAGATGTACCACATTATTCCTAATAAATGCCCCTGCTCTAATATTTTTTTTTTGATGCCCCTACCTCTTTTCCGGAATTGTGTTACATTAACTCACATTTATTCCTGTTTGCTTCTCTGGATGAGGCAGTTCTTTGAAATGGGGTCTATTCTTAAAGAAAAGATTTGCTCTTAAAAGAGCAAATTCTTTCCTTTAAGAGTTGACCACTACTAAGATCATAGGGGGGGGGGGGGGGAGGACAAAAAATAGTACAGTTTCTTCCTCTGGAAGTATCCATTCACCTTAATACTGCAGTGGCTGTTTACTACACTTTAGGCTCTTATAAAATGCAATGCCCCCGGGGCATTTAATAGGATTAATACAGTAGTATGTTGGGGATGAAAGATATATAAGCAACATAATGTGAAGAGGTACCTGGGTACTTAACTTAAGGGCCGCAACTGCCAGCCATTTTCATTTTTGCCTCCCTTCTCATTTTTTTCTGTGAGAAAGTGGCCCAATTCCAATTTTTGGGGTTTTGAAAATCAGCATTTTGTATTTTTAATTGCCCAAGTTTTGTTAAATTTGATAGGAAACAAACAAACACAATGCCGCAGTAGCATTTTAGCCAGGACACGGCAAAACCAACAAAGTGGCATGTATGCCCAGCGAAGACTCAGCTGTTTCTGGCTGGGCATCTGCCCAGTCTGATAAAAGTCTTCGCTGTCCGCATGGAAGTAGCTTAGACCCTTAGCTACCCTTTAAGGACACAGCGAAGACTCTGGTCAGACTGGGTGGCTGCCCAGGCTGATCTGAAACTTTGCTGGGGCACATCTGCTTTGTTGGTTTTTTCATGTCGCGCTCATTTATGATAAGAAATATGGTAAATAAGGTGCCACAGTTTGACTGAGAAACAAGGAATATTCTAGCTTCTCTAATCACTGTTAGTGCCTCATTTAGTCCATGATTCCAACTGTGATGACGCAAATTCAGAGAAAATTTCTGTAAATTACAACACCCATTTTCTCCAATAAGCACAAATCGACAGAGAGCTCCGATTCAATTTGAAATTCAATTTTATGCATCACGTTGTCTGTACAAGTGATATGTGATAAACTACTGATCATACAAATCATACAAGCCATCAATCATGAGGCATAGGAAAAAGTACCTTAATGTGCGTATATATTGGGACACCCAAAAATAATGAATTTTCCAATTGGGATAAATGGAAAATTAATTATTTTAGGTGGCCCAATACTTAAGCACATTAGGGTACATGATGATAGGTGGGCCCCGCTTAGCTGAACTCGGACAAGGGATTTCTGCTTTGCAGAATCTGATACAAACCTGAGGCCTTGAAAAATCTATTCAACTAACAGAGAAGATCCTGATCAGACTGTTGGCTGATTTGAGTCTTTGCTGTTAGCACAAGCAATAATTTTTTCTGTTTTTTTTTTTTCTTCTTCTTTTTTTCAAAATTTCCCTGTCCCTGACTAAATTTTCCCTGCCCTGAAAAAATAATTTTTACAGATGTTTTCCTCAGGGAACGCTGCAACCCTGCACAGTGGCTTTGCTTGCATTAGCTTCAAACCTGAGAGTACAGCCACCAGCCTGATCAGAGCTTGAAGTCTGCATAATATCTAATTAAAGAAAGCAGCAGACCAGGCCCAACAAAGGTCCTGACCAGACTGCTAATACAACATGTACAGTGTTCTAAATAAGCAGCTGCCAAATCTGCCACCTGAATGTCAATTATGCTGTTTTCTTTTGACGGGTATAAGACAGATCTGGATCTATAGGACTGTTTTGGAAGTGAAAAGAACATATAGCTGAATTAAACACGACCAGTTTACATATTTGTGCTAATTTTGAAAGGACAAACTTCACTCTTATAGCTGAATAAGAACAGTAATTTACTCTAGTAAATTTTGTTGTCTGCTTAATTTGCGCTTATCCCTTTCTTTCATGAACTGCCCCAGTATCAAATTCATAATTGAGCAGCAACACGACAAAACCAACAAAGTGGCATGTGAGCCCAGCGAAACTCAGATCAGCCTGGGCATCCGCCCAGACTGATAAGAGTCTTCACTGTCCACATGGAGCTGGCTTAGACCCTAAGCTGCCCTTTTAGTGCATAGCAAAGAGTTTGATTAGACTGAGCAGATGCACAGACTAATCTGAGTCTTCCCTGACCACACATGCCTGAGTTTGTTGGTTTTGTCATGTCCCGGCTCATATTTTGATAAATCTTTTTGTTCTATTACAAAAGGGTAATGATCACTTATGATGCAGACCTGGATCCAACTGGATCCGTAGAAACAATCCTATCCCATCTTATCCCAGTCTACACTGTGTGCTCAGGCAAACCATATTTATTTGATTATATGATGGTGATTTTTCCTTTCCAAAACAACCCAAAATATCTAGATCCATCTTAAGATGGATCTAGATTTTTTGGATTGTTTTGGATGGGGTCATTCAAGAGAGGAAAACTGTTTCATAACTGAATAAATATGGTGGCAGTCTAAATATTTATTGTAATTATGGTAATAAAGCTTCTTCCCAAATCTTGGGAAATTATTTTAATTTTCCTCATATTGATTTTGCTGTTCCTGATGCAATTTACAAAGACATTCTCCTTAGAAAACAACTGTTTTTAGCAGATGAGATGATGGTTCACTGGCAGTTGTTTGCTAATCTGAAAGTTAATTGATTTTTCCAACTGATATAAAAAAAAACATCCAATTTAAATTCTGCAATCAGTACAGAATTCTAAGAAATATTAGTGATTTCATATCCATACTTCAGACTTGCCACACTTCAGACTTTCTAACAGTTCACACTTTGCAGTCTAGATTTCCGACATAATAGTTCATACTCATTGGTTCATACTTCACAGCTCATAATTATTTCACACTTCATACATAATTGTCTCAAACTTCATACAACACAATTCATACTTCATAGTTCCTACATCTCAGTTCTTACTTCAGCATTCCTACTTCACAGTTCATGGGTATTTTGCATTTCTCACTTAACAGTTCATTGTCTACTTCAGAAAATGTAATTTTTGCAAAGGACCTCTGACAGTTTCAATGCAAATTTGCCTATTTTTTTGACAAATGACTGCAGCTTCCTTGGGAAGCCAATGTTAGAGATTTCAGCATTTTCAGGTAGATTTATGCATTATAAAGAGGTTTTGATGTTGATTTTATAAAATTATCATGTCTGCACACTAATTCTCACTGACTTTCTGAAGAGGGGCTATACTGCAACTCTTGGTCGTCCAAAATATATCTATTTTTCAATTTTTCTTATTTACTGAATTTTATTTTGTTAAGTATGCTTAAAATGAAGCAAATATTACAGATACCCATAGTATGCAATAATATATAAATAAAATGTATGTTAGCCTGTATTTTAAGATGCAGCGGGTCAAATTATCCCACCCATTTTTCAGTTTTTCAGCTGTAGACTATCTCCCCCCGCCCCACCCCCTCAGCTTGCCACTCATATATAATGTGGATATCTGTAGTACACACATACATGTAAAGCGGCTTGCTGAGGAACGGTGGCATGGGTGGGTGGGGGGGGGGGGGGGGGGGGGGGGGGAAAGCATCTTTATAAAAAAATTTCCAATTTCCCATAGGTTCAATTATAGAAACATACATTTTATACAAAAAATCTAAGTTTGTATGCTATAGAATCAAAAAATTATCTTTGGGCCAATTATAGAATTCTCATAACAAAACATTTCACTGAAAATCTTGAAGTATTCCGAAAGTTCATTTTCCACCGTTTTTATAGGCAAATTTACATTACAACTGTCAGAGGTCCTTACTGTTAAGGAACAGCTATGAAGTTTCAAAGGACCTGGTATGATAAGGCCCATATTTGGCCCCCAGAAAACTCATTTTTCAAAAGTCTTATTTCCATAATAAAAATGTATTCATATGAAAGTTCAAACCTTGAATGTAACAGCAAACACAAAATTAACCAGTTATTGCACAAAATATTTGTGATATTTGTACTGAACATACCCCTACCCCCAGCGGATTCTGACGAAAATGACGAATTTGGTAGCCTTTGTGGCTTTCAAAATATATGAGCCCGGCCTCCAGCACATTTGATATTTTGAATACAGATAAAATTTTAATATATTTACATGCCATGAAAATATTAAATGTGCTGGAGACCGGGCTCAATGTTTATTTTTAACTTTTTGTTACCAAACTGGCAGCGTTTGGAACATTTTCCCAGCGTTCTTAACATAAAAACGCCCCTATCTCCCCTAATAGACAAAATAAACATATGTTGTGGGTATTCATTTTCTTAGTTAGAACACAAGGAATAATCTGGTATACATTTCATTTTGATCTGTTGGAATTTTTTGGTTAGCGTCTCTGGACTTGCAAACTTGAGTGGGTGGGGTACCTGGAGAGGCCTTGTGCAGTGTACAGGTAATTAGCAGTGCAATCTTACATATAAGCAGTTCATCAAAAGCCTGTTGTTAAGAGCTTTCAAAAGTTATTGTAAATGACTTATTTCTTGAAAGGAATATGTATTAAACTCAAATTTTCTCGCAATTTTCCTTCATTTTATTGAAACAACATAGGCATGTCAGAAATCATGTTATTCTGAGAATTAACAAACACGAAACATATTATCTTCGCTTGTTCCCATACGCACAAATAATAAGCAATAGAAACCATGCATTTTAAAGAGAATTTGAATGGGGGCCAAAAATGGCCCTTATCATACCAGGTCCTTTGCATATCTCATAACGGCTCTTTTGATGGATACAGGTCACAATATTTTATCTTAAGGCAACTTCCCACAATACTTTTGGAATAAACCCTGTGTTATAACTGAACAGATACTGTGCATGTTTCAGGTATGACCCTTGAGCATGAACAAAGAGATGAGGCACACCGGGTGTTATCTAGTCTAGTCTATCCCATAACCTCGTGAGGTCGTTGGCACAGTCCACAGATGACTTAACAACAATCCACTTCCACCTAGTCCTGTCTTCAACTGCCCAAAGTAATTAAGCTAGCAAAATCCATCTTTGTCCACTCCTTGATATTGTCTTCCCATCTTTTCTGTCTATCTCTCCTTCTTTTACCTTTCACTGTGTCCTGCAGGTATGTCTTTGCTGAGCCAGAAGACCTTGAAACATGGCCCAACCACCTCAGTTTCTGTTTCTTGGCCAAGGTCAGGAGTTAGTCATATTCCCCAATGGCTGCTTGGATCTTTCTGCCAACATCCTGATTAGTGACATTGTCCTTGTACGAGATTTTCAGTGCCTTCAGTATCATCTCATCTAAAGGCTTGCCTTCTTTTCTCTAACTCTGCTGTCAAGGTCAATGACTCACAGGCATTCAATAAAATGGATATGACAAGGGAGCACATCAGTTTCACCTTTGATCCAAGAGATATATTGTTATCTCTCCATATTGGCTTCAGCTTTGTCAGAGCTGCAGTGGCTTGTGCAATCCTCGAGAAAACCTCCAGTTTTGAGCCCTCATCTGAAGCAATTACTCCAAGGTACTTGAAGCTTGTAATTATTCCAAGTTTCTGTCCTTTAACCTTGATCTCCCTCTAGATGCCACTTGCACTGTTTGTCATTAGCTTGGTCTTCTCAGCACTTTCTCCATTTTATATCTTGTGCAGGTTTTGTCGAGACTGGTGTTATCAAAGGCACTGAACTGTGAATCACAGGTCATTGCAACAGAAGTCTTATGTGGCCCTCCTGTATTATTTAACCCTATTGCACTCAGAACGGCCAAAATGCGATAGAGTTTTGGCCTTTCTAAGTGCAATGGGGTTTAACACCATTGCAAAACATATTTATTTGGTCATAAGATAGATTTCCCCTCCAAGACAACCCAAAAATGTAGATCCATCTACTAAGACAGATCAAGATTTCTGGAAATGTTTTGTATGGGATTAAAACTGATATCTTGTAGCAGAAATAATACAAGTCTCAAGTGCTAGCTCTCATTAATTAGTTGCCTTTTTTTGGCTTGCGCTTTCGAGCGCAAGCCAGTATTCAAGTGGTTTAGTGATACCAAGTTATTTTCGGAAGAAACAATACTTCACGCTTAGTCGAAAAATACCAGGAGAGTGTGTACACAGTGAGTGTGTACTGCAACGATTCGTTCTAAACCTTTTTTAGGGCAGCAATTAAACCAAAGAGATCGGAAAGTACGTTCCGGTTTGAGACAGCATTTCTTCATTATTTTCTTCACAGACATAACGAACAAATACCTCGTCTGATTTTGTCTATTTTTATCCTATCCGATTTGCCTCATCTGCTAAAAATAACGATGGAAACTTTATTCTATTTTTGATAGTTCATGTATTTTTTTTTTAAATATTTTCGATAAAAAGCACTTTTTTCTTTTACAAGTGCCTTGAACTTGGCCACATTTCGTTTGCATTTTATAAACTGATGGCATAAAAAAAAATGAAACTGCGAATGCAATGCAAAGTATTTGGCTTTGCTTCCTAAGAAATATACCAAAACTTGTGTAAGAAACAGTGTTTATATATAGCTTAGCGCAAAGCATTAGCTTAAAAATCGGATCATCATCATTAGCTTTTCCAAAAAATCATGCAGCGGCGTCGCGAAAACTAGGCCTTAGGGCATCGCATAATCTGACTAGTCAGAGCTGCCGGCACACTGTCCAGCGCCGATGCACTCGTTGGATCTGATCAGTCTTTTTCGGCATATACATGTATATATTCTTCATCTTTCATGCTGAGGCCAGACTGATCAGACTGCGCTTATGCCAGAGTGGGCTGATCTGTGTATCAGTGTAAAATCTGAAAGAGCAGAGTTCAAATTTATTGTTTAAATTTAGAAACAAGCGCTTTTGACGATTTTCTTCCTTAACACATTTACTGAAAAGAGATAAATTTCATTTGTCGGGAGTTCATGGAAATACGAACACAATGGGTTCCGTGCTTTGTTGTTCCCAAATGGTGTAAAGCAAGCTATTGTCCCAAACAACAGCAGCATGCATTTTCTTCTCAGAGTGTCAAAATTTTGTTCCATTCACTGCCACTGATGCCACTTAAACCAAAAATAAACTTCAGTAAATATAAATTTATTGTCTTCTTTTGATGCCAAGTTCAGATGTGCCAAGATTCCATAGACATGGGTTTGAAACAGCCTTTCCTAAAATTTTGATTCAGGCTAAACGTGACTCAACAGCCGTGAAGAAAAGACTTGAAATAGGTCCATATAGTTATTTTCCTTGAGACATGCCTAAAACGGCCGGCCAAAACGTTGAAAAACTGTTTGTTTTTTTGTTGTTGGTGTTTATGTGTGTGTTTAAATATTTTTTTTCAATTTGTTTTTCAAATAAATTCTACACTTGTTTTACCTTACACCCGTGGATATTGCCACCATTCAATAAGTTAGAAATTAAATACTTTGCTAAATAAAAGTTAGCAACAGAAAGTGCACTAACAATCGGGTTCACTTCAATAAACAACTCATGAAAATTTCACTGTCTTAGCTGGGCAAGCCTTCCTTTTAAAAGGAAATTTTATCTGATAACAGCTGTCAATTGCTAAATGACCAAACAAACAAAAAAACGAAAGAAAAAGGAACCCTTAATTTTAGATTCTTTTAAACTTTCTTACATTCTTTTCTTCAGGCAAACATCAATGAATCAGTATTGTGGTGTTGCAGTAACACAGATCCTTCTTTTTCAGTTTTGTGTGGATTTTTATCATTACATGTATTTTCCAATCATAATCCTCTACTGCAACAGTTTATTTTCTTTTCTTCAAATTTTTGAAAACTAAATTTAACACTTTCAGTGCCAAAATGATAACAATTAATTTGCAAACAGTATATATCTAGATGAGGCGGCTTATAATGAGCTGCCTCATCTTTGGATTTACACTGTTTGCCTTCTAGTTTTTGAATTCTCAATATGATGTAGCCGGATAATTTCTTCTTTTTTTGTTAGATTTGTAGAGTCAGCTTTTTTGACGCCTTAAGGGTTAAAGTCAATAATGGCTGATGAAGGTTTTTGCTATCCAGTAAGCTTCATTCACATAGGCAAAGTTTCTGAGACAGAGTAGGTCTCATACAGAAAAATATGCTTTACCCAAAATATGTTTTACCAAATTTATATGGTAAATTTCATTTGACAAACAAAATTTGTCTGTGATCAGAAAAGAATATGTAACAAAGAAACTAGCTGTGGAGATGATTGATTTGATTTTGATGCTTAACGTCCACGGTAAACAACTAAGGTCATGTCGGGACGGTCAGTTAACCTAACCACACTAGTCCTGGGCAGGCTTAGACCTCCTAAGCGGTTAACCAGTACTAAGTGCACATACTTTCGCCAGTAACTGACAACTGCCCTTCTTGAATCAGCGGAAGGAGAAACGAAGTATGTGGCCAGACTGGGATTCGAACCCAGGACCTCTGACTTACGAGTCAGGTGCCCTACCGATTGCGCTATCCGGCCCGGCCTGTGGAGATGAACACAGAAAACTTTGCTCATAATCAAGTCAGTTTGATATTTAAAAGCGAAAATGTGCCATGGTAGGCCATTCAGCTGGTAAAGTTTATTTGTCCAGATAACTTTGATGAGAATTCTTTGTTTGTGTGAAAACGACAGCAAATATTTCATTGCCAAAGTTTATTTGACATTAAGATTCTTTGTTACATTTTTCTGAGACAAATAATTTGCTCCCTGTAAATGCAAAATTTTGGCAAACTTTCTTTGCTAAATTTTCTAAGACAAAGAAACTTTGTTGTGTGAGCAAAGCTTTATTAAAAAATTACTGTTAGGACTATTAGCATACATTCATTTATTTTTTTGTGATCTTACCTTTAAAGTTACAATGTACCTATCTGTTAAATTAATACTATTCACTATCCAATTCACATAGCCTTAAAATGCTCCCCAAAGTTCCATGATCAAACTCACTTTGATAAATGCATGCCGCATGAATATTGTGCATTTTGTATTGATCAACAATCGAAGATCCAGACAGCGACACAATGATCACATATAAGCAATCATATATCAAGTTCTCAGTTTAGACATCTTCCCTTAAATGGTTTGTGGAAGATAGATGATGCTGGGTCACTACTCTCTTACTTCGTTTTCAATCATTCAAGCTATAGAACACAAAGTGTTTATGCCTTTTTTCTGACACATTTTCTAAATAACCCTATTTGCCATTATACGTGCACAGAGTGATTAGAAATTTCACTTTGCTTAAATTATTGCTTAGCAGACCCTTTCCATTTTAAAATTTGATCTGATGACAAACACAAGATTTTTGGTTGCCTTTGCAACTGCTGTTTTAGTTTAATAATACAAACAAATTTTAGAGGCTGGCTCTTATAGCTGGGAAAGATAAATTATTCGTTCTTTTGCATTTGCTGCAACAGTGGCAGCTATATAGCGTATTAAGCCTACTAAGCGTCCTTGCTCAAATAAACGCTCCATACCTCTTTTCCAAAAATAATGTTATATTAACTATCATGTATCCCTGGTTGCTTCTCTGGATGAGGTAGCTCTTTAAAATGGGGTCTGCTCTTAAAGAAAAGACTTTGCTCCTAGAGGAGCGTAGTTCTTTCTGCTAAGAATTGACCCAATCCCAACTGAAAAGAGAGGCAAAGAACAGTAGAGTTACTTGAAAATATACTCATTCACACTGATACTGTTTATTTGAGGTATTTTGGCAGTCGCTGATTTGCTACAATTTAGGCTCTAAATAATGCCTCTCTTTCATAAAATGAATGCCTCCCTTTCATAAAATGCAACTCTCCAGGGCATTTAATAGGATAAATACTGTATACTGACAGAAAAGTATACATGAGCCGCGACACGAGAAAACCAACAATGTGGTTGTGCGCCCAGTGCATACTCAGATCAGCCTGGGCATCCATCCAGTCTGATCAGTCCCTTCGCTAAGCGCATAAAGGTTAGCTAAGGGTCTAAGCTACCTCCATGCGGACAGCGAAGACTCTGATCAGACTGGGTGGATGCCCAGGCTGATCTGAGTCTCCGCTGGGCGCACAACCACATTGTTGGTTTTGTCGTGTCGCGGCTCACATGCTTTATGAGGATGAAAGTATGTTGGGCATGGTGGCCCTTAAGCTGCATGCAATACCCTCTCAAATGCTTTGTGAAGACATGATACAGATTTTACTGATGTTGCAGGTAGTTTTCACAATGGATTCTGAGATTGAAGATCCATTCTGTGGTGCACCTTCCTCATCCCTAACAACCTACATCATCAGCAAGTGACGTATTTTCAAAGTTACACCATTTCGAATGGTCCCGTGTTCGGAATTTTTTCGTAAATCTTGTAAATTTCATCATCTCCAAAAGGCCACTAGGCGCATCAAATACGGCAATGAAAGGACCATCTTACTACATGGAAGTCAGCTTCCGACAAGTAGTTAATTTTGCAAATAGTAGAAGTGTTCAACCCAACATGCTTCAACTCATATTGTGATGTATTTAGTCAAATTGCGAATTCTACAACAATTTATGGAGCCACTTTCATGTTGAAATATTGCCCTTTTTAGAATGCACTTGGTGCATGCAGTCTTTTCTCAAAAAGTTATCAAAATAAAGAGATTTGTTGGTCTATTCTGAATAGATGATTGTCCAAACAGGTGTTCTTTGATCAATTAGTGACGTGTGGGATGACGTAGGTTGGTGCCCTTGTTCCTGCTGCCAACTGAACCCAGCCTGTTCTTTGGAGATTATCTCTACAGCTTGGATCAGCTTGGGGTTTTAGTCTGTTCAAAATGACTTTCAGCATGACTTTGCTCAAATGACAAGCTGATGGTTCTGTAGTTCTGGAAGAACTGCAGGTTGCCCTTTTTTTAGGGAGTGCAATAATAAGATAGATAGTTTACTGATGCAATAAGCCACATGGCCCATGAGCATATATACATATACAATTACATATCAGAATACAGGATAGCGACTCGCTATCCTGTATTATGTAAACAAGCATGTGAAATATGGCTCGCTATTAGCGAGGCATATTTCACATGCTTGTTTACATATAAAGAGCTAAATATGGTCACAAATGTCAGCAATAACTTTTGGTAACTTTCAAGTTACTATATGTAATAAGCAACTTAGTCCATGGGGTCAGCCATTCTCCTGTCCTCCAGCTACAAATCTTTGTTAAAACATCAATCAACCTCATGCCTTTAACAAGTTCTGCTGGTATACTAGTATTTCACTCTGGTGGACTTCCCATTTTTCAGTGATGCAATCTCAGCTTCCTCATGAAGTTTTTCTTCCTACCCAGATTCTGCTGACATAACCGAAAAAAGCTCTTCCTACCGGTAAGTGTCACTATTCTGCTCATTGCATGCAAAGTAGAAATGGCTGTTTCCTTAAATAAAGAAGTGAGTGACTGGATAGTCCGGGCCGTGCCGCTTCCCTTTCTAGGCTCCTATTCTGTGCTCATGACGAACGCGTATACCCGACCAAGGTTTCGTCCTAGAGTGGACTCTTCAGGGGTTTCCTGTATGATGTGGATTCTATCAGTTTGAACCCAAAGTGCTGTGAAAGCAGCACAACGCACCTTATATAGTATCTGGGAACGGCTCCAAAAGCGGCTCCCCGGCTCCGAAAACCGGCTCCGCAAGCCGGGAAGACCGGCTCGCTGAGCCGGCTCCCAGAGCCGGTCATCAGGCTCAAAAACCGGCTCCCGGAGCCGCCAAGCCAGCTCCTAAGTTGAGCCGCCCACCGAGCAACAGGGAGCCGCGATGGAGACCAATAGTGCCGGCTCGGGCGTCCTGCATGCATAAACCCCCGAAATCCGGCTCCCAGACCTATATAAGTACCGTACAATCACAATTTTGGAGAGTATGGTATGCCTAAGCTAGCGTGGAGTTATCCGCAACTCTGTGCGGACAGCTGCAGGCCTATGCTTATGGTATAGAGACAAGAAGCAACCTCACGTGTTAGAATTTTTCTTTTTCTTTTAAAGAATCAACATGTTTGTATAGCTTATATGCGGCAAAAATAATTATTTTATTTGTGTTATAAAGAGAATTTGTCTCTTCAAATGTCTTGGGTGTTTCCCATGTGTGGTGTAGAGTATGGCCGCTGTGTGGCAGGTTATCCTTGTTAGAGAGTATCTGTTTCTCTTTGTTGACCTCCTCTACAAAAAGCTCAGCCCCTTCAATCAAATCCTGTGTCATAGTATCTACGTTGGTGGTTGAAGTCCTATCCGTGAATGATAATTCCCTGTTAAAGGCAACAGGTGATAATAGAAAGTCCACGTTACCCAAATTGATCATTGTGTCTTGATATATTGTGGGAGTCCCCATTGTTGGGGGCGTTATGGTTGTTGTTTCCCGAGTCTCGGCCGTTGTCAGTGTGTTGTCCTTTGAGGGAGTGTCCTTTGTTGTCATAGGTGCCTGTGAATTATGTTCACGATGCATATGTTCCCTCAACGACTCACTCCTTTTGAATTTTTTGTCGCAGGAGGTACAGAAATAGCGAATGTTACCATCAGTGGGGTTGTGTGGAGCGAACGTAAGTGTTGTCTGATATGTGTCCGGCTAAACGATTGCGTGTAAGGGAAAAACCAAGCTAAAATGACTGTAATCAATCATCTAGCCAAACACATTAAGACCCAAGGTTTCAGTGTATGAAGCTGATATATCCAGTGCCTTTCGCGCTCACGACGCTTAGACGTGGATATGTCACGTCTTTTAGGCATCTTGGATGTAGAAGTGTCAGGCGAGCTGAGATGTCTTTTTTGCTCTGATTGGCAATTTCAATCACAGTGATATTTGATGCAGACTCTTCTGTGATCAGAGACATACAGCTACTGCTAGCTGTACTGGTTAAGCTTCTACTGTGATTAGGGTTTCTGGGTGTTGACAACTCGGGTAGAGCGGCCCGGTCCAGGCTAGTGGTATTGAACAAAGAAGTGAGTGACTGGATAGTCCGGGCCGGGCCGCTTCCCTTTCTAGGCTCCTATTCTGTGCTCATGACGAACGCGTATACCCGACCAAGGTTTCGTCCTAGAGTGGACTCTTCAGGGGTTTCCTGTATGATGTGGATTCTATCAGTTTGAACCCAAAGCGCTGTGAAAGCAGCACAACGCGCCTTATATAGTATCTGGGAACGGCTCCAAAAGCGGCTCCCTGTTACACTGAAACCTTTGGGTCTTAATGTGTTTGGCTAGATGATTGATTACAGTCATTTTAGCTTGGTGTTTCCTTAAATATGTATCATCTTTAGAAATTGTTATTTGGCTCAGGGGTTTGGACTGACAATTTTTAAAGTTTATCTATATCTATAACCAAGAATCTTATCAGAACCGACATACTCAACATTGATTGTAATCATTGAAAACCTCCACGACCTAATCTTTTCTTACAGTTGTTCCCAAGTCACTCCATTATCCAGCTTTAGAGAGAAAATGGCAGGGGTCTTATTAATAATGAAGATAATTGGACAAAATATTGGATTAGGGGAAATCAATTGGAAGCTAATTAATGGGGGAAGAAACGCTGAGCCTCCTTAGAATTTTGCACTCTCCTGTCTAATTAGTGTCCTTTTATACCATCATATGGCTCTAAATATTGGGACAAGACTGTCTGACCAGACAGTGTAGACCCTGATCTGATTGCTACTACCATATTTGAACTGCAATATGAGAAAACCAACACAGTGGCATGAGAATACTCAGATCAGCTTGGGCATTCCCCCAGTCTGATCAGAGTCTTTGCTTTGCGCTTAAAGGACAGCTAAGGGCTTAAGCTAGCTCCATGCGGACAGCGAAAACTCTGATCAAAATAGGCGGATGCCCAGGCTAATCTGAGTCTTTTCTGGGTGAACATGGCTGTTTGTTAGTTTTCTCATGTCACGGCTCATTTATTGGCTGTAAAACAGGGAGTTTTCCTCTCATGAATGACCCTCAATATCTAAATTAGTTATGAAATTCTGAATTAAGATGGTGTTTTCAATTACGTAAGAATCCCAAAAATCTACATCATGGGTGGATTGTTGTGGTATCCAAGCAGTCTCATCAGGGTCAGTACTGTCTGGCAATCCCCAGAAATCAACCTGTTCAATTTATACTAATGTTATGGGTCTGTATAAGATATCCCAGTATTTTGCAAAATTAAGGTAATTTGGTGACTTTTAGGAACTTCTAAGCTCCTAGCAACAAGACAAACTGAGTTTTGCTATAAGGTACACTGTCTGGGTATAAGGTAAATAGAATCTATCATTGGTCTCCAAAGCGGACAGGGAAATCCCCCCCCTAGGGTACACGGGGTTTGTCGGAAACGAGGCTTGCCGAGTTTCGGACACACCCCTTGTGCCTGAGGGTTGGGATTTCACTGTCCGCATTGGAGACCAATGATTGATTATTTTTCTTACCAACGATAATAATTATTTCAAACTTAACAGGGAACTATTATTTCATGCGAATGTGTACAAGCGTAAGTAGTATTGTGACGTAACCTCAACGTTATTTCAAACGTCAGTTGGTAATGTCTTCAAGTTGGTAACGTCGAGTAGTGATACACAGAATTCAAGCTCATGTGAGCTGTCCCAGCCCATAGGCAAGACAGAATTTTCCAGCACCGCTAAAAATAGAAAAAACTCTGTCTCGTGGGTAAGAAAGAGTCTGTATAGTATGCATAAAAAGTTTGTTTAAGGTGTATGACACAACTTTCAGTGAAAGCAACTATTTCATTTTTGCCTCCCTTCTCAATGAGGGTCAACTCTTAAAGGAAAGAATTTTCTTTCTGAAAAGCAAATTCTTTCCTTTTAGAGCAGATGCATGAAGTCATAAAACTTGTTCCCTTTTGCTAGCTAGAAAAACACAAGAGGTGTAGCAATTTGTCATATAACAGGGCTACATAAGAAAACTCGACGTAAAATTTACAATACATATGCTGATATCCACATCATCAGAAAAGTAGTAATACATATGTCTCGCTTCTGCTAGCTGCAAGTGCAATGAAAATGGTGCTCAAGCGATTGCACCTCGTGTACAAATTCCAAAATTTTCCACACAAAATTCTGACTCATCAAAAGATCTAGAACTTACCTGCAGAGCTACAGATAAGAGGGGGTACTGAGGATAATTCGAAGATAATTTTTCTTATTTCTCAACGAAAACATATGTTGTGACCCTTCATTAGAACCGTCTCGACGAGACGGTTCTAATGATGGGTCACAAAATATGTTTCAATGGAGAAATATGGTTAATTATCCCTAAATTAGCTCTGTTACCCCTTCTTATCTGGAGCACTGACCTTTATCCTAAATGACATAGTTTTGCCGACTGTCTGTGGTTCCTCCCAGTCCCAGATAACAGTGGTGTTTTGTGGTATATCATAATGGCCAGAGAGGAGGTTGAGGAGAGATTTCTTGGATGTCTGACAGAATGTACTAGACTGCTGCAGCCAATTCTGGGTATGTGTTATAAACATGATCACTGATGCCACTCCAGTCACCAATACAATCATAAAACCTGAAAGCAATCGAGAGGTGAACTGTTAAACAAAGCCAATAATTATTACGTATGTACAATATAAAATCATGAGGCCACATGAAAAACCCTTTGGTTTTTGTTGTTATGTTTTTCAAGAATTAAGTAATTTATTTTAAATCTGAAGTTCAATGACATGCAGCCCTACCACTGCCATTATCCATTGCCAATGCTTAATTCACACAGGGAACATGGTTTGTATCATGATTTGGGCCTTTTAAAGCAGAAACTCCATCTGACTTACACTTTCTAATTATGTAAAACTTTAAGGTGAATGGGTATACCTCCACATTTTTCTGCCATTTTTTTCAAAGGAAAACAGCTTTTGTGACTTCCTGTTTGATTCCTTGAATGAAGAAATCCTTCCAAAATGGGTCTACTCTTAAAAGAAAGAATTTGCTCCCCTAGGAGCAAATTCTTTCCTTTAAGTGTAGACTCCTATTGAGAAGGGAGGCACAGAACTGGAAAATTCTTAAAATTTCCACTAGTCCTACATGACCAAAGATATGATGATTTCAATAATTTACACTGGGAAAAGTAAAAATTTCATTCGTCCTCCAGCAATAGTCACTCATCATGGCGAGTGGACGAGTGGAATTTTCCAGCCCTGAGGCAAAACTGAAAATGGTAGAGTTGCTTCCCCTGAATGTGAATCCATTTTCACCTTTAGATCTGTGTCAATGCCAGTGCTGTCCCCAGTATAGGTTCAGGCAATTTTTTAAGCTCTTCATGTACTTCTGTACAGACAAGCTAAAACTAAGTAATTCCCATCAAAAACAACAAAGTTATGTTACAGCAACAATTATTTCTAGGTTACGCATTTGTCTTGTCACAGCAATCTATCATCTCTCGCGTCTACAGAAACTAGTCAAGCTCTAGAATTACAATCTTATCATTACTTAACTATTTTGGCAGAATTTTGCCTCAGATCAATACTCCCGGAAATGCTTGTTTGGGTAAAAACATAGAATATTCAGACTTTTATGCACCAGAGGAAATAAGAATGGACAGGCAAATCAAAAGCCTAACTAGCAGACGAAATGTGAGGTTGCCATAAAACTAGAGCAAGTGAGCAGGGGCTCATGTATACCCCCGACCCGCACCAACCCCTAATAAAACACATTTAATACAAAGCTTAAAAGAAAATGTTAACAAACAGACAGACAGGTGAACAATTTATAACAAACCCAGTGAAAGGCCTATAAACAAAGGCAAAAGGTTCCATTTGAAATTTGCATAGGCAGAAAAACAAAACAAAGAAATTTAACACAAAAATTTAACACAAATTTTCAATTTTTTTTATATCTCTATGGCATTGACCTTAAGTCAGCAGCAGCATCCGTACAATGTCACCTGATCAGTTTCAACCAAGAAGTCAATCTAGTAGCATAATAAAAGGTTCCATTGTAACATAAAATTTTAACGTAAAGAGTATACAAATCTTAAAGTCTGTGGCCTTGACCTTAAGTCAGCAGCAGCATCCAGACGATGTCAACTGATCCGTTTCAACCTACTAGTAAACCTAGTAGCATTGTAAAAGGTTTTATCTAGTATATTCAAAATATAAGCATAAAATATAACTGAACACAAAACTTTAACGCAAATGGTATACAAATTTCTAAGTCTGTGACCTTGACCTTACGTCAGCAGTAGCATCCAGATGATAAAAACTAATATCTATCTATCCTGTACTAACACTGAGCACATATGAACAAGTTACAATTAAGTCTATCAGAAAAACTGAAAAAAAGCAAAAACTTAACGCAAAACTTTAACGCAGCTATTGTACAAACTTCAAAGTCTGTGAACTTGACCTTAGGCCAGCAGCAGCATCTAGAATGCAAATTAATCAGTTTCCATCCTCTACTAAAATAATAAGCATGTATGAACAAGTTCGGGTTCACAGAAGCAAAATAAAAAACTTAACACAAAACTTTAATGCAAATGTTAACTTACGGACGGACAGATGAATGGATGGACAGAAAGATGGACAAATGGACTGAAAGACGAAAACTATATACCCCTTGACATACTTCGTATGCCAGGGGTATAATAAATCAAGGTAAACCAAGGGTCATCATTTATACAAACTTTGTAGTACTTATAGAGTCCAAGATGCTACATACTAAGTTTCAAGGCAATCAGCCAAGTGGTTCTGGAGAAGATTTTTCTTTTTTTTTTCATCATTTATGGGTATGGTGGCCATCTTGGTCATGTGACCTGGACCACATTATATATAAACTGTCTTTCCGGCTTTGCCTGGAGGTTTGGATGGACACTTGGCACCAGGTGTGTGCAACTATGGTTACATACCGCTGAGCCACTTGGGGAATGTTGTTAGGAGAATTAACAGAACAGAATTGCCTGAAGGCTGCATATAAAATTTAATTGAAATTGGCTCTGTAGTTTCAGAGAAGTCCTTTGAAAATGATGACAGACGAGTAAACTTTGGCAAAGGTCTCTAAATGAAAAATGCACTTTTTCAGTTTTTCCCATTCAAAAGCCTAAGGGACCAAATTTGACCTTTCCATAAAATAGAGCAAAGGTCAACCCAGGGTCATCATTTGTATAAACTTTGTTGTACTTGAGTCCCAGATGCTACATACCAAGTTTTAAGGCAATCAACTCAGTGGTTCTTGAGGAGACGATTTTTTAAGGGTTTTACCTATATGGGCATGGCTGCCATCTTGGTCATGTGACCTGGACCACATATATAAAAACTTTCTTTCCCTCTTTGCCTGAAAGGTGCATCCCAGATGCTACATACCAAGTTTCAAGGCAACAGACCTGGGTGGTTCTTAAGAAGACACTATTTTAAGGTTTTCCCATATATGGGCATGGTAGTCATGGAGGATGGACGCCAGCGGCTACCATACTATAAGCTCCCTAACAGACCTGCTAAAAGCACTAGTTTTTGCGATATAACCTTCTGAATAAATACAATTAAGTTACAGCATTATTATGATAGTTAAACATAAAGATAGTACCAAATCAAAAGTCAACTACTTTAGTAAATGTATTCATATAAGTTTTAATGTTAACCTTTTGGACATATTTTGCAAACACCGTTTGCCCTTTCAAAAGCACTGGAAAACAGTCAAGGACTCCAAAATGAAAAGTCATCAGGGTAAGGTATAAAAATTCAAAGCCTTACACAAAATGTTGGTAACATAAGGCAGTAGCAAAGAAAATCGTATAAATACACTTATAAAGCCAACACCAACTACTTTAGCTATTCTTTTCTTAAGCAAAGTTCCCTTTTTTTTAAGGGAAGAAAAAAAACTTCCTTCTACATATCAGGTCTAACTACCCAGTATGGGTACTAGTGTTTTCAGACAAACTGATTTTCAGCTAACATTGTATTTTAAAAGTGTTCAGCACTTAGAAGCAAGACTTTGCCTGAGTATAAGAAACTAAGAAAACTGTCAAATGGATTAGTTTTATTTTGAATTCTGCAAAGTGCTATGTCCCACCTGCTTCCTGCTTCCATAGTAGTCCAGACAAATGGATAAAAGGCTTCCACTACAATACAACTTATACCGTAATCTATAAAGAGTTACTGAATGTAGAAACAGACTAGAACTGGTGTTGATGTACAAATTTACAGTTAGGTCCATAGAGCATGAAATACATGTCACAGTCATTACAACAGTACAGCAGTGTTGAAGTCCATCTCAGATCTCAGAACTCAGAAGAATGTGCCTGAAACTTATATCCCATCTTGCTTAAAAGGGTGTGACAAAACAGGTGTTACAGTATCAGAAGGGTATTTAGATGCACCAGTCATTTGTAACCATGGCTCACCCATCCCCTGAGGCAACCCAGGCAAAATAGTGACCATGGTTGACCATGGTCATCATGGTTTTTGAAGGTCTACCATGTTTCTTCATGGTCAACCAGCAATACTATGAAAATTCAATATCTGTGGTATGGTTGACCATGGTTGACCATGCTTGTCCATGGTAGAAAAGGAGGTCAAAATTACTACTTTAGTTGACCATGGTCAACTGTCATAAAATTTCCAACTAGCCATGGTTGACCAAGGTTGTCCATGGTAAAAAAAAAGAGGGTCAAAGTTGCTACTATGGTTGACCATGGTTCACCATGAATTATCATGGTCATTTGTCATAAATTTCCAGTTAACCATGGTGGAACATGGTCAGTGGTGACCACAGCTGACAATGCATGGTCAACCATGGTCAGATTACTTGATAATAATATGACATCATTTCCTGTTACATCAAATTCTGTTTATTAATGTCCACCAATTGAACATCTTGTTATGCCAGAGCCCATCAACAGAAAATCTTGTCACTTTTTTTCCCTTTTCCTGTAGAAGTATGAGAGAACAGGTGAGAAATTTGACATAAAATTATTTTGAAGCATCAGACATATCAGTTATGAAGAGAAGAAGCAAAATGATATGCTACAAGATTGGAAAGGGCCGGAAAAAAGCAAGGTATTTTGAAATTAAGCTAGAGAATATTGAAAGCATCTGAAAACCCACCCTAATTGGGCTAATGGTCTAGATGGCTGGATACAGCAGGCTGCTGATCATGATGATTCTAAATAAGTGTAACCCATAATATAGTAACTTTTAAGCCATTAAAAACTCAACTGGCAAATGTGTTTTTTTCCATTCATTGCAATGTTGCAAGCATTGTGTTTTGAAGATTGTCAGTTGACCATGCACTACCATGGAATACTATGGACTACCATGATATTTCATGGTAATACAACCATGAACTTCAATGCTATTTTATGGTACTACAACCATGGTTGACCATGTTTTGTTAAATGGCCACCCGTGGTTTTTGATGGTCTCATCAACACTGTGGTCTACCATGGTCGACCATAGGTGACTATGGTTGTATGACCATGAAATACTATGGTAGTCCATGGTATTTCATGTAGTTCATGGTCACCATGATCATCATTTCACCTGGGAAATGCTGGGGTTTTGTCTTTTAGCCAAAAATATCAGTGGAAGAAAAACAAAACAAAATGGGGGTCAAATGGCAGCATTTTTATAAATTGTTTGTCCCCACAGTGCGTGCTGGATTTAAAGTCAAAGTCCCTCTTATTCCCCGGGAATGGGAGAGCTGTGGTTACAAATGATGGGTGCATAATTTTAAGGTGCTACAAAGGGACATACATTATCTTGGATAGGACTTATGTTATACATAGTGTTCCCTATTAATACTTAAGTGCCAAAAATTAAAGCAGTTGGATCTGCAAACAGCACAGGTCCAGATGAGGCAGCTAATCAGTGAGGCCCGCTGCCACCTCAAATGGATCTTCAGTTTGCCCTCTATTCTTGGAATTCTCAATATGGTATAGCTAATGGATGGAAGATGTTTTGAACTTTTGCAGACATAATTATGTTGTTAGCATTTGAGACTTTAAGAGTTAAGTTGTCAAACAATAAGGAATAGGAAGGGAAACCAGCTACTGAGTTCTCCTCAGTTAGAGGTGAATGGACACACCTTCATGTTTTCTTTTTTTTTTTTTTGACATTTTTACAATTGCAAACGAAGTTTCTTTTGTCAATTCCTCTTTCCTTCCCTAGAATAAGCAGACCTTTCAAAATAGTTAATGGAAAGAGTTGCTCAAAGGAGCTAATTCTTTCCTTAAAGAGTTGATCCCCATTGAGAAGGGAGGCAAAAATAAATGGTAAAACTGCTTCCCCTAATAGTGTACCCATTCACCTTCAAAGCTTAGGAACTGCATCATACTTACTAAAGGACATATCATTTCCTGCCATAAAATACATAAAATTACAACTTTAAATGCTACCTGTTATCAGAAAATTGATTTGTCAGCAATGGTACTATTTCTGGCAAAATGCATGTATGTCTGTTATACAAAAAAACACAAAATAACACTCTGATGTAAGATGAAAACAAGAGGCCCGCAGGCTACAAAGCTGACCAGATCTCTAGCTCAAAATTGCTATCACATTTGTATGGGCTCAAAATTGCTGTCACATTTATGAGTCCATCCTCTAACAAGTTTCAGTGCTTGCATTTTTTAATCCTATTGCACTCAGAACAGCCAAAACTCCATAGAGTTTTGGCTGTTCTGAGTGCAATAGGGTTAAAGTGGCACAACAAGGTGTAAGTAACTATAGTAGTATCCAGACAGGGTACTTGTTGATGATTCTGTGGCAGTTTTTCTTTTTGTACTGTGACCACACCGGGTAGGCGGCAATCCAAAACGCTCATGCAGTCGATGAACGCGGATCAAAATCCATTAGAAACAGCGTTTTCGATTGCAAATTGTCGCCAATTTGCAATCAAAAACACTGTTTCTGATGGTTTTTGATCCGCGTTAATCCATTGTTAAGAGTGTTTTTGATTGCCACCAACCCGGTGTGGTGACTGACTCTGAGACATGCTTTTAACCCCTCCATAATGACCCCAAATAATCTAAATCTGTCTTATGCAATTCTGCTATAAGATGGGTTTGTCCCTTCCAAAACAATCCAAAAAATTTAGATCTGCTTTATATGACAGAGTTGATTGATTGATTTGTTGCTTTACATCCAGGGTAAACAGCTATGGTCATGTAAGGACTGTCAGTTAACCTACCCACACTATTCCTGGGCAGGCTTAGACCTCCTAAGCAGTTAATCAGTACTAAGTGCACATATTTTCGCCAGTAATTGACAACTGCCCTTCTTGAATCAGCGGAAGGAGAAACGAAAGTATGTGACCAGACCGGGTATCGAACCCAGGACCTCTGACTTATAAATCAGGTGCCCTACCGACTGTGCTACACGGCCCGGCTTTATTATGACAGAGCTAGAGTTTTGGGATTGTTTTGGAAGGAAGACCCCAATCTTTTACAGAATGCGTACCATATGTTGTAGCACTGGTTAAGATGGTTAAAATAGTTACTGGTATGTACAAATGTTGTATAATATCCAAAATAGAGTTTTGAACATAATGGTTCTGCCAGTGGCAAACTTCTATTACTTTCGTCTTCTAAAGAGAGACAATAATCATTAGGTGGCAAACTATTACAACTGAACATACCGGTAATCACGGGGGTAATACCAATGCTTCTACCTATGCTGTCGACCGAGCCGGTACTGCGTATTTGGCTGTCGACCGAGAATTACGGCTTTCGACCGAGCAGTACGGCTGTCGATGGTGTTAGTATCCAAGTTCGGGTGCCTTCTGAGCTTCGAAAAATGAAAAAAGAAACATTTTAATCACCGCCGATCGTCAAAGAGGTGTTGAACTTTATATCTGATCTCTTGGTAAGCGTTGTGACACAAAGATCTTTACGAAAATGTACTTGGTATCAAAAACTTCCATTTTCTTCGTTTATTTGCAAAATTTCAGCATTTACAACTGTCAGAGACAAATAAAACTGCCTGGACAGTTTGCTTTGCAAAGGAGCTCTGGCGAACTAATATCATTAGCCTCATTTATTGTTTCTGCTAGATGTTATGAACGATTTAAAAAAGTTACAATACGGCTGTCGATGACCAATGATACGGCTGCCGATTGTAAAAATATTTGCACGGTACGGCTGTCGATAGTGACTGGAGATGGCATGTTGTAGATTTAAGTCAAAACCAACGTATTTTATGGGATTTTTTGGTTGAGTCTGTACAAAAAGTCACTCAACAGACTATAGTATAAGAACAAGCCGCACAATACAGTCCCTTTGTGTATATGAAGCACAGGAGTAATGAAAATAAAAGTAAGCGTTTAAAGGCGTTCCTAGGCGACGGTTCTGGTGTAATACGTACTTAATATCACTTGGAGTAGGTGATTTATATCGTATTTTGTATTGCCGAAGCTGTTGTTATCACGTTTAAATGTAAACTTTAGCAGATTTACAACCTCGGCTGGGGAAGAAAGAGCTAATTGTTGTGATATTGATTACTTGTTATTTTGTGGATTTTGTTCGGAGTGGTTTTCTCTTCTTCTTGATGCCTGTGATAGGCTACGTCCTTTGATTACAGCACTCTCTTGGCATTCCATTTTACATTTAGCAAATAAAATGTACAGTGTTTGCAACGTATTTTATGTTTCGCACAGCAAAGACTCAGATCAGCTTGGTCATCAGCCCAGTATGATTAGATTCTTCGGAGACTGCATGAAGGAAGTTTAGATCAAATCAATCGATCGAGCGCAATGAACACTCTTATCAAACTGGACGAATCTGATCTAAGTCGTTATTTGGCCCAACATCAATTTGCTCTTTTTGTCCTGCAGCAGCTCGAATACTTTCGTTTGAAGAAGATCTGATATGATTCTACACCGCTTGCCCAGATCCTTCCGGTCATATCTACTCGTAGGATCGTTTCATTTTGCCCGGTTGGCTCAACTGCATACGATCACTCTCTCTCTCTTTCTCATTCTCTCTCTCTCCGTCTCTCTCTCTCACTCTCTCTCTCTCTCTCTCTGATGAGATATTATCAATTTAACAAAGACAACTGATGTTATTTTTTTTTAGTTTTCACAATCAAATGTGACTTAAAATCACATAGAACATAAACGAACTTCTCACAAATCTGTGTCCAGTGGCACCAACCACCGACCGCCTGCCCAACTTCATAAGCTAGCTGGAGGCTTGAAATCTGAGATGAAGGATGACGAATCTTTCAAAAGTTTCGTTATGAAACTTTACAAAAGTTTCGCTATGAAGCTTTTCAAAAGTTTCGCTATGAAGCTTTTCAAAAGTTTCGCTATGAAACTTTTCAAAAGTTTCGTTATCCTTCAATCCCATGATTGCAGGCTACTATCGAGGCTATGAACAACGATGCTGTCCTGACTGCGCGGATGCGCATGCACAGGCTGATCTGTACCTTTGTTATTACAATATGCGAAAAGCAGGTTTGTCATGTATTGATATGCTTTTGTTTGCTGGCAAACGTTCCGAATTTATTATCATCTATTCTATTCTATTCTATTCTATCCCATAACCTTACTTGGTCATTGGAGCACCACGGATGATTTCGAAACAATCCCTTTCCACCTTGTCCTGTCTTCAGTTGCCCTAGTTGAGCTGGCAAAATCTATCCCTGTCCATGCTTTAGTAATGTCTTCCCACCTCTTCTTCTGTCTACCCCTTCTTCATTTTCCTTTCATTGTGCCCTTTAGAATCGTCTTTGCTAAACCAGAAGACCTTGAGACGTGGCCAAACAACCTTGATCAGCGTCAGGAGTTCATCATATTCTCCAATAGCTGCTTGCATCTTCCTGCGAACCTCCTCATTGGTTATATGGTCCTTTTACGAAATGTTTAGTAACCTTCGGTAGCAACTAATCTCAAAGACCTGCATTTCTCTGACTCTGCTGTCAAGGTCCACGATTCACAGGCATACAGAAATATGGGAATGACAAGGGAGCCAAGACATGTGTTGTTATCTATCCAAATTGGTCTCAGCTTGGTAAGAGCTGAAGTGGCTTGTGCAGTCCTTGAGAGAACCTCCTGTTTTGAGCCATGATCTGAGACAATTGCTCCAAGGTATTTGAAGCTTGTTACAGTACCCAGCTTCTGCCCTTTTACCTTGATCTCCCTCGGAATGCCATCTGCACTATTTGTTACCAGTTTGGTCTTCTCAGCACTGATCTCCATCTTATATCTTGTGCAGGTTTTGTCGAGACTTTCAACTAGGGCTTCTAGTTCCTGCTTTTCCTCAGCTAGAGCGTCTATGTCATCGGCAAACCGCAGATTGGTAATGTTTCTGCCGCCTATGCTAACCTTTCCACCATGTTCTTCCAGATCATCAGACATGATTCGTTCGAGAAAAATGTTGAAGAGGGTGGGTGACAGAAGACATCCTTGTCTTTCTCCAACTGTTGTTCTGAACCATTCTCCTGTGCTGCCGTCCATCAGGACTGCACTTGCAGCAATGTCGTATAGCCGCTCAATGGTGCGAACTAGATTTGCACTGATATTGTACTTCCGCATGGTGGCCCATAAGGCTGCATGCCATACCCTGTCCAAAGGCTTTTTTGAAATTAATGAAGACATGGTACAGATTCTGCTGATGTTTGAGATACTTTTCACACAGGATTCTAAGGTTGAAGATCTGTTCTGTGGGGCTCCTTCCGGCTCGGAACCTAGCCTGTTCTTCAGCGATTTTCTCTTCGGCTTGTGGTTTAAGCCTGTTCAAGATGACTTTCAGCAGAATTTATTATCATCACATGAGTAATAAACGTGCATTTTTTTTTTTGCAAGAATGGAGCGTTCACAAATATTGATGATCATCTAAATCCGTTTTGTGAAAACATGCCAGAATGAGTTTCCATTGGCGGCATGCGACCTGGTAGAATCGAACCAACCTTGAACAATTATCTTCTTGTGAAAAACGTCCGTTTTTGCAACTGTCAGAGAGTAACTTTTCCCCCCTAGTAGTTTTCCCCCCCGGAAAAATGACTATGATTTTTCCATAGTAGAATTTCCCACCGGAAAAATGGCTATATAGCAGAATTTCCCCCTGGAAATATGACTACATAGCCAATTTCGCCCGGGGAAAATCTACTATACGTGTTTCTGCATAGCCGTTTTTCCCCTCTATAGTGGATTTCCCCCCTGGTAATATGGTTGCAGGAATACACGCTATATAGTGGAATTTGCTCCTTCTCCAGTTATAATAGTGAGGTTCATAGCTGAAACAGAAATATGGGTGTCTGTCCGTTAAACATCGATGGATAATAGATGCTAGAACCGCATGCATGTGTCCATCAGTCTGTCTTATTTTTGTTTTGGGGAAATCAGGTAGGCATTTTGCTTTTCCATGTTAGCCAAAAACGGATATGAGTGTGCGTGGTTGTGTATAATTTGTATAATTTTGTGTTTGTACAAGCGTTCATCTGTGCGTGCGCACAGCGGAATGCCTGGACTAGTGTTCGCCTATCATGTAGGGGTCATGGGCTCGACTCCCATTGGGACACATGTCCGATTATGATTTTCGATGTATTTAACACCCTTCTAAATCAAACATGACTAGATATGCATAAAGCACCAGTTATTACATCTTCCTGTAAGCTTACATGCGAATGTGTACGTATGTAATCTGCGACGGAAAATCACACCCATCATCATATTTCAATTCTCATATCGACGTTACCCCCGCACCTCAGCGGAACGTATCCATAGCCGCAGTAACGGAGCGCCGAGCGTCCGTCCCTATTCGATCATTAGATTAGTAATTATTGATTATTATAAAAATATGGTTGCTAAATTTGCATATTGATTTTTTTAATTAATCACGTTTATTACCTCCCTTGAAATACTGATACATTTCTTATGCTATTAATTCCATAAAATCTCTCTATTCCATTCCGTTCCATTTCGTTCCGTTCCGCAAAATACACCAAATTCGCTAATAGCCAATTTTTCGGTGGGGGGAAAAAGGACTATGGGGGAAGAAAGGCTCTATGAGGTCCGGACAATCCACTATATAGCCGTCCTTCCTTTAGCCATTTTTCCGGGGGGAAAGGGGGAAAAACCACTCTCTGACAGCAACACTCAAGTTTGAAAAATGCAGTCATCGACTGATTTAAAAACTAAACACTTTCTATAATCAACTATAAAATTAAAAAAAATGCAGTCCTTGCCCAGGTCTGCTTTCAAGTTTAAACATGTAATCACTGACTAGACGTGGTAGACTAAAAAAGGCAACCCCTCCCCACCTACCCCCACACCACCACAACTACAGTAACTCGGAATTGGCTATTTTTCATTTATCAAGGTAAACAAAAGCACTATTCTTTCCATTTTCTCTTCCTTGGTTACATATTAAGAAGAACTTCGAAAACTATCAACCATCACGGTGACGTAACCCCAGATTTACACCTAACATAATAGTAACAAGAGGGCCGCGATGCCCTGAATTGCTCACCTGAGTAAAAAGGTCAAACTAGGGTCATCATTTGAACAGACCTGGCAGTTTTACACTGTCAAAATATGAGAGTTGTTGTTTTATTGTTTGACGTCCACGGTACACAGCTATGGTCATGTCGGGACGGTCAGTTACCCTAATCACACTATTCCTGGGCAGGCTAAGACCTCCTAAGCGGTAACCAGTACAAAGTGCACATACTTTCGCCAGTAACTGACAACTGCCCTTCTTGAATCAGCGGAAGGAGAAACGAAAGTATGTGGCCGGACCTTCACCCTCTAGTTGCGCAGCTGTCTGAGCGCCACTTAGGAAGACTTCACCCTCTAGTAGCGCAGCGGCATTAGCGCACTTTAAGAAGACTTCCCCCTGTAGTACCGCAGCGGCATTAGCACAACTTAAGAAGACTCCCCCCTGTTGTAGCGCAGCGGCATTAGCGCCACTTCAGGAGACTTCACCCTCTATAGCTCTTATACAAATTTTAAGAACAGGTCTGATGCGGAACCGACAAGTCCACTTTTTGCTAAGGTTGACTGCCCATTTTAGCACAATTTAAACCTATTCTGCTACAGCTGACTGCTTATGCCTGATATAATACCTTATCATAGCAGCTTTAATAATGACAGAAGCCATCTCTGCAGCAGATGCCATTGTAAACCTAAATTAAGTTGATTTTACCAGAAGCTTCCCTGATTTGACTACCATCAGTTTGGCACAAAGGTGCTGGCAGAATGGGAAATACTACTGCAGTCCCTGAACAGTTTGGTCTTGGTCTACAGTGTTTGCCCAGACACTCCTGTCCCAATATTTAGTGAGGTAGTGCAAGTTTTACAGATCATTTTGGAACTTTATTTGCTTGTAAGACCACATTCACACCTGTGTTTTTATATCACTTTGAGTAAAAATCCAAGTATATGCATGTACATGGTAAACAGTAACATGAATAAGCTGAAGACCGAATGATATCAGAATCCATTGATGTCTATGCAAAGAGATATATTAATAAGCATCAGTTCTGCAATGCCTAAACTGCCATGGCGAAAGCCAGTCAACTAGTTCTTATAAATAGTTTGAAAACTGTTTCTCAAGACCTTCAGTATTGCATAATTATGTCCTTTATTCAATGTCTTCTGAATAGCTGTTTTTAGGTCCAGTTTCCACAAATATCTAGTTTAGTTAAGAAACCAGTTCAAATATTTCAACAGTAGAGTGTTAGCATTGGAATCATGAAGTTCAGAATTTGGCCTTTTTAAGGAGTCATAGGATGTATGGCTTCTAAGCATGTATTTACGCACAATTAGCCAGGTAAGAGATTTTGAACAGTGCATTGATTGCACATGCATAGTATGCTAAATCAGACAGGTGTGACATCCCTTATTCAGTGAATAAACCTTACCACCACTGAACTAGAAAGTGTAAACAGTTTTTAAAATTCGCAGAAGACCTATAGTAGCGCAGCGGCATTAGCCCCACTTAAGAAGACTTCTCCCTGTAGTAGCGCAGCGGCATCAGAGCCACTTAAGGAGACTTCACCATCTAGTAGCACAGCGGCATGAGCGCCACTTCAGGAGACTTCCCCTTGTAGCAGCGCAGCGGCATAAGCGGCACTTCAGGGGACTTCAACCTGTAGTAGCGCAGCGGCATTAGCGCCACTTGAAAAGGCTTCCCCTAGTAGCAGCGCCGCGGCATTAGCGCCACTTCAGGAGATTTCACCCTCTAGTAGCGCAGCGGCATTAGCGCCCTTTAAAAAGATTTCCCCCTTAGTGGCGCAGTGGCATGGTGCCACTTAAGAGGACTTCACCCTTTAGTACAGCAGCTTAACCTGGGCATTGTTTGTGACCCTTACCAGTTCCCAGGATCATCCCTGTATGGAGTTTTGTCCCAACGGCCTTTGGTCGTGATGCTTGCCTAGTGTCCGGTGTCATCAGTAAAGAGCTGATTCGATCATCCTTGATAGTAAAGGGCCACCGCCAAGATGGCTCAGTAATGAACAGCACCGCCAAGATAGCCTTGACCGAGGGGCATTTGGCCCTGCGATCCCGGGCCCTTCGGGCCCTTGCATAAGGATCTTGTTGTAAATGGTTGTCATGTGTCAGGAAGATTTGGATTCATTGCTTCCAGAAATTAAGGTGCAGTAACACTGAATGAGCATTGTTGTGACATTCTCAGGCCATTTTTTAAGGTGACAATATGCCTGGTTCAGCTCAACCTGGGCACTGCTTGTGACCCTTCCCAGTTCCCAGGGTCTACTTGTTTCCACCTGATTGCACTGACCCTGTAGAGAGTAGGTCTGATAATGTCTGATGAAAAAAGTCTAAAGTATAACCATAAAGATAACATAAATTTTAAATTTTGGCAACTGAGTTATGACTGAAGACTCAGGGATGAATAAAATGCTGAGCTACTGAAAGGTGATGACTTCAAAAGTCGCACAGTTCCACTGCTTTATTAAAGGTGATGTCTTCTGTACTAGCGCTAGTTCCGCTGTGCCACTAAAAGGGGCTGTCTCCTGCAGTAGCGCTAATGCCACTGCACTACTATAAGGGAATGTCTCCTGAAGTAGCGCTATTACCGCTGCACTACTATAAGGGAATGTCTCCTGAAGTAGCGCTATTGCCGCTGCACTACTATAAGGGAATGTCTCCTGAAGTAGCGCTATTGCCACTGCACTACTATAAGGGAATGTCTTCTGAAGTAGCGCTATTGCCGCTGCACTACTATAAGGGAATGTCTTCTGAAGTAGCGCTATTGCCGCTGCACTACTATAAGGGAATGTCTCCTGAAGTAGCGCTATTGCCGCTGCACTACTATAAGGGAATGTCCCCTGAAGTAGCGCTATTGCCGCTGCACTACTATAAGGGAATGTCTTCTGAAGTAGCGCTATTGCCGCTGCACTACTATAAGGGAATGTCTTCTGAAGTAGCGCTATTGCCGCTGCACTACTATAAGGGAATGTCTCCTGAAGTAGCGCTATTGCCGCTGCTTTACTATAAGGGGAAGTCTTCTGAAGTAGCGCTATTGCCGCTGTGCTACTAAAAGGGGCTGTCTTCTGTAGTAACGCTAAAGCCGCAGCGCTACTATAAGGGAATGTCTTCTGAAGTAGCGCTATTGCCGCTGCGCTACTATAAGGGGATGTCTTCTGAAGTAGCGCTATTGCCGCTGCGCTACTATAAGGGGATGTCTTCTGAAGTAGCGCTATTGCCGCTGCGCTACTATAAGGGGTTGTCTTCTGAAGTAGCGCTATTGCCGCTGCGCTACTAAAAGGGGAAGTCTTTTGAAATAGCGCTATTGCCGCAGCGCTACTATAAGGGGCTGTCTCCTGTAGTAGCGCTAATGCCGCTGCGCTACTATTAGAGAATGTCTTCTGAAGTAGCGCTATTGCCGCTGCGCTACTATAAGGGAATGTCTTTTGAAGTAGCGCAAATGCCGCTGCGCTACTGTAAGGGAATGTCTTCTGAAGTAGCGCTATTGCCGCTGCACTACTAAAAGGGGAAGTCTTTTGAAGTAGCGCTATTGCCGCTGCGATTGTATCATGGGCTGTCTTCTGAAATAATGCTATTGCTGCTGCGCTACTATCAGAAGCTGTCTTGTGAAGTAGCCCTATTGCCGCTGCGCTACTGACAGATGTCTTGTGAAGCAGTGCTTATAAAGGAGCACTATTTTTAATTTTGTAGTAGATCTATCTGTACATTGGCCCACCCACCAACCCTCTTTTCCCGATGGTCTTACATGAAAGATGGACCGAACAATCTTGGACCAAAATCTTCAAAACTTTCCATTAAATCTAGTGTTCTAGCATATTATTATTTGATCTTGGCGTAAAAAAGGTCAAGGTCAACTCAAGGTCATCATTTGAACAATCTTTGTTTTACTCGAGTACCCAACGCTACAAACCAAAGTTCAAGGACATTGGTCAATTGGTTCAGGAGAAGAAGACTTTTAAAGGTTTTTACCTTATGGTGGCAATGTTGGTCATGTGATCTGGACGCGCTGAACAAATTTTCGTTCCCTCAACCTCTCAAGGCTCTGTATGAAACATGGTGACAATTGGCCCAGTGGCTTTTCAGATGTTTTAAATTGTCAAAATATGAGAGTCCTGTGTAAAAGGTCGAAGAATGACCTTGACCTTTTGTACTCACAAATCTTTATGTACTCATTAACACTACAGTTTAAATTGTCGAAATATGAGAGACCTGGGTCAAAGGTCAAATAATGACCTTGACCATTTTTACTCACAAATCGTCATGTACTTATTAATTAAATAATGACCTACACAGTCACAAAGCCGATAATGTGACATTTGCGCCCAGTGAAGTCCTAGATCAGCCTGGACATTGGCCCAGTCTGATCAGAGTATTTGCTATGTGTAAAGTGTATAGCTAAGGACCTACGCCCTTCCTTGCGGGCAGATAATACTCTGATAAAACTGGACGAATGCCCAGGCGGATCTGTGTCTTCGCTGGGCGCAAATGTCACATTGTTGGTTTTGTCACGGTGCGACTCTGATAATTTCGACGAATGGTCCTATACTGTACGGAAATAAAGTTATAAAAATGATTTTGTTCCGCTTTATAAATGCACTGCAATCCTCTTGAATCGTCGACATCCGTACCAAGTTACATCGACTGCAGTATCAGACACAATATTACCTCATCGACAGCAGTATCACTGAAAACAAAACTCTCCCGGAACATCTTTCCAACGTGCATTTTGTTGCAAACTTGAAACGTTTAACATTTGGAATGATACTTCCCACGTGTTTCAATGGTTGATTAGCAACGAGATAGGCTAAATAACACACTTTTTGCATATTGTGCCTATTTTTTACTTTTTTGGGTTTGACACCGCTTTATATGAAAACAAGCGACACAATCGCTCACCAAGACTTTTCGCAGAAAAGAAAAATATCTTACAACAAAGTTTGACAGAAAAAATATTAAAAAATACCTTAGGATTTCACTGCAGAAACTTCCGTTCGCGTGTTATCCCTCTATCGACAGCAGTACTGCTCGGTCGAAAGCCGTAATTCTCGGTCGACAGCCAAATACGCAGTACCGTCTCGGTCGACAGCATAGGTAGAAGCATTGGTATTACCCCCGTGGTAATGAGTTGGAGAGAAACTGTTATATTGTTGTCCAGTGGTCAATACAAACCAATATCTTAACCCTTAAAACGCCAAAAATTAAAATTGTTGAATTGGCAAACAGCGTAGATCCAGATGAGGTGGCTCATAATGAGCCACCTCATCTGAATCTACACTGTTTGCCCTCTAGTGTTTGAATTCTCAATATGATATTGCTTGGACGAAACATTTTTTGAAATTCTGCAGACGTAAATTTTGTTGTCTGCTTTTTAGCGCATTAAAGGTTAACAATTAAAGATGCTGTGTCTCTTTGATTCATTAGGATTGCCTCAGAAACAAGGAATATATTCCTCATGACATTTTTCATGAAGAAATAAGAAGCTTGAAATGAAATGACAATTAAGTGTGATTTCAGTATTTCTTCCCCAAAAGCATTTGTCATGGTTCTATATAACGTCAATATAAATGAGCTGCGACACGAGAAAACCAACAAGTGGTTGTGCGCCCAGCGCAGACTCTGATCAGCCTGGGCATTCCCCCAGTATGATCAGACTCTCTGCTTAGCGCTTTTAGGGTAGCTATGGGTCTAAACCAGACCTGGGGTAATTGTAATCTGTAATCATGATTACTTGTAATCGATTACAATTTCTGAGTAATCATGAAGTAATCTGTAATCGTGCATTTTTATGATTACAAGTAATCGTAATGTAATCAATTACATTACAAAATGGGCTGTAATCATGATTACTTTATGATTACATTTTGATTACTTTGATTCATTTTCAGAAATGAGAAAAGAAGACAGAAAAGGAAACTTGCTCTTTTTTTAATAGTTAAAGAAAAGATTTGTGCAAAATAATAACAGAAAGCAGTTGATTATTCAAAGTGTCTTCAAACTGAATAAGACAAAGAAAAACTGATCTAATTTGTGTACAAAAAGGCAGCAGACCAAATTAAGAAACTGACAGAATTCATTTTATTCTCTTTTGGGGAGTAAAATTTAAGCAGTATCATAGTTATAAATATACATTCTTTTACCCATTTATGACTGGCAGACTCTTCTATCCTCACAAATTGGATAGGTTTTTTTACATCTTTTTATACAAACTGTTAAAAATTTATGCCAGCAGTGAAGATCCTGATTAAAATGCTGCATCTGAGCATCTGATCTGGATCTGCAATGTCTACCTGTCTCTTTTTATGAGATGCTAGGCATTAATGGGTTAATATTTAAGGATTAATTTGTTATTAACTTAAAAACTGTGTGATTTCGGAACTCTTGAATGCAGGGTATTTCAGGTTAAGACTGTTAGCTGCCTTGGTTGACATATTTTTATGACTGTTTTACATGATTTATCATCTATACTTTGGACAGGCAGGTTCAAGTGTTAAAGATGTTTTTCAAACATACTGACTGTTTTGTGTTTATTGGTGCAGAGTTGAGCAGTGCAACTCAACTCTGATTTTCACACCTTCTTTGTGGATTGAGCTAACTGTAACATTTGTCTACTTAATGACACCTGTGTATTGCATACAACAAAAAGCCAATACTTTAATTCCTTTCTTTCCCATTTATGGGCCAACTTATTAACTTTGATTTTTGCCAGATTGAGGTGGGCAAGAAAAAGATTGTTAAAATGTTTTGAAATAAATAAATTTACAGGAAGTGTGTGGCCTCTTGCTTTTGAGACTTTGAACTAGTCTTTCACAAGCAATTTATGACATTGGAAACAATGTAGAATCATATTTCTGATGTTTGAAATGATAAGTAAAATAAGAGGTAGAGAAAAAAATATTGACGCATGTGTTTTATACTTAGGACCTGACACATAGCATTTATTGAATTTCTCAAACTTCATAAATAACATATTACAGTCATTGCATGCACATTACATGTAACTGCAGATTGATAAATAAATTTCGTTCAGATTAAAAAGTAAGTCAAGTTCTTCAGGAATTGTTTCAGTCTTACCTATTAGCACACATGTATTAAAGCCACCAAGTATTTGCTGATTAAGGTATAAATTAAGTCTTTTTGAATATTGAGTTTTTGCACTTTCACAGTCATGATCATTCTGTACACTTGTATAATGTAATCACATGTAATCATAAAGTAATCATGATTACTTTGCATAGTAATTGTAATTGTAATCAATTACATTGAGAAAAAATGTAATTGTAATGTAATCTGTAATCATTATTTTAAAAAGTAATTGTAATTGTAATCGATTACATTGGCATGTAATCGGCCCCAGGTCTGGTCTAAACTATAGCTCCATGGGGCCAGTGAAGACTCTGATCAGTCTGGGCGAATGCCCAGGCTGATCTGAGTCTGCACTGGGCGCACAACCATTTTGTTGGTTGTCGTGTCGCTGCTCAAATGTACCTTTACCAAATTTAGTGTGATAGACAGGCATTTCTATATTTGAACCGCGACAGGAGAAAACCAACAAAGTGACAGGTGCACCCAGCAAAGACTCAGATCAGCCTGGGCATCCATCTAGTCTAATCAGAGTCTTCATTATCCGAATGGAGGCTGCTTAGACCCTTAGCTACACATTAGCCGAACAGCGAAGACTCTGATCAGACTACGCCAATGTCAAGGTTGATCTGATTCTTTGCTGGACACACATGTCACATTGTTGGCTTTCTCGTGTTGGGGCTCATATACTCGTGGACTTTAAAAACGCCTCACCCCAAATTGTGGTGTATTTTAGTAATTCCACTTTTAAAGCTATTAAAGATGACTAGGATTTTTTAGAAAGTGTAAAACTGATCAAACGAAAGAAATTGCACTAATTTATGTCATGCGTGACGACCTTTGCACTTCACAGGTCAACGTCACTTCCCCTTAATTTCATTTTTAACTTCTTTATGATACTGCCCTTAATAAAGTCGATCCCAATTTTGCGATGAGAGATATCATACTGCAAAAACACAAATTTAAAGTCGCCATGACTTTATGTGCTTGTCAGAAAGCTTAAATCGAAAACTGGAACACACAAATTGGAATCTCAGAAAAGTGATTTTCTGGAAAATAACGTAATTTGACGTTTTACATTTCACATGAAAAGCATCCGATACAAGCATCTTTACAGATTTACTTTCTAAGCATCCGTCAACATCAGCGGATACTTTGATATCAGAACCAAACGTCTGTTTATCAGCGCAGTGAATGGCGTCAACGTCAATGATTCTATTCTGAACGAACTCTAAAATGCACATTTTAACTACACGCGGTTCTAGAGTAGACCACCATTGGTCGTAAAATACTGTTTGAATGAATTTATTGTCGTCGGTTTCAAAGTTTGATGCCATGTTTAAAATGCCATTATTGCATTCCACAAGCGATTGCTTACCTCACTTCAATTCAGTAATTGCTGAAATATAGCGGGAGACCGGAACCTCGCTATACGTCGATAAGCATTCGGATGGTACATTATAATCGTTTTGCTGAAATCCCACGTTTTAAAACACCCTTTTATCTTTGCCGCGTGTATTTAAACCTTTCAGATTCTAAGATTGTACTGACGATTATCTCATGCATTTGCTATATGCATGCAGTTTTATTTATCATTAGTTTTATTTTAGCTGATACGAGGGTCATCCAATAAGTCCTGCAAACGACCAGGTTTCAGGCAAATGGTAATTAAAAATGAATCTAGCAGTCCACATTCCAACATTGCATCTTCCCTTCTTTCCAGTCAACAATTTCCAGAAACGTCATGATCTTGCAAATGGCGTTGCTAGGCAACTGAAGAATATTACCATTATAGGTGCGGCGGTGGCCTCCAAATGTCTGTTTAAGATCCCCTAGCTTAGTTCAGAACGCTTGTACATATCTGAAGATTGCTGGGAGATGCGAAAAATAATACTGACGTATGTACACGGTAGCAAGGTTAAGATATTGCCGTCAGTCAAGATATTATTATTGTTCAAATGAAGATCCCCATGTTATTCGGGCAGCTAAAATATCATATAAAATGAGTATATGAAGATGAGGCTTTCATAGCAGATGAAGTGTTTCCTAAACTGCAATTACTTTGTTATCAAAGGATAGTCCCGAGATGCTGAAATGTAGATATAAGAGAAAATGTAAGCTTCGAGCCTTGTATAATATCGTTTGCAGCCTCAAGAAACCAGAGGTAAACGTCAAAAACTAGAATTTTGCTAAATTTTTGTAATATTCTCTTGTTACCTAGCAACCACATTTGTTTGGTAATGTGAAATTATAATTGTCTCTTATTTGAGTTCTTAAATATAAGGCGATTACTTTAGAACATTATTTCTTAGAATTTGAAAGAATTATAAACATTTATGCAGGAATTTCTTCCCCCTCGCCTCTTGTAAAAGATGCCGTGTTTGTACAATTTCACCGCCGGTATCGCTTACACCTTTGCATTCAAAACCCTCCCATATCTAAGAAAGGAATGTCACATAAATGATTTTTAATACATATGTGTATTATATAAGTAAGCTGTTAATGGTGTAATTTGATAACCCTACCTCAATTAATAAAGCAGTAATGACAGCGTTTGCAAGACTTATTGGATGACCCTCGTAATATAAAAAATGCAGCATTTCAATTTCTTTCTGGTGAGGCATTTTTAAAGTCCTCGAGTATATAAGGTCCATATAAATGTGCCTATACCAAAGGGTTTAGTGTGATAGACAGGCATTTCTGTATTTAACCTTCATCTGTATCACAGACCCAGATGGTCAATATCAAATACAGAAAATTTACATGTTTTCATCTGCATGGTGTCTCACAAGCAAATTTAAACAATTACACTTTTAGGAATTATTAGAGACCCCCATTTTTATAAAAGACTTCTTATGCAATTTTAGCCCAGTGGAAACAATGGTTTTTCAATATGTCCGTGCTGAGTACAAACAATAGCAGATCTTAGGTACGTCCCATCAGTCTCTAATAAATACTCTATCAATAATTCATGGATCTGTCGGCCAAGCTGTCCCCAGAGAGTCTTGTGTTTTGATATATTATGGTTTTATCAGTAAATAGATAGATCTCTTTTAGCGGAATTCATCTAAAACTACAGGGAAATCAAAAGCAAATTTAGATTATGGTGGGGTTAGACAATGATTGAGAATTTTATTTTTTATTCTTCATGAAAACGTACGTTGAGTATCATCCTACCTGAATCACTCTTACTGAGAAGAAATCAGTCCCTTGTACTGCAGTGCATGTAGCCATCATCTTAAGATCAATTGCTTACTTTCTGCAGAAACAACACTGCCATTTTCATGTTTGCCTTGCTTCTTGATGGAGGTACACTCATAAAGGGCAGGGGTCAGCCTAGAGCTTTCAGACAGGGAGAAATTTTGCGACATTTTCAAGACTTTGGGGAGGAGTTTTTGGCCAAATTTTTGTTTTTTCCTTTATGTTCTATACATTTTCACTTCTTCCTCAGCTCAAAACAGGGAGAAGTCAGCCAGCTTAGGCAGACTATTTCTCCCAAATTACCTTCTAGACTGAGCCCTGAAAGGGCAGCATTTAGTCCTCTAGGGACATTTTATCCCTTTAATATTTGACCTCTGGGCATTTTGGATAGGTTTTGTTGCCTAGGGAGGCAAATAGGAAGTCACAAAAGTTATCTCCCTTTACAAAAAGGGTGAATAAGTATACTTATATGTTTTTCCACCATTTTATGAAGGGCAGCAACTTTTGTGACTTCCTGGTTGCTTACCCATATGATGAAACCCTTCTTAAAAGCGGTCAATTCTTAAAGGTAAAAATTTGCAAAGAGAGCAAATACTTTCCTTAAAGAGTTGATCCTACTGAGAAGGGAGGCAAACATGAAAATGGCAAAGCTGTTTCCCCCTTAAAGAGTACCTATTTACCTTACTCCCCTGAAAGTGCAGCTATTTACTTTTCTCTCCTGAAAGTGTACCAATGTTACCTTACTCCCATTAGAGTGTACCCATTTACATTACTCCCCTTAAAGTGTAGCTATTTTACCTTACTCCTACTTGAGTGTACCTATTTTACCTTACTCTCCTTAAAGTGTACCTATTTCTACTTTTCTCCTCTTAAAGTGTACCTTTTTATCTTACTACCCTTAGAATGTACCTACTTACCTTACTCCCCTTAAAGTGAAGCTATTTTACCTTACTAAATTAGATTGTACCTATTTACCTTACTCCCCTTAATGTTTACCTATTTTTACTTTTCTTCCCTTAAAATGTACCTTTTTACCTTACTCCCCTTAGAGTGTACCTATTTTCCTTACTCCCCTTAAAGTGTACCTATTTTATCTTACTCCCCGCAGATTTCTACCTATTAACCTTGTTCCCTTTAAAATTTACCTATTTTAACCTAGCTTCCCTAAATGTTCCTATTTGCCTTGCTCCCCTTAGAGTGTACCTAAATCCCCATAGATTTCTACCTATTAACCTTGTTCCCTTTAAACTTAACCTATCTTAACCTTACTCCCCTTAACGTGTATGTATTTACCTTAATCCCTTGAAGTTTACCTATTAACCTTTATCCCGCGAAAATGTTCCTATTTGCCTTACTCCCCTTAAAATGTACTTATTTATCTTAATCCCCTTAAAGTGTAGCTTATCACCTTACTCCCCTTAAAGTGTACCTATTTACTCCACTCCCCTTAAAGTGTTGTTATTAATATCTTATCCCCTTATAGTGTACCTATTTACGTTAATCCCTTTGAAATGTACCTATTTACCTTACTCCCCTTGAAGTGTACCTATTTACATTGATACCTTTAAAGTTTACCTATTTACCTTAAAGTGTATCAATTTACCTTACTCCCCTTAGAGTGTACCTATTTACCTTACTCCCCTCAAAGTGTACCTTTTTTACCTTACTCCCCGCAGATTTCTACATATTAACCTTGTTCCCTTTAAATTAACCTATTTTAACCTAACTTCCCTAAATGTTCCTATTTGCCTTGCTCCCGTTAGAGTGTACCTATTTACCTTACTCCCCTTAAAGTGTAGCTATTTTACCTTACTCCTATTAGAGTGTACCTATTTACCTTACTCCCCTTGAAGTGTAGCTTTTTTTACTTTTCTCCCCTTAAAGTATACCTTTTTACCTTACTATTCTTAGAGTGTATCTATAACCTTACTCCCCTTAAAGTGTACCTATTTTACCTTACTCCCCATAGATTTCTACCTATTAACCTTGTTCCCTTTAAACTTTACCTATCTTAACCTTACTCCCCTTAATGTGTATGTATTTACCTTAATCACTTGAAGTTTACCTATTAACTTTTATCCCGCTAAAATGTTCCTGTTTGCCTTACTCCCATTAAAATGTACTTATTTATCTTAATCCCCCTAAAGTGTAGCTTATCACTTTATTCCCCTTAAAGTGTACATATTTACTCCACTCCCCTTAAAGTGTTGTTATTAATATTTTATCCCCTTACAGTGTACCTATTTACGTTAATCCCTTTGAAATGTACCTATTTACCTTACTCTCCTTGAAGTGTATCTATTTACATTGATACCTTTAAAGTTTACCTATTTACCTTAAAGTGTACCTACTTATTGCAATCCCCTTAATTTACCTTAATCTCCTTAAAGTTTACCTATTTACCTTAAAGTGTACCTACTTATTGCAATCCCCTTAATTTACCTTAATCTCCTTAAAGTGTACCTATTTACATTAATTCCTTTAGTTTGTACTTATTAACCTTCAAGTGTAATTTACTGTACCTATATACTTTAATCCCCTTAAAGTGTATCTATTTACCTTATTCTCCCCTTAAAGTGTTCCTATTTACCTTAATAATTAGTTGTCACTGTACTTTATCATTTCCTTGTAAATGTGAACAGAGAGGATGCTGATCAGAAAGCATGGATGCAGATGGTGATCTTAGTCTTCACTATATATACTGCTATAAAGTACCATTTTTTTTATTTGTAATACTCTCCTTTTCAAATTGGAGAGTGTATGGACAGACTTGGTGCCAGGAGCGTGCCACCTTGGGTTCATTCTGCTAAGCCTGGATCCTGGGGAACATCGTTATGAGAACTGGACAAAAAAAACATGTTTGTTTCCCAAATAATGGCACCTGCCCAAATAAGGGGGCCACCATACTGTTTACCCAAGAAGAGTTTCAGTCTCAATTTTATGTACATGCACAAGAAATAAATGAATAAAGTAAATTAAATGTTATTTATTCCTAAATAACAATGGGCTGTACTAATTAATGAATACAGCCTGCAAGTTTATTTTAATTCAGATGCACAACTCTGACTAAATATCTTAGAAGCATGTATACTTAAGGACAAAAGTTCTGCACAGATGATAATATATATAACATACGTGCAGAACTTTTGTCCTTAAATTATCATCCGTGCAGAACTTTTGTCCTTAAGTAGGTACATAAACCTTTGTCAAAACTGGCATTCAAGATCTCATAAAAATGAACAGAATCAACTTAAAAATGACTCTCATACAAGGCTGAAACCCTAACACAATTTCTCACACCCAGTACCCTTACACGGAAAACTATGGATCTGAAACAAAAGAAGCTAACCTAAATATTTTTCTACAACACTTTTCTTGTCTTAACTAATCAATATCAATGGTAAAGGCAGTGACCCTCAGCAAACATCTCAAGAACATGAAGAAAAGAAAGAATGTCAGAAAACTTACAGATCTTAAAATATTATACTAAATTCCACTTTTATTCCATTGAAATATTATTCTCAATCGCAAGAAATGAAAACATTACTGCCACCAGTCTGTATGTAAACAATTTTTTGCCTCCTAAAAGAAGTCAATATCTGCCCTATCTCAGCTAATGGTGCCAGTTTAGTGGAGGCTGCCAGAAAAATCCAATTGTTTGGCAGCTGTCTCTGTCTTTCGGAGTGATCACTGAGACCAGTAATATTGCTTGTTTACGTTCTGATGATACGTAATTATGAAGCAAATTCTTCTTGTCCATTACGTAAAAAGCAATTCCATCTTTGCAAAGAAGTTTTTTCTGAGCTTATCGTAAAAAATTCTAAAAATTGGGACACCTAAATAAATTACCGTAACTGTCCTTAAAAAACAAAAAGTTTGATTTTACAATGCCGTTATATGTCAAAAAGATGTAGCTGAAATGACAAACAGTGTATGCCCTGATCAGACTGCTCCTTTTGGAGCAGTCTGATCAGGGCATACACTATTTGCTCCTTTTGGAGCAGTCTGATCAGGGCATACACTATTTGTTTAGATCTATCAGTCCCAATTACTTAAATTTTTTCTGTGATGTAAATTAACTGCTTACCACAGTAGCTGACTGCTTATTTTTCAACAGGAGCAAAAGTGTCCCACCTCAAAACTGACTTATGGACCAAATAACTAAGGAGTGGTACCTCTTGCAAAATTGGAAAATGGATGATGCCGGGGCCTTCAGACCCAGTTTTGCAAAACCCTCTTATTCTGTCCATGTAAAGAAAGGATCCTTCAAAGATTTTCTTGATGTTGACCATAATATGACCTATTTTAATGCATCAGAGTAGAACTATTTGCCACAGGAAAAAAGATGACATTCTAAATCTTTATGTAACTTTCAAAATGGAGCAAAGGTTACCAGAACAGAAACAGCAGTCCACAAACCATAATTATGTCCATATGTCTTTCACAAAGAGGGGTGGGGGTGGGGCAAGGGGCATAGGATAATTGAGCCTAACACAGTGAGGAAGAGTCTTATAGCCATAGTTGGCAACTTGGACAAGTTGTGGCCATAAAACACAAATCTGAATATCAGCATTATCCAAGATTTAGTTAGCACGATTGACAATGACCGTATTGCATATTTTGAAAAGGGGGCATTATTCTGAGCCTAATTTGTATGACTCAGCCACTGCCAAAATACCTCTAATAAACAGTATTAAATATCTCGACAAATCATGCTTCCACTTGAGAAAGACTTTTGTACCCATCCAGAAATTTAAATGCTTGATGGAATGAAAAGACAAGAATTCCGCGGAAAGCTATGTCGCACCTGCTCAACACCTTCACTTAAAGAACTTGTAAAAGTGTCATTTTGAAACATATTTGGTCAAAATCCATTCAGTAGTTTATGAGATATTTTCGTTTTCATGTTTTTCGCTATTTTTAGTAACGGTGGCTGGCGGCCATCTTGGATGGTCAATCTGAAAAAAATATGAAACAGCTTCATGCAAGGATCATTTTGATACACATTTAGTCCAATTCCATTCAGGGGCTCTTGAGATACAGTCATTTTCATATTTTTCTATTTTTAGTAACGGTGGCTGGTGGCCATCTTGGATGGTCTCCATTCCCTTAAATTTCAAAGATATCCCTTTAAAGACCATTCTGACTAAATTTGACCTAAATCTGTTCAATTTTTTTTTAGATATTGGCGTTTTTGCAAACTTGGACTCGTTAACAGAAAGTAGGTCACTGTGACCTAATTCCGTTACAGATTTTTTTCATTTTGATAATTTTTAAAAACAATGGCCCCATTAATGCTCCACATAAAATTTCAGCCAAATATACCAAGTGGTTCTGGAGAAAAAAGTGATTTTATTGTTTTTGCTATTTTTAGTAATAGCGGCCATCTTGGATTCTGGACCACGCTGAGTTTTGTCATTCAGATGCCCTGCAGTCTGGTCATGCAGCATGTGAAATTTGAGAACCATGGGTGCAGTGGTTTCAGAGAAAAAGTCATTTGAATGGACTTAAAATTTAGGGTCGACGTAAATGTGAACGGACGGACGGACGGACGGACGGACGAACGGGTTGACGGACGGACGGATGGAAAACCGGACGCCTATATCGCACCTTGCTAAAGCAGGTGTGACAAAAATCATGATGCGACTCAAACTTTGTCCATTTTTCATAAAATCACAGTAACATTATGCCACCAGATGTTGAGCTAATTTGCAAAATTTTGACAATGATATATGAAGCCTTGCCATGAAAAAACAGGACCTTAACACTTTCAGGGCCAAAAAGCAGACGACAAAATTTAAAATTTACGTCTGCAAAAATTTCAAAATATGTTTCATCCAAGCTATATCATATTGAAAATTCAAAAACTAGAGGGCAAACAGTGTAGATCTAGATGAGGTGGCTCATTATGAACCACCTCATCAGGATCTGCACTGTTTGCAAATTCTGCCATTTTCATCACTGGTGCTTTAAGTGTTAACACTTTAAGAGCCAAAAATAAAAACAGTTGAATTTGCAAACAGCATAGATCCAGATGAGGGGGCTCATCAGAATCTACACTGTTTGCCCTCTATATTCTTTGAATTCTCAATATAATATAGCTTGGACAAAACAGATTAGGAGTTTTGCAGACATAAATTTTGTCGTCTGCTTTTTTAGCATTTTATGGGTTTAAGTATTTGTGGACGATTAGACTACATATCTGTGCAGTCTGATCCGAGTCTTCCCTGTTCAAACTGACAAACAATGGCTCCTGAGGAAATTTAAACTGTAAATAGCAAAGATTCTAATTAGACTTCAAGGGCATGCAGGCAGATCAGAAACTTCAATTTTCACTGAATATGATGTTAAAGACATCTTTTCTCAATGAAAAACACATAAGGCGCTAAGCAGACTAATTTAGTACTAAAATAAGACTCAAAATCTTTCTATTTTAGGTATCAAAATTAATGAATACTGGTCATAAGAAAATGTGCTTATTGCATGTGCAACTATAAACAACTGATAAGACTGTACATCTACACTCTCATCATAGTCTTCTGCATCGACAAAACTAACTGATGGATCCCTTAAGCAGCCTGTCCTTTACAACTTAGCAGTATAATGCATGGTGCATAGACTGATCTGAGTAATTGTGATTGCTTCAACATGCTAAAAAGACAGGAAATTTTAAATTAAAGAACTGAATAGAAAATTCTAAGTTTAAGAACTGAACCTGGTCTAAATTTGAAACTGAATTGACCAGTAATTGACCAGTACTGACCACAATTGCCCAGTTACAGCCAGTATTGACCTCCTAACCCGGTAAATACTCATACTAACCAGTTCTGTTTTGTTTTCGCCAACTCTGGAACATTTTCTTGTGAGAAGGCCAACTACTTCTGTAGTATCAAATATTGTCAGTAATACTGTCAATGTATCAATAGTAGAGAATTTTTTTTCTTTCTATTCAAATATGCTTTGACGTGGTATTCTTTGATCACCCTAAAAGCTGGGACACCAACAACTTCCTACAAGTTCACTTGGCAATGATAGGTCTAAAAATTGGAGAATGCTAAAACAGTGCACACCCAGATCAGACTGCTCCTTTAGAAGCAGTCTGATCTGGGTCTACACTGTTTGCTGACAGGCATTTCCACCCAAATATTCATGGTCAATATGGAAGACTGGATGATGGAAAGTCTGAGGAGTTATAAGATATGCTAAATCAATTTGTATGTCTGGAACATAAGCTGAGTTTGAAAAACAGGCTGGTGAGAAAAAGGCATACTGGAAGGCCTGCATCTATAAATATTACAGGCTGAAAATACCATAAAAAAGTCGAAAGTATTGTATAACTGGCACATCTGCCAACTCTGACAGGACTGTTTGTTCAGGAAAAAAGACTAACAGGGGCCTAGTCACCCATGGCCCCTAAATTTTGGGTTCAATTCAATTCAATTCAATTTATTTACTCTCAATCCATTACACAATGGCAACATGAGGTTGTGGCCCCTAAATGTTTGGGGAAAATGCCCATACCCCTAATGCTAAATATTGAATTTTGGCATTCTAGGCCCCTAAGTCAAAATTGTTGGTTGTTTTGAGTGCAACAGCTCTTTGAGACAGTATTTCAGAGAGGCAGAAAGAAAAAAGATAAGACAGGGGAGAGAAAAAATGTTCAAACAACTTCTATACCCACCCTCCTACTCCCCCATCCCCTTCCCCACACCTACTGCAAGCAAAGTAGGCCCTTGTCCTAGTTACTATTATCCAATTTAGTAGGACGCCCAGGCACTGAAAGTTACCCAGCACCATCGCCAACCACGACCACCCCCCAAAAATAGTCAATCTTCATCCTTTTTGTTCCTTGAGATAAGCGCAGTTCAATCACTGGCTCTGCTGCTGAGGCCCTGGAAAAGTTTTTAAGCATGTAGGAATACTGGTACAATTATGATATATTTTCAAGATCACAGGGATATGTATAATTTTAGGGAATCAAGTTTCAGAATTCTAGTAACAGCTGCCTTTTTTCAGGGATATGGGAGACTACGACCACCCCTTCCAGGGCCTTATTGTTTATCAATGAGACAGCAGTTTTATGAAACAGGTCCTGAAATGTATCCAAACTGGAAACAAAAGAATCTGTCACAGAAGATAATGTGGTAAATGATTATAAAGATTAAGGTGTCCTAAAACTGTATATTATACAATAGCCTCTTTACATAATGTCAAGCATATTAATGCTTTTGGATTTTACACTATTCAGTCAGCTACAAAAAATGTATGATCAGCAATAGGTACACAATGATCTATCTGCATGCATGAGTAATAATCCACACCCTTTGATGCAATTTATTACAAAATATTTCATACTTAACTCTTTCAGTACCAAAAAGCAGACGACAAAATTTACGTCTGCAAAAATTAAAAAAATGCCTTGTCCAAGACTTTTTATATTGAGAATTCAAAGACTAGAGGGCAAACAGTGTAGATCTAGATGAGGTGGCTCATTATGAGCCACCTCATCAGGATCTACGCTGTTTGCAAATTTTGCTAATTGCGTCACTGGTGCTTAAAGAGTTAAGTTTTGCCTGTTCTGGTAATGGTGGTACAACAGAGCATTCAATGTTCATTGTTGTTATATCTCCATGTATGCCACCATTTTTTACAATGGGAAATAACTTTTGAGATTTCCTAATTGCTTCCCTGGATGACTAAAGTCTTTTGAAATGGGGTTTACTTTAGAAAGAAAGAATTTCTATCAGGAGAGAAATTCTTTCTTTCAAGACTCAAGTTGACTCAGTTGAAAAAGGGAGGCAAAAATGAGAATGGTAAAGTTGCTTCCCTTGAAAGTGTACCCTAAAATCATCTAAAAAGATGAAAAAACAAGACCTGTTGCCAGACAGGACAGCTCACCTGACCTGCGCTTGTCCATCTTCAAGTGCTAGTATTTGTTTGTTAGGGGTGGGGATGGGGCTGAATAAAATTTTGGACCAACATCTATCATCATACCAAATGCAATTCAAATCAATCCAAGGGTTTAGAAACTGGTTTAGAAACTATCAGAACTTAAAACTTTAAACTTTAACATAAACTTTCTAAGTCTGTGACCTTGACTTATAGTTCATGTCGAGCTGAATAAAATTTTGGACCAATATCTATCATCATACCAAACATAACTAGAATTGTTTTTCTACGAAAAAACAGAATGTCTCCCCTCTTTTTGATGTCAAAAGGATCAGTCATTAAGACGCCAAGGGAAAAACAATATGTTTCCCTACCCTGAAGCAGGGATTCATAATAAGTTAAAAGTATAAATGCAAGAGTTATAGTTGTTATGCTCTGCATGTCATGTAATGTTGACTGATATTCATATTTAGTTTTTGTCAAAAAATATAAATGCAAGAGTTACAGTGCTCTGCACGTCGTCTATTTATATGTTGACTGATATTTGTATGAAGTTTCATGAATATAGCTTAAACGGTTTTCAAGTTATGGAGCTTAGACGATTGAGACACGATTTTGTGAATGACAAAGTTCCAAGGGAAATAACTCAAATAGTATAAATGCTGTGCTCTGCAGGTTGTCTAGTGTTGACTGACATTTGTATGAAGTTTCGTGAATATAGCTTGTCCGGTTTTCTAGTAATAAAGCGATTGAGACAGGATTTTGTGACTGACAAAGGTCCAAGGGAAATAACTCAAGAAGTATAAATGCAAGAGTTATGGTTCTTGCACTATGCAATTCTTCTCATGTTGATTGATATTTGTATGAAGTTTCGTGAATATAGCTTGAATGGTTTTCAAGTTATAGAGCAGACACGACTGAGACACGATTTTGTGATGGACAAAGTTCTAAGGGAAATAACTCAAATAGTATAAATGCTAAAGTTATGGTTCTTGCACTATGCAATTCTTCCAATGTTGATTGATATTTGTATGAAGTTTCGTGATTATAGCTTGAATGGTTTTCAAGTTATAGAGCAGACACGACTGAGACACGATTTTGTGACTGACAAAGTTCTAAGGGAAATAACTCAAATAGTATAAATGCTAAAGTTATGGTTCTTGCATTCTGCATGTCGTCTGATGTTGATTGATATTTGTATGAACTTTCATGAATATAGCTTGAATGGTTTTAAAGTTATAGACGGACTCGACTGAGACGCAATTTTGTGATGGATAAAGTTCCAAGGGAAATAACTCAAAAAGTATAAACGCCAGAGTGCATTCTGCACGTCGTCTGATGTTGATTGATATTTGTATGAACTTTCATGAATATAGCTTCAATGGTTTTAAAGTTATAGACGGACTCAACTGAGACGCAATTTTGTGATGGACAAAGTTCCAAGGGAAATAACTCAAATAGTATAAATGCTAAAGTTATGGTTCTTGCACTATGCAATTCTTCCAATGTTGATTGATATTTGTATGAAGTTTCGTGAATATAGCTTGAATGGTTTTCAAGTTATAGAGCAGACACGACTGAGACACGATTTTGTGACTGACAAAGTTCTAAGGGAAATAACTCAAATAGTATAAATGCTAAAGTTATGGTTCTTGCATTCTGCATGTCGTCTGATGTTGATTGATATTTGTATGAACTTTCATGAATATAGCTTGAATGGTTTTAAAGTTATAGACGGACTCGACTGAGACGCAATTTTGTGATGGACAAAGTTCCAAGGGAAATAACTCAAAAAGTATAAAAACCAGAGTGCATTCTGCATGTCGTCTGATGTTGATTGATATTTGTATGAACTTTCATGAATATAGCTTGAATGGTTTTCAAGTTATAGACGGACTCAACTGAGACGCAATTTTGTGATGGACAAAGCGCAAAGGGAAATAACTCAAATAGTATAAATGCTAAAGTTATGGTTCTTGCACTATGCAATTCTTCCAATGTTGATTGATATTTGTATGAAGTTTCGTGATTATAGCTTGAATGGTTTTCAAGTTATAGAGCAGACACGACTGAGACACGATTTTGTGACTGACAAAGTTCTAAGGGAAATAACTCAAATAGTATAAATGCTAAAGTTATGGTTCTTGCATTCTGCATGTCGTCTGATGTTGATTGATATTTGTATGAACTTTCATGAATATAGCTTGAATGGTTTTAAAGTTATAGACGGACTCGACTGAGACGCAATTTTGTGATGGACAAAGTTCCAAGGGAAATAACTCAAAAAGTATAAACGCCAGAGTGCATTCTGCACGTCGTCTGATGTTGATTGATATTTGTATGAACTTTCATGAATATAGCTTCAATGGTTTTAAAGTTATAGATGGACTCAACTGAGACGCAATTTTGTGATGGACAAAGTTCCAAGGGAAATAACTCAAAAAGTATAAATGCCAGAGTTACCATTTGTGCACTCTGCACATCGCCTCATGTTGATTGATATTTGTATGAAGTTTCGTAAATAAAGCTTGAGCAGTTTTCAAGTTATAGAGCGGACACAATTGAAACACAATTTTGTGATGGACTAACTTCCAAGGAAAATAACTCAAAAAGTATAAATGCCAGAGTTACCATTCTTGCACTCTGCACGTCGTCTCATGTTGATTGATATTTATATGAAGTTTCGCGAATATAGCTTGAGCGGTTTTCAAGTTATAGAACGGACACGATTTGTGACAGACGGACAGACGCCCGGGGAAAAACAATATGTCTCCCGACCCTAAAGGGGGGAGACATAATTCAAATAGATCAGAGGGCTTAGAAACTATGAGATCTTGACAACTTTTTCTTCTTGGTAATGCCGACACTGCCGCTAACACCACCCCGAATGCCAACCCTTAAGCTAACGCCAACACCGCCACCAACGCCGACGGTAGTGGAATAGCTGTTTCTGTCCTTTGTTCAGGTGAGCTATAAAAATGCTCAAGTATGAACACTTACAATGCCAGAAAAAACAAGAACTTCACAGAATATGGAGTCTGCCTGTCTGAGAACTGAGCTAAACCAGGACACTCAATGCAAGGTTTACACCCCCACTGCTGCCCACATCAAAAATGTACATGTAATATCTATGTTTTGCTTCTACTAGTTGCAGGCCAGATAAAAAAACAGCTGACTTTGCAAACAGTATAGATCTGGATGAGGTGGCTCATGATGAGCCACCTCATCTGGATCTACACTGTTTGCCCTCTATTCTTTGCATTCTGAATATGATATACTGGACAAATATTCTTTGAATTTTCACTGATGTAAATTTTGTTATGCACTTTTTGGCACTTTAAGGGTCAATGAAAGCAAGCAGAATCTAACTCAACTCAGACGAAACAGGAAATGACCAGTTTTGTGTAAGTCTGCTTATATTTTCTCCCTGGTGATATTTAAATACCGTAATTGACCCATTTACCGCACATGCCCCTATAACCGCACACCAAGGCCATTTCCGGACAAACTGCACAAGCGCACACTGCTTTTTCTTTGAAACTCTCACAAAACCCAATAATTAATAGGGAACTCATGAAAAGTATAAACACAAAGTATTTCCAGTCCTACCCATGTTGCCTCTTTCCAGTCACCCTGCATTTCGTTGTTCTGAGTGTGCGGTTATTAAATACATTTTAACCACATCTTTTTGTTGCAATTTTGGAAAAGTTAAGCGCACGGTGCGGTAAATGGATCGATTATGGTAATCATACAGAAGAATGACATTTCTGAAGAAATCAACATTTACTGGAATCTTCAAATGACAAATTTTAAAATCTTGTAAATATCTAGGTCATTAGTGAAACCATGGAACAGTGAGTGGGTGTTCTACAGGCATTTTAATGAAATTTTCGGAAAACAAATTATACAGACTTAAAGTACACTGTCATAAAGTGTGTTTTAGAAAGGAGAAAAGATACTCAGGCCCTGCTTGTATCAATTTTAGAAAATACAATCCACCTACACTATAATATCTCTTCCCCCCTTTCATTTAGTTTTTGTCTTGTTCAAACCATAAAATAAAGGTTGCAACCACTTTTTAGATTTTCTGGGTTTTTTTTGGGGGTTTTTTCTTATAATTTCCAAATATATAGACAGAAAAAATTCTGAATATTTGGTCTTACATGTATTGATCAAATTTACAGCACTGCACTTTTATGTTTGCTGCATCCAAAAGAAAGTTGAAAGGCCCTATAAGGTTTTTCTTTGTGAAAGAGCTCATATTCTTTCTGTAATATGATAAAACATTCTTAACCCTTTTTAGACCGGATACCCGTTTTGGGGACATTATGCAAACAGTGCAGACCCAGTTCAGACGCCGCAAAACGCGGCGTCTGATCAGGGTCTACATTGTTTGCTTACAGGAATTTCTATGCAAAGTACAATAAAAGTGAAAATATTCACCAGAAACCCCTAAAACTAGTAATGGGATTATCTGAATGATAAGAATGGACAAGTCCACTGGTCAAAAAAGGGTTAAAGATGTATGGGAACACTGCTATGTTTTTTCTGTCTTTTCTTTTTCAGGAAGGTAACTTTTGTGACTTCCTGTTGGCTTCCCTGCATGATGAAATACTTCCAAAAATGTGTCTTCGTAAAGGAAACAGGCAAATTCAGTGAATTAATATTCCCACCAAAGTGGCCCTTATTTGTTTATGGGTTCTTTTAAGTTTCATAAAATTTCGATCACTGGTTACTTAGTTATGGCTGAATTGTAAATCAAATCAAAGGCAATGACTCTGGCATAAGTGAGGCATTAGCTGCAGCCATTCTCAAACACTTGCCTCAGCATTACTGCACTATGATGACACATTTTTATTTCAGTTTCAAGAAATTTTGTTCACCGGTACCTTAGTTATAGCTTATTTGTGGATTTTAAATAAATTCAAGGGCACTAAATTATGCATTACTGACGCGATTATGACAAAACTTCATGTGCACTGCTGTGTCATGAAAATACATATCAATTTAAAGTTTCATGAAATTCCATTTATTGGTTACTTAGTTATGACTCAATTTGTTGATATTAACCCAATTCAAGGGCAACCACTCATTGCTTACTGAAGCAATTCCAACAAAACACAAGATGTACCAATGTGTTATGGTAATGCATTATTTAGTATAAGTTTCCTAGAATTCTATGCATTGACGGACATGGAGAAAACTATATCCCTCCACCTTCTGCGGGGGATAAAAATAATCTGTTCCTTATCTCACAGGGTATAATCGATTCCGCCAATTTTCGCTTCCTGCAGAGACTGTACATCATATTTGGCTTCTGCCGAGACTGTCTGCGAACTCTTGCTTCCTGCAGAGACTACTGTCCTCGTAAACTCGTAAAATGGCTTCCTGCCGAGACTGTCCACGTGATTCTGCTTCCTGCCGAGAGCCTCGGCAGGAAGCAGAATCACGCGGACAGACTCTGCAGGAAGCCATTTATCATGTAAAGAAGTCTCGACAGGAAGCAAGAGATCGCGGACAGTCTCGGAGGAAGCCAAATATGATGTGCAGTCTCTGCAGGAAGCGAAAATTAGCGGAATCGATTATACCCTGTGTATCTGCTGCCCTAGGTAGAGTAGACCCCCATTAGAAAGAGAACAAATTGAATATTGCTAAGATGCTTCCCCTGAAAGAGCATCAATCCTAAGATCTTTACAGTCACCACACTTTCTGCTTTATGCCACAAGATTCCTATAGACGTATAATGGTCTGGGCCCAGTTGTTCAAAACTAACGACGTCGTTAGTTAACGTGACGTTAAAATTTCAAACGTTAATATAACAAAAATGCCAATATTTTTTGTTGTTAAAATGTGAGAAGCTTTTGCATTGCAAAAGCTTCTCCCATATTTTCAACAAAAAATATAAGTGTACTTGGCTATAAAGTCACAAAACACTTAACGAGTTGACTTCTTAACGAGCTCATTAGGCTAACAATGTTTTGAACAACTGGGCCCAGATGTTCACAGAGAAGACTCTGATAGATTTAACAGAAATGAAAACTGGTCTCAAGCCCTCTTTGGTCAACCATTTCAAATAACGGTAGCTCATTCCTGCGGTTCAATTCATATTTGAGCCGCGACACGAGAAAACCAACAATGTGGTTGTGTGCCCAGCGCAGACTCAGATCAGCCTGGGCATCCGCCCAGTCTGATCAGAGTCTTCGCTTTCCGCATGAAGGTAGCTTGGACCCTTAGTTACCCTTTAAGCGCTTAGCAAAGCGTCTGATCAGCCTAGGTGGATGCCCAGACTGATCTGAGTCTGCGCTGGGCGCACAACCACATTGTTGGTTTTCTCGTGTCGCGGCTCATATTTAGTCTGAACAGATCTCCAGCTGTGGAGAGTTTTCAACAATAACTCTTTAATGTAGTTTTCCCTCTTTCACAATACAAATGTATGGTGTGGTGGCTCATTAGAACTGTCTCAAGAAAGCAGTTTTTAAGATATCAAAAGTAAAAAAAATAAAAAAGTAAAAAAAAAATTTAAGACCTCTTTTACTTGAGCTCTAACTGAAAAAAAAAATGAAATACAACTGCATCACTAGATTAGCACAGATTTTGATGATAATTCCAAGAAAATTTATTTCTCTGTAAATGTCATAATTCCTCATTAGAACTGCCTCACTGAGGCAGTTCTAATGACTGTCATATCATGCATTTCAGGTGTATAGGTAGACCTCCCTGTTCTACCAAATTTTCTACAAAGGAAAACAACTTTTGTGACTCCCTGTTTGCTTCCCTGAATAGTAACACCCTTCTAAATTTGGGTCTACACTTAAAGGAAAAAATTGCTCTTATAGAAGCAAATTCTTTCCTTTAAGAATTGACACATTGGGAGGCAAAAAGGAAAATAGGAGGGTTGATTCCCCTAAAAGTGTACTCATTCTCCTTACCAGATATATGCTATGACCAGTCATTAGAAATGCCTACTGCAGCAGCTCTAATAAGGGGCCACAACATGGTTTTATAGAGAAATACAAAATATGAGCCCAGACACGAGAAAGCCAACAAAGTGGTTGTGCGCCCAGCACAGACTCAGATCAGCCTGGGCATCCGCCCAGTCTGATCAGAGTCTTCACTGTCCGCATGGAGGTTGCTTAGACCCTTAGCTACCCATTAAGCAATTCTTGAAGAGTCTGATTAGACTGAGTGAATGCACAGGCTGATCTGAGTCAGCACTTGGGGCACAACCACTTTGTTGGTTTTCTTGTGTCGCGGCTCATATGATTCCCAAATTATCATCAAAGCCAACCTTTATCTACAGCTCTTTACAACACAACACTCACCAACTCTGAAAATGCTTGCCCAGGAGTAACTATTTTTCACAAAACCAACTTTATGATGACTCAGCAACTCCTTTTCCAACATCTTCAAACCATCTCCATCATACTTGTCATACTGCTTGAGTTTGACAACTCCAGATCTCAACTTCTGGTAGTCCGAGAAAGTGAGATCCTTGTTTGTCAGAGATCCCATCATCTCTTCAGTCAGAGACTGGAGACCTTGCATTGTTCTGACACCTATCTGACTGAGACTGAAATGAAACAGGAATACATGTATGAGGGTCTCAATGGGGTGCCTCTGAAATCAGTAATCTGTAAAATTTTAGCCCAAAAATCAGTAATCAGTAAAATTTAAGGGCAAAAATCAGTAATCAGTAAATTTTTGGTCAAAATCAGTAAAATTACATACCACAACCGTTCTCTCTACCTTATGCCAGAGATGCAGACTTTGAAGACTACTGACTTAGTATTAAATACTCTTTTTTCCCCAAGTTGATGCTAAAAATGACATAGAAAGACAGTTTTTCTATGTATATGAGACAGATGCATTTTTATAAAGAAATGTATGCAATATAACCTGACAAAATCCCCCTTTTCACATACGACAGAGATTGTGCATAAGTTAGACAAAACAAAACGAGACCTGTCCGCGTACAGGATAGCTCGCCTGCAGGGCATTGCCCATCACATAACAAGGGCTTTGCAAGCGGCGCATAATACGCCCGTTTCAATGTCCTAAAGGAGTTACAGAATGAACAAGATTGTTTACAAAAGGATAGACAGGCAGACAAACAGGGGCAACCACTCTATAATTAACTAGAACTGTCAGCGAATCCGACTATACCCCCCCCCCCCCCCCCCCTTAATTGCTTAAATCAAATGGTGTTATTTTCGTAACAAAAAGCATAAAGAGGGAGAGAAATCATTGTTACCATGTATACCAAATATGAATGGTTGCTGTGAAATCTGTTACAAAAAATTACATTATTCAAAGTCAGGAGAGAAAGAAAATTGGAAAAATATAGGGAAGAATAAGCTGAAGACTGGTTCTCAATCCCACAATACAACAAGTTCTCATCAACCTGCGTACAAAATTCCCTACTCTAACTTACAGATGCATAGAAATCTTTTGCGCAAAAAATGCATTCTTCAAAGTAAAGAGAGAAAGAAAATCAGATAAATACAGGGAATAAAAAGAGGAGAAGTCTGGTTCTCAATCCCACAATACAGTAAGTCATCATTAACCTGCATACCAAATATGACTATTCTAGCTTGCATGGTTGTGGAGAAAACTTTGATGAAAAAGTTCATTATTCAAAGTATGGAAAGAAAGAATATTGGACAAATACAGGGAAGAATAAGCAATAAAAGGCTGGTTCTCAAACCCACGATACAACATATCGTCATCAACCTGCATACCAAATGGGACTACTCTAGCTTGCTTGGTTGTGGAGAAATCTTTGACGAAAAATTTTATTATTCAAAGTATGGAAAGAAAGACTATTGGACAAATACAGGGAAGAATAAGCAGAAAAAGGCTGGTTCTCAATCCAACGATACAACATATCACCATCAACCCGCATACCAAATATGACTACTCTAGCTTGCATGGTTGTGGAGAAATCTTTGACGAAAAATTTCATTATTCAAAGTAGGGAAAGAAAGAAATCAGACAAATACAGGGAAGAATAAGCAGGAGAAGTCTGGTTCTCGATCCCATGATACAACATGTCGTTATCAACCTGCATAGCAAATATGACTGCTCTAGCTTTCATGATTGTCGAGAAATCTTTGACGAAAAATTTCATTATTCAAAGTATGGAAAGACAGAAAATGGGGCAAATACAGGGAAGAATAAGCAGGAGAAGGCTGGTTCTCAATCCCACAATACAACATGTCGTCATCAACCTGTATGCCAAATATGACCAGTCTAGCTTGTATGGTTGTGAAGAAATCTTTGATAAAATATCTTTGAACAAGGGAGATAACCTACATACACTAAGTATACCTTTTTTAGTTCTACTTTATTCCCTTGACAAAAAATTACATGTACAACAAAAGTTTACACAAAAGTAGCCGATAAGAACTAATGAAAGGGATTCACTCTTAAACAAAGAAAGGGAGAGCAGCCATTGTTGTACGTGACACATCGTTAGGACTTCATACACATTGCTATGAAGTTTTATAAAGATATCCCAAACGGTTATCTAGTTATGGCATGTACAAGACTTACAGGGATAAAATTAATCAAAGGGGCATAACTTCAAAAGTAAGAAAGGGGGAGCAACCATTTTTGTACGCGACATGTTCCCCCACCCTAATACATATGCCTACCAAATTTCATGAAGATATCCCAAATGGTTACTGAGTTATGGCGTGTACAAGAATGTTTACGGACGGACGGACGGACGGACAGTGCCACGACATAATACGTCCGTTTTTTCAAAACGGACGTATAAAAAAACTTTAACCAAACCATCCAATCCGGACGCCGACGCCAGGGTGACAACAATAGCTCTTCCTGAACTTTCGTTCAGGCGAGCTAAAAAGGTAATGGCATGTAATGTAGCAATCTATTAACTCTTGCAGGATAAGCAGGACACGATGTTGATCTACTTTGTCACATTGTGCCAGGTTTCTACTGTACAAAGAAGTCAATCTTAAATGAGTCCAAAATTTACTTTACCCACCTTATTAAAGCATTGACTAAATAAGACATTTTAATCTTGTGATCAATCATTATGATTTTATTATACTGAGTATCATAACTATATTAATATATAAAGGTGTATTCTGACTTAATTGCATATATACATTATTTCCCTTAAAGCCTTCGGCTTCGCATGTATACTGAGCATATCGTTCCGATCCGTTCAAAACGTCCGCTTTTTAAAAAGTTAATTCTTGTTTTACGACATACGACATCACGTGACCCGCTACCTACTAACGGCAACTGTCATACTGAAAAGTCATTCTACGTTTCGCGTTCAAGCAGTGAAGTACTCCATCCGAATAGAAGTTTGTAAAGATTATTAATAGAGAGCTCAGACCAGGGACGAAGTCTTTGGGGTATATATTATTCAGTTAATTATTCAGTATGAGCTCAGAGGGTGACGAAGTCCTCTCTTTGAATGATGACGTGGAGGAAGGCTCTTTCTCCGGTTTCAGTCCAGTGTCGGACTCTGACAGGGAGCCGACGGCGACGGCTAGCACGTCAATGCCTAAAAGGAGAATCAAGTCTTCTGTCAAGAAAGTGACAGATAAAGGGAAAGCTAAGAGTGCTAGGTCAAAGAGTAAAAAATCTCAACCCAAAAAGGCAAATAAGGAAAACGTGACTTCCGGCGTAGCCGCTAGTGGTTTGGACTTGAGTAAACTGTCGGAGACAGATATTGTTAAACTGCGAGAGGTTTTGGGTATATCTAGTGTTCAAAATGAACAGTATGCAGATGATAATGATATTAACTAAATTTTTGGTCAGTCCCTTGACAATTTGCCAAATATTCATGTAGAGGTTGACAGAGCTGACATTTCTGATGGTGAAGGACCTCGGGAAAATACTAATATTGCTGACAATTTAACTCAGGCTTTGTTTGAGCCAGAAGAAGGTGAGATTGTTGATTGGGACCTTCCCAGAATGAAAGTTCCTGAAAAAGGGAAGGCAATTTCTGATTCATTAGCAAAGCTAATAAATGTTGCTTGTTCGTCACAATGTGACACTGATTCTTTGATTAGCAAATACAAAATACCAGCAAATTGTGACCTAGCTTGTCCTCCTTTAGTAAACAGTGAAATTTGGAAAGTGTTGGATAAGCTTGCACAATCTCAGGATCGGGGGATTGTTGACATACAAAATTTGGTTGCCACGGGTATGACCCCAATTATTAAGCTGGCTGAAATACTTAAACCTCATATTCAAGGTAACAGTGAGGCAAGGAGCATGATTGCTGATGCGTTAACCCTTATGGGTCAAGTTCAGTTTAATTTGTCTGTAAGACGGCGTTATTTAATTAGACCAAATTTGAAGAAAAAATATTTTGGTTTATGTAATATTTCTACTCCAGTGACTACCAAACTTTTTGGGGATGATGTGTCAAAAGACATTAAAAACTGTGATTCAATGACATACCTTGGTAAAGACCAGTATGGATACAAAGGCCCAAGGGGCAGAGGCAACAGGTTCCCTTACAATTATCGCAGGGGCTATTATGCATATGGTGACCGTGGCAACCAGGTTTCTGGCACAGGCTATGGCAGTTATGGTTATGGTGGATATGGTTCCACTCAGCATAGGTTCCAGCCATACCCACAAAGGGGGCAATTACGTGGCATGACCAGACCCAGGGCTGCGAAAAAGGCACCTGCGGCAACTGCGACAGCCCCAAACAAACAAAATTAAGGACTGAGGTAAGTTTGGTTGGAAAATTAAAATACCATGTACAAGATTGGTTAAAAATCACTGATGATCCATGGGTTCTTCAAACTATTACAGGTTATCGTATTGTTTTTGATGAACAGCCATTTCAGCATAAAATACCAAATGAAATCCCTTTTAATGAGGAACAGTGGTCAATTGTTGATCAAGAGGTACAAGAATTGCTTAGAAAAGGAGCGATAGTGCCCTCTGAGTCTGAACCAGGGGAGTTTATTTCCACTCTTTTTATTGTTCCAAAGCCGAATGGAAAATTTCGGCCTGTTATCAATCTGAGATATTTGAATGAATTTATTCATTATGATCATTTTAAACAGGAAACTTTCAGTATGGTACTGGATTTGTTACAGGAAGGTGATTTTATGACCTCTGTTGATCTTCAAGATGCTTATTTCTCCATTCCCATTCATAAAGATGATCAAAAATATTTAAAGTTTTCATGGAATGGTGTCCTGTATAAGTTTGTATGTGTCTGTTTTGGAATTAAATCAGCACCTTTTTTGTTTACTAAATTATTGAAACCAGTGTATGTAAGTTTAGAGAACAAAATATGCGTTGTTTCTATTATATTGATGATTCATTGAATATGAACAAAGAAAAGGCTGTTTGTCAAAGTAATACAGAGACGATGTTAGTGTCTTTAGAATCGTTGGGTTATACAGTGAATTATAAGAAGTCCGTTCTGGTTCCCACACAGAAGCTTATATTTTTTGGATTCATTATTGATTCTGTTCAGTTCAAAATATTTCTTACAGAGGAAAAGGTTCAAAAGATCATAACAAAAGCACAGTCTCTTCTTGAAACAGGTTTGGTAGTAGTCAGAAAAGTAGCTTCTTTCATAGGCTTAATCATTAACGCATTTTATGCAGTCTTAGAAGCTCCATTGCATTATAGAAGTTTGGAAAGAGATAAGATAGTTGGTTTGGGTGAAAATAGTGATTTTGACAATATGGTCATTTTGTCAGACAACAGTATACAGGAACTGATTTGGTGGGAACAAAATGTTGAAATCAAAAATGGTAAGAGAATCAGACCGGAGAAAGTACAAATTAGGTGTAGAACTGATGCAAGTTTGGAAGGTTGGGGTTCTATAGATTTGAACTCAGATTTGCATGCAAACGGTAGATGGAGTCTTCAAGTGTCAGAAAATTCTATAAATTTCCTCGAGTTGTTAGCAATTTTCTATGCTTTACAATCTCTATACACCAGCAAAAATAATGTACATATAGAAATTCAGTCAGATAATATTTCTGCTATTAAGTACATCAATGACATGGGTGGAATGTCCTCAGAATCTATGGATTCTTTAGCTAAAGATATTTGGTCTTGGTGTTTGCATAGAAGAATTTTTATTTCAGCAGTACATATACCTGGGATTCATAACTCAGCTGATTTTTATTCTAGGAATTTTTCAGATTCCACAGAGTGGATGCTGAAAAGAGAGATTTTTCTGCGTCTATGTAGGCATTTTTTCCAGCCAGATATAGATCTGTTTGCTTCAAGGCTAAATCGACAGCTGAAAGTTTTTGTTTCATGGTTTCCGGAACCAGGAGCTGTCCACTATGATGCATTGTCTCTGTCATGGCAAAATTATATTCCTTACATTTTTCCGCCATTTTCTTTAGTCGGTAAGGTTATCAACAAGATCGTTGACGATCAAGTAGAAAAAGCAATCCTTGTTTTTCCTGTGTGGAAAAGTCAGTCTTGGTTTCCTTTGTTATTAGACAACATTTGCTCTTTTCCTGTCAGATTTCCAAGACACAGAGACCTGTTGATGCTACCACACGATGGGAGAATCCATCCGCTTCATCGGTCGCTCCAGATCGCCGCTGTCACCGTATCAGGCAGACGTTGGAGAATCGAGGGCTTTCGGCAGGAGCTGTTCAGATCATCCTCGACTCGTGGGGACAAGGTACCAAAAAGCAATACAAGTACGCCTGGGAAAAGTGGTATGTTTGGAACTATATCCGGTATGGAAATCCATTTCAGACGTCTGAAATTACTGTCATCCAATTTCTAAATTATCTGTTTCAAAGTGGTAAGTCATATTCTGTGTTGAATTCTCATAAAGCTATGCTGTTACAAACATTGCCGTTTTTTGGGAACTTATGGTGTAAAGATTGCCCACTTATTAGTAGGTTTATGAAGGGTGTGTATTTTAAAAGAAGACCAAAACCCCGTTATTTATTCACTTGGGATGTTTCATGTGTTTTGAAATACTTATCGTCTCTTTTTCCTTTGAGTAATCTGACTCTTAAGTTATTAACACTTAAAGTGACTGCCCTCATTGCTCTGGCAACTGCATCAAGAGCACAGACTCTAGTGTCTATGGATTTAGATCATATGGTAATTGTACAGAATTTTGTTACGTTTTCATTCCCTGAAGTGTTAAAAACAACTCGTATGGATCATTCATATTGTTTGAAAATTGAACACTATAGTGATGAGAGATTGTGTGCAATGCACACTTTGTTACATTATTTAAAAGTGACTAGGAAGTTGAGACGTGCTAGAAGTGTTTTGGTGTCATATGTAACATATGATAAGGTTACCACTAGCACAGTTGCTAGATGGTTGAAGATGGTTTTGAATTTATCAGGAATTGATACAGATAAATTCAAGGCTCACTCTTATAGGGGAGCTTCTGCATCAGCTGCCTTCAATAGTGGGTGTTCGTTAAAGAGGATATTGGAAACGGCTGATTGGTCGTCTGAGAAAAACTTCAGAAAGTTTTATTTTAGACAATCTGTGGCTAAAGAACAAGTATCTTATGTGAATGCAGTGTTTAAAAAATGATCTATTTTCACATAAAGGAGTCTGATATATTTATCATTTGACTTATGTAGTATTTAACCTGATGGTGGACTTAATCTGATGGTTGATATAGATTAATATATTGTGGTTTATTTCAAATGAGTTTTGTTGCCTTTCAAGATGCTCAGTATACATGCGAAGCCGAAGGCTTTAAGGGAAATAATGGCCCCTCATCCAAGCTTTAGTGCAGGATGAAGGGCATTATTGAAGTAAAGCCGGAGGCTGAGCATGTATACACCCACCCATGTCGGTATAATTATATATATATATAATGAGTTGGAAAATCCCACCCTATTGTTTTTTATTGCAACAAAACTATTTGCTCTTCAAATAATGACTTTTCAGTATGACAGTTGCCGTTAGTAGGTAGCGGGTCACGTGATGTCGTATGTCGTAAAACAAGAATTAACTTTTTAAAAAGCGGACGTTTTGAACGGATCGGAACGATATGCTCAGTATACATGCTCAGCCTCCGGCTTTACTTCAATAATGCCCTTCATCCTGCACTAAAGCTTGGATGAGGGGCCATCTTCCATGTACCCATAGAATCACATCACATTAACATGTCTATGTGATTTAGACTCCCTCGAACCCCACTTTTATACCGGTAAAGCTGGGATTTTTAGGGGGATACATTATTTCTTCATGTTATATATGCATATCTGGAGTCTTCTAATGAAATCTTGAGTTAAATGTGAGTTGGTGTAGTTTTTTGACAACACCAAATCTATTTTATTGTAAAAATATACAGTTAAATCATCGTTTATACCATTTAATATATTGTCGAAATACCAAGCAACAGAAGTACATATTTTTGCACAGGTTGTTAACCTAATGTGACTAAGTTACTGAAAAGGGACGCAACCGCAGTTTTAACATCTGTGAGGCAATACTGTTTAGGTAAATGGGTACATCTGTCCCGGGAAAGACCAAAAAATTCCTTTCCATGGAATTTGTTTGAACTTGTCATACAGTATTTAGGTATACTACATTACAAATCTAAAAAGAAAACGGGAGGTGCATGGATTCGTTTTCAAGCCATGGGGTCATGACTATGAGGCACTTCTGACTAACAAAAAGTTGTAACTGCACATATGTAACAGATTTCAGTATATGCAGTAGATGACATTTCATATCCCTATTTGCCGTGCACATATAAAGCTTGAATACCTACTAGGAAAGTATGTGACACAACTTTTCTTAGAAGTTACAATCATTAATTTTATTAAATTGCATTATCATCATATAACATTGAATTGGAATGGACTAATGACAATTTTTCGCCGATTCCGGTAGCCGCTTACCGCAGGCGATGCCTCTAACCGGTTATTTTTTTCACTCAAATTTCGCTAATCAGTATATTTATTGGCCAATTCTGTTAACCACTTCGCATAGGCGACGCCGCTAACCAGTAAAATTTCCTCTCAAAGTTCACTAATCAGTAATTTTTTTGGCCAAAATTTGCTCATCAGTAAACCCCATTGAGACACTCATGTATTTTGGAGACTATATATAAGGCCCATGTAGCAATACAATTACTAAATGTATTCAGCAAAAAGAGGAGGGGGAGGGGGAGGGAACTGGCAGTGGGAGGAGGGGGCTGGTGGTGGAATGTCCTCTCCAAAATGACCCCAAATGTGTATATCAGTCTTGGTTAAGTCTGGTATACGAGGTTTTATTTTCATTCAAGATAATTTGATAAACCTAGACAGAATTAGACTTGCTTTGGGATAAACATGTCTTTAAGTCAAATAATTAAGGTACTATGAACTTATAAACTGGCAAAATAATAATAATAATACTTTCTTGCTTATAATAGCAAACTCTTTTTATGGAATATTTCATACCTGTCAACTCTCCCCCATAAATAGGGAGTCTCCAGATTTTGGGAGGCACTCCCACTCTCCCTCTCTCCTTTGCCAAAAAAGGCCAAATCTCACTATTTTAAGAGTGTCTCCCTATTTTTTGTTTGAATTTTAAGATTTTTTCTTTAAATAGTATAAAATTTCCAAATATCTCCCCCATGAAAATTAATTGTCATGACTTTTGGAGCTTGTGCAGTTTCGCTGAAAAAGTCTGTTGAAATGGTCATTTTCACGCTTTCTCCCCCATGAGATTTTCTAAAAGTTGACAGGTATGATATTTACACATTAACTCTGGAAGGAGTTCATCTTCAAAAGTTACTCAGCAGGCACATAACCTTGAATCAACCTTGATTCAATGTCATGACATTGAATCAAGCTTGATTCAAGGTTGTGTGCCCAGTGGGTAAGGTTTGCATAATATAGCACACTGCAATAACCCAATAAATACCTTTACAATAGCTTTTATCTTGTTTTTAGTTAAAAATGGTTGAAATATGTGTTTGAATACTGGAAAAGTGAACTACCTTTACAAAAAAGTTTCTAATGTATCATAAACATGATCCTGTATAGTTCCTACCCTATCATATAAAGGGAAACTATGGTAGTAATATATTACCTTGAGGATCATATCACCTTTTTGACCCACCCCATATGTTCAAAACAAGAAAATTAAATTTGGTAAGAACTGGCCCCAGTTGGTTCAAGGTCTAAACAGTGTAGATATAGAGGATCTTAGATGAGTGGTGAGTGTAAGATTCTGTTTATCATATGACCCTTAAAAATGGGATTTTAACGCCTTCAAACTCAACAATATTTCAATAAGAAAATGCATTGTTGACATGGACATTGTCAATGATGCTACGTATACAAGCCAAAGTGTTATTACATGTATGGTCATACGATTTTTATTACATGACGTTATCCACTCAATAACAGCGATGTCATATCATAAAGGATGCTCCATCTTAAAATGATCATAATGTATAAATATTGTCCCACACTGACTTTGAAATGAGGTCAAGATAACACAGATATTATCACCTTTTACTTCATTCATATGTTCTACGCTGTATTATCTGGTATGATGTCTAGTTTTTCATGAGAAAAACTGTGCACAATGCCACACGTCAAATTTGAATTTACCTATAATATTCTTTGTTCTGCAGTGACCTTGAAAAAGAGATTTTCTCATTGTCAGAGTCACTACAGAACTTGGAACAAAGATTAAAATCTAAGCCTGTCTTCATCTTTTAATCCTATCTTTTATTTCCTTTACCTATACTAGCTGACAAAGGAATTTTCTTGCAATGCCTTCCAACCATGAAAACATGGATGAACTAGAAATGTTTTTCAGAGAAAAACTGATGTCCCCCTCCCCCCCCCCCCTCCCATCAGCCCATTTCCCATCCCCTCTAATGAATAAAAGGCCTGTACAAATAAAATATGTATGCAAGTTTGGAAAAAATCCAGCCACTGGTTCTAAAGATATCCTACATATAAGACTATGTTCTTGAAAAATGGGTCAGGGTCACCAACTGCTAAACATGTCTTAAACCTGTCAAAACAATATATACATGCAAGCCTGATGAATATCCATCAACTGGTTCAAGATCTAACTCATTTTAAGAGACAAAAAAATAAGCATTTGTAAGTAAGCTTTTGACCCTGAAAATGGGGTCAAGGTCATTTAAACACAGTAGACTCTTGAGGTTGTCCCAAAGGTATAACTATGAAAGTAAAGTGGAAAGCAAGCCAAAGGCTAATATAGTGAAATTTAACATATCTAACTCCTCCTGTTATCTTGAAAATGAGGTCAAGGTCACCAAAATCTGATCAGCTCTTAAGCTAGTCCCAGTAATGTATCCATTCAAGTTTGGTAAAATTCCATCTACTGGTTCTAGAGATATAATGTGTACAAGAAACTTTCATCTAAGTCCTCCAGTGACCTTGAAAATGAGGTCAAGGTCACCAAAATCTAATCAGATATTAACTGTGTCCCAATGATGTATCCATGCAAGTTTTCTGAAATTCTATCCACTAGTTTACGAGATATCGTTGGTTCAACATATTGTCATCTAAGTCCTCCAGTGACCTTGAAAATGAGGTCAAGGTCACCAAAATGTAATCAGCTCTTAAACTTGTCCAAATAATGTATCCATGGAAGTTCGGCCAAATTCCATTCAATGGTTCAGGAGATATTGTGGGTACAAGAAATTGTCATATTAGTCCTCCAGTGACCTTTAAAAATATGGTCAAGGTCATCAAAATCTAAACAGCTCATAAACTTGTCCCAATCATGTATCCAGGAAAGTTTGGTGAAATTCCATCCATTGGTTCAGGAGATATAGTGGGTACAAGAAATTGTCATCTAAGTCCTCCAGTGACCTTGAAAATGAGGTCAAGGTCACCAATATCTAATCAGCTCTTAAGTTTGTCCCAATGATATATTCATGCAAGTTTGGTGAATTTCCGTCCATTGGTTCAAGAGATATCGCACATACACAAAATTGTCATCTTAGTCCTCCAGTGACCTTTAAAATGAGGTCAAGGTCTCCAAAATCAAACTAGCTCTTAAGTTTGTCCCAATGATATATCAATGCAAGTTTGGTGAAATTCCATCCATTGGTTCAAGAGATATTGTGCATACAAGAAACTGTCACGCCAACGTCAACACACCGAGATCCGTACTGAAAACAATATGTCCCCACTCACCTTTGGTGGGGGGACATAATACATGTCAAAGTAGTCTGTTTCTCTGACCAAACCAGATGAACTGTTGAGACTGCTCTGAATCTTTTGTTCAATTTTATTAACTAAGTCATTTCTAACCTTAGAGTATATTTAACTGGCAGTCCTTGAGTCTCCAGCCACACCTCTACAGCCTTGGACTTCCGCAGTTCTTTGACAACTTTTAGGATTTCCATCTTTTTCTTCTTTGGTATGTCCGAGAAGTGTTTAGAGTTGCTAATGTCATAGTGAATGAGCTCATCAAGGCTGGCAACACCTATGGAAAGAAATGAGGTATGAACTGCCTATATTGAAGGGCATTTTCTCCATCAAACAGGGACTCCAAATGTGAATCAGTCATATTAATTCTGCTATGAGATGTTTTTCCCCTTTTAAAAACAATCCCAAAAATCTAGATCAATCTTGTAAGATGGATCGAGACTTTTTTTTGGTTGTTTTGGAAAGGAAAAAAACTCACATACAAAAAAATAAGGCTGCCTATTAATAGCTTGCCTATTAATAGCTGCCTATAGGCTGCCTCCTCTTTTTTTATAATTTTATTCTGAATTCATACAAGAACATAACAATACATGTCAATACATATGTACGTAGCATTTTCAAATAGGAAAAAAAAAAAAAAAAAAAAAAAATCTTAATTATTGAATGAACATAGGCTGCCTCCTTTTTACCTTAAATCAGTAGGCCACTCCAGTAGGCAACTCATGAACTGTCTATTTTCCTTCCTCTGAGCTGCCTATAAGCAGTCTATATGCAATGATAATTAATAGTAGGCAGTAGGCAACTCGGACATAGTCTTTTATCCAGTAGGCACTGATAGGCCACTCTGACTGAAAGCATTATGCTGCAGGCAGCAAGTAGGCTGCTCCAATATAGGTAGTCAAATCTGACATGCTTTTAACCCATTCCATTCGGGATACCCCTTTAGGGGTATCTGGTCAAACAGTTTCACTGTTTGGATCCAGATCAGGCCCCACAAACGTGGGGCCTGATCTGAGATCCAAACTGTTTGCTGCCTAGACTTCATTTCTACAATAGTTAGACCAATATTGTCAAAATATTCTTGATTTTTGATGCAAAAGACAATTTCAGCAGATGACAAAGTATATACCAAGAATGCAATGGGTTAATAGGTCACAAAGTCATGAGCCATGTCAGTAGAAGAGAATTTCAAACAGCAGTTTCAGCAGTCAATGTGAACAGAGTGGACATGCTGGGCATCATCTTTGCATAATAATTTGTTACTTCAGATCATTATGCTATGGAAGCTATACATTAAGGAACAATTTAATGTGCTATTCACATCACAGCATATAATAGACAGGTTAATGAAAGTTAACACTAACTAGAAATTGTGTTTGTAAAACACTATGCCCCTAACCATATGCTTGCCACTAAAGGTGTCAAACTTCAGAATATCTAAGTCTGAAAAGGAGTTACCTAATCTTTACTAAAGTATTTACCTCATCAAGAACTACTATCATACCTAAAATCAGCTTCCTACATCAATAAATTCAGAAGTCTGAAAAAAGCCAAATTCAAACAAGGGCTATAACTCCATCAAAATTTACAGCATTTCCCCAAAATTTAATCAGGTAATCTACTCTTCATATCTGATCAGTATACCAAATACATAGGCCAGAACTCAAATACTTTTAGCGATATCTTGCTAACAAGATATCCATCTCATGTTTTTGTAGGGGCATAACTCCAAAATGGGGCATAACTTAGGGAAAAAATATGTGTCAGTTATTTTTTCATGAGTAATTCATGAATAAATTCATAAACCCTATGCCCTGTGGTTCTAGAACCCAGTAGCCATATAAGTATTGAACATCAAGGGTAGTAACTCAGTAATTAATGAACGCAGACTTACCTAACCTGTACTAAAGAATTTAACTCATCTAGGACTATTACTATACTAAAAATCAGCTTCCTAGCTCAAGCGGTTCAAAGGTTGGAAAAATGCCAAATTCAAATAAGGGCCATAACTCCATCAAAACTTTCCAAAATCCCCTTAAAAGTTAATCAGGTAATCTACTTCTTATACCCAATCAGTATACCAAATATCAAGGCCATAGCTAAAATACTTTTTGAGATATCTTGCTAACAAGATAGTAATAGATAGTCTTCTCATTTTTCTAAAAGGGGGATAACTCCAAAAAGGGGCCTAACTTGGAAAAGAAAAAAAAATATGTGTCAGCTAATTTTCCATGAGGTATTTATATGTGAAATTTCAAAATCCTCTGCCCAGTGGTTCTTGAACTCAGTAGCTGTATTAGTATTGAACATCAGGGGAAGTAACTCGGTAATTAATGAATGCATAGTTACCTTACCTGTACTAAAGTATTTAAGTCACCAAGGACTATTACTATACCAAAAATCAGCTTCATAGCTCAAGCGGTTCAAAAGTTGGAAAAATGCCAAATTCAAACAAGGGCCATAACTCCATTAATATTTTATAAAATTTTCCCAAAAGTTAATCAGGTAATCTACTCCTCATATCCAATCAGTATACCAAATATCAAGGCCATAGCTCAAATACTTTTTGAGATATCTTGCTAACAAGATAGTCATCTCATTTTTCTAAAAGGGGCATAACTCCAAAAAGGGGCATAACTGGAAAAGGAAAAAAAATATGTGTCAGCTAATTTTCCATGAGGAATATGAAATTTCAAGACCCTAGTTAGCAAGGTTCCAAAGTTACAGCAAGTATGAAAAAGTGTGACTAACGCACACACTCACGCACGGACAAGCCAAAAGCAATATGCCCCACCAACTTTTTCAAAGTTGGGGGCATAAAGATAAACACAGGTCTTTGTATGAATCAAGAGGTGCAGATTGTTTTCATTTCATTTCTGGGAATAACATACAGTTATGAACATTTAGATTTTATGCAAATAAACTTCTGCTACTGTAGATACTACTGTATTAATCCTAATAAACCCCCCTGCTCTAATAAATGCCCCCTGCCTCTTTTCAGAAAATAAGTTCTATTAGCTTGCATTAATTCCTGTTTGCTTTTCTGGATGAGGTGGCTTTTTGGAATGGGATCTACTCATAAAGGAAGGAATTTGCTCCCAGAGACAAGCCAGGGTTCTCACTGGACCTTTGAAAATAGGAGTCTATAGACAGAGCCATAATTTGGAAAAAAATGATCTTGAGTCCAACCATGTAAAATTACTAAGGTTCCCAGAAATATAGGAGTCCCAGGCTAAAAGCAGAAGCCAGGGACTCACAAATGGAGTATTTGAGATGTACAGGAGCATATTGTTTCCTTTAAGAGTAGCCCCTTGGAGAGCAAATGTTTTCAGTTAAGGGTGGTCACCCTTCTAAAAAATGAATCAAATAAGTGTGATGATTGAGTGGCTTCACCTTTGTAGGGCAAAATATCTGAGCAAAGATTGATCTGTCTTTCAAACGTAATACTCCATCGTAAAGGTACAATGCCATATTACTCCACTACATTTACAAAGAGAAACAACTTTTGCGACTTCCTGTTTGCTTTCCTAGACAAACAAGCACTTTCAAAATAGTTTACTCATAAAGGAAAATTTACTCATATATACTGGAAAGCAAAAATAAGGCAAGTTATTTCTCTTTGGTATTTTATGTCAAAGCAGAACTTTGTTGGGTATGACAGACATAATGAGGAATGGATTAATGTATAGCATAAACTTATTGTGAAATTATTGGAATAATTTGGTTTGCTTATTTTAGGGATGGGTATTGCCAGAATTTTCGTATTGCGATATATTGCAATACACTAACACTGTATTGCAACACGTATCACAATATATTGTGACATTTGTTTTCTACATGTAAAGTACACTGGAGGGCTATGCATGGAAGTAGATATAAGATAATAAAGGTGCATCATATGTTTATCTTTGGTGTTTTCATTTATCCTTCATAAAGTGTGACTTGAACTGGACAAGAGAATGACTAGTGGAACTCCTCTAAATAAACTGTCTGGCTAAGTTTTTGGTTAAAGACTTAGTCTGAAAAAGAAGGGCAATCCTATATCTAGCTTTTTATGCATTTTCCTAAAGGTAGCTGTTTATCAGCAGGAGAACTAAGGATACCAGACTTCAAGTTCTGTAGTTACTTACTAACTGTGAGAACTGTTTATTTTCATGAATGTTTGACAACCATATCGCATTAGCGGCACACTGCAACATTTTCAGTAATGGTATTTGTAGCAGTCATCTTTTGAAGGCCAAAATGCTGCCAGATATCTGACTTTCCTTTCGGATTTTTAACGATTTTCGTATTCCGCCATTGTTGAAAGCCGGTTGTTTATGGTGTTATCTATTCGACATGTATATGCACACTCTGCTTTCACAGCTTGCTTACGCCGTTCATTCACTACCGCAATGCGGCTTATGCCGTTCCAAAGAAAACAGCTTGCTTAAAAATTGGTAAAACATTGCAGCCTACGCTGTTACAAAGAAAACGACTTATGTAACCCATGGGTACTTGATTATAAAGCTTTCTGAGTGTGATTCTGTTTACCGGAAAGAACGATGTGAATTTCTTAGAGAACCTCAGCACAACAAAAACTGAATGGATTATTTTTGAGACTTTCAACATCCTTAGGACCTAAAATATTGTCAGCGTATTGATATTGCAATACATATTTTTTTCTGATCGTATTGTGATATACCAATATATCGGTATTATTGTGCATCCCTATTATTTATGCGTAATGAACATGAAAATGATTAAAGAGGCAAAATCAGCTATAGACTTCAGACCCCTGGAGGTGCTGCCATGGATATGTTCAGATAGATGCCATGGATAGTCCAGATAGTATTACGTCAAAGGCTTCAAGAGTTCTTGGTTTTGTTAAACGTAACTTAAAACACTGTCCAAAAGTAGTGAAAGAAAGAGCATATCAGACATTAGTACGTCCTAGACTTGAATATAGTTCACCTATTTGGAACCCTCAACAAGTGACTCAGATTAAACAAATTGAACAAGTTCAGAGAAAGCAGCTCTTTTTGTGCTAAATACCGTAATCGACCCATTTACCGCACCGTGCGCTTAACTTTTTTAAAATTGCAACAAAAAGACGTGGTTCAAATGTATCTAATAACCGCACGCTCAGAACAATGAAATGCAGGGTGACTGGAAAGACGCAACATGGGTAGGACTGGAATACCTTGTGTTTATACTTTTCATGATATGAAAGCCTTGAGTTCCCAGTTAGTTATTGGGTTTTGTGAGAGTTTCAAAGAAAAAGCAGTGTGCGCTTGTGCAGTTTTTTCCGGAAATGGCCTTGGTGTGCGGTTATAGGGGCATGTGCGGTAAATGGGTCGATTACGGTAAACCATTTAACCAACAAACTCCCACAAGTGTCACTTCCATGCTAGAACAGCTTAACTGGCCGACCTTAGAAGACCGACGTAGAGCTTCTGACCTAGTACTCATGTACAAAGTTGTTTACTGCCTTGTTGCTGTGCCAGTGACGTATCTCCCACCAAGATCCCCCAGGTATGCTGATTGTATCCGTTTTATTCCGTATCATTGTAAATTGAATATATATCAACATTCGTTCTTTCCACGGATTGTGATTCCATGGAACCAACTCCCTGGATCCATAACCAACCTTCAGAGCCTGGACAGCTTCAAGCCGGCTGTCCAGCCCACATCAAAAGTGTAAGCCAAGGTAGATATGTACAGTGTAAATACATGTTGGACATTTTTACTTAACATTCACACCCGAGTTTCTTTATATTGATTTGGAACGTCTGACGTCGCGCGTGCACAAATTCTAACCCTTGTCGAGATGTCTGCCTAGCGGATTTTGACAAGAATCCACATTGAAGTTGAAGTTGAAGTTCTGCTGAGCCTCTTCAGATGTGCTGTTATGACTAATTCAAATTTATAACAACATCACAAGTTCTGATCAGTAAAATCACTGTCTAGTTAGGAGTTCTCTCTGACTTCTACTGTGGTGCACACTTAATCTAGCACCTTTACTAAGCACAAGAATAATAGAGGACCATATATGCTATCCTGGGGTACCCCGCTGCTTTATCTGAATTATTACAATTTACATTGACTAATTGTGTTCTATTTATTTAATATGAATAAAACCATTCAATATCTACCACACCCATTCCTTTGAATTTTACACATTATAGCAGTCCAATAGTACCATGCCTGTGTATAAACCCTTAGCGTTATTTAATCTGATATAATCATGTATGTGTGTAAGACAATTCTCCTTAAAACTACATATTTAGAGGTACAATTTGTGGTTTTCATACCCGACCGGTACTTCTGCTTACAAAAGATAGCATTTCACTATTTTTTAAGTCTGACGTTCATGTTGGATTCAGTCTATAAATGAAAGCATAAACATCAAAATAAAAATGAAACTAATAATGTTTGAATCCAAGAGCACTTCTGCATGAATAGGGCTAACCCGACCGGCTACCCATACAGACCTGTACAGCTCAGAATCAGAAAATTGTATACTGGTGATACATCAAACTCAAAGGACAATCATTCATCAGGACTTGTGATCAGGGAAGCTAGTCCCTAGCCCTTACAAGAGAAGCAAACCTAGTAACTGAATCCTCTGCGCACTCAGCAGCTGATATAAGGAAATCTTCGAGGGGATTCCAATCTCTAATAGTCTGGGGGAAGAAACTGTACTTGTATATATCAGTCCCAGCCAGGGAATGATGACTCCTGGTACGCCTGCTTGGGGGATTTTATTGATTTGTTGCTTTACATCCATGGTAAACAGCTATGGTCATGTCAGGGCAGTTAACCTAACCACACTATTCCTGGGCAGGCTTAGACATCCTAAGCGGTTAACCAGTACCAAGTGCACATACTTTCGCCAGTACTGATAACTGCCCTTCAGAAACGAAAGTATGTGGCAAGACCAGGTATCGAACCCAGGACCTCTGACTTATGAGTCTGGTGTCCTACGGATTGCGCTAGTAGCAGCTACGCAGCCTGGCCCTGTTTATGGGTATACTGACTGCACTCTTCAGACCTTTGTGAAGCATTAAATCTTTCCTTACCACATTAGGTTTTGATACAGTGTAAATAGTGTAAAAAATATACCTGACTCATAAAACTGCTCATAGTACTCATCAAGCTTGTTGTCATGTATCCAAACAGTCAGTTCCCTTTCTTCAAGTGCCTTGTTTCTTTCTGTGACAATAATGTAGCCAGCCACAAGCACGGCGGCTGTAATTGTAGCAGTTATTAAAAGCTGCCTTTCTGAGGGCTCCGTCATTTTACGACATTTGAGTTCTTTAGTATTTAACTGTTGTTGATAAAATTAAAGGGTTTTGTTGACATTTTAATCGATTTTATCAATGTCACCCGAACGCTTGCAATTATTTAGACTAGTAGTATGAATGGCGTTCACAGGGTGGCTCTAAACCCCGACACTAGTATGAGCTATCAAGAACATAGCCTTGAAGGTTGTATAATCGTGGATATAAGAACTATATCACGTGACAGTCACATGTCAAATAATTTCTCGATATTTTCTTATGACGTAATTAGACCACAACACCAGATGCGTAACCTGTTACAATTTCGATGCAAAGCAATATCGTTTCAATGCTAGAAAATTCATCCGTATGTAATTGGGTGATATATTTACAGCAAATGTCACAGGGTTGTAAATTCGTGGATGTGTTCCGCCGCGTGATAAAAAAAAATCGACGCACCCACGTCGGGCCACTTGTTTATAATTTTCTGTTGCATAGATGTTTTTGAAACTTTTTAGTCTCAAACAGATTACAGATAATTCAATCTATATCAAATATTAATGTATAAAGGAAGATACCCATCCATTCCCACAGGATTCAAAAAGCTCTACATTGACTTTCCTACAACTAACACATTTATAACTGTAGCGTCATAACCTTTGAACAGAACGAGTTGAAATTTACTGTATCACTGTATGGGTATATCCGCTTGAATACAAAATAACAGTATGGACAGACTGTTTTCTTTGGAAAAAATATGAGCCTGGATTCTTCCCTACTCTTAAAACACAACATTTTCTTTTTCAAGAAAAAGCAGATAAGGACCCACGGTATGAGAATCAAATAAGAAAACAATTTCGAAATAAAATTTTGCACCCATACTTGGACCATCTGTTCACCATAAGGTACAAAATCAGTAATTATTGCAATGTTTTCTCTGGCTTATACCCGAGATAAGAAAATGGCCATTTTTCAGGTATGCAAAAAAGAAATAGCAAAAGAAGGCATAAAAGCAATTTGTCAAAATGTTTTAAAAGTGTTATTCCCTATTCAGGTTCTAGGCATTTGCCTTTGTTATGAAATAAAACCTTTATGCATGTTTAAATGTTGGGAGAATAAACACTTAATGATACTACTTTTGCGCATGAGTATAATGCAAATTACTAACACCCACGAATTTACAACTCCCACGATTTTACAACCTCCAACGATACATCACTGGATTTATCTAATGTAATTTTTCTCTCACGTGTTTTCAGCCCAACTCAGCTCATGTGTTTTCAGCTCAACTGTAACTATTCTCCCTTGTAAGTCTTTATTTAGATTAGTTCAGATACCAGCTACAGCCAGTTACTATACATATTCATTTTTCCCTTTCCCCACTGTACAGTGGACTCAACCTCCCATCAGGCAGCGCCAGTTTGGATGCCTAGTCACCAAATAGATATTAACAGAATAGAAAAAATACAGGGGACTGCTGCCCGTTGGACCTGTAGGCACTGGCGCAATCAGAGCCACTTGGGAGAACTGTTAGAAGAACTCCAATGGCAAGACCTGCAGGAAAGACGACAGCAGGCTTTTCTGTCTCTATTCTACAAAATTCACAATAATCTTGCTGTTGTAGATAAGAATAGATACTTATCTGAGGTTGCTGGAGGGAGCAGGAGAACTAGGTCCCGCCCATTCCAGTATCACCGCCCAAATGCTTACGCGGACGGTTTTAAGAATTCATTCTTCCCCAGGACAATTGCATCTTGGAATGGCCTTACAACTAAAGTGGCTCTACCTGCCCCTGAGGACTCCTTGTAAATAGTTTTAATCTGCTGGTGGCTATGTTTCTGTTTCTGTTTCTGTAGATCCCGCCAGTAAAATGGCGCACCCAGGTCTTTGACCGGTAGATGTTTTACGTTGATTCACATAAGTAGGTAAATCCAGGAATAACAGCTATATACACACTATGTACATACAGTTTAGACTTGTGGTGGCGGCCACATTGATAAATAGGGAATATAACTTAATTGGACAATTTTCTGTACTGTTGCAACCTTTTTGCATGCAACCGAAAACAGTACCTACGACTCAGAGCTTCCAGCTGTAACAAGACCTCCTCTGCAACACGAGTCCCTAGCAGACTCATCAGGTTGTGACTGTCTAGCAGAATCTTCGTCAACTCCATCCTTGACCGGGATGCCTAGAACTGCTGACCAAACTGACTTGCCAGGAATACCCTGATATCTTTCAGTGACGAGTCTCTAATCTCAGCCAGAGCAGGGCAACGAAGGAGAACATGAGGTAGATCTTCTGGGCCGAGTCTACACAACGGGCAGGTCTCATCCACACTGTTCTGATTGAATCTAGCTTTTGTAGACTGAAGCATATATACTCCTGTCATCATACGTACTTTAGTGATACTTCTTCTAATATGTCACAAATTCATTTCTTTCTTTTTTTTTCTTTTTTTTTCTTTTTGATAACTTCTGCGCCACACCACAAACCTGCCATCATGGTCATAGTTTGACCGAGTGCAGTATCGGAAGAAAGAAAAAAGATCCCTGTCCTCTCAGACCTCGAGTCATTTAGATCAGCGGTAAGGACAGTCACACATTGCATGTCCTAAGCCACAACACTCGTTTTTACCCGTTTTTAGCCTCTTCTGTAATGTAACTTTTAGCTTTTTAATCTTTCTTGTCTTGCTTTTTTATCTTTTCTTTTTCTTGGCGCGACGCCTCTGCATACCTGCCCGAAAGTCCTCTCTACGGGTTGACGCAGTATCTATCTATCTATCTATCTATCTATCTACCAGTACCTGTCTGTTTATCTATCTATCTATCTATCTATCTATCTATCTATCTATCTTATTCTTACTTTTTCTGTCGTCAAACTTCTGAAACAGATCTATCTATCGAATCTTTCCTGTTCTTACTTTTTCTGTCATTAAACCTCTGAAACAAATTCATTCAGGTGCACTATTATTGCTTGCTTGCACCATAAATGTACTGTAACATCAATATTTTATACACTTTTAAACAGAATCAATAGTTAAAACACCTGTACATGAGTTCGGACAAACAAATGCGTCACATGACTAGACTATACAAGATATCTGAAATATACTAACGCTCAAAAGCAATTTTTCTTTACCTGTACAATTAATTAATTAATTAATTAATTTATTTATTTTTCTCCACCTTTTTCATAAAAGCTAGGAAGCTTTGGAAAAAGAGACGTAGCTTTTTGGAGTTCCACCCCGTTCCCCACCCAGCCCATTCCCTTCTTTTTGAAAGAATGTCCATTGTGTTAGCAACATCTTTTATGATTTTTATGATCATTTTGAAACACTGTAGGCTTCATAGATTTAATTTAATTTGTAAATTCAATTGAGTGGACCTTCCAAAGGGAAGGTTCGCCTTTCCTTGCCTGTAACGAAAGAAACGCTTTCTTTACTTCTGAACACCAAAACTGATATAAACTTTGGTCATGTCAAAATATGTGTGAAGCTTTAACATATCTTTTAGATAATATCTACATTAGATTTGGTACGAAGTTATACAGACAAATTGTTGGTATTCCGATGGGTACTAATTGTGTTCGTCTTGTAGCGGATTTGTTTTTATTTTGCTATGAAAGAGATTTCATGGCTTCTTTTTCTAATGATAAACAATCTGAATATATAGAGGCTTTTAACTCTACATCTTTTATATATTGACAATCCTTACTTTGAAGGCATGGTGAATAGAGTTTATCCACCTGAGTTGCAGTTAAACAAAGCTAATGCAGCCAATACTGAAGCTCCATTTTTGGATTTACATTTATCTTTTTCAAAAGGATTTGTTTCAACCAAAATTTATGATAAACACGATGACTTTGATTTTGACATAGTCAGCATTTTCATTTTTGGATGGGGGCGTTCCCCATTCTACCGCTTATGGTTCTATCGCCGACCGGCCTATGAATTGATTTCTAAATTCAAGGTCGGATTAAAAAGTCTTTTGCAACAGGGCCTATCGGAACCAGAATTTTATGGTGACTTAGTTTATAAATTCAAAAAAATGTAGGTAGAAAAATTGTCGTTCGTTACAAACGTACTGGATATAACATAAATGTAATGCTACAGTCTGCATATCTAGTAGTTAACACAATCATGGTTAATAACTTTGCTTCCCTCTTTAATTGCACGCCGGTTGAACATGTATCAGACTCAGTGATGGACCCGACATAAAGCTACTTAGTTTAGTTGGTTGGGCCGGAGTTTGTCTTGTCTGTTGCTTGGTTATTCGGGAACTTACTGATGATTTTCTTTTGCTCCGGTATTTCAGTGATGTCGTTTGACTTCCCAGGGGTCTCCTGGTGTTGCAATACGTTATTTCCGTCCAGTCCTCATCTCTGATTCGTCATCATGGTCATAGGTCTTATACGTGATTTGTTTGTTTCCGATGATGTTTCATTGATGGGTTAGGAAACCTTCATGCGGACCAAACAGCCAACTAAATGTTTCGAACCACTGCAGAAGCAGATGGCGAGGTTTGGTACCAGTAAAACATGTTTAAGCCCCCAACACCCCCACCCCACCCCACCCCCAGTAAGTAAGTAAGTAATGGCTTTATTTTACGAGGGTGACTCAGTTGGTAAAACCAATCTTCCCTGAGGCCCTCTTAAGACGAGCACAGCATATATATGGTAACAAACATACGACATTAACAGATACAAGTGAACATTATGAGTTACAGTAATGTTTTACTGACCGTTCCAAGGCGGTACTTCTGTTGTGGTTCGTTGATGTTACATTGTGCTTTGTCCGCTTGTCCATGTTCTTTGGCAGTTTGGTCACCTGTTTTCCTACCCAATCTGCCTTTTGTTTTGTTTTTTTTTACGTTAAAAGTAAAATAGATAAAAATAGATGTTAATGCTGTTTTTGATTAGGGTTGCTGAATGACCACCTGTTTGGGAAAGAGCTGCTCATTCGGTATACCGTGCGTGTCTTTCGTGAACTTGTGTCAATTTTTCCGTGGGTGTGTGCTTCTTTCCCTATTGGTTTTGAGAGCGGGATGTGGGATTTGATTGTATTAATTCCTGATCATTGCCTATCTTTTACTTTTCATTTTCGTAGTCTGTATAGTCTATATGAGTGCCTGTTTCTTTGTCGGATATTTTACTACTTGTTTTGCTTTTCATGTCCTGGTCACTGATGAGGCTTGAGCAGCTGAATCTAAGCAGTATGGCCCATGTTCTTTCTTTCGAACATGTTCGGAATTCTTTTATATTTTCAGGACCTCTGACAGTATCAGTGCATATTTGCCTATTTTTCGACAAATTATTGCACCTTCCTCGGGCAGCAAAAGTTGAAATATTTGGCATTAATATGTAGACTTATGTACTATAAAGACATTTTAACAGTATTTTTGAAAAATTATCATGCCTCTAGACTAACTTAAACAGATTTTATCAAGAGGGGTAGGTGAATTTTTCAGTCTCTGAAAATAAGTCCATTTTTTTTCGGTTTTCTAATATATTGAAATTTTAATTGATAACTATGCTAAAACTGACGTACACACTACTGTTACTGATATCATGCAATATTTTTTTCAATAATAAGGACTTTAACCTATTTTTAGATATAAAGGGTGTAAGTACCCCACCCACTTTTTCAGTTTTTCAGCTGTAGACTATCTTTTCCCCCGTGCCTCAGCAAGCCACTCACATATAATGTGTATTATGATAGTACACACATACATGCAAAGTGGCTAGCTGAGGCACGGGGGGAAAAGTATCTTTAAAAAACTTTTCCTGTTTCCATTACTTTAATTATAAAATTTAGCTTTTTCCACCAAAAATTGAAGTCTATGTGCTAAAAAATCAGAAATTAAATTCATAGCCAGTTAGGGGAAGTTGAGAGCAACAAATTTCAAGAGAAATTCTTGGGTATACCAAAAATTTAATTTTGACTAATTTTAAAGGCAAATTAACATTACAACCGTCAGAGGTCCTTTCAAACTTGGAGTTCAGTAATAGCGAAGCCCAGTCTAACTCCATATTTTGAAACTTTTCGGGAGAAGGGAGAAAAATAGATAAGATAAATAAATAAAAATAACAACGACAATAATAATATTTACTATTATCGTACATGAACAAAATATTTTAAATTCAAAATTTGACGTATTTGAATTTAATGTTGAAAGAAATGCATACATTATTCAATTTTATCAATTTATTTTTGTTAAATCAAGTATTTGTGAGTAAGGCCTTTTTGCAGGGAAAAGTTCAGCGAATGTCTAGTCTATCTTAGAAACACAAAAAAGTGCACTATGAAAACATATATCATGGTCTACAACCCCCCACCCCCGCCCTGGGTGTGGGGTGTTGGTTAAACATATTTTGCTCATGGCCCGATAATGTTATTTTTAGCTCACCTAAGCCGAAGGCTCCAAGGTGAGCTTATAGTATAGGCAGGCCTCCGTCGTCCGTCGTCCACACTCTTTAAACATCTTCTTCTCTGAAATAACCAAGCTGATTTAAGCCAAATTTCATATGGAGCCTTTACAGGACGGGGGAACGAAAGTTTATATATTTTATCTAGGTCATATGACCAAGATAACCCGCCATGCCCATATATGGTAAAAACCTTAAAAAATCTTCTTCTCTGAAAACATAGGGCCGATTGCCTCAAAACTTGGTATGTAGCATCTGGGACTCTAGTACTACAAAATTTATATAATTGATGACCTTGGGTTGACCTTAACCTATTTTATGGCAAGGTCAAATTCCGTCCCTTAGGCTTTTGAATGGGTAAAGCTGAAAAAGTGCATTTTTCTGTTGCCATTGTACTGTGTGATAAGGAAATGCAGCAAAATTCAACTCCTCTGAATTTGAAAGGTCAAGGTCATTTAGTGACCTTGGCCAAAGGTCAGTTGTCCATCCTTTGTCAACATTTTAAACGACTCTTCCTCTGCAACTACCTTGCCAATTTTATTTAAATTGCATATACAGCCTTCAGGTAAAGGGGGGAAGAAAATTTATATACTTTGTCCAGGTCACATGACCAAGATGTCCGCCATGCCCATATATGAGACTCTAGTACTACAAAGCTTATATAAACGATAATCCTGTGTTGACCTTGACCTATTTTATGACAATGCCAAACTTGGTCCCTTAGGCTTTTGAATGGGAAAATCTGAGAAAGTGCATTTTTCTGTTGCCATTGTTCCCTGTGATATGGAAATGCAGCAAAATTCAACTCCTCTGAATTTGAAAGGTCAAGGTCATTTAGTGACCTTGGCCAAAGGTCAATTGTCCATCCTTTGTCAACATTTTAAACGACTCTTCCTCTGAAACTACTGGGCCGATTTCATTTAAATTTCATAAACAGCCTTCAGGCAAAGGGTGATTTTTTGATTTGGTTGATTTGATGCTTAACGTCCACGGTAAACAACTAAGGTCATGTCGGGACGGTCAGTTAACCTAACCACACTATTCCTGGGCAGGCTTTACAGGCGTTACTTTTGTTGCGGTTGCATTTGTTTTATGTTCGGTGCTGTTTAATTTATTGTGTTCTCAGTTTAATCCTTCTATCGTAAAAATAGAAAATAGGTAAAAATAATTGTTAAATGTTTTTCATATAATTTGCTTAGTCCGTTGTAACCCGTCTGTTGGTCTAAATTATTTAGTTCAATAAAGATAGCTGAGTTGCCACCTATTTAGGAAAGAGCTGCTGACTCGGCTTATCACTTGTAATTTATTGTTTGTTGGGATGTCTTTGTCAATCTTTCCCTTTGATGTTGGGGATAGGGTTTGGGATCTGATTCAGTCAGTTCCTGAAGTGTAGTTACTCTTTAAATTAGACCTCCTAAGCGGTTAACCAGTACTAAGTGCACATACTTTCGCCAGTAACTGACAACTGCCCTTCTTGAATCAGTGGAAGGAGAAACGAAAGTATGTGGCCAGACCGGGATTCGAACCCAGGACCTCCGACTTCAAGTCAGGTGCCCTACCGATTGCGCTACCCGACCCGGCGGCAAAGGGTGAAAGAGAGTATATATATTTGGTCCAGGCCACATGACCAAGATGGCCGCCATGCCTATATATGGTAAAAATCTTTAAAAAAAACTCTTCTCCAGAAGCACTAAGCCGATTGCCTTGAAACTTGGTATGTAGCATTTGGAGCTCTAGAACTACAAACTTTATATAAATGATGACCCTGGGTTGACCTTGACTTATTTTATGATAAGGTCAAAATTGGTCCGTTAGGCTTTTGAATGGGAAAAGCTGAAAAAGTGCATTTTTTCTGTTCCTGTTTTGCTAGGTCACATGGAAATGCAGCAAAATTCAATCCCTCTGAAATGTAAAGGTCAAGGTTATTTAGTGACCTTGGCAAAAGGCCATCAGAGGGTCCTCTGTCAACATTTTTAAACGACCCTTCCTCTGAAACTACTGGGCAATTTCATTTAAATTTCATAAACAGCCTTCAGGCAAATGAGGAAAGAAAGTTTATATACTTGGTCCAGATGGCCGCCATGCCCATATGTTTAAAAACTTGAAAAAATCCTTTTCTCCAGAACCACTGGGCCGATTGTCTTGACATTTGATATGTAGCATCTGGAGCTCTAGTACTACAGAGTTTATATAAATGATGACCCTGGAATGACCTTGACCTATTTGTGACAATGTAAAACTTGGGTCCCATAGGCTTTTGAATGGAAAAAGCTAAAAAAAAGTGCATTTTTCTGTTGCTATTATGCTTTGTGATATGGAAATGCAGTTGACTTCAACCCCTATGGATTCAAGAGGTCAAGACCTTGTACTTCATCAACAAGCATTAAATCTTAGATGCATTCGAAATTTAAACATATTGTAAAATTTGCCTTAGACTTATGTGCTGACAATGAATGGACTCAGGTGAGCTACAGGACCAATGGTCCTCTGGTTTTATAATCGGAAGGTAAAAACCAGAATAAGTATGAGCTGTGGAATAGCTATTTAGTTCATAGGAAATCTCAGTTTATGTAGTCTTTTCAGTAGCGCAAAACTAGTCTAAGTGCAAATCCCTTTTCATTAGCCCAATGCTATTCTTTCTCAAGATAAGCTAATCTTGTGCTAAAAACTAAAAATAAGAAGAAGATATTTTTGCAAAAGCATTATATAAAAATATTCCATGTTTTTATACTGAAAAAGAAAATACTGACGTGTTAAGAACCACTGCACATATAATTATATAGGGATATTGTAACTAAGTTTATAAAAAAAAAATCAGCCATGTACACACTGTTACTCACAGGGTAAATAGATTAGTTGATCAATTCACTGCAGCAATTTAATGGAGAGCTATAAATAGACTTTACCCTGTGTCTTAGACTGTACACATAGTTAGAAAGGTAAATGTTTCCCATTACCACACCTGGTTAACTATGTTTTCAAGGCTGTATGAAATGAAAAAAGAGTCATAGTTCCAAATTAAACTACTTGGTCGCCGTTCTAAATAAATTTGTTTAGTCCCAATGACCACTATGACTTTTTTCGTTTCGTAACAGCCCTAGATATATAGTTGACCAGAGGTGATAACCTAGTGATCGTAGTGTCAGTGTGGTAGAGAGCCATTATTTTATGGGCACAGCATATGAAAGATAAAGCCCACCTCTCTCCTTTTGCCGCCTCATTCTTCCCCGATTCGAACAGGAACCCATTTACTGGCAATTACTGCTGGTTGACAGAGAGGGGTTTCCAGTCGCCATTTGCTCCAACCAGGGATTCGAACCCACGACCTTCTTCACCGTAACCGAGTTGCTCTAATCACTCAACCATGGCGCCTCTAATTATCTTAAGTATGACCCCCGCCCCCCCCCCCCCTCTTTCACCCACCCACCCATGTTTGCAGGGGCGGATCCAGAAACTTTGGAAAGGGGGTTCAAATTAGCTGAGGGGGGTTCGATTTGAGCAGTTTAACCAATTTTTCTTGAAATTCCCCATGAAAATGAAATAATTAAGGCTGAAGAGGGGGTTCGTTTGAACCCCCGAATCCCCGCTGGATCCCCCACTGGTTTGTATGCTTAATGTATTATAAGTTTAGTCGGAGGTAACTGTTCACTTGGTTATCCACACGTGTTGTTTTACCACTTGTGTTGCTGCTTCCTGTAACTATTTCTCGTTTGTAGTCGTGGGTGGCATATGGAGTTCAAGGATGTAGCATCAAGACACGTTCATCATGACAATAGCAATTTTGGCAAGCGCTTGTTGATACAGACAAGGATGGCTGCCAATGGTAAATTTATTTCTGACTCATCTTATTCATTAGTATTTACTTGATTCAAGACGTTATATTGTAGTGATATTCTTTGTATGAAATTGTAAATTTATATCTATTTTCGTTGACACATATAAAAGACGTGAATTATGCAGCATATTTGAAAGTCATATGTATTCGCGAGCAACGAAAAATGACCCAACTTGTTTACAACACACAGTGACAGTCAGTGAACATGTTATCTACCGATATATGTAATATGAAATAGGTGTTACCTAAATGCATGCAAAAGCAGATTTTTTTCAAAGCTGAGGGCATATAATCTGCATCAATTGACAAACTTATTGATGCACGAGATTAATGACACGTGATTTAAGACGTATTATTTATTCACAACCACAACTTACTAATAAATCAATGTTTTCATTTATTTTTTGCTGATACACAGCTAAATCAGTTACGGTTTAGGGACGAGTCATTTATTATCAGGGGGGGGGGTCGGGTACATTTTCATACGAGTCCCCAAAATTTTTCCGACCCCCCCAGTCTCACCAGAATTTTTTTTCCGACCCCCCCCCCCCCCCCCCCCCCCCCCCCAGATAGGTGACAAAAAAGATAATGACCCCCCCCCCCCCCCACCATCCCAACTCCCCAGCTACCCTTCACCCACATACTGTATTACTTTTTTTAAGTCAGACTGCCCTTAATCCAACCTGTATGAAACACAAAGAACATTTTCTTACTTTGACAGGTTAATAAATCATGCGGGTTAATTGTCTGTAAATTTTGTCAGCATATTTTGATATTTTTCACTTTCCTTCTTGCATATGGCCATCCAGAAATCTGTTTTTGAATGTTCAATAAGACTGTTAATAATAGTAATGAATGGGGGTCTGGGGGCACAGCCCCTAGAAGCCATAATAGCTTTGCTGATGCAGGCAACTGGAGAGCTGATATCACAAATGCAGGCATTAAATTTAATCCAGAACAAAATCATCTGCTCGACATGATTTTATAGACAATTGCATACTGTCTTACTAGCAAATTTATGAAAAAATATCTTTTTTTGATATGAAGTGCCTAAGTTTTGTGTGTCAATTCTATAAATGTCTCTAAGATTGAGTTTAAGTTCACAAGAATATAAGTAATGGGGGGGTCTGGGGGGCTTTGCCCCCCAGAAGCTGAGACTTTTTTAAAAAAAGAAGACTGATGGAAGAATTCTGACCCCCCCCCCCCCCCCAATATGCCGAATAAAATATATGACCCCCCCTGCTCCATGGCTTTTTTATTTCCGACCCCCCAGTACATCACAAAAAAAAATTCCGACCCCCCCTAAATGTACCCGCCCCCCCCACCTGACTATAAATGACTCGTCCCTTACTTATTTGGTTGGTTGGTTGGTTGATTTGATGCTTAACGTCCACGGTAAACAACTAAGGTCATGTCGGGACGGTCAGTTAACCTAATCACACTATTCCTGGGCAGGCTTAGACCTCCTAAGCGGTTAACCAGTACTAAGTGCACATACTTTCGCCAGTAACTGCACTTCCCCTCATTGTGTTCTATCAATGTGTGAAGTTTCATTTAGTTCCACCTTATGCCAGCTGTGCACAAGATCCATAACCCTGTCACAAGTATTTATGAAGTTAGCTCCCTTTCCAGTTTTTTCAGTGTTTTGCTTGTCCAGAGCATATCTGTGAAAGTATAAGGGGGAAGTAAATGAAACTTCACACATTGATAGAGGACAATGAGGGGAAGTGCAGTGCACAAGAACCGTAACCCTGTCACAAGTATTTACAAAGTAAGCTCCCTTTCCATTTTTTTCAATATTTTGCTTGTCCGGAGCATATCTCCAAAAGTATTCATGGGAACTAAATGAAACTTAAAACGTTGATAGAGGACATTGAGAGGAAGTGCAGTGCACTAAGACAGTAACCCTATCACAAGTATTTACGAAGTTAGCTCCCTTTCAAGTTTTTTTATTTCAAACTGAAGCTTTTTTGGTGCATATCTCCAAAAGTTATAAAGGGAACTTAATGAAACTTCCTACATTGAAAGAGGGCAATAAGAGGAAGTGCAGAGCACAAGAACCATAACCCTGACTGAAGTATTTACAAAGTCAGCTTCCTTTGTTTTATTTTGTTTGTCCAGAGCGTATCTCTGAAAGTATAAAAGGGAACTTAAAGGTAGGTTCCTGTACTTTGGAATGCATCATAATTTTGATGATTTTTATCCAAGTTGTTGGAAAGCACTTATAAAGAGGAAATGAATAAGTTTCACTAAAAAGTGTAAATCAAAAAAATCATAGAAAAGTCGTTTTGCAAGGGATTTCCTAACTCTGCTTCGCACACCAGTTAGCGCTATTTTTAGTTCGCGCCAAAAATAGATGAAATAGCTGACATCATGCTGCATTGCGTTCCGGGATAGTTTTAACCCATCCGCCATGCCAGGACCTCTGGAAGAGCTCACGGCAAGAGAAAATTAACCGTTGGCAAATGACATCAGAAACTGTGGACTTTAGGGGTGGGTATCGCCACTGAAAACCGTATCGCGATATATCACGATACACTGGTCCGTATCGGGATATGTATCACGATATATCACAACTTTTTTAAGTACGAACTTCCATGTTACATGCTTTTACTGTGTTGTTTGCTTCTGTCTTTTATTAAATGATTGTAATAAAAAATGAACATCCCATTCTTTACCTGTTTATTTTAACACCAAAAACAAATAACCAGCTCATGTACTTTATTAAAATGCAACTGTTACAGGTCTGCGATCTCATTTTATTTAACTAATTGACTTACTGACGTGACCCTAGTGACCATGCATCTGGTGCATGACTTCTTTATTTGTTATTCTGCCCTGACCCAGTTTTGCCCCAAGGCGAGAATGAAAAAAGCATGCAGATTTTCAAAACCAGTTGTCATCATAGATCAAAGGAATTGACACCTGTCTGAAGTCTAGGTGAATTATTTTATCGGTGACATGAAAAGGAAATACACTAAATAATCGGACAGTAATTGCTGAGCAAATATTGTAGACCCAGATCAGACAGCACATTGAAGCAGTGTGATCAGGATCTGCAGTGTATGTCAACAAATTAATGAAACTTCCCGTAAGTGAAAATGTGATATACACACACAAAAAAAATGTTCCAAAAGACGTTCGAATATTTACGTAAGTTACGAATGGGAATATCTGTCAAAATATTGATAGGATCAATTGGATACTGACAAAAGGATTAATCTGGACACTATTACCAACAATCACGGTAAGTTTTGTTTCCATCTTTTTTGTGGGTGATGATTACGGAGATAAAAGACAAAAGAGGAAGCGAGCCTCTGGCAAAAGCAAACAATCAAAACCTGTTTTTAAAGATCATCGGCTTTAATTGACTTTACTACCTAGATCCGTTTTATATAAAAAAAAGAATATTTGGGGCAAAATACTAATAAAATGAAAAGGAAACTGTTAATTAAAAGCATATAAAACGTTTTCACGAGAATGTCCGGAAACATCCGAAATTTACGGAGCGTACCGGTATGGCCAAAACGTATCGTGATTCATATCGTTGGAATTTTGAATCGTGATTTACCGGTATACCGGTAATATCGCGCACCCCTAGTGGACTTGTAGACATATATACATATTTATTTTTAGAACTGGAATTCAAAAAAAAAAGAAAATAAACCAAAGGGAAAACGACTATTTTCTACAACATCTGACGATTTTCTCAGTAGCAACAGTTTCAGAAAAATAAGAGAATTCAATACTACCCAGAAAAAGACAAAACTATTTTGTGACCATTATTGTTATCGCTAGGCCAGGAACCTACCGTTAATGAAACTTCACTCACTGATAGGGGGCAATGAGTGAAAATGCAGACAAGAACCAATTCCCTGTCATAAGTAATTCCAGAGTTAGCTCCCTTCTTAATTTTTCTTTGTTTTGCTTGGCCGGAGCATATCTTTGGAAGTTTTAAAGGAAACTAAATAAAACTTCACACATTGATAGAGGGCAATAAAAGGATTAAGTGCAGAGCTTAAGACTTATAACCCTACCCTTCATCAGGATCCCTTTTCCCCTATTTGGAGCCTTTGGGGAGCATCCATTGGGTCAGCCAATTTTCTTGTTCTTTTATTCATGGACCAGGAACTCAGTTCCACTTACTACTTGAAGGAGGGTGTTGGACGATAGATAGGATAGGATAGGATTAGGATCACAGGATAGGACAGGACAGGATGCCTTCGTGTCAACAAATACAGCCTGTGACACTCAGGATGCCTTCAGGTCAACACATACAGCCTGTCACACTCAGGATGCCTTCATGTCAACACATACAAACTGTCACACTCAGGATGCCTTCATGTCAACACATACAGCCTGTCACACTCAGGATGCCTTCATGTCAACACATACAGCCTGTCACACTCAGGATGCCTTCATGTCAACACATACAGCCTGTCACACTCAGGATGCCTTCAGGTCAACACATACAGCCTGTCACACTCAGGATGCCTTCCTGTCAACACATACAGCCTGTCACACTCAGGATGCCTTCATGTCAACACATACAGCCTGTCACACTCAGGATGCCTTCATGTCAACACATACAGCCTGTCACACTCAGGATGCCTTCATGTCAACACATACAGCCTGTCACACTCAGTATGCCTTCATGTCAACACATACAGCCTATCACACTCAGGATGCCTTCATGTCAACACATACAGCCTGTCACACTCAGGATGCCTTCATGTCAACACAAACAGGATGTCACACTCAGGATGCCTTCATGTCAACACATACAGCCTGTCACACTCAGGATGCCTTCATGTCAACACATACAACCTATCACACTCAGGATGCCCTATGTCAGCACATACAGCCTGTCACACTCAGAAATGAATTGCAAATTACTGTAACTGGAAAACCTCTGAAAGTTGACGAAAGTTATTGTTCTAAAAATGTAACAGTTTTGTTTTACAATGCAGCAGTGTATTCAAAAGATGAAGATGGAATGGCAAAATAGTGTATACTCTGATCAATATGCACCTTTAGAAGCAGTCTGAACTGGGCCTGCACTGTTTGCTCAGATCAAGGTGTCCCAATATTTAAAATTTATCAGTCAGAGCACTTAATTGAACAGCTGATTGCTTTTATCACTCGTTAAAGTCATTTTTCTGATAAGAATCTCTTCTTGTCATGTAACCAAATTTTACTTTGTTTTGTAAAAGAACAGCAGCCTGTCTTCTTCACCGCTACTTAGATTTTAGAAAATTCCCACCAGTTATGCAGCTTTATTGTCATTTGATGTCAGACTTTGACCTCAGGAGCCCTAAAACACTAAAAAATGGCCATAAATTGATAAACTTTAAGACCTATTATATTGTCTTTCTGGAGTTTTCCTGAATAGATGGGTAGTTTTCCCTGAAAGTTCAAGAGTTCAATTTCGTAATTAACAAACATGTACTAAAGTATAATGCGTCCATTCAAAATATAGGTGCACCCAGTGCCTCAAAGTTCGAACCCTTTCTATACATAATCACCAAACTGACTGATTCACATTATGACATAATCACCTGCTATAGTGATTCATTACTTAAATTACTTAAATCAGTGATCAATAAACTTTCTATCCAGATCAGTTGGACAAATGATTCTTTTTCTGTTTTCATCATTTTCAAGAAAGACAAATCTTAAGAAAGGTATTTTCTTGCTAAAATATCATTTATATAAGTGATCATAGCAATCAGTTGTTTAAGTAAGTGCTCAGACTGTTTATGGGTATGCTTTTTTCTTCATCCTCATGCAGCCACAACAGAGATCAAGAGGGTTGATGGTAGCCATCTCTGTGTCGGAGACAGAGTTGAAAGTGATGGTTATTTTGCTACAGTGAAATATGTTGGCACAGTACCACCAACAAAAGGTTTGTTCATGGATATTACTACTTATTGTGTCTTCGGCTTGAAATTATTCTCATGTTGTAAGCAGAAGGCAAATGAAATGGCAACATTCTAAATTATGTTAACATTGCCTATACATATGGTCTATCCAATAAACTTGCAAAGTCGTTGGGGGTGGGGAGGGGTGGGTGTGGTGAGGGGGTGGGGGGAGGTCACCACAAATATCGGCAGCTACATGTACCTTTGTCCACATTTCCCATTCTGCTGGTACCATGATGACCCTAAATGTTTGGACTCCTGAATCAATTACAGGCTGCTTGGTTTAAACATATTTATTTCCTTTTCCATTGACATACATATATACATACATGTACATGTACAAATAACATATCAGTACAAGCTATGGGATTAGAACAGCAGCTGTGTGCTTATAGAGATCTTCTACAGGCTGCATGAATTGGAACAAGCTAAGTTTTGTTGAGCCTTCTTACTGTCAAGCTTGCTTCCTGTCACAAAACATATGACCTTAAAACTTAATCACTTTATGCCCCACAGCAATACTGTATGCTCACACAGAACTAGGTCACAGTGGCCTACTTCCACTAATCACAGACACCATTACAAGTTTTGAGCTCTGCACATGTATCTCAGTCTCTATAAGCCTCAGGTCTTTGAAACTCCATCAGTGTATGCGCCATCCTACTCCATACCCCAAAGTTATAAAAAAATTTCATGCTCAAATCAGCCAAGCATAAAAATTCAACCATACACAAAGTATGAAAATTCAAAATCATACACATTCAGATGCATTTTGCAGAGAGTTTTATGGTTAGTTTAAACAATATTTACTAACCATAAAACTCTCTGCAAAATGCATCTGAAAGTGTATGATTTTGAATTTTCATATAGTTTTATGGTTTCCAGTATTTGTTTGCTTTTCACATAATTTCTCCTATCTGAATCCTTAAAACAGGCCTTGTTTAGTATGTTTAGTATTTTGAATTCCATCCAATAATAAAGTTTAAAGCACAATCTCAGCTGAGCATGAAAAAACATTTTATAACCTCTGGACCAGGTCACCTTCCGCAAAAAACTGTGTCAGTGACCTACTTTAGTGAAGAAAGAAGCCAAAACAAAGTTTTAAGCTTCTTTAAATCTCAGACCTATTTAATACAGAATGGGCTTATGCGGTCACATGCATTAGGCCACTACATGCACGATACCTCCTACAAAACTAGGTTACATTGACCTATTTTTATTTATTTAAAAAAAAAGGATATGGTAGCAAGTCTACAAGCTTAGCCCTGTATCACAGCTCCTGTGAGCCTCTTAGGCCATCGAAACATCATCAATCCACACACCAGACCACTGCAGGTCACCTTGAAAACAAGTTCACAGTGACTGTGACATACTTGTTTTGCTTCTTATGAAATTGTGTACCCTTTCATCTTAAATGACATAAAAATGCTGCTGCTTTTTACCAGGTATTCATTATTCTGTTGTGAAAGTCCAAGCAATATATATTGCTGTACAGTCTCAGCTTTATGGCAAACATTGCTTACCAAATCAGACTAGCCTAGTATATTTCTACACTGTTTGGCTAGGACATTTAGATTGTTACAGTATATGCTGATAAATTTGTCTATGCAGGTGTTTGGATTGGTGTAGAATGGGATGACACAAGTCGAGGAAAGCATGATGGCTCTCATGAAGGTCGTAGATACTTTACAACAAGGTGAGGATTTTCTTTTTCATTATTTGAGGTGAGTCAAAAGGTCATTCTCCAGGGGCTCATTTGAGAGCTGACTTTGCTTGATATTGTTTAGAAAATGAAAGTTGCCTAATCCTTTGCATAAGTATGGACAATATGCATAATACCGTGAAAATTTTAAAATTTTTGGACAGACAGGCTGGACAGCAAACTATGCAGACCCAAAAGGAGCAGTCTGATGAGAATCTACACTGTTTGCCATTCTACCTGAATCTTTTGGATGATTAACTACCTTGTAAAACCAAATTGTTCCACTTTTAGGACAATTACAGTATTTTAGGTGTCCTAATATTTAGAATTTTTACTATAAACTAGGTAAAATAAAAGGAAATACACCTGGGTGTTTAGCAAGAAATAGACATACAGTTATATACCCCATGTTTCTTTAAGTGTATAGTATCACCCCCACAGATTTCAGCTACTTCTGCAAAGGGAACAACTTTCATGACATCCTGTTCTTAAAGGAGAGAATTTGCTTCTAGATGAGCAAATTCTTTCCTTCAAGGGTTGACACCTATTGAGAAGGGCTGCAAAAATGAAAATAGCAGAGTTGCTACCCCTGAAAGTGAGCCCTTTTACCTTAAATAAATGTTGTCACTAGAATGAGGACAAATCACACTTTGCTATAACACAAACTATGTTTCTTACTTCAGTGTCCCAAAATCTGGCTCCTTTCTTCGTAAGGCAAACCTTGGTGTATCACTGATGTCAGCAATCAGGGACAGGTATGGCAGAATTGATGACGAGCATGCTGGCGTGATAACAGATGACTTGTTTGTTGTCGGAGCTAAGAATAAGCAGACTATTGTAGAGATGGTTGGGGCCAGGAAAGTCAATGATTTGCAGAGGTATGAAGTTAGATTAACTGCAACACCAGAATAACATGCATCCCGAGATTCTTCAGTTCCAGTCAGGAGCGGCTGTGGTGTAGTGGATAACACTCTAGACTACCAATCCAGGGGTCGCAGGATCGATCCCATGCTTCTCCGGTCTTTCGGATGAGACTTTAAACCGAGGTCCCGACTCCATATGACCTCGTTGTTGGTGAGACGTTAAACCCGAGTTCACTCACTCAGTTCCAGTCATGACCTTTACTATAGAGTCCGAGGTTATAAAACTTGAGTATAATCTCAGACTCAAAATAAAGCACTCGGAAGCAGCCAATCAGTGTGTTTTATTCTGAGTTTGAGAATGTACTCAAGTTTTAAAACCTCTGGGCCAGGTTGTGAAAACAAAGGTTACTGTACATGATTTCTACAGTTCACTAGGAATATGTGTTAGACTGAGTTTGCTGATTTTCCATAACAGATTATTCTGTCGTGGAACGTGGACCAACATGCAAGGTTCATGTATGAATTTTCTATTAATCTGTACAAATAGTACAAGTATTATAACAAACTGGTTTTATTGCTTACATTTTCAAACACTGTAGATGTAATTTTAGAATTATTTGGGCTATCCCTGTATTTGGGCTGCATATTCAGACATCCTCAGCCTTTTTTGGCCACAAACATAACATAATGACCTTCTCTTCAAGTTGGGTTATGTTTACTTTGCAGATACTTAAAACTTTATATTTGCCTCAACAAAGGTCAGTTATTGTATAGTGTGTGCCAATATTAACTTTATCCAGTTAGTGCTATAATTAGATTACTTCCCTTAATCAGCATGAATAAGGAAAGTAATGATTTTGCAAAGGGGGGCAATTCAGTTGCCCCCCTTTGAGAAACATTTACTTCCCAAAAAGTAAAGTGAGTGAGTGTTTTGGAAAGGGAAGCAATCAAATGATTAAATGACCACTTCATTCCCTCCCTTTATAAGCATCTACTTCCCTTTCCTATATATTAGGCAAGGGAGATACTCCTGTAATATCCATCAATTTAATTGCCTTCCTTTGCAAACTATTTACTTCCCTTGTTATCTAAACACATGAGTTGGTTAATTGAGAAAGTTCCATGTGATCTCCTATTTATTTTTGATTTACAGTCAACTTGACCAGCTGAAGGATGTTGTAGTCAGAGGCATGCTGGTCTATGGAGCAAATATGTCACATGACCTGAATTATGCGGTACCCAGTATTCGGGAGCTAGACATCTCTAACAACCTGGTACCAAGCTGGCAAAGAGTTGCAGACATCACAAAACAGCTTAAGAATTTAAGATCACTGAACGTGAGGTAAAAGAAAATATTTATACTGGCTTTGAGATTCATACTAAAGTTTTCAAAGGTTTATTGAAAGACTTGCCTGAAAAATTTCTCAAGTGGAGGCTAAGTGGAGATATAAATTTAAAAAATGGGATACTATAAAAACAAAAGGTACACCGATAAACAAGGCTATTTTAACATGTAAGAATAGCAGTCCAGTGTTTCTATCTTGGTTCCAGGAATCTATAGTGTGCCTGTCCTTCACTCTTGCCCATTATAATCCTCTTAATCACATTGTTAAAATCCATTACTTATGGTTCTGTTCATGGCCTTTTTTAGCTCACCTGAGCCTTTAGGCTCATAGGTGAGCTTATAGTATAGCCAGGCATCCGTCGTTCGTCCGTCCGTCGTCCGTTGTCAACATTTTCAAACATCTTCTTCTCTGAAACCACTGGGCCGATTGAAGCCATATTTCATATGGAGCCTACCTAGGTCGGGGGAACGAAAGTTAGTTCCGGGTATCTGGGTCACATGACCAAGATGGCCGCCACGCCCATATATGGTAAAAACCCTTCAAAAATCTTCTTCTCCAGAACCAAAAGGCCTATGACCTTGAAACTTGGTATGTAGCATCGGGCATGCGGGCCCATCATAGTTTATACAAATCATGACCTTGCGTTGACCTTGACCTAATTTACGGCATGGTCAACTTTGGTACGTTAGGCTTTTATATGGGAAAACGCTTAAACAGTGGATTTCTCAGAAACTATTTAAGTCTAAGGTACAATACTTGGTATACATGGTCGACTAAATGACCAGATGAAGATATTATGTCACTAAAGGTCAAGGTCATTGCGTCGGACCATCCGTCGTCAAGATTTTTAAACATCTTCTCCTCTGAAACCACTGGGCCGATTGAAGCCAAATTTCATATGGAGTCTCAGTAGGATGGGGGAACGAAAGTTTTAACCCGGGGTCTGGGTCGCATGACCAAGATGGCCGCCATAGCCATATATGGTAAAAACCCTTCAAAAATCTTCTTCTCCAGAACCAAAAGGCCTATGACCTTGAAACTTGGTATGTAGCATCGGGCATGCGGGCCTATTATAGTTTGTACAAATCATGACCTTGCGTTGACCTTGACCTAATTTACGGCATGGTCATCTTTGGTATGTTAGGCTTGTATATGGGAAAACGCTTAAACAGTGGATTTCTCAGAAACTATTTAAGTCTAAGATACAATACTTGGTATACATGGTCGACTAAATGACCAGATGAAGATATTATGTCACTAAAGGTCAAGGTCATTGCGTCGGACCATCCGTCGTCAAGTTTTTCAAACATCTTCTCCTCTGAAACCACTGGGCCGATTGAAGCCAAATTTCATATGGAGTCTCAGTAGGATGGGGGAACGAAAGTTTGTACCCGGGGTCTGGGTCACATGACCAAGAAGGCCACCATGCCCGTATATGGTAAAAACCCTTCAAAAATCTTCTCCAGAACCAAAAGGCCTATGACCTTCAAACTTGGTATGTAGCATCGGGCAGGCCGGCTTATCATAGTTTATACAAATCATGACCTTGCGTTGACCTTGATCTGATTTACGGCATGGTCAACTTTGGTACATTAGGCGTTTAAATGGGAAAACGCTTAAACAGTGGATTTCTCAGAATCTATTTAAGTCTAAGGTACAATATGTTGTATACATGGTCGACCAAATGACCAGATGAAGATATCATGTCTATAAAGGTCAAGGTCATTCCGTCAGACCATCCATCGTCAAGATTTTCAAACATCTTCTCATCCGAAACCACTAGGGAGATTGAAGCCAAATTTCATATGGAGTCTCAGTGGGATGGGGAAACGAAAGTTTGTACCCAGGATCTGGGTCACATGACCAAGATGGCTGCCATGCCCATATATGGTAAAAAACTTTCAAAATTCGTCTTCTCCAGAACCAAAAGGCCTATGACCTTGAAACTTGGTATGTAGCTTTGGGCATGTGGGCCCATCATAGTTTATACAAATGATGACCTTGCTTTGACCTTGACCTAATTTACAACATGGTCATTTCTGGTATGTTAGGCTTTTATATGGGAAAACACTTATACAGTGGATTTCTCAGGAACTATTTAAGTGTAAGGTACAATATGTGGTATATATGGTCAACTAAATGACCAGATTAAGATGTTATGTCACTGAAGGTCAAGGTCATTTTGTCGGTCTGTCCGTCATCAAGATTTTCAAACATCTCTTCTGAAACCACTGGGGAGATTGAAGCCAAATTTCATATGGTGTCTCAGTGGGATAGGGGAACTAAAGTTTATACCCGGGGTCCGGGTCACATGACCAAGAAGGCCGCCATGCCCGTATATGGTAAAAACCCTTCAAAAATCTTCTCCAGAACCAAAAGGCCTATGACCTTGAAACTTGGTATGAAGCATTGGGCATGCGGGCCCATCATAGTTTATACAAATGATGACCTTGCGCTGATCTTGACCTAATTTACGACATTGTCAACTTTGGTACATTAGGCGTTTAAATGGGAAAACGCTTATACAGTGGATTTCTCAGAAACTATTTAAGTCTAAGGTACAATACGTGGTATATATGGTCAACTAAATGACCAGATGAAGATATTATGTCACTGAAGGTCAAGGTCATTTTGTCGGTCTGTCCGTCATCATGATTTTCAAAACATCTTCTCCTCTGAAACCACTGGTCTGATTGAAGCTAAATTTCATATGGAGTCTAAGTGTGATCAGGGAATAAAAGTTTGTTCTTGGGGTCTTGTCCAAGATGGCCGCCATGCCCGTATATGGTAAAAACCCTTCAAAATCTTCTTCTCCAGAACCAGAAGGCGTATGGCCTTGAAACTTGGTATGTAGCTTTGGGCACTCAAGCCCATCATAGTTTATACAAATGATTGTGCGTTGACCTTGACCTAATTTATGACACTGTCAACTTTGGTACATTATGTAGGCTTTTATATGGGAAAATGCTTAAACAGTGGATTTTTCAGAAACTATTTAAGTCTAAGGTGCAATATTTGGTGTAAATGGTTGATTAAATGACCAGATGAAGATATGGTCAAGGTCATTCTTTGACTTTTGTACAAGGTCATTGAGATTCTGTCACCCGTCAACATTTTCAAACATCTTCTCAGAGGCCACTAGGGTCAATTGAAGCAATATTTCATATGGAGCTACACCGGCTTAAAGGAACCATAGTTTGTTCAGATGGTCTTGGTCACTTGACCAAGATGGCCACCATGCCCATATATGGTAAAAACTCTTCAAAAGTCTTTTTCTCGAGAACCGAAAGGCCTATAACCTTGAAACTTGGTACCGGTATGTATATATCATAGTTTATACAAATGATTATTGTATTTCATATGGAGCTTTAATACTGGGTCAAAGGAATCAAAGTTTGTTCAGATGGTCATGGTCACATGAACATGGTGTCCGCCACGCCCATATATGATAAAAACCCTTCAGAAATCTTTGTCCAGAACCAAAGGCCCAGTGACCTTGTGGCTTGGTATATAGAATTGGGACTCAACATTAATCCCCAAGGGAGGGGGGTTATCTGCCCCTGCCCTGGTGCTATATACATGTATAAAAGCATTAAAATATATACCAGGACCAAGTGGCAGGTGAGCTACAGGACCATTGGTCCTCTGGTTAATGCAATTTGATAGTAAAATAGTTACAAAAGCATGATAATAAGAAATTTCATTAATATGAAAATCAATGATACGCATATTTTCAGTGAAAACAAGTTAGAGTTTCCTGCAAATGCAACAGAGCTGTGTCCCTGCTTCAGTCACGTTAAAGTATTATTTCTAAACAGAATGGGATACAGCTGGGAACAGGTAAGTTGAAATATATGTTATAGAGAGAAGTAAATTAATATCTATAGACAACTGAAATACTCTTTATTTGCATCTAAATTAGTGAGCAACTTGTTTGATGAAAACATTTCGTCGAAGTATCTAACTTCGTTATGCACAAAACTTCATTAGGTTTCATCTTCTTCCTGTGCCGTGTGTGAGGTCAACGTGACCACATGTGTGTGTTGGTAAACTTTGAGCTTGAGAACTGTCAAAGTCGTTCCGCTGTTTTCTGGTGCAGTATGCATTTCAAGCATCTAAGTATTGAATAATCAAAATCTACATGCTTAAAAAACACAATTCTCACTAATTCTTTTTTAACCCCATGTTAAAATACTAATTTTTACCTGGATTTTCATTTTTTCATTTTGTTTACCATCTGCATCATTCGGCAGATTTCTAGAGAGGGTTAAAATCCAACACCCTTCAAAGAATTTTCGTAGGCCATGCCAATTTTATCTTTAGTTTCATGTCTCATCCTTAGGCCCAAAAATGGAAAAAATAATTCCTGTGAGACTCAATGAAAACTGTGGTATATTTTTATTTTAGCAGTATATTAATTCATATGGAAAAAATCTTTAGCAAACAACAAAACAAACTTGTAATGCAGATAAAGGTAACATGCTGGATGGAAGTAACCAGTCTTATTCACTGTCCAGAAGTCCGTGTGAAGAGTAATTCTCCCCATTTAGATTTGTGAATAGTGTGTTGACTTTTTTATTCGGAAGTGTGATGGTGAGTAAAGAAAACAATTCTTAGTTTCATTCACATATTTTGGGTAGTAAGATTAATTTGGAGCATGTTAAAACTTAAAATTAGTAACCTTGGCCTAACTTAAGCATGGCTAATTAGCATAAATTCCAGAGAATGCGCCCTAACGAAGTTTTGTGCACTTTCTTTTATTTACAAGATGGTGGACACATGCTTGTCAAAGCGTTAAAAACAATAGAAATTGGGATCACAGAGTCATTATTTTGTCATAAACATTGCGAGAGGGATTAGTTCATCAAGTAATGGTAAATTAAATTGCAGCCGCCATATTGTCTATTGCCGAAAACCGCTTATGACCTTAAGGTACCGAAGTTTGGTACATCGAGGGTATATGTTTTTTTGCTGTTTTCAATTCTGGAAGGGTCTTTTTCATCTGAGTTTTGGTAAATCCATTTATTCAAATGGAAGATCTAAAGTTTGGACAATGGTAAACACTGTGGACACAGGTCAGAGTGCCCCTCGAGGCATTTCTGTTGGTGGCTAAACTCTTTTTATACGCCCGTTTTGAAAAAACGGACGTATTATGTCGTGGCGTTGTCCGTCCGTCCGTCCGTCTGTCCGTCCGTCTGTCCGTAAACATTCTTGTGCGTGCCATAACTCAGTAACCATTTGGGATATCTTCATGAAATTTGGTAGGCATATGTATTAGGTTGGGGGAACGTGTCGCGTACAAGAATGGTTGCTCCCTCTTCCTTAGTTTCCAAGTTATGCCCCTTTGATTAATTTTTTCCCTGCAAGTCTTGTGCGCGCCATAACTAGATAACGGTTCGGGATATCTTCATGAAACTTCACAGCAATGTGTATGAAGTCCCAACGGTGTGTCGCGTTCAAAAATGGCTGCTCTACCTTTCTTCGTTTTAGAGTTAATCCCTTTCATAAGTTCTTACAGGCTTTTTTGTGTACATTTATCTTGTGCAATACATTGTCAGGGGAGAATAGTAGAGCAAAAAATAGTACATTTTGTTTCTTTAGGTTATCTCCCTTGTCCACTTGATGTGTTTTAAATTTTTAAATTCTGTCGCAGTCATTATACCCCCGCTTTGAAAAAGTGGGGGTCATACAGATTTACATCTGTCTGTCTGTCCTTCCGTCTGTCTGTCCGTCTGTCCGTCTGTCCTTCCGTCCACTTTTAATCAAATTTTTCATCAAAGATTTCTTCACAACCATACAAGCTAGACTGGTCATATTTGGCATAAAGGTTGATGACGACATGTTGTACTGTGGGATTGAGAACCAGCCTTCTCCTGCTTATTCTTCCCTGTATTTGTCCAATTTTCTTTCTTTCCATACTTTGAATAATGAAATTTTACGTCAAAGATTTCTCTACAACCATGCAAGCTAGAGTAGTCATATTTGGTATGCAGGTTGATGACGACATGTTGTATCGTGGGATTGAGAACCAGCCTTCTCCTGCTTATTCTTCCCTGTATTTGTCCAATATTCTTTCTTTCCATACTTTGAATAACGAATTTTTTCGTCAAAGATTTCTCCACAACCTTGCAAGCTAGAGTAGTCATATTTGGTATGCAGGTTAATGATTACTTACTGTATCAGGGGATTGAGAACCAGCCTTCTCCTCTTTTTCTTCCCTGTATTTGTCCGATTTTCTTTCTCTCTTTACTTTGAATGATGTTATTTTTTTTAACAGATTTCACAGCAACCATTCATATTTGGTATACATGGTAAAAATGATTTCTTTCTCTCTATGCTTTTTGTTACGAAAATAACACCATTTGATTTAAGCAGTTAAGCGGGGGTATAGTCAGATTCGCCAACAGTTCTACTTAATTATAGAGTGGTTGCCTCTCTTTGTCTGCCTGTCTATCCGTTTGTAAACAATTTTGTTCATTCTGTAACTCCTTTAGGACATTGAAACGGGCGTATTATGCGCCGCTTGCGAAGCCCTTGTTTCCATCTGTTTTAGCTCTCTGTATGAAAGTGCAGGAAGGGCTATTCCACTCATTCCAGCAAGGGTATTGGCGTCTGTGTTGGTGCCCTCAGATGCTGTTTGGGTTATATATATATATCTGCATGATAGACAAGTTCAAGTCTAGGCAAGCTCCCCTGACCAGTGACAGTCTTGTTTTTTGAATATTAGTGGTGAATGTTGAAATTGTTTTATATTTTTGTTGCAAAATTGATATCAAATCAACTAAAGCAAAACTGACAGAAGCATTACATACACTGTGATATTTTCTTGTCTGTTGCTAACCTGTGCCATTTTACAGATTATGTGTACCTCGACGATGTTTTCATCATTAGAAAAGTTGCATCTTTGTTTCAACAATATACAAACTATAGACAGTCTATCTGGGCAGCTAGAGAACTTAAAACTGATCAACTTTGAGTCCAACAAACTAGACAGCTGGTCAGAAGTGCTTAAAGTAGGACACCTACCTCAGTAAGTTGACATTAATCATGTTACAGTCAACCCTCTTAATAATGGCACTCATTACAACAGCAAAAATCTTTATAACGCCATACTGATATGCACAGACTGGCCATATTGTTCCAAATATGTATTCTTTACAACAGCAAATGCAGTTAACAGCAAAATGCTTGGCAACAAATGCTGTTGTTGTAAAGAGGATCCACTGTATATTAACCCTTGAAGAAAGACAAACAACAAATTTCACATCTGTAGAATTTTAAAAAGTGTTTTGTCCAAACTATATCAGTTTGAGGTTTCAAACATTAGAGGGCAAATAATGTAGATCCAGATGAGGCAGCTTATTGTGAATTTCTTTAATTCTGATCTCATGAAAGGAATTTACTTCCTTAGGAGCTAAATCTTTCCTTTAAGAGTATATTCCATTTTGGATGGGCTTAGTCAAGGGAAGCAAACAGGAAGTCACAAAAGTTGTTCCTCTTTGTAAAAATAGCGGAAAACATTGAGGTACACCCTTACACCTGAAATGAAAGGCTTTGTTAGTAGCTTTTATAGTGCACTTTTGCAAATTAAAGGAGGACTTTTGCTATACCCCCCGCATTGTAGTCCGAATATGCGTTAGCGTCCGCGTCAGCATCCTCCTCAGCATCTGTGATCAGGTTAACCAATGTTAACGATTGCGTTTAACTCGATGTTCAACTCCATATCTTACAAACTACAGCAGCTACAATCTTCATACTTGGTACATATATACATCCATATGACTGCAGCAGCTGCATTACACAACCTGTATGTCCTTGACCTATATGTTATGGTTGACTGACTTTGCTGTTTGGCACTGCTTTTAAGGCAAAATTTTTGGTTTTGATGATCCTTTGACACAAGAGACTTGATACTTGGTCAAATAGCATATCCCTATAATTGCAGTAGCTGCAAAGCTTCCATGCTGACTACTGTGCCCTTGACCTTTTGATCATAGTCCAGTGATTTTGCCTTATATTTCTACAATTGTTTGATAGATTAACATGATACTTGACATAGTGGGTCAGTCTGACATGGCAAATGACCTCATACTATTTGTAGATGACTGTGATTTATATTTCGTGGTTCAGTGATTTTGCCTTGTTTCTACACACTGTTTAATAGATTAACATCATACTTGGCAAAATGGGTTAGTTTGACAGTTCAAATGACCTCATAGAATTTGAGGTCACTCTGACATACATTTCATCATTCAGTAATTTTGCTTCATATTTTTAGTTGTATTTGGTATGTATTCATCTTATACCTGAGATAATGGTTCAGTCTGACACTGAAGATGGCCTGATACAGTGTTTCCCCCAGACTGAAAAAGGGGCAGGGTGCTGCTGAAAAAAGGGGCACTTTTAGCACGGCAAAGGGCATCTGGAGGGGCAATCGGCCTTCATCTAATAATTAATCGCAAAAGTATGACATTTCAGTGCAGTAAACTACCATTATGTTTAATATGTGTTGCAGTGTAATTCAGTAGTAGTGTAATTCAGCAGTACTGTTCATAGTGTTAGTGTGACCAGTCCATTGATGATTTGCTCAAAAAAAATATAAAAGAAATGTTGAATTGCTAAAAAAAAACACAACAATCTGGCATCCTCAAACCACCACTACCTCCCCATGTTTCCCACACCCTCAATATACACATCCAAAATTGCCCCTCGGATGATGGGTCTGATTCGTTTGAGTGATTTTGATCAAAGCTAATACTTGTTTACACTCAAATTCTGTCTATCTCAAAATCGAGTTTAATTCTACACTAGATGAACATACCTACCGTAAGACCTTTCTTGAGTAGTTACCTTTCAAATAAGGATCGCGTATCGTTGCATATCTGGGCCGGTAAATTTGTAAAATCGCAAATTACTGCATGGTGACAGCTGATGAGATGCTAAAGATCGCGGATTTCCCAAGGGGCTATGAATAAATTGACTGGTTCTCGTTCCACAGATAGCACGCCTGAATCGGCGGGAACTAGATAGAAAACCGCGGGAACTAATCTTAAAGTGAACAAACCGACTTTCATAAACAGAAATCGCCGGCACCTGTGACGATTTCATGAAAACATGTATGATCTGATCAGCTTGCGCAAGTTTAGCATGATCCGTATCTGGGATGACCGTACATTACATATCTGACATGTTTACTGAGAAATAGATATTGAACCATTGCATTGTCGTATGCGTATTAGGCCTCGCATTCTGTAGTAGCGCAACATGCAAAAAAAGAACTTTACCAGTATTGATGCGGCAAGCTGCACCCTTGTGGCGAATGTTTTACCCACCTGCCACACCCTCAACTAGGCCTGTGTCATTATCGGCGCGAGGCAAGCGAGTTTAATGGTGCTACATGTTAATTTCACAGTCGGAACAGGCTGGTCACTTAAACCAGAGTTTCTTTATTGCCCTGGTTACTATCGTCATGTCCGCAATGCAATTGTCACCTTTAAAGCCGGTAACCAGCATGTGTTTTCAGTAAGCGAAGTAATTTTCCGCTCCACTTAACACATGGCAGTCGGGGAACAGCGAGGTATTAATTACCACAGATTAATCACCGTGATTGGTGTATATTGATGAGCATGTCAGTTTTTACAGGTATAGGACTCAATGGAATCGAATTGCAATAGCAGCACGGGAAGAAGGACTGGTTACAGATAATTTTTCGCTTTTGACACGTTTTCGGGGCAGAAGGGCGGGACCGAAAAGGGGCAGGGCGCGGCGCCCCGCCATTCCGCTTTAGGGGAAACACTGTGATATATTTGTAGGTCTTCGTAACTGAAAGATTCAGGCATCCTTGAGGCGCACTTTGTTGTCTTCTGACAACTCTTGTTAAGTTTGTATTGCTAGGATGCAGGATGTAGGGACTAAGTGCTAGATATCTCATCTGGGACTAGCAGAAGCAGATAATTTTGGCACTGGCAGCGAGACTTTTGGCGACTTTTCTGGTTCAGCTGTGTTTTATGACAAAGCACTGCGAGATGAGATGTCACCTTCAGTGGTATTCCTGTGTTTTTATTGGTTCAAAGCTGATACAATTTTGAACATTACTAAGGTTAGAATGTGAATATTTACTGTTCTTGTAGCTTACATCTTTTAGGAATCATATAATGCCTTTTAGAAAATCTGCAGAGCTAACATCATCTAAATGTTTGTTTGTATATTTTCAGTTTGGAGACCATCATTCTCAGTGATAATAAACTTTCTAGTATCAGTTTTGATGAGACGCCTCCCACAGGAACCACCAAATATTTCCCCAGGCTTAAGTCTATTACAATTAATCATAACAGTATTGAAGAGGTAAAAATAGGCTCTACTATTATTACTTTGTCAGAGTGTCAGATTGGGTGTTGTTTTCTTTTTGGATAATTGGTATTTTCTGGTTATTCATATAGGTTCTTCCTTTCATCAAAACAGCCCAAAATCTACATGTGTGTTTCAAGACGGATCTAGGTTTTTGGGATTATTACTTTAGCAGAGTTGATATGGTGGATTTACTTGTTGGGAAAATGTTCCTGTCCAATAGCCACATAAATATAGTACCAATGCAAAATGAGCCGAGACACGAGAAAGCGAACAAAGTGATTGTGATCCCAGCGCAGACTGAGATCAGTCTGGGCATCCGCCCAGTCTGATCACAGTCTTCACTGTTCGCATGGCACTGGATGGATGCCCAGGCTGATCTGAGTATGCGCTGGGCGCATAGGCCACTTTGTTGGTTTTCATGTGTCACGGCTCAAATTATAAAAACCCATTATCTCTTTCACCAGAGAGAAGGCTTTGCTTCATTTTTGTTACTAGAAAATACACTACGACACATACATATTCCAAGAATATAAAAAAAAAAACTATATTTAGTTCACTGACTGATAACTTGGGCTAAGTTAGGTTTATGAAATATTTTCATGCATGTAACATCTTTATCCATGTATTGTAAAAATACCAAAAATTGGGATAACTAAAATAATTACCATAATTGTCCTAAAAAAGGGACTGTTTTGTTTTGCAATGTAGTAATGCACCCAAAAGAGCAGACAGAATTGCAGGGATCAAGCTAGAGGGAGAGGAGGAAGAAATAGTCTCCTTGCAGAATCAAACCTTTCTATTATGAGCTGTAGGAGTATGTCTAGAGAAAATGTGGAAAAACGTCTCCTTTAATCAGATCTTTAGCTTGATCCCCGGATGTCTTGCAGTGTAGACCCCAATTAGATGGCTCCTGAAGGAGCAATCTGAATTGGGTCTGCACTGTTTGCTTAGACTATTCTTACCCAATACTTAGAATTTTTATGGTAAATCTATTTCAGTGGAGCAGTATAAATGAACTTAACAAGTTGAAGTGTTTGGAAGAGTTTCGTATGAAATCCAACCCCCTGGTGAAGTCATGTACTGAAGAGACATTCCGACAATTACTGATCTCCAAGCTGCAATACCTCAAAACCTGCAACAGAACTGAGGTACTTTAACGAAAGGGAAAGGAGTTCAGCCTTTAATCCATTAATGTCAAATGGACTCTTCTTACATCGTAATTCAGACAGGTCCATTTCCAATATAAGGGTTGTCTGATTTGATTTTTTTTTCTTGTCAAACATTCCTGTATTCAAATCGAAGGGTGTAAGCCCTGATCGTATACCATGTTCTGATGTGTCTAATGTGGATTTATACTGACCCCCCAAGCCCCCTTTATTGGACTGCTAAGCATTAATGGGTTATATGACTTACCAGTTGCTAGTTGAGGTAGTTTAGGACTTTGGATGTCTGCCAACCTGAAATTGGGTCTATTTAGAAAATTTTCATCTTTTACCTTCAGCTTAAAATCTCTGCATGTATTTTCCATGACACCAGTATATGTACTGTAAAACCAGCTTCAACTCACATGCTTTCATGTAATATTTTTTAAGGATCTTTAAGATCCTCAAGAAGCTTAAAAATAGGATAGATTTCTGTCGTCTGCAAGTGAGTTCAGTCTAGATTTAAATCAAGAATGGTCTGATATGAAAAATGAAAGATTATACATGTAGGTGCAGTTCAGCTCAGTAAGAGGAAATCAAGACAGTATTTTACAATATTATAAACTTTCACATCATTTGAAATATCTGAAATAAGTATTGATTGGAAGATGTTACGGTTAATTACAAAGTTTTTGTCAAGAAGTCAAGAATATCACTAATCTGTAAAATGGGAACCAAACTAAGATTGCCTGTTGACCAATACTTGATCTCTAATTCAAGAATTTGCCTTTAAATTCCTGAGAATGGAGATCAACTCTTAAAGGAAAGTAATTGCATCAGGAGCAGATTCATTCCTGTAGGAGTAGACTGCATTTCAGTAGGATACTTCATTTAGGAAATCAAATGGGAATGCACGAAAAACATGCAAGTATATCTATAGACCTTGTGTGAATGTTGCTGTTTTTAAGGTATCAACACAGGAGAGAAAAGAATCGGAGATAGACTACCTAAAAAGATATGGAGCAGACTGGATCAAGAATGGTGGCTCTCAGGACCCTAGCAAGACTAACCCATCTCCAGAGTTTATAAAAGATCATCCTAGGTTTGAGGAACTTGTAAAATGTAGGTGAATCTCTTCTAACTATATGCACAGGGCACTATTTCTTGTTGCATTTTTTGTTTGAAAAATGTGAGAAGCTTTTGCGTTGCAAAATTTTCTCACATTTTGAAACAAAAAATATCAGTGTATTTTTGCAAAAGCTTTTCACATTTTTTAAACAAAAATATCAGTGTATTTGGTTACAAAATCAGGCTCATTAGGCTAACAATGCTTTGAACAACTGGGCCCAGCTGTTTATTTTCCTCGAGAGCTCTGTTTTTCTATCACCTCTGCTTAATGATCGGTTTGATATACTAAAGTGAAATATTCTTGAAAGGGTCAGAAAACACATATTAAAAGTTTGAATCTCAGTATGGACAAAAAGACAAGTTCTTATTTGCATGCTGATCTTGGTCTAGTTTGTTGCACAGTCTGAAGACTTTCTTGGCGGTTGTAAATAGGAATAGCTTACTTTTAGACCAGCATGTGTGACTGTAATTCGATAATGTAATTTTGTATTTTGCTTTGTTATCTATTCATTGGATCCATATTCTGCCCCCTACTTGAACATACTGACATTGCTTCTTATTTCAGTATGGGGTGCTCCGGAAGATGCCGAGCTACAGAAACAGCCTCACTCACTAAAGAGCAGCCTTATTAGTATCCTTTGTCAGATAGAGCGAGCATTGAATAATTAAGTGAAAGGGATACACTTTCAGGGGATGGATGGATGACTTGCACTTTTACATACTTTTAAACAGTATTTCAGTCATATCAGGATGATGGATGGGTGATAATGGAAGGCTGTGTGCAATGGAACCCCATTTACGATTGAAAAGTTTCCCACCTACAGGGAGGCTCGAACCCCGGCTGCTAGATCAGTAGGCCAGCACTACTTTCAGCAAAAGCAACTCGATCATCTTTATTTTCACCTCCTTTGGCAGTCAGGGTCAACTCTTTAAGGAAGGAATTTGCTTCTCTAGGGGCAAATTCTTTTGTTTAAGAGTACACCTGTTTTGGAAGGGAAAGTCCAAGCAAGCAAACAGGAAGCCACAAAAGATGTTCCCATCAAGACAAACGGTGGAAAATATGGAAGAGTATCAATATGTTAAAGGGAGGCATGCCACAAAAGAAAGCAGGCCAAATGGTATATTAACAGTGAAAATTCAAATCAACATCCACATTTTCTGAGACTGATGACTATGTTTCACAGTTTTGAATTCATGATTCTCGTAATGGATCATTGGACTGATAAAGGCAATTCATATTGTGCAAGTTTTCTTTTTCTCAAAGTTCCAGGAAAATGTAAGTTAGTTTTCTTTTTGCATTCCCAAAATTTATTCATAGTGCAGTCATTTCTCAGGACTCTTATAGCTTTAGATAAGCAAAGAGGATTCACTGTACTTCCAAAAACGGGTATCTGAATAATTATTACATTCTGAGGGAATTTGGGGAATAAAATCCTACACCTTGGTAAAGGTAAATGTTTCTCATAGCCTAATAGCCGTAGGGGCAGTGGGGGTTAGAGACCCACTGTATCTTGGGCACAGCTGATGAAAGGCGGAGCCCATCTCTCTCCTTTCGCTGCCTTGTCCTTCCCTAATTCGAAAAAGGTACCCATTTACTGCTGGGTTGACAGAGAGAGTTTTCCAGTCGTCGGATGGCGACGGTGAGCCGCAAACTCACGACCTTCCGGCGACTTTCTCACAATAACAGGGCCACTCTAACCACTTGGCTACCGCGCCTCTCTGTAAAAACTGTCCTCTTGTTAAAAAGTACCGTAATGTGCATATATATTGGAACACCTAAAAATAATGAATTTTCCATTTGGGACAAATGGAAAATTTAGTATTTTAGGTGTCCCAACACTTAAGCACATTAGGGGTACATTTCCTCCAGTATGGAAGAGCCTCTTCTGATAGAAAGTTGTTTGATTTCTTTTGATCCTGATGAGCTTTCGAATTAGCCTGCTAGGCAGTGGAGCTGCCAAGTTAAGTAGTGACATTTGTTTTTATTTACATAGAAATGAAAATGTTGAAATCATAAGAAATCTGTGTAACATGCTTTTTAAAATGGATTAACCTTCAGAGATATCTAGGTTTATCTTGATCTTTGTTTGTTGCACTTACTAAGGACTTTCTCAGCCCATGATCCAGGGGGTGGGCTTTGGGGTTCAGCCCCACCACCTTGGCCTGGTTAGATTAAACTATATGTTGTGACATCTCTGACACTAGAATCACCTCAGCGAGGTGATTCTAATGAGATATCACAACATATATTTCAAGGCAAAATGGACATTATCAAAAACTCTCATCAAATTGATCACTAATTATGTCATATATTTTCAAGCCCCAACTTCCTCCCACCTCCCAGTAACCCTCACACATATACATCTTGGCACCTCCCAGCCCCACCACTTATCCAGAGCCCCACCAGTACGTGGTGGTCTGGATCCGGGCCTGCTTTTTTGCTGATTGTCTGCTCAAATAAATTATGTGTCTTAACTGTTGCAAGGTGTGAAAATAACGTGTCCCTCCTTACCTGATAAGAAAGTTATGGAGAAGAAACTGCCAGGTGAGTGTGTATATTATTGATTGATTTTTGTTTGGAATAATGAAATTTATTTTCCCAGTACTGATTATAAGCTTATATGTAGGTTGTGCATATATGTTTCAGCTATGGTGTCAGTGCATATAACTGTTTGAACCTAGCTGTTGCAAGTTACAGTGTTTAACAGTAGATTGACTAAAGACTTTATACCTGTAAATGTATAAGATAAGGACCCTCTAATTTTAATGCACTTACAAATATAGTGTGAAGTCTTATTGGTTGTGTCAAAAATTTGTGACATTGCATGTATATCCTGCTACGTTGGCAGAAACCCAGTGTCAAATTTCACATTAACAGACATCTGAAAGTTGCTATGGATGCAAATAAGTACACATTGAAATGTGAAAACTTATATAAGAATGGGGATAACTGCCATCTGTGGAGGTAAATTGTCGGTTTTATTGTCACATTTTTTAGCTCACCTGCGCCAGAGGCTCCGGGGGAGCTTATAGTATGGTCAGGCTCCGTCGTCCGTCGTCGTCCGTCCGTCCACAATTTCAAACGACTTCTCCTCTGAAACCGCTGGGCCAATAATAACCAAATTTCATATAGAGCCTCCTGGGACCTTAGGAACAGAAAGTTGTCCAAACGGTCCTGGTCACATGACCAACATGGCCGCCATGCCCATATATGGTAAAAACCTAAAAAAATCTTCTTCTCCAGAACCAGTAGGCCCATGGCCTTGAAACTTGGTATGTAGCATCGGGTACGGGAGTACTACCAAGAATGTTCAAATTATGACTTTGGGTTGACCTTGACCTTTTTTACGGTAAGGTCAAATTTGCTTCCTTGTGCTTTTATATGGCAATATGCTAGAACATAAGATACCTTGGAAACTGTTGAAGATTTTGGGCTAAAAATTGGTATCTACAGTCATCTTAATGAGTACATGAAGATTTATGAGTACAAGAGGTCAAGGTCATTCTTTGACCTTTGACCTAGAACTCTCATATCTTGACAATTCCAAACAATCTCCTCAAAAGCCCCTGGGCCAATTGAAACCAAATTTCATATAGAGCCTCCAGGAGTTGAGGGAACAGAAACTTATTCATACGGTCCAGGTCACATGACCAACATGGCCGCCACGCCCATATATGGTAAAAACCTTTAAAAATCTTCTTCTCAAGAACCAATTGACCGATGGCCTTGAAACTTGGTATGTAGCTTTTGGTACCTGAGTACTGTCAAGATTGTTCAAATTATGACCATGGGTTGACCTTGATTTTTTTTTATGGCAAGGTCAAATATGGGAAAATGCTAGAACATAAGATTTCATGGAAAGTTTTGAAGAGATATGCCTAAGAATTGGTGTTTTACAGTTATCTTAATGAGTACATGAATATTTGTGAGTACAAGAGGTCAAGGTTATTCTTTGACCTTTGACCCAGAACTCTCATATTTTGACAATATCAAACGATTCCCTAAAAAAACTGGGCCAATTGTAACGAAAGTTCATATAGAGCCTCCAGGGATTGAGGGAATGAAAATTTGTTCAAACAGTCCAGGTCACATGACCAACATGGCCGCCAGGACCATATATGGTAAAAACCTTTAAAAATCTTCTTCTCCAGAACCAATTGACGGATGGCCTTGAAGCTTGGTATGTAGCATTGGGAATTCCAGTACTATCAAGATTGTTCAAAATAATGACCTTGGGTTGACCTTGACTATTTTACTGCAAGGTCAAATGTGGGAAAATGCTAGAACATAAGATTTCATGGAAAGTTTTGAAGATTTATGCCTAAAAATTGGTATCTACAGTCATCTTAATGAGTGCACGAAGATTCATGAGTACAAGAGGTCAAGGTCAATCTTTGACTTTTGGCCCAGAACTCTGTCATTTTGACAATACCAAACCATCTCCTCAAAAGCCCCTGGGCCAATTTTGAAACCAAATTTCATATAGAGTCTCCAGGGGGTTAAGGGAATGAAAATTTTTTCAAACGTCCAGGTCACATGACCAACATGTCCTCCGTGCCCATATATGGTTAAAACTTTAAAAATCTTTTTCACCAAAAGCAATTGACCGATGGCCTCAGAGTAACTTACCCTAGAGTACTGAGGCTGAATGGACCCAGGTGAGCTACAGGACCAATGGTCCTCTTGTTTATCTTGGTGATTTGTTGGTTTGATGGCCCCAGAATTGCTTTTCAAGCATTGCCATACAAAGAAAGTTGTGACCATAATACCAGTTTTTAAGATAGTTCTGAGATAATTTTTTCTTATTTCTCAACAAAAACATACGTTGTGACCTCTCATTAGAACTGCCTCACTGAGATGGTCAAACGAGGGGTCAAAACATATGGTTTTACAGAGAAGTATGGAAAATAATGCTTAAATTATCCCCATCTTATCTGGAGCAGTACTGTTGTAAGAAATATTCATAAATTTGGTCTATACTGTTCGCTTAAAAGTGTCTACCCAGATTTTTGAAAAGACATCAACTAGAGAGTGCAGATTAGGCTTGACTTGTCTTGCTGAATTTACAAGCCATAAAGATGCATCAATTTTATTTACTTTTCATTTGTAGGTACCATGACAATCCAGAAAGTGAAAGCTCTCATTAATAGACTTTACAAGTTAGACTCTGAAATAAACCTGTGCTACATTAGTCAAAAGGTATGTAACTGTAAGTTATATCAGTCACAAAGTATGTCACTCTGAGTTAAATCAGTTAAAAAGTGTCACTTTAAGCTACATCAGTCATTAGATAGGTCACCCTAAGCCATAACAGTTAAAAGGTACATGTGTGTCACTGTCTATTCTATTCTATCCCATAACCTTACTAGGTCGTTGGGGCACCACAGATGACTTCCAAACAGTCCCTTTCCATCTGTCCTGTTTTCAGCTGTCCTAGTTGAGCTGGCAAAATCCATCCCTGTCCACTCTTTAATATTGTCTTCCCACCTCCTCTTCTGTCTACTTCTTCTTTTTCCTTTCACTGTGCCCTGTAGAATCATCTTTGCTGTGTCACTGTAGATTGCATAAAGCAAAAGATATGTCACCTTGGTCTACATCAGTCAAAAGCTACCCTAAGCTGAATCTGTCATAAGTTACATGTATATCACTCTGATGTACCTTGACCAGAAGGTATTTCAGACTAAGCTACATTAGTCTGTCGGTAAGTCACTCTAAGCTATATCAGTCAAAAGATTGAGCATCAAAAGATATGACAGCCTGGGTGAAACAACATCTGTCTAAAATACGTCACCCTGAAGGTGCAAAGTCTTACTCATACAGTTGATCTCCATTGAGCAGGAAAGCAAAATAAGAGCAGAGCTACTTACTGTGAAAGTATACCCATTTACCTTAAATTGATGATGTTTAAATTGCCAAGGTGGTATTTGCAAAAGTACAGATGTTAAGATAACCTATACTTGAAATTTTAATTTTAAATCCTTTAATTGCAGGTGATTTCATACATATTTTTCACTGTATTTCCAACTTCATCATGTTGTACCAGCTGTATCAATAATGTTCAGTCCCAGTTTAGCTTTCAGTCTTGTTTTGTCGTTCTAGATGAAAGACCAGGAGATTGAACTAGATAATGACCAGCGGTTCCTGTCCTATTACTCCATAGAGCCAGGGGATGTCATTCAAGTCAAACTCTGAAACATTGTCATTTTAGAAAATATATGCTAGTCTTACAAGCTTATACAGCAAAGAATCAGGAATGGGAGCTCCTGTAAGGGGGATTCTGGATGATGATTCTGAGAATATTTGTTATTTCTTTATTAAAGCATATTGTGAGTGCCCATTAGAACTGCCTTACAAGGCAGTTCTAATGGTTAGTCACAATATGCTATTATGGAGAATCCTAAGAAATCCCAGAATTACAACTGAATATTTCCCTTATTTGTCGCTTGCAAGTCTGCAACAGCAGGCTTTGGTCAGACTGAAATTGTGCTTGCTGCCATGACCTATGTAGGTTATCTAATGCCATATTATAGCAGTGCTCCAGATAAGAAGAGGTTACAGGAATAATTTAGGGACAATTTTCCATGTTTCTCCAAAAATCATATGTTGTGACCCTTCATTAGAACCTTCTTGCCGAGACAGTTCTTTTGAAGGGTCACAACGTATGTTTCATTGAGAAGTAAGAAAAATTATCTCTGACTTATCCTCAAAACCCCACATTAGTATGGGCACTGTTACAGAATTTCTCATGCAGTATCGTGCATAAAAAGCTGCAGGTGCTTGGCAAGGAATTATGTGAAAAGCTGTATGAAAAATATATCACTGTGTGAGATATTCAAACCTCAGATTTGCAAGTTTTTGGTAGCTAAACCAAGGTTTGAGAGATGCCAAAAGTATTGATGCAGGTTGTGTTTTTTCCACTGAACCTAATTATGGTATGTAGTGCAATTTTGTTATAGAGTACCTCACCAAAGTAGTCAGCCATGGGTTTTGAGGTGTTTAACATTTATTGTGACCCTTGCTCAATATTAATGACCTACATGAACATTGCTTTAGAGCCACCATAGATATGTTAAACGCCTGTAAATAAGTGGTGAATATTATTCTTACTCACATTTCCAATTCATTAATAAGAGGATAAAACATCCTTTTCTTCCGAGTGCATTAACATGTTGCAGCCCGAACCGCGCAGCGGTGAGGGCTGCAACATGTTAATACATGAGGGCTTGGGCAAACGTTGAAACACAGAAAAAGAATTTTTTATTGTCATTGTTATATACCTTCTGATGGATGCCATCTTGATTCAGGAGCTCTGCAGTTGACACAAAAGCGGGCTTTAATGGTGTTTAAGCCCTGGCGCATCCGTGTTTTAACAGTGTTGAAACCCTGTGTCAGTGATTCTGTCACATTGGGACATAAAAATAGAAGGAAACCAACATAAAATGCTGTCAATTACAACACGGCTGTTTTCTATACTAAAGTCTCATTAGGTATATAACAATGAATATTTTTTCATATCATCAATGTCATTTCTTTATAGCATATACCAGATCATGACAAGTACATTTTACTGTCAGTCAAGTGTCACAGTAAAGATTTTATCATGCATCTGCAGCAAAATTCCACCCGATAACAGGGGTATGATAACATAGTGTGATATCATGTCACTTTAGAACTGAGCTTGAGTTAATGATATCAAGCAAGGCCTTTAGAAGCGATCTCTGAAGCCAATTGGCTTCATATTGATGCTAGCTGTGCAATGTTCATCTGGTTAAATGGTGCTCATTGAAAAAATCCAGCCAAAACAACAACAAAAAATAAAACAAGACAAAAAAATTAAAAGAAATGGAGTCACCCAAATGATAAGGATGGACAAGTCTACTGGTGAAAAAAAGGGGTCAAAACTCACTGTAGAGCACTTACACTGTTCCTGGCATTGGTGCTGGCATGGGCATCTTCAGATTCTGTTAAAGCTTGGGCTTAAGATTTTTTTGCATTGGAGAACTGCATGTTTGTTGGGGCTATCCTGCCTACTGAAGACCTTGATTCTACGTTTCTGAACAGAACATATAAGGCATTTCTAGACTTCCCTGTAACTCTAATGCAATCTGTTTACGGCTGTTCCTTGAAGTTGGAAAAGTATCAAATATAAACCCCAAAAGATGCACCCTATGCCATAGAATGTAAAAAGTTCGTACCACACCAGTTATGATGTATGCCAGTCCATTTTGTGAGCAGCGTTTCAAACACTCAATGCCAGTCTGATCATCAGACTGGCACTGGGTGTATAAAGGATTGCTCTTTAAATGAAGTATACTGATCATATCATGACTGGACAGAAGCAGATCTGTTTGCATTCCAATGTAAAGGGTAAGTTTTTACAGATTCAAACCCATACACATAATTTTAAACAATTTGTATTTTGAAGCTAAATCATCAAGTTCATCCATTGAGCTCATCTGTGATATGTTAGCTAGTGCTTGATTAAAATGTTTTATGTACTGAAACACATTTTGTAATATGACTATAGAAAGAAAATTGAAGTTATTTTGTGTTATACCGTCCTTCATACACATATGAATACCATATTTTAGGAGTAAGTTGGAGATATTTCCCTTTCAAAAAAGTCCCAAAAATCTAGATCCCCTTATAATTTTTTGGATTGTTTTTGAAGAGAAAAGGCCATCTTATAGCAGAATTTCATAAGACTGATTTAGATATTTGGGGTCATTCAAGAGAGGGGAAAAACACCATTTTATAGCCAAATAAATATGAGCCGCGACACAAGAAAACCAACAATGTGGTTTTGCGCCCCTTGCAGACTCAGATCAGCCTGGTCATTCATCCAGTCTGATCAGAGTCTTCCTTAATCGCTTAAAAGGTAGCTAAGGGTCTAAGCTACCACTACGCGGACAGTGAAGATTCTGATCAGACTGGGCGGATGCCCAGGCTGATCTGAGTCTGCGCTGGGCGCACAACCACATTGTTGGTTTTGTCGCGTCGCGGCTCATATGGTAATAAAAATTTGTCTAGTCAGCATATCATTTTAGAGTGTCTTGTTCAAGAAAGAAACGTGAATATAATAAGCCATAGTTCATCCATCCATACATCTTTGAGAATCGAAGGGAAGTCCACTGCTGGAATCAGACCAGGATCCTACAATACAGAGGCACTTCAACTGTTAGAGCCGTATCAAGGCGTGGAATGAATTGGGTGTTTTGTAGTTTTCTTATTGTCTATTTTTTTTTGCATGGATGTTTTATATGTATAGCCTGGTACAAAATGTGAAGACTAACTTTTCAGTGGACTACACATGAACATATCAATGCAAAGAAAAAAGAAAAAGATTTTTTGCCCTTGTAGACCACTCACAGCCTCTGGAATCATACCTATCATGACCATTTTGGTAGTTGGGACCAGGGCCCAGATGTTCAAAACTAACAACATAATTAGATATTATACTATTATTGATCTTTGTTGAGGTCAATATGCAGTTTTATTGACCTGCAAACAACATATTGACCAACGCAAAGTGTAGGTCAATATGTTGTTTGCAGGTCATTAAAACTGCATATTTACCGAATGGAAATTCTAAACGCAGTTTCCTTTTATAACTATTACAGTACTACATGGTCTCATAATAATTCTTGCAACTATATGCCATAAACACTGATTTACATGCAACGTTAAGTCACGAAAACATAAATGACGTCAGCGGAAAAGTAATATTCACTAAATGGCTGATGAATATCGCAAAATATTGACCAGCATGAGATTTCAAATAAGCCAATGAAATTGTGAGTTACGTCCTGGTCATATAATAAAAGATGTTACATTTCATTCAATAACACTGCCATTTTTGAGAAAGAAAATGTGAGGAACTTTTGCTAAAGCTCCTACCATTTTTGCAGCTAAAATCATTAGCATATATGATTATATGTGTACTAGAAAGCTCAACAATCCTTGACAAATGACTTTGTTAAGCTAACTATACTTTGAACAACTGGGTCAGGTCTCATTATTTTGGTCACATTTAACCAATACATTAAAAGAATAATGGAAATGGTGAAGATAAACAAAACCATAACTGAGGAAATAAGTAATTAAACATATCGTCATTGCAATTAGGTAGGGTCTGTATCATCTAGCGAACAACTGCCAAACCGTCCCCCTATTTGCTAGCCTTATGGGTCAATATAGGTAGATGATGCTATCCATATGAACAGACTCAAAGTTGACCATGACTAGCCATATGGCTAGCCACTACCTTTGCCAAATTTGGCGCCAATTCAAGTTTATGAGATATGACTTGTATTTAAGCTTCTGTAAAGTGCAGGCCTTTCTAAATTCAACGCATGCACTAAATTACTCCAGGTCACTTCTCACTTAACTAGGTCACAGTGACCTACTTTCCTGATAAATCAACACCATGTCAGGTTTATGTATCCTGTATCTCAGCTGCTAAAAGCCTCAACCATTTAAAATTTGATCGGTGCGTAAGCTAAACTGCTCAAGATCACCTCCAACTAAAGAAGGTCTCAGTTGCCTACTTTCATCAAGCAAAAAGACCATAATGTCCTGAATCACTCCCAAAAGGATCCAGCTAATACAGGACTAGTGAGGAACATTTCAGGAATAGATTGTCAATATAACTGCAATGCTAAAGCTGCAGTAAGAGCCAATTTTCAATTTCCTTTAAGTTGCCATAGAACCAAAGTGCCGGAGCAACTGGAAGATAAAACCAGTGCTCCAGATAAGAAGGGGTAACAGGGATAATTTAGGGATAATTTTCCATATTTTTCCATAAAAGCATATATTGTGACCCATCATTAGAACCGTCTCGGCGAGACGGTTCTTATGAGGGGTCACAACATATGTTTTCGTTGATAAATAAGAAGAATTATCTTAGAATTATCCTCAATACCCCCTCTTATCTGGAGTTCTGTAAAACTGTACTTTTGTAGAGGCTTAGGTGAAATTTTTTTTTCTGTAAAATTTCAGCTTTACTAGCTCATTGCTACTGAGGACTTGATTTTTGAACATGTTGCTGACTTTAGCATTTGGTTGCTTTAGCAATTAAACCAATGATGCAGTTGGTACAAAAAACCTGTGTCTGACTGAGGGCTACCTAAGGAACAGTGTAAAAGATTGTCATGATACGTTCAATGCTACGGCAACAAGAGCCAATTTTTTTTTTTAATTTTAGTCATTGAAAGCCAGTGATAGCATTTAGGATGCCATAGTAACCAAATTACAATTTAGCTGCTTGTTTGAAAAAATGAGTCTTTTAAAAGAGGATTAATCAGAAAACATTTCTGCATTATTTTAGCTTTTCCAACCTTATGTCTATTTAAGAGTTGATTTGATTTTTATCATTTTGCCATTTTCAGCATTTTGGTTGCCAAGCCAGGAATGGAGTTGGCATAAAAACAAACATTTGAGCCGGGCTGCGTAGCGCAGTCGGTAGGGCGTCTGACTCAAGAGCCAGAGGTCCCGGGTTTGATATCTGGTCCGGCCACAAACTTTTGTTTCTCCTTCCGCTGATTCAAGAAGATCGAGCTGTAAGCAAAACTAAAGAACAGTATTTATGAACTCATAAAGAATTTCTAAATAGCTTTTAGCTATCCAGCCTAATGGCTACTGATAAGTTCATTTTTGAAATTTTGCCTTTTTCTGCATTTCAGTTGCTATGGCAACCAAGCCAATTTAGCAGTTAGCACAAAAACTGTATGTCTGACAGAGCACTACCTAGAGATCATTTCTGTATAAACTTTATCGTGTCTGCAATGCAGCAAAAAGAGCAGAGAAAGAGCCATTTTATCAATTTTCTATTTGGTTAATTGCAACTTAAGTTTCTATAGCCCCAAAGTACAGGGGAAATTGGCATAAAAGAAAAAAAAAAACAATTAACCCCATTCCTATAGATGCTACATTATGAAATTTGACACAGGACCTTATGGTTTCAGACCAGATTGCATATGAAAATTTTCAAGACAGACAATGGACAACTACCTACACTTTAAGCTTCTCCTTGACAGCTCAGGGAAGTTAAAAATCGACACCACGTCAAGTCTTGTGTCATAGCTTCTTTAAGCTTCAGGCTTTTCGATGCACCAGACTGTGCCAGAATCAGAATCAGAATTGTTTACTGGTGATACGTCCAAGGACAATCATTCACCAGGACCTTTGAATCAGGGATGCTAGTCCCTAGCCCTTATAAGAGAAGTAAACTTATTAACTGAATCATCTGCACCCTCAGCAGCAGAAATAAGTGAATCTTCCAGGGAGTTCCAATCTCTAATCGTCTGGGGGAAGAAACTGGCCTTGTAAATGTCAGTCCCAGCCAATGGGGTTTGAAATGTCAGGGAATGATGATTCCTGGTACGCCTATTTGGGGGAACAAGGTCATTTATGGGTATGCTGGCTGCACCCCTCAGACCTTTGTAAAGCATTATGAGTCTACTATCTTTCCTTCTCTACAGCTGTCCTACATAAAGAGATTATAGTGACCTTCTCCGAAATCAACACGAGTTCAAGTTTTAGAGGTCTGCCAGTAAGTGAGGTTCCTTGCTGAATATGGTGGCTAGTGTTAGCACATGGGCAGCAACAACGACACGACAGTCATGTAAACAGCCACGACAGCTATACAAATAGTCCCTCAAAAAGAGAAGAGATAAGAGAAAACAGTTGCTCCTGCATAAACTTGATCTGTTCGGTATTCCAAACAGTTAAAAGGCACGACAAACTGTGGAACATGAAGAGCTCACAAAGAGAATCATTATAATTAATTACACATAACAAAACAACTGAATAGTGGATAAGCTGACGCCTTTTTTTCCGCCGGTTTACAAAGTGCATGTGCTTATATTCGGATGGTTCTAGTATTCGTTCATAATACATCCTTTACCCTCATACTGCTATGCCCTCTATCGATCACTGGGAGCAAGTGTACTGAGTATACTTCAGGTTTGCAGGCAGAAAGCATATTATTTTACTACTCTAGGGCTCATAGTGGCTTCTTCCTATTGCCCTAGCCGGAGTGGGGATAAGCATGTAAATACAGACTGAAATTGTTGAATCAGAAGCCAAAAGCTTCTGGGAATACTTTCTTCCTTCTTTCTTTTCTTTTAGTGGTACTCTTACTCTTATTTTGAAATTCATGTGACATACATATTTAGTTATTTATTCATTTTTATATAGATCTACATATCCTACATTAGTCTGTAATATTCTTCTTCCTGCCTATATTCTCTTTATTTTCATCTTTTCCTAGCGTTACCACCCCGAAGTCAAACCCGTTGAGTAACAGTCAATTGTGACGGTTCAACGTATAGATGTAGATGTAGAGGGTTAGCCTTTTTACATTATCACTGTGCAATGTGTTGTCTGCAGTATCTTTCAGTAACAATATACCCTGATCGTCCTGCCTGCTATTTTTGATAAGAGAGAAGAGCTATGAATTAACAGATTAAACCCGAATTTCTATTGTCCCGCACCGAGCCCACCCCAAGTAGTTCAAGGTAGTTCGTGGCATGGTTGCCATACAGGTTCCATCAAACTTCCAGCAGCCCACCAGATATACTAGTCTCATGCATCCTCTTTCTTAAAGACAGATCCATGCATCTGTCTGTTATGAGGCCAAAAAAACCCCAAAAAGTCTCTTTGTTTCCGGTTACCCAACCAACCCCTTTGATTTTGGGGCCTACTCAAACTTTTATATGGCCTTATTACGGATCATTTCTGGCCGATACGGAACAATTATAAATTTTATCGGTATCCGGTACAGATGCTTTCAAGCCGTTACGGTTCATTTTTTTCGGTAAACCGTACCACCTGGGTGAGTTCTCATAGACGCTTGCATTGTAATATCATCAAGGTGACTTAGCTTCCGTATGCGCCGCAGTCATCGAGAAGCCGACTGGTTTTAAATATTTTACTCCTGAATTAGTCTGTCCAATGTATTGAAAATAGATGGATTGTAAACCAGTCGTTTTAAAACTGAAAGTATCGAGTAATGACAAGCAGGCCTCAACTCTACGACTTTTGAGCCTGAAGACAAATCTGCAGAAAACTGTTGCTGCAATTACGAGGTTTTAAATGCTATTATCACAGCTGCCGTTAGCACCGCACATAGAGAGGGAACGTACTGATGGGTAGAAATTTGCAGTTCAAATCCAATGTGATTCGCATTCAGCCGATTTCGTACCACCAATATACCATCGTAAAATTGGCGTTTTTACACAAAGACATGAGGCATAGAACATGTTTGGTAAACTTGAAGTGTCTGCTGAAAAAGGTTCCAATCAAAGGCATTCTTGATCATGTCTAACACAATTGTTGGGGCATACTCAAGAGCTTTCAAAGCCTCACACAGATAACACACCAATGTCTAAAATGGCTACAGAAATCAACTGACATATCTGTGGACTTCTTTAGTCTTGATGTATCTTGGTTTCTATTCAGATACTTTAGATCATATTTAAAGGCTTTAGTTTGTGTTACTATTTAGGAGAGACCTTATTTCATGTGTGTTATTCAGATGCATAGCAGTATGACAGCATAGTGAAATGTTCTTCTGATAAAATAAATCAAAGTTTCACATTACATCAGTTTCAGTTTGAGTCTCACCAGATTTTGATTTGGTATTTTTGCGTATATAACAGAGCTCTAGATAAGAGGGCGTATTTGATGATAATTAAGGATAATTTTTCTTATTTCTCTCGAAACCATATGTTGTGACCCCTCATCTGAACCGTCTCGTCGAGACGGTTCAGATGAGGGGTCACAACATATGTTTTTATGCAGAATTAACAAAAATTATCCCTAATTATCACCAAATACGCCCTCTTATCTAGAGCTCTGTATAAAAGAATATATTTTCAAACAGTGACAGCAGAAACAGTATTTTAGAAAGAAAAGTCACAGAAAATACTGTTAAAATTGAATCTGTTTACATGTTACTTCCATCCATTCAGTGCAAATACTGAGGCAGAATCGTGGATACTGATCCAAGAAACTTTGGACCAGTATGGTGCTGATTGAAAAGAAAATTATCTGGAGCACTGGAAACAAGACATTTTTTTCTTTTGGCCTTATCAATACACGTTCATTCCCATGACTATTGTTCTTTGGAACAGATTAACAGCTGATCTCGTCCAGGTGTCAGATCTTGACTCCTTTAAATTAGGAGTCAGTAAGATCATTCATGCCGTTCCTTCAGTACATATACTGTTTTTATCCTGATTTTAAACTCTTCTTACTAATATTAACTCTATCATTTATTCACCTTACTATTAAACTTTTTATTCTGCACTATCTCTTACTAACACACCGTGCGTGGTCACAAAATCCAAATAATACTCGCGAGAGGGTTTATAGATAGATAGATAGATATAGATATAGATATAGATATAGATAGCTAGATAGATAGATAGATAGATAGATAGATAGATCAAGTGGTAATTCTTTTAAGAAAAAATTGAGTCACGCCTTGTGGACAAAGTGACTCGAGAACCTTGTAGTGAGATGCACCTGTTGGGTCGAACTGCAATAGATAGATAGATACCACAAGTGGTAATTCTTTTAAGAAAAAATTGAGTCGCGCCTTGTGGACAAAGTGACTCGAGAACCTTGTAGTGAGATGCACCTGTTGGGTCGAACTGCAAGGTATGCTTCTTTAAATCTTTTCTCTTTATCCCATAAGTTGCTTCTCACTGGCACATCTCACATACTACTTCAGAAAGCTGCTCCACATGAAGCATTGATATTGTCCTAACTTAAGTCATTCCATAGGGATATCACTCTAGATTTGATCTCTTATGCGTTATGAGGGTAACACAGCATCTCCCCCAAACAGTTTCATGAAATTGTTTGTTACAGAATAAAATATTAGAACAGGTTCAGTTCGCCAAATACTTACATACCTATTCTGTTCTCTATTCTGTCCTATCCCATGACCTTACAAGGTCATTTGAGGCATCACAGATGACTTTCAAATGATCCCTTTCCACCTTATCCTGTTTTCAGCTGCCCTTAGGCTAGTTGTGCTGGCAAAGTCCATTCCTGTCCACTCTTCAATATTGTCTTCCCACCTCTTCTTCTGTCCACCTCTTCTTTTTCCTTTCACTGTGTCCTGTAGAATCGTCTTTGCTAAACCAAAAGACCTTGAGATATTGCCAAACCACCTCAGTTTCTGTTTCTTGACCAGGGTCAGGAGTTCAGCATACTCTCCAATAGCTGTTTGGATCTTTCTGCGAACCTCCTCAATGGTTATATGGTCCTTGTACAAAATGTTCAGTAACCTTTATTAGCATCTCATCTCAAAGGCCTGCCTTCTTTTCTCTAACTTTGCTGTCAAAGTCCATGATTCACAGTCTTACAAAAATATGGAAGTGACAAGGGAGCGCATTAGTTTCACCTTTGATCCAAGAGATATGTTGTTATCTCCAGACCTGTTTACGACTACGATTTTGGCGTAGTTTCTATGCTTTTTTGCTTAAAAATACGCTCTACGTTTTAACCATCTGAAACTACGCAGGATTGCAAATCCAGTTTTTCAGTCCTTTTCCTGTGATTTTGGACCATATTTAGGCGTTTAGGCCCCTAATTAAAGCGTCTATTCATCACTGATTATTCTGGTCAGCTGTGCATTTTAGCATGAACAAACAATCAAATTATGTCAGGCTGAAACTGTCAATCAACAACCATCAAGAGAAGTTAAACAATGGCAATATTAGTCATGGTCTATAGATTTTATTGAGTGCTGTCTTGGGATGCTGACCAGTCTCCAGCAGACTGATTTCAATTCGCCTGAGAGCAGCTCCTTTCAACATCACCATCATACAGATTTATGCACCAACATCTGGACATGACGACAATGAGGTAGAACACTTCTACCAGCAACTCCAGGAAATCATAGACCAAACACCCAAGAAGGACATTCTGGTTGTACAAGGGGATTGGAATGCTAAGGTTGGAAAGGATGCACAGGCAGACTGGGAAAACGTTTGTGGACCCTACTGCAATGACGAGACAAATGAGAGAGGTCTCAGACTTCTAGAGTTTGCAACCTGTAACAGCCTAGCACTGACAAACACCCTTGGCCCTCACAAACCATCAAGGAGATGGACATGGCACAGCCCAGATGGGAAACACCACAATCAGATTGATTACATCTTGGTGAGGAAGCGCTTCCGATCAGGAGTCAACATCCATAGGACAAGGAGTTTTCCTGGAGCAGACACAGGAAGTGACCATGACATGGTCATGATGACCTTCCGAGTTCGTCTGAAGAAGGCTAGAAAGCCAACCCAGCCAAGACTGAAGTTTGATCTTGAGAAGCTAAGGGACCCAGAGGTGGCATGCACTTTTCAAGCAACAATAGGTGGAAAATTTGCACCACTCATTGGTCTGAGGGATGATGACATGGACATAGATACCATGATTACCACCTACAATACAGTAGTGACTGATGCAGCCAGTGAGATACTTGGGAAGGAACGTCGCAGGAAAAAGCCATGGGTCACTAGAGATGTTCTCGACCTCTGTGATGAGAGGAGAAATTTGAAGAAGAAGAGGTATGAAGCAGGAGGAGCAGAAGAATACAAGGAAGCAAACAAGAGGATTCAGAAGGCAGTGAAGAAAGCGAAGGAGGACTGGATAGCTAGTCAGTGCGAGGAGATCGAAACTTGCCTGAACAAAAACAACAGCAAGAAAGCATACCAGCTGGTGAAGGATCTAACTTCAGAGAAACAGAGTAGATCCACAGCTATCCAGGACAAGTCTGGGAAATGCCTTACAGAAGAACAAGAGATTCTCAGCAGATGGACAGAATATTGCTCAGAATTATACAACCATAAGACTGATGGTGACAATACGGTTCTGGACTGCAGTCAGCCCCCAGATGAAGATCAACAACCAATCCTTCGTGAGGAAGTTGAGATTGCAGTAGCAGCACTGAAGAAGGGAAAATCTGCAGGAGTTGATAATATACCAGCAGAACTTGTTCAAGCTGGAGGGGAGACCATGATTGATGTTTTAACAGATATCTGTAACAGGATCTGGAGAACAGGAGAATGGCCTACCCCATGGACTCAGTCGCTGATTATTACTCTCCCTAAAAAGGGCAACCTACAGCTCTGCCAGAACTACAGAACCATCAGCCTCATCAGTCATTCAAGCAAAGTCATGCTGAAGGTTATCTTGAACAGGCTTAAGCCACAAGCCGAAGAGATAATCGCTGAGGAACAGGCTGGGTTCCGAGCAGGAAGGAGCACCACAGAACAGATCTTCAACCTTAGAATCCTGTGTGAAAAGTATCTCCAACATCAGCAGAATCTGTACCATGTCTTCATTGATTTCAAAAAAGCCTTTGACAGGGTATGGCATGCAGCCTTATGGGCCACCATGAGGAAGTACAATATCAATGCAAACCTAGTTCGCACCATTGAGCAGCTATACGACAAGGCTACAAGTGCAGTCCTGGTAAATGGCAGCACAGGAGAATGGTTCAGAACAACAGTTGGAGTAAGACAAGGATGTCTTCTGTCACCCACCCTCTTCAACATTTTTCTCGAACGGATCATGTCCGATGCTCTGGAAGAACATGACGGAAAGGTTAGCATAGGCGGCAGAAATATTACCAACCTGCGGTTTGCCGATGACATAGACGCTCTTGCTGAGGAAGAGCAGGAACTAGAAGCTCTAGTTGAAAGTCTCGACCAGACCTGCACAAGGTATAAGATGGAGATCAGTGCTGAGAAGACCAAACTGATGACAAACAGCGCAGATGGCATCCAGACGGAGATCAAGGTAAAGGGGCAGAAGCTGGGTACTATAAGCAGCTTCAAATACCTTGGAGCAGTTGTCTCAGATGATGGCTCAAAACAGGAGGTTCTCTCAAGGATAGCACAAGCCACTTCAGCTCTTGCCAAGCTGAAACCAATTTGGAGAGATAACAACATATCTCTTGGATCAAAGGTGACACTTATGCGCTCCCTTGTCATTTCCATATTTCTGTATGCCTGTGAATCATGGACCTTGACAGCAGAGTTAGAGAAAAGAACGCAGGCCTTTGAGATGAGATGCTACCGAAGGTTACTGAACATTTCGTACAAGGACCATATAACCAATGAGGAGGTTCGCATGAAGATCCAAGCAGCCATTGGAGAATATGATGAACTCCTGACGCTGGTCAAGAAACGGAAACTAAGGTGGTTTGGCCACGTCTCAAGGTCTTCTGGTTTAGCAAAGACAATTCTTCAGGGCACAGTGAAAGGAAAAAGAAGAAGAGGTAGACAGAAGAAGAGGTGGGAAGACAATATCAAGGAGTGGACTGGAATGGATTTTGCCAGCTCAACTAGGGCAGCTGAAGACAGGACAAGGTGGAAAGGGATTGTTTTGAAGTCAGCTGTGGTGCCCCAACGACCTAGTAAGGTTATGGGATAGAATAGAATAGAATAGATTTTATATCATCATATCAAACTGTTTTTGTCAGCTACACTGTATTGTCATGTGTTTCGCGATTAAAAGTTGATCAAATAATTAACAGATTTACTTGGTTAAGGCTGCAATCATTAAGGATGTATAATTTATCCTGTGAAAATAAAATCATCTACTGACAGTGATCATTGAGGTACACCTCATTACTGTCTATTAGGATAGAAAAGAGTGGAACTATGAATGCAGGCCCTTGCCAAAGATGAGTCAGTGCCATCCTCAGCTATTTTCCTCATTTCTGCTTTACCCACACCTATAAAAGACTTGATTTTCAAAAGAGAGAAACAAACTAAGCTAGAAACCACTATGTCATTTTTTATAACAAATTCAAAATAGCCCCTACTACCCATCCCCAACCCCCTACCCCCCTGAGCCCTCCAACCACCACATGCTAAGACAACACATAAGTACTCCAAAATACGCTCAGCTGCCTTCTTGAATACACATGGCAAAGTCTGAGAGTAAACAGGTCTGTATCTCTCCAAATTGGCTTCAGCTTTGTAAGAGCTGAAAGTGGCTTGTGCAATCCTTGAGAGAACCTCCTGTATAGAGCAATCATCTGAGACAACTGCTCAAAGGTATAAGGTATTTGAAGCTTGTTATGGTATCCAGCTTCTGCCCTTTTACCTTGATCTCCCTTTTGATGCCATTGGCGCTGTTTGTCATAAGTTTGGTCTTCTCAGAACTGATCTCCAACTTATACCATGTGCAGGTTTTGTCGAGACTTTCAACTAGGGCTTCTAGTTCCTGCTCTTCCTCCATTAGAGCATCTATGGTCTATAGCATTAGCAAACCGCAGATTGGTAATTTCTGCCACCTATGCTAACCTTCCCAGCATGATCTTCCAGAGCATCAGACATGTTGAAGAGGGTGGGTGACAGAAAACATCCTTGCCTTACTCCAGCTGTTGTTCCGAACCATTCTCCTGCGTTGCCATTCATCAGGACTGCACTTGTAGCCTTCTGGTAGAGCTGCTCAGTGGTGTGAACTAGATTCGCACTGATATTGTACTTCAGCATGGTGGCCCATAACGCTGCATGCCAGACCCTGTCAGAGGCTTTTTTGAAATCAATGAAGACATGGTACAGATTTTGCTGATGTTGGAAATACTTTTCACACAGGATTCTAAGGTTGAAGATCTGTTCTGTGGTGCTCCTGCCAGCTCTGAACCCAGCCTGTTCTTCGGCGATTATCCCTTCAGCTTGAGCTTTAAGCCTGTTCAAGATGGCTTTTAGCATGACTTTGCTTAAATGACTGATGAGGCTGATGGTTCTGTAGTTCTGGCAAAGCTGTAGGTTGCCCTTTTTAGAGAGTGTAATAATCAGCGACTGAGTCCATGGTAGGCCATTCTCCTCTTCTCCAGATCCTATTACAGATCTCTGTTAAAACATCAATCATGGTCTCCCCACCAGCTTGAAGAAGTTCTGCTGGTATATTATCAACTCGTATATTATCAACTCTGGCAGACTTCCCATTCTTCAGTGCTGCTACTGCAATCTCAACTTCCTCACGAAGGATCAGCTGTATATAGATCTTCTGGGGGCTTAAATGACTTACCTATCACTTACTTTTACAGATAACCTTGAGTATGTAGGTCAGCACATATCTGAAATTTTGTCCAAAACAACACAAACCCTTGGATTTCTTCGCCTGTGCATGTAAAGTGCTTGTGTGCCCAAAACTGGAATATGCGGCACCAGTTTGAAACCCATGCACCAAAACTCACTTTTGCCAGATTGAGAAGGTGCAGAGGACTGCAGCCTGTTGGACTTGCAGGCGTTGGCGACAAGTTATGTCGTGAAATTCTTGATGAGTTGCAGTGCCCAACACTGGAAGCGTGACTGGAGCAGTCTTCCTTAACCTTCATTTACATAACTCAACTCCAGTCAGATTGAAAAGGTGCAAAAGACAACATTTTGAGGGAGCACAAAACTAACTGCCAGTTTGTGCATATCAGTTTCAGCTGTGGTTGCCATGGCAACTGGATTACTAAATGCTGATATTGATAAAGTAATGGGATTATCTCATGTTCTGTTGTGTAAGTTTGTTACATAGTGTTGTCATTTTTCTGCTGCAAGTCAGGCAAAGACTAACATCTCGCCCAGTGGTATTAATATTCTATTATCCTCAACATTGCAAGAATTATAAGGGTGGTGTACGAATTCCTGGATCGACCCTCATATATTGTGTCCTCCTAATTAGAATTAATTGGAATTACCTCAACTACACAGTTTTAATAGAGGTAACAACATATGATTTGATAGAGAAATAAGAATTATCTGTTACTCCTAATCCAAATTACTGTAAACTTAAATTTTGGGTAACCTAAAACAGTTGACTTTCCAGATGGGACAAATAGAAAATAAACCATTTTAGGTGTCCCTGTACTTAATCAGTAATCACATTACAAGTAGCTGTGCATACTTTTAAGGACAAAAGTTCTGCACAGATGTTAATTTAACATTCGTGCAAAACTTTTGTCCATAAGTATATTTTGACTTGGAGATTATGAAAGTGGTTATTGCACTACTTTACTTGTGACCTGTGTCAGTGTAAACAGTCCCTGATAATGAACTTGATGACAAAAGTTAGATTATGGATGATGGTTGATACCCATCTTCTACCCTGACATAAATTTGGTCAAGAAATAATTGGATCATTCTTGAAGTCTGGCATTTAGTTTTGAACCATCCTGGATGGTTCAAAACTAAATGCCAGACTTCAAGAAAAGGGTATTCAGGCATGCAAACAGGGAAAAATCAAATCAGCCTGAGCTTTGCAGTATCAGAGTAAAGCTATCAGTTAGTTTTAGTTGATGCACACAGGCTGACTGGAGACTAATGTTCACACATGCCTGAAGATGCTTTTTCTCATGTGGTGGCAGGTATGGATATTTATGGATAATGGAGACTGGTTCTAATGATAATTATCTGCTTGTTACTCAATGAGATCATATCACAGGTGGTAGTATCATGCCTGTATCCAGGCCATCCTTAAAAATATGTTCATTTCTTTTCATTTGACTCAGAATATTTGACAGGTATGTAATTATGCATTTTTATTCCACCGTCACAAAGGGGGGGGGAGGGGGGGGGCATATTGTTTTGCCCTTGTCATTACATCTGCACACACGTATGTACATCACACTTTGTAGTACTGTTTGTGTCTCTGCAACTCCTCTTACAGTATTTGATGCAGGGATTTGAAACTTGCATCACAGTTCAGACATGCATTGAACATGTGCATAATGGAAACAGAATTTTGATCCAGGTCATTATTGCAGAATTATGTCCCCTTAAATGGCATATATATTTTGACCATATTTCACACTTTGCAGTACAGCTTGTGTCTCAGGGACTCCTCCTACAGTATTTGAATAAAGAATTTGAAACTTGCAACACAGTTCAGACATGCTTGAACATGTGCATTAAAGGAAACGGAAATTTGATCCCAGTCAATTTTGCAGAATTATGTCCCCTTAAATGACACATATTTTGACTATTTCACACTTTATAGTAGTGTTCATATCTCCCCAACCCCTCCTACAGTATTTGATAAGGGGATTTGAAACTTCAGTTCGGACATGCATCCCAGTTCAGACATGCATTGAACATGTGCATAAAGGAAATGAACTTTGATCCGGTCATTGTTGCAGAATTATGTCCCCCTTAAATGACATACATGTTTTATCATATTTCTGTGCCTTATGTACAAGCTCACATTTTGACAGCAACCTCATTTGTTAACTTATTTTGATAACATCACAGTTACAGTGTGACAGTATCTTCGACAATTTTAGGGTCAAGGTCAAGGTCACAGTTGTTATTTTTAGAAAATACTTTGTCATCCCTCTAGTGCCTTTTTTATGGACTAATTATAATATAACTTCACACAAATAATAAGGATGACCATATCTGGGACAGGTTTGCCTTTCAGCATTGTATGTCCAAGGTCAAGGTCACAGATGCATTTTAAGTAAAACTTTGTCACAGTTCTAACTTTTATTTGTGACATGATTTTAATATGACTTCACAAAGATGTTCAGTATCACATTAATGTTTTGGACAAGCTCTGGTTTCAGCTTTGTAGATCCAAGATCAAGGTCACAGATGCTATTTAGGTAAAACTTTGTCATGGTTCTACCGCCTTTATTTGTGAACTGATTTTGATATAACTTCACACAAATGTTAAGTATGACAATATCTTGGACAAATTCACGATCCAGCATTTAAGAGACAAGGTCAAGGTCACAGTTGCTATTTTTAGAAAAAACTTTGTCATCTGTGGACCGATTTTGATATAAATTAACACAAATGTGTCTAAACATGTTACTCATCTAATGAGGCATGTGACAGAGGATTTCATCACCTTTAGTGATTGTCTTATTGAATTTCAAAAGTAGTCTGTTGTAATTTATTCAGTTTTCTTTTTGAAGATTAGCAGCTTTGCAGTTTTGCTCACATGATGTGTTCTTAATAAACTTAATTAATAAATAAATAAACTTCAGGAATATAAAAAACAACACTTGTTTTTAGTTGCAGCAATTTTCTTGGGTTGGTTGGGTAGTAAATGAAGATTTTTTTTAGGGATGGCCTCATCAGTAAAAGCGACAGAGCCTGTCATTAATGCTGTAATGACCCTCAAATTTTGGTCACCTGAAAGTTGGACAATTATTGTGCGAAAATTCTTAGACAGTGGATTTGACACATGTTAATGGATCCAAATGATGCTTAGTAAATGGCAAATGTTGGAGACCCTGATCAATCTCTGGGTCTACAATGTTTGCTCAGACCTGTCTGTCCAAATATTTAGGGTCATTACGGTACTGCACTATAAACTATAGACTGTGGAATGGCATATGATGATAGGTTTATAATGATAGGATCTGATTTATTTTATTGTTGGTTTATACACGTATGATTATGCTTTGTTGAAAATGGAAATTTGTAGATAGATTTATGTATACTGTTCCCAGCAGGCACATGACGTTGAAATGACGTTCTCCTTAAAAGAAAATGTGGCCTCTTATTAAAACCACCTGTCTGAGAGATAGTTCTAATGAGAGGCCACAAACTCTGTTTTGATACTGAAGTCAATGAATATCGAAACCCCATCTTATCTTTAGATTTGAATCAAGTTAAAGTGGGTTTCAACATTAAAGTTAATACATTGTGGGGCGGGTGTAGTCTGAATGCCCATCTGAAGTCATTTTTGCTTAGAAAGAATGACTAAAATGGTATATTTTACATGTATAAATGGGGGGTCTGGGGGACTGTGCCCCCCAGAAGCCAGATACAATTTAAAAAATCACATTCTGACAGTGCTCCCCAGCTCCCCAAAATTTAGAGCTAGCTCCCTGAAAATAATTGCTAGTGCTCCCCAGCTCCTTGAAAATAAATGGCCATTTTCCCCAGCTCCCTAAAACCCCTGGGAGGGCCTCAGAAAACATAGAGATAGACTCATACCTTTAAAACAATTTAAACAAATTGAAGGTCTGTTTATTATTTAGTTGTGATATATAAATGTTACAAGGTCATTGTACTTTTATTTTTTCAGGACAGATGCAATTGACAGGCATGTGCAGCGGAGTATAGAGTATTAGTATCTGTGTTGTTTTCTGGTGCTGTATAGAGACTTAGATCTCACAACAGGTTTGTATGGTAATTCTTTTAATTTATGCTGTCACATTTTCTTGTTTTGGTTGAAAGAGCTCTGTAATTCACACCTGGTTAACTATGTTTTTAAGGATGTTACGAAATGAAATAGACTGTTAAGAAGTGAAAAAGAGTCGAAGTTATCAAACAACCTGGTTATCAGGTTGTTTGGTAACCATGACTCTTTTTTGTTTCAAAACAGCTCTTTTTAGTTTTGTCAGTGAGTGAGTGAGTGAACTAGGGTTTAAGGTCCCACCAACAACGAGGTCATATAGAGACGGGACCTCGGTTTAAAGTCTCTTCCGAAAGACTGGAGAAGCGGGGGATCGATTTTGTGAGTAACTTATATATACACAGGTAAACAGGGTTGATAAATGGTAAAGTTTCATGATAGTTTTATTGTCACAAGACTTGGTGAATTAAATGCAAAGTTCTGCAAAAATACAACTATCACAAACAGTTTTCTCATTTATCAATGAATGCCGAGCCACGTAGCGCAATCGGTAGGGCACCTGACTCATAAGTCAGAGGTCCTGGGTTCGAAAATCGGTCCTCCTTTTTTATCTGGAGTGCTCTATGTTAGTAGGGAAAGTCATATAGAGCAGAAACAGTTTGAAAAGAGGGTGAAGATGAAGGGTTTTGAATATCATTACACATACTTTGGTTTCTCCTTCCACTGATTCAAGAAGGGCAGTTGTCAGTTACTGGCGAAAGTATGTGCACTTAGTACTGGTTAACCGCTTAGGAGGTCTAAGCCTGCCCAGGAATAGTGTGGTTAGGTTAACTGACCGTCCCGACATGACCATAGCTGTTTACCGTGGACGTTAAGCATCAAATCAATCAATCAATCATTTATCAATGCAATGCAAAGGCTCATTATGAGAATTCTGAACTGTGTGAATATTTCCTTAAGGTGTATGGATACACGTACAGGGGAAGAAACTCTGCAATTTAAATCACACCTTTGGGTAAGCAAAGGAGTGCTTAGGTGACACCCCTTGTGCTTATCTGTGTGTTCACCCTTCTAATACACATTGTGCATGCATGTGATTGAATTATTTATACCTTCTATGCCCAAGTTTGTTTGTCAGTAAATGTAAGGGGCAGAGTCTTAATACTTGGCATACACTTTCATCTGGGGAAGACGAACAGAAATCACTGAACCATACCTAATTAGTGGCATATATTGGTTTGTGCAGGTAAAATATACTTAATTCAAATGAAAGAAATACAGTTTTTTATGCGTACTTTTTTTTTTATAAAAAAACAAACAAACAAAAAAAAAACAGATCGAGGGCTCAGTGCAAGACTGGTCTAACTCACTTTTTTTCACAAATTCACTTTTTTGCAGTTTTGAAAACTTGATGGTCAAATACATATTCTTTGAAAATATGAAGATCCATGTTTTTGCAAAAAATGCTTTTATTCCTAATTAAAAAATAGTCTATGAGCCAAATGAGCCAAATCTTTAGCGCAAGACTAGTCTAACTTCAATGAGATGAATTTGATTTTAAAGAGCATACCATGGATAAATGGCTAAGTTTTCAGTTTTATAAATTTAGATACAAGTTCTTATAGTCTTTAACTGTTTATAGGTCTAGGTACAGTGTTTTCTCAACACTTTAGTAAACAGTTTTTTGGTAGTAAAACAAGGAATCTTTTCATTTTAAAATATTTTTCTCATTTTTCTTAGTGCAAGACTAGTCTATCTTGAGATAGACTAGTATTGCGCTAAGAAAAAGTGGATTTGAAGTTAGACTAGTTTTGCACTAACAAAACAAAGTTATATAAATTGTCTTTTTTAAATGTTTAAAGTTGTTAAATAGCTATTTCACAGCTCATGCTTATTGAGTTTTTGCCTTCAAACTGTAAAAATTGTTAAAATTTGTTTTATAATGACTTATTTTTTGCATTTACAAAAAAAAAGTCTATCTCAAGTTAGACCAGTCTTGCACTAAACTTTTCAGCGCAAAAGTAGTCTAAGTCACAAAAACCTAATTTAGCAAAAATAAATCAATAAAATTGAATAATGTAAGCATTTCTTCCCATATTTTATGTAAATGTGTCAAATTTCATATTAATATTTTGTTTATGTACTGTAATAATCAGTTTTTTGCTTCTCCTGAACATTTTCAAAATATGGAGTTAGACTAGTCTTGCACTAAGCCCTCGAGATGTATTATGCTATGGTACTATCCATCTATCTGACCATCTGTCCATAAACAATCTCGGCCACTCCTTAGCTTTAATGGTTTGAAATATACTCATGAAACCTAACAGAAGTATGTACATTGTCAAGGTGATGTATCGTGAACAAGATTGGCAACTCTGGCTTACTTTCTTAATTATCTACCCTTAAATAAATTCCTGGTTCACTCCATAAATCATTAATGGTTTATAACATTTTAACACAACTACAAAGTATTAAGTATATGTGACCCGTCGCGCAAAAAGGGACGAGTTGGGTGTCCTATAGCGAAATTTAGTTTTATGTTCCAGTGAATAAGCAAATCTAAGAGGATTCGGAAAATATCAAAATTTTGGTGGCTCTTGGCCATTTTGGGGCTCAAATTGTCTGCAGAACGTAGGTACCGTCATGAATCGTCACAAATGTTTTGATGACGTTGTGGTGACGTCGCAAAGTAAAATCGTTCAGAACTTGTAACTGATAGATAAAGTAAATGTTTGTTTTGAGCGCCGCCCTTGGAAGCTTTGTTTGCTGAATAAATATTCCGAACCATGCTTCTCGGGATTTTCTTCCTGCAGGTATGACCAGGAGATCACCCATGCACTGGCATCGAATTAAACAAATAAGCAGTTTCGATGTATCATCAAGTGACATGCACATATATGAGCCGCGAAGCGACAAAACCAAGACAGTGGTATTTGAGCCACACGAACACTCAGATCAGCCTGGACATCCGCCAGGTCTGATCAGAAGCTTCGCTGTGCGCGTAAAGAATGGCAAAGGGTCTAAGCTACCTTCATGCCGTTGCATGCGTCGGCGACGATTGATCAGACTAGGCGTTAGCCCAGGCTGATCTGAGTCTTCGCTGGGCGCACATGCCACTTTGTTGTTATTTTATCCAACTATGCGTGATGGTTTCTGCAATTTTTACGGGCGCCCGTAAAAATAACGGGAAATGGACTGGCAACTGGTTTCCGGTTATTCTACCGTAAAATTTTTGGATTTTTACAAGGTAATGGTAACTGATGGTATTTTCCTTGTTTTTTTTTTTTTTGTCAAAAAAGAATGCAATTGCTTGATAGAACCCCTCAATCGGCGATGAGGCAGTTTTAATGAGTAGTAACCATCTATGTTTTGAGACTAAATAGGGGCCTAAGTAAATTAATGCCGTGTTCAAAAAACCTGTAGGACAGTCTGACAGTCTTGTAAACTTTCTTGGCAAAAATATTCTAAAATTTTACGCGTACAACAACATTTACCAGTTTTGGTTAGACACTGAATTCTAAACCTTTTTTGCGAACTCGAACAATGCTCCACTTTTCCCTCTACAAAGTTGGGTTTTCAATGGTGTTCATTACACAACCTTGTCAACAGAGAGCTCGCATTATTTTCTTCCTTTTTTACATGAAATCCGTCCAAATTTCAATGAAAATGCCTGGGAAATTACAGAAATGACTGTTTTTAAGGAAAATAAGTAGCATGACGTCATTCCGCAAAAAAAAAATGGAAAGAAAAAATGGACCAATTCACGCCTGCTTATTATCTCCTGAGCACAATAGCGTGTTGTGAATAGAAAATATTGAGGGGATGTCCGGTTGCGCCGAGGGATGACACAAAGGTTAGTGAACCAGTTGAACCGAGATTTATTCTTTTTCAATGTCAAGTCTCAAAAATCGAGGATTGTCATGAAAACAACCCTCTAGTCATTCTCCTGTAGGTGTGAATCGAATTTGAAACCAGATTTTATGATTAACAGCAGAAATCCGTTTTGTCCTGGAGCAAGGGTAGTGAATATTATGCCATTTTGACGGAATGCGAACAAATTGGATACAGAATCCTGATGTTGTCGAGCGTAAATGATTCCATCCATCCCCATTACTTTAAAAGGGCTCTAATGTTAATGTGCCTTACCGACCGAACGATATTCTGTTACTATTCTTTGCCAAGAAAATGGGCATTTTGTTGAATTTTGTGATTAAGGGGATCGGTTGTGCTTAGATGGATAGGTTATGATTGAGGGGAGTGTGAAATATTGGTTTGGTGTTCGTTCCTTTTGAGTCATTGTATGTTTCTTGGGCGAGGTGAGGCTTGGTTGGCAGGTGCTCTGGTGACCAGGATTTGGTAGATCGATTGGTATAGAGTAGGCGATGTGTGTACGTATCTAATCATTCCACCTTCGGAAGTTAGACTCACTTATCTTCTCTATTCTGCTTTTCTCTGTTCTACTCTTCTTTACTCTACTCTAGGCGGACAGTGCAGTGCATCACAATGCCGTATAGTAAGCTGTTAATTGTAGTAACATACTATTAATTTCAGTACTGTAAATTGTTCCTCCCTCCAAGAGGAAGTCCGAGTAGACCAGGCATCGCCGCCACGGGAAACTAACAGGAAGCTATAAATGGGGGAGCTACAAAAGTTGTTTCCCTTTGCATGAAGTAAACCAAGTTCTAGCCTAGGTGATGGCAATAAACAGACGCGCAACATATTATGGCCATCCTATGCAGCATTAAACTAGTACAAATAAAAAGTTGTTTGGGCCATATAAATATACAAATTAGCTGATACAGGATTAGGATTTCTAATAATTTGAAGAAAAAAAAATAAGAAAAAAATGAGATTCGAACTTACACGGGACAACTTTTATGTCAACAGTTCAGCGGACGAAACCGCACTCTACCTTACCACATAACACAATTGGTAGAAAATTAAAATATATAGCTACGAACACACTGTACATCTTTACTTTTTTATGATGATTTTCTCTTCCTCCTTCCCCTATCATTAGCTAAATCTAGGGTCTCTTTATCACTATCTTCTAAGCTTAGGAAACAAGTATCGGAAAGGAAATTTGAATGAAGTTGTTGTTCGACTCATATTTTCGCGTTATCAAAACTTAAATACTCTTCCAAGGGACGCAACTTTATTTATGTATATTTTTTGACAGGCGGGCGGGAATAAAATCCCCCAAAAATAAAGCCTGAAACGATTGACAAAAATGCGGGCACCTGTTTATCGCGAAAGTGAAATTAATAAGTCGTGACGTCAACGTTGAAACGTAATTTCTTGAAACAACGTCATCCACCCAACTCGTCCCTTTTCGCGCGACGGGTCACATATTGTTGCAGCTATGCATCATAATGAAGAATGTGTTCAAATTCTGAACCACTTCACCAATGAAGCTTTATTTTTGCATGCTAGTAGTAATTGAAGTGGAAAAAAATTCTTAGGTGAGGTAGCTCTGTAATCATTAGTTCCAGAGTTATGGGCCCTGTTCATCAATACTTATGCAGATGTGAGGCTTGAGAATGGCTGGGCATAGGGTTTTGAAATTTCAAAGCTTCATGCATGGAATTCCTATGAAAAGTAAACGGATGCATATTTCCTTTTTGTCCCACCTGCTTTAGCAAGGTGCAATATAGGCGTCCGGTTTTCTGTCCATCCGTCAGGTCTTCCGTTCACAATTTACATCCATTCAAAAGACTTATTCTCTGAAACCACTGCATTCATGGTTCTCAAATTTCACATGCAGCATGATCAGACTGCAGGGCTTCAGAATGATGAAATCCAGCCAGGTCAATAATCCAAGATGGCCACCATTACTAAAAATAGCAAAACCAATTAAATCAACGTTTTCTCTAGAACCACTTGGTATACTGTAAAACACTTATATTTGGCGGTCACTTTATTTTGCGATATTGGCGGAAAAGAAGAAAATCGCCAAATTAAAATGCCACCAATATAAATTCATGATACTGAAAGAAGAAAAAATATTATTTAGCATATAATTCTTTTTCCTCTACCAAAATATCAAAGCTAATACACATCACATAGAAGATGTCTCGCAAACAACAAGTGGGAGGAAATGGAGTAAGAAAATGTTCTCACCACTATTATAAGTATTTCCAATTAGTTGATCAAGTCAGAAAGACCACAAAATCTGTTTACTTTAAACAATTAACTACGCAAAATGTAACATGATTATAATCATAATTGCTATTATTTTAATCCGCATGACAATGTAGAGCACAACTAAAGAGCCAAATACGACGTCAGCAAAAATATTTTGTTTTTGAGAATTCACAAAACCGACAAAATAAAAATCCGCCAAAAGGTCCATATTTAAAAACCGCCAAATATTGCTGCCGCCAAATATAAGTGTTTTACAGTATTTGGCTGAAATTTTGTATGAAGCGTTAGTGGGACCTTGGTATTCAGAATTATCAAAATGAAAAAAATCTGTAGCGGAATTAAGTTACAGTGACCTTACATTGACCCTAGCTTTTAAGTCCAATCAAATGTCTTATGCATTTCAAATTAGTTGATCAAATCAGAAAGACCACAAAATCTGTTTACTTTAAACAATTAACTACGCAAAATGTAACATGATTATAATCATAATTGCTATTATTTTAATCCGCATGACAATGTAGAGCGCAACTAAAGAGCCAAATACGACGTCAGCAAAAATATTTTGTTTTTGAGAATTCACAAAACCGACAAAATAAAAATCCGCCAAAAGGTCCATATTTAAAAACCGCCAAATATTGCTGCCGCCAAATATAAGTGTTTTACAGTATTTGGCTGAAATTTTGTATGAAGCGTTAGTGGGACCTTGGTATTCAGAATTATCAAAATGAAAAAAATCTGTAGCGGAATTAAGTTACAGTGACCTTACATTGACCCTAGCTTTTAAGTCCAATCAAATGTCTTATTCTGTGAAACCATTCTCTGAAACCACTGCATCAATGGTTCTCAAATTTCACATGCAGCATGATCAGACTGCAGGGCTTCAGAATGGTAAAATTCAGCAGGGTCAAGAATCCAAGGTGGCCACTGTTACTAAAAATAGCAAAACCAATAAAATCAACTTTTCCTCCAGAACCGCATAGTATATTTGGCTAAAATTTTGTGTGAAGCATTAGTGGGACCTTGGTATTCAGAATGATCAAAATGAAAAAAATCTGTAGTAGAATTAGGTCACAGTGACCTTACGCCGACCTTAGAATAATTTACTTTGACCCTTCATTTAAGTCCATTCAAATGACTTATTCTCAGAAGCCACTGCATCCATGGTTCTCAAACTTCACATGCAGCATGATCAGACTGCAAGGCTTCAGAACAATAAAATTCAGCCTGGTTGAGAATCCAAGATGGCAGCTGTTACTAAAAATAGCAAAACCAATAAAATCAACTTTATCTCAAGAACCACTGAGTATATTTGGCTGAAATTTTGCATGAAGCATTCATGGGACCTTGGTATTCAGAATTATCAAAATGAAAAAAATCTGTAGCAGAGTTAGGTCACAGTGACCTACTGTCCATTTACAAATCTAGTTTTGCTAAAATGCCCGTATCTCAAAAAATGCTAAACAAATACCAGTCAAATTCAGTCAGAATGATCCACAAATGGAGTTCTTCTCAAGTTTATGTGACTGGGCAGTCAAAGATAGCCTCCAGCTGCTGTTACTAAAAATAGCAAAAACATGAAAATGACAATTCCTCAGAGCCTCTGAATGAATTTAGGCCAACTTTGTGTCAGAATGATCCTCGCATGAAGCTATTTCAATTTTTTGTAAATCGAACATCCGAAATGGCTGCCATTGGCTGTTACTGAAAATAGGAAAAGTATAATATGAAACGGACAATCCAAATGGATTTTGACCAAATATGCATGAAACTGATGCTTTCATTGAGTTCTTAATGTGAAGGCACATAGCAGGTGCAACACAGCATTCAGCAGAATTCTTGTTCAGTCATTGGACTTGCACTTTTAGAGATATCTCCCTTCATCCAAAATAAAATGTCTTGTTACCACGACTTCTCAAAAAGTATTTGAGTTATATAGGCTGTTTGTATTTGGTATACAACTAGGGGTTGAGATATGCATTTACTGGATAACTTTCAGCTATATTCCATAAAATGACTGAGTTATGCCTCATTTTTGTTTGTGACATTTTTCTGACTTTGGGACCGATTCACCTTGGAAAATGAGTTTTAGTATGCTAATAGTATTTGATATTTAAACTGTTTTCACAAGGAAGAGGTAACTCTGCATTCATTACAGCTACAGAGTTACCACTTGTACTCCTGTTTGGTCAGATAATTGTATTACCGTATTCTACCTAATTAGCGCACATGCCTCTATAAGCGCACACTGTGGCAATTTGTGAGGCATAGGACTATTAATGCACATATTTTTACTGGTTTATCCCTTTGCTTTCTCGTTTACAAGAGCTGAAAGTGCAATTTAATATTTAAGTTTTTACTTCTGAATCTTCTCTATCCTTCTACATGTATATCCATACGAATTTAAAGGTTGAGCATCAGAGAAAAGCTGCTTATATAAGCAGCTTTTCTCTGATGCTTTACCTTTAAATTCGTTCGCTTCAATATATAATAACCTATTAAAATGTGCGCTTATAAGAAAGAAAGTTTACTACAAGTATTTGCCACCATTTTGAAAAAGTTAAGCACACAGGGCGCTAATAAGGTCAATTACGGTATGTGTGGCTTGTGAAGCTCTTATTGACAAAAGTACTGAAATAGAGTTCTAGATAAACAGATTCTCCATGAAATTTAGATTGTAACCCCTCATGGGAAGTGCCTTAGTTGGGGTTAAGCCTTCCTAATGAGGGATCACAAATGGTTTTCTGGAAAAAGTAGAAAATTATCTCTGATTTATCCTCAGATAATCTCCTTATCTATAGAACTGTGATAGTGTTGTTTAGTTCTTATCATTTTTCTCCATTTCAGAGTGGCAAGGCATTAAAGCAGATGATTCCACAGTGAGGCAACAGAAACAACAAAGATGGCTTACATTGTTAGACTGGGACGAGTCACTTTCAACTTGAAGTCTATTACTGTTGAGCCCATCATGTTTTTATACATGTACATGACGTTCACACAGTTTCTTACATTCCAAGCCCTCGTCTATCAGAAGATCTGTCTTGACAACTACAATGAGTCTATATGTGATATTCTAAACAAGAGTAAAACTCTGAAAACTGAAGAAGACTTTGTTCAAAAGCACACATCAACGTGGCTTTTGTATAATAATTTAGCATATGCAATTCCTTCATTATTTACAGTATTTCTATTCTTAGGACCATGGGGTGATCTTGTTGGCAGAAAAATACCTCTGATATTTCCAATAGTTGGTGCTATGTTGTATGGTGCTAGTAATATATTAAATTCAGTGTATATTCGAGCACATCTTGGTTATCTGTTAATAGGTAACTTCATCAATGGCTGCAGTGGCGGCTATATTGGTATGCTTATGGCATGCCATAGTTACATTACTCACATTACTGCACCAGAGAACAGGATTGTTAGAATTGGAATTTTACAAGGAATGTCATTTCTATCGTCGACATTTGGAACAGCTGTGTCAGGAATCATGTTGGATCGGACAAGTTTTGTATTTGTATTCAGTGTTCTGGTAGTTATACTGCTTGTTGCTCTGCTCTACACTTTAGTTTGGGTGGACAATATAGTACCTGAAGCACCCGAGAAGGGAACCAAGGGCTGGTGTCAGTCTTTGGTGCTGGACTCCATTAAAGATGTATGTGTCTGTGTGTATAATAAAAGAACCAGTAAAAACTTTTTGAATGTGGTGGTGTTGCTGCTGATGACTTTGCTAGTCATGATAACTATTGTAGGTAGGTCTATTACTGTATTTTGCTTTAAGACGCAGGAATCTATTTTGTTCTAACAACAATCAGTGCTCCAGATAAGAAGGGGTATAGAACGTTTGCTCCCAAGTGCAAACGGGGTTTTGCTTATCCTCTCGAAAACGATGAAACTTCCATCAAATGTTCCAATGTCCTAATGATTCCTGTAACTATACATAACAGAATACGGAAAGTCCAAATGTTTGGATGCTTTTGTCAAATATTTTCCATTGACAGTAATGCAAAAACTGAGCAGTTTCACTGAAGGGCGTCATATGCTTGTTAGAACAGCCATAATGTTGTTGATAGGTAACAGCGTGAACTCGTTGTTTACTACAGGTGTGGGCGTATATGAATGAAATAGTAAAATGTATTCACCTGTCCGCACGCACAACGCATAGTGTCACTGGTCAGGTGATACTATGTTGTAAACAAACATTGAAATATTATATTATTTTGCAAGTAAAAAGTGTTTGTTTTAAAATTTTATAATATATGGGTGACACAAAAAGTGGAAAAAATGGATTCAGAATAAAATTTCAAGTAATTATGCAAATTTTGTTCTACATGTAGGGATAGCATACATTGGTCACATGCTCTAATACGTAAAACGAAACGGGATTTCCAACAGCCAACTTTTACTCCCTTGTAATTAAGAGTGAAAATGACATATATTAGGTCCTTTTTTGTATAGAAACTTTTTTTATACAAAGCCTTACATTTTTGCAAAATTATGATTTTGTTATGTATAGGATGAAAATTAAGAATGAGCAATTCAAAAATCTTCTACCTCTCATCAATTTTGGGAAAATATTGGGGATGCAGTTAGCATTTGGGTTGGTTGGTTGATTTGATGCTTAACGTCCACGGTAAACAACTAAGGTCATGTCGGGACGGTAGTCATTTGGGACCAAACGGACTATGACAGGGATAAATCAAAGATTTTTTTTCTTATTTCTCAACGAAAACATATGTTGTGGCCCCTCAATAGAACCACTCGGTGAGACGGTTCAAATGATGGTTCACAACTTTAAAAAAGGTTTTTGGGGAAAAATATGGATAATTATCTCTAAATTATCCCTATAACTCCTTCTTATCTGGAGCACTGAACAATATCAGCTGTAATCAGCACATGAATGTAAGGGTTATTGTTTTAAGATTCTTTGTGCACCTGATTAAGGGGGATGGTTACATATTTATGGGAAGTAACAATGCCATTTTCATTTTGTCCTTCATTTCTCAGTGGGGATCATCTCTTAAAAGGAATGAATTTACTTTTCTTGGACCAAATTCCTTTAAGAGTTGAAACCCATATGGAAGGGCTTCGACACCCAGGGAAGCAAACAGGAAGTCACAAAAGTTGTATCCCTTTGATAAATTGGTGGAAAAACACAGAGGTGTACCCATCCACCTTAAGCATACATGCTTTTGCTCTTGCTATTGATGTGTTAGCTTTTATAGAAGCAGTGATCTCCCCAGACTATTAAGGCATGTCGCTTGCAACAGGCTTTCGTCTTACTGGTTCTTTTATTATACACAACATGCCTTAATTTCCAATGAAAATTTGTAAGCCAGTAAAGTTGTTTTAAATGCATTAAGGATCATCAATAAGTTATTTATAATGTAAATCTAGGCTAATTTTGACAAAGCATTGCTGTATTCAGGATTTTAAAAATTGATCAACAAGTCAAAATCTGATTTTTGTATTAAAAGCAACATGCCTTCTAAAAGTTTTGGGGAGAACACTTAAGAAGATTCAGAAGAACAGATGATCACCATTTTTTCAGCTATCTTGAATAAGCTGATAGACAAATATTGTAAATATTTCTTGTCTCAGTTCTTGTTTCTTTATGTTCTTTTAAACGGCACTTTTATCATTAATTTTAGGAGAAAATGATGTAATATTGGTGTATACTCGCCACCCACCCCTGAGCTGGTCTCAGACAACTCTAGGGCTATTCAAGGGGAGTGAACAGTTTCTGCGGGGTCTTGCCGTAATTGCTCTACTTCCGTTGTTGAAAAAGAGATTTGGCATGAAAGATACAACCATTGTAATTATTGGTCTGATATCAAATTGTGCTGAAGAGATAGTGCTTGGACTTTCCTCGTCGACTGTTCTTCTGTTTATAGGTAAGAATCAGAGCCCAGGCCCCAACAGTCTTCAGAAAATATACTATTCAGCACGAGGGGAAAGGGTATTCTTTCAGGAACGATAATCTATTTACAGAGGTATCTATATTAATTCCTCCTTGTGTGGGGCTATTCTTGAAGAAATGAATTTTGCTTCCGGGGGAGAAAATATTCTCTTTTAAGAGTGATACCTTTGGCTCTGAAAAAGGAAAGAGAATAATTAACTTTGGATCTATTGAAGTATATGGAAAATTGGGAAACTTCAGGGAAAAATCAGGAAATTATGAAAGGGTGACACGCAACTCTGAGAAGTTTAAGAAAGCAAGTGCTTGCTTCATCCAGTCATTACAATTACTTTGATGACAACAGGATTATTGTGAGTTCGTATGACTGAGTGATACAGTCAAATATACAGTAATTCTTTCACACTTAAAATAGCTGATTGTAGAATGGATAGGGAAACAGATACGTTACCAGAATGTGTCCTGTTCAGCAAATAACACTGCCTTACCAAAAGCAAACTGAGATTGGCGAAAGCATATTTGGGTCAGAGAGCCAAAGTGGGGCATGGTATGTCAAAACAAAATTGTATGGCATGGAGAAGGAGGGAGTGGGGGACAGGATGGGGGGGGGGGGGGGGGGGGGGGCATGGCGTGGCCTCCTGCTAGAAGGGGCAGGGGGAAACATGGTAAGTTAAAACGAAGCATTTTGCATTGAAATACTTGCCTTTCCTATGTTCCAGGTGGGATTTCAGGTTGTTTGATGGGATTTTCCTATGCTGGTCTCAGATCTCTGACTTCAAACATGGTAGAAATACATGAACAAGGTGAGTCATATTGTAGATATAAGTAACATACCATCTTGTTTTGGCTATAAGACAGGGGCAGTCTTCCCTCAGAAAGGACCCCAAACATGTCAAGCAGTACAATGTACTATTAATTCCTTTATAAGATTGGGTTTTCCCTCCCAAAACAATCCCAAAGATATTGATCCATCTTGTTAGATAGATCTAGATGTCTTGGATTGTTTTCAAAGGGGAAACTCTCATCTTATGATCAATGCAATTTAGATACTCACAGATATTAAGGTGAATGGGTACACTTTCAGGAGAAGCAAGTCTGCTATTTCTCAGTTTTGGGTCATCACTTAAAAGAAAGAATCACCTCCCTCCTAAGAAGCAAATTCTCTGAGTTGACCAGATTTTGGAAAGGCTTGCCATCAAGGGAAGCAAACAGGAAATCACAAAAGTTGTTTCCGTTTGTAAAAATGGTGGAAAAACATGGTGGAGTATATGCACACAAGTATTTCATCACAAAAATGTCATGTTCATGGGTATTTAATGTAGGGCATTGTGTTGACATAGAATGTCACAAACAGTATATACACCATTAACATCTGTACAATTCTAGTTGCTGACATCAGGTAAAGGGTTCCTGTTTGGAAGAAATATTTTAGCAGACACTGTTTCGGTCTTAACACACTTTCTGTAAAATATTTTCTAGTAAATGGGTATAACTATATTGGAAGTAGCATTGGACCTTAATCCATTGGATGTTTCGTATTGTTATTACAGGCAAGGTTTTCACATTGGTTGCTGTGGTTGAGAGTATTTCTACCCTTGCTGCTACTAGTCTCTACAACACAGTATATCGTGCTACACTGGACCTATATGATGGTTTCTGCTTTCTCATGGGTGCTGGTCTTATAGGACTTTGTATACTTGTTTCTGTGTAAGTAGATTACCATACAAGGTTGAAATTTCTCAGACCATTTTGTGTTTACCATATTTCTCTACTAATGAGACAGGTTTCCCGTCTAAAATGACACTGGGTATCTTAACTATCTTGTTTACCGTAATGACCCTAAAATTTCGGACACCTAATAGTCGGACAATTGTTTGAAAATTCTTGCAAAATGGAGTTTACGCACGTTTATGCATCCAAATGATGCTTAGTGAATGGCAAACAAATGGCAAATATTGTAGACCCTGATCAAACTGCTCTTTCAGGAGCAGTTTGATCTGGGTCTACAATGTTTGCTCAGGCCTGCCTGTCCGAATTTTTAGGGTCATTACTGTAATTCTGCTTCAAGTTGGGTTTCTCTTCCAGAATAATCCAAAAAATCTATACCCAGTTTGTATAAACATGTATTACTGTTGTCTCTGTCATTGTAATATGTATGTTGTTCGTTATACAAATAAAATATGGTTTAAACCAAAAAATCTATATCCATCTTATGAGACGGATTTAGATTTTTGGGTTGGTTTTGGAAGAGAAAAACGCTGCATTCATAAAGGATCAAAACACATATCCATATGTTGTAGCCCCTTATAAGTATCATGTCAGTGAAGCAGGTCTATAAAATGCAACAAAACAAGCAAGAATTATCATCAAAAGAATTGTCATCAAAATCATTGTGAATAATTGTAATTGTATAGTAAAATAGCTGGCTAGTAGCTTTGGAATCTCACAGATTCCTTATGGACTAAAAAAAGAAAGCAGCTGAGTATTATTTGATTTAAACTGTAGGTCAAAAGAAACAGCATTGAACTAATTTATGCATTTAGCACATCACCAAAACATTTTCTGTAATCAGAATTTTCCTTTTTTGCTAGAAGTACATGTAAATTTGCATGTGCTGTTCATGTATGTTTAAGTTTCTAACATCTGTTTTGGTCTGTCAGATTGAAAAGGTTTACATTGCAGAGGACAGTAAATCCTTAATAATCATCCATTTTCATGTCTTTTTTCGCTCAAAATTCTTGGCAAATAATTGTCGAGCATTATAAAGGGTCTGGTTGTTCAAAGCATTGTTAGCTTAACAAAGTCATTAGTGAAGGATTCATTAAGTCATATATTGCTCACAAAATCATTTGCGGTAATAATTTTTGCTAAAAAATTGTGAGAAGCTTTTGCACTGCAAAAGCTCCACATTTTTTGGCAAAACATGACAGTGTTTTTTTACATATAATACTTTTGCAAATGTAATGTCTTGATAACTAACAAGGCCATAAGATTTGAACAACTGAGCCAAGATTTTTATGCCCCCAACTTCGGAGAAGTTGAGGGGGCATATTGGTTTGGGCCTGTCCGTCCGTCCGTGAGTCCGTCTGTAACGCTTTTTGGCAGCTGGGAAACTCAAGAACTGCTTATGCTAGGATCTTGAAATGTTATATGTGGCATGTACATGAAAAATGAGTGGACCCGTATTTTTTCTTTTTTCCGCCGGTCACGTATTTCCAGAGTTATGCCCCTTTTTCGACTTCGTCTATGGAACCTTGTGAACAAAATATCTCAAGAACCCCTGATGCTAGAATCATGATTTTTTGCGGGATGACATTGCCCAAGTCGTAGATGACCTGATTAACTTTTGAAAAAAATTCGTTAATTTTTTACCGAGTTATGCCCCTTTTTCGACTTAGTGCATTGTAAGCCTATGGAACCTTGTGAACAAAATATCTTGAGAATCCCTGATGCTAGGATTGTGTTTTTATGCAGGATGACATTGCCCAAGGTGTAGATGACCTGATTAACTTTTGAAAAAAAAAGTGAACCTTTGACGGAGTTGCACCCCTTATTCGACTTAGTGCATTGTAAGCCTATGGAACCTTGTGAACAAAATATCTCAAGAACCCCTGATGCTAGGATTATGATTTTTTGCAGGAAGACATCGCCTAAGGCATAGATGACCTGATTAAGTTTTGAAAAACATTGGTTTATTTTTTATCGAGTTATGCCCCTTTTTGGGACATAGGCATTTTGTATAGGAACAAGCTTGTGAACAAACTATCTGAATAACGGCATAAGCTAGGAACCTTATATTTAGCATACAGGTTTGGTCTATGGTGTAGATGACCTGATTAACATTTGAGCCTATTTTATACATGTTTGGTAAAATTTGTCCCATTTTCAGACATAGGCATTTTAAATACGAAAAATCTAAATGTGTATATGAATAACTGAGGCAAGCATAAGGTTGGGGGCATAGTGTTTCACAAACACATTTTCTAGTTAAATTCTGACTTTCCCATATTTTCATTGCAGGTTTTTACATATTAAATTAATCAGAAGTCCAATAGAAAAGTATGAAAATTTACAAGAGGATGAAAAAGATGCTGCAGATGAGTCTATGCAGACAGCAATAGAAACCTAGTCACTGATATTATACAGATATCCACTGCCCAGGTTGAACTTAGTCTGCGCTGGACACACAACCACTTTGTTGGTTTTCTTGTGTCTAGGATCATACATGTAATATTCAAGAAATAGAAACATTTTCGGTGAGTGAGTAAGTGAACTCTGGTTTAATGTCTCACTATTACTTAGGTAATACAGAGACTGGGACCTCGTTTAAATCCCATCTGGAAGACCCGAGGAGCTAAGGAATGATCCTCTAATGCCTGCATTGGTAACCTATCACTTAAAATACTAGATAACTGCTCATTACAAGGTTTAAAGTGTCAATAATGCTGTGTTTACTATTTTACTGTTTTGGACTTCAGTTGCCTTCTCTACAATGCGTATGATCTAGGTGTATAGCAGAGCTCTAGATAAAAGGGAGTATTTGATGATAATTAGAGAGATTTTTTTGTTATTTTTCTCATTGAAACCATATGTTGTGAACCCTCATCTGAACCGTCTCTTCAAGACGGTTCAGATGAGGGGTCACAACATATGGTTTTATGGAGAATTAACAAAGATTATCCCTAATTATCGCCAAGTACTCCCTCTTATCCAGAGTTCTAGTATAGGTCCACCATGTTTTTCTGCCTCTTTTATGAAGGGAAACAACTTGTATGACTTCCTGTTTGCTTTCCTGGCCCCGAGGTTACTTTTTTCATGCTCAACTCAGCTGAGCATGAAATTTTCTCTGCTGATAAATATGAAAATGCCAACTAATGTTGGCATTTTCATATGTATCAGAGGAGAAAATTTCATACTCAGCCAAACTGAGCAAGAAAAGAACTGTACTTATCAGTAATTTGATATTTATTAGCAGGTAAAAATTTCATTCTCAGCTGAGTTTAGCACGAAAAGTTTTATAACCTCGGGATCTGGATGAGGAAACCCTTCCAAAATGGGATCTACTCTAAAGAAAAGAATTTGCTTGTAGGAGAGCTAAATAAGCTAATTCTTTCCTTTAAAACTTGACCCTCATTAAGACGGGATGCAAAAAATGAAAATGGTAGAGTTGCTTCCCCTTGAAATATATTCATTTATCTTAAAGGGAACAGTGCATATCGAGATTAAAGCATGAGAGCAGTCCCATCAGGTACTCATTCACTCAAAATTAAAAGGCAGATCTCATAGAAAAGCAGTATATTTAGGGTTAGTAAGATGGACTTGAAATGATTATTGTTGTCGATGTTATAGTAGTCCTGATCAGATGGACATGTTCTGAAATTATTTTGGTTGTTGTTAATGTTCTATGTATATTTGTACAGATACTCAGGGTTTTAAAAGGAAGTGCTATGATATGTATTTTTATGCACATGCATGTATATTTTGTCATAAATTATTTCTTCTTCAAAAAGATTTTTATGCATATGCATGTATTATTGTATTATATTTTGTCTATTTATTTTTACTTTGCCAATATTTTTACTGTATGCATGTATTCTTTTCCTGTCAATTATTGTTTCCTGAGATGTATTCATTTGACTCAGTGCTCCAGATAATTAGAGGTAACAAGAATACTTTAGAGAGAGTTTTCCATGTTTCACCGTAAAACTGTGTTGCGACCCCTCATTAGAACCTTCTTGCCAAGATGGTTCTAAAGAGGGGTCACAACATGTTTTTATTGGGAAATAAGAAAAAAATATTTTAGAATTATCATGAAAACCCCACTTTATTTGGAGCTTACATCTGTTGCTCATAATTTTGTCTTAAAATAATTATATGCTCACTAAGTATAGATATTTCCTCTGTTTTCCCCTTTCACCTACAATGATATCCTCACAAGACATATTCAGCAGACAATTAAACAAAAAAATGTTTGGAACATTCTCAGATGGTGAAGACTTAGATCAGTCTGCATGTCTGTGCAGTTTGATCCAAGTCAATTGTATTTATGTATGAATCACTGGCATACATGACATGAAGTGGCTTCTGTTCAAGCAAGGGAGATAACTTCAGTAGAACAGGGTCCCGTTGTTCAAAACTGACGTTGTTAGTTAATGAGGGGTTAAATTTCAAATGTATTGTATGCAAAAACACTTCCATTTTTTGCTAAAAAATGTGAGAAGCTTTTGCAGTGCAAAAGCTCCTAGAATTTTTTCAGCAAAAAGTATGAGCACTTTTGATTTCATATGTACAAGAAGCTTTAATGAATCTTTGACTGACAACTTAAGCCAACAGTGCTTTGAACAACCGATCCCAGGTGTTGCTTCCATGCTAAGATCTATTCTAAAATTTTGACCTTGTGACCCTCAGACTATTAAATATTATACAGGGATCAAGCTACTGAATTTTTTTCCCCCGAATTAAGGGAGGAGTATTTACCATCTTTTCATCCTTGCCATAATATAGTATACATTCAAGGTACATCAGAACACCTCCATGCGTTTTGTCATTTTTACAAAGGGGAACTCTTATCATCTTACGTTTGCTTCCATGGATAACGTAACGCAGAAAATGGTCAATTGTTAAAGGAAAGAATTTGAACCTTTCTTTTAAGAGTTGATCTCCATTGAGAAGGAGGCAAAAAAGAAAACTGAAGTGTTGCTTCCCCTGAAAGTGATCCGAAAATAGAAGTTGTATCAACTTGGGAGACTTCTCCCTTGTCTCCCTCTAGCTTGATATCCCTGTAATATACGGATTACTCAGGCTCCATAGCTTGTTGGTACAAACAGGGAAGATTATCTGACTGCTTGGTTGCACAGGCTGGTGTGAGTGGTAACTGTTTGCAGGTTCAGCTAGGTCAGCTATGGGCTATTCCAGATAACAGTACCACCCTAGGTAGGAACAAAACTGATTTTAAGGGTAACTTTAATTATCTCTACTGCAAGAAATGGTGGCATTGTATAGCTCTTTAGCCTCCACCACCAAAGCTTTAGCCCTATTGCACTCAGAACGGCCAAAACTCCATAGAGTTTTGGCCGATCTGAGTGCAATAGGGTTAACAAGTTTCCGGTAATGCCCTCTTCCCAGTTGTTCAAAGCATCTTAAGCTTAATGAAGTTGTTTGCCAATGATTTGTTAAGTCTTTTAGCAGGATTAAATTCAAGTTTGCTAACAGTTTTTGCTGAAAATGTGTGAGGAAGTTTCCGCATTTTTTTGGTAAAAAAATAGCAGCATTTTTGCATAATAATTGAAAACTTTAACGTCTCGTTAACTAATGACAACATTAGTTTTGAAAAACTGGGCCCAAGCATGTTATTTCTTTGGAACAGCTCTGAGCCACTTTTGTTTGCTGTCACCCAGTGCAGACTTAAATGCTCTCCTTACTGGAAGTAGTCAAAACTTTTGACAAGTTCATCGTATGAATCCTTTGAGAAAAAAATAGTATTCTGGAAATGGCAAAAAAATAAAGGTTTCCATAAAAGCAACCCAGTACAGTGTATTTATTACATATAATCATTCAAATACATGGAAGCATCTATAAATGTGTATAACAGCTGCTAAAACTATAAAAACAAAAAGCACCTAAGATTGTAACAAAACTACTGTAAAACAAACAAATAACAGTACATGTATAAAATATAATTTGTAAAATTTTTAAAAAGCTTTGTGAGGTGTACAGATACAAGTAGCCAATACAGTATTTGTATCTCTGGCAGGTCACATACTTCATTGGTTACAACACAAGGGTTTTTCCTCTTTCAAAACAATCACAAAAATCTAGGCCCATCTTATAAGATGGATCTAGATTTTTGTGATTGTTTGTCAATCTCAAAACATGGATCTAGATTTTTGTGATTGTTTGGAAAAGACGGAGCTAGTTTTTTCGGATTGTTTTGGAAGAGAAAAAACATTCTTTAGCTGAATTACACAACACTTATTTACATAATCTGCAGTTATTGTGGAAGAGTAAACCTTGGGCCGTATTCATAAAACAACTTAAGTCGTTGCTATGTTGTTGCTAAGGCTGAATTTCTATAAAGGAGATTCCCTACAACAATGAAATTTGCTCTGGAGGAACAGTCTTTGTAAGACTGTTCCTCCAGAGCAAATTTCATAGTTGTAGGGAATCTCCAACATAGAAATTTACCCTTAGCAACAGCATAGCAACGACTTAAGTTGCTTTATGAATACGGCCCCTTGTCTTATAACCAAATAAATATATAGTAATCTTTTTCCAGAACAGCTATTGTCTCAGGAAATAGTCCACTCTGAGAGTAGCCCCCATGTGAGAAGGGAGACAAATACTTCTGGACCACAGTGATCCCCCTTGAAGGTGCAGCCATACACCTTAAGATATATGGGTACATCTACCTCTTTATTCACCATTTTAACCAAGGGAAACAACTTTTGTGACTTGTTTACTTCCCCGGGTGACAAAAGCCTTCCAAGCATTGTCTAAGAGGAGCAATTTTTTCCCTTCAAGAGTTGACCCCCTTAGGGAAGGACAGAAAAAAGTTGCGGAGTTGTTCCTGCTTAATGTGTATCCATACACTTTAACTTTACATAAGATCTCCGGGCAATGCCAGTAAATTAACTGCCATGAGGACAAGAAACTTTGGTTTTGTCAAAGGCGACAGAATTTCATTGTAGGGCTACTCTGGAACTATTGTAGTGGCTATTTCATGCTTCACATATGTTTTATCATGTGGTAATACTGGGTAGGAGAAGTTTCCATAAAAAATTGCATACATGTATATGAATTTGTGGCAAGAGTAAAGCCATGACAATTACATGTACAAAGAGTGAAGAAGAAAACACCCTAATATACCAGTGTATCAAGATATTATATCAATTACCCTCTGAATTTCTTGTCTTGAATTTGAAAAGGCCTGTAAGAGAATTTCGTCAGGATCAACTCTGTTCGCCATTCCATCTATATCTTTTAGTTGCATTACTATTGAAAAACCAAACTGTTCAGTGTTTAGGACAGTTACTGTAATTATTTTATGTGTCCCGCAGAGCTCCAGATAAGAGGGGGTAATGAGGATAATTCAAAGATAATTTTTCTTATTTCTCAACGAAAACATACATTGTGACCCCTCATTAGAACCGTCTCTGCGAGACGGTTCTAATGATGGGTCACAAAGTATGTTTTTATGGAGAAATATGGATAATTATCCCCAAATTATCTCTGTTACCCCTTCTTATCTGGAGCACTGGTCCCAATGATTAGCAGTTTTGTGGTATTTCATTAAGACTTCACTTCTTTACTGTTACTGAAGAATTTATTGGTCCTAACATGTTCTTTATAAAGTTTGCTTCACTCATAGTTATGAACTGGACAGTTTCCATGTTGCTGTGTTCAAAATGGTCACTGTGGAAATTGGCACTAGTGACCAAGACTTGAGCCTCACCAGACTTAACACAAGCCATAAACTTGGCATGAAACCTCTTCATTGGGTATATTATATTAGGAAAGATTTTATATTCAATTAACATTTGATCATTTGCATCTTTGAACTGCTTAAGAGCGTCTTGTTTGACTTCATGTATTTTCCTTTCTCGATCACACTGCTGTCGAACATAAAATGCATCGAGGTTGGCTTCGTTCTTGTGTTGCAATATAATCTGACAGACCTCAGCAAGCCGAGAAGCATCTAAGAATGGAGTGACCATGTATACTTTACAGTCTGGGTCAGAGAACCAGCAATAGAGCAATGATTTCCAGAGACGGTAGATGTATGTAGAACCATCTCGAACACAACATATGCGTAGTTTGTTCAGCTGCTCCTCAAGGGTTGAGACTGGCCACTGAAACAAACACATGAAGTCTTTAATCATAATAAAATAATATACGAAAATAAAGCCATTTACAGTATTAACCCTTGCCCTGCTGAACCCAGAAATATAAGGGATAAAAGGGTAGGTCACTTTAAGAGCCTGTTAGGCATGCTAGGCATCACTTACAACCCACCAGTTGTGATTGTCCTAGGAAGGAAGGAATTGGCTTTCTAACAGCAAGATTTTACTCATTCACTAGTATTTGAGATTTGTAAACATCAATGTCAAAATTTTGTGATGTTTTCAATTATCAGATTTTAAAGGACACCCATACTCAGTTGATCCCAATTTTCTCGATATTACAACCTAAATTTTTTCACTCGATAAATGTTCAGCGAGGAGACCTGGTTTCAGACAAGCAATGAAGCTCTGCCTAGAAAGCATACGCTAAACACTAATATATTGTATTCTTTTTTTCTTTTTAAGTGTCTGAGTATAGGTTCCCAGTTAATCACCTGACCTCCAAATATGGAGGTCACCTGATCTTTGTGACTTCCATAAATGGTGGGGCACACTTCGATTGCAACTGGGGAAAATATCAGCCAAATCGATCTGAGTTTGTGGAAGTTATGGCTTCTGAGGTAGAAGTAGGATCACCTGAATTATATATTCAGCAGGATAAAGGTTAAATCATAAAAACAAAACCAGCACTGAAGATCTCTTTACTTTTATCTGTAGGTGAAATTTTAATGTTATCTATGGACAAACGGTCCTTCCTCTACTCTGTGATTTATATTACAGTACCTTTTCAATGGACAAAAGCTCTATCTCTTCCACTAAATCATCCAGCTTGTCATCAGTTCCTTCTATTACAGCACCAACATTATCTCCCTTGGCAAAGTGGTCATCCTCTTCCACTTTCAAGACCTCCAGTACTGTATCTGTCACTATCCCTAATGCTTTGTCTTCTTTCAGTCTAGTTGAAGCATCTTCATTAGCTATAAAGTATAGCAATAGCTCCATGTCGAGGTGAATGGATAACTTCCAGGGGAAGCAACACTGCCATTTTCATTTTTGCCTCTTCTCAATGGGGGGTCAAATCTTAAAGGAAAGAATTTGCTCCCTTAGGAGCAAATTCTTTCTTTTAAGAATAGACCCCTTTTGGAAAGCTTTGTTGTCCAGGGAAGCATGCAGGTAGTCACAAAAGTTGTTTCCCTTTGTAAAAAAAAAAGACAGAAAATGTGGCAGCATACCCTTTCAACTAAGAAAAAGTTTTTTGTATGTTTCCCCTTAAATTGTTATAAGTGTAAGTAATGCATAATGAATACTTAAGAACAGTGTGTTTTCTCTTCTATGGTTTGGCCTTAATCTTAGTACAGTAAAGTCATGAAAAGCATAGTTTCAAAATAACTTAGAACATCATATTTCTTGTACATTACTTTCAAGCAAAAAATAAATAAATAATGTAACAAAACAAAAACTAACAAAACACAAACTTCAGTAATGTTTTCATTTTATTTACTCCTTTAAAGGGACACTGTACAATGCCCTATTTCTGTATAAATTAGAGACTGATTTTAGAATTCTGACAGGTGGACTGGCCTCGTTAGAAGGTGTTATATTCTTGCACACAGGATAGAAAATGCCATTCTTTTCACCTGGGAAAGAAAATCTTATCTTACCCATGTTATCTCACCCAGGACCAGATAAAAATCACGAGCTGTCAATGCATTGGTTGTATAGGAGCTCACATACCTGCGTGGTCTTTGGCATTTTAGATGATGATGTCATGAAGACGTCAAAAATGACGTCAGTTTATGCACGCCAGTTGTTGACGTAAAGAGCTGAACGGCAGTCGTTGAAAGCGGCGCCTTCTTTCAAAACCAAATTGAAACCTCTCAAGCACTAGAATTACGCGTTTTAACAATTGCTGAAGTTAAAACAAAATGTGGTGTGCAAGAAAAAGTATCTATCATGGGTGTGAGGTGTGGATAGAAAAATCCGTCACTCAGGATCACTGTTCTGCATCACTCGGCAAGCCTCGTGATGCCGAACAGTGACCCTCGTGACGGATCTTTCTATCCACACCTCATACCCGTGACAGATACTTGCTGAATGACAAACAGTGCAGACCTTATCAACTGCTCTTCTAGAAGCAGTCTGATCTGATTGTACACTGCTTTCTCAGATATGTCGTCCCCATCTTTAGACAGCTATTAATGTAAAGTCATTCAAAATACATGTACAGTGAAAAAACATAAATGGCATATAAAGTACATGTACAAAAAATCATCAGTAAATTACTTTAATGCTTTTCGATAAGTTGAAAAGTTATAATGCAAAAACAAATTATATGATGTACAAGTAGAAATAATGAAACCTTTCTTAGTTCTATAATCTTCTTCCAGACCATTCCACTTTTCTGTGTATTGTCTGTGAGCATCTGTCTTGGGCTGTGGTCCGTACACTGGTGCATCATAGTGGGCCATGATAGACTGAAAATGATTCAGGAACCAGTCCAGAACAAGATTTCCTTGTATCATCAGAGTACCAGTCGACATAAACACTGTCAGTGTCACTGTATCTACTTTTAAGATCACCTGAAATAAAGTCACAACAAGTTGATGCACCTAAATCATTTAAGAAATGTTCTTACCATATTCGACCTATACCCCTATAAGTGCATATCGCGGTAATTTCTGAGGCATATTACTGTAAGTGCACGTTTTACTGGGTTATCCCTTTGTTTGCTTGTTTACAAGTGCTGAAAATGGTATAGAATCTTTCAGCTGTCACTTGCAAAGCTTTTATATCCTTCTATGACTATAAGCAGCTTTTCTGTGATGTATAACCATTTGTTTTGCTTCCTTGAATATAAATTCTTTGATATGTGCTCTTATAAGAAAGAAGGTTTACTACAAGCACACCTGATTAACAATGTGTTCAAGGATGTTACAAAACAAAAAGAGCTGTTACGACACAAAAAAGAGTATAGTTATCAAACAACCTGGTCATCAGGTCGTTTGGTAACTATGACTTTTTTTTGTTTCATAATAGCTCTTTTTCATTTTGTAACAGCCCTTGTATATACATAGATAATCAGGGGTGACAAGTATTTGCTGTCATTTTGAAAAAGTTTACTACAAGTATTTGCTGTCATCTTGAAAAAGTTTACTACAAGTGTTTGCTGTCATTTTGAAAAAGTTACGCAAACAGAGCTTTAGTAAGATCCATTTTGATATTTATTTTTATCATATACTTTCACTAGTATTGCCCTTGATACTAGATATTTGGCCCAACCATTATAGCCCTGTCAAAAAGCGCTGTCCAGCCCTGTTGTCCAAAAGTCAGGTGTAGGGCTGAGATCACCTCACATGTAGGGCGGGACAGAAATATCTCAGCCCTAGTATCGGCCCTCAATTTTGGCGCTAACGTTAAGTATGGTCGCCGACGTCATCAAAACAATTCAGCGAGCTAAAAGACGTCTGCCGCCATGTTTTATTGCCGCACGTCGACTGGCTGAAAGTGGACACGCAGATGCTTGGTAGTTTGTTCTAAAACCAGAAAACATTCTCGGTAAGTTTTATTTTGTAATCTGAGCCATTTACGATTAAAATACCAAACAATTGCGTTGGATTTTCTTCATTTTGTGCTCAGTTGTACTTCCAGCTGAAAGAAAAATGGCGGCGCGGCTCACCATCCATGATCTTCCGACTTGATCATTTTCATGTTATTTCATCCAATAAAAAGAGAAAAAAACACACGCACATTTTATTTGAACAAAAAATTTTGCAATGTTTCTTACAGAAGTTCAATTTCTATAAGAAAGTATATGATAAAAAGATCATCACACGGTTGTTTTGATCCCATCCCTGATCTCAGCCCTCTGACCGTATCAGCCCTCGCCCTTCGGGCTCGGGCCGATACGGTCAACTCGGGCTGAAATCAGGGCTGGGATCAAAACAACCGTGTAATAATCTCTATGTCTATAGGCCAGGCATTTCCGCTTCCATTCACCCACTGTGTGTAAATCAGTCCATAATGCAGCTATAGGATTAAGTTTTCCTTCCAAAACCAACTGGATATGGATCTAAATGTTAGGTATTGTTTTGAAATAACTGCCAGCAACTTGGGGGAACAGGGCCTTTGCCTCCAGCTGTTGAAAGGATATGTGATATGATCACACAATCATCATAATATCATGACTCCACTGTTTCATCACATCAGAATGACATTATTACATCACTATGACTATGGCATCACCCTTAACTGCAAGTGCAAGGGTATGCCATAGCATACTGTATTAATTAAAAGCAGAGGAAGCACAACTCCAGGGAGGATAGGGTTCTGAGGATGATTCAAGAGATAACTTTTCTTATTTCTGCTTCTGTTACTAAACTATCCTGAAACACCTTCTTATCTGGGCACTGAGATTATTGCCAGTGGAAAAGTAATCAAAAAGAAAAAATTGTCTGGAACTTTTTTTTTATGCTCATTTCATAATTCATTTTTTTAAGTCAGTGTCATCTCTCCTGACATATGACAGGCAAAAGTTTTATCGAATTCTTCAACACCAAAATGTACATGTTTATCTGCAAACTTGTTTACCGTAAAACTCTATATATTGGGATAGGTCTGAGCAAATAGTGCAAACCCAGATCAGACTGCTCCTCAAGGAGCAGTCTGATCAGGGTTTACACTATTTGCCATCCCATTTGACTTTTGGACACATTACTGCGCTGTAAAACCAAACTGTTCCAATTTTAGGACAATTATGGTAATTATTTTTGGTGCCCCAATATTTAGAATTTTTACGGTACTTAACAACTCTGACTTACCTTATTATTTCCTTGTTTGTCGTAGAGTTCTTTATACGGATACTTAGGCATTGGGTAGTTGTTCTGGTGTCGAAATACACGTAACCAAAACATGGCGAGTGCTACTGATCCTGCCTTTGACTTCCGTTTGACTGATACTATATTATGCTTTGAAATGTCCAAGTACACTTCTTCATTTGTTTTTGAAAAGACAAACTCTTTTATACTTCTTTCTAGTGCAGTTTCCCCAGCCATAACTGTTGCTTATGTAACAATATCATTCAATCTGAATAAAGAAGATAAACATGTTATTACTCAGTTTTTGTTATAAGATTTTCTTCTCTGCTTATATCATGTAAGTAACTTTGAAATATTACAGCAAATAAAGTTACATGTATCAGTATCAACATCAGTTTCTGAGTCTTAAAGATTAAATGAGCCATGACACAAGAAAACTAACAATGTGGTTGTGCGCCCAGCACAGGCTCAGATCAGCCTGGGCTTCCCCCAAGTCTGATCAGTCTTAGCTGTCCGCATCAGGGTAGCTTAGACCCTTAGCTACCCTTTAAGCACTCAGCGACGAGACTGATAAAACTGGGTGGATGCCCAGGCTGATCTGAGTCTACGCGGGGCGCACAACCACTTTGTTGGTTTTGTTGTGTCATAGCTCAAATGAACATTTTCAAATCATATTCAATAACTGCAGTCAAGGAATGATAAGTAAACCAAAGCAAGTTTAGAAAATCTGTCAGTACCAACATTTATAGAGTACAGAATTCATCAGTGTTCAGGGAACTGGGTATATATTTTCTCAAGCACAAAATGTTATGTTTACTGTTAATGGATTAAGTTTAAATTCTAAGACATCAACCCCTAGAACAAATCTAGACAATATGAGAGATTCCATTTAAAGGAGCTAAAATTTGCTACTGAATCTTCTCAGATTGGTATGTAAGAACTCATGACCAGATCAAATCCACAGCTAACTTCGTACTGGAGATCCCTCCATGCCCCCTCTCTTTGTGGAATTCTGCTTTCAGATAGTGGTTTTCCCTTATGCTTTCAAAAACCAATCATAGAAATCTAAATCAATGTTAAAAGACAGATCTAAATCTATAGGGAAAAACCACTTGCTTAAAATGGAATAAATACAACCTCCCAAGATTTGTAAAGCTGATTCTTGGGTTTTCCATACACCCTCATGAATTCGTACACCCCAATAAAGGGCAACATTTTTTCAAATACAGGTGAAGGAAGAGAGGGGCCAGGCCCCCTCCCCCTATTTGAAATGCATCATGCATCGTGTATTGAGAACCATCCTACACCACTGTCAAAATGAATATCAAAAAAACTATGCTAATACTATTTCTTATTTTGAAAAAAATACAACCTGCATAATAAATCAGAAAATATGAATGGAAAATTAATTTTTGATGGCAAACATCGTTTATCATGTTCTTTTTCCTGAAATGAGGATTATTTTTTCAGGGTGCATCTGGAATTCCTTTTTATTTCAATCTTACTTCGACAAATTATTAGAAAAAAATTATTTTCATCTTTAAAAGCATTTGTTGAAAAAATAATTTGTGCCTTTGTATGTGAAAACAAACTGTTTTGTTACTCAGATGAGATCAGTTTTAGAAGGGTGTACGGCTTTGGTGAGAAGAAATTTTAGTCAAACCTAATTAAAATACCAACCACATACATCACAAAATATTTCTATAGAGAATAATCTGTTAAGAGTGAGTGAGTGAACTCGGGTTTAACATCCCACCAAAAAACTAGGTCATATGGAGACGGGACCTCGGTTTAAAGTCTCATCTGAAAGACCAGAGAAGCAGGGGATCAATCTTGGGATCCCTGGATTGGTAGTCCAGAGTGTTATCTACTACACTTCTGTCGCTCCTAATCTGTCAAGAAGAATCCTATTGACATTTACCCTGATAACAGATATTTTATAAAAACAAAAATGAATTTGATATCACTTAGCAATCCTCTGGCTGTCAAGAAGACAGATATCCATAGGTGTAAGAAAACATGGGAATGAATGGCTGAACAGTTACAGGGGTTTCATTAACTTTTTTGACACCTGGTGGTTAAGGCAAATAGGCAGGGGATTTTATGTTTTCCATATACAGATTTCCTTTTTGAACTCCCAGATATATCAATAGGTATGGTTTAATTGGCCAATATACAGGAATAGGTCTTATTTCTCCAGGCTCTATACATAAGGAGTTAGCATATCTGATTTTTATTACCAGAGAGAATCAAATATCAATTACCAAATCAACAGGTGCACCAGCTGAAATACTCTCAGCACACTGTCTCAGCATGCATGAGCTCTGAATTATCTTAATGGCTCAATAACTGACAGAATTCTAACCATAATGATCTGTTAATATTATAAACAAATCGCCAAGAATGTTTACAAATGATGTTTTGACAGCAGGACTGGTCCATTACAAAATCAAGAGTTCAGAAAATAAAAACAATCATTTATGATTATTTTGATTCCTGTTATATGTTTTTATTCTGTGTCAGTCGCTGCTTTATTTGCAATTCATTTTACAGCTAACTACAGCAACTGTGTTATGAAAAAAACTGTGTCAACTCAGGCAGCCGAGGATGGCAGGAGAAAGAGCCAAAGGACTAGGACAAAGATAACATATTTGTCCTAATACAACAAGCAAAAACAATATAATTATATGAATACATAGTGAAGATTAAGACTTGTTTGTCACAGAAATTTGGCTTCCATGAACCACTGAATAATTCCTTCTTAAATATCTGAATAGGATTTGATTTTGATATTGAATACATGAATAGGTTTATATTTTGTCATTTGTGTTATACATGAATAGGGTGGGTTTTCAAAGTTTCAGCGGCACATCTATACCATTTCAGCAGCCAAGTGACCCCCCCCCTGCCCCCCCGGGCAGGAAATAAGGCCCCCCCCACCCCCGCCCGTGCAGGAAATAAGGCCTGAGTAGAAGGGGGAAATCCCCGCCTTCTACCTCTTAATGTCACCCACGAAAGTATTAATGAATATGACAGTGTATGAAATTTGTTTTTGTATGGAATTACTCAGCTAGGTTGTTGCAGAGCTTCCTCAGAAATTATTTCCCCTGAACAAGGCATTAACCACTGGTTACCGATTATTAGGTCGGTACGTATATTGAGAGCTGCTGTCAAGCATACCATAACATTCATTAACCTATAATATGCCAGCCAAACAAATTTCTCAAAACTCTGATAACAAAAGAAAGGTCGAATGTAAATGCATATGTACTAACATAAATGTTTTAAACAAATCATTCACTGGGAATAATGCTAAAAAGCATTTAAAAACAAACTCAAGTCAAACTGTTTACAGTGGTTACCTCAGTGTAAAAGACAACACCTGCACACGTGTTGTATCACTAAACACCGCACACTTGCGTAAACCTCCTTCTTCCAACCGTAGAGGCCACATACCGACTCGGTGACGGGTGTATGGTTACAGATGACCTCGAGTGGGGTCAGCACATCAATGGAATCACCAGTAAGGCTACTAAGACTGGGTTGGACCTGATTCTGTTTCCTTCGTAGAAACTTGACTTTTGCATCGAAGGAAATGAAGGCTGCTGCATATAAAACTCTGGTCCGGCCCAAATTAGAATATGCAGCACCAGTTTGGATGCCCCATCAACAGTAGATATTAAGTACAGAGGATGCTGCCCGTTGGACCTGTAGGCGCTGGCGCAATAAAAGCCATGTGGGAGAAATGCTAGAAGAACTCCAGTGGCCAGACCTGCAGGAAAGACGACAGCAGGCTTCTCTGTCTCTATTCTACAAAATTCACAATAATCTTGCTATTGTAGATAAGAATAGGTACCTATTTGAGGTCGGTGGAGGGAGCAGGAGAACTAGGTCCCACCCATTCCAGTATCAACGTCCAAACGCTTATACGGACGTTTTTCCCCAGGACAATTGCAACTTGGAATGGCCTTACAACTGAAGCTGTCTCTTCGGAGACAGTTGATGGGTTTAAGGCAATAATATAATATCTTAGGGTAGAGCAGGGGTTAGGCATGGAGTGCCTGCCCCTGATGAATTCTTGTAAATAGTTTTAATCTGTTGGTGGCTTTGTCACAAATTCATTTATTTATTTATTTTTGTGATAACTTATGTGTCACACCACAAACTTGCCATCATGGTCATAGTTGACCGAGTGCAGTAACGATAGAAAGAAGAAAAGTATGTTATGGATTCGCTCCTTTGAGGCTTCTGGGGAACATGGTTATAAGAATTGGACGAGGAAAAAAGACAATCGATGTAACCGGGAAATCCGCACCCAGAGTGCCCTGTGAGCTGGAAAATGTGGTGTCAGGCTGGCGTCGGTGATGACAGTGTCACTCCTTGTCGAATGTAAGGCATAACATAGCCCTGTGGCAATATTACATATTTCTCTGCTTGATAAGTCTGACACCCCATCTAACTTTGTACTGTCCAGAATGAGCTGTATCATCTCGTTTTCCGTTCTGCTATTCCACCATCCTTGACCTCGGGAGTGGTCGAAAAGACTCTTAATATTCTTTATGAATGGGTTTCTTACAGTTTGTAAATTCACACAGTGTAGAAGAACATGTTGAATATTTTCTGAACCGATACCACATTATGGACAGTCAGTAGTGACTTCAACCTGGTTAAACTTTGCTTTGTTAGATTGTAGAATATATGTACCACTGACAAGTTTTGCTTGAATGTTTGCCTTATGAACTGACATTGTATCATTTCCAGCTTCCAACCAGGTATGAGCCGCGACACGAGAAAACCAACAAAGTGGCATGTGCGCCCAGCAAAGACTCAGACCAGCCTGCTAATCGCCCAGTCTAATCAGAATCTCTGCTGTGCGCTTAAAAGGTAACCAAGAGTCTAAGCTAGCTCCATGCGGTCAGCGAAGACTCTGATCAGACTGGGCGGATGCCCAGGCTGATCTGAGTCTTCGCTGGGCGCACATGCCACTTTGTTGGTTTTCTCGTGTCGCAGTTCATATTAGAACATTCATGAAATTTTATGCTTTCGAAATTCCAGAACTTTAATGACGACTTTTTTCTGCTTCATTTTTCAAATAATTTGTCCAAAATTCAATAAGTTTACTCTTAACAAGTCTCTTCCATTTTAGCTTAGATGGAAGATTTTCTGGTAGCTCGATAGACGTTGGAAGCCAATATTTCCAAAGAATTTTCTTGATACTAACAAACCAACTATTTGAACTGTCACTTTTGGCTGATAACTGACGGACCGACAGGTCGCGCTCAACACAGTCATGCCTGAAGACGTTACCAGACAGAATGAGCTGATTTCTATGGAGTTCGTAGTCTCTGGGGAACAGCCCAACAAACCCGTAAACTGCTGACAAGGCCGTCCTTTCAGGAAGGTGCTGAACTCGGGGAAGCATATCCCTATGAAAACTGTTCAATTTATCGATGTCCTTCTGTAATAAGATTACTGTCTCAAGGCCATGGAGCAAACGTGGAAGCACATACATATTATAAATTGTCATTGATACTTTAGGATTTAAGCCGTTGTGTCCATGGAAGCCAGTGCCCATAAGGGCATATGCTGTACGAAGGGCCCATTTAATTCTTTCGTCAATCAAAGGGCATTTGCTATCCCGTACGAAAATTCTGACATGATTACAGCAGGAGTCCTGCTGGACATTGACAGGATTTTTATTTTCAGGCTGAATTATAACATTTTTTTGAAAATGATAAAAAAATCCACTCAAGATTCCAGCAGGAAAATTTGAAAAATTCATGCCAGGAATCCTAGCAGGAAAACAGAGCTGAAAATTTTGCAAAATTAATTGAATCTAGCATAAAGATTTTGGCGGTACACTTCAACTACACAGTGAATCATAAGTGATAAATTCAACTTGAAGACTGGCCATGCTGTTTGTTTGTACTAAACATATTAAAAGAGTTTCTGTGTTATTTGAAGGATGAATTAATAACAGCTAGTTTGAAGAGAATGTAAGTTTAATTATTTTTGTATCATTAATGCATACATTTCTAAAGGCAGATTTAAGTTTAGGGGTAAAATATTCAATTTATACACAATTTCATATACCCCACCCACATCCCTGGACATAAAAATGAAAATGAGTTCAATATATGTGTGGTGGTAACAGAATTACTTTCTGTCATAAAATTGTGTTAAAGAGCAATGGCAGTACTGATCCATGTCTATAATATAATCATAATACCCAAGAGATTGACAAGATATGTGTTCTGTTGTGTTTTATAAAGCCACTGTGTATTTGAAAGTTTTAAATAGCATGTTCAAAGAGTATGTCAAGGTCTTTGTGTAATATGCAACACAACCAAATTCATGCCAACAATCCTGTCCATATTCCTGGCAGGATTCCTGCCAGAAATTTCAAATTTTACAGTGAGAATACTGCTCATTTGAATATTCCTGGTGGGAATCCTGCCTGAATTCCTGCCTGAATTCCTGCTAATTTAAATATTTCACTTAATATTCCACACTGAGTCCTGCTGGAATCCTGTAGGGAATTTTATATTATAGTGAAAAGTTCACGTGGAAAACCCATTGGGAAACTTTTTCATGTCCAGATTCCTGCCAAGAATCCTGTTACAATTACTGCAGGAATACTGCTACTGTTCTGCTGGACAATTCCGTACAGGTATAATCTTCAGATTTGCTGATCTCAGATTCCTTTATGTTTGTATTCTGATGTTTCTTCCAGCACTTTACCATTCAACATACACATAGGGACAATTTTCTTTATTATTTTCTGAATAAAACATAGATTTTGATCCCTTATTAGAACCGTCTCGCTGAGTCCGTTCAAATGAGGGATCCCAACACATTTATCTGCAGCTTTGGAAGAGAACACACTGAGGCCAGGGCTATAGGAAAATTAATTATGTGATAATACAAATTGTTTTGACCCAGACTACTTTATACTTGAAATGTCATTTATTTGAAACATCAAGGGAAGCTTTCAAGGATTTTACAAAATGTGACACACATTTTGGCGAAGGGCTCGACATACTTTCTTCTTTGCTTACTGTGTTTGCCTAGCCTACTAAGTCTCACTAAAATTTCAAATTGCCATTTTTACTAGGGAAAGCGCTTTTTTACGAGAGCAGCTCTTAATGCCACTTATTTTAAGAGTAGCAGCCTATTCGAAGAGATGTAGTCTAGGATAAGATGTCTTTCCTTCAAATGTATACACCTTATCAAGGGAAGCAAACCGTAAGTCAAAAAAATTGTTTGCCTTTGTGAAAATGGCGGCAAAACGGGAAGGTGTACTCATAAATCTTAAGAGAAGAAACTTTATGCACGAGCACATTCCACTTGAAAATATCGCTGCAACAGTCGGGGTCTGATTTTAATATGATTGCAGTGGTGCACAAGGATCAGTCAACATCTGTCATCTCCAAGGCAAGCATGGAAGAACGGTATAACGTTGCTATAAAACTTTGGTTACTGGCCCGTCATACTGGTGCTTTTTAATAAAGCAGGCCATGGCCATGTTGTGAAGCAGAAGGATCGGCATGAGAGCTGCTTGATTTTTGTGCTCTTATTTATCCTATTATTCTCTTTACAATCTCATACCACATAACCAATGAGGAGGTTCGCAGAAAGATCCAAGCACCCATTGGAGAATATGATGAACTCCTGACGCTGGTCAAGAAACGGAAACTAAGGTGGTTTGGCCACATCTCAAGATCTTCTGGTGAAGTAAGCAAATACAATTATATCGGACACAGTGGAAGGAAAAAGAAGAAGAGGTTGACAGAAGAAGAGGTGGGAAGACAATATTAAAGAGTGGACAGGGATGGATTTTGCCAGCTCAACTAGAGCAGCTGTCACCCCCTCAAATCGTACACAGTATTCAGCCCAAATTAGAGAGTATTCAGTACGCAGTGTCATGGTACGCAGTATTCAGGAAAAAAATCGGCAAATCAAACGCGTACTCGCAAAAAATATAAATAAATAAAATAATCGGCAGTCATTCAATAATAATGTGCGAAGCCGCAGTGTTTCCTGTTGCATGACCTGACAATTGTAGAGATCTATAGCAAAACCGCCTCTTGGATACTTTGTTACTTCTGCCACTGGTTGATACTTCTGCTACTGGTTGAAATGTGAAGGGTATCCATGATCTTGAGGCCCTTTCGCTATAGCGTGTGATGCCTGATGCCTAAATGTTTGTGCATATCTGTCTCTTCTATAAAAGTACAAGCACATATTAGAGTTAACAGGGAAAGTCAGTGTCTAATAATTTACAAGGAGTGAAAGAGTCAAAGCGTGCATTCATAAACGCAATATTTTGCTTAAATAAAATTGGCAAAGTCCACAAAGTTCCATGCCTTCTCAGGGGGGCCTGCGCATATTCCTATTATTCCAAAACCAAACGTACATGTTTACATCCTTTAATGATCACAGAAAGTTTCATTTGAATTGGATCCTTAGTCGTTAATTAGAAGGAAATGGATTTTTTATAATGTTTAAGACCTCACCTCCTTGGGTGTTGGGAGATAAGTATACTATCTTTTTGCTTATCTTTCTCGAACGTTTTGCACTTGCACATAAGGGCACAGTGAACTTTAAGCGTCTAGTAATTTTGATGGATGTATCGTAACTACTGTACATGAGTGTTCATAGTTCCACCCTGCCCAGGGACCACAAGGCATACTGTTCCCAAGCCGTATTATTTACGATGCAGTTTAAATCCCTAAATGCCCACAGAAAGCTTCATTTGAATCGGTTCACTAGTAAGAAATTATCGATTTGTAGACTCTCCCCACCCCTGAGACCCGAGACTAAACGTTTGTGCGCATCTAGATATGGTACCCAACCATACCAACCACAACAATAAGTTTTCATGTTCCCATCGTTAGGTGTGGCAATTGTGACTTAAGAATGGACTGGCTGACTGACTGTACGAGGTGTGTTCCAACATTGATGTCAGTCGCCAATCGTGCGATGTGGGCTCAAAACCACCTCATATCGATAGAGTGATCACTATAGTTTCACCATAGGTGAAAATCTCGCTCACAACTTCACAGACGTTTGTACAGTGTACGTCAGCAGCAACTTAAAGATGCTGTTCACACAGGTAGCCCTGCAACAACAACCAAAAGTAACATCGAAAAAACATCCACAATATCTTCATAAAAGATACCCGATTTAAAGTGAGACAATTAGCCCGGTTAACAAACTTGTCGTTAGCACGAGTTCATGGAATTTTGAAAAAGCATTTTCAACTTAAAAATAAATGCAAGAGGGATACCCCATTTGTTGACAGATGGACAAAAGCGGACCCGTGTAGCAAATGCAAAATAATAATAATAATAAAAAACTTCTGAAAATATACCCAAAAATAGCAAAGAGGCTTTCAACAATTCAGTCATTGGTGATGGGACCTATGTTTACTATTTTGAACCAAAGCGGATATGCTCCAAGCGAATTTGGGTCAACAAAAGTGCGAGACATAAAATTATTGCCAAACGAACACAAACGGTAAAGAAGGTTTTGTATGTAATTTTCTTCGATAGTAAATGTCCAGTCATGCAAATTCCGGCACCAAAAGGCAGAACAGTAACAGCAAAATTCTATGAAAATATTGTACTACAAAAACTGATGAAATACTACAAAACCCTCCGCCCCAAAACAGGACCTAAGCACCTCAGCCTCTTGCATGATAATCCTCCCGCTCACAAGGCACACTTTGTGGCCGAGTTTTTAGAGTCAGAGGAGGCTACCGTCCTACCACATCCTCCATTTTTGCCAGACTTGGCTCTTTACGACTATTTTCTGTTGTCAAAACTTAAATATCATCTATCTGGAAAGATGCAATTCGAGAAATGCCATTGGATCTGCGGTTTATCGGTATCAGATGGATGTCCCCATTGAAGAGTATGTGAACTGGGGCCGTATTCATAAAGCCATTTAAGTCGTTGCTATGCGGTTGCTAAGGCTAAATATCTATAAAGGAGGTGCCCTACAACTATGAAATTTGCTCTGGAGGAAAGTCTTTGTAAGACTGTTCCTCCAGAGCAAATTTTGCCCTACAACTATGAAATTTGCTCTGGAGGAACAGTCTTTGTAAGACTGTTCCTCCAGAGCAAATTTCATAGTTGTAGGGAATCTCCTTCAAAGAAATTTAGCCTTAGCAACAGCATAGCAACCACTTAAGTCGTTTTATGAATACGGCCCCTGCTTCCAAAAGTGGATTGACCGGCTAAACAGGTATATTTAGGTAGATGGAAAGTATTTTGAAGGGCAGATCAAGTAAAAAAAAAGAGCATTTGCAGTAAAGGAAGAAACAAAGCAAGTGATATTAAATTTGGAACAGACACACGGACTGATTTTCTTAGTAATATGCGGATATAACTACTCTGCTTTCAATGTGTGAAAAAAAGTATATGATGACGACAAAAGCTCGGACCGAAACCCTAAAATATACAATAGCAAGGCATTCAATAAATTATATACACCGAGGCTCCTGTAAATAAGTCATTCAATAAATTATATACTGAGGCTTCTGTAAATAAAGACTTTGTGAAAATTAGATGGCTAAATGCATTCAATTAGAGCAGTCATCATTTAACTTGTACATGACTCAGTTGCTGCGACTAGTGGCGACAAGTGGGGACTTTCAGCAGTCAGAGCTGAGCAGAGATTCCTGCTAAATGTCATGTTCTTTTGAACAGCTTTTAACTAGTTTACCTATTATCTGATCGGAATTTCAAAGTTATGCAGATCCGATTTACAGGGAGCAAGCATGTCATGCCTGCATATTTTTGGAGCTATATGTGTGGCTGCCCTGCTTTAATTTTAGGGGTTTTGAGAAAAGGCGAATAATGGTTAAATTGAGCATGGGATATTTTAGAATGCTGAGGAAATTTTGATATTATTTTCACGGCACGCAGTGTCCAGCACCCCATTCCTCCTACCTCACCTACCAGCCCTGGAATAGGAGCTCAGAGATAGAAGCTGCGGCATGACTGTTACCGACAAAAACCCAGCTAACAAGTTTAGAAGTTGGAGAGTATACAATTGAAAATTGCACTGAAACGACAAACGAGGCAGAATTGTTAAACTGAACATTCTGTATAGGGTTTGCGTTGTTTAGCAATCACTTAAATTTAATGTTTCTGATAATTTGACTTCAACATCTATAATGAATTTAAATCAGCCGTTTAAGCATGCTGCTAAATGTTTTCTAAATATTTACTAGGATTTTACATTGCGCTACTCCTTAAATAGTATTCAGTATTCAAGCCCGTTTTTAAAGAGTATTCAGTATTCAAGCTCAAAATTAAACGGTATTCAGTATTCAAGGGAGGGGGGTTGACACCCCCAAAACAGGACAAGGTGGAAAGGGATTGTTTCGAAGTCATCTGTGGTGCCCCAACGACCTAGTAAGGTAATGGGATAGAATAGAATAGAATCTCTGTTATGAGCCCTGGTAGCTAAGTGGGTTAACCCCTGGCCTCCTGCTGATCTAACGGTCGCGGATTCGATTCCAGCTGGAGGTGGAACTCATTTCAAGCTCAAGCGGGGTTCCACTGCACACAGTCTTTCCTTACCACCTTCTCATCGCCCTATTTTGATTGAAATACCGTTGAAACGGACGTAAAATTAAAAGCCATCCACCCATACATCTCTCTGTTTGAGTCAAAGGGGCGATCAACCCAGAACAATAAAAATTTTCTTTATGCTTCTGAGGGGTTCAGAGATTTGGTCACCAAATTAGCCTTTAGAGGTTGATCTAACTGAAATAAATTATATATCATACAGTATGACCGGAAATTATTGAGAATTTTCACCAAATTTCAGCCAGTAGTTTTCCAGCTTTATATGAAATAAATAAAACTGATTTGATATGTTGTTGATATATTCATCACTAAACTACAATGTGGTGGCTTTAATATTTGTCAGCCATCTAAAAGATGTGGATTATTCCCCCTTTAATTAACCAAGTGCAAAATTAAGCGAAATTGCAAAATAAGATGAAATTTGAAATAAAATGTGTATAAGAAAATGATAAAGAAAGAATATACATTTAAAATTACTTGCTTAGATATAGAAACAATACTGCTTTACAGTCAGCAATTCTGTGGGATGTCGCCTATAACTGTGATCTGAACAACAGATAGGTTTTCAAATTTTCACTAAATTCTAAGAAAAAAGGTTAATTTTCAGTAGGATCGGCAACTAGATTTAGTCACTGAACGGAAAGTAATAATGACAGACAAGAGTAACTATATAATTACAAACAATTATCATTTATATGTAATATGATATCAGAAAATAAGATCAGCCTTGTTCAATATTCATTTCACTTTGTCTTGAATATTGCAGAGCCAAAAAATTATGAAATTTTACCGTTAATGCGCCTGAAGAAATAAGACGCTCCCACCTCCATGAGTCTCCCAACCCTATGGGTCAACAAGGGGTTGTGTTAACACAACATCCATGGGCGGAAGTCTTCCAAGAAGAAGTCAACGGCCTGGACGGAAGAACTCTATGAGTCAACGGCCATGTGTTCGTTACCAAGGCGAGCCATACAATAATCTTGGATTTCGGCTGTTGTCAAAATATATAGCCCGGAGAGGGATGGGCTCCGTCAGGCTGAACGCTGCCCTAGAAACATCATGGTTGACAACCTAAACAATACCATAATACCGGATCGGTCGCAGGAAAATACTGGGGCTCTGTGAGATGCGCTGGAAAAACTCTGGTGAAATGTCAACAGACGACAGGCACAAGGTTTATTTCAGTGAAGAAGAGGACAAACATGAGTATGGGGTTGGATTCCTTGTGCATAAGGACATGGTGAGTACTGTCTTGGGATGCCGACCAGTCTCCAGCAGACTGATTTCAATTTGCCTGAGAGCAGCTCCTTTGAACATCACCATCATACAGGTTTATGCATCAACATCTGGGCAAGCCGACAACGAGGTAGAACACTTCTACTATCAACTCCAGGAAATCATAGAGCAAACACCCAAGAAGGACGTTCTGGTTGTACAAGGGGATTGGAATGCTAAAGTTGGAAAGGATGCACAGGCAGATTGGGAAAACCTTTGTGGACCCTACTGCAAGGTCGAGACGAATGAGAGAGGTCTCAGACTTCTAGAGTTTGCAACCTGTAACAGCCTAGTATTGACAAACACCCTTGGCCTTCACAAACCATCAAGAAGATGGACATGGCACAGTCCAGATGGAAACACCACAATCAGATTGATTACATCTTGGTGAGGAAGCGCTTCCGATAAGGAGTCAACATCCATAGGACAAGGAATTTTCCTGGAGCAGACATAGGAAGTGACCATGACTTGGTGATGATGACCTTCCGAGTTCGTCTGAAAAAGGCTAGAAAGCCAACCCAGCCAAGACTAAAGTTTGATCTTGAGAAGCAAAGGGACCCAGATGTGGCATGCACTTTTCAAGCAACAATAGGTGGGAAAGTGTGGGGGGGTCCAAATCTGCCCACGCATGGATTTTCTTGTTACTTTTCATGTTTACTACCTTCAACATCTTCAACCTTACAACTACAAATACGCATTTATCTATCTCAGTAAAGACATTAATGTCTCAGGAGAGCACCCTGAAATACTCCCGTTTTTTGTGATACCAGCCTTATAATTTATCAATCTTAAATCCTCATCTTTATCAAATTTCATAAAATGTGAACTACAATAGTAAAAGGGTCCATATGGATATCTTTGATTCCGTTTATGCTTATGCAAACATGCAAACAAACATTTAAGTCAGAAAATATGGCTAAAAGCGACACTAAAACTATTAAAAAAACGAAAAGCATCCCCAAATTTATGTATGTTCCAGTCAGTGTCAACCTATGAAATTTTCTGAAAAATAGGTCATATGTTTCCTCTTTATACCAGAGGAATTTCATGAAATTTGGAAACCGGTAACATTGTCATAGAATGCATGATATACATGTAGATAAAGGTGATTTGTTTGACAAAAATGCATGTCACATTTAAGTGTTAATATGTTCATAGAAACACTTCATTTTCTAGTAATATTAATAGTAACCTAAACTACAATCATAATAAAAAGCTCCATATGCAGATATATTGAGCTACTTTGTCTGAGGAATAAATTGAAAACTAAATTAACTCCGACCACTCGGCAGTGTACTACGTAGTAAAGAAAAAAATACAACATTGGACCTACCAGAATAAATATTTCACATGATATTTAACTCATCAAGGAGACCAATTGTGCCAAATTATTTTGAAATCCATGCATAAATGTAAAATTAATAGCTGGGACATGCTTAACAGTTTTATCATTTAACCTTCTATTGTGACCTAGACCTTGGACCTACCAGAATAAATGCTTCAGAAGACACTTCTACTCATCAAGGAGGACAATTGTGCCAAATTATTTTAAAAAGCCATCCGTAAATATAGAAGAAATTGTCTGTACAAGCTCTATTTATAACCATTGTGTATCGTTTGACCTTCAAAAAAGACCTTGACCTTCATCCTACCTGAACAAATGTTTCGAATAGCACTTCTACTCATTAAGAAGGGGAACAACTGTGCCCATTTTTTTTGAAATCCATGCATAAATGTAGCAGAAATGTCCCGGACAAGCTCAATTTCTGACCATTATATCATTTGACCTTCAAATCAGACCTTGACCTTGGACCTGACTAAATATTTCAAATGGCACTTCTACTTATCAAGGAGAACAATTATTTTGAAATACATACATAAGTGTAGACGTTATGGCCCGGACAAGCTCAATTTATGACCATTTTGTCATTTGACCTTCAAATGTGACCTTGACCTTGGACCTACCTGACCAAATGTTTCAATTGGCACTCACCAAGGAAAACAATTGTGCCAAATTATTTTGAAATCCATCCAATCAATGTAGAAGTTATGGCCCGGACAAGCTTAATTAATGACAATTTTATCATTTGACCTTCAAGTGTGACCTGGACCTTGGACCTTCCTGACCAAATATTCAAATGGCACTTTTACTCATCAAAGAGAACAATTGTGCCAAATTATTTTGAAATCCATCCATAAATGTAAAAGTTATGGCCCGGACAAATCCGGATGGACGCACAAACACATGCACGCACGCACTAACGCACATTCGCACATACACTGAGCTGAAGCTGTAACAACTATGTCTCGCTCACCGCAAGCGGCTCAACAAAAAAGGATTAGGTGAAGCAAATAGATGATAAAATTCACTAAAACTAACAATAATTAGCATAAAAATAATCACAAAACTACATGTATATGCATTCCTAAATTTTGTGTTTTTTCATCTGTTAACATTCAACATTCCAAAATCCTTTAACTTCTTAAGTGTAACTTGTACTTATAGGTTTACTTGAATGAAATAAATATGTTTAAACAAACATTCCAAAAAGTCATGTTACCGGTTTTCAATTCTCAAGAAAATTTATAATTATAATTTACACATGTATGGCCTAATTTCATATTGATTTGAAAGGTTGACAAGAACTGCAACATAGTCAAATCGAAAATTTAATTAGTTCAAAAAATTTATGGAGCTGAAATTTGGGGGCATCTGCAAACAAAAGTTAATATGGAAAGTTTTGTGGTATACATTTGAATAAAAAGTGGTACATACATAATCAAGAATTACTAGGAATCATTTTGAGAATAAAACGGGTCAGAAATTAAAAAATCCTACAGTTTTGGACTACTTGAAATTGGGGTGCCCCTATTTTTTGCATCCCATCCAATTAAAATGTTGTAATTTTACAATTTAAATAGATGGATCAGCAAATATTTCATAAAGGCAATAGTAATGTCCTAGACAATTACTATGCATAATATTATGGAATTCGGTGTGTGGGCAGAACCCTGTGTAAATTTCCTATCGGGTGGAACTCCCCCTTTGCACCACTCATTGGTCTGAGGGATGATGACATGGGCATAGATACCATGATTAACACCTACAGTACAGTAGTGACTGAGGCAGCTAGTGAGACACTTGGGAAGGAACGTCGCAGGAAAAAGCCCTGGGTCACCAGAGATGTTCTCGACCTCTGTGATGAGAGGAGAAATTTGAAGAAGAAGAGGTATGAAGCAGGAGGAGCAGAACAATACAGGGAAGCAAACAAGAGGATTCAAAAGGCAGTGAAGAAACGAAGGAGGACTGGATAGCTAGTCAGTGCGAGGAGATTGAAAATTGCCTGAACAAAAACAACAGCAAGAAAGCATACCAGCTGGTGAAGGATCTAACTTCAGTGAAACAGGGTAGATCCACAACCATCCAGGACAAGTCTGGAACAGGCTGGGTTCCGAGCAGAAAGGAGCACCACAGAACAGATCTTCAACCTTAGAATCCTGTGTGAAAAGTATCTCCAACATCAGCAGAAATTGTACCATGTCTTTATTGATTTCAAAACGCCTTTGACAGGGTATGGCATGCAGCCTTATGGGCCACCATGCGAAAGTACAATATCAGTGCAAATCTAGTTCGCACCATTGACCAGCTTAACGACAAGGCTACAAGTGCAGTCCTGATAAATGGCAGCACAGGAGAATGGTTCAGAACAACCGTTGGAGTAGACAAGGATATCTTCTGGCACCCACCCTCTTCAACATTTTTCTCGAACGGATCATGTCTGATGCTCTGGAAGAACATGACGAAAAGGTTAGCATAGGCGGCAGATACATTACCAATCTGCGGTTTGCCGATGACATAGACGCTCTCGCTGAGGAAGAGCAGGAACTAGACTCTCTAGTTGAAAGTCTTGACTAAACCTGCACAAGATATAAGATGGAGATCAGTGCTGATAAGACCAAACTGATGACGAACAGCACAGATGGCATCCAGAGGGAGATCAAGGTAAAAGGGCAGAAGCTTGGTACTGTAAGCAGCTCCAAATACCTTGGAGCAGTTGTCTCAGATGAGGGCTCAAACAGGAGGTTCTCTCAAGGATTGCACAAGCCACTTCAGCTCTTACCAAGCTTAAACCAATTTGGAGAGATAACAACATATCTCTAGGATCAAAGGTGAAACTTATGCGCTCCCTTGTCATATCCATATTTCTGTATGCCTGTGAATCGTGGACCTTGACAGCAGAGTTAGAGAAAAGAGCAGGCCTTTGAGATAAGATGCTACCGAAGGTTACTGAACATTTAGTACAAGGACCATATAACCAATGAGGAGGTTCGCAGGAAGATCCAAGCAGCCATTGGAGAATATGATGAACTCCTGACGGTGGTCAAAACAACGGAAACTAAGGTGGTTTGGCCACGTCTCAAGGTCTTCTGGTTTAGCAAAGACAATTCTTCAGGGCACAGTGAAAGGAAAAAGAAGAAGAGGTAGACAGAAGAAGAGGTGGGAAGACAATATCAAGGAGTGGACAGGAATGGATTTTGCCAGCTCCGTTAGGGCAGCTGAAGACAGGACAAGGTGGAAAGGGATCGTTTGGATGTCATCTGTGGTGCCCCAACAACCTAGTAAGGTTATGGGATAGAATAGAATAGAATGCGCTCAACCCAAATTTGATTTACTTAAAAAACATAGTTATTAACATCCAGACCTAAATATTTTATTACACATCAGGACATTGGCCAACCTGATATTGTTTAATAGTTTTTCATACAAACCAGATTGTGTTAGCTTAAAGCAGTGTTGTTTATTTTGAGACTTCTAAACAGCTCTCCAAAACTTATCTTATTTTGCGACTGTAGATCCCTTAGCCCAACAAACTGATATAACTTACTGAAAATGCTAGTAAAATGAATTATTATAGCTAGAAATTAGATATTACATTCCTTTCTTAATATTCCACAGTGCAAATGATTTACTGAAACAAAGAGGATTAACATATTTTGAAAAATGCAATTTTCAGTAATTTCCCGTCATACTATATTATCCTTGTATAATCCAACGGTTTTCATGGTACCAAAGTACAGACGTACATTGATCACGAACTGGCTTCCTTTTCTCAGGAAGATTCAATTAAATTAAAATATTTATAATGTAAGTAGTTATAAACACGAACGCATCATAACTTTATTTCTCTGGTTTAGATATGAAATAAAATGCGTATGGGCTTTGCAAATAAATATTTTCTTATTTCTCAAATCTAACACATTCGATAGAGTTTGTATAAATGTATTGATTTGTCCCTATACTCTTGAAGTTCATGTCACTGGGAATGTTGCTGGCAACTATCCCGCTTCAGCTTTGCATCGACGTTGATATCATGCTGTAACAGCTTTATGTGGCCACCGAAACTGTGTAAGCTCTTTTATCAAATATGATTTAACTGAATCTTGCTTTTCACAACGACGGAGTCTGATCTGCCACTGGGTGAACTGGTTTTTGTAGCAGCAGCGTGGGTTTCATACACTGATACACCCGAGGCTTTCTTCAGATTATATTCTCCAGAATAAAGTTTAAATACTCTTCTGTTACACGTGAATGCCATCATTAGATAAACACCCTGACTGCATGTTAGAGCTATGAAAAGATAATTAAAAACCACAGACTCTGAAAACATCATCGGTATGGCAATAACCCAGGTCATCCCTGTAAGAGTGGACAATTTCACATAAATTGAAAGATAATTTTTATCATTTTGCACATGCTTCTGAATATTAGTTATGCGTCTAAAGCGAGCAACAACCAAACCAAACATAATAAGGTTGACAACTATTATAACAATAGCGGGTATAGCCATTGTATACGCTGTCATTATTGGTTCATAAATATAGCACAGCCCTGTTTTCTCGGAGCCATAGCCATAACTTGTGCCGTCGGAGGTAACGTAGGTTACTCCTATATTAATTCCTATAATTACAGAAGAAGACAACGAAGAGTATAGCAGATACGTCGCTGTTAATGTGGCACTGTTTGTTGACAGTAATGGTTTGCTTAAAGATCCGAAGACCCGATACATGTGAAAAGAACAACTGTTCATCCAGAAGAAAATGAACAACCAGGAAAAATGAATGGCGCCACCAATAATTTTACAGCCGATGTCATGACTGACTTGATTTGAACCAAACATGAACAGTAAGTATCCTGTCATCAAACAGAAACACAGAATCATGTTGTTAATACCTGGCTGTGATCGGAGAACATGAAATAATGCGTATGTAACAAATGTTATAAGAAGACAAAATGTTGAAATACTTATCAAAATTAGAGTCACGAGTCCCTCTGTTTCTGCTGGAGTATCCATCTTTGTTTTTGCAGAGGGTTTCCGAACAGCTGTTCGAAAAACCTCTGCAGAGACAAATATGGCGGTTCCATTTTCAGTTTCTCGAAACATTGAATTTTCCATGAACAAATCTAATTCATGAATAACAACACCTGAAACGTTGGTATGCCAAGTGTACGAAGAGTTATCGAGGCGAACAAAAGGTTGGAAATGAAATGGCGTTACAGTAAGGACTTGTTGGCCAGCACAGATGACTTTAGGTTGGCGATCATTTTCCGTTTTGTAAAAATGTATCATTGTTTGTCCTGTCAAAGGTGATATCAGGCCGTCCACCGTCGATGATTTTTTCAAATTTACTAAATTAACTGAGAATTCTTTTTCAGTTTTTTCCTTGAATTCACTGAGAAGTGAAATATTGCTGTCTTCATACAGATCATACATGTCATTTAAGAATGCTGCCTCATTAGCGTAAAATTCTATAAAGAAAAACAAACCCGCATAGAATATTTCGATTGACTCATTTCTGTCTGTCTGCTGGTCAGTTTTATAGAATGAAAAATTTCTGAAATACAAGTCAAGTTTGTGTTTTTCTGCCACTTCGAGAATTTCTTTCTCAAACCCAACTGCTAATGCTTCAGCTTCAGATTCAGAGCCTGTGTCAATATTGGTAGAACGTGTAAATAAAGCTCTTCTGATGTTGGAAGACCTGTTACCATGACCAAATGGCGTTACTTGTATGTAGAATTGGTAGCAACCACCTCTGCTTTTACTAGACAGTGGCTCACAAGAGCCATTATTTAAAATTCTTCCGAAGTCGCATAGTAAATCTCTACAAATATTCTGAAACGATAAAGTTGAGATGATATATGACATTAACAATATCCCCCTCCCCTCCACACACACACCCAACAGCTATTCAAAGTGTCCGTTCCAAGGCAGCTCTTCTGTTTCAACCTCGATGACGTGAAGTATGTATGCTGTCATAGACTGGTGTTTACCTAAAATTATCGTAAATAGGTCTGTCTGGTTATGGTTATCAATGTAGGTTATCGAAATATTTTCCATTTTTTTATGAGAGACGAAAGAGTGTTTAATTTGTTTAAGCTGATTAATGACGATCGTTTTCGTTGATAAATGTTACAGTGATACTTTACGATGAAACATTCTCAAGTTGCCGGTGTAACAAAGTAAAGTGACAGACATAGAAGAACGACCCCGGTCATTATTGTATTGAAAAAAAATCACTCGAGAATGTCTATAAAATATTGATCCCGGTCCTTATTCGTTAAAGAATAGTGACCACCCAGTCATAATATTATGATCCCTCCCTCACCTTCCACGGTCATAATATAATTACCCTCACCCGGTCATAATATTATGACTCCATTGAAGCAATGATGTCTTCAAATTTGTTTATGGCATACAGAATGTTGTGTCCGATCTGTTACAACTGTCCAATTTGTTTAAAGACACATTTTTGATTGCATAATACCCAAATGACTGTTCATTGAAACATGCTGCTCAGAGATAAGACCTTCGGGGAGGTTTGTGACTGAAGTACAGGTAGGGGCCAGATAAAGGGAAACCAGCTGTCAAAGAAAAAGAGAAAATATGGTTATAAACAAATTATAATTTGATCAGACTGTGTTGTTGAGGACCCACATAAAACTGTGTAAAAATACCATTATTGGCTCAAAGACTTATGTTTCATATAGGAAGAGATGGTATAAATAGGGTCAAGTAAATAGATACTCGTACATTACAACATTCGTGCACATAGAAGACTTTGATCAGCCTGTGCAGTCTTATCAGAGTCTTCCCTGTTTGCATGAACAGTATGAGATTCCTGGAACTTTAAAACAGCAAAACTGAAAATTCAGATCAGTCTACACATATGTGACGGCTGATTTGAATATCTACTGCTCAGAAAATGAAAATCCGGATCAGTCTACACAGATATGACGGCCCATTTGAATATTTACTGTTCACATGAGCAGTCTGTCGTTCTTTTAAATTTAAAACACGGAAATGAAGACCGTGGTCAGTCTACAAAGACCCTGATAAGTGTATGCATATGTGATTTGAATATTTACTGTTTGTATTCAAATCAATCTGCATAGCTAAACAGCAAAAGTGAAGACTTTGATCAGCCTACACAGATATCACAACTGATTTTAATAAATGAACTGGTGAAACTGAAAAAAAAGTGTCATCAAAGAGTATTCGAAACAGCATGCTCATCTGCGCTGACTGCTTAGTCTTCATTTTTGCTTTTCACAGAAATAAATGCATTTATTTCAACAAATAAAAACTAAATAAATAAAAAAAAGTTCATCCACTAGTTTATATCAGATTAGAACAATTTAATTAATATGTAAAATACAGGTTTCGCTTATCATGAATTAATAACTTATTTTTATCTTATCTACTTAATTTTTCTCAAATTTAAAGAGTAACTACACTTCAGGAACTGACTGAATCAGATCCCAAACCCTATCCCCAACATCAAAGGGAAAGATTGACAAAGACATCCCAACAAACAATAAATTACAAGTGATAAGCCGAGTCAGCAGCTCTTTCCCAAATAGATGGCAACTCAGCTATCTTTATTGAACTAAATAATTTAGACCAACAGACGGGTTACAACGGACTAAGCAAATTATATGAAAAACATTTAACAATTATTTTTACCTATTTTCTATTTTTATGATAGAAGGATTAAACTGAGAACACAATAAATTAAACAGCACCGAACATAAAACAAATGCAACCGCAACAAAATGTACCGCCTTTGGACGGTCAGTAATAACTACTGGGGGGTTTAAACCGGTTTTACTGGGCCCAAACCTTCACCCTCACCCTCCGCTACATCAAAGTAGATGCATTAATAAGATAATAGCAGTTTCCCCATATTAGGCCCCCTCATAAAGTTTTATCACTGGCTTAATCCCATAATAATCACCTACGTAAGATAAGCCTTTGATGTGAGCTATGGCCCTAAGTACGGTTTATTGTGGGTGATCAAATTGTGTCACCACACTTTGTTAAAGAAAAAATGTGTCTTTAAGCATTTCAAGTATACTTTGCGTTTTCTGGTCGCATCTGGAGCTTAAGTCTTCAAGGCACGCTAAGCAGTGTAAATCGTTACCTGTTACCTGGAGCGAGTATTTATGTGAATGCAGTTATTTCCCTTAGACCCGCGGAGCGATAGGCATTAATCGATATTAGGAGTGATATATCGATGGCCATATCCCAAGATTTGTACAGGTATTGAACTTCTTTGAAGCCGGGTTTGCCATCACTGTTTGATATTTTATCAGCATAATAATATTACGAAGGAGCTAGAGGGAAACATTTTTAAGTTTCAAATCAATTTACTTTTCTCAGTTCTGACAACAAAAACATAAAACAACAATACTTATAATAATGAAATTATGATATTTCGATCACTCTTTGACGGTCTCCTCTTTATGGAAAGATTAAGCCTGATACAGATACCCATTCACCCACATAGTTTTTTTCCTTTTACCCCGCCCATCGAGGCTCGCGAAATATATTGGCTGTCTTCTGCGGCAGAGCTGCCAGACCTGAGTAGCATTTATCGCAGACCGAGTAATACTAGTAGTCCTACAAATTCAGAGGCATTATCTCGACATGACTAAACTATTGTTTACTGGGACGTTAAACCACAATTCAACAGCAACGACAATAGTTTTCTTTTGACAAAATTGTGTTCAAAAGTTTTATACAAATGCCGTCTTTCGGCATGTCGCTAAGCTGCGATATTTAAAACATTAAAGGTTGCCGATAATTTATACGTTTTTCTGCGAGCAAAAAAATAAATAAAATAATGAATGAGCCGCGAAACAACAAAACAAACAAAATGGCATGTGCGCCCTAACACTCAGATCAGCATGGGTATCCGCCCAGTCCGATCAGAGTCTTCGCTGTCCGCACATAGGTACAAATTGGTTATCCCGCCCAGACCGATCTAAGACTTCGCAGGGCGCTATGGCACTGTGTTGGTTTTGTTGCGACACGGCTAAAATAACAGTTTATACAGTTAAAGTCATCAGAGCACGATCTTTAACACATATCGGATTAAATGTCGAAATACTGAATTTCATTGCCGTTGGCAGGTGTTAATTTTGAAATTGCAAATTGTTTTGACAAGACATGAGACCGAATTTTTCACACCTTCCGACACAGATGGCATGTCGATGACGGGGCTCAGTAGGTTACGCAGTCGATGACTTTAGCAAATGATTAAATGAGCGGCGACATGAAAAAACCAAAACAGGTGCATGTGCACCCAGCGAAGACTCAGATCAGCCTCGGCATCCGCCTAATCTGATCAGAGGCTTCACTGTCGGCATGGAGGTAGCTTAGGGTATAAGCTACCCTTTAATCGCACAGCAAAGACTGGGTACCTGCCTTGGCTGATCTGCGTCTTCGCCGGGCGCACATTCCACTTTGCTGGTTTATCATATCGCGTCTCGTATGACGAAAATTATGAAATTGACCAGAAAAAAGTGACCTGGCCTTGGCCGGACCACTGATGAGTGCCTTGTATCTATTAATTGTTCTTTTCGTATTTCTAACTATTTTTAGTTCTAACTAAATTTAATTACAACATCAGAACAGCTTGCCAATTTTAAATGGTAAGCGCATAGGCACAGCCTGATTGATCACATATGTTTAAATATTTTGATCTGAAATTGGGATCAATTTGGTTTGAGCAGAAACACGGCTTATGTTGTATAAAGTAATACTAAAATTGACAAATTATTAACTGATCATAGACTCAGACCAGTGTTTCGCAAGTGCACAAGCTGGTCTGAGTCAGTTTGCATATTGATAAATCTGTATTGTGTAAACTAAAATATATTTTGCAATTCATGCCCGAAATTGATAATAACTAATTCCATAAATTGAATTTTTTCTTAGCAATTATCTTTGTTTATTTCAAGATGAGTTAAAAGATGACAATTACGATAACTATTAGGAGGTAATATCGGATTCTATGATCGTTAATCGGTCAATGCACGCGTACTAAACATGTTACTTATACTGTATATATACTTTATCGTATTATCAACGTATTCCGATCAGCTTGCGCAAACTGGTAGTCACTATTCGGTCTTATCAGTCTGCACATATCAGAGGCTGATAACATTGCGCAGATGCACAGGCTTATTATCCTAAGTATTCATTAAAGCAAAAAAAAAAAAAAAAAAAAAACGAAAATAGCAACAGCAAAAAAATAACTTTAATATTCCTTTCTAGCTTCACTTAAAACAGTCTATCAAAGGGACAACGTTTCATAATGAACAGAAATATTACAAATAAAGTTAAATATGAAAAATATTTTACCCTGTGATAGACAAACCATATTTCGGTTTCTTTGATAAATACGCCCCCACACTCAAATAAATTTCAATCAAAACTGTTCGCGCAAACACAAGAAATTATATAATAACTAATAGATTTAATTAACATCACCATAAAATATGTAATTATTTGTTTGCATAGTTGTTGTTTTTTTAGCTTATTAATAAGAGATTTTTTTAAACTACAATTAGTCGATTAACTGTCTTTTTGTGTTTGAGTGGCACATGTAAGAGTTTAGGGACTTCTTCCTCTTTTTTTTTTCCTTTCTTGCGTTCTTCGTTCCTTCTTTCTTTCTTAATCAGACTTTATAAATATTGTTCCTTGCTTAATTAGATCATAAAAAGCAACACATGAAATATATAAACAAAACACGAATACCAAGAAAGGATGTGGTGTACATGTAAGTCTGCGCAATATAGGCGGATTCGGACTTAGACTATTTGAGACATAATTACTCGTATGAGCGAGGTTTTATCGAAACGCGACTTTCTGTATGTTTAGAGATCCATGGAAGATACTTATAGTATACTTATTTTGTAATGAATTACATCAATGTAAACCTTACAAAAATTTCTCAATGGTGATAACTTATAAAAGTTTTATAGAAAATTCGATCATTTTCAAATTTTAGGCTGAACATAGCTTCTTGGGCATTTTCGACATGATTCGTATATAATTTCAAGTGATTGAAGCTTCAAACTTCAAAAGCCGATGGAAGTATCAAAACATGAAGTTATTTTCTATATTTTTACACCATATTAACGGACAAAGACTGAAGTTTATATTCATAACTTATAAAAAAATGTCGTAATATCATATATGTATTTAATTTTACATTTTACATTATATTCCAATGTAATTGTATATAGCACTCGACAGGATTTCAACAGGTAAGCTCTCGGATAAACCCGTAAGTCGCTATCGGTAATTTCCGCCGTATTGAAGCATAAAGTTCCCTATGAGTGGTTTCGTGCATGTTGATGATTTCCTTCCTAATAGATTTGAACTCAAGGTTTAGTCACTCGAAACGCATCATATTTTCATTCCATCCTATAGAAATTAATATGGTTATTTTTGCTCATAAAATAATGTAGAAAGTTGAAACAGAATTTCTGCATAGCATATGAGGCAACTGTTATACTGTGTGTAAGTGTATTCCAATTCTCTCAACTGTTAAGCCTATTGGTGTTCCGATTTTTAAATTTAACAAATTTAAAGACAAGGTATTCTAGAATTCTTGACAAAATATACAAACGTATATTGGTATTATTTTCTTCTTTTTCAATAGTACAAAATCAGTAGAAACCAAATCACTGTATCTCTAACCTATGAAATTACTGAAATACATCGTCAAGATTTCCATAGTTCAAGTTTTGGAAGATTACTCTTATTTTGCAGAAGTATCTACTGCTCTATTAATAAGTTAGAGCGATTTAGTCATAATGGCGTGAACTAGAAAAATGATGAATCGGTTCACAAAAATAGCCAGGCCTTTCTGTCATTATGACCTGGGGTCACTTTTCTTTAAAAAAATGACAGGGGTCGTTATTCTATGGGGTCACAATTTTTTTACTTCGCGTGGGGAAGTCATAATATTATGCCCGGGGAGTCATAAAATTATGACCGGGGAGTCACTGTTTTTTTAAAAATAATGACCGAGGGGTCATTATTCTGCGAGGGTCACTTTACTTCGTTACACCGGACAAGGAAAATGTTAAGGTCTGATTCTTAGCTGTAACCTGGTTACTTGTTTTAGAGTCAACTGAAATAATGTTTTCGAGGGCATATCAATATAAATGTCGCGAGTGGGTTGTTGATTGTATCACCTGGTAGTCTTCGTCATTTTACAATAATCAACAGTTTTCAGGTGAAATACAATTTTTGCACTTTTGCAGAAGTCTGAAACTGCGTACCTTAAGTCTGGTATTCACTATCAACAAGTTGAAGAGGGCAATATCAATGTAACTTATCTTATTCATTCGGCAATTAAACGGGAATTTCCTTTCTGGAATTTTCAGTGTTTCTGAATTCGGCTACAAGATATGGGAATTTCCCTTCCAAAATAATCCCGGGGCTGGTCGGGTCAGGCGATGGTGCTGGGTAACTTACAGTGCCAGGGCGTCCTACTAATTTGGATAATAGTAGGGCAAGGGTTCACTGTGCTGGCAGTAGGTGCGGGTGCGGATTGTTTGGCCATTTTTCTCTCGCTTATCATTTCTTTCTCCTTTCTCCCTCTCTCTGGGAGACGGTCCGATATAGACTGAAACAATGTCTAAAAGGGCCGTTAAAGCCAAAACAACCAACCAACAAAACAAAACAAAATCCCGAAAATCTAGACCCGTCTCGTATGACGGATGTAGATTATTTTAGGGATTGTTTTGGACGCCAAACCCTTATAACCAAAGAAATACGGATATTCATTAAAAATCTGGTAAAATATAGAGATACTCACTGACACAGGGTCATAGAGTTGATCTTTTGAACATTTCTCCTGAAGATTCTCTTGTTCTTCAGGCTGCGCTGATCGAAAATTTAGGAGAGCGGAGAATGAAGGCCATGCTGGAATTACTATTGCACAGTTACTGGCGTCACGTTTATACCTCTCAACATTATATCCATTGCAGACAGCGCAGAATGGGTTTCTGAACTTCTTCAAGTATGGTGCCTGATACAAGCGACACGCCTGATCTGTATATTTATCGTAAGTTTCCCATAGCCCGGTCTCATTACAAGTGGATATTACTTTCCTACAACTTTTATCATGCCTATATCTAACAGGTCTAAATAAGATGTCACAGTCATCTGTTGACATAACTTCTTTAAGAACGGTTTTGTAGGATCTCGGCATTAAAGTTGAGTTACCACACTCAATGTAAGCTGACCAATCAGACAGGTTCTCTGCTGGAACACAGTGACACTCGGCACAGTATTTGTTGGCATATGTTATATCTGTTGTTTTATCGTCTACAGGTATTATATAATCAACAGCCAGAGCATCGTTTCTCTCTTCACACTTCTTAACGACATCAGCTTTTTTGTATGTAACAGGGCATTTGGCAATCATTAACTGGTATTTTGCGGATTCAAATTTCCGGTATGATAATGAAACACATTGCTGACGAGTTTCCGGGCTAGGAACTGTCCAGAAATCCTCCAGGACCTCAGGGCAACATTTATCATTGTCTACGCAGTCAGGTACACAATTGCATCTCTCACAAAAACACTCTGTATCCCAGTCCCAATGAGTCGAATTACAACTGTCCTTGATTCTGCAATATGATCCATGGTTTTGTATCAAGCGCTGTAAATCAGTCTCGGATGGTTCAGATAACCTTTCTGGTAATGTTGATGTACTACTCTGTTTGTCAGACATGAAACTAAAGTCGCACAGAAAGATAATGATTAAAACTATTTGTAGTCTTAGTTTCTTATTAACAGCCATTTTGGCAGGTTCGTTTTACCATGTTGTGCATTCCGAGTAAGGTGTCTGGGGGTGTAGTACACTAGTACAGGTACCTGGAACATAAATCTCAAATGATACAATACTCAAAATATTTGAAGGAACACTGTATATAACCACTTTTTAGTTTCTTACATGCCAGCTGAAAAAAAATACTCCGATCAGCCTATTTGAGCAGAGTATTGTCTATTGGTATCAACAATGATAATGAGAGAACTCAAATATTAAGATAAATTGGTGCATACATTGCAATCTGAACGGGGATCAGCTTTTAAAGGCAAGAATGGCTCCTATTAAAGCATTTTTCCTTAAAGAATAGTCCATCTTTGGGAAGAATTTGGTCATCCAGGCAAGCAAAATGGATACCATACTTGAAATTGTATCCCTTTGTAAAAATGGCGAAAACACATTTAGGTTTGCCCTTTCACCTCAGGATCAGACTGTCGGAATGTGTACAGCTATCAAAGACATGCCCATTTACATACTTTCTGATATGGCTCATTGTCTAATTTTACAAAAGAAATTAGGAAAAGAAAGCTATTTATTTCATTCTATTTTTTTTTTGTTAACATACCTGTATTTTAAGAATTCTGAACTACTCTCACAAGGAACATACTTTATACTATTTATAATAGCATATGAAGCGACATCTAATTGTCTCCGATGCAGCAATCACTCTATCTCGTAGTAGTTAATACAATATCACAAGGCTCTTTATTCAAAGTGTATTTTGCGCATGATTTCCTTGAATCCTAAAAATATCTTATCTCAAGAGTTTAAAGCATTTCAGAACATAAAAAGTAATGGCAACAGACCGTGGCTTGACTATATAAACCTTATTTTGATTAATTCTGCAATTTTATTGCAATTTCGTTTTAACTGTAGTCGCCTTTATCTTAAATAATTATTTTCACTTCACAAAATCAAAACAAAAAACGAAATCATCTAATTCATTTATACCATGGTTAACCACTTGGGAAAATTCTTATTTGAAAGTTCGTGTCGTCACCAATAGAATCCTCGTAAAATTTCGCAAGTCAAGTATTTGAAAATAACATTGATACGGATCATGAAAAAAGTGCATAAAACATATGTTCAGCAGCGAAGACGCGAATCAAGATCCTGGCACTCTGATTAGTATTCAATGATCAAATGAATTGCCTGTCTCTCATGTGGAATCTAGACCATAAAAAGCCAAGACTGGTTAGTTTGCGCTGATGATTATGCTAATGTAAGACTGCCGCGGCGGTTTCCTAAGGCATTTTCTATAAGGCAGCTTCGCAAATAAAAAGCAAGTCACCGTTGGTTGAAAAAAGTAATTATGCAGAATGAAACCTTGTTTGAACAAGTCGAGTACAATGGTATGGTAAATGTTGAGATAGAAGTTTCAACCTGTGTTTGTTTGCTCTGAACTTCACGGTCACAACATAAGCAAATAAAGGATCTTCCTTTAGTAAAAGGAATCGGATTTTTTTGTCCATTCATATAAAGAGAATAAAATTTCATGTATTTTTGTATTTTGTAATTTATATTTTGTTATTTTATTGTTTTCAATAAAGCAATTATGACTTAGAATTCGTCTACCATTGATTCTACAGTAAGTCTACCCTAAAACTCTGATATTCCGCCAAATCATGACCTGAATTTACATATAAGCCTATTAATTAATCCAGTTTTCTTTCCTTTATTATTTTTTCTCTTCACATGTAACAAAATTCTTATCACCCATAGTATCAGAGTTGAGGCCACTCCGAGTATACTTTCCTGTCAATAGATAGCATATTTGTGTGCGTATGCATACATTTCATTTACAAATATGAGTCTTGAGCAAGAAGTAAACTTCAGCCGATTCAGCTATTTTTCCACGCTATTTCAAACGAAATGGATTATTGTAATAGCATCGGTTATCAGATAAGTTTATACACCGTGAAATGTTGTGTACATAGAGGATCTTACATGAGTGCTCATGTATTATTGAATTTATTAAACGAGTTGGGGAAAAAGATAAGATGCGAGGCTTTGCCGAGCATCATCGGTTTTCCCCAACGAGTTTAATAAATTTAATAATACAGGAGCACAAATGCAAGATTCTATTTATAATATGACACTAAAAAGCGCATTTTATTAGCAAAATTTGCACTAAAACGGCACGATTTCGCCATTAGAAAACGCGACGTTTTTATGGACGTCAACGTATAACGTTACGACGTAATTTGCATTTTTAATCCACTAGTGGATTATAGTTTTTAATGCATGGCTTTATTATAATCTCAGATGCGACGTCATATGATTAATAGATATTTATTGATGAAATAAGCCATATGACCCATGGCCGCATATTCAAGTGCAGTGCAGAGATGTAACTGCATATACGCAATTATCATGCTTACCATTATTATTGTTATTGAAAATTATTATCATTTTTATTATTATAATTACTTCATAATGACTGAAAATAATAATTATAATAAAAAGTAATCATTATTATTAAAAAAAGTAACTTAGAAAATATCCTTTCAAAATTACCAAAATTTACGCAGTTTATACACAATTTCCTTGTCGATTCCCAAGGTAAGTATCGGGTTCCTTCTTAACAGTATGCAGTACCATAGATTATTAAAGCGTGGTTATAAATGTTGGCAGGTAAATTGAACCAATTAGTTTTCTAACATATATTCAGAAAATGATTAGGTCGTTTTTATTTGTAAAAAGGCTTTTATATTGCAGAAAGTGTTTATAAAGCTTGCGTTGCAATATTCAGATGGAAAGCAGCATTAATGGGGGCTATAATGTCGCTTTAATGTGTCGTTTTACTATATAAAGATCCATACCTTCTGGATTAGTGTACATCACTCTAACTCGGTTATTATTCTAAAATGCGCATTTATTAGCAAAGCATTGTCACGAGAAAAGACCGTTATAACATGCACCGACCATTCGAGTACTCAGATAAGCTTCTGCGTTCGTGCAGTCATATCAGCGTCTTCCCTATTAGCATTTACAGTCTCCTGATGGATTCTGAGGAAACTACACAGCGATAGCAAGACTCTTATCGGATTGCGCAGGGGTATTTAGAATGATATGAGTTTTGCCTTTCAGACATTATACGAGAAATGAAACTACACTGATAATTATACGAACAATGTATCAACATATTACAGACTACACTGATAATATCAGTGTAGTCTGTAATATGTTGATTCATTGCTCGTAGTGTAGTCTGTAATATGTTGATAATATCAGTGTAGTCTGTAATATGTTGATTCATTGTTCGTAGTGTAGTCTGTAATATGTTGATAATACCAGTGTAGTCTGTAATATGTTGTTTCATTGTTCGTAGTGTAGTCTGTAATATGTTGATAATATCAGTGTAGTCTGTAATATGTTGATTCATTGCTCGTAGTGTAGTCTGTAATATGTTGATAATATCAGGGTAGTCTGTAATATGTTGATTCATTGTTCGTAGTGTAGTCTGTAATATGTTGATAATATCAGTGTAGTCTGTAATATGTTGTTTCATTGCTCGTAGTGTAGTCTGTAATATGTTGATAATATCAGTGTAGTCTGTAATATGTTGATTCATTGCTCGTAGTGTAGCTTGTAATATGTTGATTCATTGCTCGTATATTGTATTATATCTAGAGCAAAGGGACAGGATTTATGGATATTATGACTGCAGTAGTACGTCTGATTTCCCAGGATCTGACGATGCTATGCCTGGCACAGTAAATGGTGAAATTCTGAATGGCAATTTATCAATTGATGAGGTTAGAAAAGCAATATTGTAGTTGAAACAATAAGGTGTGCGGTAACGATGAATTACCAGCAGATGTCTAAACAAGTAGCCCAAAGGGCAACAATTGCTCACCTGAGAGACATTGTAAACCTATTGGGATATTTAAGATGCTCAAGGGCAGCTAACTCCACAGTCAGTGGTCCAATCAGGCTGAAAATTAAACTCATCCAAAACATTATGTATGTCCTCATTTAATATATGCAAGTTTAAAAAGTATCCGATCAAGAGCACAATAGACAGAGCTGTCAAGGGCAGCTAACTTCGTAGTGGTTTGCCTGATCTGGCCAAAATTTGTACTTGTTTAAGATATTATGCATTTCCTGCAAGTTTGAAAAGGATCGGATTAGTAGAAACCAAGGAAAGGTGTCGACATTGATTTTTTGGATGCTCAGGGCAGGTACTCCATAGTCAGTGTTGGGATCTAGCCGAAATGCTAACTAATCCAAGCTTTTATGCATATCCTCATTACCTGCAAGTATGAAGAGGATCCGATGAAAAATGAAAATGTGATGACGTTGTTTTCTCCATTATAAGACTATGGGATTTTTTTCAAACGCTCAAGGGCAGCTAACTCCGTAGTCTGTGCTCGAATCCGGCCAAATTTCGAACTCAACCAAGCTCTTATGTATGTCATCATTACCTGCAAGTATGATAAGGATCAAATCAAAAACCTTGATTGCAGCACCCTGAAAGTCAAACTTGCTCGAGATATTGTCATGCCCTACATTTGTGTGAATTTATTTTAAAATCCGTTGAGAAATGTAGGTGCTAGAGCGATGACAAAGTTTTTCTAAAAATAGCCACAGTGACCTTGACCTTGGGCACAGCATCCTGAAAGTCGAACTTACTCGAGATATTGTCATGCCCTACATTTGTGTGAAGTTGATTTAAAATCCGTTGAGAAATGTAGGCGCTAGAGCGATGACCAAGTTTTTCTAAAAATAGCCACAGTGACCTTGGCCTTGAGCGCAGCATCCTGAAAGTCGAACTTGTTCGAGATATTGTCATGCCATACATTTGTGTGAAGTTATTTTAAAATCTGCTGAGAAATGTAGGTGCTAGAGGGGCTGACAAAGTTTTTCTAAAAATAGACACAGTGTCCTTGACCTTGGGCGCAGCATCCTGAAAGTCGAACTTGCTCGAGATATTGTCATTTCCTACATTTGTGTGAAGTTATTTTAAAATCCGTTGAGAAATGTAGGCAATAGAGCGATGACAAAGTTTTTCTAAAAATGTGTGATGACGTTGTTTTCTCCATTATAACACTATGGGATTTTTTCAAACGCTCAAGGGCAGCTAACTCCGTAGTCTGTGCTCGAATCCGGCCAAATTTCGAACTCATCCAAGCTCTTAAGTATGTCATCATTACCTGCAAGTATGATAAGGATCTAAGCAAAAACAGTTGAGAAAACGTGATGACGCTATTTTCCCCCATTATAACCCTATGGGGGCTATCTGTTGCCATGGAAACTAGAGTTCTGAGCTGATCGGCACCAAAACCTAACGCAGCCTTTTCCCCACCCAAATGATGCTTCAGATGAAATTTGTTTGCGATCGGCCCGCTGGTCTCTGAGATATTTATGTTTGAAAGTGTTGACGCACCCACGACGGCTCGACTGCCATCCTATAAGCTCACCTCTGAGCCCTCGTCTCAGGTGAGCTAAAAACGATGGAATAATAAAAAGATTAATTACTTTCTTTTCTGCAAATGATAAAATGATAAAAATGATAAAACGCTTGTTTTTTTTTTGTTTTTTTTTTTTTTCTTCTTTGTTTTATATATGTTCCAGAACAAGAACTATAGCTGACGTGTGGAAATATGGCATGATAATATTAATACCAAAGTCGTCCACGACATTTACAAACAATCCAACAAATTATAGAGGAATGACTTTAACATCTGTAATTTATAAAACACTTTTCAATGCTCTAAATGGCAGACTGTATTTTTGGGAGGCAGGAAATCAGATATTACATGACGCACAGAACGGCTTTTGAAAATGACTTACGGTGGAAAAGACAAAACCAAATTTTCAGTTTTCGTGTAAAAAGAACAATGATCAAACAGTTCAGCATTTTCTTAATTGCGAAATGATTTTCTTTTTAATGTGAAACAAATATTTCTTTTTCAATGACGTCATGAAAGTGTAAGGGATTAGCGTCTTTTAATGCAAAATAAATGGCACTCGTTTACATATAATTTTCGCATTTGTTTTGCTCTCCGTAAAGATAATGTAATAAAGGACCTCTGACGGTTGTAATGTTAATTTGCCTATAAAAATAGTCAAAATTAAAATTTTGATATGCCCAAGAATTTCTCTTGAAATTTGTTGCTCTCAACTTCCCCTAACTGACTATGAATTTAATTTCTGATTATTTTGCACATAGACTTCAATTTTTGGTGGAAAAAAGCCAAATTTTGTAATTAAACGTAATGGAAACAGGAAAAGTTTTTTAAAGATACTTTTCCCCCCGTGCCTCAGCTAGCCACTTTGCATGTATGTGTGTACTATCATAATACACATTATATGTGAGTGGCTTGCTGAGGCACGGGGGGAAAAGATAGTCTACAGCTGAAAAACTGTAAAAGTGGGTGGGGTACTTACTCCCTTTATATCTAAAAATAGGCTTAAGTCCTTAGTACTGAAAAAATATTGCATAATATCAGTAACAGTAGTGTGTACGTCAGTTTTAGCATAGTTATCAATTAAGATTTCGATATCTTAGAAAACCAAATAAATGGACTTATATTCAGAGACTGAAAAATTCACATACCCCTCTTGATAAAATTGGTCTATGTTAGCCTAGAGGCATGATAATTTTTCAAAATCAATGTTAAATGTCTTTATAGTACACAAGGCTACATATTAATGCCAAATATTTCAACTTCTGCTGCCCGAGGAAGGTGCAGTAATTTGTCGAAAAATGGGCAAATATGCATTGATACTGTCAGAGGTCCTTTAATACCAAAGTGCAAGCCGTCCAGAAGCCTTTAAATATGTGTTATAACTTCTTATAAATATTTACGCATTTTGTATTAATTTAGGCAAATATGACCTTTCATTGGCCACTGAATATTGCTTTATTTCCCATAAAAGCTTAGATAGATAAAACACGTCTCCGACTCTGAAATTTTGATATGTGTTAACGAAATATGCTGACATGTATTTTTTAAAATAATTTTAAGTTTTTACCGTGTAATTTTTTCACAAAGTACATTTGCTTAACTATACCCCTGTTCCTATGATGTCGTTTCTTTCAACGTCAAAGGGAAATAAACACAAATAATGTTTTTTCAGTAAAGCTTTTGTTTCTAGTAAAACATTTTAGATTTCTTCTAGAGAATATAAATGCACGAAAAACAAAAGAACTGAATTGATAGCTTATTCCGTCTGCCAGCGACGAAGGTTTTAACACGCAAGGGGTTCACTTTGCCATGACATTTATTTTGCGTAACGTGACGTCTAGTTTATTGAACTCATACGCACCTCGTATTTCGCGACGTCAATTATTTCCGAAAAAGCAAAATCTGGAAAAATGAACCCCTGACCTGTTTCAACTCTTCTGTCTGGAAAACGGAATGAGATATTTCTTCAATTTTTTCGCTTTTCATTTTGATATAGTCTCAAATTAAAGAGTAACTACACTTCAGCAACTGACTGAATCAGATCCCAAACCCTATCCCCAACATCAAAGGGAAAGATTGACAAAGACATCCCAACAAACAATAAATTACAAGTGATAAGCCGAGTAAGCAGCTCTTTCCCAAATAGGTGGCAACTCAGCTATCTTTACTGAATTAAATAATTTACACCAACAGAAGGGTTACAACCATTCTATTCTATTCTATTCTATCCCATAACCTTACTAGGTCGTTGGGGCACCACAGCTGACGTCAATACAATCCCTTTCCACCTTGTCCTGTCTTCAGCTGCCCTAGTTGAGCTGGCAAATCCATTCCAGTCCACTCCTTGATATTGTCTTCCCACCTCTTCTTCTGTCGACCTCTTCTTCTTTTTCCTTTCACTGTGCCCTGAAGAATTGTCTTTGCTAAACCAGAAGACCTTGAGACGGGACCAAACCACCTTAGTTTCCGTTTCTTGACCAGCGTCAGGAGTTCATCATATTCTCCAATGGCTGCTTGGATCTTCCTGCGAATCTCCTCATTGGTTATATGGTCCTTGTACGAAATGTTCAGTAACCTTCGGTAGCATCTCATCTCAAAGGCCTGCGTTCTTTTCTCTAACTCTGCTGTCAAGGTCCATGATTCACAGGCATACAGAAATATGGAAATGACAAGGGAGCGCATAATTGTCACCTTTGATCCAAGAGATATGTTGTTATCTCTCCAAATTGGTTTCAGCTTGGCAAGAGCTGAAGTGGCTTGTGCTATCCTTGAGAGAACCTCCTGTTTTGAGCCATCATCTGAGACAACTGCTCCAAGGTATTTGAAGCTGCTTACAGTACCCAGCTTCTGCCCCTTTACCTTGATCTCCCTCTGGATGCCATCTGCGCTGTTTGTCATCAGTTTGGTCTTCTCAGCACTGATCTCCATCTTATACCTTGTGCAGGTCTGGTCGAGACTTTCAACTAGAGCTTCTTGTTCCTGCTCTTCCTCAGCAAGAGCGTCTATGTCATCGGCAAACCGCAGGTTGGTAATATTTCTGCCGCCTATGCTAACCTTTCCGTCATGTTCTTCCAGAGCATCAGACATGATCCGTTCGAGAAAAATGTTGAAAAGGGAGGGTGACAGAAGACATCCTGGTCTTACTCCAACTGTTGTTCTGAACCAGTCTCCTGTGCTGCCATTTATCAGGACTGCACTTGTAGCCTTGTCGTATAGCTGTTCAATGGTGCGAACTAGGTTTGCATTGATATTGTACTTCCTCATGGTGGCCCATAAGGCTGCATGCCATACCCTATCAAAGGCTTTTTTGAAATCAATGAAGACATGGTACAGATTCTGCTGATGTTGGAGATATTTTTCACACAGGATTCTAAGGGTTACAACAGACTAAGCAAATTATACGAAAACATTTAACAACTATCTTATCAACTTATTATAGAAGGGTTAAAATGAGAACACAATAAATTAAACAGCACCGAACATAAAACAAATGCAACTGCAACGAAAGTACCGCCTTGGAACGGTCAGTAATAACTACTGGGGTTTTTTAAATAGGTTTTACTGGGCCCAAACCCTCACCCTCACCTTTCACCGCGGTGCACACATGTACTACACAACAGACTAAACAAATTATACGGAAAACATGTAACGACTATTTTTACCTATTTTCTATTTTTAATAATAATAGGGTTAAAATGAAAACACAATAAGTTAAACAGCACCGAACATCAAACAAATGCAAACGCAACGAAAGTACCGCCTTGGGACGGTCAGTAGTAACTACTGGGGGTCAAGCATACGACATTGTTTTATCAGAATTAAAAGATTGGTCGGAAACCGCATTTCGCGCCAGATTTAGTTTGACGCTAATAAAATCGACGTTATCAGAAGAGGGGGTATAGTTAAAAAATGTACTTTATGAAATATTTACACGGTAAAATCTCAGTATTATTTTACCAATATTTCAACTTCATGTTACTTTCTATCCAAACTTTTATGTGAAATTGAGCAAATTTCAACAGCTACTGAAAATTAATGCTTGCATCAATTCACTCGTAATGTGTAGAGATTGGGTAAAAAATATATCACAGATTAATGGATCTCTTGATGGTACATACTTTGGTGTGGGATTTATTTCAATACCTCAACGGATTGCAGAGCAATACCGATAAAAGTGGATAGTTGAGAGCTATAAATTTTGCGCAAAAAAGTCAAATCATCACATTTTCACGACGTCATTGCAATAGGAATTATTTGTGTCATGCTGAGAAGAAATTCATTTAGTGACTCACAAATGACTGAAGTTTATGATAATATATTGTTTGACTAGAAAACTGAAAATTCGGTTTTGTCCTATTGCACCTTAAAAGCAACCCTTACATCTATGGCAACAGTGTTTGCTTGATTATCTCCTGCCTTTCAAATACTGATCGAGTTGCTGAGAATTTATTTGTAATAATTTGATAGTGCATTCCCTCGATCTGTTAATAAAGTTTGATTATTTAATAAGCTTGCATACCTCTAAAGATGCCATAATAGGTTGTATGGGTGGGGTAACATCATGCTGTTTTCAAAAATTCTAGTCCTTTGTGTGCGGTTGTGTACTTGGATAGTGTATATTTAAAAACAAATCACTTGAATGCATTTCTAACAAAATTCAGAAAACTCTATTGTAAAGAGGTATGTTAAATAGGTTGGATGGGTAGGGTAACATCATGCTCTTTTCAAAAATTCTAGTCCTTTGTGTGTTGTTGTGTACTTAGATAGTGCATATTTAAAAATAAATAAATAATGAATAAATTGAATACATTTCTAAAAGAATTGAAGATTGGTATACGTTTTATATCCTTACAAAGATCAGATATTGCAGAACTCATAATTATGCCTTGTTTGGGGGATAGGGTAATTATTGGATTATATCTCTCATACTAAACGTTGGCTTGTCTTCACACCCTGTAACAATACATTTTACATAGCAGTTTCTCTGTTGAAAAATATTCAGAAAAATCTGTTGTAAATAAAAATGTTCAATACCTGACTTATCTGTTTATGCTTGTTAAAAACTGATGTAATTTTGTGAATAATCGCAATTTAAAAATGTGACATCGAAAATAAAAGTTTGTATGTGTGTGTGTGTGTTTTCAGGCGTGCGTTTTGTTCTTTTGATTAGTCCCTGGCAGTGTTCTGATAACATATGAAAACGTTTCATTTACACCATGGATAAAGTTATATTAGCTTTCGCTATGTTCAATGAGTCTGAGAAAATTGGCTCAAAAACTGGACGCAGGTGAATTGTGAAAAAAAAAGAAAATATAAAAAAATGCAAAATTCCTAAACCAGACGGTAACATGGCCATTTTTTATTTCACTTGTAATATAATATAAAAAGAGTTAATTTATCCTAATTCAATAAGTTTACTCTTAAAAAGTCTCTTCCATTTTAGCTTAGATGGAGAATTTTCTAGTAGCTTGAATGACGTTAGGAGCCCATATTTTCAAAGAATTTTCTTGATACTAACAAACCAACTATCTGAACTTCACTTTTGACTGATAACTGATGGCTGCCAGGTCGCACTCAACACAGTAATGCCTGAAGACGTTACTAAACAGAATGAGCTGATATCTATGGAGTTCGTATTCTATGGGGAATCGCCCAATAAAACCGTATACTATTGGCAAAGTCGTCCTGTCAGGGGGGTTCTAACTCGGCAAAGCATATCATTATGAAAACTTTTCAGTTTATCGATGTCTTTCTGTAATAAGATCACTGTCTCAAGGCCATAGAGCAAACGTGAAACATACATATTATAAATTGTCATTGATACTTTAGGATTTAAGCCGTTGTATCCATGGAAGCCAGCACCCATTAGGGCTTATGCTGTACGACGGGCGCATTTAATTCTTTCGTCAATCAAACGTGTATTTGCTGTCTTCAGATTTGCTGATCTAGGAATTCCTCTATGTTTGTATTCTGAGGTTTCTTACAGCACTTTACCATTAAACATACACTCCAAAAGATTAGGGTAGTAACTTTTCATATTGGGTGACATTGTCATTGACATTGACATTTGGTGGGCAACCGTAAACCACTCAATGTCCAAGCCCACTATGGTTTCCCGATTCTTTGATAATTTAGGGACAGTTTTCTTTAGTATTTTCTGTATAAAACATAGATTCTGAGCCCTCATTATAAAGCGCTTAAGTAGAGAAAAAAAACATGTATTTGCTTCTATGATAGAGAATCTCTTCTCTATCATAGAAGCAAATACATGTATTTTTCTACTTAAGCGCTGTCCGTAGTAAAAATGACAATTTGAAATGTTAGTGAGACATGAGCAAACACATTAAACAAAGAAGAAAGTGTGTCGAGGCCGTAGCCAGAAAGTGTTTGACAATTTAACCTTGATATTAAATGACATTTAAGTATAAAGTAGACTGGGTCAAAACAGTTTGTATTATCACATGATTAACTTTCTTCAGCTCTTAATGCCCCTTAAAGAAGGCACATTATTTTAAGAGTAGCAGCCTATTCGAAAAGATGTTGTGTAATATTGCGGCGCCAGTCGGGGTCTATTTATAATGTGATTGCAGTGGTGCACAAGGATCAGTGGGGTGGTTGGGTGGTGCGGTGGCGCTGTGTGTAACTTCCAGTGCCGGGGCGTCCTACTGATTTGGAACATTGTAGGGCAAAGGCCTACTGTGCTTGCAGTAGGTGCGGGTGGAGGTTGTTTGGACATTTTCCTCTCGTCTATCATTTCTCCTCTCTGGGAGACGACCCGATATAGACTGAAATACTGTTTCAAAGGGCCGTTAACCCCAAAACAATCAATCAATCAATCACAAGGATCAGTCAATATTTGTCATCTAAAGGCGAGCATGGAAGAACAGTATAACGATGCTATAATACTTTGGTCACTCGCCCGTCATACTGGTGCTTTCTTATAAAGTAGGACATGGCCATGTTGTGTAGCAGAATGAGCGGCATGAGAGCTGCTTGATTTTTGTGCTCTTATTTCTCCTATTCTTCTCTCCTCAATCTCTGTTAGGAGCCCGGTAGCTCAGTGGGTTAACCTCTGGCCTGCTGATCTAGCTGTCCCAGATTCGATTTCCGCTGGAGGAGGAACTCATTTCAAGTGCAAACGGGGTTCCATAGCATAGTACACAGTCTTTCCTTACCACCTTCCCATCGAACTGTTATGACTGAAGTACTGTTAAAAAGGACGTAAAATTACAAGCCATCTAGCCACCCATCTCTCTGTTTGTGGCAAAGGGGCGTTCAACCAAAAAAAATATCTTTATGGCTCTGAGAGGTTCAAAGATTTGGTCATCAAATTAACCTTCAGAGGCTGATCGAAATTATTTACTACATTACCCTTGTATAAAACAAGGGTTGTCATGGTACCAAGGTACAGACGTACATTGATTGCCTACTGGCTTCCTTTCTCAGGAAGATTCGGTTAAAGTGGAATAGGACAAAACCAAAATTTTCAGTGTTCAAGTAAAAAGAAAGAACAATGATCAAGAAGTACAGCGTTTCTAAATTACGAAAATATTTTCTTTTGACGGTGAAACAAACATTTTTTCTACGACGTCATGAAAATGTGGGATGATTCCCTGATGAGTTAGGGGACCTCCATACGATCCGAACTACTACCTAATTGTGTGCACCGCGGCGGGGGTGAGGGTGAAGGTTTGGGCTCAGTAAAAGCGGTTTAACCCCCCCCCCCCCCCCCCCCCCCCAGTAGTTATTACTGACCGTCCCAAGGCGGTACTTTCATTGTGGTTGCATTTGTTTTATGTTCGGTGCTGTTTAATTTATTGTGTTCTCATTTTAACTCTTCTATAATAAAAATAGAAAGTAGGTAAAAATAGTTGTTAAATGTTTTTCGTATAATTTGCTTATCTGTTGTAACCCTTCAGTTGGTCTAAATTATTCAGTTCAATAAAGATAGCTGAGTTGCCACCTATTTGGGAAAGAGCTGCTGACTCGGCTTATCACTTGTAATTTATTGTTTGTAGAGATGTCTTTGTCAATCTTTCCCTTTGATGTTGGGGATAGGGTTTGGGATCTGATTCAGTGAGTTCCTGAAGTGTAGTTACTCTTTAATTTGAGACTTTTTTAAGCAAAATAAATAACGCTCGAACATACATGGTTTTCGCATTTGTTTTGCTCTCCGTAAAGGTATCCTAATAAATTTCATAACAAAACGCAAGCCGTCAACAGACCTTTAAAGATGTGTTATTTCTTCCTTCAAATATTTCCGCATTTTGCGTGATTTAAGCAAATCTGACCTTTCATGGGCTGTTAAATATCGCTTTATTTCACACAAAAGCTAGACAGAGAAAACAAATGTCCGAACATATCTGAAATTTTGATATGTTTTATTTTTTTTGTCGGCTCCTCCTCCCCTTCCGACACCATATTTTTTCACATATCGTGTAAATTTTATCTTCAACTGTACAATTTCACGATAATTTTTCTTTTATTACAGTATATGTATGTATGTATGTATGTATGTATGGTAGACTACAGTATATGTATGTATGTATGTATGTATGTATGTATGTATGTATGTATGTATGTATGTATGCATGCACGCATACCAGCACGCACGCACACACCCACACCCACACACGAACGTGCGCACGTATGTGAGTGGGTGCAGGCAAAATACGCACCCACGTACGCATGCATGCATGTAGGAACGCATGCATGTATATATGTATACGCATGCTCAGATGGAAGCACGCTTAAACACACACATATTAATGTGATAATTTCCTATGTGTATGTTTTTCATGTAAGTATATATATGTGTAGATCAGCATGTACGATGTATGTATGCGTGTATGTACGTATAGGAAAACCTGTAACATATAGGCCTATATGTATAAAAACAAGTCTTAGTGCGCGCGAATACAGTATATGCAAGCTATTGGTGAATGCTGGATTAAAATCACAGTAATTAAAATATGCGTTAACTCAGTGAATATGCAAGCACTTAGTGAGTACACAGGTATGTAAGCAGAATGTACAATATAATTACATTCCATACATGTTTAACTACGAAGTCTACTCCAAAGGTATGTAACGGATACCAGATGAGTATAACATCTATGTGAAAGCCTATGGCATGTACAATATGATCAAAAGTACATAAAGAAACCAGTGTACATGCGTGAGTGCGCGTGTGTCTGTCCATATGTTAGAGGTCTACTCCAAAAAGCCGATATGAAAGACCTACTATACAAATACGTAAACGCGCGCGCGCGCGGACGTTTGTGTGTGTGTGTGCTCCATAAACAGCTATGCTTTACTACAAAAGCCAAATTAGTAACGAACAAGAGTTTACTTTTTTGATATGTTTTAATGATGTATGTTTCCATGTAGTTTTTGAAATAATTTAAAATTTTAATGGTGTAAAATTTTCTTTTTCGTTTAACTATTCCCCCTGTTCCGATGATGTCGTTTCTATTAACGTCAAAGGGAGGTTATTCATCACAATGTTTTCCAGTACATTTTTAGTTTCTAGTGAAACATTTATGATCTCTTCGAGGGAAATAAGTGCACGAAAAACGAAAAAAAAAAAAAAAAAAAAAATAAACTGACCCAATATCTAATTCTGTCTTCCAGGGTGGACGATTTCAACATGCCAGGCCCCCGGGTCATTTTTTTGCAATGATATTTATTTTGCTTAACGTGACGTCTCGTTTATTGAACATTACAAACGTCGTATTTCGCGACGTCGATAAGTTCTGAAAAAGCAAAACGGGGAAAATGAACCCCTTACTTGTTTCAACTCTTCTGTCTGGAAACGAAATGAGATATTTATTCGAATTTTTCGTCTTTCATTTTCTAATATTCTGTAGAATAACTCGACATTGTTTTATTGGAATTAATAGCTATGTCGGAAACAGCTCTTAGCACCCAATTCAGTTTGACGCTAAAACAATGGACGTTATCTGAACAGGGGATATAGTTTAAAAAAATCTTCTTCGAGATAATTCACACGGTAAAATCTTACATTAGTTTATCAATATTCCAACTTCACGTTTCATCAAAGCATATCAAAATTTTAGATATATTTTTCGTAGACGGTTTTTCTCTATTTCAATTTTTATGTAATAAAATGCAAATTTCAACAGCTAACAAAAACAGTGTTGCATCAATTCACTCGTAATGCGTAGAGATTGGGCACAGGTTCATCTCCTGCTGGCATGTACTTTGCTATGGAATTTATTTCAATACATCAACGGACTGCAGAGCACTAACGATTAATGCGTATATCTGTGAGTTATAAATTTTGTGTAAAAAAAAATCGAAAAAAAAAACAAAAAAACTCAAACGATCACATTTTCACGACGTCATTGAAATAGGAATTGTTTGTTTCATGCTAAAAAAAAGACATTTAGTGAGTCAAAAATGACTGAAGTTTTTGATGATAAAGTGTTTGACTTGATAGCTGAAAAATTTAGTTTTGTCCCATTCTACCTTAAAAATATTTTTAATGTACTATAAACACAAATGCATCATAACTTTATTTCTTTGGTTTAGCAATGAAGTAGAATGCGTATGGCCTTTGCAAATAAACACTTCTTATTTCTCAGATCTAACACATTGAAATAGAGCTTGTAGATATGTATTGATTTGTCCCTAGACTCTTGAAGTCTATGTCACTTGGAATGTTGCTGGCTACTATTCCGCTTCAGCTTTGCATTGACGTTGATTTCATTGACAGTACAAGCTCTTTTATCAAATATGATTTAACTGAAACTTGCTTTTCACAAGCCGGAGTCTGCTCTTCCATTGGGTGAACTGGTGTTTGTAGCACCATCGTGGGTTTCATACAGTAATACATCCGAGGCTTTCTTCAGATTATATTTTCCAGAATAAAGTTTAAACACTCTTCTGTTACATGTGAATGCCACCATTAGATAAACACCTTGACTGCATGTAAGAGCTATGAAAAGATAATTAAAAACCACAGACTCTAAAAACATCATCGGTATGGCAATAACCCAGGCCATCCCAGTAAGAGTGGACAATTTCACATAAACTGAAAGATAATTTTTATCATTTTGCACATGCTTCTGAATGTTAGTTATGCGTCTGATGCGAGCAACAACCAAACCAAACATAATAAGGTTGACAACTATAATAACAATAGCGGGTATAGCCATTGTATACGCTGTCATTATTGGTTCATAAATATAACACAGCCCTGTTTTCTCGGAGCCATAGCCATAACTTGTGCCGTCGGAGCTAACGTAGGTTACTCCTATATTAATTCCTATAATAACAGAAGAGGACAACAAAGAATATAGAAGATACGTCGCTGTTAATGTGGCACTGTTTGTTGACAGCTTTGGGTTGCTTAAAGATCCGAAGACCCGATACATGTGAATAGAACAACTATTCATCCAAAACAAAATGAACAACCAGGAGAAATGAATAGCCCCACCAATAATTTTACAGCCGATGTCATTACTCACTTGATTTGAACCAAACATGAACAGCAAGTATCCTGTCATCAAACAGAAACACAGAATCATGTTGTTAATGCCTGGTTGTGATCGGAGAACATGAAATAATGCGTATGTAACAAATGTTATAAGAAGACAAAATGTTGAAATACTTATCAAAATTAGAGTCACGAGACCCTCTGTTTCTGCTGGAGTATCCATCTTTGTATCTGCAGAGGGTTTCCTAACAGCTGTTCGGAAAACCTCTGCAGAGACAAAGATGGCGGTTCCATTTTTAGTTTCTCGAAACATTGAATTTTCCACGAACAAATCTAATTTGTGAATAATAACACCTGAAACATTGGTATGCCAAGTGTATGAAGAATTATCGAGGCGAACAAAAGGTTGAAAATGAAACGGCGTTACAGTAAGGACTTTCTGGCCAGCACAGGTGACTTTAGGTTTGCGATCGTTTTCAGTCCTGTATAAAGGTGTCATTGTTTGTCCTGTCAAAGGTGATATCAGGCCATCCACCGTCGATGATTGTTTCAAATTTACTAAATTAACTGAAAATTCCTTTTCAGTTGATTTTTCCTTGAATTCACTAAGAAGTGAAATAGTGCTGTCTTCGTATAGATCATACATGTCATTTAAGAATGCTGCCTCATTAGCGTAAAATTCTATAAAGAAAAACAAACCCGCATAGAATATTTCGATTGACTCATTTCCGTCTGTGTGCTGGTCAGTTTTATAGAATGAAAAATTTCTGAAATACCAGTCAACTTTGTGTTTTTCAGCCACTTCAAGAATTTCTTTCTCAAACGCAACTGCTAATGCTTCAGCTTCAGATTCAGAGTCATTGTCAACTTTAGCAGAACGTGTAAATAAGCTTCTTCTGATGTTGGAAGACCTGTTACCATGAACAAATGGCGTTACCTGTATGTAGAATTGGTAGCAACCACCTCTGCTTTTACTAGACAGTGGCTCACAAGAGCCATTATTTAAAATTCTTCCGAAGTCGCATAGTAAATCTCTACAAACATTCTGAAACGATAAAGGTGAGACGATATATGACACAAACAATATCCCCTCTTCATCCCCCTACCCCCACAGTCATTCAAAATGACCATTCCAAGGCAACTCTTCTGTTGCAATCTCGAAAACGCTTTCATATATATATTGCTGTTTACCTAAAATTATGGTAAACAGGTCTATCTGGATATGGTTTTCAACGTAGATTACCGAACTATTCTCTGAGGGTTTTTTTGTGAGAAAAGAACGAATGTTCCATTTTTTTAAGCGGATCAATGACGATTGTTTTCGATTATAAATGTTACAGTGATATTTTATAATGAAACATGCATGAGTTGCCGGTGTAACGAAGTAAAGTGACCCCTTTAGAATAACGACCCCCGTTCAATGTTCTATAGAAAAAGTGCCCTCCCCCCACCCTCAAGAACGTCTATAAAATATTGACTCCCGGTCCTTATTCTTTAAATAATAGTGACCACCCGGTCATAATATTATGACCCAAGTCATACTTTTATAACCCTCACCTGGTCATAAAATTTCTATTCCTTTGAAGCAATGATGTCTTCAAATTTGTTTATGCCATACAGAATGTTGTGTCCGATCTGTTACAACTCTCTAATTTGTTTACACATTTTAAAATAACTTGGCACAAATGTCAAGAGAATGTCTCGCGCGCAAGATCAACTTAAAGGATCTTAAAGATCATTCAAAGGCAATGGGGTTCTGCTTCAAGATTAGGGCAAACAGAATATCGTGTCTGGCCAGCCGCCTGTACCTTTGTCTTTTGTGGATAGATTTTGAGACAACTGGAAACAAATGTTAGCCATATCAATATAATATATAATGTATCGCGCGCTTGCAAGATCTAAGGTCAGTGTAACAAATACAGGTAAATGACAGTGTTAATTTTGACTGACGGTATTGATATGAGGTTCGTTGTTTCGCTTCCTCCCCAAAACTATTTGAAATCACATGAAATTTGATTACTTATAATTATTCGTAGCTATGTCGTTGGAACAAGATACTTACTAAGGGGTTGATCAACTAACAAAAACTATTTGTAAATGTACAGAGTCATGTAAGACGATAATGACGAGGTTAATCTTTAACAACCTTGGCGTCAGAATCTATCTGTTTACAGCACCTTCTCAATCACCGTGAGGATTTTTCTTTAACCATTTATGTATTCACAACCTTTTCACTGCATATACAGAAATCTTCAAAATAAGGGTAGTCTGTTTTCATTGCATACAGATAAGTCTTCAAAATAAAAGAAATCTTGAAAAACGAGTAACTCTAGAAACCTTGACAAAATATACAAAAGTATATTGATATTATTTTCTTCTGTTTTCAACAGTACAAAAGCAGTAGAAAACAAATCGCTGTATTTCTAACCTATGAAATTACTCAAATGCGTCAAGATTTCCGTAGTTCTAGTTTGTTAGATTACTTTTATTATGAAGAAGTATCAATTTGCTAGTTAACAAGAGCGATTTAGTCTTATAATAATTAAACAGCCATAATGGTGCGACTTTGAAAAATGATGAATCGGTTCACAAAACAGCCGGGCCTTTTTATCATTTTTGAATGCTTACCTTGTTGTGTGTGTGTGTGTGTCTGTGTGTTGGGGGAGGGAGGAGGGAAGGCTGGGGGCTGTGGAGGTTGAGGCATCGTTGTATCCTTCAACGCAAATCATCACAAAAAGTCGCATAGATGGAACATAATATTATGACCGAGGGTTGCTTTTCTTTGAAAATAATGACTGGGTCGTTTTTCTATGGGGTCACAATTTTTCGCGAGCGGTCGTTTTACTTCGTGTGGAGCAGTCAAAATATTATGACCGGAGAATCATAAAATTATTATCGGGGAGTCACTATTCTTCAAAGAATAATGTCCGAGGGGTCGTTATTCTGTGTGCGCGTCGGGAGGGGGGGGGGTCACTTTACTGCGTTACACCGGGCAAGGGCAACTTAAAGGTCTGATGCTTAGCTACAACCTGATTACTTTATTTAGCGTCAACTGAGATAATGTTTTCGAGGGTATCTCAAAACAAACAATGTGGACGGATTATTTAATTGTATAAACTCGAAATCTTCGTCTTGTTGCACTTATCAACAGCTTGCACTTTTATGTACTTTTGCAGAAGTCTGAAACTACGTACCTCAAGTCATGTATTCATTATCAACAAGTCAAAGAGTGCAATACCAATCTAACTTATGTTTTTTATTCGGCTATTAAACCGGATTTACCTTTCTGGAATGACCCAAATATCTAATTCTGTGTTTTTTTAAATACTGCCAAAAGATATGGGAGTTTCTAAAATAATCCCAGGGGTGGTCGGGTTGGGCGATAGCACTGTGCAACTTTCAGTGCAAGGGCCTGCGCTGCTTGTAGTAGGTGCGGGTGGGGTTGTTTAGACCGTTTTTCTCTTAGTTATCATTACTCTCTTCTTCCTCCCATTCTCTGGGAGACTGTCCGATATAAACTCAAAGGGCCGTTAAACCAAAACAAAAAAACAAAGAAACAAATAAAAAACAACAACACCAAAACACCACAATCCCGAAAATCTAGACCCATCTCATATGACGGATTTAGATTTTGGGGATTGTTTTAGCAGCAAAAACCCTCGTCTTAAAGCCAAAGAAACACGAATATTCATTTAAAACTGATAAAAGTATAGAGCTACTCACTGACACAGGGTCATAGAGTTGATCTTTTGAACATTTGTCCTGAGAATTCTCTTGTTCTTCAGGCTGCGCTGATCGAAAATTTAGGAGAGCAGAGAATGAAGGCCATGCTGGAATTACTATTGCACAGTTACTGGCGTCACGTTTATACCTTTCAACATTGTATCCATTACAGACAGCACAAAATGGGTTTCTGAACTTCTTTAAGTATGCTGACTGATACAAGCGACACGCCTGATCTGTAAATTTATCGTAAGTTTCCCATAGCCCGGTCTCATTACAAGTGGAAATTACTTTCCTACAACTTTTATCATGCCTATATTTAACAGGTCTAAATAAGATGTCACAGTCATCTGTTGACATAACTTCTTTAAGAACTGTTTTATAGGATCTCGGCATCAAAGTTGAGTTACCACACTCAATGAAAGCTGACCATTCATACAGGTTCTCTGCTGGAACAGAGTGGCACTCGGCACAGTATTTGTTTGCATATGTTATATCTGTTGTTTTATCGTCTACAGGTATTATATAATCTACAGCAAGAGCACCGTTTCTTTCTTCACACTTCTTAACGACATCAGCTTTTCTGTATGTAGCAGGGCATTTGGCAATCATTAACTGGTATTTTACGGATTCAAATTCCCGGTATGATAATGAAACACATTGCTGACGAGTTTCCGGGCTAGGAACTGTCCAGAAATCCTCCAAGGCCTCAGGGCAACATTTATCATTCTCTACGCAATCAGGTTCACAATTACATCTCTCACAAAAACAGTCTCTATCCAAGTCCCAATGAGTCGAATTACAACTGTCCTTGATCCGGCAATATGATCCATGGTTTTGTATCAAGCGCTGTAAATCAGTCTCGGATGGTTCTGATAACCTTTCTGGTAATGTTGATGTTCTAGTCTGTTTGTCAGACATGAAACAAAAGTTGCACAGAAAGATAATAAGTAAAACTATTTGCAGTCTTAGTTTCTTCTTAACAGCCATTTTGGCAAGTTCGTTTTACCAGGTGTGCATTCCGAGTATGGTCTCTGGGGGTATAGTACACACCTGGAACATAAATCTCAAACGATACACTACTCAAAATATTTGAAGGTGCACTGTATGTAACCACTTTTTAGTTTCTTACATGCCAGCTGCAATAAAAAAAATACTCCGATCAGCCTGTTTGAGCAGAGTATTATCTATTGGTGTCAACAATGATAATGAGAGAACTCAAATATTAAGATAAATCGGTGCACACATTGCAATGCTTCTGAACGGGGATCAACATTTAAAGGAAATACTTGCTCCTATAAAGCATTTTCCTTAAAGAATACATCAACTCTGTTGGAAGAATTTGGTCATCCAGGGAAGCAAAACGGAAGCCATGCTTGGAATTGTATCCCTTTGTAAAAATGGCGGAAACACATTTAGGCTTGCCCTTTCACCTCAGGATAGACAGTGCGAATGTGTACAGTCATCAAAGACATCCCCATTTACATACTTTTCTGATATGGCTCATTGTCTAATTTTACAAAAGAAATTAGGAAAAGAAAAAATTATAGCTATTTCATGCTGCTGGTGAGTGTCAGAAAGGAACGAAAATACATCAAACGATACAGTTATTGTTAGCCTACCTATTTATTTCATTCTATTTATTTATTTTTATAGCATTGTAACATTAGCAAGATTTATTTGGTCTGGTTACTCTGTACACCCAGTGTTTGTGCTCCGATTACGGGTACTGTTTCAGTTCAATACGTATCTGGAAAACCGCCGATCAGGTTTGACCTTTTACAAACCAGCTATATATCACTTTGTATGAAACCTAGATACTTATCAAATGTCCGACGCCGGTATACTATTCATATGCCGGTTTATAATAACAGAGTTTTTTCTCCAAAGAAATATAACTGGTTTGCAGTTTTTGCTTTACATAACAAATTGTCACGTATATTGCCGCCTTAAGAATCGTTAAAATTTGCCTTGCTGGGCAACATCTTAACAAAAGTGTTGATTTATGATATAACAAATAAACAGATAACGAAACCTGATGTGCGCCTTCAGAATTTATCAAGTCTCTATCTATTTTATTTTTTAACACCCTGAATAAAACGTAAAACGTATAAAACGCACCCTATGAAGCCCTAAATTTGAACCATGCATCTAATGTAGTTGACTCATGGGATACTCGGCAGCGTGACTGGTGCTCGAGTGAACGTCAGCTATAAGTAGAGTTTAAATTTCACTTCCTTCACAACCAATAAATTAGTAGAGTCTAATCTCAAATAAAACGACCAAAGGTTGACATAATCTGAAACTAAAGTCAGTGTCGACGAATATAAAAGAAACAAGAAAAATCTTAAAAAAAAGATAATCCGCAAAGATTAAATGAAAATGTGTTTTGTTATATGTCTCTAGTTGCAAATTTGACAATATAACTTTCATGAATAAGTAAGCTATGTCTGTAGGCACCCACAACCGTAATTTTGGCACTGGGTAGCGACGATGACCTATCTCAAAATAGTGCTGTCCAATTTGGAATTCCGAAATGGACCGTGGTCAATCTTGAAATTATCCTGATTTCAAAATAGTTACCAACATGTTGCACTGTTTGTGTATTATACCGAAAGTAGAAATCGAAAGTAGATCGACCACAAAGTTTTGAATATCTGCTTCTGTTTTCGATACATTGCTAATATTGTAAAATGCTACTATTCACAGTGCAGTACGACGGGAAAAAACGAAGATTCATTGACCTTTGATATCATTGGCTAAAATTTTTACATACGCGTTATTTGACCAATGGTGGAACAATATCGAAATTATACGAGGCTGGGCCTCGAAAAATATCGTTTAGAGTTCAGTTTTCTGTTGCATCTGATGCAGCGCAGAGCTTATATATACTCAATAACTGTATACTGGGGTCGGGTGCACAAAGGACGCGTAAACTCTGCTGGCGGAGCTTATGAACGTTGGCGCAACTAAGTCTGTACTACGACTGTATTTTAATCCAAGTGCACGAAGCGATTTGTGAGTTTGAAGCTATTTTACGACTTAGTTTACGACACGCCTCGGTTGTGCACACAGATTAAATTTCTGCGACATTTTTACGACGGACGTACGTCGGGAGTAGGCTTACGTTTTCTTTTTGCACTCGGCCCCTGAAGTATACTGGCGTAGCGCACGAACGTCGGCGCAACTACGTCTGTACTACGACTGTATTTTAATCCAAATGCACGAGGCGATTTGTGAGTTTTGAAGCTATTTTACGACTTAGTTTACGACACGCCTTGGTTGTGCACACAGATTAAAATTCTGCGACATTTTTACGACGGACGTACGTCGGGCGTAGGCTTACGTTTGCTTTGTGCACTCGGCCCCTGAACCACCCAATCTAGCGACACGAGAAAACATACAAACTGGCATGTGCGCCCAGCGATGACTCAGATCAGCCTAGGCATCCGCCAGTCTGATCAGGCATGAAACTGAGTAGCTTAGACCCTTAGCTACCCTTTAAGGCCCCTTTACACTATAACAAATTGAGGGAACGTACCATGAACGAATTGCAAAAAATTGACAAAGCTCGAATACCCACAAATACGCACAAAAACCCCGACGAATGTGTTCATCGGGGCTAATTAGAACGAACTGAAAACGAATTTGAAACAACACCAGAACGAGTTCATAACGTATGAATAACTTCGTATTAACAAACTAGAGCGAATGCGAAACGAATATCAACGAATGTCAACTCAACTCAACTCAACTAAACTTTAATACTCTCAAAGTACATGTAACATGACATAATGAGGTATCAACAAAGCAATTACAATGGCAAGCGGTGGATCATATCATTACACAAATTATCATGTCAGTAAATTTAAATGACAAGAAAACAGAAAAAAATGTCAATGATCTCTCAACGAACGGCTAGCGTGTTGTGCTTGCTCTCTGAGTGCGCTCTGCGTTTACTGTGCGTATTCGAACCGATCACTGGATCTCTCATGACGTAGTGGTGGTGTATTTTGATTTATCCCGCGGTTTCTGCCCATCCTTCCGTCTGTTCGTCAGCCCACGCAAGCAAAATAGCATATGACCAGTGCGTGAGATTTAGATCCTTGTCGCCTTTCGTAAAACTATGATTTAAGGTGGTGATTTATGGTAAATGTAAAAATCTGCATAAAATCATAAAAAGTAAAGTATCTTCCTGAAAGTTAGCAGACATCTTATTTTTGTTGTTCTTTACAGTTTAGAATGCAAAATAGACGTACATGCTGCTTAAAAAGTGTTTTTATAAGGAAAGATCAAAGGGTAGTTTTCTGCGCATTAATCTAAAAAATTAACATCGTTATTGAAAATTTATGTAGTACTGAAGGTGCGTTATTGCATAATGAAGAGCGTCCTAGCAATTATTTATTTCAACTCTTTCTCAAATTGTAATGAAAACCAGATGAAAACGGTAGCTTTTTCTCAAATGTTCAACCATGTACAAGGTAATGTACACCGGATGCATTTATTAAATACAGGGTAGGCAAGCATACCTATGTAACACCTACAGTATAAATAATACATTGCTTACACGATCACTGGTGTGTAGATGAAATTGCTCAGCCTTGTTAAAATAGTCTCACCTGTCTCATCTGTGTGTTTTGACAAAAAATTTGGACACAGACTGCATCTTTTTTCATCTGCTCAGCCTGATAATGTGTGAAAGAGTTTGAAAAAATAATTGTTAGGACGCTCTCCAATATGCAACAAGGAACTCTCAGCACTAAGTATATTTTCAATAACAGTATTATTTTTTTCAGATTATTGCGCACAAAATTACCCTTTGATCTTTCCTTATAAAAACACTTTTTAACATTAACAAATGCTGCATTTTGGGAGTCTGAATTGTGATAAACAACATAAAGAAGGCATATGCTAAGTTTTGGAAAGATCAGTGGTATTTTGAATGTTTTATGCAGATTTTTGTCTTTGCCCCAAATCAGTGATTATCATCACCTTAAATGCGCATTAATTAGCAGCAATCCAGTGGAACTAGAAGTCCGGTTAGTTTGCTGAACCTGCGCCTAGCTGCCTATTACCGTGTGTACGAACAGTAAAGGCTCTGATGAGACAGCGTTGATTGGCAGGCTTGTCTGAGCCTTCACTGTTTATCAAGACTAATTAAGTACATGTGTCATTTTGTCATGACCTGGATAATATGTATATACTGAGAGGATTTATAAACTTCCCCTTTCTAATGCTGGCTGATGATCCTTTCACTCGTGACAGTTTTTACTATTTTATGATAAAATGCTTGAAACTTATCAAATTTAAAGATTGCATAGTTAATTCGAACCATTTCTTTAAATGACGTCCGTATAAAAGCGTTACTTCTCCGAAACACATAAGGAGTTGACGTTTTTCTCTTACGCAACACTTTTAGATGCTTTCCACCGTTTTAAAATTGTAACGTCATCTAATTTGGTTTGCAACTATCTGCAATCAATGCTCTCGCACAAAGACTGGCTTCAAGCTTTTAAAATTCAATTTGATATTGTTGGAGAAATGTTTTGTACGGAAGCTGTATATATGAAGTGATTCGTGTGTATATAAACTGTACTAAGTATACGAGGACCGCGTACTTTTTCCTGACCGATTTGGTTGAATGATTTCAAATTCGGGATATGGACATGATCAGGTATAAGCCAATCTCTGTGAAAACCGGGCTTAATGACATAAACGTAAAAAAATTGCTAACTGCATCACTGAAAAGTATAAGCTTTTCTTAACATTTCCAGAAAATTTGAGATGGTTACCACTATTTATTACTGAGATATAGGCTTTAGAAGCACACACGTAGTGCAGTTTCTTTATATGACTTTATTAACGTCATGCAAGTGTGTTTTGACGTCAACGTCATGACGTTTGTTTGAACGCGCTTTCTGTACTTGTTACACAAAATAACTCGGACAAAAAGTGTGTTTGCTCATTTTCAATATGTATTTCACAGCATACACATGACAATTTGCGTGATTCAATATTCTATCTCAAATGATAGGTCTTTGTGATGGTATACCAGCTGTTTTCAAGGCTTTGGGTAACCGTGGAATAAGCGTTGTCATGGCAACATATGTCATATTTATGACTGTATTTTGTCCGAATTCAAAGGCTTTCTGTTATATGTCAACGCCTAAGGTATTTTCATAGAAATAAATAGAGGTGAGAAAAATCATTAATTTTGCAGTTTTTCATCCGTTCACAACGTCATTATTACGTAATGTCATTAAGCCCGGTTTTCACAGAGAACGGCTCAATTATATAATATGAAATTTTGTTAGACATAGCCGCATTTATCTTTGATGTATTCAAAATTAAAGGGTGGTACTTTTTGAATCCCTACAGTAAAGATCTGGTAAATTAAAGTTTGGAATAGCAACTTTATCATAAAATCACAAAAACGCAAGTCATACGCTACCTACACGGTACTCGTAAGTTAAAGCATGCCAAGCACGGAACTTAATCGTTTGGAAGTCGCAGCAGCTAAGGTAATGATAGGTTGACGCATCGTAATCAGTACGCCATCTCTTTTATACGGGATCGATTCGTACGAGGAACGTTAAAAGAACGCTGTTAATTCGTTACTTATACGTTGCTGATACGTGAGAAGTTGGTTGCACGAATGCCACCGTAGAGGTAACGAACTGTTGTCTTACTGTCGACGAACAAAGTGTTCGAAAAGCGTTCATCGAACGAATCCGCTGCGTTTAGTCTGTTCGTTGGCATACGTCGAGAAATTTTGTGCATGCACAAAACTTTTCGATGTACTGAGCAAACAACAACGTACGCGAACGTACTTCAACGAACTTAAAACGATGAGCTAACAAACTTCAGCGTATGCCCAAATATCTCCGTACGCTGGCATACGCTGGGCCAATTCGTTATAGTGTAAAGGCCCCTTTAAGTGTACTGCAAAGACCCTGATCAGCCTGGGCATCCGAGATCTGAGTCTTTGCTGGGTGCACACGGCACTTTGTTGGTTTTGTCGTGTCGCGGTTCAATTATTACGCACGTTTTTACACCACCTGAAATGCGCCCGACATTATAAGCTTTTGGACAAAAGTTTATATTTAAGACATATACATAGTTCCGAACAGGGTATACGTCAGAGTCTATTGCAGCCTTTATCAATGTCTGGCTTTAGGTCTTGAGTATCACAGACCTATCAAAGAACCTCTGACAGTATAAATGCAAATTTGTCTATTTTTCAACAAATTATTGCAGCTTCTACGGGCAGCAAAATTATTTGGCATTAATGAGAAGGCTTATGTATTAGATGGTTTTGCACTGATACTGAAAAATTAGCATGTCTCTAGAGTAACTTAAATCTGTTTTATTAAGATGGGTATGTGAAATTTTCGGTTTTTGTAAATTTATAGTCCATTTATTTTTTTCTTCTTCAAAAATATTAGAATTTTGTTGCATAAATATGGTTAAATGGATGTAAACACTACAGTTGTTGATATTATGCAATATCTCTATATAATACAACACAAGTTTTTTTAGATTTTAAAGGTGTAAGTACTGCACCCACTTTTTCATTTTTTTTCAACTTAGACTTTCATTCCACCCACCACCCAAAACCACCTGTGCCTCAGCATGCCACTCACATATAATGTATGTTTCCAAAGTACACACATACATGCAAGTGGCTTTCTGAGGCAGGCGGAAAGGGAGGGTGGGAAGCATCTTTGAAAACCTTTTCCTTTTTTTCATTTCTTTTAATGATAAAATCTGGCTTTTTCCACCAAAACTTTAAGTCTGCTTGCTAACTGACTGACTTACTGACTGATTTGTTGCTTTACGTCCACGGTAAACAGCTATGACCATATCGGGGCGGTCAGTTAATCCTGGGCAGGCTTAGACCTCCTAAGCGGTTGACCAGTACTAAGTGCACATACTTTCGCCAGTAACTGACAACTGCCCTTTGTGAATCAGCGGAAGAAGAAAAGAAAGTATGTGGCCATACCGGGTATCGAACCCAAAACTTCTGACTTATGAGTCAGGTGCCCTACCGATTGCGCCACGCGGCCCGGCAAGGCTGGTTGCTACAAAATCAGAAAGTAAATTTGTAAACTTATAAATACATGGGAAGTTAAGGGCACTAAATTAAATCTAATTTTGAAACATTTCATAGGAAAATAAACATAACTAATGTCAGAGGGCCTTAGTCTTGCATGAATTACTGAAATTACTTTTTCTCGCAGTGCCTACGGTTTTGTTGCTGGGTTCACAAGTATAAGACTACTGCTATTACCCAGTTCCGAATCGTAGAACCAAGTTCCGAATCGCGTGACCCGAACTGAAATCGGAAAGCGTATGCTTGATAAAATATAAATCATATTTCACGAATGGATCATAAATATATGCAATATGGTCTTTTCTTGACAAAATTTAATTTTTTAACAACCTTTATATCTGTTTTACATCAAAATACGTGTGTGTGGTCTTAAAACGTATGGCCATTTTACATTCTACAAGTGATATGCTAAAATTGTAAAATAAAAGAATGGATAATTTTGGATTTAACGTCCCTTTTACCAGTATTTCAATCACAGAGACAATAGGTATGATGCTAATGAATTGCTATGAGCACTTGAATCCGTCATCAGCACAATTCAAACCCGGAACCCCCAGCAAAGAAGAAAAGTGTACTCACTAGAATTGCCTTGATGTAGAGAAATAAGCGAATGAAAAACAAACAAACCCTATCCCGAAGACATTAAATAATTATGACGGGCAAACAATTTAAATTATATAACTACAGCTCTATAGTTTCATTTCTCCAAAGTGTCATTAAAGAATACATTACGGGACATATTATTTGAGTGCTCACAGTATATGTAATTGAGCCGCAATTTAATGAAAATAGGGTATACTCCGAGAGAAGATACGGAAAGACAATACTAGCTGCAAGAAATTAATCCCATGTTTTATATTAAACGATATCATACGATTGGCTATTTTTGGATTTTTTGGAAATTGTATTTGTCACAATGTAAATGTAGAGCACGTTCGCGGCATTATAATTCAGATAATATGCAGAAAGATAATGCAGACTACCTGCAATTGCTGAGAAAAACGATTATTCTGTCTTTAACATGCATTATATATCCTGCTTCTTCTCATAAAGGAACTGCAATTGACTGATTAAATAGATCGTAATGTCATCATCCTCCATTTTCCGACACATATTTTTGCGCAAGCATGACTTTGGTCATTGAATAAAATTGTGATAATTTTGTAGCTATTTAGAGCAGGCGGTTGCATAATTGGCCTACGTCATCGGAAAGGACAAAAAGCAAGGATTTCATTTTTATTTTATTTAATTTGATCCAACGAATCATTCGGAATTCCTCTGATATTATGGTGTACTTTAATAGTCCAAAATTAGCGTCCAGGGGCCGAGTGCAAAAAAGGAGGCGTAAACTACGTCGGCGTAGGTGACGCACGTCGGCGCAACTAAGCCATTCATACGATATTATAATTCAAGCGCCCGAAGCAAGCGTATGCCAGGCGTAGTTGCGAATGGAGTATGTCTAGCGTAGTGGTCTCAAATATGTAAAGCACGTGAACTTCATTCATTGAATGATTTTCTTATATAATTTGAGCCGCGTCAGGTCTGGTCGCAGCTCATTACTCAGTTCCAGCGACATTTGGCGGTTCATATAGCTCGATATCATTATAGTTTTCCAAAGGATAGTTTCTGTCCTTCATTATCCTTTCCCTTTTTAAAAGCCTTCTATATTGTTTTCCATCCATCCAGTGAAACATTCCAACCATATCTATACGCCGCACTAACGGACTAACTTTAAATGAATACGATGCGCCAATGTTACCCTACTATACAGCAGAGGTGAGTTTTGAAGCGACTTTATTATTAAGTTTACGATACACCTTGGCTGTGCACACCGATTATTATTTTGCGACATTTTTACGATGGGCGAATGTCGAGCGTACGCTTATGTCTGCTTTGTGCACTTGGCCCCAGAGTTGTTGCTACGGAAATGTACCATCGGATTCTCGAAAAACAATCTTTTTACTATTCGATGCAGCTGTCTAGTTTTAAAATAAGTCTAGCGCATTCTAGCGCAAAGCATTTTAAAGTAAGTACCCTCCCACAGTCCTAGGCCAAATGCATTGAGAGTATCGGGAAAATGGCCGATTCGCGATCATGTGTATTGGCTCAGTACACATTACAGGCGAATTTTTGACAGATGAATTTCATGACCCTCTAATTTTAAAACATGTTTTTTTTTATATCTTCATAGATTTTAATAATGAAAACACCGTTTTCCCTGGTTTGGATTCAAGTGTTTGCCTATTTTATCAGATTAAAAAATTCGAAATATTTCAAAAAAACCTTTGTCATCGCTATTGTATTACAGAAAATGCTCTCCTTTCTCGTTCACTGGGCAAATTCTGTCATTTGAGCCGCGACATGAGAAAACCAACAATGTGATCGTGCGTCCAGCGCAGACTCAGATCAGCCTGGGCATCTGCCCAGTCTGATCAGAACCTTCGCTGTCCGCATGAAGGTAGCTTAGTCCATTGGTTACCCTATAAGCGCTTAGCGAAGAGTCTGATGAGACTGGGCAGATGCTCAGGCTGATCTGAGTCTGCGCAGGGCGCACAACCACATTGTTGGTTTCCTCGTGTCGCAGCTCATTTGAGAAATGAACCAGGAAAGTTGAAGATTTCAGTTCTTATTTCCCTAGGATGAGTGAATGACTTGCGACTTCACGTTTCACACCATATTAGTCATATCAGGGCGAAGACAGAGAGAGGTGAGGTGATAGGGAAAGGCTGAGGCTGTACCCCGATTACGGTTGAAAATATTCAATTGGCAATCGAGCTCGGGGCCGCTAGACGAGTCAACAAGCCTGTGCTTAGCCCACTAGGCTATTGGGGCTCCTAATCTCCCTTGGAAGTGTGTCCGTTTACCATGTCCCCACGATATGATTAGATGCACTTTGAGGCGACTTTTGGTTATCTTAAAATGGCCTACTAAACAATTTCGAACTGCTAGGTTTAGGAAGCATGATAAATGCAACATCATTGCCAAACGAACTGCAATACTGAACAAGTCCCGAAGCACCTGTTACAAACCGAGGTTATAAATGCACGCTGATATACAAACCTTTCCGTATACTTAAGTTACCCTTTGCGTCACGATGGACAACAAGCAGGGCTTCAAAGTGCCAAAATAAAATCAAACTGCACACCCATGTGTGTCCTTGGTGCAAATTAAATCGCGTCAACTGAATTTCGAATATATGCTAACACGTGTTTAAGATTTCGGAAACACCAGGTTGAAAAAATAACAAAGCTGACTATAAATAAAGTCGTTTGATGCAGTCTGTTGGAACCCTGCAGTTGGTCTAAATTATTTAGTTCAAAAAAGATAGCTGAGTTGCCACCTATTTGGGAAAGAGCTGCTGACTCGGCTTATCACTTGCATTTTATTGTTTGTAGAGATGTCTTTGTCAATTTTTCCATTTGATGTTGGGGATAGGATTTGGGATCCGATTCAGTCAGTTCATGAAGTGTAGTTACTCTTTAAAATTGACGTTTTTATGCAAAATAAATAACGCTCGATCATACATAGTTTTCGCATTTGCTTTGCTCTCCGTAAAGGTATTTTAATAAATTTGATGACAAAACGCAAGCCGTCAACAGACCTTTAAAGATGTGCAGGCGAAAGAGGAGTAAATGGGGATTACGACTCATGGTGAGTTTGTGCCAGTGTCTGCCTCAGTAACATGAAATCTTGTCAACAGGCACGACTGTTCGGAACCGGCTAATATTCGAAACTGGGTAGGTCACATACTCGCCCAACAACACATGTGTTAATCAATCCACAAGTATCCAAGATATCGAAAGAAGAGAAGAACGCGAAAATTAAAACGAAACAGAACATCTTTGATAACAGAGATACCCAGTAAAACACAGAGAAAGTTGTTCAAACGAACCCCCTCTTCAGCCTTAATTATTTCATTTTCATGGGGAATTTCTGGAAAAATTGGTCAAACTGCACAAACCGAAAGCCCCTCAGCTTATTTGAACCCCCTTCCGAAATTTCTGGATCCGCCCCTGCCTTTCTGTGCCGTTTTCGTGGTAACTTAATGTACAATTATGCAAAATATGGTCGAAGGAAATTTAGTAACGACGTGTCCAGCCATTATATTAAACAGCCGTCGCCATAACGTAGCGTCATCGAACGTTACGAGGATCAATCAAGACGTTTGTTTACCTCAGACGTCCTTGACGACAACGTCACATGATCCATTGTCGTTCATCGGTAAATACGCCGGGCCGCGTAGCGCAATCGGTAGGACACCTGACTCATAAGTCAGAGGTCCTGGGTTCGAAACCCGGTCTGGCCACATACTTTCGTTTCTCCTTCCGCTGATTCAAGAAGGGCAGTTGTCAGTTACTGGCGAAAGCATGTGCACTAAGTACTGGTTAACCGCTTAGGAGGTCTAAGCCTGCCCAGGAATAGTGTGGTTAGGTTAACTGACCGTCCCGACATGACCATAGTTGTTTACCGTGGACGTTAAGCATCAAATCAATCAATAATCGGTAAATGAAGCCTGTTGCTCTAAAAAATTTACCTATGAGAAGTCAGTGGCAAGTGTAAATATTTTTATTTTAAGCCACAAAACAAAACTGGAGGCAGGAGATTAAGGAGAGACCATTAACTCAGTAAGCAATATGCTTTAGTTCAGCTCTTCAGTTGAATAGTGCATGTACAGGTCTTATCCATGTATCTTGTAAGAATAAAATACTGCCGAAGGGCTGTATATCTATATTTAACCTAATTAGAAAGGAAAACGGACAGCTTACAGCTCAAAATGCCTAAGTCGAAGGTGTTTGTAGATTTGCTCTCTGTTAATATTTCTCTCCACTATTACTCAGTTTATCAAAAAATGCATTTTTTAAACGACCCAGATTTACGCCTTCTTGAGTAAAATAGAACTTTAGAGAGAATTACACTTAGGTAGCCAGTACAGTAGACAATGAGCTCTATTGGAATTTCCAAATCTTCGTCTGTCTTTCTGATTTCTTTTTCTACTTTAGTCTAATGTCGTATTGCATCTGCTGAATGACTTATGGTCTAATACTTGGCCTAAATCTGTAATAAAGCATTTTCTTCGGAATCAGTAGCAGCCGCATGTTCAAGCAATTCTTCCTTGTGTGATACGTAGACACTCCCACTCTCCGACTATTTTCTACGTTTTGTTTGTTTGTTTGCTTCCTTGTCTCTATAGTCACTTTTTTCTTATTTGACTCCGCCGCATTAAGTGTGGCGTGGCGACTGTAAGTCGTCTCTGCATACTTGAACATAGAAACCTTTTTTTATACGAATAAAAAATTTCGAATTTACCATTACTTGTAGCAACGCTCTAGCACACTCTGATTTAACCGCACAAGGAAAGTGGTTGCATCTAAATTTACAGTTTTAAAGATTTTTATGTTTTTTAAAGTGTCCAAGTTTTCAAAATAGCATAAATATTTCTAACTTGTAACCCATTTACCTAGCCTTATCAAATGCATGAGTCCCTTTGTAAATTGGGGAGTGTCTGGTTTAATTCATTTTTATCATTTTTTATTTTATTTTAAGGAGAAATACCCATTTTTTTATTGAAATAGAGTAGACTCTGATCAGATTCTGCGTTTTTGCGGCGTCTGATCTTGGTCTGCACTTTTTTGAATTTGTCTTTTTTATGGGACTCTAGGTATTAATGGGCTAACTGGCCAAAAATTAATGGCAATTCCCTTTTTAATTGGCAAAATTTGAATTACGATTTGAGGATGACAGTCCTTTGAACAATCCCTATGATGTTTAATGTAATTTGATCGAAAAGGCCCCCTTTCAAAGGTGACAATCTACGTCATAGCGCTGACTTCATTATCGTTTTATCAGCGGCCTTAATAAGGTAAATGTTTTGCATAATGAAGGCTTGGCAAACACTGAAACAACCAAATATCTAGTCGACATGGTGCCTATAGATATTTTGGACTCAATATTACCAGAATTCACCATAAAATACTTGTTTAATCTGAAAACACTTCACTACAGTGATCAGTATCGACTCTGCCTTAATGCATGTTTATCTCAGCTGACCACATCAAAATTGTAGTGAGGTATTTTATGATTTCTCACCCTTTGAAGAATCATGCCCTATATATCTGGGCCATACGTACATGTAAGCACCAACTCGCCGTTTTATCTTGTGTTAAAATCCTGTCTCTTATATGTTACAAACGTAAAATCTGTCAGAGTCTCTTCAAAATGGCCGTCGAATGATTATTCTGTCACGCGCGCTATGACGTAGGTTGTTACCCCTGCTTTTGGGTTTTCTGATTGTAAAGGATAGACCATTTACAGGTTCCTCAAAAGATCAACAGTCGGGTAACTTCGGACACCGGGTAAACTAGAAATGTCTTTTGACAAAAACAGATGTCCCCACCTGTGCTTTCTCAGCAGTATCATTTTCCCTAAATGCTGTCAAGTTAAGACCTGGTCTACCTGTAGAAATAAGAAACTCAGATTCTTTTTCTAATTTTAAACGTCAACTTATAGGCCAACGCATTAAACCTCCATCTTATTACTATTATGGAGAAAGACAAACACAAATTTATCATACAAGATTAAGACTAGAATGTAGTATACTTAGGTCTCACCTTTATACAAAAATTTATCATACATTCGTCATTATGCACCTGTGGTGCCGTCGAAACAACAAAACATTTTTTCATAAACATTCCTAATTATAATAGACTAAGGAATCAGTATCTTGCAGAATTCACTCATCTTACATATACAACAAATGCATTATCTATACCATGACTCCGAAATGCGTGATTTGGGGTCTGGGACGGTTTGAGTAAGACTGAGGGGCGGCAACACGGTTTTGACCACTTCTTTTTTTTTACTAATAAGTATTAAATAGTTGGATGAGACATCTTATCAGGATTTTCACTATTTGCCCAGTTTTTTTTTTTTTTTGTTTTAATTCCAAACAACTGACATAATATAAAGGAAATAATGTCACTGTCCGAATTTACCTGCCGTCCGAAGTTACCTTCTACCCAAAATGTGAAATATTTTCAGTGTGCAAAGTACTAGTACATGCCAAATCAACAGACTTTGAAAGTGTATGGCTGGGTACTGTATATTTCCGCCGGTTTAACAAAGAAGAATTTCGTTGTTTATGGGATTCACTCTAGACATCACCCAGCAAATTCTTGTCATTTGACATCCGTTGAGAAGAAAAGCAAAATTGAAAGAGCTACGTTCCCCTGCACCAAACTGATTCGTGAAAATAAAGCTTTAGAGAATTTCCTGCTGAAATAGGACTCCCCTTTTAGGGAGCTCACTTTTCGTTAAAGTTCGATTCTCTCCAAAATTCAAAGCGACGGTTGCTCTCCGAGACACTAGTCCGATGTAAGTTTCCTGGATCACTGACCTTCGCTCGCCATATCTGTGCCGCTGAAATATTATAAACCAGAAAGTAAAGATATTACTTTACCCATACTCACCCCAAAATTAATTTATTTATTTATCTATTGTCTGTTATTTTTATTATTTTATCAGTAATATTTCTTTTTGTAAATCGCCTCATTTATATTTAGCCTACTTATGTTCTAAAAACTTAACATAAAGGATGCGACGTGTGTGTCTGTGTGTTGTTTTAGCATTACTAAACGTTAAATTGGTGTAAAAGAAGTCAATCACAGCGCATTAGAAGGATTATTTTTCGAAAAATGTGTTGTTGGACAGGTATGTCCGTGCTGGCCCTGTGCAGTTCTTACTCAAATTCAAATCAAACTTGCTTATTCCATGATGATGAATCATTGATGTTGATGATAGAATACATTAACTTCCTCGAAATTCAGAATTCAGCTGTTATTATCTCTAATAACTTTCTTATTTTTTGCTTTCACATTATGTCAAACTTTTGGCGAGGAGTATACTTGCAGTATTGCCTTACGATAAATAAATAAATAAACTTACACCACTCTGGGGGAGCTATGAGTACTGTGTTTCGTTATTCCAAAGTGGTCGTCAAAGGCAGGTAGATAACTCATATCAATATTAGCACGGTATATATTGACGAGTTTTCTATTTTATAGGAACTGCTCAGAGAGAGAGAGAGAGAGACAAAAAAGAAGTATACCATGTATATCAGTGTGTTAAATCGCTGTTTATTATGTATTTCAAAACGTTCAATGATGGTTGTAGGAGACTCGTTTGGTTTTATACGCTTACAAGAGATAGCGACTCAGTCAGGATTAATATTTTTCTTGCTTCTGCTGACTGAAACGCTTTTAAAACTAAAGATACTCTATATACGGTTTGCTTTTGCTCAGTTCCAAAGCTTGTGCTAATTACTTTACTCTGCATTTAAATATTAAATGTAATATTAAACACAAACGGCTACTAACCTCTCAGAAGACTGCTATATACTTACATTTAGGAGGCGGAGGTTTTCGAACTAAAACAAAGAAAACGTATTACAATTTTGAATATATCAAACTTGTTATACATCAAATATCAAATATATCTTACTATTCAGATTTAACGTTTTAAAGGTTTATTGCTTCAAGAAAATTTAGAATTTAGATGTTTTACTTTATAAAATTAAAGGCTTTGCTTGCAACAAAATAACAGTTTCTTAAATACCCCTCAGACGTCTATGTATGTTGGCCTTTGCTGACTCCTTGGCTTTGCTTTGTCAAAAGAAATATGTGTGGTTCAGGTTATCCTACATTTCCATATTTGTTATCTCCTACTCTTAACTTTTTTTCTCCATTTTGATGTTTGAAGAAAATATGATTAATAAAACATAGTCAACTGTTCATCCGAAAAAGAAAATGGAAAGCCTGGCATACATTTGACTTCTTATCTTGGTATTATAAGAAAAACAATTGTGTCTTTAAAAGACAAAAAGGACAAATATATTGAAAACTTTTTCCATGTATTTTAATTATGCAAAATACGTGATACATACATTCTGAGGAAAAAAGTTTAAATCAAAGGTTTCCAACCTACCTACCCCATTTTTTCAGGCTGTAACTTGAACCACACATATTTTATTATTTGGCCTTACGTACCCTAATGTGTATTTGGCCACTCAAAACCATTTGTTCCATTTGTTCCAAATGGAAAATTAATAGTTTTTAGGTGTCCCAAATACTTAAGCACATTAGGGTTTCTTCATCTCACTATATACTTGATCACGTCTTTCGTAAATATAAAGGCTGTGGCTGTTTATAGAGAACAAAGACTTAATTCCGCAAGCCCCAATCCCACAACTCACAAATAAGAGAACATTCAGCAACAATGTCCTTGTAATTCTAACCTGACTCTATCGGGTCCTGGGTATCCCGGATATAATGAGGTAATTCAGGTGTATATGGTACATTCCAGCGTCCGTACGGCATTTGTTTGGGGAAGCTGGAAAATAAAAAAGGTGAAACAGCTAGCAGCTTCAGGGGCGTAGCTAGGGGAAATTACACAGTACGCACAATTATGTTTCATTCTCATTAAGGGCAATAATAGGGGGTTAAGCCCCTAAGACATTTCAAATTTTCGTGTCTGTTGGCAGTTAGTATTACAATTATGCCCAGTTAACAACATTTCAGCATGAAAATACGCAGGTGTGTGTTGAAATTTTGTCAATTTGACAAAATTTCAATACGCACCTGCGTATTTGCGTATAGGTAGCTAAGCCCTTGAGCTTAACACGACGGGCTGATCGTCAGATAAGAGCTAAGATCTTGTTTTAAAGGCCCCATTACTCTATCAGCATGAAATATTTTATCCTGAGTAATGGCTGTCAGCTTATAAGTACAGGTTTGTCATTGTAAATGATCGTTATTGGCCGACTTTAAAAAACATACAACGTTCTTGACTTTCTCATACAAATGATTTGAAAAAATCATCTAGATCATTTAGGTGGCAACTAATATGGCCTACTTTCGATTTCACAAACTTAATTCCATGGAAAAAATACAAGGTACAGGCGTTTAATAGATGGTAAAAATACAATGTAACAATGTAAGGCAAGGATCCTATTCATTGTCTCGCTGCTGCACTATTTCATTGCTCAAAGGGGAACCAGAAACAAAAACAATATTTCTATGAAGAGACTTGTCATTTATTTATTTTTTTAAACCGTGGTCTTCCCTTTTTGCCAGTTATATGATACAAAACAGCACATTACTCGACATATTATCATCATTTCTGAAGCATGTACCGTTTTTATAATGATTTGTGCTTCGACGATTATTACCACTGGTAGGACTCGCCATGTGTGGTTTAAACCAAGAATTTTCCATATACAATAAATCTTCTTAGGAGATTAACTGCGATTTTATTGCACCGAAATTTTTAAGCTACAGTCTCAGTTTCACAAACTTGTGAAATCTCTGATCTAAAGAAAGAGTGTAAGTTTTTTTCATATTTATTACAACCGGTCCACCATAACAAAATAGTCGTATTCTGCAGAATAGTCATATTTATCAGAAGGAGCGGCATGAGAGCTGCTTGATTTTTGTGCTCTTATTTATCCTATTATTCTCTCCTCAATCTCTGTTAGGAGCCCGGTAGCTCAGTAGGTTAACCTCTGGCCTGCTGATCTAGCGGTCCCAGATTCGATTCCCGCTGGAGAAGGAACTCATTTCAAGTGCAAACGGGGTTCCATAACATAGTATACAGTCTTTCCTTACCACCTTCCCATCGAACTGTTATGACTGAAGTACTGTTAAAAAGGACGTAAAATTACCAGCCATCTAGCCACCCATCTCTCTGTTTGTGTCAAAGGGGCGTTCAACCATAAACAACAAAAAATATCTTTATGGCTCTGAGAGGTTCAGAGATTTGGTCATCAAATTAACCTTTAGAGGTTTGTCGAAATTATATACTATATTACCATTGTATAAAACAAGGGTTGTCATGGTACCAAAGTACAGACGTACATTGATTGCGTACTGGCTTCCTTTATCAGGAAGATTCGGTTAAGGTTGAATAGGACAAAACCAAAATTTTCAGTGTTCAAGTAAAAAGAAAGAACAATGATCAAGAAGTTCAGCGTTTTCTAAATAAAAAAAATATTTTCTTTTAAAAGTGAAACAAACATTTTTTCTATGACGTTATGAAAATGTGGGATGACTCTCTCTGATGAGTTAGGGGACCTCCATACGAACCGAACTACCAACTAAATGTGTGCACCGCGGCAAAGGGTGAGGGTGAAGGTTTGGGCCCAGTAAAACCGCTTTAAACCCCTTGTAGTTATTACTGACCGTCCCAAGGCGGTATTTTCGTTGCAGTTGCATTTGTTTTATGTTCGGTGCTGTTTAATTTATTGTGTTCTCATTTTAACCCTTCTATAATAAAAATAGAAAATAGTTGTTAAATGTTTTTAGTATAATTTTCTTAGTCTGTTGTAACCCTGCAGTTGGTCTAACTTATTTAGTTCAAAAAAGATAGCTGAGTTGCCACCTATTTGGGAAAGAGCTGCTGACTCGGCTTATCACTTGCAATTTATTGTTTGTAGAGATGTCTTTGTCAATCTTTCCCTTTGATGTTGGGGATAGGATTTGGGATCTGATTCAGTCAGTTCATGAAGTGTAGTTACTCTTTAAAATTGACGTTTTTATGCAAAATAAATAACTCTCGATCATACATAGTTTTCGCATTCGTTTTGCTCTCCGTAAAGGTATTTTAATAAATTTCATCATAAAACGCAAGCCGTCAACAGACCGCTAAAGATGTGTTATTTCTTCCTTCAAATATTTCGCATTTTGTGTTGATTTAAGCAAATCTGACCTTTCATGGGCTGTTAAATATCGCTTAATTTCACACAAAAGCTAGACAGAGCAAAAAAAATGTCCGAAAAAAATATATCTGAAATTTTGATATGTTTTAATGATGTATGTTTACATGTAGTTTTTGAAATAATTTAAAATTTTCATCGTGTAAAATTTTCTTAAAGTTGATTTGTTTAACTATTCCCCCTGTTCCGATGATGTCGTTTCTTTTAACGTCAAAGGGCGGTTATTCATCAGAATGTTTTCCAGTTCATTTTTAGTTTCTAGTAAAACATTTATAATCTCTTTGAGGGAATTAAGTGCACGAAAAACGAAAAAAAAAAAAAATAATAATAAAAACAACTGACCCAATATCTTATTCTGTCTTCCAGGGAGGAAGGTTTCAACATGCCAGGCCCCCGAGTCATTTTTGCAATGATATTTATTTTGCTTAACGTGACGTCTGGTTTATTGAACATTACAAACGTCGTATTTCGCGACGTCAGTAAGTTCTGAAAAAGCAAAACGGGGAAAATGAACCCCTGACTTGTTTCAACTCTTCTGTCTGAAAACAAAATTAGATATTTATTCGATTTTTTTTTCGTCTTTCATTTTCTAATATTCTGTAGAATAACTCGACATTGTTTTATTGGAATTAATAGGTATGTCAGAAACCGCTCTTAGCACCCAATTCAGTTTGACGCTAAAACAATGGACGTTATTTGAACAGGGGGTATAGTTTAAAAACATTTTCTTTGATATAATTCACACGGTAAAATCTTACATTCGTTTATCAATATTCCAACTTCACATTTCATCAAAGCATATCAAATTTTTAGATATAGTTTTCGTAGACTTTTTTTCTCTATTTCAAAAACAAAACAAAAAAAGCCAAACGATCACATTTTCACTACGTCATTGAAATAGGAATTGTTCATTTTTGACACACTAAATGTGTTTCTTTGAGCATGAAGCTCAAAGAAACACATTTAGTGAGTCAAAAATGACTGAAGTTTTTGATGATATAGCGTTTGACTAGATAACTGAAAAAATTAGTTTTGTCAAATTCCACCTTAAAAATATTTATAGTGTACTATAAACACAAATGCATCATAGGAGACGATGTCTATAAGCTAGCTAGCTTGTTATCGAATCCTTTATATTATCCATGTATGAATTGATTGTGTATGTTTATATGTTGAATAAAATACTGTTTAAACTAAATGCATCATAACTTTATTTCTTTGGTTTAGCAATGAAGTAGAATGCATATGGCCTTTGCAAATAGACATTTCTTATTTCGCAGATCTAACACATTTGATATAGAGTTTGTAGAAATGTATTGATTTGTCCCTAGACTCTTGAAATCCAGTCACTTGGAATGTTGCTGGCAACTATTCCGCTTCAGCTTTGCATCGACGTTGATATCACGCTGTAACAGCTTTGTGTGCCCACCGAAACTGTACAAACTCTTTTATCAAATATGATTTAACTGAACCTTGCTTTTCACAACAACGGAGTCTGATCTGCCTCTCGGTGAACTGTTTTTTGTAGCAGCAGCGTGGGTTCCATACACTGAAAAACCCGGGGATTTCTTCACATTATGTTCTCCAGAATAAAGTTTGAATGCTCTTCTGTTACATGTGAATGCCATCATTAGATAAACACCTTGACTACATGTTAAAGCTATGAAAAGATAATTAAAAACCACAGACTCTAAAAACATCATCGGTATGGCAATAACCCAGGCCATCCCTGTAAGAGTGGACAATTTCATATAAATAGAAAGATAATTTTTATCATTTTGCACATGCTTCTGAATATTAGTTACTCGTCTAAAGCGAGCAACAACCAATCCAAACATAATAAGGTTGACAACTATTATAACAATAGCGGGTATAGCCATTGTATACGCTGTCATTATTGGTTCATAAATATAGCACAGCCCTGTTTTCTCGGAGCCATAGCCATAACTTGTGCCGTTGGATGTAAGGTATGTTACTCCTATATTAATTCCTATAATTACAGAAGAGGACAACAAAGAATATAGAAGATACGTCGCTGTTAATGTGGCACTGTGTGTTGACTGTGATGGTTTGCTTAAAGATCCGAAGACCCGATACATGTGAAAAGAACAACTGTTCATCCAGAAAAAAATGAACAACCAGGAAAAATGAATGGCCCCACCAATAATTTTACAGCCGATGTCATGACTGACTTGATTTGAACCAAACATGAACAGTAAGTATCCTGTCATCAAACAGAAACACAGAATCATGTTATTAATGCCTGGTTGGGATCGGAGAACATGAAATAATGCATAAGTGAGCATTGTTTTTAGAAGGCAAAATACTGAAATGCTCATCAGAATTAGAGTAACTAGTCCCTCCGTTTCTGCTAGTGTGGATATCTTTGCTTCTGCAGAGGTTTTTCGAACAGCTGTTCGGAAAACCTCTGCAGAGACAAAGATGTCGGTTCCATTTTCAGTTTCTCGGAACATTGAATTTTCTATGAACAAATCTAATTTGTGAATAATAACACCTGTAACGTTGATATGCCAAGTATATGAAGAATCATCGAGTCGAACAAAAGGTTGAAAATGAAACGGCGTTACAGTAAGGACTTGTTGGCCAGCACAGGTGACTTTAGGTTGGCGGTCATTTTCAGTCTTGTAGAAATGTTTCATTGTTTGTCCTGTCCAAGGTGATATCAGGCCATCCACCGTCGATGATTGTTTCAAATTTACTAAATTAGCTGAGAATTCCTTTTCAGTTGATTTTTCCTTGAATTCACTAAGAAGTGAAATATTGCTGTCTTCGTATAAACCATACATATCATTTAAGAATGCGCCCTCATTAGCGTAACGTTCTATAAAGAATAACAAACTCGCATAGAATATTGACTCATTTCCGTCTATCTTCTGGTCAGCTTTATAGAACGAAAAATTTGTGAAATTCAAGTCAAGTTTGTGTTTTTCCGCTACTTCAAAAATTTTTTTCTCAAACGCAACTGCTACTGCTTCATCTTTAGATTCAGTGTCCTCGTCCACGTTTGTAGAACGTGTAAATAAAGCTCGTTTGCCTTTGGGTAAATTGTTACCATGATCTAATGGCGCTAACTGTATGAAGAATTGGTAGCAACCATCTCTACTTTCAATAGACAGTGGCTCACAAGAGCCATTATTTAAAATTCTTCCGAAGTCGCATAGTAAATCTCTACAAACATTCTGAAACGATAAAAGTGAGATGAAGAAAGACAGAGCCAATTACTCTCCTATGTGAAAAAAGACAGAGCCAATTACTCTCCTATGTAATCCCCTCTCTCTCCCCCCGCCCCCCCCCCCCCCCCCGCCCATTGCCACCACCACACACACGACAGTTTTACTACTGATGGTTCCAACATAATTCTTCTGTTTAATATCGATAAGAATATGAATGTAAATAAGTAAGTAAGTTATGTGTCTGCTGTCATCATTTGATTACTTTTTACCTGAAAATATCGTAAATAGATCTATCTGGTTACCAACGGTGATTACCGAAATATTTTCAACTTTTTGTTAGAAAAGAAAGAATGTGTCATTTGTTTTAGTATTAATAGTTAATTTCGAAAATGGTTATTTTGACTATAATGGTTATTTCCCATGACGAAGGCAAAGGCTGCAGTGATATTTTACGATAGAAACATATATAAGCTTCAGGAGAATGGCAACTTAAAGGACCGAGTTTCAGGTTAAGTTATAGAGTCAAATGAGATAACGTTTTTAATGGTAAATCAAAACATTTATATTTTTGATGTATTTTCTGGAAAGCCTTATAGTAAACCCTCGGAACGTAATGTAGTTTACATTCCAATAATTACATTGAGCCACGCGACGTCACATGACTTTAAATGACGTCTAAAATAAGCCATGGCTCTCTACAAGTTTTCAGCTAGACTGGAAAAATAACGTAGAATTGCACTGATCAAAGTCCCGATGACTTAGAATGGTGTCGACGTCATGCAAGTCATGTAAGGCTATTGGACGTCGGCGACGTCATGACGTCATTGACGCTGTTCTGTTGTTTACAGAAAACTGCGTGAAAATACCTGCATATTACTGCTTCAATTTTAGCGCTTATATAAGATTTTTCGTTACGGTTTTGATTGAAACGAATGCAAATATAAACAACGAACCTAATTTGACTGATGTTTATTGAAGTGTGAACTACATTGGGTCACTAGCAAAGTTTACATGATTTTCTTCGGGATTCTTTCATTTCGCACGCGACCCAATGTAGTTTACACTTTTACAAACCCCAGAAAAACGAAATTCATTCCTTAAATAAAGGTCGTGTGTGGATAGATTGATTGTACCAGCTCCTAATCATCGTCTTTTTACACTTATCAATGCATGTAGTTTGCAGTATCAATACATTTTTGTATTGTTTCTCCATTTCACTGCAGAGTCTCAAACTACGTACCTCTAGTCTTGTATTCAATATCAACAAGTCAAAGAGGGCAATACCAATGCAGCTTACCTTATTTATTCTGCTGTTAAAGGTAGGTTCCTGTACTAGCGATAACAATTATGTCCACAAAATAATTTCGTCTTTTTCTGAGCAGTATTGAATTCTCTTATTTTTCTGAATTTGTTGCTACTGAGAAACTCGTCAGATGTTGAAGAAAACAGTCGTTTTCCCTTTTGGTTTATTTTCTTTCGTTGGAATTCCAGTTCTAAAAATAACTATGTTTATTATGTCTATAAGTGCGCGATTTCTGATGCCATTCTCCAAAGGTCAATGTTCCCTTGTCGTGAGCTCTCCTAGAGGTCCTGGCATGGTGGATGGGTTAAAACTATCCCAAAATGCAATGCAGCATGACATCAGCTGCGTTATCTATTTTGGCGCGAACTAAAAAAGCGCTAACTGGTGTGCGAAGCAGAGTTAGGAAATCCCTTGCAAAACAACTTTTCTAATATTTTTTTGATTTACACTTTTTAGCGAAACTTATTCATTCCCTTTTATAAGTGCTTTCCAACAACTTGGATGAAAGATCATCAAAATTATGATGCATTCCAAAGTACAGGAACCTACCTTTAAAGGGGCTTCCCTTTCTGGAATGACACCAAATATTTATTTCACTGTTTTGGAATACTGCTATATGATGGGAGTTTCCTTTCCAAAACAGTCCCGAAAATCTAGATCCGTCTTATATGTGACAGTGTCTGGCACTTTGAGCCTTATGGAGCGAAAATCGGAAATTTTATTTTTGACATTTTCGTAGTTATTAGTGCTTTAAGAATAGATTTTGAGAAGCACAAAGCAATAGCGTAAAGGTTTACTGCAACCGCAAAAAAAATTCACACCCACCCGATTTTGTTTTCGTTTCACTGATTGGATACAATTTACATACATACCAGCTGGATAAATCTTTATAATTCTGGTTCGTGACATCACTGTTCAAAGATCTATAATGCGAACATTGTTAAAAGAGTGTAGATGAAGAAAATTAAACACGCCGATAAAAATGTTGAATCACTCTTTTCAGGTGACGCTTTAAAATATATTAGTAAGTGCGCGGAAATACAATTAACTTTACGTGCAAACTTTATGACGTCACTTTCATTTCACGTTTTGTGACGTCAACGTCGCTACTCCACAAGGTTCAAAGTCACAGGCACTGTCACATATAACGGATCTTGATTTTTATGCTTCTCGAAGAATTTCCGGTGAGCATATAGTCGCCGCTTCGTCCGTCCGTGCTTCCGTGCGTCTGTCAGTCTACCCGTCCGTTCCGTTCTTGTCCATTCTCGGCAATTGTTTTCTTGAATCGGTTGATTTCATGCTAGTTTTGGATCGGCGTGAATTTTCGGAGCTAAGAGTAAGTATAGGCTGTCAGTTTAAGTATTAATAGGGATTTCCGACATAAGCGACGATACCATAACGAACGAACGTTAGCGACGATAGCATACGTTAGGAGCTAATTTCCAGGGAGCGATCATTATTTGTTCAGTCCGTCTGTAAAAGAGCAGAAAAACTGACACACACAATTTACGCCTATATCAGCGCAGTGCGCAGTCTGGTCAAGACATGTACTTCAAGATTCAGTTAATGTCAAACTAAATTGCGCATGCTCTGACGAGACCGCCAGACTGCGCAGGCTGGTATTGGAAAACCCAACTTTATTTTAAGGTTTTCAGGATGCGTCTCATACATGTACATACTCCCTCAACAGCCAAACAAACAGCAGCTAGACAGTAACTAACGTCGTATCGAAATACTTCGATTTAAATGAGTTTGTATATGTAGCCTACTTGACAGCCCTCTTTGAAACAGATTTTGTTTTTCCATAGAGCGGCGCATGTAGATACTTTGGTTATTTGTAATAAGGGTTAACCACTCTTTAAGACAGTATTTCAGTTTACATCGAGACGCTTCCCAATAGGCAAAAATATCCCCTGCGCCACCACCACCACCACCTTATCGAACAAACAAACAAAAATGATCCCGCACCTGCTGCAAGCACAGTCGGTCTTCGCCATACTATTGTCCACATTAGTAGGAAAGAAGGATGCCCCGGTACTGAAATTTACCCAGTACCACTCCCCGACCTAAGCATCCCAGAGGGAGATAGCACTGCATGAAAAGGTCGTTTTACTCATATTTACTAGGGTATGCACTATCAACGCAAACGCAGCCTGTTATATGCACTATACGTTTGATTACTTGGACGCGTAATGATAAACCTGTAATATATTTGCTAACTTTTATTATAACTTTAAAACCTTGCAAATGTTACCGCTATATTTACATTCATTCACATACATGAGGAAATATATCTTAAATGTTGCATACGTTTAATAATGATTCCATACTTTAGTACACTTTCTTAAATACAAATGTTTACGCTTATATTTGAACGCCCTTGTAAATACCGTAAGCGCCGGCTTTTACTATGGTATGGCACTAACGTTAAATGATATGTAAATATTGACTTATATTCACACGTCTTAAGTAAGTAAAAGTAAGTAAATTCTTTATTTAAAGAGGGTTACTCATTTGGGTTGCCCCAATCTTCCATGAGGCCCTCAAAACAAATACAAACACAATATACATAAATTACATAGTAACTAGGCAATGAAATACTTGGAAATGAATAAAATAAAATTTTCACATGACACATGACTATCAATAAAATAGAATTATTAACTTGACATAAGGCAAGTTTGGTGACGAAGGCATACTGTCCAAAAGTAAGATAGAATACTGAAATATTTCTAATAAAAGCTATGCTTGTTTCATCCACTTAACAAGTTTATCTGAAAAAGATCTAACAGTTGCAGTAGTCGTAATTTCATTAGGAATAGTATTCCAAATAATGGGCCCCGTATACGAAATACTTTCCTTGAATTTAGTTAAATTTGGTTTAGGAATAGTGAGCATCTGATTACTGTTTGAAATGGATCTAAGAGACATGTTAAGCGAATTTAATGGTCTTCTTTCGAATAGCTCACACACATATTCTGGAACCAAATTATTTACCACCTTATACATCATTTTCGCTTTGTTTAAGAAAACACTTTCTTCAAATGACAACATTTGCAAACTTGATTTAGCGCTATCAAAATCCACATATTCGTCTCTTAATATAAGCCGACAAGCACGTTTTTGAAGCCTCGTAACTTTAGAAACATTATGATTGGATGAGTTCCCCCAGATGATATTGCAATAATTAAAATGTGGCAGGATATAAGCCTTATAATACAGTAGCCTATGGTCGCGACTAAGAAAATTGCATATTTTGGACAAAAGCCAAAGATTAGTGGAAACTTTTTTACAAACAGCCTGGTACTGGTTATTCCATTGCAAATTTTCATCAATGAATACGCCAAGGATTTTATCACCCGTAGTTATATTTAAATCAATATTATTATATGAAAGCGTTAAGATGTTTTCATCTATATGCAAACGCTTCTGTCGCGTTGTTATAAGCATTATTTTTGTTTTCTCTGTATTAAGTACCATTCCATTCTGCTGACACCATGTATGAAGTTCGAAAAGCGAGTTTTGCAAATTTGACTTAAGCTCATGTATATCGTTTTGTATGTCGTAAATGGTTGTATCGTCAGCATAAAGATCAGTTGAATAAATCTCGTTTGATGAATATAAAGGCAAATCATTGATAAATATTAAAAATAGTAGAGGGCCTAATATGGATCCCTGAGGAACTCCACATTTTATGAAGCCATTTTTAGAGTTTTTATTGTTTACAGATACTACTTGCGATCTACTACTTAGATAGGATTTCATTAACGTAACAAAGTTATCGCTGCATTTAAAGCATTTAATTTTCTCCAGTAGTAAATTATGGTCTACAAGGTCAAATGCCTTTCTGAAATCGACCATGACTGCACCTACAATTTTCCCTTCATTAATTGCTTTCAGCCATTTTTCAGTCATTAATGTCAATGCACTTTCTGTAGAATGACCGGGCCTAAAACCACTCTGTGTTGGATGAATAATGCTGAAAAAATTTAAATAAGTCATTAAATGCTTCTGTATGAATTTTTCGAGAAGTTTCGACAACGTTGGTAATATAGAAATGGGGCGATAATTATTCAATTCGTTTTTCGCGCCTCCTTTGTGGAGTGGTGTTACTTTAGCTTGTTTCCACAAGGTAGGAAATTCACAAGTTTCGATGCATTTTTGAGCAATGAATGCAATGCTTGTCGAAATGACAGCAGAAGAAAGTTTTAAAAGTCTTGGCCCAATACCATCTAAACCTGTTGCTTTGGATGTATCAAGAGATGATAAAAAGTTAAAAACAAAGTTTTGGTCTATGTTTGGTAAATCGAAAATGATGTTTTCCGGTACTTTCGAATTAATATAATTTTTAAGTTTGGTAAAGTCATATAGCTGCATAGGTTCTTTAAGATTGGATGCAATATTTATGAAGTAGTCATTGAAATATTCTGCTACCGACGCATTATCAGACACAGTTTTTCCGTTTATATGAATTCCCAAAATCTCATTGTTATTGTTTTTATTTTTACTAGAGGCACCAAATTCCTTGAATATTTTCCAAATAGATTTAGGATCATCCTTACCAATTTCGATTTTGTTTTCGTATGTTGATTTCTTAGCTGATTTAATCAATTCTGATATCTTGTTGCGCAATCTTTTATATTCCTCTATATTTCCCTGTCTTTTATGATTATCCCTTTCTTTCATAGTATCTAATATGTCAGAAGTGATCCAATCTGGCTGAATGATATTTTTGACTCGATGAGTTTTCAAAGGTGCATGTTTGTTAATAACTTCTGTAAATAATGAATACCATTTGTCAAGAATGACATCAACATTTTCTAGAGCTTCCAAACTATCCCATTTAACTGACAATAAATCTCTTAAAAACTCATTTTCGTTAAAATTTTTGAACGACCTATACGTAATGGAACTGTGAGCATGAGTTTTAAAATTTTGGTTTATTTTTCTGTTGCAAAATACTGCGTAATGATCACTTATACCCAATTTTGGAACACGAACAGAAAATATATTATCTTCATTATTCGTGTAAATATGATCTAAAAGTGTACTCGTACTAACCGTAACCCTAGTTGGCTGCATGACTACTTGGTTTAATCCTAATGATTCTGTTAAAACTGTCCATTCTCTGCTTGCATTTAAATTCAATAAATCCTTGTTAAAATCTCCTAATAAAATAATTTCTTTGCCTTCCGCTAAAACGTGTTCGAAAAAGAGTTCAAAACGATCATTCCATTCGATTTTCTCTGAAGGATTTCTATAAAGATTACCTACCAAGAACGATTTACCCTTTTTTGGCATAATTTCCAACCAAAGACACGCTATGTCATTTGTCTCAAGATCTTCTCTTCTTTTCGACATAATTTGGTCTCTTACATAGACAAGTATGCCTCCACCACCGTTTGACAGATTGTCCTTACGAAATGGCAATTGGAAACCATTTATTTGAAAAGCACTTGTGGGGTTATGATTCTTAAGTTTGGTCTCACACATCCCAAAAATATGTATGTTCTTGTTGGTTTCCGCTGTTAACAACAGTTCAATCTCTGAAAATTTAGTCATGCCTCGCGAACATAATCCCTGAACATTTAAAAACCCTATATTTATACCCTTATTGCAAAGATTCAAATTAAGATATGATTCATCTTTACTTTCAGAATGTGTATCAGTATTAGAAGGCGACGTCTGTTGGCTTAAATGACTTAATCTATGTTCATTTTCATCTGAAGAAAAATTATAATCTAAACCTTCATCCTCAAAGACACTATCACTTTTGTTGTCATTTTGATTTATAGACACGCAGTCACAATACAATGAATTACAGTCACTACAAACAGAATTTAATATTGAAAATCTATTTACAGACCCATTACTACGATCCCTGACACCACTATGATTAGAAGAGCAAGGATCTCTCAGTTCATCGAAGGCTATTGTGCTACAGTCCTATTGCGCATGCGCATGCCAGCATTCGGCTAAAATATGCCCTGGCATTAAACAACCGTAACAGCGGCGATTTTCACTCCGCCGTTGCCCGTTGTATCTTAAACCTATGTTGTTTTGACCTCTGTAGTTATTTATAGATTGTCTTTCGTAACTGCCATGTGTATTAGAACCAGCTCGAAAACTCCTTTTCTTCTGAAATGTAGACGCTTGGAATACACATATATTGAAATCTTTAACTATTTCCAAATGTCTGTTCCATGCATCTAGCAGCCGTTTAATACCAGAATGTGAGAGGTGAATCCCGTCCGTAGAGTAGTAATGGTTAGAAGGCATCCTATTGCGACTGAAGAAGAGATCATATGAACCCGTTATGCATTTAACTCGTTCCATTGCCCAGTGATCAACGATTCGCATTATAGATGTGTTGAAAGCTGAAACGTCCACGTCCCCTCGGGGTACTATCTGACTCAGATAAACAATGCAGTCGCTGTTTGCATTTTTTATGAGCCCAATGAGTTGGTCGTACTTTTCCTCGAAATCATGAGAGTCCATTCTATTGGAACAATCGTTTCCTCCTATGCATATGATAATCTGCCCGAATGACTTCATATCATACACAGATATTTCATCCCATATATCATTTATGGTTGCCCCGCTCCGCGCGCAGATCTTCACATTATTCTTCAGACCTTTGTAGTTTATGCCGTTAAGAATAGAATCACCCACGAGTAAGGTTTTTTTCTGGCTAGTAGAGGAATTATTCGCTGGTTGTTGTTGTTTTGGCAGATTTCGGTTAGTCACTCGTACTGGAACAGGTTGTGGGGTCGTCATAACAGTAGCAAGTTGTGGGGTCGTCCTAACAGGAACACGCGGGGTCGTCGTAACAGGAAGATGTTGTTGTGTCATCCACACAGGAGCATGCTGCGTAGTCGTCTCAACAGGAACATATGAAGCCGTCATTACAGGAACCTGTTGCGGGGTCGTCATAACAGTCGATCTGCGTCTATTTTCAGTGTTCACATTTTCTCTGTTGTCAGCGACAGATACTGTTTTTGGCCTGGTCTGGGATGATGCTCTTTGAATGCTAATTTGTGACTGGTCTCCATAACCTTCGTCTATGTAGCATGAATCCGTTTTGTTTTGACTGGCGCCCATGTAGTGCTGTTCCATTCTTGGCGTTGATCTTATAACGGCTTCGGCATACGTCGAATTGCGCCCCAAATTGTCTATTATGCTAATAATCGAAGATTTCAACTCATTTACCTTAGACTCCATGTGCTGTATGACGTCTCGTTTGATTGCTTTTATGCTGATATCGAGCTGTTCTATTCTGTTCAAAATCGAAGAGAAAGATCCACTTATTTCATTATTATCCGTAATAATGCTATTCTGACGCTGTACAATGGGAGTGGATGTAAATGTTGGCACCGGAGTATTACTTTGGATTGGGTCTTGCAATCCTTGATTCAATACTGGCGTTGGTTTAGTTATAATATGCTTATCCGAGGTTGGATTCAAGTCTACCCCTGCAGAACTGGCTCCATTTACGCTGCTTTTGCAGGAATCTTTAACCTTTTCAGCAGTATACAGAAAGTTGGAATGTGTTGTTGGCTGTGCTGGACCGTTAAGCGACTCTCTTTCAAGCTCGACATCATTTTGTGCGGCGCTCATTAACTCCTCGGTACAGCTTGTTGCAACGTTCAATTGCGCGTCATTTAATTGTGCGCCATTTAATTGCGCGCCATCACAATCTGGCGCGACGTTAACGCTGACGTCATTTCGACTTCTTGTTATTATGTCGCAAATCTGATTTCCTTGTTGCATAGACCCATCCGACAAGTCTTCCAAGTTCACTAAATCACTATGGCTGGGTTCTTCTACCAGACTGTCCAAATTCACCATTAACCTTTTGAAGAGTGATTGTGCAATTTTAGGAAAACGCTCCTCTCTCCATTTCATGAAACCAATCCCGCTCAGCTCAACAGTTTTGAAATGACTGTCTAATTTGATGTCGCATTTAGCACCATGAATGTGCGTTGAACATCTTGAAATAAAACTTGTCTCATCAATATCAACACTGTTCATGTAATCAGCATATATTTTGTTCTTGAATGTTTCAAAAAACACATTGGAAACAAATGAAATGTTTAGCTTTGACTCTGATACATGCGTTCGGTAAAATATACCTTCAAACTGATCGTTGAAATTCAATGTCTCGCATGAAATTTCGGACTCAGAACTCCATGATGAGAAATTAGTAGTTGATGACCTTGATCCAAAAGAACTGTCAGGGCGGTAACAAACATGCGCTGCTAATAACTGTCAAATTCGATCAGTCCACTGGAAACTTCGATAGAATGAATTTTGCACGCTTGTTAAAGTTCACTAAGCACAACACATTGTTGTAGTACCTTACTGTCGTATATGAAATTATTTCTCTGTTGATATGAAATAGTTAGAAAGAAGGTGCATTTTATTAAGTAAGAAAGAAGGTGCATTTTATTAAGATGATAATGATATTCTGCGCGCAAGGGAGCGCCGCTTACGGTGTGACGAATTCCGCTGCCGCGGGATTCGAACTCGGTAAGCCAGGTCTTAGCCGACTGCAATTCCGAGACCCATAACATGTACGTTTTCATACTTATAACATCATCTCTGTAAGCAAATCCTTGAAATAAGAGTCAGCATAGTGCTTAAGTCGGGCACACCCGGCCTACATGTAAATACTCGCGACAATTTTACACCTGGAGAAAAGTTTGCCAGGTTTCAGTTTAACGGTAGTTCTGTTAAACATCCAGCAGACCAATTGCAAAATATTTAACAACGATATAAACTATTGACTTTGAGAGAGCGAGTATGCATAAGCATGTGCCTGTTGACCTTTTGGCCTACACATATCATTTTTTTAGAAAATTTTGGCGTGTGCAATTGTAAAGATTTTTTCTACTTTCCCACTATTTTTCAATTCTAATTTTCTGCATACAAAAAGGCGTCCAGTCAGCTAAGAGACCATGTAACTGGTGTGTTGCATAAAAAGTTTGACGTCCCACTATCAGTATGAAAGAATACCAATTTTCCGTAAGATAAAAATAATAAGAATTTATAGGAAAATTGTACTCTCGGTCGTTTTGGAAACAAGTTTTGACAAGTTTGGCTATAATGTCCGAATTTGAACTGGCATGACAACAATTAATGTAGCCCATTAGAATTTAACATTTTGTCTATACACTTTGCTACTTTGGTGAAGATAGAAGTTAAATTTGGTGATGTTTTGGCCACAGTTTTTGAAAAGGGTCGAAATTGTCATTGAAATCCAGTGTTCTTAACTTTTATCACTGTGTATCCAAACAACTGCTAGGTTCCAAAATTCCAATGCCTCGGCATCTATTGTTAACTTAATGACATCGGATAAGACCGATGATGTCAAACGTTTTGACATATCAAAAGTCCTATGTATTAGTTATATCTGCTGCTTAGCTCATCTATACGTATGCTATTTTTTGGCGAGGAGTATATTTACGCTTATATTCGCGAATCGCTATGGACTCGCAAAATGAAACATTTCGCAAATATTGAAACGTAGCTTAAATTATAAGGTGTAAACTGCCAAATGCAATGCTGAAAAACGTCGTATCAACGGTGATGCACTCTAAATCTGAAAACAACGTCGGGTCAACATTGACATTAATACATTCTTTCAGCGAGTTTCACTGGATCGTGTTCGGAACATTCTTTTTAGGAAACGGAACAGACCACCAAAGATGGCGGACCGGTTTACACACGTAAGGTAGGTGCTTAGTAAAAAAGTTTTATCGATTTTTGTCGCACCTGCTTTAGCGAGGTGCGATATAGGAGTTCACTTTTCCGTCCGTCCGTCAGTCATTCCATTCGTCCGTCTGTGCGTTCGTCCGTCAATAATTACGCCGACCCTAGCGTCGACCCTATAATTTTAGTCCATTTCGCTCAAACTATGATACATACAATCATCAAACCTGGCATAAAGCTTCTTCTTAGAATGTTCTCGAGGAATGTTGCTCTTATTTTTACCCTTGACCTCTATTTCATGCTCTGCTGACTTTGTAAAATTTTATATTCAAAATTATGTTGACCCTAGTGTTTAAATCCATTTCGCTCGACCTATGATACCTAGAATCATCAAACCTGGCATCAAGTTTCTTCTAAGAATGTTCTTGAGGGCTGATGCAATTAATTTACCCTTGACACATTTCATGCGCTGCTGACTTCGCAAAATGTTACACCCAAAATTATGTCGGCCCTAGCGTTTCAGTCCTTTTGTCTGAAAGTATGATACCTGTAGTCATCACACCTGGCATAAAGTTTCTTCTTTGAATGTTCACGTGGCCGTGGGATGTTGCAGTTATTCCTACCCTTGGCCTATATTTCATGCTCTTCTGACTTAGTAAAAGGACCTGGTATGATAAGGCCCATATTTGGCCCCCAGAAAACTCATTTTTCAAAAGTCCTATTTTGATAATAAAAATGTATTCGTAGGAATGTCCAAACCTTGAATGTAACAGCAAACACAAAATTAACCAGTTCTTCCACAAAATATTTGTGATATCTGTACTGAACATGCCCATACCCCCAGCGGATTCTGACGAAAATGACGAATTCGGTAGCCTTTGTGGCTTTCAAAATATATGAGCCCGGCCTCCAGCACATTTTATATTTTGTATACAGATAAAATTTTAATATATTTACATGCCATGAAAATATTAAATGTGCTGGAGACCGGGCTCAATGTTTATTTTTAACTTTTTGTTACCAAACTGGCGGCGTTTGGAACATTTTCCCAGCGTTCTCGACATAAAAACGCCCATATCTCCGCTCATAGACAAAATAAACATATGTTGTGGGTATTCATTTTCTTAGTTAGAACACAAGGAATAATCTGGTATACATTTCATTTTGATCTGTTGGAATTTTTTGGTTAGCGTCTCTGGACTTGCAAACTCGAGTGGGGGGGGGGGGTACCTGGAGAGGCCTTGTGCAGTGCACAGGTAATTAGCAGTGCAACCTTACGTATAAGCATTTCATCAAAATCCTATTGTTAAGAGCTTTCAAAAGTTATTGTAAATGGCTTATTTATTTAAAGGAAAATGTATTAAACTCAAATTTTCTCGCAATTTTCCTTCGTTTTATTGAAACAACATAGGCATGTTAGAAATTATGTTATTCTGAAAATTAACAAACATGAAACATATTATTTCTGCTTGTTCCCATACGCACAAATAATAAGCAATAGAAACCATGCAATTTTAAGAGAATTTGAATGGGGGCCAAAAACGGCCCTTATCATACCAGGTCCTTTTACATCCAAAACTGTGTTAACCCTTGCATGTTTGTCCATTTCTCATTCAAGTTCTTTTAACTATAGTCTTTACTACTGTGGATGCGCAGTGCAGGTGCGACATAACATTCCGCGGAAGTCTTGTTTTGACTATATGTCGTACGGATCGGTCAAACGAGCACTATGAGCGATCGAAAAATACATTTCTCCATTTTTCATATATTTATGTCATTTATAAAATACGATGCCCAATTCAATTCTGTCCCTGACCCAGAAAACCGTGTTAAAAACCTTGTTTTTTTTAGAAATATTAATTTTTATTGTCGAGCCCGCTTGCGGAGAGCGAGACATAGTTGTTACAATGTCAGTTCGGTGTATGTCCGTGCGTGCGTGCGTTAGTGCGTGCGTTAGTGCGTGCGTGCGTGCGTCCGTCCGGATTTGTCCGTGCCATAACTTCTACATTTATTGATGGATTTCAAAATAATTTGGCACAATTGTTCTCCTTGATGAGTAGAAGTGCCTTTTGAAACATTTGTTCAGGTAGGTCAAAGGTCAAGGTCACACTTGAAGGTCAAATGATAAAATGGCCATAAATTGAGCTTGTCCGGGCCAAAACTTCTACATTTATGGATGGATATCAAAATAATTTGGCACAATTGTGCTCTTTGATGAGTAGAAGTGCTTTTTGAAACATTTGTTCAGGTAGGTCCAAGGTCAAGGTCACACTTGAAGGTCAAATGATGAAATGGCCATAAATTGAGCTTGTCCGAGCCATTTTTTCTACATTAATGGATGGATTTCAAAATAATTTGGCACAATTGTTCTCCTTGATGAATAGAAGTGCCATTTGAAACATTTGTTCAGGTAGGTCCAAGGTCAAGGTCACATTTGAAGGTCAAATTATAAAATGGCCATAAATTGAGCTTGTCCGAGCCATTACTTCTACATTTATGGATGGATTTCAAAATAATTTGGCACAATTGGTCTCCTTGATGTTTAAAAGTGCCATTTGGAAAATCTATTCAGGTAGGTCCAAGGTCAAGGTCACACTTGAAGGTCAAATGATAAAATGGCCGTAATTTGAGCTTGTCTGAGCCATAACTTCAACATTTACAAATGGATTTCAAAATAATTTAACACAATTGTTCTCCTTGATGAGAAGAAGTGCAGTTTGGAACATTTGTTCTGGTAGGTCCAAAGTCAAGGTCACACTTGAAGGTCAAATGATTAAATGGTCATAAATTGAGCTTGTCCGAGCCATTACCTCTACATTTACGGATGGATTTCAAAATAATTTGGCGCAATTGTTCTTCTTGATGAGTGGAAGTGTCAAGTGACATATGTTTGGGTAGGTCCAAGGTCAAGGTCACACTTGAAGGTCAGATTTTGTAACTGTCATAAATTGAGCTTGCCTGGGTCATCACTTCTACTAATTTTCCTTTGTGAAAATTTGGAGGAAAAAAAGAAGAAAATGCTGGCTAAGCATGATGTTTTTTGGCTTCTTTCTAGAGTGAAGCAGTTACTTAGTCTTGACATACTTATAGGTCACTAAAGCAAACAGCGGGCTCGACAAGTTGTCCCTGGACAACCTTCTAGTTTACCAAGTAATTTGCATTTGTCACCGGAACATACTCTCTAGTTCAACACAAATTATGTGACAGTCTGCTAGAAAATGTCAACGGAACATCTCGCAAAAAATAACGGAAATGTCAGCGGATTTCGCCACATTAATGCCTGTTTGATATGGAGAAATGCATTCTTTGTTTGCTGATATGGCTAGTTTGACTGATGCATACGATATATAGTCAGAAAATTCGATAAAACGAAGCATCAACGTAGCATGTGTTAACCGGTCCGCCCTATTTGGTGGGGTTTCGTTTCCTTAAAATGAAACTATTTTGATCATGAGGACATGGTGTAGTCTCCGTTCACATAGACAATATTTGGATCGTAATGATATACATAGTGAATTTGGTTACAAAGGCCGTCAAATTCGTTACTCAAGGCTACTAAGCCCACTTTTTTCCTTACGTAAGGAACAAAGTGGAATTAGTACCCTTAGCTTGCAAAGATAACAGTCCATCATTTATGTTGATCAGGAGTTGGGCTGTACATCTACTAAGATAGCGTGTGCGAATGGCGAAGACTCGAGTAAGCCTGTGCATTCATATCATCCCTGTCTATGTATAACAAATCGTTAAATACTGCAAAAGAGATGGATGGATAGATGACTTGCGATTTTACGCCCTTTTCAACAGTATTCCAGTCATATCAGGACGACTGGACGGTGATAATGAAAGGCTGTGTGCAATGGAACCCCGTTTACGGTAAGAAAAATTCTTGCCTCAAGCGGGGCTCGAACCCGATCCGCTAAATCAGCAGGCGAGCGCTTAACCCACTGAGCTACTGGGACTCCTCTGCAAAAGAGAAGCTTACTGAAAGTGTGAACAATCAAGACTCAGATCAGTCTAAGCATCCTCGCAAATTTGAATAGTAAACGATCGGCGTCGCATGAAAATATACTTTATTGGATTTTCAAAAAAGACAATAATCAGATCAGCCTGGGCAACTGATCAGGCATAGGTTAAGCGCTGACCTGCTGATCTAACGGTCTAGAGCTCGATTCCCGGAGGCGGAAATCTGGGTATTATTTTTGGAAGCCTGCAGGATCTTAACAGTGCCAGCCATTACTATCCAAGACCGTATGCGTGGGCACGAAAAATTAATGGCTTTTCTAAGATACTTTGAAAAACTTATGGAAGTTTCGCAGTGACCCCTAACATGCATCTGCATACTCATTTGGTGGAGTGCATACTCAACTTCGGCCCAATGCATGTATTTTGGTTGTATTCTTTTGAACGTATGAATGTGATTTTAGGTTCTTTCAATACAAACCAACGTTCGGTTGAAATCCAGCTCTTCAGAAAACTGACCAACGCTCAGTCAACATTGGTGTTTAAAAAGCCTGAATTGTTTTCAGATGTTTTGGCCCGTCTTTGAGTTTCAAGACGATATAAACTCTTTAAAAACAAACGATGCTGATATAGCACTACGCGTTCTGTCACTGTCAACACATCGGGTAAGAAAAGAGGGAACTTAGTTATGCCAGCAGGCATTTGTTTTATTGGTCCCAGATATAATGTCAGAATTACTGAACATTCCATTCAGTACCTTCGCCAGTCCTTGCAACAGTTCTCCGAAGCAGAACTTGAGTTAGTTTCTGGAAGCTGCCATAAATATAAAAGTATTGAAATCTGTGGTGAAAAGTACGGAAGCAGTGACAGTCGCCTATCCCGCTCTTCGATCTACCTCACAACTGACCGCCAAATAGTGCCTTTTTAGGCCTACTCAACAATTCACTGCTAGAGCTGATCTATTTCTTAAATAACAAGACCTGTCACCGGGACAGGATAGCTCGCCTGACAGCGCATTGCCCATCACATAAAAAAACTTTAATGTAAAACTTTAACATTTTGCTAACGCCGACGCCAACGCCAACGCCGACGCCGGGGGTAGTACAATAGCTCTTCCTGAACTTCGTTCAGGCGAGCTAAAAATGATAAATTAAAAATTTAACTCGGGGTGGTGCTGCCATTTGGTTAAAATGTTTATGTAAGCAGTTGTAATTAGTTTTATAGATACGAAAAACGCAAATATTAACCGGCTTCTCACAGAAAGAAAAAAAACATTTTTGATATTTTACAAACTTAGAAATTCCAATGTTCAGGCATGACGGTACAGGAGCTCACCATGTGCATATTAATGAGGCAACTAGACAAGATCATCGATGGGTGGATTTTTTTAAAAGTTTTACCCTTAATGTCTCTAAACCCAGTCTGTGCTATTTCAGAAGCAGATAGGAACATTTAGAATTCCATATCTTTGCCGTTCATCTATATTTTTGCAATTTACATCTATTTTGTTCTCCAAAGATGCTGTTTTCCTGGGAGCGCAACTAAAGATAATAAGATGTGGATTTTCCATATTCAATTGCGCAGAGCAAAGCACTTTCATTTTACAATGAATGAATGAATATTTTCTAAAACAACTGAACATTTAGAGCAATGCGCGATCGTAAGGGTTAACATTTTTACTTGTCCTTTGAAGAAAGAAGTTGTAATCAGAACGTTATTTTACTACTGATACAACGACAGTAAATTAATCTGTTTGCACTGCAGCCAATATGATAAATCTGCGTTCGAAAATACTGCGTGAAATGGAACGAATTGAATATAATTAAAACAAGCTATGATGTGAGGGGCCGAACCGATTATCTTTCCAAGGTAAAAGAAACATCTGGAAACGTAGTGTAATAAATACTGAATTAACATATGGGTCATTAGCACAAAGTCTTAATGGGATATCTACATTAGCGCTTATTTCAGCCAATAGTATTTGATTACCCGACAAAAACTGCCACGATTCCATTGGTTGAAGAAGACCACATATCTTAGAAATCATACTAATGCATCTTAGTTCTGTTATTGGTAGAACAACACAAGACTTGGAATGTAATGATTATATACCGCCGTAAAATAAACATATTTTGTGTCGGTCTTTGGAAACAATACGTCATAATTTTGAAAATAAATATTTATTTAGAACTTAGTGGAGGAAGTTATCTTATAATAGAGATTACGGTGAAATCAGTCATTTGAGCCGCGACACGAGAAAACAAACAAAGTGGTTGTGCGTCCAGCGCAGACTCAGATCAGCCTGGACATCCGTCCAGTCCGATCAGAGTATTCGCAGTCCGCATAAATGAAGCTTAGATCCTTAGCTACCTTTTAAGCGCTTATGGAACAGTCTGATCGGACTGGGCGGATATCCTGGCTGATCTGAGTCTACACTGGGCGCACAACCACTTTGCTGGTTTTCTCGTGTCCGGGCTCATTTATGAATACATGTATATTGTTTCACCGTAAAATCATACAATTAAAAAGTCTGTTATAAGGTTATTTGTCGAATTTTATTGCATGACAGAGACGCTAGATGATATGCATTAAATTTTTCACATTTATAATATTTAGCGTGAATAGATTATCCACAAGACAATTAAAACAATTTGAAAGAATATTCCCCTTCCTAACCCAAAAGGAATAAAATGTGCCCACCTCTCCAAAGCCCAGTAAATGATATGCAAATGTTCACATGAACAATATATTTGATATCCCAAACTATTGAGTAAATACCAAGATAAACACATGATTTGGCATCTATAGGCATATTGGAAAATTAATGTGCCATTAATATTTACATAGCATGGCAAATGTTGTTTCATACTATATTTACCATACGTGCACACGTTTGCAAATATAGTATTTGACGTTTGTAGCGAATATAGCAAATGTATGTCCATGCAAGCTTTTGATAAAATGTATGCATAGCGTGCAACGTGTGTAAATATTAAACATTTACATACATTTCCAAACGAACAAACCAAACATAAATACATTTGTTTACTTTAAATTTGATTTTAATGTAAATATGTCGTATTTGTTTATGTTTAACAATATTTTACCGAGTAAGCAAATTTTCAAGCATTTTAATGTGTAACATTTATTTGTATATACAAACGCATGAACTTAAATATTTCGATTCTACAATAAAATTGCATACCTGCTAAAACAGGTTTGAGTACGTTCAGTTTAGTAGTCATTTAAAAGGTAAAGAAACATTTGTAAAGCATCGTATTTTGGCTACATTTGAATGTGTAGGTAAATATATATTTGACATATATTTGACAATATTTGTAGTGCTAAGTAACTATTAACATGCTTATCTATTTACATAATACGTAAATGTGTGTCACTTTCGCATATTTGCTAACCTACAGAAACTCAAAGATGCTGATAAATTTACTCCGATTTGTAAAATATGGTAAATATGTGTATTTTCATACTCTGCACCCCTCTAGTTTATACTACGTAAAGTGCGGCGCTTACGGCTTACCTCTAGGTATGTGCACATACGTAAATTTGATCATTTACGACAGGTAAACATAAGTCAAATTACCGCAAATGAAAGGCAAACGTATGCAAATAATTGCAAATACCGGCGTTTTTATGTATTTGATACATGTTTGATGAGCTGCGTAAAACGGACTTTTCATGCAGTGTAGGATAGACGAGAAAGAACAAGGTCTTTTTGTTTCTCCATAAGATACTAAAAATCTTTCTAAGCAATTTGAATTAAACTTTTGAAAATGGTGAACCATAATTAATGAGATGGTACGCCACAAATAAAAGTTTCCCATGCCCAAGGTCAGGGTGATGATCAGGGGTCAGAAGTTAGCTTATGTCTCCAAACTGACATGAAACTGCTGAAATGATTTTTTTTTTATTTATCAAACTTTACTGAAAGGTAAAGCATGACAAAACGATGTCTGGCTTGCAAGATTTGGAATTCCTTGCCCAGGGCTAAGGTTGTCGTCACAATCGGGAGTCAAAGGTCAATTAAAGGGGCCTTCTGGGCCATTTGTTACATGCTGTAACATTTATCTCTTTCTTTTTGTTAACTGGACTACACTTTCAATACAAAACAAGGTGGCGATAATCAATGATATGTGGTGAGTATAAAAAAAATCTGCATTATATGCAGCTTCAAATACCTTGGAGCAGTTGTCTCAGATGACAGGTCAAAACAGGAGGTTCTCTCAAAGATTGCCCAAGCCACTTCAGCTTTTATCAAGCTGAAACCAATTTGGAGATATAACAACATATCTCTTGGATCAAAGGTGAAACTTATGCGCTCCCTTGTCATTTCAATATTTCTGTATGCCTGTGAATCGTGGACCTTGACAGCAGAGTTAGAGAAAACAAGAAATATCTTTAAAAAAAGATAATCGGCTTAGATTAAATAGCAGTGTATATTGTAATATGTATAAGTCAGGCACATGTAAGATATAGAATGTGCTGATCAGATTGTACGGATGCGCATGTTGATATGCATAATTGTTGTTGGTGTTGGGGTTTCGATTTCGGAAATGTTGAATTGCGATTGGGGTCTGTCTGAGTGTTGCACATAACAATGAGGTTAGCTTGGCTGACCGCCCCACATATAACCTTGAAAGTGTCGCACTTTCGACACAACATCAAAAACTAAGCCAGCAACAATTACTTAATTTCGTCTTCCATTTCTGTGTCAAGTTATTTTGTTGGTTTCATATTTTACATGAGCAATATTACAGGCGAAATGATCCTTGGCAAAAAGCGATTTGGGCCGAAATATCTAGATTCATCACGACACGGTTTATAGGCCAACAGTCAAATGAAACTGAAAGTAGAAAAAGAAAGCAAAAGTAAGCTACTTACATCAAAATCCCGGGTGTATTTATATTGGCCAATGAAATACTTAAAATGTAGGTCAATAGTAAGGTTATACGGCTAAAGCCGAAAAACCGCAGGCCTTTGAGAGGAGATGCTACCGAAGGTTACTGAACATTTCGTACAAGGACCATATAACCAATGAGGAAGTTCACAGGAAGATCGAAGCAGCCATTGGAGAATATGATGAACTCCTGACGCTGGTCAAGAAACGGAAACTAAGCTGGTTTGGCCCCTCTCAAGGTCTTCTGGTTTAGCAAAGACGATTCTTCAGGGCAAAGTGAAAGGAAAAAGAAGAAGAGGTAGACATTAGAAGAGGTGGGAAGACAATATCAAGGAGTGGACAGGAATTGATTTTGCCAGCTCTGCTAGGGCAGCTGAAGACAGGAAAAGATGGAAAAGGATTGTTTCGAAGTCATCAGTGGTGCCCCGACGACCTAGTAAGGTTATGGGATAGAAAAGAATAGAATATAATAGAGTATATGCTTAAAATATACCAGATATTTTTTTCAAAACTTAGCAGACGCAGATGTCATTTTTCACATTTTCACAATTTGGAATTTTCAAAAATGTCTGACTTGTTGATATGAAAAGGATTTATCTAAATAAATAATCAAATAGTTATTTGTGGCACAAAAATAAAAAAAAATAAATAAAAAAAGAAGATCATACTAAAAAGAGAAAAAAAATGAGCATCATAATCGAAATTGCAATTAGTTCTCAAGGAACAAGTTTTCAACGATAAAAAGTAATATCCAAACAATCATTTTTCACAACTCTCATATTTTATCAGGTTAAACTGATAAAAAAGAAGCAAATATTGTAGACACTTTTGATCGTAACAGTTTATGTGAACTAGAAATTAAGCAAGGATTTTTTGGGAAATAAAACAATAAAACAAGCCGAATACACAGCAATATTTACCCAAGTTTGACCAAGCAATATTTACCCAAGCTGACCATATATCTGTAAAAATAGCCAAAATATGGATTATTTATACCGAGAATAGTTATGGACTGAAACAAATATCAATACTATACGTACATGGGCCATACTGAATATTGTATAAGTCGGTTGTATTGCCATTTTAGTGAATCCTATTGAAAAATGTAAGGCCACAAATGCGTGATGGAAAACCGTAAAACTCCCGACTGGTACATGCCATGCGTTTTCTTTTTCTTTTCTTTTTTCTATATTGGCAAAGAGCTTAGTCTACGCTTAGCACACAATAACTGTAAACTTTATTCTCAGAAACATGTTCGCCCTTATCTTATCAAGGAACCCATAGTACCATAGTAAATAAAAACTACAATAAAAGGGGAAAAAACAGAGGGATTACGTTTTTCAGAATGGCTGAGCTGCGATGATAAAAACGTGGATAAAATGCACAGACATGCACATAACTAATCTTTGTTTTGCATTTGGCGACACGGCGTGCGTCTCTCCTTGTATCTTTTGTCATTACGACCATTTTATATCCCCGACATACAAAGTATATCAGGTATATCAGGGGTATATAGATTTTTTCACATTTCCGTCCACTCGTCAACTTTACATCTAAGTTTCGCGTAAAATGTTCTTTGATTGCTTATTTCACTGTAACCTAGCATCAGATTCTTTCCATATTTGATCCATGATATCTCAGTAGTATCACTTTTGATGTAAATTATCTAAGTCCCTAGGTCTGGCCCAAGGTTGGGGTCGGTGGTCAATTTTTTTTGCTTATAGATAACATGTACTGGAATGGCGCCTCATTATGCACGGCTAGGTTTATTTCATACTAACTTTAGAAACTATATGATCTTAAAAACTTTGACGTAAAACTTTAAGATAAAAATTCTTAGTCCGTGATCTTGATTTAAAAGGTCGTCACCAGGGGTGGGGATGGTGCTGAATAAAATTTCGGACCAATATCTGTTGCCATACCTAATATAATTCAAATCGATGAAAGGATTTAGAAACTATATGAGATCATAAAAACTTTAACGTAAAACTTTAACATTTTGCTAACGCCGACTCCGCTGCCCACGCTAATGCAAACGGCGACGCCGGGGGTAGTGTAATTGCTATTCCTGAACTTTGTTCAGGCGAGCTGAAATAGCTTTGTTGTTTGTGGTTTCTGTCATAGCGTATTCCTCCCTCTCTCTCTCTCTCTCTCTCTCCCCCCCCTACCAACGAACTTTCCCCCGGAAAAATGGTGAATATATAGTGGAATATCCCCACCTTATTATACCACCGACATACGAAGTATGTCAGGGGTTATATAGTTTTTGTCATTCAGGCCCTTCGTTCATTCGTCCGTTCGTTCTTTAATCCGGCACTGAAGATATCTTAGTTTGATTCATGATAACTCTAAAGCATATTTTGCTACGGACTACCTAAGCTGCTTGGGTCTGGCTATAGGTGGGGCCAGGGATCAATAATAAGGACTTAGTCATTTGTTGACGTTTTTTTTTTTTTGCTTATACCTCTAATGTACTTGACCTGGCTGAATTTTGCAATTCTGAAGTGTTGCAGTCCGCTCATGCTCCATGATTTGAGAATCCTGAGCGCGGTGATTTTGGAGAAAGTAATTGTATAGTACTTAACTCCAGGGCTGACGCATATGTGAACGATATTTACTAATGGTGACGCTTTTAGATTCTGATTCTTAACCTGGCTATATTTTACCATTCTGAATTGTTGCATTCTGGTCATGTTCCATATGAACTTTGAAAAACCATGGGTGCAGTGTTTTCTTTTTGTTTTTTTTTAAGACTTTAACGCCAGGATTGACGCAAATGTGAACGGAATGACGGATGTACGGACTGACGGAATGACGGACTTCGCACCTTGCTAAAGCAGACGACTAAAACTGATTCGAAGCCATATTCAAGCATGAACGCGTTGCCGATTCTGGTTCTGAGCAGTCTGATCAGAATCTTCACGGTGCGCTATAATGAATTCCCAAGACACGCGGGGTGGTCGGGTCGAGCGATGGTGATGGGGTAATTTTCAGTGCCGGGGCGACCTACTAATTTCGAATATAGTAGGGCAATGGCCTACTGTGCTTGCAGTAGGTTGGGGAGTATATTGGGGTTGTTTGGACATTTTTTCTCTTGCCTATCATTTCTCTCTTCTTTCTCCCTCTTTCTTGGAAACGGCCCGATATAGACTGAAATACAGTCTCAAAGGGCCGTTAAATCCAAAACAACCGACCAACCTACTCAAGACTTGCTGACTGAACATTGCAAGGTTGTAAGTACACTACGCGGGTGACCATGCTCATCCATGTCGAACATGTCAGCTTGCCAGCAGCTGCATACATGTTCTATATGCACAGTTGCTCAACCGGAACTTTTAATATAGTTTTGATACCCAACAGAAAGTGTGTTTTTAATGTGTCGGAAAAAGGCTGGTAAATAAGCATTTGATTTTCTCAGGATCAAAATATGAAAGTCTCCCCAGTAAATAGCTTCTAACGTCTGCTATCGTTTCGCTAAGGTAGCTAAGGTTCGTTAGTTGTCGTACCGTAGCTTATGTCGGAAATCTCTAGTACTAAAATCAATACAAACGACCATCAATTCTAAATGTAGATATGCATGATATTTTAAATGATGTCCCCGTCAGGTTAAAATAATTAAAATTTGTTGAAGGCAGTAATAATGTGCATCGGCCTAAAATATCTGAATCGAAACACAAAAATGACAATAATTTTGGTGTTGCCAGCAATAATCCCCATTTGCGTTAATGATGGCGGTTTGCCTTTGGACATGTGGGAAAAATAATCAATTCTAACTTTCTATTTGGGAGTCGTTTTCAGAAGTCTATCGCAAATAATGTTTAAAAATGATCATTTTTGGGGTACCGTCCCTTCAGTGAGTGCAAGTAATGACCCCGGAGTATTCTTTGATAATGTTTTAATGGCCGCGGAGATTTGCTTTACTTCCCGCGGCGCAGTGCTTTATTAAGAAATCGATTTACTCAGAAAATAAGGTGAGTGAGTCAAAATTTTGTCTAAGAAAGAACTTGTTTTATGATCTTCCATAGTTTTCACCTTCCGGCGCTACTAAACTGCTTATGTCTAGATGTAGATACTTAGCTGTACCACGTCGCAAAAAACCGCGATGCTAATACTGTATCGACTGGGAAAGTTGTTTATATTTTACAGTCCGCGGCGCAGTTCAAGCTGTTTTCTTGTCCTCGGCGGGGCAGTAGATTTGATTTTCTAAATGTCAGTGCTCGAATGTATGCTAGCGTGCTTGGTTTCGAGCGACCGGTTCTCCGTGGTCAAACCAACTACGAAGTATATAGGGGTATATAGTTTTTGGTCTTTCCGTTAATATGTTTGTGTGTGTGTGTGTGTTAACATTTTTTCTGTCACAGATCTCTCAGGAACCACTAAAGCTAGGACTTTGAAATTTGGTACAAACGTTGGGTAGGACTAGTTGTACCGTGTAAGAGAGAATCAGCCTTCTGCTGCTTATCAGTCCCTTTGTTTATCCATTTTTTTTCTTTCTCTCCAATTAATTTTTTGTCACAGATTTCTCAGGAACCGCTAAAGCTAGGACTTTGAAATTTGATACAAACGTTGGGTTTGACTAGTTGTACCGTGTAAGAGAGAATCAGCATCTTCCTGCTTATCAGTTTCTTTGTTTGTCCATTTTTTCTTTCTCTTCAATTAAATTTCTGTCACAGATTTCTCAGGAACCGCTAAAGCTAGGACTTTGAAATTTGATACAAACGTTGGGTATGACTAGTTGTACCGTGTAAGAGAGAATCAGCCTTCTCCTGCTTAGCAGTCCCTTCGTTTGTCCATTTTTTCTTTCTCTCCAATTAAATTTCTGTCACAGATTTCTCAGGAACCGCTAAAGCTAGGACTTTGAAATTTGATACAAACGTTGGGTATGACTAGTTGTACCGTGTAAGAGAGAATCAGCCTTCTCCTGCTTAGCAGTCCCTTCGTTTGCCCATTTTTTCTTTCTCTCCAATTAAATTTCTGTCACAGATTTCTCAGGAACCGCTAAAGCTAGGACTTTGAAATTTGGTACAAACGTTGGGTATGACTAGCTGTACCGTGTAAGAGAGAATCAGCCTCTTCCTGCTTATCAGTCTCTTTGTTTGTCCATTTTTTCTTTCTCTCCAATTAAATTTCTGTCACAGATTACTCAGGAACCGCATAAGCTAGGACTTTGAAATTTGATACAAACGTTGGGTATGACTAGTTGTGCCGTGTAAGAGAGAATCAGCCTTCTCCTGCTTATCAGTCCCTTTGTTTATCCATTTTTTCTTTCCCTCCAATTAATTTTTTGTCCCAGATTTCTCAGGAACCGCTATATCTAGGACTTTGAAATGTGGTACAAACGTTGGGTATGACTAGTTGTACTGTGTAAGAGGGAATCAGCCTTCTCCTGCTTATCAGTCCCTTTGTTTGTCCATTTTTTCTTTCCCTCCAATTAATTTTTTGTCCCAGATTTCTCAGGAACCGCTATATCTAGGACTTTGAAATGTGGTATAAACGTTGGGTATGACTAGTCGTACCATGTAAGAGAGAATCAGCCTTCTCCTGCTTATCAGTCCCTTTGTTTGTCCATTTTTACTTTCTCTCCAATTAATTTTTGTCACAGACTTCTTAGGAACCACTAAAGCTAGGACTTTGAAATTTGGTACAAATGTTGGGTGTGACTAGTTGTACCATGTAAGAGAGAATCAGCCTCTTCCTCTTATCAGTCCATTTGTTTGTCCATTTTTTCTTTCTCTCCAATTAAATTTTTGTCACAGATTTCTCAGGAACTACTATAGCTAGAACTTGGAAATTCGGTACAAATGTTGGGTGTGACTAGTTGTACTGTGTAAGAGAGAATCAGCCTCTTCCTCTTATCATTCCCTTTGTTTGTCCATTTTTTTCTTTCTCGTCAATTAAATTATTGTCACAGATTTCTCAGGAACTGCTTCAGCTAGGATTTTTATATTTTGTACAAACATTGGGTATGACTAGTTGTATCATGTAAGAGAGAATCAGCCTTTTCCTGCTTATCATTCTCTTTGTTTGTCCACTTTTTCTTTCTCTTCAATAAAATTTCTGTCAAAGATTTCTTAGGAACCACTTTAGCTAGGATTTTGAAATTTGGTTCAAACGTTGTGTATGACAAGTTGTACTGTGTAAGAGAGAATCAGCCTCCTTCTGCTTTTTATTCCCTTTGTTTGTCCATTTTTTCTTTCTCTCCAATTAACTTTTTGTCACAGATTTCTCTGTTCTCATGAGAGCCACCGTCTTCAAATTTTGTATACATCATGAGAATGGCCATATATATTGCTGGGAAGAAAATCAAGATGCTAAGATTTCTTTTGGCCTTCTTTTTCTTTTTTTCATTTTCCCATCTCTCACTCCAATGCAATAAATGGGAACATTTATGGAAAAAAGTTCTCAAATTGCTATGTTATTAGGTTTACATCTAGCTTTAAACTGATTAGTTGACATCATTGTGATGCTGCTGCTGACTATAGGTCAAGGTCGCAGACATAGAAGTTTATGTAAACTTACGTTGAAATTTTGTGTTAAATTTGTATATTTTTTTATAACATAATTTGCATTTATTTTAATGGAACCTTTTGGTGTTTGTTTATAGGCCTTTCACTGGTTTTGTAATAGATTGTCCATCTGTCTGTCTGTTAGTTAACATTTGCTTGTATTAAATGTGTTTTTATTTTGCGGTGGTGCTGGCCGGGGGTATACGTGAGGCCCTGCTCACATGCTATAGTTTTTCTACGATTTTTTTCCTGAAATTTGGGCTATGCATCTTATTCCATAGTCATTTCTATTCTTACTTACTGGTTTCTTCCTTGACTAGACGTCTGCCTCTACCGGACGCTTTCTGGTAGAGGTCTCTGGTAGGTTGACCGGAATTATAGCAAGCTGTAGTAAATTTGTATGGATGGTCATGCCACCATTTGTTTAATTTACTCTTAAAACAGTCCAGGGAGAGTGCCTGCAGTAATGATTCATGGAGAATGTTATGACATTGGTATCTTTTTTTTTGTCTATACTCTGATGATGCCAATTCTAGGGTTTGTTATCTCTCTCCATTTGACATGTGCGATAGATTTTTCATTTTGCAGCTTCGTAGCTGTACGTTGTACATTTCCATTGCTTATACACTGGCGACCAAATCGTGGCTGCGTGCTCTAGATGTGGCCGCACTAGTGATTAATAAATTTTAAGAAAAAAGTTCCTTATCCAAGAACGTAAAAGTTCTGAAAGTCAGTCCGAGATTACTGTTAGCTAGTTAGCTCACCTGAGTCAATGACTCTAGGGGAGAGCTTATAGGATAGGGAGGCTCCGTCGTCCGTCGTCGTCCGTCCGCCGGTCAACAGTTTCAAAGGACTTCTTCTCTCAAAAGCACTGGGCCGATTGTAACCAAATTTCATATATAGCCTCCTTGAGTCTTAGGAACGAAAAGTTGTTCAAAAGGTTCTGGTCACATGACCAACAAGGCCGCTATGCCCATATATGTTAAAAAAATTAAAAATCTTCTTCTCCAGAACCAATAGACCGATGGCCTTGAAACTTGGTATATAGCATCAGGTCTGTGAGTACTACCAAGATTATTGAAATAAAGACCCTGGGTTGATCTTGACCTATGGTGAGTTCAAATTTGGTCTTTGGTGCTTTTATATGGGAAAATGCTAGAATATAAAATTTAACCTCTGACCCAGGTCTCTCATTTTTCGACAATTTCAGACAATCCCTCAAAAGCCACAGTATCATTTTTCATACAGACCTTTCAGGGATTTAGGGAAAGAAAATATGTGAAAATGGTCTGTGTCACAAGACCAATATGGCCGCTACGCCGATATATGGCAAAAACCTCTAAAAAACTTCTTCTCCAGAACCAACTGACTGATGGCCTTCAAACTTGGTATGTAGCATCCGGTACTCGATTACTATGAAGATTGTTCAAATTATGACCTTGGGTTGATCTTGACCTTTTTACGGCAAGATCAAATATGGGAAAATGCTAGAACATTACATTTCATGGAAAAGTTTTAAAGATTTAGGCCTAAAGTTTGTAAATGCAGTCACCTTAATGAGTACATGAAGATTTGTGAGAACAAGAGGTCAAGGTCATTCTTTGACCTTTAACCCTGAACTCTCATATTTTGACAATTTCAAACAATCTCCTCAGAAGCCACTGGGCCAATATTAACGAAATTCCATACAGACTCTCAAGGGGTTGAGGCAATAAAAAATTGTTCAAATGGTCTGGGTCACATGACCAACATGGCCAGACTGCCCATATACGGTGAAAAATCTTTAAAATTCTTCTTCTCCAAAACCCATTGACTGATGGCCTTGAAACTTTATATGTAGCATTGGGTACTCGAGTACCATGAAAGTTGTTCAAATGATGATCTTTTCTTGACCTTTTTACGGCAAGGTCAAATATTAGAAAATTCTAGAATATAAGATTTCATGGAAAGGTTTAAAGATTTAGGTCTAAGGATTGGTATATAGAGTGTACAGTCATCTTAATGAGTACATGAAGATTTTATGAGTACAAAATGTCAAGGTCATTCTTTGACCTTTCACCCTGAATTCCCGTATTTCCACAATTTAAAACTTATCCTGAAAAGCCACTTTGCCAATTGGAAGCAAATATCATATAGAGCCTCTAGGGGTTGAGGGAACAAAAATTTCTTCAAATGGTCTGGGTCAAATGATCAACATGGCAGCCAGGCCGATATATGGTAAAATCCTTTTATAATTTTCTTTTTCAGAACCAGCTGTCAGATGACCTTGAAACTGGGTATGTAGCATTGAGTACTCAAGTACCATCACGATTTTTCAAATCATGACCCTAGGTTGATCTTGACCTTTTTTGACATTGTATGAGTGTGCCATGTTATGTTTATTTTTTTTTTATTTTGTCATGTTTTGCCAATCTTAATGCAATGTGCTGAGTAATGGTCGAACCGGCCACACTTAGCATTTTGATATGGATGGTTTCATATTGTTAAGGGAAAACTGAGTACTCCAGACGAATGAATGGGCCCATACAGCAAATTTCATATAAATGTGTATAAAAATTGAAAATATTGATAAAAAAAATTACTAACTGCCGGCTATTCTTTACAGGATCGATATGCATGCGTATGCATGTTTTATTATCTGTGACTAAATTAATAAATATGCGTTCTATTACAGGATTATACTGTGAGTCATTAATTTGACTTTACTTATAGTAGTTTATACAAGTGAGACAGCGCGGCTAATCATGGCCTTGAAACAAACCAAACCAACGGCATATTCAAATATGGGAATATGCTAGAACACAAGCTTTCTTGAAAAAAAATCAAAGATTTAGGCCTAAAATCTGGTATATACAGTCATCTTAATTCACGCCTTAGGATAAGTAAATACAAGAGGTCAAAGTCATTCTTTGACCTTTGACCCAGGACTCTCAATTATTTAGACAATTTCAAACAATTTCTCAAAAGCCACTAGGCAAATTATAACTAAATATCATATAAAGCCTCCAGGGGTTGAGGGATTTTGATATTTTTGGCAAGGTCAAATTTGCTTTCTGGTGCTTTTATATGGGAAAATGGTTGAATATAAGAGTTCATGGAACTTATGAAAATTTTGGTGCAGAACTTAATAAAAATAGTCAATAGTCAAATAAATGAGTGCTTGATCATTTTAGCAATAGAGGTCAAGGTTATTTTTTGAGCTTTTACCAATGTCCCGGTTTGCTCACACGATGATCCTAGTTTGACCATTGATTTGTCTACAGTTACGCCCAGATCGTTTTCGCTGTCAGCAATTGTAATGATCGTAGATTCTTGACCTATTTTCCTGGTGTATTCTTGATTCAGATCATGGCTCCCAACACGAAGATGTTGAATTTGTTTTAATACGTCATTTGCTTTTGCTTTTTTATATTGAAAGGCCCCATTGCTCTTTCAGCATGAAAATTTTTATTGAGAAGTATCGCTGTAAGCTTCCCGCCACAGTTTGGTCATTGTAAATGACAGCGATTAGCCAACTTTAAACCAATAAAAAATAATGGAGTTTCCCGTAACAAAAAGGTTCGAAAATCGATATGGGTCATTTTAGTTGCCAACTAAACTGACCTCTCGATTTCATAAACAATTGGAAAATGGTAAAATACAATGTACAGCCCGTGGAGTCCCCTTCACTGTACCGCTTTTGTTTATATTACATCGCTCAACGGGAAATCAGAAAAAGGAAAATTGATTATCTAAGATCGATTTATCATCTTTCAAAAACACATTCACTATGTTTTTTGCTAGGTATACTGGTGGATCAAGCTATGCACACCAACCCATATTTTATCACCAAAAGTGTAGGTTGAAGCGGTTTTCATATTGATTTGCGGTTTTAACCACCTATAGGACTAAGGAGAATTTAGATGTTCAAACAAAAATAAAAATAAGAGTTACAAAACTAAAAAAGAATAAATAAATAAATATATAAATAAATTTATAAATAAATAGGGTGCAAACGGATCACACAATTCAGTATTAGGCTATTTCGGGAGCATTCTGTTCTAGTTACTTTTTGTCCTCCACAACTTATTCAGTTTTCACTAAAAGCTTATTCTATTGTACTGTGTTGCATAATGACATCAGCTCTTAACAGCCGCTCCGAGGAACAGTAATAGCATTTAACATGCGAATGACCGACGCCATTATTAGCATTTTTGTAAAAAGTATATGCACCGCTGTCTGTAAAACACACAGTCGCGGTAAAGACTAATATTTTGAGTTATAGGCATCCTGTTTTAGTGGCGATAACTACAGAATGCTTGATCAGATTAAACTGACATTTTAACAAAGTATCTATCAATAATTTATCTTTAAAACAACGAATAAACCTTTAATGCTGACAAACTGTATGCAACGCTTGGGTCGACTGAACGCATTTGTTTGCCGTTTCGATCCGCTTGCTCCTTCCTATTGTTCGTGTTGTAGATGAATAGAACGTTTACCTAAGATAGCGTTCGTTCGAGTGCAAAGGTGGTTCACATCTATTCTGTTTGCATGAACGGTTTATTTAAAAAAAAACAGCATGATTATCTATGATTTACCATTTGTCAACAGGACCCCTCAATCATTCTGGTAGTATTAGCTGCGCCGATTCAAGATAAGCATGAAATCAACCGATTCAAGAAAATGGTATGATACCTGTGTGGTTGGATTTCGACGAAACAGAATGCGAAGGTGGATGCGCATAACACTTGCACGTTTTGATTTGATGATTTTTCAAAAAGTTATAACCATTTGATGAATTCCGCATTATAGCATATATTTCGTGTACACGCAATTCTTGGCAACTACATGCCAGAATTCAATGGAACTTCTGTGGAACCATCAGCATTTAAGGGGATGCGCATGTTGTCTGTGCGATACGGTTAGAGGAATTGCTAAGAGTTATTGTACTTTACCTAGCTCTCTTGCTAGTACTTTTTCAATATTTTGATTGTCTGGATCATATCTTTGAAAGTTTCGAAGATATCTGAATGAAATTCACACACTGATAAAGGACAATGAAAAAATATGCAGAGCACAAGAACTATAACCCTACCTAAATTAATTACGGATTGCTCTCTTCGTAATTTTACCAGTAATTTGCTTGCCCAGAGCTTATCTCTGGAAGAATCATAGGGAACTATATGAAACTTCACATACTGATAGAGGGAAATGAGAAAACATGCAAAACACAAGAACTATAGCCCTGCTTTAAGGAATTACGAAGCTAGCGCCTTCTTATTCTTTTTGTTTAGATTTTGCGCGTCCGGAGCATATTTCTGGTAGTAGGGTAAAGTCAGGTAAATTCGGACAGCGGGTAAATTCGGACGGTGACATTGTTTCCTTTATATGTCAGTTGTTTGGAATTAAAATAAAATTGACCGGGCAAACAGTAAAAATCCTAATGCGACGGCTCATGATGAGCCGTCTCATCTGGATTTTCACTGTTTGCAATGATATGTCCGAATTTACACGCTGTCCGAAGTTACCCGACTTGACCCTATTAAAGAGAACTAACTGAAACTTCGCACACTGGCAGAGGCAATAAGAGAAGTACAGAGCACAAGAACCATAACCTTACTTCAAGTAATTATGAAGTTAGCTCTCTTCCTAGTTTTTCAGTAGTTTGCATGTCCGGAGCATATCTCTGGATTAGAACAAAATGAAACTTCACACACTGTTACAGGGCAATGAGAGAAATTGAAGAGAAGTACAAGAAACAGAACTCTGCATTAAGTTTAATCTGACAATAACACTTTCGCCAGGATACACATTCCACTGTTGCACACCTTCGGAGAACAACCATCGGTTCCACCGACATCCCTGATTCTGTTTGTTTTGGAAGCAAACCCCCTCCCCGTCTTTTTACCAAAGAAGCACAGGCATGCATTTAAAATCTGATACTCACTGACACAGGATCATAGAGTTGATCCTTTAAACATTTCTCCTGTAGATTTGCTTGTTCTTCGGTCTGCGCTGATCGAAAATTTAGAAGAGCAGAAAATGAAGGCCTTATTGGACTGCCATCCCCACAGTTACTTGCATGACGTTTATGCCTCTCGATCTTATATCCATTGCAGACAGCACAGAAAGGGTTTCTGAACTTTTTCAAGTATGGTGCCTGATACAAGCGACACGCCTGATCTGTAAATTTATCGAAAGTTTCCCATAGCCCGGTTTCATTACAAGTGGATATCACTTTCCTGCAACTTTTTTCATTTCTATTTTTAACAGGTATAAATTTGATGTCACAGTCATCTGTTGACATAACTTCTTTAAGAATTGTTTTGTAGGATCTCGTTATCAAAGTTGAGTTACCACACTCAATAAAAGCTGACCAATCAGACAGATTCTCTGCTGAAGCAGAGTGGCACTCGGCACAGTATTTGTTGGCATATGTTATATCTGTTGTGTTATCGTCTACAGGTATTATATAATCAACAGCAAGAGCATCGTTTCTCTCTTCACACTTCTGAACTACATCAGCTCTTCTGAATGTAACAGGACATTTGGCAATCATTAACTGGTATTTTGCGGATTCAAATTCCCGGTATGATAATGAAACACATTGCTGACGAGTTTCCGGGCTAGGAACTGTCCAGAAATCCTCCAGGACCTCAGGGCAACATTTATCATTGTCAACGCAATCAGGTTCACAATTACATCTCTCACAAAAACACTCTGTATCCAAATCCCAATGAGTCGAATTACAACTGTTCTTGACCCGGCAGTATGATCCATGGTTTTGTATCAAGCGCTGTAAATATGTTTCGGATGGTTCAGATAAACTTTCTAATAAGTTTGGTGGTCTAGCGTGTTCATCAGACATGAAACAAAAGTTACACAGAAAGATAATGGTTAAAACTATCTGTGGCCTTAGTCTCTTTTTTAAAACCATGTTGACAAGCTCATTTTACCATGTTGTGCTTTCCGAGTATAGTCTACGGGAGTATAGTTAATGTACCTGAAACACAGAGATCAAATAATACACTGCTTAAAATATTTAAAGGAGCACTTTATATAATATATGAGGCTCGAAATTGGTTTTCAATGTTTTCTAAAGCATTAGCGTTCCCCAGGTTCCGATTGAGATGGACCTGACGAACGTTAGTACACTGAAAAAATGGTTGATGCTATTATTGTATAAACTCAAAGAATATTGATTAAACCTTGCGAGAAACATGACACTATATTTTGTTCAACAGTTAACATGTGAGTCCACCCTCTTTGTCTTCGTTCTTTTGCCTTCTGGGACCAAGCGATATAAAAGAGCGATTAATGGCTCAGCGGTGCTTGGCAAAATTATCTTAGTGGCCCCGGAATTAGTATGTTGAAACTCGCCAAGCAGGTTTTTACAGCACGTGAATTGCCTTGTTAATACATGGTTTCGTAATTATTAAAACATACCAGTTAATAGCATGTGCCACCGAATAATGTCCATAAGTCTTTTTATAAAAATCTTCATCATTAAAACTTATAAATATGTTGGGCATCAATGTCTACAAATGGACATTGATGTATAACATATTCATTAGTTTTTTGTATGAAAACTTTTATTTTCAGACTTATGGAAATTATATACGAGACAGTGCTGTTTTTTTATATTTTGAGCAGTGTATTTACAATTGGACTAGTTGCACCATGCATGGTAGCACATGCCAGCTGCAAAAATATCTGATCAGGCTGTTTGAGCAGAGAATTGAGCCGCGACGCGAGAAAACCAACAATGTGGTCGTGCGTCCAGCGCAGACTCAGATCAGCCTGGGCATTCACCCAGTCTGATCAGACTCTTTGCTAAGCGCTTAAAGGGTAGCTGAGGGACTAAGCTACCTTCATGCGGAAAGCGAAGACTCTGATCAGACTGGGCGGATGCCCAGGCTGATCTGAGTCTGCGCTGGACGCACGACCACATTGTTGGTTTTGTCACGTCGCGGCTCAATTATCTTTTGGTATCAACAATGCAAGTGACAGAACTGAAATATTCCGACAAATCGGTAAACACTTTGTAATTTCATTTTTGATCAACTTTTAAAAGAAATAATTTCTGCTATAATTTTTTTTCCTCAAAGAAATAATTTGGTCATCCAGGGAAGCAAAACAGAAGCCATAAAATTGTGTCCTTTTGTAAAAATGGGGACAACACATTAAGATTTGCCCTTTCACCTCAGGATCAGACTGTGCGAATGTGTATAGTTATCAAAGACATCCCCATTTACATACTCTTCTGATATGGCCCATTGTCTTATCTTACAAAAGAAATTAAGAAAAGAAAAACAACTACTTCATACTGATGTATGTCAAAAAAGAACGAAAAGACATCAAACGATACAGTTATTGTTAGCCTACATTTTCATTTCATTTTATTATTTATTTTCAATGCATGAGATTTTTGTTAACGAGTTGTTAACATGCCTGTATTTTAAGAATGTTTAACATATCTTATGTTCTTTGTTATGACATGAATTATGAATCCAATTATCCCCGATGCTGCAATCGATCTGTCTCATAGTTAATAAAATATTATAAGGCTGTTTAATCAAAGTGTGTTTTGCGCATGGTTTCTTTGAATCCTAAAAGAATATCTTATCTCAAGAGTTTAAAGAATTCCAGAACACAAAAAGTTATGGCTACAGACAGAAGCTTGACTATATAAACCTTATTTTGATTGATTCCGAAATTTCATTGTAATTTCGTTTTAATTGCAGTCGCCTTTGTCTTAAATAATCACTTTTACTTCACAAAATCAAAAAAAAAAAAAAAAAAAAAAAAAACACGAAACCATCTAATTTATTTATACCATGGTTAACCACTTAGGAAAAAATACTTGAAGGTTCGTATCGTCACAAATAGAATCCTCGTAAAAGTTCGCAAGTATTTGAAAATAGCGTTGATACGAGTTATGAAAAAAGTGCATAAAACATGTGTTTAGCAGTGAAGACGCGGATCAAGACCCAGGCACTCTGAGTAGTATTCCATGATAAAATGAATAGCCCGTGTCTCATGTGGAATATAAACCATGAAAAGCCAAGACGTGTTAGTTTGCGCTGATCTAGGCTAATCTAAGACTTCCGCTGCGATTCGCTGACACTGCTCCTAAGGCATGTTCTATAAGGCAGCTTCGCAAATAAAAAGACAGTCACCGTTGGTTGAAAAAATAATAATGCAGAAGTCGAGTTCAATGGTATTGTAACTGTTGAGATGGAAGTTTGAACCTGTGTTTGTTTGCTCTCAACTTCACGGTCACAACATAAGCAAATAAAGAATCTTCCTTTAGTAAATGGATTCGGATTTTTCCATACTCATATAAAGATAATATAATGTCGCGTATTTATGTATTTTCTTTTATTTAGTTGTTTTATTGTGTCCAATAAAGCTATCATGGTGTAGAATTCGTCTGCCACTGACTAAACAGTAATTTTTTTATCCTAAAACTCTGGTACTATGCCAAATAATGACCGAAATTTACATATATGCCTAATAATTAATCCATTTTTCTTTTCTTTATTATTTAGTTTTCACATGTAACAAAATTCTTATCAGAGTTGACGCCACTCCGACTATACTTTCCTGTCAATAGATATTCTATTTGTGTGCATATACATACATTTTATTTGCAAATATGGGTCTTGAGCAAGAAGTAAACTTCAGCTAATTTAGCTATTTTTCCACGCCATTTCAAACGAACTTGATTATTGTAATAGAATCGGTTATCAAATAAGTTTATACACCGTGAAACGTTGTGTACATAAATATTTTATTGACGAAATATGCCATATGACCCATGACCATATATACAAGTGCAGTGCAGAGCTGCAATTACATACATACGCAATTATCATGATTACCATTTTTATTATCATTGAAAATTATGTTCATTATTGTTCTCGAATCAACTGATGGTAATGTGCACAATCCGCGCTGAATGTAGAATAATCAGTTTCTGGTGCCAGAAGGAATGTATGGAAATGAAATTGGTCATTTCTTGTAGAATGATGCAAATTTTTTATCAAACTACACCATGTGGTTAAGAGTTATGAGCAATTTCACTCACTGACTACAGCGGAAGGACAAACAGACTGATGGACTTGAACAGCGATTAAAGTGCACACCTGTGGGTCGTGCAATACTGTTTAGACTTTCGTCACCGTTTTGCATGCCGGTGGCTGGACAATTTTAAAATACATAAGTATACAAAATTTAAACCATATATACCACGGGGTTCAAGAGTTATGAGCATTTTCACTACTTGACCGTAAATTTTCAACTTGTGCTCAGCAAAGCCTCGACCATCAAAAAAGACGGTTATGCATGTGAGTCCTTAGATAATGTTGACATGTATAAGTATGCAAAGTTTTATCAAAATATCGAATGCGGTTCAAGAGTTATTAGCGTTTTCGCTAACTGATAACGGATGGACGGATGGACGGACTCACACAGTGATTATAGTGCAAACCTGTGGGTTGTGCAATAAGAGGTTTTGCATACCAGTGGCTGGGCAATGTTACATTACATAAGTATACAAAATTTGAAGCAAATATACCAAGAGGTCCAAGAGTTATGAGCATTTTCAATAAAAGAGCTCAACCGGCCAAATTGATGTTCGGTAAAGCCTCGTCACTGTTTTGCATACCAGTGGCTGGGCAATGTTTAATTACATAAGTATACAAAATTTGAAGCAAATATACTAAGCGGTCCAAGAGTTATGAGCATTTTCAATAAAAGAGCTTGACCGGCCAAATTGATGCTCTGTGAAACCTCGTCACTGTTTTGCATACCAGTGGCTGGGCAATGTTATATTACATAAGAATACAAAATTTGAAGCAAATATACCAAGAGGTCCAAGAGTTATGAGCATTTACAATAAAAGAGCACGACTGGCCAAATTGATGCTCGGTGAAGCCTCGTCACTGTTTTGCATACCAGTGGCTGGGCAATGTTTAATTACATAAGTATACAACATTTGAAGCAAATATACTGAGCGGTCCAAGAGTTATGAGCATTTTCAATAAAAGAGCTCGACCAGCCAAATTGATGCTCGGTGAAGCCTCGTCACTGTTTTGCATGCCGGTGGCTGGACTATGTAAAAATACATAAGCATACAAAATTTGAACCATATCTATCATGGTGTTCAAGAGTTATGCGCATTTTCAGTAGTTGGCCGTAAATTTTCAACTTGTGCTCTGCAAAGCCTCGTCCATCAAATAAGGTTGTTATGCATGCGAGTCGTTAGACAATGTTGACATGTATAAGTATGCAAAATTTTGTCAAAATATCCGATGCGGTTCAAGCGTTTTCGCTAACTGATAACAGTTTTCGCTAACTGATAACGGACGGACGGACTCACACAGTGATTATAGTGCAAACCTGCGGGTTGTGCAATATAGAAGAAATAACAATATCGTTTAGATGCAGCACAGAGCTTACTCAATAACTGTATACTAAAAATTGGAAAAAAATCTAGAAAAGTGTTATTTGCGTGGTTTTGTTTCTCATGTTGATAATGGTTTATTCTCATTGGTGAGAGCAAGTTAATGCGATTAAAGGACCTTTGGGGTTATTTCCAGTTTACAATCAACATTGTTTTATAGTTTCCAGTTTACAATCAACATTGTTTTATAGTTGCATAGGCGGACGGGTCTCTGCTATGGTTACTGATTATTATCAGGTGATGTGGTCTCTCGTTGGAGGAGCCGTCTAGAGGCGATTCTGATATGGCCATGGCATGCCACATTGTGTTGGGGTTGGGAATAACTTTTCACGATCTCTCCCTGTCGGGAACATAGCGTTAAATCACCGATGCGTCAACGTTGATTCAACGTCTTGACGTTGAATTAAGGAATGAATTTCATTTTCTGATGTTTATAGAAGTATAAACTACATTGGGTCACGTGCAAAGTAATTGAACCCCGAAGGGGTTCATGTAAACTTTGCTAGCGACCCAATGCAGTTTATACTTCGATAAACACTAGAAAAATTAAGTTCATTGCTTATATTTACATTCTTTTTCTATCTATTATTGACTACAAATTCGCGGTTGGGGCTACAGTTGAAGTAGAAAAACATCCTAACGCAGTTTTTCTACTAGAAGCGGAACAGCGTCAACGACGTAACAATGACGTCATAACGTCGCTACGTCCAATCAGATTGGATAACCATGGATTATTTTGACGTCACTTAATGTTATGTAACGTCGCGGAACCGATGTAGTTATTGAAGTATAAACTACATTACATTCTTATGGTTTACCATAGGGCTTTTCAATAAATGCACAGATAATGTAAATATTCAGCGTTGAATCGCTGATGATTGCGCAATTAGAGTAAACAGAAAAGGCAAATGTATATTTTACCTGTGTATATATGTATGTACTCCATAGCTGATACTATAATATTCAAATGATCTTATTGTCAGTTTACATATTATATATGCTGTGTACATGTAGATTCACGAGTAAACCGAGGTAAGCTAAAAATATGCAAATAATGGATTTCCTAGAGCATGTTGCCATAATGCATTAGATGTCTTTCGGACATGGTATGTTAAAACTTCTTACAAGTTGTTCCCTGAGGGCACAAAACGCGGATCAGCATTGAATCAACGTTGATTCAATGCCACGACGTTGAATCAACGTTGACAAGAGACGGTGTGCCCGATGGCCTGGGCATCCGCTAGTCTGAGCTGAGTCTTCGCTGTCGGCATGAAAGTAGCTTAGATCCTTAGCTACCCTTAAGCGCACTGCAAAAACTGTGACCAGACTAGGCGGACACCCTGGCTGATCTGAGTCTTTGCTGGGTGCACATGCCACTTTGTTGGTTTTATCGTGTCGCGGCTCAATAGACCTTTTTCACATTGTTATCTCCCTTGCCGACTACTCTTCAATGGAGGTACGAAAATGAACCTGAAAAGATATATGGGGCAGTCTTATTCTGGCCTTACGAGAGGAGATGTGTTGGTGTCAGGATTTTGAATATTTTTTCGTGCGAAATGCCATTTAAACGGAATTTGTATTGTGATTCCTTGAGTTTTTGAAAGGTTGTTCAATTATAAATATTTGTTTATGGATTAAAAGTAGCTTTTGCTAAGAATAAAGTACAAATAGCAGAGGCATATATCGGCTACTTTGGTACAAATAAGCTTTAATTATTTCAATACTTTGGTACCGGTAAATTACTTTTTAAATCATTAAAACATCACCCTTTCGCTAAGGAGACTATCAAAATAATTTTTCAGGTCAATATTTTTACCAAACTATTTATTTCAAGGGTAATCTAACTGTATTAAAACAGAGACAGAAAAATTGCTAGCCATACGGCAGTTATTTTCGAGATTACATCGGTCCCGCTCATGCTTGCATTAATTAAACCGTCGATATGTTTTATATATTTTTTCATTTGTTTTATCTTTTTGAAGACATATGAGCCGCGACACGAGAAAACCAACAAAGTGGTTGTGCGCCCTGCGCAGACTCAGATCAGCCTGGGCAGCCCTCCAGTTTGATCAGACTCTTCACTAAGCGCGAGAAAGGTAGCTAAGACTCTAAGCTACGTCCATGCGGACAGGGAAGACTCTGATCAGACTGGGCGGATGCCCAGACTGATCTGAGTCTGCGCTGGGCGCACAACCACATTGTTGGTTTTCTCGTGTCGCGGCTCATATATATTTTGACTTATAACCTAAACGAAATGATACAAAAATAAACAGCCGTTTACCATCCAAACTGGTCGGAAAAATGTTACCGGATCTGGCCGCATCTTCATTATAAATTAACCTGACATGCAGTGATGTATGGATGTGTTTGAAATGTGTTTAAATAAATCATAAAATCAAAAAAAAAAAAAAAAAAAAAAAAAAAAAGTAATAATAATGTTTTGTTCTATTATTTTAGAATTGCACGAAGATCAACATGTTTGGTTTAAATATTACGGAAGATAAATAAAAGTAAAAAAATGAAGCTGAACATTAGCGTCACATAGTTTATCATTATTATTCTACCGTTTAATTAATCGCATAATTGAAGAAAACAATTTGTTTGTAGTTTTTTTATTCCGTTGGCAAGTATTTGCTTATTATGCGATGTCAATATCACCCACTAACGTGTGAAATACTGTTGGAGGTGTCCACGTATTGTATGCTCCGTTGATTGCGTTTATTGTCAAAAGATAAGTCATAGTATATGTCAAACATTCAGATAATTAGCAAAAAATCTGACACAAGACGATTTACACACTTATTTGGGAGATTATTTCATCTCTTGATTATTTAGTTCCATTTATTTATTTGGTTTCGATAGAAAAAATTCAACCTCATATATGAATGATTTTCTTTTAGTTCAGACTTCATTCAAAGAATGCGGAAAGCATATTGCAATAAATTAATATTAATATATAAATGCTCTGTACTTGATTTCTTAATTTTGAATTAATCCATTTTAGCGACTTGACTTTTGTATTAGCCGTACACCTTTTTCCCGAGTTTTTTGCATATCTTTTGACATGATTTCTTTGCAATTTTTAATTTAAATACAAGTATTTATAATCTTTGCTTTATTAGTTTAAATCATTATGGAAAAGTAAAATAGTAAATAAGGCATCATTAGGACAAGCAGAAATGTGAATATAGATGATTAAAACAATTATTTGTTACTCATTACATAGGAAATATCAATGGCTTAAAATCCAGTAGCCCCCTCGGTCTAAAGTCTCACCTATTATCGGGAAAATAACGCGTCACGTGAGCGGTATACGCATGCGCAGAAACAATGTGAAAAAGGTCTATTATTACGCACGTTTTTTTTTACACCACCTGAAATGCGTCCGACATTGTCAGCTTTTGCACAAAAGTTTATATTTAAGACAGGAGCGGCGGTAGTGTAGTGGATAACCCACTGAGTTTCCAATCCAGGGGTCGCAGAATCGATCCCCCGCTTCTCCGGTCATTCGGGTGAGACTTTAAACCGAGGTCCGTCTCCGTATGACCTAGTTGTTGGTGGAACGTTAAACCCGAGTTCACTCACTCACTATATTAAGACATATTTCGTTTTACCCTGGAAATTATTGCTGATTAACACGATAGCGGGCAGAAATATTAATTTAGGACGGCAATGCTTAAGTAAATTAATAAAGTTTTCCAATAGTTCCGAACAGGGTATACATGTACGTCAGAGTCTATTGCAGCCTTTACCAATGCCTCTGGCTTTAGTTCTTGAGTATCATAGACCTATCAAAGAACCTCTGACAGTATAAATGCAATTTTTCCTATGTTTCAACAAATTATTGCAGCTTCCTCGGGCAGCAAAAGTCGAATTACTTGGCATTAATAGGTAGGCTTATTTATTCGCAAGATGTTTTAACACTTATACTGAAAAATTAGCATGTCTTTAGAGTAACTTAAACCTGTTTTATTAAAAGGGGTTTGTGAAATATTCGGTCTCTGAAACTTTATAATCAATTTCATTTTGTTTTAAAAATATCAGAATTTTGTTGGATAGATATGCTTTAATTGATGTAGACACTACAGTTGCTGATGTTATGCAACATCTCTAAATAATAATAACAGTAGTTTTTTAGATTTAAAAACTGTAAATACTCTATCCACTTTTTCTGTTTTTCAACTTAGAAAAACTCAATTTTACATCAAACTACGTGAGTGTGGTCTATAAACCTAAGACAATTTTTATACTATAAATCATCTGCTAAAATGGTAAAATAAAAGAATGGCCAACGTCTTTTTCAACAGTATTTCAGTCACCGAGACGATGGGTATGATGATAATGAATTGTTATGAGCACTTGAATCCGTCATCAGGATGATTCAAACCCGGAACCCCCAGCAAAGAAGAAAAGTGTACTCACTGGAATAGCCTTGATGTAGAGAAATAAGTGAATTTGAAACAAACAAACGCTATCACCGAAAACATTATAATTATGACGGGGAAACACTTTAAATTATATAACTATAGTTCCATTTTTCGAAGTGTCAGTAAAAAATACATTATGTTGTCATATACTCGACAGAAAATCTTTACTGTCTCGTTTTGCCTGTTTAAAAGTAATAATATTTTACTTCTTACTTACTACTTGGATTTGCCTGTATATGGTCATTGGTTTTGCAGCATTGAATTGTCACAGTGCAGTTCTTCGAAAACATTTGCAGATTTTTTGTCAAAGAGGCCAAAATCATAAAATTCTTGCACACTGTTTCTAAATTTTATTTTATTTTCAACATGATTTTGCTGCACGTGAGTTCAGCATTACGTAACCAACTGGAAAGCGGTATAAAACTTGAGAAAATTTGCTTCTTGTACAGTTAAATTCCATATGCAAACACTGCGTTTTTCAAAGTTTCGGAAAATCGTCTAAATCATCAAAATGTAAGAAAAATCTTGTAATTTGGGATTCAAAAAGAGTAAAGATATGGGCAAACGACCCTTTATAAACAGATTTTGGTTTAAAATGTGCCAGTATTTGGCTCACTTCCGATTTGAGTTACGGAAATTAAAGGCTGATAAAAACTATGTCCGGGAAAAATCTTGTTTCTCAAAACGCCAAGCGTAGAATGTCTTTCATGATAAAGATGCAGTATGATTTTAAAGCAGTTTTGCCCAGTGATTTCAGGGATCTAACGCCCAAAAGTTCAGTTAGTGGTTGCATTACTGAAAGAACGTACACAGTTACTAGTCTTTGTTAGCATACTCCACACGATTGTGACCGCTCACCCTTAAATTTGACCTGAATTGGAATCCAGCACCAGTTCGATGTGCTGAAAATAAACAAAATTTTCTTTTGCTGTTGAAAGATTGCTTGTTATCAAACATTTGCATAAAGGGACAAAACTTTGTTTGCGACGAGTTAGCAATGCTGACACTTCTGGATGATGTTTCGGAGACATTTTAACGTGCAATATAAAAAGGGCATCAGTTTTGGAGCCAGGTACAACTCGATTTCAACATAATGAATTAACGAAACAGAATTTGTGCTTTTTGAGTTTGACCTCTTGATTGATTACGCTATCTTTACGCATGAATAAACAAACAAAATTTGAATAATTTTAGAATAAAGTATACCCCATGTAACGTTAATGCCTGCCTAATTGGTCATTTGCAGCAGATTTTGATTTTGACACCAAAAGAAAAATATGCGTCATTTTTGCGTTTGAGTATATTACTAGAGTACTCACAGTATATGTAACTGAGCCGCAGAAAAATGAAAATAGTGCTTACTCCGGCACAGGATAAGGAAAGTCAATACCAGCTGCAATAATTTAATCCCATGCCTTATATTTAACGATTACATACGATTGGCTATTTTTGGAAATTGTATCTCACTATCTGTCACAATGTAAATGAGCCGCGACACGAGAAAACCAACAATGTGGTTGTGCGCCCAGCACAGACTCAGATCAGCCTAGGCATCCGCCCAGTTTGTCCAGACTCTTCGTTTAGTGCTCAAAGGGTGGGTAAGGGTCTAAGCTACCTCCATGCGGACAGCGAAGACTCTGATCAGACTGGGCGGATGCCCAGGCTGATCTGAGTCTGCGCTGGGCGCACAACCACATTGTTGGTTTTCTCGTGTCACAATGTAAATGTAGGTCACGTTAGCGGCATTATAATTCAGATAATATGCAGAAAATTAATGCAGACTACCTAAAATTGCAGAGAAAACGATTATTCTGTCTTAAACATGCATTATATATCCTGCTTCATCTCATAAATGAACCGCAATTGACCGATTAAATAGATTGTAATGTCACCATCACATATTTTTGCGCAAGCATGACTTTGGTCATTGAATAAAATTGTGATCATTTTGTAGCTATTTAGAGCAGGCGGTTGCATAATAGGCCTACGTCATTGGAAAGGACAAAAAGCAAGGATTTCATTTTTATTTTATTTATTTTTTTATTTTCATAATTTGATCCAACGGATCATTCGGAATTCCTCTGAAATTATGGTGTACTTTAACAGTCCAAAATTACCGTCCAGGGGCCGAGTGCAAAAAGGAAACGTTAACTACGTCGGCGTAGGTGACGAACGTCGGCGCAACTAAGTCATTCATACGACTGTATTATAATTCAAGTGCCCGAAGCAAGCGTATGCCAGGCGTAGTTGCGAATGGAGTATGTCTGGCGTAGTGGTCTCAAATATGTTAAGCACGTGAAATTCATAAATGATTTTCTTATATAATTAGAGCCGCGTCAGGTCTGGTCGCAGCTCATTACTCAGTTCCAGCGACATTTGGCGGTTCATATAGCTCGATATCATTATAGTTTTCCAAAGGATAGTTTCTGTCCCTCATTATCCTTTCCTTTTTTAAAAGCCTTCTATATTGTTTTCCATCCATCCAGTGAAACATTCCAACCATATCTATACGCCGCACTAACGGACTAACTTTAAATGAATACGATACACCAATGTTACGCCTACTATACAGCAGAGGTGAGTTTTGAAGCGACTTTATTATTAAGTTTACGACACACCTTGGCTGTGCACACCGATTAAAATTTTGCGACATTTTTACGACGGGCGAATGTCGAGCGTACGCTTATGTCTGCTTTGTGCACTGCTTTGTGCACTCGGCCCCAGACTTGTTGCTACGGAAATATACCAGCGGATTCTCGAAAAACAATCTTTTTACTATCCGATGCAACTGTCAAGTTTTCAAACAAGTCTAGCGCATTATAGCGCAAAGCATTTTAAATTAAGTACCCTCCCACAGTCCAAGAGAGTATCGGGAAAATGGCCGATTCGCGATCATGTGTATTGGCTCAGTACACATTACAGGCGAATTTTTGACAGATGAATTTCATGACCCTCTAATTTTAAAACATGTTTTTTCATGTCTTCATAGATTTTGATAATGAAAAATCCGTTTTCCCTGGTTTGGATTAAAGTGTTTGCCTATTTTATCAGATTAAAAAAATCGAAATATTTAAACAAAATCCTTGTCATCGCTATTGTATTACAAAAAATGCTCTCCTTTCTCGTTCACTGGGCAAATTCTGTCATTTGAACCGCGACATAAGAAAACAAATAATGTGGTCGTGCGTCCAGCGCAGACTCAGATCAGCCTGGGCATCCGTTGGTTTTCTCATGTCGCGGCTCATTTGAGAAATGAGCCAGGAAAGTTGAAGATTTCCGTTATTATTTCCCTAGGATGGGTGGATGACTTGCGACTTCACGTTTCACACCATATTAGTCATATCAGCGCGAAGACAGAGAGGGGTGAGATGATATGGAAAGGTTAAGGCCGTGTGCAATGGTACCCCGATTACGGTTGAAAATATTCAGTTGGCAATCGAGCACGGGGCCGCTGACAGTGCTTAGCCCACGAGGCTATTGGGGCTCCTAATCTCCCTTGGAAGTGTGTCCGTTTACCATGTCCCCACGATATGATTAGATACAATTTAAGGCGACTTTTGATTATCTTAAAATGGCCTACTAAACAATTTCGAACTGCTAGGTTTAGGAAGCATGATAAATGCAACATCATTGCCAAACGAACTGCAATATTGAACAAGTCCCGAAGCACCTGTTACAAACTGGGGTGATAAATGTACGCTGATATACAAACCTTTCCGTATACTGAAGTCACCCTTTGCGTCACGATGGACAACAAGCTTAAGCAGGGCTTCAAAGTGCCAAAATAAAAACAAACAAATTCTTCAAACTAATTCTTCCAAAGGGAATAAAAATTATAATAACAATGTATTGAACCACTCTTATTTCAAATTTTCGGCCTTAGGCCTTCTTCAGGAAATTTGGAAACAATTATTTCAACTATGTGGCATCCATTTTGAAAGCATGATATTTGCATCAGTAGTTGACAGGGGTGACGTCACATCATTTCCTGTAAAGTTACTAATAAGTTGGCGTAACGTCAAATGACGTGACGTCACTTCCCGCCAAAACAGAGTACAAAACCACAATTCCAACATGCCATGGATATTAAGAGCAGAAGAACAACTCACACTTAAATAAATAAATAAATAAAAATTAATAAAATTAAATAAATAAATGAATAAATGAAAAAAATATAAATAAATAAATAAAATTGTTTATATATATATATAAAAAAAAAATAATAATCATAATAATAATAATAACAGCAACAATAATAATAATAATGTATATAGGAGATATATATATATATATATATATATATATATATATATATATATATATATATATATATATATATATATATATATATATATATACATTATTATTATTACTATTACTATTTTAATTATTATAATATTATTATAAAACCAAAAAACAAGAACTCTAAACTGTCCCCTGTCACATATATATATCTCCTATATACATTATTATTATTATTGTTGCTGTTATTATTATTATTATGATTATTATTTATATATATATATATATATATATATATATATATATATATATATATATATATATATATATATATAAATTTATTTATTTATTTATTTTTTTCATTTATTCATTTATTTATTTAATTTTATTATTTTTTATTTATTTATTTATTTAAGTGTGAGTTGTTCTTCTGCTCTTAATATCCATGGCATGTTGGAATTGTGGTTTTGTACTCTGTTTTGGCAGGAAGTGACGTCACGTCATTTGACGTTACGCCAACTTATTAGTAACTTTACAGGAAATGATGTGACGTCACCCCTGTCAACTACTGATGCAAATATCATGCTTTCAAAATGGATGCCACATAGTTGAAATAATTGTTTCCAAATTTCCTGAAGAAGGCCTAAGGCCGAAAATTTGAAATAAGAGTGGTTCAATACATTGTTATTATAAAAACAAACAAACTGCACACCCATGTGTGTCATTGGTGCAAATCGCGTCAACTGAATTTTGAATATATGCTAACACGTGTTTACGATTTCGGAAACACCAGGTTGAAAAAATAACAAAGTTGACTATAAATAAAATTGTTTGATGCAGATGTTGTTTACAGGAGGCGAAAGAGGAGTAAATGTGGATTACGACTCATGGTAAGTTTTGTGCCAGTAAGTTTTGTGCCTCAGTAACAGGAAATCTTGTCAAAGGCACGACTGTTCGGAACCGGCTATTATTTGAAACTGGGTAGTTCACATACTCGCATCTGCCGAACAACACATGTGTTAATCAATCCACAAGTATCCAAGATATCGAAAGAAGAGAAGAACGCGAACATTGAAACGAAACAGAACATCTTTGATAACAGAGATACCCAGTCAAACACAGAGTAAGCTGTATAACATTGATACAATACACTACATCGAAATTGATAGAATATTTCACCTAATTTAAGAATTGAAATTTGCTATTTTCAGCGTTCATCGTGTGATGAAGCCATGCAGTGGGCGGAGCTAAACTTCCATGAAGCGCGAAGTGCCTCATGTAGAATTTTAGCGACGACCACTGGCTTCTTCACATGATGAACGCTGAAATCTTATATTTACATTTTATTTTTAGACCCTTTCCAGTGCCGGATCGAGAGGGGGTTCGGGGGGTTCAAACGAACCCCCTCTTCAGCCTTAATTATTTCATTTTCATTGGTAATTTCAGAAAAAAATTGGTCTAACTGCACAAACCGAAACCACCTCAGCTTATTTGAACTTCCTTCGAAAATTTCTGGATCCGCCCCTGCCTTTCCGTGCCGTTTTCGTGGTAACTTAATGTACAATATGCAAAATATGGGTCGAAGAAAATTTAGTAACGACGTGTCCGGCCATTACATTAAACAGCCGTCGCCATAACGTAGCGTCAATCGAACGCTACGAGGATGTTTACCTAAGACGTCCTTGACGACAACGTCACATGATCCATTGTCGTTCATCGGTGTATGAAGCCAGTTGCTCTAAAAGATTTAGCTATGCAATTCTGTAAAACATTAATGGATGGGTGGCTGACTTGCTATTATGCGTCCTTTTCAACAGTATTTCAGTCGTATTCAGACGATGGGGGGATGATAATTAAAGGCTGTATACAATGGAACCTTGTTTACGGTAGGAAAGATTCTCGCCTCAAGTGGGGCTCAAACCCGGTCGGCTATATCAGTAGGCCAACTCTGAAACACTTCAAAATTAATTCTGACTCCATCAAAAACCCACCTGCACATTTTTAATATGTCTTCAGTATGTATGCGAAATTTGAAAATGAGTCATTCAAGCTGTTGGAGTTGATTACACAAGTGCTATACCATAACGGACAGACGGATACAGGTGTACGGATGGACAGACAGAAGTAAATATTAATGCAAGCTGACTGTCATCTTGGGGGCATAAAATCTTTTTCTAATAAATTGTATTGCATGGTTTTGGTTTCCTTGTAGACTGGGTGTAAATGCAAGGTTGTGTCATAAAACTGACTTTATAAAGTACAAGTTTGCAAGCAATTTATAGATTTCACAAATAATCTATAGATATTGTAATAATATTTTGCAAATAAAATTGGGCGTTTAAAGCTTTTTAATGCTAAGAAAATATTAGGCAGCCTTTCTCAACAGGTTCAGAGGTCTCAGAAATTAACACCAGCTGTCTAAACTGCAAGCGACCTAATGACTGTAATAAATCAGCTCATACTGACACATAACAGTTTCTGCTACACCTCATAGCATCAACCTGTTGGAGTAAAATTTATGTCAAAATCTGGCTGACTGTATGAGAAGTCAGTGGCAAGTGTAAATATTTCTATTTTAAGCCACAAAACAAAACTGGAGGCAGGAGATAAAGGAGAGACCATAAACTCAGTAAGCAATATGCTTTAGTTCAGCTCTTCAGTTGAATAGTGCATGTACAGGTCTTATCCATGTATCTTGTAAGAATAAAATACTGCCGAAGGGCTGTATATCTATATTTAAGGTAGACGAATACTGAATAGAAATATTAGCGGGGCATTCAAACCATCTTACCATCTAAATGACTCAAAGAGCTATAAAAAAATTTGGATAAGAAAAAAAATTTCACCGTTTTGTTTTCCTAAAAATCAATATCTTGTATTTCTACATACTTTTTTTTACACATTTTCCATTAAAATTCATATCTCTAGCACATGAACACACTTTCATTTCAGCAAATCATATAATCTGTAATATAGGATAATTGAAACAAGCTGATAACAAAAATTGCAGTTTTCTTGTTAATAAGTATATTTTTACATTCTTTAAAAACATGCAAGAAAATTGAATTTCATGAAAAACGTCATGAAAAATATATTCAATCGATGGGGCATGCTTATGCATATGATTTTAGTAAAACTTAACTTGTATGTTAAAGAATAAAAAAAAATAAAAAAAAAACATTTCACCGTTTCGTTTCCTAGAAAAACAATGTTTAAGTTCAAAATATCCGCAAAACAGACTGCCCAAATTCTACACCTGCTGCAATCACAGCCCGTCCTTGTCCTACTATTTATTTTCCTGTTATTCGGTTCTACCAAAGAGTAATGTCGTCAAAAATGCACAGATGGAATGGAAACTGTGAAGATCTTGATCATTCTGGTTCCTAAGGAACAGTCTGATCTCGGTTTCTACTGTTTGTACAGACATATGTGCCCGAAAACTAAGGATCTTTACGGCAGACATTGTTGGTGTGTTATAACTGTATATACTCCACAGTTGATCAATTTGATGATGAACAATAACTCTGTTTCGTTTTTAAACAAGTAAGAACAGAGTTATTGCGTATACGTCCACCTTAACCTAAATAGAAAGGAAAACGGACAGCTTACAGCTCAAAATGCCAAAGTCGAAGGTGTTTGTAGATTTGTTCTCTGTTAATATTTCTCTCCGTCACTCAATTTATCAAAAAATGCAGTTTTTAAACGACCCAGATTTACGCCTTCTTCAGTAAAATGGAACTTGAGAGATAATTACACATAGGTAGCCAGTACAGTAGACAATGAGCTCTATTGGAATTTCCAAATCTGCACCTGTCTTTCTGATTTCTTTTTTAAATTTAGTCTAATCACGCATAGCATCTGCTGAATGACTTATGTTTAATACTTGGCCTAAATCTGTAATAAAGCATTTTTTTCGTAGTAGTCGCATGTTCAAGCAATTCTTCCTTGTGTGATACGTAGACACTCCCACTCTCGGACTATTCTTCTACGTTCTGTTTGTGTCTCTATAGCCATTTTTTCTTATTTGACTCCGCCGCATTAAGTGTGGCGTGGCGACTCTTATTTAACCGCACAAGGAAAGTGGTTGCTCCTGGATTTACAGTTTTAAAGATTTTTATGTTTTCTAAAGTGTCCCAGTTTTCAAAATAGCATAAATATTTCTAACTTATGACCCATTTACCCAGCCTTATCAAATGCATGAGTCCCTTTGTAAATTGAGGAGTGTCTGGTTTAATTAATTTTTATCATTTTTTATTTTATTTTAATGAGAAATACCCATTTTCTTATTCAAATAGAGTAGATTCTGATCAGATTCTGCGTTTTTGCGGCGTCTGATCTTGGTCTGCACCTTTTTGAATATGTCCTTTTTATGGGACTCTAGATATTTATGGTCTAAGTGGCCAAAAATTAATGGCAATTCCTTTTTTAATCGGCAAAATTTGAATTACGATTTGAGGATGACAATCCTTTGAACAATCCCTTTGATGTTGAGTGTAATTTGATCGACAAGGCCCCCTTTCAAGGGTGACAGACTACGTCATAGCGCTGACGTCATTATCGTTTAATCAGCGGCCTTAATAAGGTAAATGTTTTGCATAATGAAGGCTTGGCAAACACTGAAACAACCAAATATCTAGTCGACATGGTGCCTATAGATGTTTTGGACTCAGTATTACCAGAATTCACCATAAAATACTTGCTTAATCTGAAAACACTTCACCATAGTGATCTGTAAACACTCTGCCTTAATGCATGTTTATCTCAGCTGTCCACATAAAAAATTGTAGTGAGGTAATTTTTAATTTCTCACCCTTTAAAGAATCTTGCCCTATATATCTGGACCATATGTATATGTAGGCACCAACTCATCGTTTTATCTTGTGTTAAAATCCTGTCTCTTGTATGTTACAAACGGGAAGTCTGTCAGAGTTTCTTCAAAATGGCCGTCGAATGATTAATTCTGTCACGCGCGCTATGACGTAGGTTGTTACCCCTGCTTTTGATTTTTCTGGTTGTAAAGGAAAGACCAATTACAGGTTCCTCAAAAGATCAACAGTCGGGTAACTTCGGACACCGGGTAAATTCGGATATACCACTGCAAACAGAGAAAATCCAGATGAGACTCCTCATAACGCAGACAGAGAAAATCCAGATGAGACGTCTCATCAGGATTTCACTGTTTGCCCAGTTATTTTTTTTTAATTACAAACAACTGACATATAAAGGACATACTGTAACTATCCGAATTTACATGTTGTCCGAAGTTACCCGACTCTACCCTAAATGTGAAATATTTCCATTGTGCAAAGTACAATATCTCATGTCAAATGAACAGACTTTAAAAGTGTATGGCTGGGTACTGTATATTTCCGCCAATTGAACAAAGAAGAACTTCGTTGTTTATTTCTTTGAGGTCCAAGCCTCGCCCAAAATGGGATTCACTCTTTAAGACATCACCCAGCAAATTCTTGTCATTTTAATAAGACTGGCATCTGTTACGAAGAAAAGCAACAGTGAAAGAGTTGCTTTCTCTTGAAAGTGTATCCATTCAACTAACTGTTTCGCGAAAATTAAGCTTTAGAGAATTTCCTGTTGACACAGGATTCCTGTTTTAGGGAGCTCACTTTTCGTTAAAGTTCGATTCTCTCCAAAATTCAAAGCGACGGTTGCTCTCCGAAACACTAGTCCGATGAAAGTTTCCTGGATCACTGACCTTCGCTCGCCATATCTGTGCCGCTGAAATATTATAAACCGGAAAGATATTACTTTACCCATATTCATCCCAAAATTAATTAATTTATTTATCTATTGTCTGTTATTTTTATTATTTTATCAGTATTATTTCTTTTTGTAAATCGCCTTATTTATATTCAGCCTACTTATGTTCTAAAACCTTAACATAATGGATGCGACGTGTGTGTATCTGTGTGTTGTTTTCTCCTTTACATTGGCCATACCGTCTGATTCAAAACATGGGAAAAACTTCGTACTATATTGACAGTCATAGTACAGACAGAATAACATTTTCTTGCAAATCAAGGATCGAGTTATTTAAAAAAAAAACTGAAAAAAAAAATTGTCCCTCACCGCAGCATATCAAATGACCGCTCTCTCACGCATTTTCTTGTTGCAGTAATTTGTATACGTGTATACTTCAATTTTTCGTGCAAATAAAACAAGTGTAAGCCAAACTCTTTTTGTTTAGTTTTAAACTACTTTCACATACGAAATGCATATGACAAACTACTTCAACATACGGAATGCGGATGACGTATGACACTTCTAATTATGCTGAAAAAGAAATCCTAGATTTCCATTGTGTGCATGTATGTGTCGTCAACCATTTGAAAATTTCTTTCTTGCTTTCTCTCGATGATGCCCTTCGTTGATGTCTGTCATTACTTTCTGTCCCCTTTTGGCAGGCTAAATGATTATAAATTTATAGAGTAACTACACTTCAGGAACTGACTGAATCAGATCCCAAACCCTATCCCCAACATCAAAGGGAAAGATTGACAAAGACATCCCAACAAACAATAAATTACAAGTGGTAAGCCGAGTCAGCAGCTCTTTCCCAAATAGATGGCAACTCAGCTATCTTTATTGAACTAAATAATTTAGACCAACAGACGGGTTACAACGGACTAAGCAAATTATATGAAAAACATTTAAAGGTAAGTTCCTGTACTTTGGAATGCATCATAATTTTGACGAACTTTCATCCAAGTTGTTGGAAAGCACTTATAAAAGGGAATTAATAAGTTTCACTAAAAAGTGTAAATCAAAAAAAGTATTAGAAAAGTTGTTTTGCAAGGGATTTCCCAACTCTGCTTCGCACACCAGTTAGCGCTATTTTTAGTTCGCGCCAAAAATAGATAACGCAGCTGATGTCATGCTACATTGCATTTGGGATAGTTTTAACCCATCCGCCATGCCAGGACCTCTAGGAGAGCTCACGTCAAGGGAAAATTGACCTTTGGAGAATGGCATCAGAAATCGCGCACTTATATACATAATAAACATAGTTATTTTTAGAACTGGAATTCCAACGAAAGAAAATAAACTAAAAGGGAAATCGACTATTTTCTCTAACATCGGACGAGTTTCTCAGTAGCAACAAATTCAGAAAAATAAGAGAATTCAATACTGCTTAGAAAAAGACGAAATTATTTTGTGGACATAATTGACATCGCTAGCCCAGGAACCTACCTTTAACAATTATTTTTACCTATTTTCTATTTTTATGATAGAAGGATTAAACTGAGACCACAATAAATTAAACAGCACCGAACATAAAACAAATGCAACCGCAACAAAAGTACCGCCTTGGGACGGTCACTTATAACTACTGGGGGGGGGGGGGTTAAACCGGTTTTACTGGGCCCCAAACCTTCACCCTCACCCTCCGCTGCGGTGCACACAATAAGTTGGTAGTTCGGTTCGTATGGAGGGTCTTTTAGGTTCACTAACAAAATGCCGCGGAGAAAACAAGGAAATACTTATTTACAAGACGAATGTGTGATGAAATATACTCCTCGCCAAAAGTGTAGCATATTTAAGGAAATGTACCAAGATCATTGGAAATCATAATACTTTAGTTTCAATTTTTAGTACACGTCACAAACGTATTGGCTATAATTTAAATGTTATGCGACAGTCTGCATGCTTAGTGATTAACCCAATCACGGTTGATAACTTTGCTGCACTCTTTAATTGCACACCGGGGGGTCGGGCGTCAGACTCTATGATGGCCCCGACCTAAAGCTATATATTTTAGTTGGTTGGGACCGGAGCCTTTTTGTCTGTTGCTTGGTCCACCGGGCCTCAACTGGTGACCTTCTTTTGCTTCAGATTTCCAATGGGGTTGTTTGGCAGGCCAGGGATCTCCACCTGTCAGGCGGCCCGTTGTATCTGTTGAGTCCTCGTCTTTGCTTCTTCATGGTGTTGAAATTTGATTTATGTGTTTACCGTGATGATGTATTGACGAGTTAGTGGGTTATCATGCGAACTGAACAACCAACTAAATGTTTTATACCACTTCAGAAACTGAGGGTGAGGTTGGGCCTGTAAAATCGATTTAAGCCCCCCCCCCCCACCCCAGTAATTTATTACTGACCGTTCCAAGGCGGTAGTTCTGTTGTGGTTCTCTGTTGCCTGTTCTTGGTGTCAGAGTTTCTGTGATGTTTTACCTTATGTATGTTCTTATTATTTTTGGTTCGGTTTGGGCTGCTGAGTGGCCACCGTTTGGAAACAAGCTGCTCACTCGGTTGACCATATGTTCTCTGTATCTTGATTATTTGTACTCTTAGTTGTTTCCAACTATGGTTTGAGGGCTGGGTTTGGATTTTGATTGTTTTAGTTCCTGGTCTTTGCATACTTTTTACTTTTAAGACAAATGCATTCTTTTATCAACACCAATGCTTTTAAATTGATTTGCGCACGCACTGCACAAAGAGAGCAAAGTAAGGAATGCCCCCGAAATTCACGTTTTCGAGAGAAAATCATGCTTCATTTTAATGGTTAGATAAGCAGTTATTTCGTATTCGCCAAAAACATTTAGTATTACTAAACGTTAAATTGCTGTAAAAGCAGTCACTCACAGCGCATTAGAAGCATTTCAATTCTTCCCAAAATGTGTTTTTTGGACATGTATGTCCGTGCTCGCCCTGTGCAGTTCTTACTCAAATTCAAATCAAACTTGCTTATTCCATGACAATGAAGCATTGATGTTGATGACAAAATACATTAACTTCCACAGAAAGTAAGAATTCAGTTGTTATTATCTCTAATAACATTCTTATAATTGCTTTCATATTATGCCAAACTTTTGGCGAGGAGTATATTTGTAGTATTGCCCTATGATAAATAAATAAATGAATTTACACCACTCACGGAGAGCTACGTTATTCCAAAGTGATCGTCAGAGGCAGGTAGGTAACTCATGTCAATATTAACACGGTATATCACGAGTTTTCTATTTTATAAGAACTGCTCAGAGAGAGAGAGAGAGAGAGAAAAAAAAGTATACCATGAATATCTGTGTGTTTAATCGCTGTTCAGAATGTATTTCAAAACGTTCAATGATGGTTGTAGGTGACTCGTTTGGTTTTATACGCTTACAGTTTCAGTTTCAGTTTTGTCCTTTATAAGCTCAGATCACCACAAGAGTGATATATGAGAACAGCAATACAACATATAAATAACATCATGGCGTAGTGACAGAATTACACAGTGAAATAGGAAAGTGTTACGCAACCACGCAGCAAACGCAGCGAGGTATTGTATCTAAGTCTGCCTAATCAAAGGGAAGCCACAATTCATCTTCTATGCAAGAAAAATATTTGAATTCACTCCCTTTACCCGAACAGTCGCATGGCTTTCAACTGAGAAAGACTTTATCAGGTGGATTCTAGCATCACCGAGGACAAGCTTGACTATAATTATCATGTCTAATATGTATGAGGTGGGCAAATAGGCGACTGCGCAGAGTAAGAGGAATGAATAATAATAGTAATAATAATGATGAAGATAAAGATAAAACTAATAATAGTAACTACATGTATAATAGTAATAATATTGGCGGTGGAAAAGGCAATATTGCAATAACAGCGCATCAATATTATCCAGAGAACACACGACGCCGGTACGACGTCCATCCAACGTTTTCCAACGCTAGATCAACGCCGACAAAGCATCGCGTGCTCACAGGGGATAGTCTTTGCTAGTTGAAGCAACAGTGCCTTTAACGTTATACATTACATTACCAACAGAGCAAGATTGTTTTCTTCCTTTAAACATTATCCACATTTGAATGCGAGCAGGTGTCGTCGGTGTCCCCCGTACGGCCCACGACTATCCGCTGGACGGATAGGCTTAAACCGTACAGGGGAGCTCTCCCAAATCATACCAGCATGGACGGCATTCAATCTGGTGAGGATCGGACCTGTTGGCATTCAAACATGGGCTATAGATTACAGTTAAATGAATTACAAGTATTATGAAATCTTTCGCTACTAGATGTGATTAGCATTAATTGCGACAACAAAACAACAATATCAAAAATACAATATGCTATGGAATACCGTGACAGTGCTCCAGGCAGGAGGGGCTAAAAGGGACAATTCCGGGGCAACCCTCTACACTAAGCCATAGAAGAAACAAACAATAAAAAAAACACTTACATACACACGTACATATAAGAGACAGCGACTCAGTCAGGATTATTTTTTTCTTGCTTCTGCTGACTGAAACGCTTTTAAAAGTAAAAAACTCTATATGCGGTTTGCTTTTGCTCAGTTCCGAAGCTTGTGCTAAATACTTTACTCTGCATTTCAATTTTAAATGGAATATTAAACACAAACGGCTACTAGCCTCTCAGAAGACTGCTGTATACTTACATTTAGGAGGCGGAGGTTTTCGTACTGAAACAAAGAAAAGTATTACAATTATGAATATATCAAACTTGTTACACATCAAATATCAAATATATCTTACTATTCAGATAAACGTTTTAAAGGTTGAGAGCTTTAAGTAAATTTAGAATTTAAATGTTTTACTTTATAATGTTAAAAGCTTTGCTTGCAACAAAATAACAGTTTCTTAAATACCCTTCAGGTGTCTATGTATATTGCTGGCCTTTACTGACTCCTTGGCTTTGCTTTGTCCAAAAAAAAAAGTGTGGTCCAGTTTACCCTACATTTCCACATTTGTTATCTCCTACTCTTAACTTTTTTCTCCATTTTGATGTTTGAAGAAAATATAATTAATAAAATATAGCCAAACTGTTCATCCGAAAAAAATGGAAGCCCTGGCATACATTTGAATATTTGACTTCTTTCCTTGGTATTAAAAGAAAAACAATTGTGTTTTTAAAAGACAAAAGAACAAATATATTAAAAAAAAAATTTCCATGCATTTTAATTATACAAAATAGGTGATACATGCATTCTGAGGAAAAAAAGTTTAAATCAAAGGTTTCCAACCTACATACCCTAGCTTTTTAGGCTGTAACTTGAACCACACATATTTTATTATTTGGCCTTACGTACCCTTATGTTTATTTGGACACTCAAAACCATTAATTTTCCATTTGTTCCAAATGGAAACTTAGTAGTTTTTAAGTGTCCCAAATACTTAAGCACATTAGGGTTTCTTCATCTCACTATATGCTAGATCACACCTTTCGCAAATATAAAGACTGTGGCCAGTGTGTCATGGAGAACAAAGACGAAATTCCGCAAGCCCCAATCCCACAACTCACAAATAAGAGAACATTCAACAACAATGTCATTGTAATTCTAACCTGATTCTATCGGGTCCTGGGTATCCCGGATATAATGAGGTAATTCAGGTGTATATGGTACATTCCAGCGTCTGTCCGGCATTTGTTTGGGGAAGCTGGAAAATAAAAAGGTGAAACAACTAGCGGCCTTCATAGCGCATCAACTCTAGCTTAAACACGACGGGCTGATCGTCAGATAAGAGCTAATTTCATCTTGGTTTTAAAGGTCCCACTGCTCTATCAACATGAAATATTTTATCGAGAGTAATGCCTGTCAGCTTATCACTATACAATGTTTGTCATTGTATATGATCGTGATTGGCCGGCTTTAAAGAAACATACAACGTTCTTGAGTATCTCATAAAAAAGATTTGAAAAAAAAATCATCTAGGTAATTTAGTTGGCAACTAATATGGCCTACTTTCGATTTTAAAAACTTAATTGCATGGAAAAAAATACAAGGTACAGACGTTTAATAGATGGTAAAAGTACAATGTAAGGCAAGGATCCCATTAATTGTCTCGCTGCTTCACCATTTCATTGCTCAAAGGGGAACCAGAAACAAAAAACATATTTTTATGAAGAGACTTGTCATTTTTTTTTTCTTCAAAAAAAAAAAAAAAACGTGTTCCTCCCTTTTGGACAGTTATATGATACGAAACAGCACATTACTCGACATATTATCATCAATTCTGAAGCATGTACCGGTTTTATAATGATTTGTGCTTCGACGATTATTACCACTGGTAGGACTATGGAGACTAAATCGCCATGTGTGGTTCAAATCAAGAATTATCCATATACAATTGATCTTGTTTCACAAACTTGTGAATTCTCTGATCTAAAGAAAGAGTGTAAGTTTTTTTTTGTTTTTGTTTTTCATATTTATTACAACCGGATCCACTTAACAAAGTCATATCCTGCAGATTTTCATAGGGAAAGTTAGGTTTGTAAAAAGTTGAATTTAAGTCAAACTGAGGGTGAGGTTGGGCCCGTAAAATCGATTTAAGCCCCCCCCCCCCCCCCCCCCCCCCCCCCCAGTAATTCATTACTGACCGTTCCAAGGCGGTAGTTCTGTTGTGGTTCTCTGTTGCCTGTTTTTGGTGTCAGAGTTTCTGTGATTTTTTACCTTATGTATGTTCTTATTATTTTTGGTTCGGTTTGGGTTGCTGAGTGGCCACCTTTTGGGAACAAGCTGCTCACTCGGTTGGCCATATGTTCTCTGTATCTTAATTATTTGTAATCTTAGTTGTTTCCAACTATGGTTTGAGGGCTGGATTTGGATTTTGATTGTTTCAGTTCCTGGTCTTTGCATACTTTTTACTTTTATTCCTGTAACTTCTGTTCAATGACTGAGGAAAACATTACAAACCTGCGCCAATCGACATAAATTACCGACTTGTCTAAATTGACAAATGGAGGATTGCGTATAAGAAAATTACATGGTACGAATATGAATAGCTCTTCAAAATGTCCGTTTCAGCATTGCATTCAGTAAAGTAACCATGTAAATCGGTCAAATATGATGTATACTTTTGATGACTTCCAGGAGATGACCAATATAAGCTTTCACCAGATACTTTAAACCAACATGGATGGTAGAAAAATACACTTCTGACAAAAAAGAAGAAGAAAAAAAAGAAGAAATAAATAAATAAATAGTGAGATACCTACATGAAAGTTTTCAAATTTGACCAGCTATTTTCACCCCGACAAGAATAGATCAGCCAAACCATGTATAGGCCAATGACAATAACCAGGAGGATACAGGGAACTAACCAGCCGACATTCTTAGTGTCGTCTGCAAATGTTTGGTAGGTAACGGTTGTCGTCGTGGAGCTAGTTGTTGTATCTGAAAAAAAGACGCATTCTTCTTACTCAAGGTCTTTGAATGAAAACAAGTTTGATTCTAAAGTAACTCAGTGGGGGATATTTAGGTGAAAACCAAATACTTTTCATCGAATGTGTTGAAAATATCAGCAATTTCACGAGTACGTATTACAAGTGAAATTGCCGATATTTTCAAAACATGAGATATTTTAATATTTACCGAAAAAAGTAACTTTTCTTTTTCCTTCTTTTTTTTCTGTTTAAGAGAATAACGGAAAATAACCTCTTCAAAAATACCATTTTTCTTCATAGTCATTTTTTGTTGTTAATTTTGTTTGTTCAGTGCGTATAATGGGTATAGTTTTAGGTGTAAACGCAGTTTGCAATTCATAAGATGGTTTATATAATCAATCGCTTGATTTGACGTGCTAACGGCCGTAGCATGTCTGACAAGAACGCTACATTTCGGAAAGAAAGTAAGCTCAAATTTGTCAAAAACAACTGCGGTTTGCTACTGCGAAAAAGTATAAATTGTATGAGTCAGTAGTATATTGCTGCGATATATTTTCACTGTAAACAATATCACAACTGTTCTAGATGTGCATTGAATTCACTGCTTCGTATTCTATAAAATAAAAGTGTATCTTCATCAGTTTCTTAATATTTTTTTACCATACTGAACACTTTAAAAATAAGTTAAACACTAAAGCATTTCATAACGACAACATCCTAACAGAGACGATATATGTCGAGTCAGTTTGGTTGTAGCATACATTCGAACTAGTGTTATAGCAACCAAAAAAAAAGTGACAAAAGCTGAATTGGCAAACAGCGTTGATTCAAATGAGGCGTCTCACAATGAGCCGCCTTATCATGATCTACATTGTTTGTCCTCTAGTCTTTGAATTCTCAATATAAGACAGCCGAAACATTTTTGAAGTTTGCAGATGTAAGGCGATTTCGATCGGGGTCCGCGTTTCTCACAAACTTTATTTTATTTCTAGGTTTAAAATTACTATTGTCGAATATATAGATGAGCCATTTTGGGGGTACTGTGAAAATATTTCATGAAAACTTTTTTTTTGTAATCATAAACAAGGGCGTGAGAGGAATCGAAATCAACCAACCTGATATGAAGACGACAACAGTGGCTATCCCACTTAATCCACCACTATCTGTTGCAATGACAGAAATTGTACGTGATATACCATATCCCAAAGGGCTTAACTCCATCTGTGTCTATATGTCTCCATTGGATGTCACACCAAAATAATTGTCACCTAAATTCACTTGGTCAATTGAGTAAGATAATGTTCCATAACCACCGGTGTCGGTGTCGGAGGCTGTCGTTGTGCCGACACTGGAACTAAGGCCGACATAGTAGGAGACATAGAAGGTATAATATGATGGAATGAATTGTGGGGTGTTGTCATTTATGTTGTCTGAAATTAGAAAAAGCGTATAGACTTACGAAACTTTTCACTCGAAATAGTTTCATAAAAATAAAACAAAACGAAAAGGAAATACAAGTAAAACTTATGATTTAAACAAATACAAAAGATATGCATAGCTTGAAAAGGCACCATCCTTAAGCTGTATCCGTAAAGTGAATACTCAGTCCACCTGCACACTCACTAAAGTCTACAAAAAGTCATATAGGCAGATTCTCCTTTGAGATTTTTCCATATTACTGGTTTTCCATCTAAAATTACCATGTTTAAAAGCAGGACGCGATGGACTTTAAAATAAATATTGCACAAACACAGGATACAGAGGAGCTGGAATAATAATAATAATAATAATAATATTAATAATAAAAACATAGCGTTGCTGGATATAAGGAATATGGGTTTGGTAAGACATCGAATACAACCGAAAAAATATCAATATATGTCAAAAACATAAACTACGTGATTGCACTGTTTGGGATCAAACTGTATTTAGTAAAGTTTTAATATGATGAACCGGAGACTACTTGGTGTACCGAATTGAGACTACACAGACTACCTAGTATAAAGGTTTGTGGTTTTTTAGTTTTGGCAAGCATGAAAGTGAAATCTGTGTGCTACAGGGATTGTGACACATTTCTGAGGACGTGAAGAACCGTCCAAAGTCTGTTTGTCTGGAAAAATGACTTGAAGGCGCCATAATTAACAAACGATTCTTGCAGTTCGAATGCAGAACCAACTGGCTACACCAAATAAATACATATCTAATGAGTCGTATCCTAATTTGGGCCTTCGCTGTTTGATTGTTTTAGCGAAGATACATTTTGGCTGGACATTGTCCAAAGTGAAGCGTACTTATTGAAATGGAAAGCGTCGCAGTATCTGTGAGTCCACCAGCATCTGTAGCTGTGACAATACACGAAATAGCAGACGACAATGAGCCGTTGTCGATATCATAGTCAGACTGGTATCTGACCTCTCCAGAGCTGCTGTCCATTAGGAAATACCCAGTATCTGTGCCACAGTCTAGTGAAAAGGTGTAGCTGTCTGAAGCGTCAGGGTCGGCAACTCCAAAACTTGGCGTGCCCAGAATTGTACTGGCCTGTAGAGGATGCAAGAAAAAATAGAATGAGAATGTGGTGCTAAATATCATAAATCATATTGATTAAATCTGATATAAATACAAACATGGTCGAATGCATGGCCTTTAATTCGTCCATTCCTATGCTGTAACATATTTCTTGGACACTTTTTCAAGGATCCTCTTTCCTATTTGGCAATAGCTGCGTACGCCGCTTCATAATATTCCACACAGATTCTAACGGGCTTACATTTGGCGAGTTTGACGGCCAGTCGAGAAATGCAATACCTTGGCGACGTATAAATATTTATATACTCATAAAAGTATGGTAAAGTGCGTTATTTTGTAAGCAATGCCCAATAGGAATACTTTTCAAAGCTCAATTTCGAAATGGCGCAAACAAAATCCGAAATTTCAACTTGGCACCCATTGACTAATACTGTTTTAAAATGAGGACAACTTTTGGCCATTCTGCTGCGATGAAGGGACTTAACCCCGTTTTATGACAATAAGTGCTCGTAATATTGTTTGAAATTTCGAAAATGAAATGATTAGAAAAGCACAAAAGGGCATATAAGGGCAGTTTTGTACAGTATTTGAAAATTTCGTGAAACACAAAGCAGCTATATCTTTAAAGCGTTGCAAAGTCGGTGAACTGTATGTAAATGAGAACGAAATTTTATGCTTATGTTTACTTGCACAAGTTGCAGTATGTCTCATATAATATCGATTCTGCAATCTGCATAAGTAGCAAAACATTCCGACCAAAACTCTTGATCATGTACTTAATATATGTTTAAAGTAATACCACATTTGTGATCTGATAAAGAATTCCATTGTCTGTAGACAGGTAAGTGAAAAGTCAGTTTATTGCATCTTGGGATATCTCTAAAGCATATGTCAAAGTAATTTTCATGCACTACGATCTGCATGCATATCGCAAGCAAATGAAGGACTTGTGGGTATGTAGAAAATTATAAAATATTTACCCATGTATAAAAATTTTGAAACGCACCTGTAGATATAGCAAAATACGTGGCCTTGTTACATTTGATTTAGCATGTTTAACTCAAACATGGCATTTTGATGTACGTAGCGTATACCTAGTAACAACACCTAGTAAAACGTGGTCAAAACGTACTAAAACGAAGCCTAAACGTATTAAATACGTATAAAAACGTAACAAGACAAACCTAGAGGTTCTCTTAGCCTCAGTCTCACTGTCACGTATTAATGAGGACTAGGTTTTCCTTCGTATTTCAAACGTACCAAAACGGGAATATGTGTATTGAAACGTAGTGAATACGTATTCTATACGGATATATACAGCAACATACGTGGCCTAGCTACGTTTGAATTGAAAATTCAGCTTAAACGTAGCATTTGAAAATACTTACTGAATGCGTAGTAAAAACGTATTGAAGCGTAGTCTAAACGAACTAGAACGTAGATGAAACGTGTCAAATACGTAGTCGTACGCGAAGGTCCTGTACGTACTACTACACATTATATACGCTTTACCATGTCTTAGTATGTTTTGTGACGTTTTATTCTGCGTTTTATTACGGTTCGGCAGTTTTGCGATACCTACTCAAACGTCACTTTGACTAGGTAGTAATCCCGGACAATACCTCGTAGTCCCTGGTAAAACGTATTGAATCGTAGTAGATAAGTAAACTGTTCTTATCCTTTCTGAAAGCGTGGCACTAAGCCGGTTGATAACCGGGTAATACGACGTAAATTGTAGTTGAACGCATGGGAAACCTACTAGAAACGTACTGAGTAATACCTAAATACTTTCAAAATGGGGATTTTTTTTGCCAAACGTAGGGTGGGAACGTAGTACAACCTAGGCCTCAAAACGTGACAGTGAGACTGGGCCCTTAAAGTCTAAATGCATTTTTCAAGAACTGAATATGAACTGGGCCAATACAAACGCTAGTGGCGTTAAGTTTGTCCTAATTCATAATCATTATACTTACAGCTCCCTCATCTGCAGTGATCGAGTAGGCTGAAGGACTGAAAGTCGGTGCCTCATTAACGTCAACAATAGTCACAGTAAGCTCTTGCGTATCCGTGTCTGTACCATCACTCACTGTGACGCTCAGATTAAATGACGTTGACGTCAGACCTTCATAATTGATGTTGTTGGTGGCAGAAGTGGAGATAATACCATCTGTAAATTATATAAATTTCACAGATTATTTAGACGCATACAGGACAGTTATACATGTACTGATTATACCTGAGTTCTCGGATGGCCAGACTTTTCAGAGATTGGTTTGATAATTGATTGTCAGGCTATAGCGACCCTATGAGATAGCAACTTCGTCTCTATCGAGATGTTTCCCGGGGAGAAGGAGAAATAAACTATATCCACTGCAAGTACTGTTTGATGGCCCTTTCCGACAGCATTTCATTCTATAGCGACCCGTTACAAGCAGAAATATAGATTTAAAAAAAAATAATAATAATAAAAATAGTTATCTCACACCCACCTCAAGCAGAACAGGAACTTCTGTTTATGGAGCTGCTTTCTATGAAATTGTTTGCATTCACCTTAAGCTCTTCTTTGACTTTATGTTTACCATAATATATGAACTCAAGAAGAAGCTAATGTTATTGGAAAAATAACAAGCCATTGACTTTGAAAATATGTAATAAAAGAAACTAAAATTGAGCTTGAAGTTTTACTATTGTCTTGCCAAGGCTAACTTCTTACATTATATATTTATCCAGCAGGCAAACAATTTGCAAAATGCGTCATTTCAACGTCGATTCGATGCCTTAAAGTTGCATAGCCGTTGGCACGATGTTGTTTGTCTGTTGTTGCATGAACACATAATTTGAAACGCCTTGACCGTTAAAAATAATAGTGTCAACCAAATTCATGTAATAGTCAAGACTTCTCTTACCGCTCGAGTTTATCTCAAAGTATGTCATTCCGCTGGCTGGCGATGACGTAAGTGTGAATGTGTGCGTCTGTCCGGTGTCATTATCGGCGTAGTTGACGTCGAACACAATCACACCCAACGCCGAGTTTTCCGTTACTGGTACGTCAGATCCATGGGGAAGATTAGCTATAAGAACTGGGTCGTTGGCATCTGGTGAAGAAGTATTGAAAACATAGTGATTTAATAAATCATTAAACCATCCACCCTATATATGGGAACATTTTCAACTTCCAATTTTGACAACTGAATTAATCAGTCCTACATTTTCCCCAGCTGGGGTTTCACACCGTGGAAGTGAACAAACACATGTTCATACAAATCCCCGTTTGATTATTGGTATTTTAGGTCAAAGGTCATGTTTATGATGTTGAAAGTGAAGTACTGTAATAGTAAGGAACTTTTGTTTCAGTGTCGATACAGCTGGGACATTTCATCTGTTGGATAATTGGGCAACCAATATCAAATATACGAGTATTGCATTCAAATGGTTTTGGATTGATTTAGGAGAAACAAGGAATAGCAATTGAAAACTACTTTTTACAGGAATAAAAGCCTGTTTTTTACATGATGAAAAAGTATGAATCGACTTATCCTTATATCAACATTTCAGGATAAAATTGGATTTTGAAGTATATTTAGATGTTTCAAAAACAGAAAATTCCGATCAGCTTAAACATATTTTAAATCAACTTGCCATACCTTAGAATATGGAAAGGACAGGAATATAAATGTTGATAGAGAGAATAAAACATGTAAAGTTTGTCAGTAGAGATGAAATTGAAATTGACTATCATTTTTTTATAATGATAAATCCTTATTATAAAGCTATCCGTCATCAATATACTCCAGAAATATATACTGAACAAAAATAAAAACTTGACGGTTTTTATTTCTTAATTCCGGCCAACCTAGCAAGTATTAATGTATATACGGATGTTTTCGCATTGGACAGACGTCTAACAACTTAAATCATGAAAAAGTATTTGTTATTTTTTGGTCCTATCCGGAGTTATCTAACCTATTCGTAGTTTAATAAATCAGATCAGAACATTAATTTGCGCATGCGCAGAAGAAAGTTTTCTTGTTCGCAATACACACTAAATTCAGTCCGCACAAAAAACACTTTAAACGCTTATGTTAACTGTAATCACAACCTGAAAATAACATTTAAAGATTCAAAACCTTCAGATTATCTCCCTTTGAATTAAACATTTAGAGATTTTTGAGATGCCGTATTTCCTACATCAGTGCGTCTTTTGTATTATTTCCTTCGAAATTTGTTTGATTGTCTTACAAACTCAAAGTCTTTATTACTAAATTTACTTGAAAAACATTTCTTAAACTGCCATAAAAACTTTAATGTGTTAATGGCAATTCTATTGAAACTTAATTTCTGACTTCATAATGGCATGGACTGAGGTTTTTCGTCTGGTCCTCGCAGCCTCCTAGTGGACCGTGCTTCGGCATAATTTTAACTTATGAGTCCATATAGATTGGGTTTAATAATGGAAAGGTATTGCCAACAGAATTTTTATCATTTAGCAAACTATTCGGTAATCGTTTGCTTTTGAGCATAGAAAACAGAAAAAGTACGCCCGTGACTTTTACAATAGCCTCAATATTTCTGTATCTAAAGAATCTTGAATTTTATGTTACTGTGTTATAAAAATCTGATTACTTTTTTTTAAATTAAAATACATTTTATGTCTTACATTTTCCCGACTACCGTAGGATGAAAAATAGCGACTGTCAAATTTTTATTTTTGCTAAGTATATATGCTTTGAAGCCAAATTTGCATATTTTTACTGTTAATATTAGCTGAAAAAAAACTTAAATGATAAATGTCGATTTTTTTATATTATGCTTTTGAAAAATGCAACTTGTATCAAAATCAAGTTTCTGTTAGCCTGATATAACCGTTGGTGCTACCTAATCCATAATGTGCAGGTTTAATATATCTATCATGCATATGAAGTGTATTTATATATTTATTAAATGTAATTACTGTTTATTTATGGGTCAAATGCTACACTTACATGTACTAACTTAGTATGTAGTATGTAATGCGCTGTTGACTCTTCATATGCAGATGTGCTTTTCCAAATGCCAACTGTTAATAGCACAATCCCAGAAGAAGAAAAAGAAACAGATAACTTTCTCGTGACTATGACTTTGCGCGTGCGGAAATACCGAACTCTGCAATTTATGGTCTATCGAGTTATATTTACTGTGTAATGTGAGTGTTGCAGATGACAGTACGCAGAAGGCACGAAATCGGAAAAACTCGTATACAAGAAAAACCATATCGTGTACGATTTCAGTACCATGGCTATACCATATTCCGCACTGTGATATAGAAACATGTTCAAATTAATTGTGAGAACAGAATTTAACACTATAAAAGTGTTTTTCTTATGCACATATATAAATCATTATTTAACCTAAATGCCTATTATACGTTCTTTTTAAATGTATATCGGGTAAATAAAATAAGCACAATGTAGATGTAAAGCAATCTATTATGTTCGATTTTTCAGTTTGTTTACCAATATACAATAAGCCTCAATGAAGATGTATGCTTATCTTCATATTCTGACCACTTTGATTAAATTCGCATTTTGTCCTTACTGTAGGGATAGGGACAACAACTAGCTCTGCTATTTTCATTTTTTCACCCTTGTCAATGGGAGTAAACACTTAAGGAAAGAACTGGCTACCCTAGAAGCAAGCAAAAGTAGTTATGACGTGACCGGCAGAGATCTAAGCGATACATACAATTTGCATACATGTAATAATACGCCGTCTTCGGACTAAATCTGTGACAATAATATCTTTGATCTTGAAATAGAATTGGTTTACAAGGTGCTTGCTTTTCTATTCCTTTCTTCTCACAAGAAGATTACTTAAGCCACACATAGGTAACCTTTCCTAGTGAAGCTTTTCTTTCCTTTTCGGTCTTTTTTTTTCTTTACCCTTTTTTTCGTATTTTTAAGTTATGAATACGAACAAAGGTCATATCAAAAATGTTTATCTATACTATATATATTACTCTTGGCTCGTAAATTATATGTTGAAGCATAGGATACAGATTCACAGAAGTCACATGACTTCTTTCTGAATCCCTGTTAGTAAAACTCAATATATGAAACCACGTTCAGATATGTTTGTGCATCTGAATGTTTAAAATTTAATATAAAAACTAAAATATTGAATTAAATTTAATTCTGACTGTTTTAGATCTGTATATGTATTGCTATGCAGCCCCCCCCCCTCCCCACCCCACCCCGCCTCCCCACCAAAGGCTCCTTACTGTTTGAACCAAATTGTAAAATCTTCTCTGTATATATGCGAACCCGAAAAAAAGGAAAACAAATATTGGCAAGGATAATACAAAACATCTAAGCAGTCTAAGCCAGATTTGATTGACTGATTGATTTGTTGCTTTACGTCCTGTGTAAACAGCTATGGTCATGTCGGGACGGTCAGTTAACCTAACCACACTAATCCAGGCCAGGCTTAGACCTCTTAAGCGGTTAACCAGTGCTAAGTGCACATACTTTCGCCAGTAACTGACAACTGCCCTTCTTGAATCAGTGGAAGGAGAAACGAAAGTATGTGGCCAGACCGGGAATCGAACCCAGGACCTCTGACTTATGAGTCAAGTGCCCTACCGACTGCGCTACGCGGCCAGGCGCCTAAGGCAGATTGAAGTCTTACCTGCACTGTATAAATATATCTGACACAAGATAACAGTATAAACTTTATTAATTTTCATCCTGACCAATAGCCACTCCTTATTATATTCTGAGTACGGTTAACTTATAAGAGTAAGAGAGAGGGAAATAACCACTCTGTGTCACACTGTACGTGATGGCAACAAACACTGGGACATATCTGGGAAAGAAGTGTATCATGAGGCTTGAATTATCTCTTTACGATTTAAATCGTTCGTATTCTTATTTGACCAGATGTTAAATTTAAGGCGAAGGGAACAATTTTATTGGAAGCAACTCTGCCATTTTAATATATTTGCTTCCTTCATAAAAGGGGTCAGGTCTTAGAAAAAATGCTCCTTTAGAAGCGAAGTATTCCTTTAAAAGATGAGCATAGCATTTCACATCAGTGTAACAATAAGTAGTAGGGCTGTTCAGGGCAAAAAATGTAATGCCGTATTTCAATAAATGTTGACCATCAGATAAAAATCAGTATACTGACAACGGTTTGTGCGATGCCAGGCAAATACATGCAAAACAACAAAACAAACACAAAAATAACACTGTATTCATACCATAATGCATACAATAATGAAAACACTTTGTGTATGTGATGTGGAAGGAAACTGAAGAAAAGGATGTGTGAAGCTGAAAGAGCGAAAAAGGACAGGAACATAAGCATGAGGATTCAGAAGGCCCCAAGGAAGGCAAACGAGCACCGGCTCAGAAGGCACATACCGTTGAAACAAAATTAAATAAACGTTGATTCAAACTCATGATGTTGTAATAAGGTTTTTTCAATGCTGATTCAGCGTTGTGTGCCCCGGGGGTGGGGGGGGGATATGTTTTCATTATATGGACATCGAAACTTGTCTGGACAAATACTACATCAATAGGGCATATCTGCTTGTGAAGGGTCTAACTTCAGAGAAATAGTGTAGCGCTATCCGGTTCAAGTCAAGGATTAATAAACTTACCTATTCCGAATTTTGTATGGCAGATGTGCATTCTTCAATGTCGTTAAACCAAAAAACGTTGGAAAACATAATAGGATAAACAGCTGTAGATAGGTATGGGCAGGTCTTGGAAGGAACAGACACCCCGTTCCATACACGTATCAACAGATTTTGCAGTTCTGGACATCAGACAAATGACGCAAAGAATAACGAAAGATTTTCAGCAGTTAGACAGAATACTGTTCAGATCTACATGTATACAATCATTAGAACTGCAGAAACAATGATGGCGACCTGGGGGTTGGAGGTTATAAAACTTGAGAATAATATCAAACTCAAAATAAAGCATACTGATTGGCTGCCTCCGAGCTCATGCTCGGAAGCAGCCAAACAGTGTGCGTTATTTTGAGTTTGCGAATGTATTCAAGTTTTATAACCTCGGGGCCAGCACTACGAAGAAGATCGAAGCCGATTGCAGCTGCAGCTCTGAAATAGGGAAGTCCACTAGCAGAGCAGGTGGGGAACCCAAGATTGGTGTTTTAACAACGATCTGTGACAAAACTTGAAGAAGGAGAATGAAAACCCCTATTGAGTCAGTTTCTGTTTCCTGCATTCGCAAAAACGGCAATGCGCTGCTCCGCCAGAACTACAGAACCTTGGCCTCATCAGCCATTCGATCAAAGTCATGGTGAGAGTTATTTCGGACAGGCGAAAATCGCAATATGGAAACATAATCGCCGAAGAAGAGACTGGGTTCAGAACCAGAATGAGCCTCGCAGAATAAATCTTGAACCTCAGACTCCTATGAGAGAAGCACTTACAACACCAGCAACTTCTGTAAAGTGACTTCATAAATTTTAAAATAGCCTTTATAAGATATGGTATGAGGTCTTACGGGCCACTACGTAAAAGACCAATATCAATGTAAATCTCGTTAATGGCAATCTGTACTTGTACGACAAGGGTATAAGTGCAGTCTTTATGAATGAACAGCTGGAGTGAGGCAAAGATGCTTTCTCTAACACACTTTCTTCACTATCTTTCTCGAAAAGATCATATCTGATGCTTTGTAGAAACGTGATAGAAAGGTTGCGCAAGCGGAGAACCATTACCAAGCTGCGGTTTGCCGATTTAATTGATGCTGTTGCTGACGATGCTTGGGTTCTAGAAGCCGTAGCAGAAAATCTCCACAAAACCTGCGCCAGGTACGAAGTGGAGATAGGTGACAAAGCTTCTCTAATGCATTCCTTGCTTCCAGAGCATAGTTTATGCCAATGCGTGGTCAATGTAAATATAATTTATGCTACCGTGGAGGTAGCCTTCGAATTGTGTGGGAAGAACTTTGATAATCCTAGTCACGAACGTTTGATATGCAGTTTACACACGTTTATAAATCTGTTTTTACACAATAAGCAAGTGATAGAACTTGAAACTCGTCTGTAGCTGTTATATGTGTGTTTGAATAAAATTTAACTGTAAAGTATGGCGGTAGGGAAGTATTTCACCATGGAACTGCCAAAAAAGTACGTTATTTACTTTATTCATAATCTAGACGTGAAGCCAATGGATGAAATTATCAGCAAACACAGTCGTCATGGCACTGACTGTAACATTTACACATTCATTTCAAAACTGCAGTGAGAAAATATCTGATTTCGAAAAGAGGTTTTCAGGTTGGAACCTTAAACCGCAGGAAAGTTGCAATAATGCTTGCATGTTTTGTTAACCACATAACTCTGGTCGGATTTAGTAGTGCTTATACCACCCTTACCATAAAGTGCCAACTTTAACACGAAATATTTCGCAATGAGCAAGGTCTACACTGGTAAGTGTGGTATAAAATAGTTATACCACGATTTGTCCGCCTGTACGGGAGATAATCCACTCGCTGAAGCTCGTGGATTATCTCCTCGTACAGGCGGACAAACCGTAGTATAAATATGACTTATTGTCTTATTTGCGTTGAGCTAAAAGGTGTGTGAGAATTTGACGTTTTCAGGTCTGTAGCTGACTTAGTTCAAAGTTTATACCATGGAATTAATTGTTTCTGGTAGAGTAATCGTAAACAGATATGGGACGGGTATCCGCATTATATACTCGGGCAAAAAAGTAAGGATACCAACTATCGGCCATGTAATCGAGGAACCCAGTGCATATTGGAGTTAACTGAGGCTCATGTATGTTAGGGGAGACGCCAAGGACAAAATGTCTAGAAAATCGTCGACCCATACTTTTCCGCATAAGGATTATCTGGCAGTATTCGAAACGAATTAATTGAAATGCACCTTATTGCCGCGCATGCGCAATAATAAATTTTGTTTTGCGCAGAAATGTCCATATTGCAGGAATCTTGAAAAACACTATCTTTTACACAGGCTTCACAAACTGAGGGTGAGGTTGGGCCCGTAAAATCGATTTAAGCCCCCCAGTAATTCATTACTGACCGTTCCAAGGCGGTAGTTATGTTGTGGTTCTCTGTTGCCTGTTTTTGGTGTCAGAGTTTCTGTGATGTTTTACCTTATGTATGTTCTTATTATTTTTGGTTCGGTTTGGGTTGCTGAGTGGCCACCTTTTGGGAACAAGCTGCTCACTCGGTTGGCCATATGTTCTCTGTATCTTGATTATTTGTAATCTTAGTTGTTTCCAACTATGGTTTGAGGGCTGGATTTGGATTTTGATTGTTTCAGTTCCTGGTCTTTGCATACTTTTTACTTTTATTATCAGAGTTCTTGTGGTTGTGCTGTGTGGCGGCCCCAAAAAGTCTCCCCGCACATCCATTTAATGCTCTTATTCTTCCAATCCTCAGGGGTTGTTTACAATCATTTTCCATTATTCATGTGCCTTAATACCATTCCATTTCGATACTGAATTGGAGGTCATTAATTGACCGATATTCGCACCCCGTTGTATAACTGATTCTTACGTTTCTGTCTGTGGACTTGTATTAGACATAGATTTGAGATGTGGGTCTTTGTTATACCATTTCTTTTCAGAGGGAGTTTGCATTAACAAAATTATGTCTGTTTTATTTAATAACCGGTGTGAATGTCGCGCTTTTCTTGACGGTATCAACCCACTATACACAAATATGACTATTACAAACAGATTAAGAATTACAATATCTCCCCTTAGGTTACATGCTGCGTCTTCTGTACGGATTCCCAATTCTACTCAAAGCTTTCGAGCTTTATTACCTACAGTTAGAATGAGACCTCTAAATTTGTTTACGGCATCATCTGTCGATCTACATGGAGCATCAAATGCTAACATTTTTCGCAACAATCTACGAGTAAGGTTGTCCCCAATTAAATCACCAGTTTTACGTAAATACCCTAATCCGTTCAAAAGACCTAGTATGTATCCTAGCATTTCTAAGTGCAATGCCAAGAGTTGCAACTGTTGTGGACATTTATGTACCGACTCTACTATCACTTCATCTGTGAATGGTAGGACTTTTTCAGTAATTAACGATTCTGATTTGGATTGAAAATCAGAGAATCTGATATATGTTTTAACTTGAAACACACAGAACTGTAATATGCATTATGTTGGACAAACTTGTCGTAAGCTGAAGACTAGATTTGGTGAGCACTATCGTAAGATTTTAAAGGCTAAAAAGATAGATACTTTTCTATACCAACATTTTAAGCGTACTGGTCATTCTCCTGATAATGTTTCAGTGCAAATAGTTGAGAAGTTATCATATGATCATATTTCTTCTGCTCGATTCAACAACATCAATAGATTCGAAACTGAATTAAAATGGATAAAATTATTGCAATCAGCTTCTCCACTTGGTTTTAACGATAACATCTACCATGAGGGAAATATCTCTAAAATGCCAGATTTTGATGTGTTTTCTCTTTTAGAAATTCGAAAACGTAAATCCAGATCTCATGGTATAAGACATAAAGGAAATGATAAACGTAAAAGATGTGCTGCCAAAAAATCTAACACTTCTCTTACTGATTTATCAACTAAATTATTGGAACATGGCCGACATGCTATGTTTTCAATTCTTAGTTCCCTACCCATTCCAGTCTTACGCAAATTGGATATAGAGGCAAAAGGTTTTACGATGGAAATCACCAAATATACGAAGCGGCACTTCTAACTAGATGTTATACTCAACACGCTCTCCGTCCACTAATTGATTCTGAAATCAATCACAAAAGAAATTTCTTTAAAATCCCTTTCATTAACAAAGGTATTGACTTTATAGATTTACCTAGTATATTTCAGGATAAATCTGTTACATCTTCCATACCTGATTATTTCCAAAATTCTGAACCACCTATTATTTGTTATAAGTATAACAAACAGATTAGAAGTACCATATTTAATTTCAATAAAATTGTGTCCGATCTTGACATCGATGCTAATACTCCTGATTCATGAGATTGTAAAGATTCCAAATTTATTTACCCATCAGCAGGTCATGTTGTGACTGGAAATTTGAAGATCATCCCGGATTCTAGAATTCGTAACATTGTTTCTAAGGGTCCTAAGTATAGATTCCCTTCCCATATCGATTTCAACAGATGTAGGGAAGAAATTGCATCTGCATTGAATGATTTTGGTAATCGTTGGTGTATACGAGAGGGTGTTGAAAGTAACGCTTTAAAGAAATGGAAACTAAGTATCTTTAATATTGTGGATAAACGTATAAAGTTTTATTCACACAATACTAATCTTTTACCTCCTAAGCCTAAATCTTCCTTTAGACATTTGAAACAGGGTATCCAGGATTTTCATAGGAAGTATGTTTTAGTTCCTGCTGACAAGGCCGCAAACAACATTGTTGTTGTTTGTCGGTTGCACTATATTAACACTTTGAAGCAGGAACTTAATGGCACCACGGCTTACGAAGAGACTTTTACAGATGAGAAGACTGTCGTTAATAGCCACTCAAATGATTTGCCTTATAAGTTTGCTGTAAACGTTAAGGAACGCCAAGACAAACTTCCTACGATGTATTGGTTACCTAAGCTTCACAAAAAACCGTATAAAGCTAGATTCATTGCCAACTCTAGCTCTTGTACTACTACAGAATTATCTAAATTATTAACTTCTTGCCTCACTGCTGTGAAATCTCGTGTCATTTGGTACTATGAGACAGTGTATGAGAGGTCAGGGAAAAATATGTTTTGGTCTATAAAAAATTCAGGTCAGGTACTTAGTAAACTGAAGTCAAGAGGGTTCCGTGCTACTAGTTTGTCCACTTATGATTTTTCTACTCTTTATACCACATTACCCCATAATCTAATAAAGGAAAAACTTGTTTATTTGATTGAGAGGGTCTTCAAAAAGTTCTCCAAAAATGAAGGTACCCTTTATATTGCCTGTAACGATAAGAAAGCGTTTTTCACTTCTACAGACTGTAAAATATATAGAGGATATGATATGAACGTTGGTCATGTCAGAATGTATGTGACGCCTTATCATATCTCTTAGATAATATTTACATCAGATTTGGTAATAAGATATACAGACAAATTGTTGGTATTCCGATGGGTACAAATTGTGCTCCTCTTGTGGCCGATTTGTTTTTATTTTGTTATGAAAGAGATTTCATGACTTCTCTTTCTGTTGATAATCAAGCTGATATCATTGAGGCATTTAACTCTACCTCTAGATATTTAGACGATCTTCTGAATATTGATAATCCTTATTTTGAAAGCATGGTCAACCAAATTTACCCACCTGAACTTAAATTGAATAAAGCTAATACTTCAGATACCGAGGCCCCCTTTTTGGATTTACATCTATCTATTTCTAACGGTTTTGTATCTTCTAAAATTTATGATAAACGTGATGACTTTGACTTTGATATAGTTAATTTTCCATTTTTGGATGGTGACGTTCCACGTCGTCCCTCTTATGGAGTGTATATTTCTCAACTCATAAGATTTGCTAGAGTGTGTAGTCATGTAGATGACTTTAATGCTCGTAATAAATGTTTAACTGCTAAACTTCTTCAACAAGGCTATCGGTATCATAAGCTTAGAAAGGCTTTTTCTAAATTCTATCGCAGACACCATGAATTGGTTTCAAAATTTGATGTCGGATTAAAATTTCTTTTACACCAAGGCCTATCGGAACCAGAATTTTATGGTGACTTAGTATACAAATTCAAAAAGATTAAGGGTAGGACTGATTTTTCTGATCAATTCCGAAAAATAATAATACGTCACAAACGTATTGGCTATAATTTAAATGTTATGCGACAGTCTGCATGCTTAGTGATTAACCCAATCACGGTTGATAACTTTGCTGCACTCTTTAATTGCACACCGGTGGATCAGGCGTAAGACTCTATGATGGCCCCGACCTAAAGCTATATATTTTAGTTGGTTGGGACCGGAGCCTTTTTGTCTGTTGCTTGGTCCACCGGGGCTCAACTGGTGACCTTCTTTTGCTTCAGATTTCCAGTGGGGTTGTTTGGCAGGCCAGGGAGATCCACCTGTCAGACGGCCCGTTGTATCTGTTGAGTCCTCGTCTTTGCTTCTTCATGGTGTTGAAATTTGATTTATGTGTTTACCGTGATGATTCATTGACGAGTTAGAGGGTTATCATGCGAACCGAACAACCAATTAAATGTTTTGTACCACTTCAGAAACTGAGGGTGAGGTTGGGCCCGTAAAATCGATTTAAGCCCCCCAGTATTCATTACTGACCGTTCCAAGGCGGTAGTTATGTTGTGGTTCTCTGTTGCCTGTTTTTGGTGTCAGAGTTTCTGTGATGTTTTACCTTATGTATGTTCTTATTATTTTTGGTTCGGTTTGGGTTGCTGAGTGGCCACCTTTTGGGAACAAGCTGCTCACTCGGTTGGCCATATGTTCTCTGTATCTTGATTATTTGTAATCTTAGTTGTTTCCAACTATGGTTTGAGGGCTGGATTTGGATTTTGATTGTTTCAGTTCCTGGTCTTTGCATACTTTTTACTTAAATTCTTAAAATTCTCAGATTATCTCCCTTTGAATTAAAAATAATTGAGCTGCGACACGAGAAAACAAACAAAGAGGTTGCGCGCACAGCACAGACTTAGATCAGCCTGGGCAACCGCCCAGTCTGATCAGAGTCTGCGCTGTCCGCGTTGAGCTAGCTTAGACTCTTTGCTACCCTTTAAGTGCAAAGCGAAGACACTGATCAGACTGGGTGGATGCCCAGGCTGATTTTAGGCTGCGCTGGGCGCAAACCACATTGTTGGTTTTCTCGTGTCGCGGCTAATATAGAGATTTTCATGGCTTCATTATCACTGTACCTGGCTGTCGATAAAGTAGCCGAGTCTAGTCTAGTCTAGCCCATTAACTTGCAAGGTAGTTTGGGCTCCAAAGATGACTTGACAATAATCCCTTTCCATCGAGTTCTGTCTTCAGCTAAGTACTTCTGTATGATATACTCAAAGACAATTAAAGGCCTGGATTTTGTTCTATCATTTTGCCCGTCCCCCCCCCCACCCCCAATTCTAATCCCCTCCAATAAACAAGTGATAAGAAAATCAAAGGCATCTCCTATTCACCTCATTATGAGGGTAATAAAACAATGCAGCGCTGAAACCACAGCCTGTATCTGGGGCCCCAGAGGGTATTAATTCATGCATCAGTCAAAATGTAAGAGATCAGAACAATATATTCTATAATTTGTAAAATAGCAGTCAAAGAATAAGAAAAGAAATTCGAAGAGCTGATCGACCTAAAATTATGATTGCAACATCATAGAATACGACATTAAACTGACGTTACGTCCGATTGAAATAGCGTTACGTATTTGCAATATTATGTAGAAGTGTTGTGGAAGCCTGTTGAATATTATCATACAAAAATGTTACCACGTTATATAAGAGTTAAGAGTATTAAATTATCAGATTATAATACCTTTTTATAAAGTGCCTTTAAGACAAGAGTATTAAATTATCAGATTATAATACCTTTTTATAAAGTAATTTCAGTTTTATAACGTTATTTATACATATGTCCGTACATAACGTCACTTCAGCCGTAGCTTACGCCAGGAATTTTATTTTACAAATAATCTAATAAATATTGCTAATTTAACGACTGGAAAAAATAGTACTTGAACTCTACTTTAGGCAAAGACCCTTGTTTTTCCTTGCTAGAGTGTGTCTAGATGGAAGGTTTTAATAATGGTTTGAACTAACCAATGCTGCTATATACTTCTTGTGCAACTGATTCGCCTTTTCTGGACCCTCAAATTAAATATGCCAGCAGTGAATTCTTTTGTATTGCTGAGAATCATAAACATATTATTTTCAGACAAAGAAACAGAAATGCTTTGGCAACATTTATTCTCATGGAAAGTACATACCATAAATTGGGTCCGGCGCGCAGAGGATAAAATGTGTCCGACTTACTCCAGTGTCCCAGTTACCACAATTTGCCCTTCATGTTTATGTGACGACTCTTTTTTTGCTAGAAGAGATCCTCACGGACGAGATGATGAATGCTTCTTGATAAACGAGAGAAGCTAGCCCACTGGAAAAACAACGTTGAGTCAACATTTAATTAATCAACACTGATTCAATGTTCAAAGTTTATTAAATGCTGTGTGCCTGCTATGTAGGGTGATATTTGTAGCTCTGTAAACTGATTTTAGGCCGCCCAGTAATTTATCACTGAAACTTCCAAGGCGGTCCTTCCGTTGTGGTTTAGCTCAAGGGCGTAGCTACCTATACTGCAAATACGCAAGTGCGTATTGAAATTTTGTCAAAATTGACAAAATTTCAAAACGCACCTGCATATTTGCATGCTGAAAATTTATAAATTAGACAAGATTTCAATACCAATTACCAAAGTGGCTGAAATACCAGCTTTCCCTTCAAGAAGTAGAGAATAAAACATGGTTGTGCGTATTATGAAATTGCCCCTAGTTACGCCCCTGTAGCTGTTGTTGTTTCCTGTGTCCGCTAATCGATAGTCTTCTTACAATGTGGTCTCCTGTATTGCTCTCTACCTTTGTTTCTGTTTCGTTTTGTTTTTCGAGGCGCAGCCTCGTATAATTTCGATATTATTCCACATTTCACAAGATTTCATTGGTCAAATTTCGCGTATATCAAAATTAAGCCAATAATATCAAAGGTCAATGAATATTTAATCTTCGTTTCTTTCTCGTAGTACTGCACTGTGAATACCAGCACTCTGTCTTATATTAATTCAAAATGTTTCACTTGTTTGTAATATTACAATAGAAATATTATCGAAAACAGACACAGATATTCAAAACTTTTTTTTTCGTCGTAGATCTACTTTCGATTTCTAGTTTCGGTTTAAAACACACAAACAAACAAACAAACAGTGAAACATGTTGATAACTATTTTGAAATCAGGTCAATTTCAAGATTGACCGCGGTCCATTTTGAAATTTCATATTGGACAGCTCAATTTTGAGATAGGTCGTTTTCGTTACCCACTGTCAAAATTACGGTTGTGGGTGCCTACCGACATAGCTTACTTATTCATGAACGTTATTGTCAAATCTTCAACTGGAGACATATAACAAAACACACTTCCATTTAATCTGCGCCGATTTTTTTTTTTTTTTTTTTTTTTTTCAAGATTTTTCTTGTTTTTCTGTTAAGTTTGAAATTGAAATTGTAAAAAGGGAAAATAAGATGTTTTGTGTGCTTTTGGTATTTGTATGTGTTTTGGTGTTTGTTGTATTAGCAAGTGAATCACGAGGAAAACTTGTGAGGGTTGGAGCTCCTTGAATTATTGACCATTTTTAGGCTTTTGTTGTGGATTATCGATGTAATGCTCGCGTTATTGTGTTTCCGTTTGTCTGTAGTCTTCAAATATCAGTTTGCTTTGTCTGATAGTTAAAAGTCATTCTGATGTATGTTTTACCCATTGAAAAATGAGCCTTCAGGTAAAAACTGATGCTATGTGTGCTTAAATATTTTTGTTTTGTTTAAGACCAGCTTTGTGCTTATCTAGGTGAGAAATTGTTGTTGTTTTGTGTGTATGTGTCTTTTTATTTTTATTTATTTATTTAATTATAGATTCGACGACCAAATCTCTCATACCTCAGTCCATGAGTTTCTCCTTATACACCGTCTAACCTGAATGATAGTGTATATGCTAGTTGAAAAGTGTAGGTAACCAAGGAACAGCATATTAAATATATTGGAATTTATTCTAGTCACGGACTGTATGCATACAACAAACATATTTTATGTGTGTACTTTTACAACGCTCTATTTCTACACAGTAGATATATATAGTGATTGAATCTCTTGACGCGGAACTGATATTGATATTCACTTTGACTACACAAGTACAACTTACTCAGCCAAGCGGCTTAAATGACAGAGGAATAAGCTACAATAATGGTATAATGCATTGCAAAAGTAAAACTTGGCCACAAGGCTTCAGAAAGACTTGATATGTGTACATTTTCAACATTTTCATTTTAGTTCATTACCTGGATGAAAAGCATATATTGACGGAGACTGAAAATGTCATCAACGGCGACATTCACAACTTCTCGCCATAATGACAGCGACAGTTCAAATGGTTTCGCTCAAACTGCAGTGACAGAACAACTGATCCCGAAACGTGGTTTTAGAACGGGAACATTAAAATGCAGTTGCACCAAGAAAGCTGTGGTAATGCTCGCTTGTTTCGTAAACCACATAATTGTGGTCGGATTTACAAGTGCCTTAGGTGTCATTTACGTCGAGCTAATACGAGAGTTCGACGCCCTCAGATCAGAGGCAGCCTTAGTTCAAAGTTTATACCATGGAATAACTGTTTCTGGTGGAATAGTGTTCTCACGGTTAGTTTACAGATACGGGCCAGGTATCTGCATTACATTAGGAATGGCATTTTCTGCAGTATCGGTGACCATCAGTGCATTTTCAGTGAACATTTACATGGTTATAGTATTCGCTGGTACTTTAGGTGCTGTAGGAACCAGTGTTACGTTCATGTGCGACTTCATTGCAGTTAGTTGGGCTTTTAAGACACACAAACGCAGTGCGCTGGCTTTTCTTACTATAGCATCAACGGTTGGACAGGTGACATTCCCATATTTAGCTGAACTGTTTTTGGAAAAGTTTTTTTGGAATGGAACACTGCTTCTGTTGAGTGGCGTTTTTCTTCATAGTCTGCCATCGGGTTTGCTAGTTCATTTTTCCAAGCATATACTTGAAGCTCAAGAGTCTGCTGATCCGTCAGAGACCAAGAAATTTAACTGTATAAGCATCTTTAAGAACTGGAATATGCTTTTTGTTATTTTCATAATGCTAGTAATGGATATTGGCTCCAGCGTAGAATACTATTTTACAGTAGATCTGTCTGTTATGAGAGGATTTAACAGAGAAGTTGGAGCTTCATTTTTATCATTACTGGGGTTTTCTAGTTTGTTTGGCAGAGTGACAGGTACTATACTTCTTGCTGCTTGTGTTAACATCCGTGCCACGTCACATTATAGTCATAGTTTAGCACTGTTTGGAGTCGCTCACTTTGTTGTGATCTACTTTAAACAGTATATAGGAATGCTAGTCGGAATAATATTTCAAGGATTTTCCACTGGTGTGACGGTGTCAGTGTATCCTGGTTTCCTCATTGAACAGTTTGGTATTGATAATTTTCCGTTAGCTCTAGCATCTACGAATGTAATGAGTGGGGTTCTTGACGTTGTTGTCGGATTCTTTGGTGGATTTGTTGCTGACGTAACTGGTGGCTATGACGTAATGTATTATACAGCGGCGGCAAGTTCAGGAATTGGATCATTGGCAACAGTTATAATTATAATATGCCATAATTCGTGCTTTGCCAGGTTAAGACCGTCCGAATTGTAATAGCAATAACTTTACCTCGAATCGACATTCTTTACATACTGAATTTTGTTATTCATGATCAATGAAATGCTTGTTTTTTATGTGTGACATATTTTTCTAGCATTTAATATTTTACGTCGTACAAATGATTTATAAGTATTATAATTCTGCCCGCTGCTGTGAAAGCTTCCGTGGTCTTAAAATTTCTGGAGATAAGAAAAGTAATCATAATCAGAGGCAAACTGAAAACATATACACTTTCTCAATGCCCATATATTATTGCACAGGTTTAAAATTTCGCAGGATACATTTTACTCAAATACTTTAATGTGCATCCTAATAGAAACTGCGACTTTCCTGTTAATCAGTTGATGCATATATTTTGTTTATTAATTATTTATTCATTAATTAATTTATTGTAAACAAACCACACGATCTATTTTAACTACACGATATCAAGACACTCGTTGGTAATCGTGTCATTGAGATATTATAGGCTGACTTCTCAAAACGATTTGTAACTGGCTTGATGCCATGCACTGGAGGCATAACTAATTGGTTTAAACGATGTTTTATAAATTGTGGATCGCATACATATAATATACTAAAATAACATTGGTTGCAGGATTCAACAGTAATCCATATGCTTTGAAAAGTCATTTCCTGAAATAAAATTCATAGTCAAAAAAATTCATATTGAATTGACCATGAACAAAACAAAATCATTAAGAGCTTATTTCTTTGAATTGATGTAACCTCTTTAAATTGCTAAGCAAGTTCGACATAGGCAGATGTACTGATGTATATAGTAAGAAAAACTAAAAAATGTATCAATAAGGCTATGACATATTGAAGCAAAAGCAGACAACCACACTCTACGATATATTATTGACCACTATCAATAAGTTTATATATAAACGTCAAGACGTACAAAGAGTATGTTGTTCCGTGGAATTTTAACATGTTTATCACCTCTTCCTTTGGTTTAGGGAAAGGCTTTGCTTTGTGATTGTGGGTTTCTATATTATTGATATAAGAATAGCGTTCCTGAAACTGTAACTGTTACACTCTATACAATAGTTAAAAGAAATATTTTTACCCAAATTTATAATATTAGCCAACAATTATAAGATATTTTCGGCTTCTGGTCGCCCTGGCTGGATTGGCGCACGATCAGCTGAGTGTTCCCCCAAAAAAATCCAAACGTTCAGTCGAATAAGTAAATTTACATATGTTTGTGCGTCCTTCGTGCCCTTGAGGATTTACCGCACTTAGGGCGAAGCACAGTCACGTAGTTGTGAGTTCTAAATCAGACTTTTTGAAGCCAAATAAACACCTAAGAAACAAAACAGGCAAACGCGGCTTTATTTGACTTCGATTTTACAACAAACATAGCTATACGTGACGCTGGACTCCTTAATCCCCTTCAGAGGGTGGGGCTAGGACAGACCAGTTGGTGCATGAGAGATTATGGAACACTTTTCCTACAATTACCTTCGTATAGGAAAGTAAATACATTTTTAACATTCAGGGAATGTGATACAATCAAAATCCTCATCCCGCTCACAACAAGAATAGAAACATCGCATGGCAGCGACCATGACAGAGTCGATGTAAACAACACATTGTCTAAACTATGAAAGAAAATTGTTGTTGTTGTTTTGATCACTACACGACAACTCATCGGCAGACAACTGACCGAAAGTCAACTTGCAGACAAAAACTGACAGACAAAAAATATTCACCGACACGACAACTGATCGACAAAGACAAGTCGCCGACACGACAACTCACAGACAAAACCCTATTATATTTCTTTACAAAAGTGAATACAACTTCCATAATTCCTAAAGCTCATGTATAACGGATATTGTTTTTCTTATATTTCGACTTTTGGTTAAGAATGGCGACCGGGTTTTCGTACAACCGATCTCAAAGGGGAAAAACAAAATTGGTTTTCGATGGTTACATATATAAAAGGGATCGTGAACGCGGAGAAAAGTCATATTGGGTGTGCCACCTACCAGACTGTAAAGGTAGATGCGTCAAACTTGAAAATGAGTTGACATCTACCCTAGGACACAATCACTGTCCCGATTCTGCTGCGGTTGAGGTAAGCTGTTTGCTGTCATTTTTGCTGCGACTGCGCGAGGTATTGATTTTGTATTGTTAATTTCGGGTATCCCTCTCGGAATGAATTGAAAAGTCGTATTTTGATTATTTCCCTTTGACCAGCATCTATCTAGGTAGCATTCAACGTATAAAAAAGAATAATAAACTTAATTATGTTTATTATTGTTTTTTAGGGTGAGAAAGCTCGTGAGCGTCTGAAAGATGCAGCGATAACTGGTCAAACCAAAACATCTGCTGTTGTCAACCAAGAGGTAGCGTCTAAAGTGCATGGAGCTGCACAAGGGGCCATTCCAAAAGAACCATCTATGATCATCTATGCGCCGTGTCGTTCAGCGGGAACGAAGGAAACACATGCCAAAAGCTCCTTCAAGCATAAGCGAGATCGATTTATCTTGACAATGGTCACTTACAAATACTGGTGAAAGTTGGGTCATATATGAGAGCAATAATGACAATGGGGAAATAGTAATATTTGCAACAAATGGAAATCTGTCAAATCTTTCATCATGTAAAACCTGGTATGCAGATGGCACCTTTAATGTTGCTCCACCTCTAGTCACTCAGCTGTACAGCATTCATTGTTCTTACCTCGGTCGCATGGTGCCACTTGTATATTGTCTTCTACCCAAAAGAAAGCATTCGTCTGGGCTGGAAAGACGCTAAATTTGTCCCTTCGACTTGGTCTGTGTATGAGCGCGTCCTTGTTGATGATCCACGTACAAACAATTTTCTCGAAGGTTGGCACAACAGGTTCGCCACAGTCGTAGGTGTGGCTCATCCCGGCATTTACAAGTTTATAAAGTCTTTGCGCAGCATTGATCGGCGAAGATTTAACGGCGCCGCGAAAGAACGCGGTAAAGCTGAATCAGCGGATTTATAACATAGTCTCAAAATTTGCGGAGCGTACTGAAGGAGAACACTTCCTTGACCACCTTGAAGGTCTAGCACACAACTTCACTTATCAGATATGATAATAGATAAAGACTATAGACAGATATACGTAGTGACGTAATGACGTAATGACGTTTGTGTAGACGTTTGTGTCGATCAAAAAGTGTGTGTAATAGGCCTACGTGACATATTTACATATTTGTGTTCTGTTCGGGAAATAAATAAAACAGAAAAATATTTCTTTTTCATCCTTCTAGGAAAGATTCTGTCGATGGGTGTCTGTGACTTGTGTTGGCCAGTTGTCTGTCGGTGAGTTGTCATAGATTGGTTTTGATTCACATAACAATTTTCTCCAAGGGCCAACACTGCAATCATTCCTTAATTCAAAGTCTCCTTAAGGGGAGTTTAATTGCTTTGGTCCTCGTTGACGCCTTTCTGGCTAATAAGTGAATCATCATCAAACACTATGATGAAACAAAAATGAGAACTCGACCGAAACACTGAAACTGGAGCAAAAGAAACCCACCAATTTAATCCCGATGGACCCGACTAGAGCAGTAAAACTTTGAGGCACAAACCATATCAAAATGTTTCTTGTCGAAGCCGTCATTTTAACCACAAGATCCTACCCATCGCGGCAAGGTGTCAAAAATAGTCATTAATTACAGGTAAATGATATAATTATGAATATCCTGTTAAGACAGCTGTGTTGGAGTTACCTTAAAATGTTTGAAAGTTTTGGTCAAATTGTGATTGAAATTTAGGCAACTGGATCCAATGCCCATTATTATATGATGAATCATGTTATAAGTTAGCCTGGAGGTAAAATACTTGAGTCATTGCTATCAGCTGACTTTATTATATTGTGTTATTGCCACAAATAATTGTAATTGTTAAAACAATTAATTTACCTTTATTAGCTATTTACTAGGATATAATTTCAAATTATCAGGTCCGCAAAGTCACGTAGATCAATTATTCAGGTTCAGCATCCGTCTCAAGTTAAGACACTGAAGAAGTATATGATGAAGTGTTGCCACGTATTTCGCCTTTGTAACGTATTTTGGATAGACTGAAAGTATAAGATTTCCAAAATCATTTTAAACATGAAAACACTCACGTTTACACACTATAGAGAACTGAAGAAAGAATTTGTGTTATTCAATTTTGCAAATTTACCCTTCACGGACGCCTCTGACACACTATTAATTAATTAATTTATTTATTCATTTATTGAATTATTAAGACATGTGTATTTCAACATAGCGAAACCTTCAGCATGTTGCTTCCTACTTAAAGTCAAGAGCAAATTGGCCCCTTAGTTAATCTTTAATAAAACCTACATTAGATAGACCTTGGAAGGAATGAACATGCCAAGAGAAACAGAAATTGTGAAAAGATGCTGTCTACTTAAGCAATGCTTGGGATTTAAAACTTTCCAAATGCTCTTAAGAGTATTTTAAGATCCGCCTCTGACTGACGCCACTTCCAGCGGATATCACATTACAGTATCTGAAGACTGTAGTACAACGACATATATTTCATGGAGCAGGAATATCGAAGACCAATTTTCTTCGTACTAAAAACAAAAATTCGTCTAATTACTGGCAAGGACGCTTTCGATGATGACTACCAACTCCCTGACAGTGTGTCAACTTTAAAATATCTTGATTGAGGAAGTCTTCAACAGAAGCCGGTATGAGTGTTGAACTCTTCTTCCAACTTAAAGACTTTGACGCACGAAGATAACTGTAAACATACAACTTCATTAACAGCATAATCGCATGTTCCACCCACTGTCAAATTAGTGTTAAGATGATAGCTTAGAAAATGTGTATTTAGTCATTTCCTTCCAAACGCAGTAGCACTTTAGAATCCAGTTTATATTCTAATGCACTTACGAACGTAACGTGACGTCTGATTGGATACCGTCAAACATTGGCGACAGTATAGCCTTCGATATCGTCGCTGAAAGTGTTTGCAAAGGGTGCAAAGTAGTACACTTTGAAAGGTGAAAATGTGAAAAAAGTGCATTAGAGTGGATATAACTGTAATGAAAATTATCAGTTGGGGAGGTAAATCGTCGGTTTTATGGTTGCAAATTACGTTTTACGGCTCCGCTGATGCGTTGCCATAAAACGAAATTTCCGATCATAAAACCGACGATTTACCTCCCCAAATGATAATTTATAGTACAGTTATCCCCTAAATCGAAGTCCTTCCAAATGGGTATCTGCTCTTGATGGAAAGAGGAGACACAAATTATTTTCCTTTTGCATGAACCCATTTCAAGAATGGAACCGTTGCTTTTCCTGAAAGTGTATCTTCTATTTAAAAGGTAAAGGTTTCCCATAGCCCAATAGCCGTAGGGGCAGTGGGGGTTAGAGACCCACTGTATCTTGGGCACAGCTGATGAAAGGCGGAGCCCATCCCTCTCCTTTCGCTGCCTTATCCTTCCCTGATTCGAAAAAGGTATCAATTTACTGCTGGGTTAACAGAGAGAGTTTTCCAGTCATCGTATGGCGACATTGAGCTTCATCAACAGCATAATCGCATGTTCCACCCACTGTCAAATTAGTGTTAAGATGATAGCTTAGAAAATGTGTATTTAGTCATTTCCTTCCAAACGCAGTAGCACTTTAGAATCCAGTTTATATTCTAATGCACTTACGAACGTAACGTGACGTCTGATTGGATACCGTCAAACATTGGCGACAGTATAGCCTTCGATATCGTCGCTGAAAGTGTTTGCAAAGGGTGCAAAGTAGTACACTTTGAAAGGTGAAAATGTGAAAAAAGTGCATTAGAGTGGATATAACTGTAATGAAAATTATCAGTTGGGGAGGTAAATCGTCGGTTTTATGGTTGCAAATTACGTTTTACGGCTCCGCTGATGCGTTGCCATAAAACGAAATTTCCGATCATAAAACCGACGATTTACCTCCCCAAATGATAATTCATAGTACAGTTATCCCCTAAATCGAAGTCCTTCCAAATGGGTATCTGCTCTTGGTGGAAAGAAGAGACACAAATTATTTTCCTTTTGCATGAACCCATTTCAAGAATGGAACCGTTGCTTTTCCTGAAAGTGTATCTTCTATTTAAAAGGTAAAGGTTTCCCATAGCCCAATAGCCGTAGGGGCAGTGGGGGTTAGAGACCCACTGTATCTTGGGCACAGCTGATGAAAGGCGGAGCCCATCCCTCTCCTTTCGCTGCCTTATCCTTCCCTGATTCGAAAAAGGTATCCATTTACTGCTGGGTTAACAGAGAGAGTTTTCCAGTCATCGTATGGCGACATTGAGCCGCGAGCTCACGACCTTACGGTGACTTTCTGCACAATAGCCGAGCCACTCATACCACCCGACTACGGCGCCTCTCTATTTACTTGAGGAGAAAAAGAGACACGAGGAGAGCGACATTCATCAGGGCATACATGAAAAGGATAGATCTTGTGCCAGTCGCACCCGCGCAGTCTTGTGAGTAAATGTACCTGTTTGGCGTAACGCCGTATTATGTGGCATGGCTCAGATCAATGTGAACAACGAATGTCACAGTCACGTGATTTTAACGGAAAGTAGAGTTTGATCTCTACCCAAATCAGTAAATCAGCTTTTTCTTAAGTCTAACACGGCCTATTGCAATGCCGTAAAAATCATTTACTTCATATTAATGTCACTTGTCTGCAGCAAATGTCATTCGTTTATGAAACGAAGCCATTCACGAAGACGCTTCGGAAAACTGAACATGGTTTTATTTCATTGAATTATAGTATTTGGTATAGTCAAAGGACGTTAATGCGCTTTACGACACAAAAAATGGATTTAAGACCTAAGATGAAGCTGCGTTTCTTTTTCGTTCGAGAGTATTATGTCTCCCACCATGGGGTGAAGGGCATATTGTTTTAGTGTGGATCCTGTCCGCGTCGGCGTAGACTCTTGTCTGCACTCATTCGTCAGAAAGGATACATTGATTTTGACCAAACTCGCACCGATATATTATTGGATGAAAGGAAAAGAACTTATTAGATTTGGATGACGTTGACTCTATTTTCAAGGTCACAGGAGGCCAAAGACTGTTGAAAACTGCCTTGTTTGCACCATATCTCCTGAAAGGCTGAATGGATTTAAACCAAATTCGCTTAGATATATCACTTGGAAATGGAAGAGTCAATTAAATTTGGGTGACCTTCACCTCATTTTCGAAGACACAAAAGATCAAAGAGAATTGAAAAATGCCTTTTCAATACCATATCTCCTGAATGGATGGATTGGAACCAAGCTTACATAGATATATCATTCGGAGGTGCAAAAGAACTGATGAGATTTGGGTGACCTTGACCCCATGTTCAAGGTAACAAGAGGTCAAAAATGTTGAAAAATGGCTTGTCAACACAATATTCTCCAACCATGACGGACTTTAACCAAACATGTACAGATATATCACAGGGAGATTGAAAAGAATTGATAAGAATTTCTGTGACCTTGTCCTGATTTTCAAGGTCACAGAAAGTCAAAAGTTGTTGAAAAATGCCTTGTCTCCCCCCTCTCTCCCAACTAGATGGATGGATTTGAACCAAACTTTCACAGATATATCATTGGGATATGGAAAAAATGATTAGATTTTGGTGAGCTTGATTTGAATTTCAAGGTCACAGAAGGTATAGAATATTGAAAAATGGCTTGTCTGCACCATGTCTCCTGAATGGATCGATAATTTCAACCAAACTCACACAGATATATCATTTGCATATGGAAAAGAATTGATAAGATTTTGATGACTTTGACCTCATTTTCAAGGTCACAGAAGAGAAGTCAAAGAATGTTGAAAAATGACTTGTCTGCACCATATTTCATTAAGGGATGGATAATTTATGACCAAACATAGACAAGTGTATATACGGGAGGTGAAAAAGAAGTGTTATTGCATAAAAAGCGGTGCCGTAGGGTAATAACAGCCGTGCATCAACCGGCGAAAAGCCGTGTATCAACAAGGGATGTTCGCGCCGTTGATGCACGTATATGCGACTTGCAATATGCTCGTCCCGCGGCCACTAAAAATCCTCCAAGCAACTTTGTCTCTCCCGTTTCGGTCGAATTACAGAAATTGGTGGTGCGCTACCTATGTATGCCTATATGACGTCAACCTGCCATTGTAATCTGACGTCATCAAGTCAAAGGCTCAAAGCAACGTTGTTTACCTCCTTACGATGCCAAATGGAGAGTAAATAATGTTAAAGAAAACAAGCATCTCAAGCTCTCAGCAATCAAGAACTGCAGAATGGTACGAGTATATGAATGGATCAAGTTTGTTCTGCATGGAAATTATTGCTCAAGGTATCTGCTTTTTGTTGATTAGTTTGCAATCTATTTTGCATCAACTAAAACGACCGTCTTGGAAATTTTTCCAAAACATTTAGATTGAATAAGATGATGGCAGCCATTTTGAATAGCTGAATGCTCTCGGGCCCGGAAGACGAATATTAATAAAAACATGCACCAGCGCGTTTGCTGTCAAACGGTGCCAAGTTTTTCTCACATTTTAAAGAATAATTCGTTGAATTTATGTAATAACAGAGATCAAACATCTGCTTCTAATGCATTAACATTTGCCAGGTCCCTTGGGAGATGTTAACAAGGGCTTCGCAAGCGGCGCATAATACGCCCGTTTCAATGTCCTAAAGGAGTTACAGAATGAACAAGATTGTTTACAAAAGGATAGACAGGCAGACAAACAGGGGCAACCACTCTATAATTAACTAGAACTGACAACGAATCCAACTATACCCCCGCTTAATTGCTTAAATCAAATGGTGTTATTTTCGTAACAAAAAGCATAAAGAGGGAGAGAAATCATTGTTACCATGTATACCAAATATGAATGGTTGCTGTGAAATCTGTTACAAAAAATTACATTATTTAAAGTCAGGAGAGAAAGAAAATTAGAAAAATGTAGGGAAGAATAAGCAGGAGAAGACTGGTTCTCAATCCCACAATACAACAAGTTATCATCAACCTGCATACAAAAATCCCTACTCTAACTTACAGATGCATAGAAATCTTTTGCGAAAAAATTGCATTATTCAAAGTAAAGAGGGAAAGAAAATTGGACAAATACAGGGAATAAAAAGAGGAGAAGTCTGGTTTTGATTGATTGATTTGATACTTAACGTCCATGGTAAACAACTATGGTCATGTCGGGATGGTCAGTTAACCTAACCACACTATTCCTGGGCAGGCTTAGACCTCCTAAGTGGTTAACCAGTACTAAGTGCACATACTTTCGCCAGTAACTGACAACTGCCCTTCTTGAATCAGCGGAAGGAGAAACGAAAGTATGTGGCCAGACCGGGTTTCAAACCCAGGACCCCTGACTTATGAGTCAGGTGCCCTACCGATTGCGCTACGCGGACCGGCTGTTCTCAACCCCACAATACAGTAAGTCATCATTAACCTGCATACCAAATATGACTAATCTAGCTTGCATGGTTGTGGAGAAAACTTTGATAAAAAAGTTCATTTTTCAAAGTATGGAAAGAGAGAATATTGGACAAATACAGGGAAGAATGAGCAGAAAAAGGCTGGTTCTCAATCCCAAGATACAACATATCGTCATCAACCTGCATACCAAATGGGACTACTCTAGCTTGCTTGGTTGTGGAGAAATCTTTGACGAAAAATTTTATTATTCAAAGTATGGAAAGAAAGAAAATCGGACAAATACAGGGAAGAACAAGCAGGAGAAGGCTGGTTCTCGATCCCACGATACAACATGTCGTTATCAACCTGCTTAACAAATATGACTACTCTAGCTTGCATGGTTGTGGAGCAATCTTTGAAGAAAAAATTCATTATTCAAAGTATGGAAAGAAAGAAAATCGGACAAATACAGGGAAGAATAAGCAGGAGAAGGCTGGTTCTCAATCCCACAATACAACATGTCGTCATCAACCTGTATGCCAAATATGACCAGTCTAGCTTGGATGGTTGTGAAGAAATCTTTGATACAATATCTTTCAGCAAGGGAGATAACCTAATTACATGAGAGGTACCAGTTTTAGTTCTACTTTTGTCCCTTGAAAATATATTGTACAAGAAAAGTTTGTAAATTACACAAAAAAAGCCAATAAGAACTAATGAAAGGGATTAACTCTAAAATGAAGAAAGGGAGAGCAGCCATTGTTGTATGCGACACATCGTTAGGACTTCATACACATTGCTATGAAGTTTTATAAAGATATCCCAAACGGTTATCTAGTTATGGCGCGTACAAGACTTACAGGGAAAAAATTAATCAAAGGGGCATAACTTCAAAAGAAAGAAAGGGGGAGCAACCATTCTTGTACGCGACACGTTCCTCCACCCTAATACATATGCCTACCAAATTTCATGAAGATATCCCAAATGGTTACTGAGTTATGGCGTGTACAAGAATGTTGACGGACGGACGGACGGACGGACGGACGGACAGCGCCACGACATAATACGTCCGTTTTTTCAAAACGGGCATATAAAAACGAAAATGCATGTTTGATCCCTATTATGAAATTTTGGTAACCCTGACCCAGGAGGTCTTAACTGGGCAACAGTCAGGAAAAAATGATAGTAGTTAGTAACGTAGCTTACTTGTTTATTTACCCTTGACCTTCGTAGTGATTTGTATGTTCCCTAAAAATGCATTCTGAGTGTAGAAATTTTAAAATATGCTTCGCAGTATATATCTATATGTATGGAATAAGGTAAAAATGTTTTCCGAAAGAAAAATTATTTTCATATTTTTGGTATTTTATTGATTGTCTATTCTAGGAACAGGTGTAAAATTAGGCATTTTAACAAGTTCTAAAGTTAAAACAAAACGTGATGTGCAAGAAAAAGTATCTTTCATGGGTGTGAGGTGCGGATAGAAAAATCTGTCACTCGGGATTACTGTTCGGCATCACTCAGCAAGCCTCGTGCTGCCGATCAGTGGCCCTCGTGACATATTTTTCTAGCCACACCTCACACCCATGAAAGATACTTATAATCTCAGCCGTTGTATCAGCCCTCAAATTTGGCGCTAACGTCAAGTGCTGTCGCTGACGTCATCAAAAACAACTCAGCGGGAGAAAAAGCCGTCTGCCGCCCTGTTTTATTGCCGCACGTCGACTGGTTGGAAGTGGACACACACAGGCAATGTAGCTTGTTCTAATACCAGACAAGAATTCCGCGGAATGCGGGGTCTCGCCTGCTGGCGATTTGTCAAAAAACAGAGCTAAATCAGCAAAGATGTATGCATGAACCAAGTTTCTTGGCTCTATCCCTTACATTATCTGAGAAACAGACGTAAACTTGCCAAAAAATTGCAAATTTAAAGAGTAACTACACTTCAGGAACTGACTGAATCAGATCCCAAACCCTATCCGCAACATCAAAGGGAAATATTGACAAAGACATCCCAACAAACAATAAATTACAAGTGATAAGCCGAGTCAGCAGCTCTTTCCCAAATAGATGGCAACTCAGCTATCTTTATTCAACTAAATAATTTAGACCAACAGACGGGTTACAACGGGCTGAGCAAATTATATGAAAAACATTTATCAATTATTTTAACCTATTTTCTATTTTTATGATAGAAGGATTAAACTGAGAACACAATAAATTAAACAGCACCGAACATAAAACAAATGCAACCGCAACAAAAGTACCGCCTTGGGACGGTCAGTAATAACTACTGGGGGTTTAAACCGGTTTTACTGGGCCCAAACCTTCACCCTCACCCTCCGCTGCGGTGCACACAATTAGTTGGTAGTTCGGTTCGTATGGAGGTCCCCTAACTCATCAGAGAGTCATCACGGTCAACAATTAAGAGCAAGAAAAGACCGTGATGAAGCAAGGATGAGGACTCGACAGCCAAAACGTGTTGAGACACCCGGAGATCCCTGGGGCGAGTCAGCCAGCTGTAAAATGTAGGTCAAGACTCAATATCGATGATGACTTTGAATTCTTCTCTTCCATATGAATGCATGACCGAAGTTTCATGGCTCTAGCCCTTATAGTTTCTGAGTAACAGACCTAAACGCAAAAACTTGACAAAAAATTGCGCAGTCAGTCAAACGTAAAATATAGGTCAAGACTCAATGTTGATGATGGTTTTGAGATTTACTCTTCCAGATGTAAGCATGAACCAAGTTTCATGGCTCTAGCCGTTATAGTTTCTGAGAAAATGTCCTAAACCCGAAAACTCTACAAGAAACTGCATAGTCAGTCAATCGTGAAAAATAAGTCAAGACTCAACATTGATGATGGCTTTCAGCTGTACTCTTTCAGATGTATGCATGGCCCAAGTTTCATGGCTCTAGCCCTTATAGTTTCTGAGGAAAATGACCTAAACGAAAAAACTCGACAACAAAATTGCGAAGTCAGTCAACCGGAAAATCTAGGTCAAGACTCAACATTGATGATGGCTTTCAGCAGTACTCTTCCAGATGTATGCATGACTCAAATTTCATGGCTCTAGCCCTTATAGTTTCTGAGAAAATGACCTAAACGCTAAACCTCGACAAAAAATTCGGTCAGTCATTCGTAAAATCTAGGTCAAGACTCAACATTGATGACGGCTTTTAGCTGTACTCTTCCAGATGTATGCAAGACCCAAGTTTCATGCCTCTAGCCCTTTCAGTTTCTGGGAAAATGACCTAAACGCAAAAACTTGACAAAAAATTTCGAAGTCAGTCAACCGGAAAATCTAGGTCAAGACTCAACATTGATGATGGCTTTTAGCTGTACTCCTCCAGATGTATGCATGACCCAAGTTTCATGGCTGTAGCCCTTATAGTTCTGAGAAAATGACCTAAACGAAAAAATTGCGAAGTCAGTCAACCGTAAAATCTAGGTCAAGACTCAACATTGATGATGGCTTTCAGCTGTACTCTTCCAGATGTATGCATGACCCAAGTTTCATGGCTCTAGCCCTTACAGTTTCTGAGAAAATGACCTAAACGCAAAAACTCGATAAAAGTGTACGCCGACGACGTCGACGACGACGGCGACACCGGAAAAGCAATACATATGTCTCGCCTCTGCTTCGCAGGCGAGACAAAAATCATTCTCGGTAAGTTTTATTTTGTAATTTGAGCCATTTACGATTAAAATACCTAACGATTGTGTTGTGTTTTCTTGATTTTATACTCAGTTGTATTTCCAGCTGAAAGAAAAATGGCGCTCACCAGCCATGATCTTCCGACTTGATCATATCAATTTCATCCAATAAAAAAGAGACAACAGACATATTTTATTGGAACAAAAAATGCATGTTTTCTTACAAAAGTTTAATTCTTTTTAAAAAAGTATATGATAAAAAGATCATCACACGGTTGTTTTGATCCCAGCCCTGAAATGATGCCAGGATGCGAAGACATCTTTTCATTTTAAAGCTGGCACTGCAGACCTTCGACAATCTATCGGCGCACGCTGAAACCAGTCGGCGACCAGTCGCCGATCGTTCGGCGATCTATCGGCGCACGCTGCAAACCTGTCGGCGACCAGTCGGCGATCGGTCGCCGATCAGTCGCCGCCTCATCAGTGGTCAGTCGCCGATAAGTCGCCGATAGGTCGCAGCAAGGTTGAAACATTTCAGAACCAAAATGTTGCTGAAACCGATAGGCGACTGGTCGGCGACTGAATACGATCGGCGACTTCCAGAAAAAGCATTGCAACCAGTCGGCGATCAAAATCAGTCGCGGCTTGTCTTTTGTGCTTGCTCGGATGCGACTAATTTTGATCGGCGCCTGCTCGGCGACCTTGTTGCGACCATTATAAAACCTCTCCGCGACCTCTGCAACCTCTCTGCGACCGTCAGTTTTTTTAGTCGCGGATAGGTCGCGGCGCGGTCGCAAGCTCTGTGGGACCGGGACTTAACCGCTTAGGAGGTCTAAGCCTGCTCAGGAACGGTGTGGTTAGGTAAAATGACCGTCCCGGCATGACCATAGCTGATACCGTGGACGTGAAACAGTATATTTATCACACCAACTATTCTTATTTGCTCACCTGAGCCATAGGCTCGTAGAGAAGCTTATAGTTTAGGCACGTATCCGTCGTCCATCCGTCGTCCGACGTCTCCTCTGAGAGGTTGTCAAAACCTGAGAGGTTGTCAAAATGTTGTGGCAAGGTTCCTAAGAGGTTGGAAAAGGTTGTGGTAAGGTACATGTACCTGAGAGGTTGTCAAAAGATTGTGGCAAGGAACCTGAGAGGTTGTTAAACGGTTGTGGCAGAGGAGCTCAGAGGTTGTCAAAAGGTACCGTTACAGGAAAGTTTTTTGCAATGTTACATGAGAACGTAGAAATCCCAAAGAAACCATCCAAATAAGTCTTCATAAAACCTCGAATCAAAATGTTATTACAACCAAAACACAACATTTAACCAACGTTGCACCAACGTTTTTTGCAACGTTTTATGAAAAAGTTTAGAAATCCCAAATAAAACCATCAAAAAAAGCCTACACAAAACCAAAAAACAAAACGTTTTCATAAACAAACTATAACGTTGCATCAACGTTGCAACAACGTTATTTTGTTAGCTGGGTTCCACGTACTCTAAAGGGTTTAGCCAACGTTTATAAAACGTCACGAAAACGTTGTGTCCAGAGAGATCGTATTCAAAAATACTCACGGATAAGATTTGTCCTTTCCCCTTTCTGTCTCTTTCACGACTCTTGTTATCCTAACCAAACACCTTTAGATTACCTATATTTACATAATTAAGAAGGCTCGTGCAGCTTATTTAAGATAAGTTTGCACCCACGAAAAGGGATCTTGATAATGCAATGTTCTTAAAATGATATGAAATGCGTCCCATACATCATATCAGATATTCAGAATATCACCAATGGGAAACGCCTATTTGGGCGGAAAAACATAACGTTGCCGCAACGTTCATAACGTTTTACTCTAACTATACCCTGGAGCGTGGAACATAATCAAACGTTTAAATAACGTTTACTTTACGTTGGTTTTAATCAACCCTTCATACAACCAAACACAAACGTTGCGGCAACGTTTCTTGTTAGCTGGGTATGCAGTCTTTAAATCGACTGCCTTATTAAAATCAGAAAATTGTAGTACTTTTTTCTCTTGCTTTTTCACCTGACACATATCAGGGTCACTGATGAGGCTTAATTAGCCGAAACTCCGAAGTACGGCCCATGTTCTTTCTTTCGAATGTGCTCTTTGCTCTTGAAGGAACTCTTTAAGATTTTTATTCTCAGACTCGATGTATGGTTTACGACAATCTGTTATTTACAGTAGGTCGATTAAAATTCAAACGGTTGGTGTCTGAAGTTCTCTCACCATTGTTCGGGCTTGTTGGGGTTCAACTGGGGGGGGGGTCTTTTTTTCTACAGAGTTCCAGTGGGTTTGTTTCTGTTAAGTCTTCATCTGTGTGTCATCAAAGTGTTATAGCTAAATTTATAAAAAAATCAAAGAGGCTTGAGTAGCCGAAACTTCAAGTATAACCCATGTGCCCTTTTTGAAGGCATTCTCTGCTCTTGGAGGAACTCTTTTAGATTTTGATTCTAACTTGATTTTTATATATATAATATTTATGAACGACTAACTGTTTGCTAGAAGACCTCTGCACGGGCGAGATTGAATGTCACTTGAATCACGAGGGCAGCTGGCCCACTGGACACACAACGTTGACTTAACTTTTAATAAGTATTGATTCAACGTCATGAGGCTGCATCAATGTTGATTCAATGCTTATTTAAAGCTGTATGCCTGCCACTGGATAGGGAGATATCTGTAGCTCCGTAACCTGGATAAAGCTTCCCAGTAATTTACTACTGAAATATCCAAGGGGGTGCTTCTGTTGTGGTCTAGCTGTATTTTAGTTTTCTATTTCTTTCTTGCAATGTGGTCCTCTGTTTAGCTCCCTTCCTTGGTAACTGTTTTGTTTTGTAGCTAAAATGAATTGAAAATATTTAAAAGTTGTTTTTTGTGTATTTGGTATTTGTTTGGGTTTGGATGTTTGCTGTATTATCAAGTGAAGCGAGAGGAAAACTCGTGAGGATTGAAGCTGCATAAATCTTTAACCATTCAAAGGCGGTGCCTTTGTTGTGGATTTTCGATATTATTGTTTAGCGTGCCCGCATATCTGTAGTCTAAAAAAATCAGTTTGCTTTGTCTACGTGTTCATTTTGATTCTTAATTACGTTTTATGTATAAGTAAAAACTGATGTAATGTGTCACTCCGGTCTATCATTAACAAGCAGACAACGAAGGCAACACACATGCGTCCGGATTTTTTTTTAATATAAAACTTAGTTCTGTTCGCAAACTACTTAATTTGATTTGACATTATCATTTTTACGGACCCGTATGTTTGTTATACCTCGAGGTCAGACCAGTTTTTAGGTCGCCTGAACGAAAGTTCAGGAAGAGCTATTGTTGTCACCTTGGCGTCGGCGTCCGCGTCAGCGTCAGCGTCGGCGTCCGGACTGGATGTTTTGGTTAAAGTTTTTTAAAGACCTGTATCTCCTTAACCCATGGATGAATTCTTTTGATACTTACTCTGTAGTTAGATATTGGCCCAAAGTTTAACAGGGTACCACCCCACCCACTCCGTGACCTTGATGTCAAGGTCATGGACTTAAAAAATTGGGAGTTTTTTTGGACTGGATGTTTTGGTTAAAGCTTTATAAAGCCCAATATCTCCCTAACCCATGGATGGATTTCTTTGATACTTGCACAGTAGTTAGATATTGGTCCAAAGTTTTCCAAGGTACTACCCTCACTCCCCTAAATGACCTTTATGTCAAGGTCATGAACTTAGAAAATTGTCTTTTTATTGATATGATGTTTTGGTCAAAGTTTTTTAAAGACATATATATATATATATATCTCCTGAATTCACAGATGAATTCTTTTTATATTTGCACTGTAGTTAGATATTAGTCCAAAGTTTTACATAGTGCTTCCCCGATCCCCGCTCAATGACCTTGAGGTCAAGGTGAGGGACTTAGGAAATTTGGTCTTTTAAAAAGTTTTCTAATTGCATACTGATTCATAATGCTTGGCAGAGATTTAATTTACACTTGAACTGATGTTAGACACTGTTTTGAGTTTTTACAAAACAACATATACTTACCACACTGGATGACCTTGAAGTCAAGGTCATCAACTTTGAATTTTGTCTTAAATATTTGGTATAGTTTTATATTTATGAAGACATAATTCACAGTGCCACGATGGACTCAGTTGATACTAATACTTGGACTGATGTTAGATAACGGTTCAGGGTTTTCATACATCCTATCTCCTGCAGCCCCCACCCCACCTCCACCCCTTAGTTCTTTGACCTCAAGCTCATGGACTTTGACATTTCATGTGGATTTTTTTATTTTGATTTTATTTTAAGACTTATTTCTGAGATAGCTTTTGTTTATAAACGCGTTGTCATTATGGACATGCTTGTCTGAAGTTTTATGCTTAGTAGTCCACACCACCATACCAACTGAGTGATGGGCAAGCCACCCATTCAGGCGAGCTATGCTGTCAGGCGACAGCTCTTGTTTTTAATAAAAATTCAGTGCAAAAATAATTTTTGTCACCAAATCGGAGATCACGGTCGTTGAATGAAGCTTAATCATTGTTTCTAAGCATTTCTAACTCATTAAAATTTGATATCATTTCCAGTCATCGGGGGTTGGATAGTTCGTAAGACTATATTTCTGAAACAAGAGGAAGAAGCGACTTTCCTGTACGTGTCTTCGTTGCCTGTGTAGAATGCCAGACCAGTGTGTGTTTGTGTGCTTAAATTAGTTAGGTCTGTGCTGACATAGGGGGGAAATTGTTGTTCATTTTGCTGTCTGCTATTTTGAGTGTTGTCTCACTACCTGTGTTTTTACCAGATTATTACATTTTTCCGGAAACGGGTTTCCATTGCACACAGCTTTTCATTATCATCCTCACATCGTCCTGATATAACTAAAATACTGTTGAAAAGGACGTAAAATCACTAGTCATCCATCATCATCCAATACATTTTTCCGGTGTCATAGGTGCAATGTGGAGTTTGGTTGTATCACTTTCTGATTATTGCCTTTCGACATTATTTTCCGCCATGTCTGATATATTTATTACATATCTAGCTCGTACGAATACACGATACCACATGCGTTTTCTTTTTCGAATTCATGTGTGTATTTTACAACGCTCCATTTCAAAACAGGAGATATCTATACTGATTGAATGTCTTGACGCGGAACTGAAACTGATATTTACTTTGACTACACACTACAACATACTCAACCAAACGGCATAACTGATAGACCTATTCCTGCATTGATGGTTTTATGTTATGCAAAAGTTTACACTGGGCCATAGAGCTTTTGAAAGATTTAACATGTGTACATTTTCAAAATTTTCATTTAAGTTGTTCACCGGAAGGAAAGGCAACTATTGACGGATAATAAAAATGTCATCCACGACGACATTCACAGCTTCTGATCATAATGACAGCGACAGTTCAAATGGTTTCGCTCAAACTGCAGTGACAGAACAACTGATCCCAAAACGAGGGCTTGGAACGGGAACATTGAAATGCATTTGCACCAGGAAAGCTGTGGTAATGCTCGCTTGTTTCGTAAACCACATAATCATGGTCGGATTTACAAGTGCCTTAGGTGTTATTTACGTCGAGCTAATACGAGAGTTCGACGCCCTCAGATCAGAGGCAGCCTTAGTCCAAAGTGTGTACGTTGGAATTACTATTTCTGGTGGAATAGTGTACTCAAGGTTAGTTTACAGATACGGGCCAGGTATCTGCATTATATTAGGAATGGCATTTTCTGCAGTATCGGTTTGCATTAGTGCATTTTCAGTGAACATTTACATGGTTATAGTATTCGCCGGTGCTTTATGTGCTGTAGGCACCAGTGTAACGTTCATGTGCGATTTTATTGCAGTTAGTTGGGCTTTTAAGACACACAAACGCAGTGCACTGGCTTTCCTTACCATAGCATCAACAGTTGGACAGGTGACATTTCCATATTTAGCTGAACTGTTTTTGGAAAAGTACTTCTGGAATGGAACTCTGCTTCTGTTGAGTGGCGTTTTTCTGCATAGTCTGCCATCGGGGTTGCTAGTTCATTTCTCCAAGCATATACTTGAAGCTGAATATTCTGCTGATGCGTCAGAGACTGAAAACCTTAACTGTATTAGCATCTTTAAGAACTGCAATATGCTTTTAGTTTTTTACATAATGCTAGTAATAGATATTGGAGCCAGTGTGGAACAAAATTTTACAGTAGATCTGTCTGTTATGAGAGGATTTGACAGAGAAGTTGGGGCTTCATTTTTATCATTACTGGGATTTTCTAGTTTGTTTGGCAGAGTGACAGGTACTATACTTCTTGCTGCTTGTGTTAACATCCGTGCCACGTCACATTATAGTCATAGTTTAGCACTGTTTGGAGTCGCTCACTTTGTTGTGATCTACTTTAAACAGTATATAGGAATGCTAGTCGGAATAATATTTCAAGGATTTTCCACTGGTGTGACCGTGTCAGTGTATCCTGGTTTCCTCATTGAACAGTTTGGTATTGATAATTTTCCGTTAGCTCTAGCATCTACGAATGTAATGAGTGGGGTTCTTGACGTTGTTGTCGGATTCTTTGGTGGATTTGTTGCTGACATAACTGGTGGCTATGACGTGATGTATTATATAGCGGCGGCAAGTTCAGGAGTTGGATCATTGGCAACAGTTATAATTATAATATGCCATAATTCGTGCTTTGCCAGGTTAAGACCGTCCGAATTGTAGTAGCAATAACTTTACCTCGAATCGACATGCTTTACATACTGAATTTTGTTATTCATGATCAATGAAATGCTTGTTTTTTTATGTGTGACATATTTTTCTAGCATTTAATATTTTACGTCGTACAAATGATTTATAAGTATTATAATTCTGCCCGCTGCTGTGAAAGCTTCCGTGGTCTTAAAATTTCTGGAGATAAAAAGTAACCGTAATCAGAGGCAAACTGAAAACATATACGCTTTCTCAATACCCATATATTATTGCACAGGTTTAAAATTTCGCAGGATACATTTTACTCAAATACTTTAATGTGCATCCTAATAGAAACTTCGACTTTCCTGTTAATCAGTTGATGCATATATTTTGTTTATTAATTATTTATTCATTAATTAATTTATTGTAAACAAACCACACGATCTATTTTAACTACACGATATCAAGACACTCGTTGGTAATCGTGTCATTGAGATATTATAGGCTGACTGCTCAAAACGATTTGTAACTGGCTTGATGCCATGCACTGGAGGCATAACTATTTGGTTTAAACGATGTTTTATAAATTGTGGATCGCATACATATAATATATTACAATGACATTGGTTGCAGGATTAAACAGTAATCCATATGCTTTGAAAAGTCATTTCCTGAAATAAAATTCATAGTCAAAAAAAATAGTTCATATTGAATTGACCATGAACAAAACAAAATCATTAAGAGCTTATTTCTTTGAATTGTTGGAACCTCTAAGCAAGTTCGACATAGGCAGATGTACTGATGTATATAGTAAGAAAAACTAAAAAATGAATCAATACGGTTATGACATATTGAAGCAAAAGCAGACAACCACACTCTACGATATATTATTGACCACTATCAATAAGTTTATATATAAACGTCAAGACGTACAAAGAGTATGTTGTTCCGTGGAATTTTAACATGTTTATCACCTCTTCCTTTGGTTTAGGGAAAGGCTTTGCTTTGTGATTGTGGGTTTCTATATTATTGATATAAGAATAGTGTTCCTGAAACTGTAACTGTTACACTCTATACAACAGTTAAAAGAAATATTTTTACCCAAGTTTATAATATTAGCCAACAATTATAAGATATTTTCGGCTTCTGGTCGCCCTGGCTGGATTGGCGCATCGCACGATCAGCTGAGTGTTCCCCCAAAAAATCCAAACGTTCAGTCGAATAAGTAAATTTACATATGTTTGTGCGTCCTTCGTGCTCTTGAGGATTTACCGCACTTAGAGCGAAGCACAGTCACGTAGTTGTGAGTTCTAAATCAGACTTTTTGAAGCCAAATAAACACCTAAGAAACAAAACAGGCAAACGCGGCTTTATTTGACTTCGATTTTACAACAAACATAGCTATACGTGACGCTGGACTCCTTAATCCCCTTCAGAGGGTGGGGCTAGGACAGACCAGTTGGTGCATGAGAGATTATGGAACACTTTTCCTACAATTACCTTCGTATAGGAAAGTAAATACATTTTTAACATTCAGGAAATGTGATACAATCAAAATCCTTATCCCGCTCACAACAAGAATAGAAACATCGCATGGCAGCGACCATGACAGAGTCGATGTAAACAACAAATTGTCTAAACTATCAAAGAAAATTGTTGTTGTTGTTTTGATCACTACACGACAACTCACCGGCAGACAACTGACCGAAAGTCAACTCGCAGACAAAAACTGACAGACAAAAAAATATTCGTCGACACGACAACTGATCGACAAAGACAAGTCGCCGACACGACAACTCACGACAAAACCCTATTATATTTCTTTACAAAAGTGAATACAACTTCCATAATTCCTAAAGCTCATGTATAACGGATATTTTTTTCTTATATTTCGACTTTTGGTTAAGAATGGCGACCGGGTTTTCGTACATCCGATCTCAAAGGGGAAAAACAAATTGATTTTTGACGGTTACATATGTGGTAGGGGCGATAATAAAATGGATGCAACGACGGCATGTGTCCGTACGTCTGCACAGTCCTAATTGCGTATGAAGATAAACAATTGATCGTATAGTGGATTTGCCTTTAAGTGTGAATGTCATATAGCTAAACCTATAGACAGACAGACAGACAGACAGACAGACAGACACCATAACATATGCCTCCTAGAGTGCTTACGGTTATACCTTTACCCCTGGGTGTATACCGATGGCACTCCCGTGAGTCGTATTGTGGTAGGTTCGATCACTGGATATAAGTCTGTATCTGCATAGTGAAGCTAAAGAATAATTTGGTTTTTCTAATATTATATTCTGGGAATTTATTTACAAAGTAATTTCAGTATGAATAATGGCAAAAATGAACAGTATTGTATTGAGAAAATTACAGTTTCATTCTAAATGAACTTTATCCTAAGTTAAAGAGAATTAAATTAATATCAGCTGGATGAAAATATGAGATGAACCCAAAGTAGTCTCCTTTTCCGAGGGGTCAATTTAGAAAAATAAAGAAAAGCCTAAAAGGGGAAATTGCATTTTCAGTACCTGAGTACCGACCACTACAGTACCTAAGTACCGACCATTATGGGGGAGACAGTCGCAGTTACCTGCGACTATCAAAATCTAAACGTACGTCCTTTGGATGTACGAACGTCGAGGAGACTGTTACTACAGTTCTGTTCTGTTCTGTTCAATTCTCGTATCGACGTTACCCAAGTGGCTCAACGGTACGACTGTTACTACAGTGTTATGAGACAGCTTATTTGTCAACAGAATTTTAAAACAAAGTGTTAGATCTATCTGAACACTTAAGCTACTTATCTAACTAAATCAAAGTTTATCATTAGCTGAAATGTATAAATTTACTTTCAAATGAACAGAAAATATCAATGAAGCCAGTTTTCATTTCATTATTTATCAAATCACTTCCAGTATTCAACTTACTGATGTAACTTAAATTGGACAAAATGGAATATACATATAATTGCTTCCCTTGTGTAAAACAAGATAACTTTTTAACAAGTAGTAGTCAAAAGCTCACCCTACTACACATATATAAAAGGGATCGTGAACGCGGAGAAAAGTCATATTGGGTGTGCCAACTACCAGACTGTAAAGGTAGATGCGTCAAACTTGAAAATGAGTTGACATCTACCCAAGGACACAATCACTGTCCCGATTCTGCTGCGGTTGAGGTAAGCTTTTGCTGCGACTGCGCGAGGTATTGATTTTGTATTGTTAATTTCGGGTATCCCTCTCGGAATGAATTGAAAAGTCGTATTTTGATTATTTCCCTTTGACCAGCATCTCTTTAGGTAGCATTCAACGTATAAAAAAGAATAATAAACTTAATCACATGATTATGTTTATTATTCTTTTTAGGCTGAGAAAGCTCGTGAGCGTCTGAAAGATGCAGCGATAACTGGTCAAACCAAAACATCTGCTATTGTCAACCAAGAAGTAGCGTCTAAAGTGCATGGAGCTGCACAAGGGGCCATCTATGATCATCTATGCGCCGTGTCGTTCAGCGGGAACGAAGGAAACACATGCCAAAAGCTCCTTCAAGCATAAGCGAGATCGATTTATCTGGACAATGGTCACTTACAAATACTGGTGAAAGTTGGATCATATATGAGAGCAATAATGACAATGGGAAAATAGTAATATTTGCAACAAATGGAAATCTGTCAAATCTTTCATCATGTAAAACCTGGTATGCAGATGGCACCTTTAATGTTGCTCCACCTCTATTCACTCAGCTGTACAGCATTCATGGTTCTTACCTGGGTCGCATGGTGCCACTTGTATATTGTCTTCTACCCAAAAGAAAGCATTCGTCTGGGCTGGAAATACGCTAAATTTGTCCCTTCGACTTGGTCTGTGTATGAGCGCGTCCTTGTTGATGATCCTCGTACAAACAATTTTCTCGAAGGTTGGCACAACAGGTTCGCCACAATCGTAGGTGTGGCTCACCCCGACATTTACAAGTTTATAAAGTCTTTGCGCAGCATTGATCGGCGAAGATTTAACGGCGCCGCGAAAGAACGCGGTAAAGCTGAATCAGCGGATTTATAACATAGTCTCAAAATTTGCGGAGCGTACTGAAGGAGAACACATCCTTGACCACCTTGAAGGTCTAGCACACAACTTCACTTTTCAGATATGACAATAGATAAAGACTATAGACAGATATACGCAGTGACGTAATGACGTTTGTGTAGGCGTTTGTGTCGATCAAAAAGTGTGTGTAATAGGCCTACGTGACATATTTACATATTTGTGTTCTGTTCGGGAAATAAATAAAACAGAAAAATATTTCTTTTTCATCCTTCTAGGAAAGATTCTGTCGATGGGTGTCGGTGAGTGTCGGCGAACGTCGGTGAGTTTGTTTAAAGAATTGTCTTAGACTTGTCCTGTCGGCCAGTGGTCGTGTCGGTGAGTTGGTTGTCGGTGAAAAAAGTATGTCTGTGACTTCTCGTGTTGGCCAGTTGTCTGTCGGTGAGTTGTCATGGATTGGTTTTGATTCACATAACAATTTTCTCCAAGGGCCAACACTACAATCATTCCTTAATTCAAAGTCTCCTTAAGGGGAGTTTAATTGCTTTGGTCCTCGTTGACGCCTTTCTGGCTAATAAGTGAATCATCATCAAACACTGTGATGAAACAAAAATGAGAACTCGACCGAAACACTGAAACTGGAGCAAAAGAAACCCATCAATTTAATCCTGATGGACCCGACTACAGGCAGTAAAACTTTGAGGCACAAACCATATCGAAATGTTTCGTGCCGAAGCCGTCATTTTAACCCTAAGATCCTACCCGTCGCGGCAAGGTGTCAAAAATAGTCATTAATTACATGTAAATGATATAATTATGAATATCCTGTTAAGACAGCTGTGTGGGAGGTACCTTAAAATGTTTGAACGTTTTGGTCGAATTGTGATTGAAATTTAGGCAACTGGATCCAATGCCCATTATTATATGATGAATCATGTTATAAGTTAGCATGGAGGTAAAATACTTGAGTCATTGCTATCAGCTGACTTTATTATATGTGTTATTGCCACAAATAAACAATTAATTTACCTTTATTAGCTATTTACTAGGATATAATTTCAAATTATCAGGTCCGCAAAGTCACGTAGATCAATTATTCAGGTTCAGCATCCGTCTCAAGTTAAGACACTGAAGAAGCATATGATGAAGTGTTGCCACGTATTTCGCCTTTGTAACGTATTTTGGATAGACTGAAAGTATAAGATTTCCAAAATCATTTTAAACATGAAAACACTCACGTTTACACACTATAGAGAACTGAAGAAAGAATTTGTGTTATTCAATTTTGCAAATTTTCCCTTCACGGACGCCTCTGACACACTATTAATTAATTAGTTTATTTATTCATTTATTGAATTATTGAGACGTGTATTTCAACATAGCGAAACCTTCAGCACATTGCTTCCTACTTAAAGTCAAGAGCAAATTGGCCCCTTAATTAATCTTTAATAAAACCTACATTAGATAGACCTTGGAAGGAATGAACATGCCAAAGAAACAGAAATTGTAAAAGGATGCTGTCTACTTAAGCAATGCTTGGGATTTAAAACTTTCCAAAAGCTCTTAAGAGTATTTTAAGATCCGCCTCTGACTGACGCCACTTCCAGCGGATATCATATTACAGTATCTGAAGACTGTAGTACAACGACATATATATCATGGAGCAGGAATATCGAAGACCAATTTTCTTCGTACTAAAAACAAAAATTCGTCTAATTACTGGCAAGGACGCTCTCGATGATGACTACCAACTCCCTGACAGTGTGTCAACTTAAAAATATTCTTGATGAGGCAGTCTTCAACAGAAGCCGGTATGAGTGTTGAACTCTTCTTCCAACTTAAAGACTGACGCACGAAGATAACTGTAAACATACAACTTCATCAACAGCATAATCGCATGTTCCACCCACTGTCAAATTAGTGTTAAGATGATAGCTTAGAAAATGTGTATTTAGTCATTTCTTTCCAAACGCAGTAGCACTTTAGAATCCAGTTTATATTCTAATGCACTTACGAACGTAACGTGACGTCTGATTGGATACCGTCAAACATTGGCGACAGTATAGCCTGCGATATCGTCGCTGAAAGTGTTTGCAACGGGTGCAAAGTAGTACACTTTGAAAGGTGAAAATGTGAAAAGAGTGCATTAGAGTAGATAATTATCAGTTGGGGAGGTAAATCGTCGGTTTTATGGATGCAAATTACGTTTTACGGCTCCGCTGATGCGTCGCCATAAAACGAAATTTCTGATCATAAAACCGACGATTTACCTCCCCAAATGATAATTTATAGTACAGTTATCCCCTAAATGGCTTCTTGGTGGACGAAGTCCTTCCAAATGGGTATCTGCTCTTGAAGGAAAGAAGAGACACAAATTATTTTCCTTTTGAATGAACCCATTTCAAGAATGGAACCGTTGCTTTTCCTGAAAGTGTATCTTCTATTTAAAAGGTAAAGGTTTCCCATAGCCCAATAGCCGTAGGGGCAGTGGGGGTTAGAGACCCGCTGTATCTTGGGCACAGCTGATGAAAGGCGGAGCCCATCCCTCTCCTTTCGCTGCCTTATCCTTCCCTGATTCGAAAAAGGTACCCATTTCCAGTCATCGTATGGCGACAGTGAGCCGCGAACTCACGACCTTACGGTGACTTTCTGCACAATAGCCGAGCCACTCTAACCACTCGACTACGGCGCCTCTCTATTTACTTGAGGGGAAAAAGAGACACGAGAGCGAGATACATCAGGTCATACATGAAAAGGATATATCTTGTGCCAATTGCACCCGCGCAGTCTTGTGAGTAAATGTACCTGTTCGGCGTAACGCCGTATTATGTGGCATGGCTCAGATCAATGTGAACAACGAACGTCACAGTCACGTGATTGTCACGGAAAGTAGAAGATAATCTCCACCCAAATCAGAAATCAGCTTTTTCTTAAGTCTAACACGGCCTATTGCAATGCCGTAAAAATCATTTAATTCATAATAATGTCACTTGTCTGCAGCAAATGCCATTCGTTTATGAAACGAAACCATTCACGAAGACGCTTCGAAAACTGACCATGGTTTTATTTCATTAAATAATAGTATTTGGTATAGTCAAAGGACGTTAGTGTGCTTTACGACATACAAATTGGATTTAAGTCCTAAAATTAAGCTGCATTTCTTTTTCGTTCGAGAGTATTTTGTCTCCCACCATGGGGTGGAGGACATATTGTTTTGGTGTGGATCCTGTCTGCGTCGGCGTAGACTCTTGTCTGCACTCATTCGTCTGAAAGGATACATTAATTTTGACCAAACTCGCACCGATATATTATTGGACGAAAGGAAAAGAACCTATTAGATTTGGATGACGTTGACTCTATTTTAAAGGTCACAGGAGGCCAAAGACTGTTGAAAAATGCATTGTTTGCACCATATCTCCTGAAAGGCTGAATGGATTTAAACCAAATTCGCATTGATATATCACTGGGAAATGGAAAAGAGGCGATTAGATTTGGGTGACCTTCACCTCATTTCCAAAGACACAAAAGATCAAAGAGATTTAAAAATGCCTTTTCAATACCATATCTCCTGAATGGATGGATTGAAACCAAGCTTACATAGATATATCATTCGGAGATGCAAAAGAACTGATGAGATTTTGGTGACCTTGACCCCATGTTCAAGGTAACAAGAGGTCAAAAATGTTGAAAAATGCTTGTCAACACAATATCTCCCAACCATGACGGACTTTAACTAAACATGTACAGATATATCACAGGGAGATTGAAAAGAACTGATAAGACACTTTTTGACTTTCTGTGACCTTGAAAATCAGGGCAAGGTCACAGAAAGTCAAAAAGTGTTGAAAAATGCCTTGTCTTCCCCCTCTCTCCCAACTAGATGGATGGATTTGAACCAAAGTTGCACAGGTATATCATTGGGGTATGGGAAAAATGATTAGATTTTGGTGATCTTGATTTGATTTTTAAGGTCACAGAAGGTATCGAAAATTAAAAAATGGCTTGTCTGCACCATATCTCCTGAATGGATCGATAATTTCAACCAAACTCACAAAGATATATCATTTGCATATGGAAAAGAATTGATAAGATTTTGATGACTTTGACCTCATTTTCCAGGTCACAGAAGAGAAGTTAAAGAATGTTGAAAAATGACTTGTCTGCACCATATCTCCTTAAGGGATGGATAATTTATTACCAAACATAGACAAGTGTATATACGGGAGTTGAAAAATAAGCGTTATTGCATAAAAAGCAGTGTCGTAGGGTAATAACAGCCGTGCATCAACCGGCGAAAAGCCGTTTATCAACTAGGGATTTTACGCGCCGTTTATGCACGTATATGCGACTTGCAATATGCTCGTCCCGGGGCCACTAAAAATCCACCATGCAACTTTGTCTCTCCCGTTTCGGTCGAATTACAGAAATTGGTGGTGCGCTACCTATGTATGCCTATATGACGTCCTCCTGCCACTGTAATCTGACGTCATCAAGTCGTGGCTCAGGTTCAAAGCGATGTTGTTTACCTTCTTACGATGCCAAATGGAGAGTAAATAAGTGTTAAAGAAAAAAAGCATCCCAAGCTTTCAGCAATCAAGAACTGTAGAATGGTACGAGTATATGAATGGATCAAGCTTGTTCTGCATGGAAATTATTGCTCAAGGTATCTGCTTTTTGTTGATTAATTTGCAATATATTTTGCATCAACTAAAATGACCGTCTTGGAAATTTTTCCAAAACATTTAGGTTGAATAGGATGATGGCAGCAATTTGGAAAAGCTGAATGCTCTCGGGCCCGGAAGACGAATATTAATAAAAACATGCACCAGTGTGTTGGCTGTCAAACGGTGACAAAATGTAGTGCCAAGTTTTTCTCACATTTTAACGAATAATTCGTTGAATTTATGCAATAACAGAGATCAAACATTTGTTTCCAATGCATTAACATTTGCCAGGTCCCTTGGGAGATGTTGGAAACCTCGGCCTTCGGCCTCGGTTTCCAACATATCCCTCGGGACCTGGCAATTGTTAATGCATGAAAAAGCATGTTTGATCCCTATAATGAAATTTTGGTGACCCTGACCCATGAGGTCTTAACTGGGCAACAGTCAGGACAAAATGATAGTAGTTAGTAACGCAGCTTACTTGTTTATTTACCCTTGACCTTCGTAGTGATTTGTATGTTCCCTAAAATGCATTCTGAGTGTAGAAATTTTAAAATATGCTTCGCAGTATATATCTATATGTATGGAATAAGGAAAAAATGTTTTCCGAAAGAAAAATTAATTGCATATTTTTGGTATTTTATTGATTGTCTATTCTGAGAACAGGTGTAAAATTAGGCATTTTAACAAGTTCTAAAGTTAAAACAAAACTTGATGTGCAAGAAAAAGTATCTTTCATGGGTGTGAGGTGCGGATAGAAAAATCCGTCACTCGGGATTACTGTTCGGCATCACCTAGCAAGCCTCGTGCTGCCGATCAGTGACCCTCGTGACAGATTTTTCTAGCCACACCTCACACCCATTAAAGATACTTATAATCTCAGCAGTTGTATCAGCCCTCAAATTTGGCGCTAACGTCAATTTAAGTGGCACTAAACTAAAAAATATCCCATAGCTCACAGTGCAAAATGGGTCAAAGTTGCTGCACTGCCAATTTTCTCCTGGTCTAAACTTTCCAAAATGAGGCATGGAATTGAATAGACAACACCTTTACCTACCAGTAAAAGCTAAAAAAGTTGGGGGATATGCGGCATATTTTTGACATATTCTATTTTTAGTGCTTACAGGGTGTAGTTCGCAGTGAATAAATTTCGAAACTTTCACTGGCACCCCTGTGTATTTTTCAACCCCAACAAAAATGTAGCAAGACAGCTTTGTAAATAAGCTCCATTTTTTATAATAATAAATAAGCATAACATTCAGAAAAATATTCAACTTTCATAATAAAACCAATCAGGGGCCGGCAAATATTCATTATACGCCTGAAAGCTCACCCCCAAAGAGGCGGGGCTTGCATAATGAGCATTTTTTTACTGTAGTGCAACCTTAAAGTGCTGTCGCTGACGTCATCAAAACAACTCAGCGGGCAAAAGGACGTCTGCCGCCCTGTTTTATTGCCGCACGTCGACTGGCTTGAAGTGGACACACACAGGCTGTGTAGCTTGTTCTAATACCAGAAAATCATTCTCGGTAAGTTTTATTTTGTAATTTGAGCCATTTACGATTAAATACCTAACGTTTGTGTTGTGTTTTCTTGATTTTATACTCAGTTGTATTTCCAGCTGAAAGAAAAATGGCGCTCACCAGCCATGATCTTCCGACTTAATCATATCCATGTTATTTCATCCAATAAAAAAGAGAAAACAGACATAATTGATTGGAACAAAAATGCACGTTTTCTTACAAAAGTTTAATTCTATATAAAAAAAGTATATGATAAAAAGATCATTACATGGTTGTTTTGATCCCAGCCCTGGCCCCGAGGTTATAAAACTTTTTTCATGCTCAACTCAGCTGAGCCTGAAATTTTACCTCCTAATAAATAGCAAATTACTGATAAGTACAGTTGTTTTCTTGCTCAGTTTAGCTGAGTATTAAAATTTTCTCTGCTTATGAATATAAAAATGCCAACATTAGTTGGCATTTCGATATTTATCGGCAGAGAAAATTTCAAGCTCAGCTGAGTTGAGCACGAAAAAAAGTATTATAACCTTGGGCCCTGATCTCAGCCCGAGTTGACGGTATCAGGCCTCGCCCTTCGGGCTTGGGCCGATACAGTCAACTCGAGCTGAGATTCGCGCTCGGGCCGATACCGTCAATTCGGGATAAGATCAGGGTTGGGATCAAAACAACCGTGTAATAATCTCTATTTCGTACCTACGAGACAAAGTTTGTTCTATTTTTAGCGGTGCTGGAAAATTCTATCTTGCCCATGGGCTGGGACTGCTCACACGCGCATGAATTCCGTGTTTCACTACTCGCTCAATGAAATGCGATAAGCCCGGCTCGGCGATTCTATATTTTTTAAAGCAATGACTTTCCTCAATGAAATTCCAAGAAAGAAATCCGTTCTTTATGATTCCATCATTATCTGTTTCTATGTCTTAACGTCGACAAAAAAAAATCCGAAATAGGCTATGTTTCACACAAACGATGTCGGGGGTGTCGTCATTTTGAAAACATTACCAACTGACGTTTGAAATAACGTTGGCGTTACGTCACAATTAGCGTCATACATGCGCTTGCTGTAGTCGTCACAATACAAATTTTGCTCTTTATCATGAATTTCAATTAGAAATTCCAAAAATGCAGATTTGTCAAAGATGAAGTCGGAAGAGAAAATGCTGTTAAGCAGTTATTACTTGTTTGTTCACACCAGGAGCCATGTGGCTGACACGGTTGTACTACATGTACTTACAGTTGTACACGTTCGCATGAAATAATAGTTCTCCGTTCAATTTGAAATAATTATTATCGCGGGTAAGAAAAGTGATAATAAAATGATGCCAGGATGCGAAGACATCTTTTCGTTTTAAAGCTGGCACTGCAAACCTTCGACAATCTATCGGCGCCGCGAAGCTGAAACCAGTCGGCGACCAGTCGCCGATCGTTCGGCGATATATCGGCGCACGCTGCAAACCTGTCGGCGACCAGTCGCCAATCGGTCGCCGATCAGTCGCCGTCTCACCAGTGGTCAGTCGCCGATAAGTCGCCGAGAGGTCGCCGATAAGTCGCCGACAGATCGCCGATAGGTCGCAGCAAGGTTGAAACATTTCAGAGCCAAAGTGTTGCTGAAACCGATAGGCGACTGAATACGATCGGCGACTTCCAGAAAACCATTGCAACCAGTCGGCGATCAAAATCAGTCGCGGCTTGTCTTTTGTGCTTGCTCAAAAGACTGGATGCGATTAATTTTGATCGCCGACTGCTCGGCGACCTTGTTGCGACCATTATAAAACCTCTCCGCGACCTCTGCAACCTCTCTGCGACTGTTAGTTTTTTTGTCGCGGATAGGTCGCGGCGCGGTCGCAAGCTCTGTGGGACCGGGGCTTAACCGCTTAGGAGGTCTAAGCCTGCTCAGGAACAGTGTGGTTAGGTTAAATGACCGTCCCGGCATGACCATAGCTTTTTTTCTACAGAGGCCCAGTGTGTTTGTTTCTGTTAAGTCTTCATCTGTGTGTCATCAAAGTGTTGTAGCTAAATTTATAAAAAAAAATCAAAGAGGCTTGAGTAGCCGAAACTTCGAAGTATAACCCATGTGCCCTTTTTTAAGGCATTCTCTGCTCTTGAAGGAACTCTTTTAGATTTTGATTCTAGCTTGAGTTTTGTATATATATATATATTCATGACGACTAACTTTGCTAGAAGACCTCTGCACGGGCAAGATTGAATTTCACTTGAATCACGAGGGAAGCTGGTCCACTGGACACACAACGTTGACTTAACATTTAATAAGTATTGATTCAACGTCATGAGGCTGCATCAATTTCGATTCAATGTTTATTTAAAGCTGTATGTCTGTCACTGGGTAGGGAGATATCTGTAGCTCCGTACCCTGGATAAAGCTTTCCAGTAATTTACTACTGAAATATCCAAGGGGGTGCTTCTGTTGTGGTCTAGCTTTGTTTTAGTTTTCTATTTCTTTCTTGCACTGTGGTCCTCTGTATAGCTCCCTTCCTTGGTTACTGTTTTGTTTTGTAGCTAGAATAAACTGAAAAATATGTAAAAGTTGTTTTTTGTGTATTTGGTATTTGTTTGGGTTTGGGTGTTTGCTGTATTATCAAGTGAAGCGAGAGAAAAAAACTCGTGAAGATTGGAGCTGCATAAATCTTTAAGGTGGTGATAATCACTGATTTGGGACAAAAACAAAAATCTGCATAAAATACTCAAAATAACACTGATCTATCCAAAACTTAGCAGATGCCTACTTTATGTTGTTTCTCATAATTTAGAATCCCAAAATGCAGCATTTGTTAATGTTAAAAAGTGTTTTTTTTAAGGAAAGAGCAAAGGGTAATTTTCTGCGAATAATTCTGAAAAAATAATATCGTTATTGAAAATATACTTAGTGCTTAGAGTACCTTGTTCCATAATGGAGAGCGTCCTAGCAATTATTTTTTCAAACTCTTTCACACATTATCAGGCTGAGCAGATGAAAAAAGATGCAGTCTGTGTCCAATTTTTTTTGGTCAAAACACACAGGTGAGACAGGTGAGACTATTTTAACAAGGTTGAGCAATTTCATCTACACACCACTGATCATGTCAGTAATGTATTATTTATACTGTAGGTGTTAACATAGGTATGCTTGCCTACCCTATATTTAATAAATTCATCCAGTGTACATTTACTTTGTATATGGCTGAACATATGAGATAAAGCTACCGTTTTCATCTGGTCTACATTACAATTTGAGAAAGAGTTGGGACAAATAATTGCTAGGACGCTCTTCATTATGCAATAATGCACCTTCAGCCCTACGTAAATTTTTGATAACGATATTATTTTTTCAGATTTATTCGCAGAAAATTACCCTTTCATCTTTCCTTATAAAAACATTTTCTTAAGCAGCATGTACGTCTATTTTGTATTCTAAACTGTAAAGAACAACAAAAATAAGAAGTCTGCTAACTTTCAGGGAGACACATTACTTTTTTATGGTTTTATGCAGATTTTTACATTTACCATAAATCACCGCCTTAACCATTCAAAGGCGGTGCCTTTTTTGTGGATTTTCGATATTATTGTTTAGCGGGCCCACATATCTGTAGTCTCAAAAAAACCGGTTTGCTTTGTCTACGTGTTCATTGAACAACCCGCAGGTTTGCACTATAATCACTGTGGGAGTCCGTCCGTCCGTTATCAGTTAGGGAAAACCGTTATCAGTTAGCGAAAAGGCTTATAACTTTTGAACCGCATGGGATATTTTGACAAAATTTTGCATACTTATACAGGTCAACATTGTCTAACGACTCGCATGCATAACAACCTTATTTGATGGACGAGGCTTTGCTGAGCACAAGTTGAAAATTTACGACCAACTACTGAAAATGCTCATATCTCTTGAACAACGTGGTAAATATGGTTCAAATTTTGTATGCTTATGTATTTTAACATAGTCCTGCCATCGGCATGCAAAACAGTGACGAGGCTTCACCGAGCATCAATTTGGCCGGTCAAGCTCTTTTAATGAAAATGCTCATAACTCTTGGACCGCTTGGTCTATTTGCTTCAAATTTTGTATACTTATGTAATTTAACATTGCCAAGCCACTGGTATGCAAAACAGTGACGAGGCTTCACCGGGCATCAATTTGGCCGGTCGAGCTCTTTTATTGAAAATGCTCATAACTCTCGGACTGCTTGGTATATTTGCTTCAAATATTGTATACTTATGTAATTTAACATTGCCCAGCCACTGGTATGCAAAACAGTGACGAGGCTTCACCGAGCATCAATTTGGCCAGTCAAGCTCTTTTATTGAAAATGCTCATAACTCTTGGACCGCTTGGTATATTTGCTTCAAATATTGTATACTTGTGTAATTTAACATTGCCCAGCCACTGGTATGCAACACTTCTTATTGCACAACCCGCAGGTTTGCACCATAATCACTGTGTGAGTCCGTCCGTCCGTCCGTTATCAGTTAGCGAAAACGCTTATAACTCTTGAACCGCATTCTATATTTTGATAAAATTTTGCATACTTATAAATGTCAACATTATCTAACGACTCGCATGCATAACCGTCTTTTTTGATGGACGAGGCTTTGCTGAGCACAAGTTGAAAATTTACGGTCAAGTAGTGAAAATGCTCATAACTCTTGAACCCCGTGATATATATGGTTCAAATTTTGTATACTTATGTATTTTAACATTGTCCAGCCACCGGCGTGCAAAACGGTGGCAAAAGTCTAAACAGTTTTGCACGACCCACAGGTGTGCACTTTAATCGCTGTGCAAGTCCATCAGTCTGTTTGTCCTTCCGCTGTAGTCAGTGAGTGAAATTGCTCATAACTCTTACCACATGGTGTAGTTTGATAAAAAAATATGCATCATTCTACAAGATATGACCAATTTCATTTCCATACATTCCTTCTGGCACCAGAAACTGATTATTCTACATTCACCACGGATTGTGCACATTACTATCAGTTGATTTTGGGTCTTAATTACGTTTTTTTGTATAAGTAAAAACTGATGTAATATGTCACTCTGGTCTATCATTAACAAGCAGACAACGAAGGCAACACACGTGCGTCCGGATTTTTTTTTTAAATATAAAAGTCAGTTCTGTAATTTGATTTGACATTATCATTCTTACGGACCCGTATGTTTGTTATACCTCGAGGTCAGACCAGTTTTTTTTAATAAAAATTCAGTGCAAAAATAATTTTTGTCACCAAATCACGGTCGTTGAAGGAAGCTTAATTATTGTTTCTAAGCATTTCTTGCATGTGCATATCAACTCATTAAAAATTTGATATCATTTCCAGTAATCGGGTGTTGGATAGTTCGTAAGACTATATTTCTGAAACAAACTTATCCTGATAAGAGGAAGAAGCGAGTTTCCTGCACGTTATCTTTGTTGCTTGTGTAGAATGCCAGACCAGTGAGTGCTTGTGTGCTTAAATTAGTTAGGTTTGTGCAGACCTAGGGGGAAAATTGCTGTTCATTTTGCTGTCTGCTATTATGAGTGTTGTCTCATTACCTGTGTTTTTACCAGATTATTACATTTTTCCGGAAACGGGGTTCCATTGCACGCAGCCTTTCATTATCATCCTCACATCGTCCTGATATAACTAAAATACTGTTGAAAAGGACGTAAAATCACAAGTCATCCATACATTTGGTTGTATCACTTTCTGATTATTGCCTTTCGACATTATTTTCCGCCATGTCTGATATATTTATTACATACCTACCTCGTACGAATACACGGAACCACATGCGTTTTCTTTTTCATGTGTGTATTTTACAACGCTCCATTTCAAAACAGGAGATATATATACTGATTGAATGTCTTGACGCGGAACTGAAACTGATATTTAACTTTGACTACACACTACAACTTACTCAGCCAAACGGCATAACTGATAGATAAATAAGTCTACATCTATTCCTGCAATGATGGTATTATGTTATGCAAAAGTTGACATTGGGCCACAGAGCTTTTGAACGATTTAACATGTGTACATTTTCCACATTTTCATTGAAGTTCTTCACCGGAAGGAAAGGCATATATTGATGGATAATAAAAATGTCATCCACGACGACATTCACAGCTTCTCATCATAATGACAGCGACAGTACAAATGGTTTCGCTCAAACTGCAGTGACAGAACAACTGATCCCAAAACGAGGGCTTGGAACGGGAACATTGAAATGCAGTTGTACCAGGAAAGCTGTGGTAATGCTCGCTTGTTTCGTAAACCACATAATCATGGTCGGATTTACAAGTGCCTTAGGAGTTATTTACGTCGAGTTAATACGAGAGTTCGACGCCCTCAGATCAGAGGCAGCCTTAGTTCAAAGTTTGTACGTTGGAATTACTATTTCTGGTGGAATAGTATTCTCACGGTTAGTTTACAGATACGGGCCAGGTATCTGCATTATATTAGGAATGGCATTTTCTGCAGTATCGGTTTGCATTAGTGCATTTTCAGTGAACATTTACATGATTATAGTATTTGCCGGTGCTTTATGTGCTGTAGGCACCAGTGTAACGTTCATGTGCGATTTTATTGCAGTTAGTTGGGCTTTTAAGACACACAAACGCAGTGCACTGGCTTTCCTTACCATAGCATCAACAGTTGGACAGGTGACATTTCCATATTTAGCTGAACTGTTTTTGGAAAAATACTTCTGGAATGGAACACTGCTTCTGTTGAGTGGCGTTTTTCTTCATAGTCTGCCATCGGGTTTGCTAGTTCATTTTTCCAAGCATATACTTGAAGCTCAAGATTCTGCTGATCCGTCAGAGTCTGAAAAGTTTAACTGTATTAGCATCTTTAAAAACTGCAATATGCTTTTTGTTTTTTACATCATGCTAGTAATAGATATTGGAGCCAGTGTGGAACAAAATTTTACAGTAGATCTGTCTGTTATGAGAGGATTTGACAGAGAAGTTGGGGCTTCATTTTTATCATTACTGGGGTTTTCTAGTTTGTTTGGCAGAGTGACAGGTACTATACTTCTTGCTGCTTGTGTTAACATCCGTGCCACGTCACATTATAGTCATAGTTTAGCACTGTTTGGAGTCGCTCACTTTGTTGTGATCTACTTTAAACAGTATATAGGAATGCTAGTCGGAATAATATTTCAAGGATTTTCCACTGGTGTGACCGTGTCAGTGTATCCTGGTTTCCTCATTGAACAGTTTGGTATTGATAATTTTCCGTTAGCTCTAGCATCTACGAATGTAATGAGTGGGGTTCTTGACGTTGTTGTCGGATTCTTTGGTGGATTTGTTGCTGACATAACTGGTGGCTATGACGTGATGTATTATATAGCGGCGGCAAGTTCAGGAGTTGGATCATTGGCAACAGTTATAATTATAATATGCCATAATTCGTGCTTTGCCAGGTTAAGACCGTCCGAATTGTAGTAGCAATAACTTTACCTCGAATCGACATGCTTTACATACTGAATTTTGTTATTCATGATCAATGAAATGCTTGTTTTTTTATGTGTGACATATTTTTCTAGCATTTAATATTTTACGTCGTACAAATGATTTATAAGTATTATAATTCTGCCCGCTGCTGTGAAAGCTTCCGTGGTCTTAAAATTTCTGGAGATAAAAAGTAACCGTAATCAGAGGCAAACTGAAAACATATACGCTTTCTCAATACCCATATATTATTGCACAGGTTTAAAATTTCGCAGGATACATTTTACTCAAATACTTTAATGTGCATCCTAATAGAAACTTCGACTTTCCTGTTAATCAGTTGATGCATATATTTTGTTTATTAATTATTTATTCATTAATTAATTTATTGTAAACAAACCACACGATCTATTTTAACTACACGATATCAAGACACTCGTTGGTAATCGTGTCATTGAGATATTATAGGCTGACTGCTCAAAACGATTTGTAACTGGCTTGATGCCATGCACTGGAGGCATAACTATTTGGTTTAAACGATGTTTTATAAATTGTGGATCGCATACATATAATATATTACAATGACATTGGTTGCAGGATTAAACAGTAATCCATATGCTTTGAAAAGTCATTTCCTGAAATAAAATTCATAGTCAAAAAAAATAGTTCATATTGAATTGACCATGAACAAAACAAAATCATTAAGAGCTTATTTCTTTGAATTGTTGGAACCTCTAAGCAAGTTCGACATAGGCAGATGTACTGATGTATATAGTAAGAAAAACTAAAAAATGAATCAATACGGTTATGACATATTGAAGCAAAAGCAGACAACCACACTCTACGATATATTATTGACCACTATCAATAAGTTTATATATAAACGTCAAGACGTACAAAGAGTATGTTGTTCCGTGGAATTTTAACATGTTTATCACCTCTTCCTTTGGTTTAGGGAAAGGCTTTGCTTTGTGATTGTGGGTTTCTATATTATTGATATAAGAATAGTGTTCCTGAAACTGTAACTGTTACACTCTATACAACAGTTAAAAGAAATATTTTTACCCAAGTTTATAATATTAGCCAACAATTATAAGATATTTTCGGCTTCTGGTCGCCCTGGCTGGATTGGCGCATCGCACGATCAGCTGAGTGTTCCCCCAAAAAATCCAAACGTTCAGTCGAATAAGTAAATTTACATATGTTTGTGCGTCCTTCGTGCTCTTGAGGATTTACCGCACTTAGAGCGAAGCACAGTCACGTAGTTGTGAGTTCTAAATCAGACTTTTTGAAGCCAAATAAACACCTAAGAAACAAAACAGGCAAACGCGGCTTTATTTGACTTCGATTTTACAACAAACATAGCTATACGTGACGCTGGACTCCTTAATCCCCTTCAGAGGGTGGGGCTAGGACAGACCAGTTGGTGCATGAGAGATTATGGAACACTTTTCCTACAATTACCTTCGTATAGGAAAGTAAATACATTTTTAACATTCAGGAAATGTGATACAATCAAAATCCTTATCCCGCTCACAACAAGAATAGAAACATCGCATGGCAGCGACCATGACAGAGTCGATGTAAACAACAAATTGTCTAAACTATCAAAGAAAATTGTTGTTGTTGTTTTGATCACTACACGACAACTCACCGGCAGACAACTGACCGAAAGTCAACTCGCAGACAAAAACTGACAGACAAAAAAATATTCGTCGACACGACAACTGATCGACAAAGACAAGTCGCCGACACGACAACTCACGACAAAACCCTATTATATTTCTTTACAAAAGTGAATACAACTTCCATAATTCCTAAAGCTCATGTATAACGGATATTTTTTTCTTATATTTCGACTTTTGGTTAAGAATGGCGACCGGGTTTTCGTACATCCGATCTCAAAGGGGAAAAACAAATTGATTTTTGATGGTTACATATGTGGTAGGGGCGATAATAAAATGGATGCAACGACGGCATGTGTCCGTACGTCTGCACAGTCCTAATTGCGTATGAAGATAAACAATTGATCGTATAGTGGATTTGCCTTTAAGTGTGAATGTCATATAGCTAAACCTATAGACAGACAGACAGACAGACAGACAGACAGACACCATAACATATGCCTCCTAGAGTGCTTACGGTTATACCTTTACCCCTGGGTGTATACCGATGGCACTCCCGTGAGTCGTATTGTGGTAGGTTCGATCACTGGATATAAGTCTGTATCTGCATAGTGAAGCTAAAGAATAATTTGGTTTGTCTAATATTATATTCTGGGAATTTATTTACAAAGTAATTTCAGTATGAATAATGGCAAAAATGAACAGTATTGTATTGAGAAAATTACAGTTTCATTCTAAATGAACTTTATCCTAAGTTAAAGAGAATTAAATTAATATCAGCTGGATGAAAATATGAGATGAACCCAAAGTAGTCTCCTTTTCCGAGGGGTCAATTTAGAAAAATAAAGAAAAGCCTAAAAGGGGAAATTGCATTTTCAGTACCTGAGTACCGACCACTACAGTACCTAAGTACCGACCATTATGGGGGAGACAGTTGCAGTTACCTGCGACTATCAAAATCTAAACGTACGTCCTTTGGATGTACGAACGTCGAGGAGACTGTTACTACAGTTCTGTTCTGTTCTGTTCAATTCTCGTATCGACGTTACCCAAGTGGCTCAACGGTACGACTGTTACTACAGTGTTATGAGACAGCTTATTTGTCAACAGAATTTTAAAACAAAGTGTTAGATCTATCTGAACACTTAAGCTACTTATCTAACTAAATCAAAGTTTATCATTAGCTGAAATGTATAAATTTACTTTCAAATGAACAGAAAATATCAATGAAGCCAGTTTTCATTTCATTATTTATCAAATCACTTCCAGTATTCAACTTACTGATGTAACTTAAATTGGACAAAATGGAATATACATATAATTGCTTCCCTTGTGTAAAACAAGATAACTTTTTAACAAGTAGTAGTCAAAAGCTCACCCTACTACACATATATAAAAGGGATCGTGAACGCGGAGAAAAGTCATATTGGGTGTGCCAACTACCAGACTGTAAAGGTAGATGCGTCAAACTTGAAAATGAGTTGACATCTACCCAAGGACACAATCACTGTCCCGATTCTGCTGCGGTTGAGGTAAGCTTTTGCTGCGACTGCGCGAGGTATTGATTTTGTATTGTTAATTTCGGGTATCCCTCTCGGAATGAATTGAAAAGTCGTATTTTGATTATTTCCCTTTGACCAGCATCTCTTTAGGTAGCATTCAACGTATAAAAAAGAATAATAAACTTAATCACATGATTATGTTTATTATTCTTTTTTAGGCTGAGAAAGCTCGTGAGCGTCTGAAAGATGCAGCGATAACTGGTCAAACCAAAACATCTGCTATTGTCAACCAAGAAGTAGCGTCTAAAGTGCATGGAGCTGCACAAGGGGCCATCTATGATCATCTATGCGCCGTGTCGTTCAGCGGGAACGAAGGAAACACATGCCAAAAGCTCCTTCAAGCATAAGCGAGATCGATTTATCTGGACAATGGTCACTTACAAATACTGGTGAAAGTTGGATCATATATGAGAGCAATAATGACAATGGGAAAATAGTAATATTTGCAACAAATGGAAATCTGTCAAATCTTTCATCATGTAAAACCTGGTATGCAGATGGCACCTTTAATGTTGCTCCACCTCTATTCACTCAGCTGTACAGCATTCATGGTTCTTACCTGGGTCGCATGGTGCCACTTGTATATTGTCTTCTACCCAAAAGAAAGCATTCGTCTGGGCTGGAAATACGCTAAATTTGTCCCTTCGACTTGGTCTGTGTATGAGCGCGTCCTTGTTGATGATCCTCGTACAAACAATTTTCTCGAAGGTTGGCACAACAGGTTCGCCACAATCGTAGGTGTGGCTCACCCCGACATTTACAAGTTTATAAAGTCTTTGCGCAGCATTGATCGGCGAAGATTTAACGGCGCCGCGAAAGAACGCGGTAAAGCTGAATCAGCGGATTTATAACATAGTCTCAAAATTTGCGGAGCGTACTGAAGGAGAACACATCCTTGACCACCTTGAAGGTCTAGCACACAACTTCACTTTTCAGATATGACAATAGATAAAGACTATAGACAGATATACGCAGTGACGTAATGACGTTTGTGTAGGCGTTTGTGTCGATCAAAAAGTGTGTGTAATAGGCCTACGTGACATATTTACATATTTGTGTTCTGTTCGGGAAATAAATAAAACAGAAAAATATTTCTTTTTCATCCTTCTAGGAAAGATTCTGTCGATGGGTGTCGGTGAGTGTCGGCGAACGTCGGTGAGTTTGTTTAAAGAATTGTCTTAGACTTGTCCTGTCGGCCAGTGGTCGTGTCGGTGAGTTGGTTGTCGGTGAAAAAAGTATGTCTGTGACTTCTCGTGTTGGCCAGTTGTCTGTCGGTGAGTTGTCATGGATTGGTTTTGATTCACATAACAATTTTCTCCAAGGGCCAACACTACAATCATTCCTTAATTCAAAGTCTCCTTAAGGGGAGTTTAATTGCTTTGGTCCTCGTTGACGCCTTTCTGGCTAATAAGTGAATCATCATCAAACACTGTGATGAAACAAAAATGAGAACTCGACCGAAACACTGAAACTGGAGCAAAAGAAACCCATCAATTTAATCCTGATGGACCCGACTACAGGCAGTAAAACTTTGAGGCACAAACCATATCGAAATGTTTCGTGCCGAAGCCGTCATTTTAACCCTAAGATCCTACCCGTCGCGGCAAGGTGTCAAAAATAGTCATTAATTACATGTAAATGATATAATTATGAATATCCTGTTAAGACAGCTGTGTGGGAGGTACCTTAAAATGTTTGAACGTTTTGGTCGAATTGTGATTGAAATTTAGGCAACTGGATCCAATGCCCATTATTATATGATGAATCATGTTATAAGTTAGCATGGAGGTAAAATACTTGAGTCATTGCTATCAGCTGACTTTATTATATGTGTTATTGCCACAAATAAACAATTAATTTACCTTTATTAGCTATTTACTAGGATATAATTTCAAATTATCAGGTCCGCAAAGTCACGTAGATCAATTATTCAGGTTCAGCATCCGTCTCAAGTTAAGACACTGAAGAAGCATATGATGAAGTGTTGCCACGTATTTCGCCTTTGTAACGTATTTTGGATAGACTGAAAGTATAAGATTTCCAAAATCATTTTAAACATGAAAACACTCACGTTTACACACTATAGAGAACTGAAGAAAGAATTTGTGTTATTCAATTTTGCAAATTTTCCCTTCACGGACGCCTCTGACACACTATTAATTAATTAGTTTATTTATTCATTTATTGAATTATTGAGACGTGTATTTCAACATAGCGAAACCTTCAGCACATTGCTTCCTACTTAAAGTCAAGAGCAAATTGGCCCCTTAATTAATCTTTAATAAAACCTACATTAGATAGACCTTGGAAGGAATGAACATGCCAAAGAAACAGAAATTGTAAAAGGATGCTGTCTACTTAAGCAATGCTTGGGATTTAAAACTTTCCAAAAGCTCTTAAGAGTATTTTAAGATCCGCCTCTGACTGACGCCACTTCCAGCGGATATCATATTACAGTATCTGAAGACTGTAGTACAACGACATATATATCATGGAGCAGGAATATCGAAGACCAATTTTCTTCGTACTAAAAACAAAAATTCGTCTAATTACTGGCAAGGACGCTCTCGATGATGACTACCAACTCCCTGACAGTGTGTCAACTTAAAAATATTCTTGATGAGGCAGTCTTCAACAGAAGCCGGTATGAGTGTTGAACTCTTCTTCCAACTTAAAGACTGACGCACGAAGATAACTGTAAACATACAACTTCATCAACAGCATAATCGCATGTTCCACCCACTGTCAAATTAGTGTTAAGATGATAGCTTAGAAAATGTGTATTTAGTCATTTCTTTCCAAACGCAGTAGCACTTTAGAATCCAGTTTATATTCTAATGCACTTACGAACGTAACGTGACGTCTGATTGGATACCGTCAAACATTGGCGACAGTATAGCCTGCGATATCGTCGCTGAAAGTGTTTGCAACGGGTGCAAAGTAGTACACTTTGAAAGGTGAAAATGTGAAAAGAGTGCATTAGAGTAGATAATTATCAGTTGGGGAGGTAAATCGTCGGTTTTATGGATGCAAATTACGTTTTACGGCTCCGCTGATGCGTCGCCATAAAACGAAATTTCTGATCATAAAACCGACGATTTACCTCCCCAAATGATAATTTATAGTACAGTTATCCCCTAAATGGCTTCTTGGTGGACGAAGTCCTTCCAAATGGGTATCTGCTCTTGAAGGAAAGAAGAGACACAAATTATTTTCCTTTTGAATGAACCCATTTCAAGAATGGAACCGTTGCTTTTCCTGAAAGTGTATCTTCTATTTAAAAGGTAAAGGTTTCCCATAGCCCAATAGCCGTAGGGGCAGTGGGGGTTAGAGACCCGCTGTATCTTGGGCACAGCTGATGAAAGGCGGAGCCCATCCCTCTCCTTTCGCTGCCTTATCCTTCCCTGATTCGAAAAAGGTACCCATTTCCAGTCATCGTATGGCGACAGTGAGCCGCGAACTCACGACCTTACGGTGACTTTCTGCACAATAGCCGAGCCACTCTAACCACTCGACTACGGCGCCTCTCTATTTACTTGAGGGGAAAAAGAGACACGAGAGCGAGATACATCAGGTCATACATGAAAAGGATATATCTTGTGCCAATTGCACCCGCGCAGTCTTGTGAGTAAATGTACCTGTTCGGCGTAACGCCGTATTATGTGGCATGGCTCAGATCAATGTGAACAACGAACGTCACAGTCACGTGATTGTCACGGAAAGTAGAAGATAATCTCCACCCAAATCAGAAATCAGCTTTTTCTTAAGTCTAACACGGCCTATTGCAATGCCGTAAAAATCATTTAATTCATAATAATGTCACTTGTCTGCAGCAAATGCCATTCGTTTATGAAACGAAACCATTCACGAAGACGCTTCGAAAACTGACCATGGTTTTATTTCATTAAATAATAGTATTTGGTATAGTCAAAGGACGTTAGTGTGCTTTACGACATACAAATTGGATTTAAGTCCTAAAATTAAGCTGCATTTCTTTTTCGTTCGAGAGTATTTTGTCTCCCACCATGGGGTGGAGGACATATTGTTTTGGTGTGGATCCTGTCTGCGTCGGCGTAGACTCTTGTCTGCACTCATTCGTCTGAAAGGATACATTAATTTTGACCAAACTCGCACCGATATATTATTGGACGAAAGGAAAAGAACCTATTAGATTTGGATGACGTTGACTCTATTTTAAAGGTCACAGGAGGCCAAAGACTGTTGAAAAATGCATTGTTTGCACCATATCTCCTGAAAGGCTGAATGGATTTAAACCAAATTCGCATTGATATATCACTGGGAAATGGAAAAGAGGCGATTAGATTTGGGTGACCTTCACCTCATTTCCAAAGACACAAAAGATCAAAGAGATTTAAAAATGCCTTTTCAATACCATATCTCCTGAATGGATGGATTGAAACCAAGCTTACATAGATATATCATTCGGAGATGCAAAAGAACTGATGAGATTTTGGTGACCTTGACCCCATGTTCAAGGTAACAAGAGGTCAAAAATGTTGAAAAATGCTTGTCAACACAATATCTCCCAACCATGACGGACTTTAACTAAACATGTACAGATATATCACAGGGAGATTGAAAAGAACTGATAAGACACTTTTTGACTTTCTGTGACCTTGAAAATCAGGGCAAGGTCACAGAAAGTCAAAAAGTGTTGAAAAATGCCTTGTCTTCCCCCTCTCTCCCAACTAGATGGATGGATTTGAACCAAAGTTGCACAGGTATATCATTGGGGTATGGGAAAAATGATTAGATTTTGGTGATCTTGATTTGATTTTTAAGGTCACAGAAGGTATCGAAAATTAAAAAATGGCTTGTCTGCACCATATCTCCTGAATGGATCGATAATTTCAACCAAACTCACAAAGATATATCATTTGCATATGGAAAAGAATTGATAAGATTTTGATGACTTTGACCTCATTTTCCAGGTCACAGAAGAGAAGTTAAAGAATGTTGAAAAATGACTTGTCTGCACCATATCTCCTTAAGGGATGGATAATTTATTACCAAACATAGACAAGTGTATATACGGGAGTTGAAAAATAAGCGTTATTGCATAAAAAGCAGTGTCGTAGGGTAATAACAGCCGTGCATCAACCGGCGAAAAGCCGTTTATCAACTAGGGATTTTACGCGCCGTTTATGCACGTATATGCGACTTGCAATATGCTCGTCCCGGGGCCACTAAAAATCCACCATGCAACTTTGTCTCTCCCGTTTCGGTCGAATTACAGAAATTGGTGGTGCGCTACCTATGTATGCCTATATGACGTCCTCCTGCCACTGTAATCTGACGTCATCAAGTCGTGGCTCAGGTTCAAAGCGATGTTGTTTACCTTCTTACGATGCCAAATGGAGAGTAAATAAGTGTTAAAGAAAAAAAGCATCCCAAGCTTTCAGCAATCAAGAACTGTAGAATGGTACGAGTATATGAATGGATCAAGCTTGTTCTGCATGGAAATTATTGCTCAAGGTATCTGCTTTTTGTTGATTAATTTGCAATATATTTTGCATCAACTAAAATGACCGTCTTGGAAATTTTTCCAAAACATTTAGGTTGAATAGGATGATGGCAGCAATTTGGAAAAGCTGAATGCTCTCGGGCCCGGAAGACGAATATTAATAAAAACATGCACCAGTGTGTTGGCTGTCAAACGGTGACAAAATGTAGTGCCAAGTTTTTCTCACATTTTAACGAATAATTCGTTGAATTTATGCAATAACAGAGATCAAACATTTGTTTCCAATGCATTAACATTTGCCAGGTCCCTTGGGAGATGTTGGAAACCTCGGCCTTCGGCCTCGGTTTCCAACATATCCCTCGGGACCTGGCAATTGTTAATGCATGAAAAAGCATGTTTGATCCCTATAATGAAATTTTGGTGACCCTGACCCATGAGGTCTTAACTGGGCAACAGTCAGGACAAAATGATAGTAGTTAGTAACGCAGCTTACTTGTTTATTTACCCTTGACCTTCGTAGTGATTTGTATGTTCCCTAAAATGCATTCTGAGTGTAGAAATTTTAAAATATGCTTCGCAGTATATATCTATATGTATGGAATAAGGAAAAAATGTTTTCCGAAAGAAAAATTAATTGCATATTTTTGGTATTTTATTGATTGTCTATTCTGAGAACAGGTGTAAAATTAGGCATTTTAACAAGTTCTAAAGTTAAAACAAAACTTGATGTGCAAGAAAAAGTATCTTTCATGGGTGTGAGGTGCGGATAGAAAAATCCGTCACTCGGGATTACTGTTCGGCATCACCTAGCAAGCCTCGTGCTGCCGATCAGTGACCCTCGTGACAGATTTTTCTAGCCACACCTCACACCCATTAAAGATACTTATAATCTCAGCAGTTGTATCAGCCCTCAAATTTGGCGCTAACGTCAATTTAAGTGGCACTAAACTAAAAAATATCCCATAGCTCACAGTGCAAAATGGGTCAAAGTTGCTGCACTGCCAATTTTCTCCTGGTCTAAACTTTCCAAAATGAGGCATGGAATTGAATAGACAACACCTTTACCTACCAGTAAAAGCTAAAAAAGTTGGGGGATATGCGGCATATTTTTGACATATTCTATTTTTAGTGCTTACAGGGTGTAGTTCGCAGTGAATAAATTTCGAAACTTTCACTGGCACCCCTGTGTATTTTTCAACCCCAACAAAAATGTAGCAAGACAGCTTTGTAAATAAGCTCCATTTTTTATAATAATAAATAAGCATAACATTCAGAAAAATATTCAACTTTCATAATAAAACCAATCAGGGGCCGGCAAATATTCATTATACGCCTGAAAGCTCACCCCCAAAGAGGCGGGGCTTGCATAATGAGCATTTTTTTACTGTAGTGCAACCTTAAAGTGCTGTCGCTGACGTCATCAAAACAACTCAGCGGGCAAAAGGACGTCTGCCGCCCTGTTTTATTGCCGCACGTCGACTGGCTTGAAGTGGACACACACAGGCTGTGTAGCTTGTTCTAATACCAGAAAATCATTCTCGGTAAGTTTTATTTTGTAATTTGAGCCATTTACGATTAAATACCTAACGTTTGTGTTGTGTTTTCTTGATTTTATACTCAGTTGTATTTCCAGCTGAAAGAAAAATGGCGCTCACCAGCCATGATCTTCCGACTTAATCATATCCATGTTATTTCATCCAATAAAAAAGAGAAAACAGACATAATTGATTGGAACAAAAATGCACGTTTTCTTACAAAAGTTTAATTCTATATAAAAAAAAGTATATGATAAAAAGATCATTACATGGTTGTTTTGATCCCAGCCCTGGCCCCGAGGTTATAAAACTTTTTTCATGCTCAACTCAGCTGAGCCTGAAATTTTACCTCCTAATAAATAGCAAATTACTGATAAGTACAGTTGTTTTCTTGCTCAGTTTAGCTGAGTATTAAAATTTTCTCTGCTTATGAATATAAAAATGCCAACATTAGTTGGCATTTCGATATTTATCGGCAGAGAAAATTTCAAGCTCAGCTGAGTTGAGCACGAAAAAAAGTATTATAACCTTGGGCCCTGATCTCAGCCCGAGTTGACGGTATCAGGCCTCGCCCTTCGGGCTTGGGCCGATACAGTCAACTCGAGCTGAGATTCGCGCTCGGGCCGATACCGTCAATTCGGGATAAGATCAGGGTTGGGATCAAAACAACCGTGTAATAATCTCTATTTCGTACCTACGAGACAAAGTTTGTTCTATTTTTAGCGGTGCTGGAAAATTCTATCTTGCCCATGGGCTGGGACTGCTCACACGCGCATGAATTCCGTGTTTCACTACTCGCTCAATGAAATGCGATAAGCCCGGCTCGGCGATTCTATATTTTTTAAAGCAATGACTTTCCTCAATGAAATTCCAAGAAAGAAATCCGTTCTTTATGATTCCATCATTATCTGTTTCTATGTCTTAACGTCGACAAAAAAAAATCCGAAATAGGCTATGTTTCACACAAACGATGTCGGGGGTGTCGTCATTTTGAAAACATTACCAACTGACGTTTGAAATAACGTTGGCGTTACGTCACAATTAGCGTCATACATGCGCTTGCTGTAGTCGTCACAATACAAATTTTGCTCTTTATCATGAATTTCAATTAGAAATTCCAAAAATGCAGATTTGTCAAAGATGAAGTCGGAAGAGAAAATGCTGTTAAGCAGTTATTACTTGTTTGTTCACACCAGGAGCCATGTGGCTGACACGGTTGTACTACATGTACTTACAGTTGTACACGTTCGCATGAAATAATAGTTCTCCGTTCAATTTGAAATAATTATTATCGCGGGTAAGAAAAGTGATAATAAAATGATGCCAGGATGCGAAGACATCTTTTCGTTTTAAAGCTGGCACTGCAAACCTTCGACAATCTATCGGCGCCGCGAAGCTGAAACCAGTCGGCGACCAGTCGCCGATCGTTCGGCGATATATCGGCGCACGCTGCAAACCTGTCGGCGACCAGTCGCCAATCGGTCGCCGATCAGTCGCCGTCTCACCAGTGGTCAGTCGCCGATAAGTCGCCGAGAGGTCGCCGATAAGTCGCCGACAGATCGCCGATAGGTCGCAGCAAGGTTGAAACATTTCAGAGCCAAAGTGTTGCTGAAACCGATAGGCGACTGAATACGATCGGCGACTTCCAGAAAACCATTGCAACCAGTCGGCGATCAAAATCAGTCGCGGCTTGTCTTTTGTGCTTGCTCAAAAGACTGGATGCGATTAATTTTGATCGCCGACTGCTCGGCGACCTTGTTGCGACCATTATAAAACCTCTCCGCGACCTCTGCAACCTCTCTGCGACTGTTAGTTTTTTAGTCGCGGATAGGTCGCGGCGCGGTCGCAAGCTCTGTGGGACCGGGGCTTAACCGCTTAGGAGGTCTAAGCCTGCTCAGGAACAGTGTGGTTAGGTTAAATGACCGTCCCGGCATGACCATAGCTTTTTTTCTACAGAGGCCCAGTGTGTTTGTTTCTGTTAAGTCTTCATCTGTGTGTCATCAAAGTGTTGTAGCTAAATTTATAAAAAAAAATCAAAGAGGCTTGAGTAGCCGAAACTTCGAAGTATAACCCATGTGCCCTTTTTTAAGGCATTCTCTGCTCTTGAAGGAACTCTTTTAGATTTTGATTCTAGCTTGAGTTTTGTATATATATATATATTCATGACGACTAACTTTGCTAGAAGACCTCTGCACGGGCAAGATTGAATTTCACTTGAATCACGAGGGAAGCTGGTCCACTGGACACACAACGTTGACTTAACATTTAATAAGTATTGATTCAACGTCATGAGGCTGCATCAATTTCGATTCAATGTTTATTTAAAGCTGTATGTCTGTCACTGGGTAGGGAGATATCTGTAGCTCCGTACCCTGGATAAAGCTTTCCAGTAATTTACTACTGAAATATCCAAGGGGGTGCTTCTGTTGTGGTCTAGCTTTGTTTTAGTTTTCTATTTCTTTCTTGCACTGTGGTCCTCTGTATAGCTCCCTTCCTTGGTTACTGTTTTGTTTTGTAGCTAGAATAAACTGAAAAATATGTAAAAGTTGTTTTTTGTGTATTTGGTATTTGTTTGGGTTTGGGTGTTTGCTGTATTATCAAGTGAAGCGAGAGAAAAAAACTCGTGAAGATTGGAGCTGCATAAATCTTTAAGGTGGTGATAATCACTGATTTGGGACAAAAACAAAAATCTGCATAAAATACTCAAAATAACACTGATCTATCCAAAACTTAGCAGATGCCTACTTTATGTTGTTTCTCATAATTTAGAATCCCAAAATGCAGCATTTGTTAATGTTAAAAAGTGTTTTTTTTAAGGAAAGAGCAAAGGGTAATTTTCTGCGAATAATTCTGAAAAAATAATATCGTTATTGAAAATATACTTAGTGCTTAGAGTACCTTGTTCCATAATGGAGAGCGTCCTAGCAATTATTTTTTCAAACTCTTTCACACATTATCAGGCTGAGCAGATGAAAAAAGATGCAGTCTGTGTCCAATTTTTTTTTGTCAAAACACACAGGTGAGACAGGTGAGACTATTTTAACAAGGTTGAGCAATTTCATCTACACACCACTGATCATGTCAGTAATGTATTATTTATACTGTAGGTGTTAACATAGGTATGCTTGCCTACCCTATATTTAATAAATTCATCCAGTGTACATTTACTTTGTATATGGCTGAACATATGAGATAAAGCTACCGTTTTCATCTGGTCTACATTACAATTTGAGAAAGAGTTGGGACAAATAATTGCTAGGACGCTCTTCATTATGCAATAATGCACCTTCAGCCCTACGTAAATTTTTGATAACGATATTATTTTTTCAGATTTATTCGCAGAAAATTACCCTTTCATCTTTCCTTATAAAAACATTTTCTTAAGCAGCATGTACGTCTATTTTGTATTCTAAACTGTAAAGAACAACAAAAATAAGAAGTCTGCTAACTTTCAGGGAGACACATTACTTTTTTATGGTTTTATGCAGATTTTTACATTTACCATAAATCACCGCCTTAACCATTCAAAGGCGGTGCCTTTTTTGTGGATTTTCGATATTATTGTTTAGCGGGCCCACATATCTGTAGTCTCAAAAAAACCGGTTTGCTTTGTCTACGTGTTCATTGAACAACCCGCAGGTTTGCACTATAATCACTGTGGGAGTCCGTCCGTCCGTTATCAGTTAGGGAAAACCGTTATCAGTTAGCGAAAAGGCTTATAACTTTTGAACCGCATGGGATATTTTGACAAAATTTTGCATACTTATACAGGTCAACATTGTCTAACGACTCGCATGCATAACAACCTTATTTGATGGACGAGGCTTTGCTGAGCACAAGTTGAAAATTTACGACCAACTACTGAAAATGCTCATATCTCTTGAACAACGTGGTAAATATGGTTCAAATTTTGTATGCTTATGTATTTTAACATAGTCCTGCCATCGGCATGCAAAACAGTGACGAGGCTTCACCGAGCATCAATTTGGCCGGTCAAGCTCTTTTAATGAAAATGCTCATAACTCTTGGACCGCTTGGTCTATTTGCTTCAAATTTTGTATACTTATGTAATTTAACATTGCCAAGCCACTGGTATGCAAAACAGTGACGAGGCTTCACCGGGCATCAATTTGGCCGGTCGAGCTCTTTTATTGAAAATGCTCATAACTCTCGGACTGCTTGGTATATTTGCTTCAAATATTGTATACTTATGTAATTTAACATTGCCCAGCCACTGGTATGCAAAACAGTGACGAGGCTTCACCGAGCATCAATTTGGCCAGTCAAGCTCTTTTATTGAAAATGCTCATAACTCTTGGACCGCTTGGTATATTTGCTTCAAATATTGTATACTTGTGTAATTTAACATTGCCCAGCCACTGGTATGCAACACTTCTTATTGCACAACCCGCAGGTTTGCACCATAATCACTGTGTGAGTCCGTCCGTCCGTCCGTTATCAGTTAGCGAAAACGCTTATAACTCTTGAACCGCATTCTATATTTTGATAAAATTTTGCATACTTATAAATGTCAACATTATCTAACGACTCGCATGCATAACCGTCTTTTTTGATGGACGAGGCTTTGCTGAGCACAAGTTGAAAATTTACGGTCAAGTAGTGAAAATGCTCATAACTCTTGAACCCCGTGATATATATGGTTCAAATTTTGTATACTTATGTATTTTAACATTGTCCAGCCACCGGCGTGCAAAACGGTGGCAAAAGTCTAAACAGTTTTGCACGACCCACAGGTGTGCACTTTAATCGCTGTGCAAGTCCATCAGTCTGTTTGTCCTTCCGCTGTAGTCAGTGAGTGAAATTGCTCATAACTCTTACCACATGGTGTAGTTTGATAAAAAAATATGCATCATTCTACAAGATATGACCAATTTCATTTCCATACATTCCTTCTGGCACCAGAAACTGATTATTCTACATTCACCACGGATTGTGCACATTACTATCAGTTGATTTTGGGTCTTAATTACGTTTTTTTGTATAAGTAAAAACTGATATAATATGTCACTCTGGTCTATCATTAACAAGCAGACAACGAAGGCAACACACGTGCGTCCGGATTTTTTTTTTAAATATAAAAGTCAGTTCTGTATTTGATTTGACATTATCATTCTTACGGACCCGTATGTTTGTTATACCTCGAGGTCAGACCAGTTTTTTTTAATAAAAATTCAGTGCAAAAATAATTTTTGTCACCAAATCACGGTCGTTGAAGGAAGCTTAATTATTGTTTCTAAGCATTTCTTGCATGTGCATATCAACTCATTAAAAATTTGATATCATTTCCAGTAATCGGGTGTTGGATAGTTCGTAAGACTATATTTCTGAAACAAACTTATCCTGATAAGAGGAAGAAGCGAGTTTCCTGCACGTTATCTTTGTTGCTTGTGTAGAATGCCAGACCAGTGAGTGCTTGTGTGCTTAAATTAGTTAGGTTTGTGCAGACCTAGGGGGAAAATTGCTGTTCATTTTGCTGTCTGCTATTATGAGTGTTGTCTCATTACCTGTGTTTTTACCAGATTATTACATTTTTCCGGAAACGGGGTTCCATTGCACGCAGCCTTTCATTATCATCCTCACATCGTCCTGATATAACTAAAATACTGTTGAAAAGGACGTAAAATCACAAGTCATCCATACATTTGGTTGTATCACTTTCTGATTATTGCCTTTCGACATTATTTTCCGCCATGTCTGATATATTTATTACATACCTACCTCGTACGAATACACGGAACCACATGCGTTTTCTTTTTCATGTGTGTATTTTACAACGCTCCATTTCAAAACAGGAGATATATATACTGATTGAATGTCTTGACGCGGAACTGAAACTGATATTTAACTTTGACTACACACTACAACTTACTCAGCCAAACGGCATAACTGATAGATAAATAAGTCTACATCTATTCCTGCAATGATGGTATTATGTTATGCAAAAGTTGACATTGGGCCACAGAGCTTTTGAACGATTTAACATGTGTACATTTTCCACATTTTCATTGAAGTTCTTCACCGGAAGGAAAGGCATATATTGATGGATAATAAAAATGTCATCCACGACGACATTCACAGCTTCTCATCATAATGACAGCGACAGTACAAATGGTTTCGCTCAAACTGCAGTGACAGAACAACTGATCCCAAAACGAGGGCTTGGAACGGGAACATTGAAATGCAGTTGTACCAGGAAAGCTGTGGTAATGCTCGCTTGTTTCGTAAACCACATAATCATGGTCGGATTTACAAGTGCCTTAGGAGTTATTTACGTCGAGTTAATACGAGAGTTCGACGCCCTCAGATCAGAGGCAGCCTTAGTTCAAAGTTTGTACGTTGGAATTACTATTTCTGGTGGAATAGTATTCTCACGGTTAGTTTACAGATACGGGCCAGGTATCTGCATTATATTAGGAATGGCATTTTCTGCAGTATCGGTTTGCATTAGTGCATTTTCAGTGAACATTTACATGATTATAGTATTTGCCGGTGCTTTATGTGCTGTAGGCACCAGTGTAACGTTCATGTGCGATTTTATTGCAGTTAGTTGGGCTTTTAAGACACACAAACGCAGTGCACTGGCTTTCCTTACCATAGCATCAACAGTTGGACAGGTGACATTTCCATATTTAGCTGAACTGTTTTTGGAAAAATACTTCTGGAATGGAACACTGCTTCTGTTGAGTGGCGTTTTTCTTCATAGTCTGCCATCGGGTTTGCTAGTTCATTTTTCCAAGCATATACTTGAAGCTCAAGATTCTGCTGATCCGTCAGAGTCTGAAAAGTTTAACTGTATTAGCATCTTTAAAAACTGCAATATGCTTTTTGTTTTTTACATCATGCTAGTAATAGATATTGGAGCCAGTGTGGAACAAAATTTTACAGTAGATCTGTCTGTTATGAGAGGATTTGACAGAGAAGTTGGGGCTTCATTTTTATCATTACTGGGATTTTCTAGTTTGTTTGGCAGAGTGACAGGTACTATACTTCTTGCTGCTTGTGTTAACATCCGTGCCACGTCACATTATAGTCATAGTTTAGCACTGTTTGGAGTCGCTCACTTTGTTGTGATCTACTTTAAACAGTATATAGGAATGCTAGTCGGAATAATATTTCAAGGATTTTCCACTGGTGTGACCTTGTCAGTGTATCCTGGTTTCCTCATTGAACAGTTTGGTATTGATAATTTTCCGTTAGCTCTAGCATCTACGAATGTAATGAGTGGGTTTCTTGACGTTGCTGTTGGATTCTTTTGTGGTCTAGTTGCTGACGTGACAGGTGGTTATAACTCGATGTATTATATAGCGGCGGCAATTTCAGGAATTGGATCATTGATAACAATCATAATTATAATATACCAAAATTCCTGCTGTGCTAGTTCAAGACCATCCGAATTGTAGTAGATACAACTTCACCTCGAATCGACATTCGTTAGAGACTGAATTATGTAATTCATGATTAGTGAGCTGTTTGTTTTATGTGTGACTGATGTATCTCTAGCATTTTAATGTGATACGTTGTATAAATAAATAATAGCATTATTCTGCTCGCTGCTATTAAAACTTGCGTGGTCTTAAATTGTCACTAAAATAAAGGAGATAAAGAAAGAAACCACAATCAGAGGCAAACTGAAAATTATGCACTTTTGCAATGCCGATATTTCATTACACAGGTCTAACCTCTAAGCTTGTCAATGTGCGTCATCATAGAATTACGACTCTGCTGTTAGTCAGTTAATTAATGCATATATTTTATTTATTCATAAATTTTTTATTGTAAACAAACCGCAAGAGCTGTGTTTCACTTACATGGTGTCAAAGCATTCGTTGGTAATCATGTCATTGAGCTGTTATAGGCTGACTGCTCGAAGAAGTTTGTCATTGGCCTGGTGCAATGTACAAGAGAAATAAGTAATTGGTTTAAGATATATTTTATTATACGCCCGTCGAAGACGGGTCGTATTATGTCGTGACCTCCGTCCGTCCGTCCGTCCGTCCGTGTGTCCATTAACTTTTCGTGTCCGCACCATATCTCTTTAACTCCTTGAAAGATTTTTTGAAACTTGGGTCAAATGTTCGCCTTATCGAGACAATGTGCAGAACTTATACTACAATGATGTCCGACAAAGGTCAAGGTCAAACTTAGAGGACAAATGTCAGTCAGTAAAATTTCGTGTCCGCTCCATATCTTGAAAACCGTTTAAGATTTCTTCATGAAAGTTTGTACAAATATAAAGCACCATCAGACGATGTGCAGAGCAAAAGAACCATAACCCTATTTTTGTTTTCACGGAATTATGTCCCTTGTATTTTTCATAAATGTTCTAATTTCGTATAAGCTTCGTGTCAACTCCATATCTCGCAAAGGCGTTTAAGATTTCTTCATGAAAGTTTGTATAATTATAAAGCACCATCAGACGATGTGCAGAGAAAAAGGATCATAATCCTACTTCACATCTAACAAAATTACGCTCCTTTGTTTTTTCTATATAGTAATTCCATATAAGCTTTGTGTCAGCTCCATATGTCGAAAACAATTTAAGATTTCATCATGAAAGTTTGTATAAATATAAAGCACCGTCAAACGACGTGCCGAGAAAAAGGACCGTAACCCTATTATGTTATGCCCCTTTGTATTGTTCATATAGTAATTTCACATAAGCTTCGTGCCCGGTCAATATCTCGAAAACCGTTAAAGATTTTTTCATGAAAATTTGTATATATAAATATACAGCACCGTCAGATGATGTGCAGGGCAAAAGAACCATAACCCTACTTTCACTTCTAACAAATTTATGCTTCTTGTATTTTTCATATTGTAATTTTGTATTAAATTCGTGTCCACTCCATATCTCCTTAACCTCTTGAAATATTTTTTGAAACTTGAGTCCAATGTCTACCTTATCAAGGCAACTTGCAGAACTCGTATTTCAATGATGTCCGACAAAATTCAAGGTCACACTTAGAGGTCAAAGTTCAAAAGATAACTTTATTTGTCCGCTCCATATCTCAAAAACCGTATAAGATTTCTTCATAAAAGTATATATAAATATGAAGCATCATCAGACAATGTGCAGAGAAAAAGAACCATAACCCTACTTTTAGTTTTGACGGAATTATGCTCCTTTTTATTTTTTGAAGTAACTTCGTGTCTGCTTCATATCTCCAAACCGTTTAAGATTTCTTCATGAAAGTTTGCACAAATATCAGATGATATGCAGTGAACAAAAACCAGGACCCTACTTTCAGTTCTGATGGAATTATGCTCATATTAACTTCGTTTGTTTTGTAGTTTTATATCTGCCTTATTATTGAAGATAAAAGTACTGGCAACAGTTCTGTCCTCTCTTGTTGTCTTTCCAACTAATAGCCCCAGTGGGCGTATATTGCCCCGCTCAGCGGAGCTCTTGTTAACTATGAGCTACATATATATACTGCATTACAATGGCATTGGTTGCAGGAGTTGACAGTAAACAAAATGCTTATATATAAAGTCATTTCCTGAAGTGTAGTTCATAGTCAAATAATTGACTATGAAGCTTATACTTTCTTTTGCCTTCAAGTTTATAATGAATACATTAAGAGCTTATTCTTGTCATTGTTAGAACCTCTTTAAATTGCTAAGCAAGTACGGCATAGGGAGGTGTACTTATGTATGTTAAAAATAAAACATGTATCAATGAGGTTATGACATATTGAAGCAAGATCAGATTACCACTCTCAACATAAAGAACATGTTTCTATATAAACCTCAAGACGTACAAAGAATATATTATTCGGTGGTATTACCATATTTATCACCTCTTCTTATGGTTTCTTGGACGGCTTTCTTTGTGATTGTGGGTTTCTAGATTATTGATATAAGAATGGGCCACTGAAACTGTTACACTCTATACCATAGCTGGAAACATTTATATCAATATTTGAAATATAAGCCCACAATCATAAGATATTGACAGCTTCTGGTCGCCCTGGATGGACTGGCAAAAACTAAACGTTTAGTCAAATAAGCAAACTTGTGTTTGTGCGTCCTTTGTGTTTTTTTTTTGACTTAGGACTAAGCACAGTCACGTGATTGTGAGTCCGACGAATCTACAGCAGACTTTTTGAAGCAGGATGCACACTTAAGAAACAAAACAGGCAAATTTGGCTTCATTGGCCTTTAATTTTACAGCAAACATGGCTTTACGTGAAGATGGACTCCACCAATCCCCTTCTGAGGGTAGGGCCAGGACAGACTTGTTGATGCACGAGAGACTACGGAACAATTTCCCTTCAATTACATTCGTATAGGAAAGTAAATACATATTAGACATTCGGGGACTGATACAATCAAAAACCGCAACCCGTCCACTTCAAAATTGTGAAAAGAATAGAAACAGCGTATGACAGCGACCCCGACAGCCTCGTCGTAAACAACACATTGTCTAAACTATAATCATAAATGATTTTTGTTTTTGTTGTTGTTTCGATTCTCGTAAGGTTCCCCGGGGCCCAAGACTATAATCATTCTTTAAGTTAAAGTGCTCTTAAGGGGAGTTAAGTTGCTTTGGTTCTCGTTGATTCTTTTCTTGCTAATAAGTGAATCATTGTCAAACATAATCACCTTGTTGAAACAAAAATGATAACGTGACCGAAACACCTACGCTGGAACTGGAGCAAAAGAAACCCACTAATTTTATCCCGATGAACCCGGCTACAGGCTGAAAAACTTTGAGGCACCAGCCATATTTAAATGCTTTTTGTCAGATAATATCCAAATCGCCGCGGCAAGGTGTCCAAAATAGAGTGATTAATTACATGTATTTATGAAGATCGTGTTCAGACTGCTGTGTGGGAGTTTGAACAATGTTTGAACATCTTGGTAAAATAAACTCATTTCTTGATTCTATGATTGCATTCTATGCTATTGATCTAATGCCCATTATAAAATGATGTTTCATGTAATAGTTTAGCCTATAGCTAAAGTACCTTAACTCTTTAAGCCCCAGTGACGCAATTAGCAAAATTTGCAAACAGCGTAGATCCTGATGAGGCGGCTCATAATGAGCCGCCTCATCTAGATCTACACTGTTTGCCTTCTAGTCTTTGGATTCTCAATATAAAAAATCTTGGACAAGGCATTTTTAAAATTTTTGCAGACGTAAATTTTGTCGTCTGCTTTTTGGTAGTGAAAGAGTTAAATATTGCTATCAGCTTACTTTATTATAGTGTACTTTTGCCACAAATAATTGTTGAAAACAATTAATTTACAATTATTAGCTATTTATTAGAATAGAATTTCAAATTATCAGGTTCACAAAGTCAAGTGGTTCAATTATTCATGTTCAGCATCCGCCTCAGGTTTAGACACTGAATTAGTATGACCAAGTGTTGTCACGTATTTCGTCTTCGTAACAACACCTGGTTAATCATGTTTTCTAGGATGTTATGAAACCAAACAGGACCTGTTACGAAGTAGCTCTTTTCGTTTCACAACAGGCATTGTACATACACAGTTAACCAGGGGTGGAGACGTTGTATTCGAAGGGACTGAAAGCCTGAGATTTCCGAAATCATTAATAACATGAAACCGCTCAGGTTTGAACACTATAGAAAACTTTATATATTCATTTATGTGTTTATCTATTTATTCAGATTTTATATGTGTCTCTTATCATAGCAAAACGTTCAGCATTTTGCTTCCTACTGAAAGTCAAGAGCAAACTGGCTCCTACAAAGGTCTTTCATAAAACCTAAAACAGTTGGAATATTGAGAGGAAAGAACACACCAAAGAAGTAAAAAGTGTGGGGGTATGCTGTCTGCTTAAAGCAATGCTGAGGCTTTGAAACTTTCAAAAAATCTTGAGAGTATTTTAAGATCCGCCACTGACTTACACCACCTTTAGCGTATGTAACATCACAGTAGCTAAAGGCTCTAGTAATTATTTTCGAGAGGGAGTAGATGAAACACTTAGCTGAGTCTGCAGTATATCATTGCTAATTCGGTTCTTTATGCTTCTTTGGAATCCAATACAGTTTTGAAAGGGCAAGATCTTTCTCAGCAGTAAATTCTAAAAGTAAAAAGTATGCAAAGACCAGGAACTGAAACAATCAAAATCCAAATCCAGCCCTCAAACCATAGTTGGAAACAACTAAGATTACAAATAATCAAGATACAGAGAACATATGGTCAACCGAGTGAGCAGCTTGTTCAGACTGCAGAGTTCAGAATTTCCTCCTTGGACAACGAAGTGTGTGTATACATAGTGTTTCTCCTCGTGGTGTTCAAATCATGCTCCACTGTAGTGGCTTGCAAACAAACACTTAAACTCATATCTTTGAATGCTTTGTCTGCTAGTACAGCGACATATTTATCAGGAAGATCACCAAGCAGGGAATATCGTAGACAAACTTCCTTCGTACTAAAACAGAGATTCGTCTATTAGCAAAGACGCTATCGATGATGACCACCCACTCCTTAACTGTGCGTCAACTTCAACATGTTCTTGATTAGTCTACCTTGAGGTATATAGTCTTCCACAGAATCCGGTATGTGTTGAATTCTTCTTTCAACTTAAAGACTTCGACATAAGAAGATTACTGCACACATACAACTTTCTCAGTCGTTTTGATCAACAATAAAACCGCAAGGTATAGACAAACTGTAGGTATTCGATGGGAGCTTATTGAGCCCCACTTGTTCTATTTTGTTACGTAAGAGATTTCATGAAATCGCTCTCACGGGAAAATCAGGCTAACATTATAAAGGCTTTCAATTACATTTCTAGATATCTTGATGATTTACTAAACATCGATAATAGTCACTTTGAATATATGGTTGCCCGGATTTAACCAACTGAACTTCATTTAATGTAAGCTAATTCTTCTAATACGGAAGCGCCGTTTTTGGATTTGAATTTATCAACACCTAATGATACGGTTTTAACTAAAATTTATGGTTTACAAACGGGACGATTCAGATTTTGATATAATGAATTTCCCCTTCCTCGACGGATATGTCCCTCGACATACATGTACCTCCTATGGAGTTTTCATATCTTAGCCTATTCGTTTCACTTGAGCATCTTCTAGCGTAAGTAACATCAACTGTCGCAACAAAGCCCTTATAGGCAATGCTATCGTTATCATAAACTTTGCAAAACATTTTCAAAGGTTTATCATCGTCACAGTGGGTTGATGGAAAAAATATTATGTAGGCCTGAGGAAACTTCTACAACAAGGAATATCGGAAGTACAATTCTATTGTCACTTAGTGGACAGAATAAGAAAATTTGTGTACAAATCTAATTCTTCTGAACAATTCGAAGAATTATTAATTGGTATAAAAGAATATAACCCATATGTTATGCGGCAGACTGCATGCCTAGTTGTGAACCCAATCATGGTTGGTGACTAGGCTTCGCTCTTTAATTGCACGACGGTGGTTCGGGCCTCAGACTCTATGACGGCCTCTTCATAAAGCTTTAATAAGTGGGTTGGGGATTGATAACTTGCCTTTGGCTTGGCCCACTGTAGTTTAAGTAATAGGTTCCTTTAACTCTGGCTGACAGTGGAGTTTGGTTCAGCCAAGACTACTTTTCTTTGTATTATCATAGTGATCAATTTGATTTTTGTCGTCGCTACGGTGCACTGACTGAGTTAGGGAGCCATTACTCGAACTGAACCTTTTTTGTTTTTTTTTTTGTATTATGAATTGCATCGAGACCAGGATGAAGTTTGTCGACAATAAGAATTGTTTTTAAATCCCTGATAGTTAATACTACTAGCCGTTCTAAGGCGGCAGTCCCGATGTTGTTCTTAATTCTATGTAGCTTTATGGCCACCTGTATGGCTATCCACTTAGCTTCATGTTGTGTTTTTGTAATAAAATATAGAAAATAGTTAAAAATAGATGTTCATTGTTTTTCTTGTGTTTTTCGTGTAGTTTGTTCCCGATTTCAAGGATGAAGTTTGTCGGTAGTAACAAAAATTAAATTTCCCGGTAGTCTATACTTTTGGCCGTACTTAGGGGGTAGTCCCGATGTTATACTTAATTTTATGTTGCTTTGTGGTTTACACCATGAGACGCTTTATGTTTTAAATCTTCTTTTGATCTTTGCTCCTCGATTCTGTGTTTGTTTTAGCATTCTGATCATCTCGCTTGGGGAAGAGGGCGCTGTTTTTTTCTGCTTGTCTTGCATTTGTTTCTTTGCGCGTGTTTGTTTGTCCTTTTTCTATGTTTCTTGGATTCGTGGGTTAGATACGATTTGTCACGGATTGTGACATACCCTGGGATGTTTTTATTTCCTTTCTGTTTAATCATTGTCAGATTAGTCTAAAGATGTTAGATTAGAAAATATGTATTTTACTTGTTCACTTCTAAGCGCAGTAGCATCTAGAATCTAGTTTATAATGCCTTCTCGGAGTACGAAGCCATCTGCTCTTAGAGGAAAGATTGTTTTGAGTCTAAGAGAAACAATTATTTCCCTTTGGAATTGACCATTTTAAGAAAGGAAGTAAAGAAGAACATTCCACATTGTAAACACAAAGGAAATACCAATTTGCAAACGTGTGCTATGGACTAATCCGGTGATATGAAAAGTGGCTTTCGTCTCAGAATTCGGTCTTAAGCATTACTAATAAAGGTAAACGTGTTGTTTTCTGTTTCTGTTTCTCGACCGAGCTGATTCAGCTGTCCATTTCCCGGTCGAGAGCCACTGTTGAATGCACAGTAAATGACCGGCTCGGTCCAAAGCACAGGTAGGAAAATTGGCCGCATTATGCAAAATTACTTTAACTATAGCGCGGATGCGATAACTTAGCACTGTTATCATATTTTGTTATACCCCCCGCCCCCGCAAACTGTGTTTGTGGGGGGTATACTGTTTTGACGTTGTCCGTCCGTCTTTCCGTCCGTCCGCAACGCCTTAAATTTGTTCCGATTTGTTTCAAATTTTGTCCATGGATGCAGCATAAGAAAATAGTGGATACGTATTTTTCAATTTTTCCAGGAAGGTTTTTATTTCGGAGTTATGCCCCTTTGTATTTTTCGTGAAATAAGTTTGTTATCGCAACTCCCTCTAGATGGTTTGACAGATTTTCTTGAAATTAAGTATGTGAACAGATATTGGTATGAAGATGTGCATTAGGGTTTTGATTTTAAATTCTGCCCCTTTTTGCCTGAGTTATGCCCCTTTTTGATAATTTTTGCCCTATTTTATAGGGTTTTTGCATTAAATTTGCTCCGATTTGTTTCAAATTTTGTCCATGGATGCAGCATTAGAAAATAGTGGATACGTATTTTTCAATTTTCCAGGAAGGTTTTTATTGCTGAGTTATGCCCCTTTGTATTTTCCGTGAAATAAGTTTGTTATGGCAACTCCTCCTAGATGGTTTGACGGATTTTCTTGAAATTAAGTATATGAACAGATATTGGTATGAAGATGTGCATTAGGGTTTTGATTTTAAATTCTGCCCCTTTTTGCCTGAGTTATGCCCCTTTTTGATATTTTTTGCCCTATTTTATAGGGTTTTTGCATTGAATTTGCTCCCATTTGTTTCAAATTTTGTCCATGGATGCAGCATAAGAAAATAGTGGATACGTATTTTTCAATTTTTCCTGGTATGTGTTTATTGCGGAGTTATGCCCCTTTGTATTTTTCGTGAAATAAGTTTGTTATCGCAACTCCTCCTAAATGGTATGACGGATTTTCTTGAAATTAAGTATGTGAATAGATATTGGTATGAAGATGTGCATTAGGGTTTTGATTTTAAATTCTGCCCCTTTTTGCCTGAGCTATGCCCCTTTTTGGTATTTTTGCCCTATTGTATAGGGTTTTTCCCTTTTTTGCTTCCATTTTATTCAAATTGGGTTACTAGATGCAGCATATGGAAAGAGCTGATACATATTGTTCAGTTTTTTCGGAAAGGTTTTCCTGCTGAGTTATGTCCCTTTGTAGTTTTCGGAAGAAAAGTTTGTTATCGCTACTACTCCAAGACCATTTGATGGATTTTCTTGAAATTAAGTGTGCAAACACATATTTGAATGAAGATGTACAGTAACCCTTTTGCATGAGTTATGCCCCTTTTTTATATGTTTCGCCATAGTTTGAAGTTTTTTATGCCATTTTCACTTCCATTTTATTCAGAATTGGCGCACAGATACAGTAGAAGAAAGAGTTGGCACATATTACTCTGTTTTTCTCAAAAGGGTTTTCCAGCTTTGTTGTGCCCCTTTATGGTCTTGGTAAACAGAGTTTGTTGTTGCTACTTCTCCTAAACCGTTTGACTGATATTAAATATGTGAACAGATATTGGTATATAGATGTGCACTTGTAGTTGTCATAACATGCATGCCTAACTGTTAAATGCGGGGGGTATTTAGTAAGCCATGCTTACTGCCACCTCTAGTTTATTTTGATTTGGTGACCGATTAAATATATAGCAGAGTTCAGGAAAAAAATGATAATTCTTTACTGCTCTTATCGCTGATATTCTCAAATTCAAAGCAGTTCCTGTGCTTAAGCTTTCAATGAATGGTATTATACTGACAGTGGATCGTAACTTTTCTTTATGACCATAGGCCTACATGAAAAAGTTACATGACTTGCACTGTAGGGGTAAAACAGGAACTGTTGACATTAAAAATGTACACAAAACATGGCACTGTTGTACTGGGAATCCAAGTGACAGATGAGCTTCCATCCGGAGAAGTGTACAGTGCTGAGAATCACAACAAGCAAGCGATACCGCAGAGAGACCAACTATTTCCTCCACGGTCAGCGCCTTCAAGTCACAGACAGCGCCAAAAATCTTGGTGTGACCCTCAGCGACGACTTTTTAATGGGAGAAGTACACCCAAGCGACAGCTGCCAAGGCTTCACGTACCCTTGGATTTCTCAGGCATAACTTCAGGGATTGCAGCAAACAGGTCCGTGCAACTACATACAAGTCCATGGTTCGACCAACAATGGAGTATGCTTCCACATCTTGGGATCCATACAAGACAGAAGATGTCAAATGTCTTGATAAAGTCCAGCGTCGTGCAGCACGCTATGCTTGCAACAACTACACAGAGCGGACCTCGGGATGTGTCACAGCAATGGTTAACTCACTAGGCTGGGAATCACTTCAAAACCGCCGGAATATGCAACGTCTAACCATGCTCTTCAAGATTAAGCATAATTTGGTCGAGATCCCGGAGTCAGAATCCATCGTCCGGCCAAATGACAGCAGAACACGAGGGTCACAGAGGCTTTTCGTCCCATTTACCTACGTAAAAGTGTACAAGATGTCGTTTTTCCCTAGGACCATACAGGACTGGAACAAACTACCATCTTCAATAACAGACATGCAGAAGATTGGGGCCTTCAAGACTGCCCTCCATGCCTCGATAGCAGTCCAGCCTCCGTCCACAGCGTAACAAGCCACGGGTGTATATAGTTTTAACATGTAAATACTGGAACTTTTTACTGTACATACTCTTGAGAGGTGACTGTCTTGTCCTAACCTCACCGTGGTCAAAATTACATTCCAGTATTGGATTTCTGACCTGTATCCGGAAGATGAAGATGTTGCACGACTCACCTATACTGTCCAAAAACTAAATACTCGTTTTCAAATTATTATTTTAATAACTATTTTGATGCAGTTCAATCATCAGTAGCTTAAATATGTGCCTGGACAATTTAACAGAAAACCAGATCGTCATTGCTCCGGAATTTCATACAATCAATTGCCACAGAATACACTTCTCTAAGTAGCTACTTCGTAGAAGCTGGACAAATAAACATTTAAACGTGATAACATGTTTGGTTTAACACAATACGATTGTTCTTGCCTTAAGTCCTCTTTATTGTCACTCCTGGTGTTTTCCAGGATGTTACGAAACGAAAAAGAGCAGTTACGAAACGAAAAATGGCCATAGTTACAAAACGACCTTATGACCAGGTCGTTTGGTAGCTATGGCCGTTTTTGTCTCGTAACATTTTTTTTGTCGTTTTGTAACAATCCTTGTATATACATAGTTAACCATGGATTATTGTGGCCATTTCAGAATTACCAAGTGTCATATATGATATATTTACTACATTTCTTGAGTGACTAAGAAAACCTCCAGCACCCTGCTAAGAATATATCTCTAAAGAGTTCGGGTTTCGTTATTATAATAGCTAGCTATTCTTATTGTCTTGCACTTTTACCATTTATAATTTGCCAATATAATTATGCCATTACTGTTGTTCTAATTTAACAAAAAACGGCATAATTATATATTGGAAAATCGTTATGATGGCTGGATAACTTGCGTTTTCACGTCCTTAATTTAAACAATATTTTATCCGCATAAATAACACACAAACAGCAATTGCACTATTACAAACAACAAGTCATGTGCAAATGGGATTCAGAGAAACGTCAACAAACTTATCTAAATCTGTATCCCAATATGCCTACATAAAATAATTACTGTACAAGTGATTTGAATGGAAAGAAGTACTGTTGATAATCATATAAAGAAAGGCATTTAGACATTGCACACTTTCTTAATGGGGAGTAGACGAAGGTAAGCGCATAAACTAGCAAAATAGTGTAATACAATGATTACTATTGAATTCGTCTTCGAATTCTCAGGAGCTACGAAGAATCACTTGAAATGAGACTTAAGGAGTTCTGATGCACGTGTTGGCCAATTACGTTGGGCGCCAGTTGGCACGGACTCTTAAAATCCTATGCCCCAGCCGAAGATTGAACTGGAGACCCTTTGATCTAAAGGCGAGGACTCTACCACGTCGCTATAAAAGCCGGTTTGTACCGCAAGACAGTACATGTGTATAATATACCTAACCTATACCCTGTGACACGCAAATATTCTTTACTGAATAAGAAATAAATCTACGTTTTATAACGATGTTATAAAGAAAGTTTTTACACCGTCAACGTCATGGTTGTAAAAGAAATAAATTAATTAGATGGACTGAGAAATCTGATTTGTCAGAATGACGATGACAGATAAAAGAGTACGTCATACATCGTCGGCTGAGTGCTATTGTGTTCTATGATTACTTTTTGAAAACCCTAGAAAATGGGGTTCGAAGTTTGCATCCTCAAATTTAGTTTGAAATGTACATGGAAATAAAATAATGCTGTGCAAGTTATGCAAATACAAGGGTTGATCCAAAAGTAATGTCACTGTGTCCACTGCGCGCTTATTCGTCGTAGCATTATCATGAAAATTATATATCAAGCTGCACTGTAATTCAGTTCTGATCAACAGAATAAATATAAAATTGGAATCATTTTCCGTTCCAGTTGTATAGACGTTCAAAGTATGCCACCGACGCCATCGCGCCGCACGTTAACATAACGTTAATTACACGAACATAATTTTCAACGGGAATCACAATTTAAAATCAAACTAACGCGCCAAATCAGATGATAATCTTATGCGATGAAGAAATGTATTTTTGCCACCTAATGTTGAAACGTTGATCACGTCATTGCAGTTTGAAGTTCCCTAGTTAGGGCTAATGCTTGTTACTGCCGAGTGAAAAATGTTGATCTCTGACAAATGCGTCAGCTCATAGCTACGCGGTTTTGTCACAAATTACGAATATCACCATTAAAGACTCGAGGGCTGTTTAATTAGACATGCGGTAATGTAATAGTGGTTATGAGGCTTGTGTAAATGTGCAGTCAGTGCCATAGTGATGCGGATGAGTCGCTTAAGGATCGTCTGAAAACGGGAAGACCATTATATGCAATGTTAGACAATAACGTCACTTTTGTTTAGACCCCATATATGAAGATCGATGTTCTGTGATTCGAATATTCTGTGAATTCTTGAACATGAGCCGCGGAGCTGTTGAAATAATATTAAAGGAAGAGACAGACATGGGTGAAGAGACATAAGTGAATGTTGGAACAACGAAGATGCTACTTTGGACATGACACAATATCAAAATTTCGTCTGTTACGTCAACAACGTTATTGACGCGCGGCGCGTTTCGTTACCATGCCTTCAGTCGATCTCGATATCTTGATAACTCTGCATTATATTTTAATGACATTTTCAGATTAGACCGCAAATAGAGTAAGCTACTTGCTTATGAAATTTTGTTGCTGTCTTTTCATTCTACGCGATTTTAAAGCAGCAGTGACATTACTTCTGGATCAACCCTCGTAGGTCAAAACATTCTAGGTTTCAAAAATTACTGTTGAAAACCAACTGTTTTAGAAAAAATATGGACTTTTCAGTTTGGACATTGGTATGTGTGCTCAAAAATCAGAATGCTTTGCAATAACGCGGAGATAGAACAATGTCATGACCCAGATTCCATTACCAGCATTGCTGCGTTTTATACTTTTAATTCAAATATACATGCATTGTCCAAAAAGACTCAACAATGATGGCTACTGCTTTCTTATGATGTAAACTGAAGTACATGTATTTTCCTTTTTCTCTCTACTATCTGTCTCCTCAATCCGAGATAATCGCTAACCAATGGCATGAAAGGATTTGATCCTGTGACATCAAAAGTCAGGTGCTCAAATATTTCGTAATACTTTCATTTCCTTGGTTAAAAATGGACATAGACCAGTATCGGGTTAAAGGTGGACATAGACCAGTATCGAACTAAATTAAAGTTATTTTTGGGCAAAGAAGCAAAATTGAATAGCCTGTAAATGCAGACAAAAATATAATATGTAGATTCTAAACTGCTAAGGACATAGCAAATTTGATTCTAATTCCAGTGGTGTATAAAACTCATTTTTTCTCTCCAAAAATAGAGATAAATCACTATAGCATTCAGACTTGTAAGGAGACATTGTTGTTAACTCTAAAATCGGAAAGCTTCACATCTCTATCAAACATTCCAAATATAACATCAAAGACAATGATTTTATGTCGAATGTCGATTTTTATAATTATAGTCTGGTGAACTGTGTCTCTAGTGACGTTTCTGCAGTCTAAAAAGTAGTTGAGAACTTAACCTTATTATATTTAGGCCTGTAATCAAAATATAATAAAGCCTTCTGTTGAAAATCTGAAATTGCTGGCAGTATACGGTTTTATGGGGCAACTGGAAGATTTTGGGTCATCCTCTGTCATTCAAAACTGCACGTAAGACATAATCGTTTTAATTAAAATTCTCATGTTAGAGTTTCTCAGTCAATTAGGCAAATGGAATTTCTGATTATTTAAATGAACCTCAACTTAGTTTATTAAACTAAGCTATCACATTTCCAATACAAGGAGCATTTGATTCGATTCTATTATCAGTTCTTCCCCCAAAGTTCCTGCATTTGAGTATCTGATCAGATAGCACGTTCTTGGGCGTCTGCCCAGGATGTATATGAACTAATTTCAGATGCTTGTGCGTCTCATAAAAAGTATTCATGTTATCATACAACCTTATTAGACGCCTAAAACGTGGTATCTGATCTTCTTATAATAAAGTTTTTTTTTTTTTGATACAAAGAAAACGTCAATTCAATTGATAGGTACATTATTTGAATTTGTTTATATGTTTTATTACTAATAGTACTTGTTAGATGTTTATTTTCAAGTGTTGACTGCTTATTTTAAGACACATCGGGCCCCAAACCATGTCGATCCCTACTCAGTTTGGTCCAAACCAACTTTCATTGATCGAACTTGCGATTCAGTTTCAGAATTAAAATCATGATCTGAAAAGTGACTTTCACAAAATATTCTTAAAACAATCTGATATTACAATTGACGTGTATATAGAAAATATAGTATTATTAAACATAGGCCAGTAATCAATGTCTTTTTATAAACAGACTTATAAGTAGCTTCTCTTTGCAGAAATTCAAATTATATATACTGAACATCAAAAGAAACGCCTACAATCTTAGGTTCAGTTTTCTTCTGTCAGCTGATTTATGGTTTTAAATCACATATAGCAGAAAACACGACTGACGTCTGCCAACAATATAAACTTAGCTTCTTGCAAAGTTAAACCTTGATTAGCGAGTTCTCTCAGTTTATCTTGAAACATTCAAAGTTGTATTAAGAGTTGTCTTTCCTTTGGCAGTATAACAAATTGTTTCCAGAACGCGACTCTAATGTGTGGTCATGAAAAAAACCCGTCGGTTTTATTACTATGGTATTCTTCTTAGGAACATGGCGGCAGTTTGAAGTTGAACACTTGTCAAATTATCTCCCTTGCAATTAAACAGATACTAGAAGTTCAATAACATCAAAAGTTCTTCAGTGCTACGAAAAGTTCTTTTGCAAATCTTTTAAGTTTACTCTTGTTAATTCATTTAATCTCTTCGTATGAATGGATTCTGTTCTTTTCAAGAAATACAATATGGAAATTCAATGGTAAGCCAGTTTTACTGTTTCTACTACCAACTTTCACCTGATTGTTACTCTAAAACGCAAGACTCGATTGCTTTGATTTATTCGCTGTTTCTTACCCTTGCTGCGGACATTATGTCTGGAGAAAACAATCGGCTGAGCATTTTATAGAATTAAAAATTCAGCTTCTGAAAGTATGGTGACTTTAAGTTTAACCCCATCACAAAAGCAAGCGTTCTGGTCTCTAAAGCCATGGAATATCGATGCGTTAAGGTGCTCATTATGTCAGAATATCATGAACAAAGATTCTTAAAATGTCTACATAAGAGCATATCCTATACCTTCAAATAAATTGGGCGTAAACATTGTATGCGTTTCTTTTGATTTCAGTATACTTATCAAATGAAATTACGTTTTATTTGTACCAAAAAAACGAATACGCAAAAATACACACTTAGAAGTTACTAAGTAAAGGTCAGATTCAAAAAGTACAACCCACGCGAGAAACAGAAATACCGTTTTTTAAGCAAGAAACGACAGAACTATGCACTATCACAATTGAGGTAACTTATATTGTTGGGTTTCTCGTGTCGCGGCTCACTGTTTGCTGTAATCAGCAATACCTTGACATCGGATTTGAAGTTGCTATCTTTCGATCTTTAATTCAAAATCTGATCAAAAGGTGTGGCAACGACTTATTTATTATCAATTAATTAGTGGATAACAGATGGTGATCATACTTTTGTAGCTGATAAAAACTGATAACTAAAATAATACCATCGGATTACTGGTATATTGGGTTCAGATTCGACAGTACTACGCAGAAGAAGAAATTAATTCTGAAATTGTTCTTTTATAGTGTTAGTCACCTCTTCCACGGATTGGCCTACTTATTCTAAAAGTCCTATGTTTGTTTTCATTTGCTTACATCTTCTAGAGGTATAGTACAGATTAGGAAAGATGCCTATCATATGACGTCGCTGTTACTCAGTTACATACAACCATGTCATGAAAATCGTATGACAGAACGTTGCATAAATTATATTATCAACTATTTACCAGAAAATACGTTCTATGCTAAATTCCTGATAGTCATAACGCATAGAAATATTTTACCAACTAAGGAACAAGACAGCATGACTTTCAGAATTTTATTGCGATACAGGCCAGACTTTCGTCCACATATCAAGCCTCCATATCTCGAAGGCCGTATCACTCCAAAAAATAACCAAAAACCATATCACTCCCTAGGGCGAAAACCCCATATCATCCGTATCACACACCAAGTGACCCATACATCCATAGGGCCAAAAAGGCATGTCCTTGCAAAGTCATTAAAACATGATTTGCATTATCAAACAGGATTTGCATTATCAAACACAATAAAAATATTAATAAATAGATTATGATATAGCAATTTTCATATCATACTCCGTATCAACCTTCGACTCTCATATCAGCTCTCGGGCCTTCTCTTTATTAGAATTTTAACTGTTTGCACGGTGGGTGGTATCACATGGTTTTTGTTTATATACGGAAAAATGACGCTGGTCTGGGTGAATCTTGGTGCAATGGAACCGTCCACTACAGAACTCTGAAAAATTGTGACAGAGTCCTCGTGTAAAGTATGAATCTTTGCGGTCATCAAGGTGGGAATCGAGATGCTGTGGACTGAAATGTGACGCATTGCTCAATCAGAGTAAACTGTCGAAAGACAAATTGTAAGCCATTTACCTTGACATGCCTCTGTTATACACACAACCTTCCATGCAGCGTATGAAAACAAAAGCCACACCCGCTCCCCCCCACCCCTCCGCCACCCACCACGCTCTTTATATACCATTCTTTTCATTATATGCTTTAATACGAGTATATTCCTTTTTTCTGCTTTTGTCGTCTTATATGGCTTAAGCTAATTGATTGTGGCTTAAAGTATATGCCTACACCTTCAGTTGAGATCACTCTAATTGCTTCCTTTCTCGTATGGGGAGAGGGTGGGAGAGAGGCTGCAGGGTGGTGGTGTGTAATTTTTTAAGATAGATTCGAGTTCGTACAGGGCAATCAATCAATCGCTTTTATTTTGCGCCCTTTCTCAATGGGGATCAATTCTTAAAGGATAGAATTTGCTCCTATAGGAGCAATTTCTTTCCTTTAAAAGTAGATCCCTTTTTCCTTAGGGTTTCGTCCCCAGAGAAGCATTCAGGAAGTCATAAAAGTAGTTTCCTTAGGTAAAATTGCGGGAAAATATGGAGACCCATCCATACACTTGACAGGCAGATAGAATAAATCCCCCACTGAAGAAGATATTTACCAGCCAGAAGAAATTCATTTTTTAGTACAGATGGAGGTTAAATCGTTGCGGTTGAACCATACACTAAGATACGAACATACATCCTACGCCCCTGCGTGCATTTCCCACTGGGTATGTACAACTCTGAGGTATAAAACGTTGAATCAACTTTGTGTAAATAGACTGGATGAGTCACGCCAAGTGGAAGTTGTGCAAGGAACTAGTCTACATTTTGTACCTGCTGGTATTCCGACACAAAAATTTAGTCGAATTGTGTTGTGCTATTTTTGGCTAATATTTATTGAAGCGTGGATTGTAAAGTCATTCACCAGGTCCGAGCTGTTCAAAAGCAACGATGTCGTTAGTTATTTTCCAATGCAAATTTGCTGAAAAAGTGTACTGAAAGGTCCTCTCCGTTTCTCAGCAAAAAATGTCAACACACTTGATTTATATGACTAAGCCGCGACACGACAAAACCAACAATGTGGTTGTGCGCCCAGCGCAGACTCAGATCAGCCTGGGCATCCGCCCAGTCTGATCAGAGTCTTCGCTGCCCGTATGGAGGTAGCTTAGAGCGTTAGCTACCCTTTGAGCATTTAACGCAGAGTGGTCAAACTGGGCAGATGCCCAGGCTGATCTGAGTCAGGGCTGGGCGCACAACCACTTTGTTGGTTTTCACGTGTCGCGGCTCATGTAATAGAAGACTTGAAGAACCTTTGACTAATGACTGGGAATGGTACATATTATGGTATTGCAAAGGGATAGAAAACACACTTTTTACTAGAAGAATGGATGATTTGGGGTTTTACAATCCTTATAAGCCGATGGGGAATGAATGAGTAATGATGTGATGAAATAATTCGTAGGCTGGAAAGGAACCACTTCGAACGCACATTTCTGGATACGTCCCGAGCGTCAACCTATCAGACAGTGCAGTCGGCAAGTATAGGCGATGAATTATTGCTCCCTGTTATCATGAATAGGATTTTTATATCCGTTTCTCGAAAATGTCTAACTAACACCAGCTTATCATAAACACATTTTAACATAAACGCTTCAATATTTAAGCTCATGAGGTAGACATATAAAAGTCATGTCTGTTTATTAATTACATATAACAACCACCGTTTGCCATCCTCTTATGAAGGTCCTCGATGTATGTTTATTGTCGCCCTCTGTTGAAGGCTCTATTATTTCATCTCATTAGGGCACTTTGCTGACCATAGCATTAAGAGAAATATTCTCGGATACACTCGACACATCAACTGTACAATGCCTCTGGATGCGGTTCTGAACATTTTATAATGAGGCGTTATATGTATAGGGGAATCGTTGGCGCGCTTTACAAATCAGCCATCTTGCCTTGATGCACGCTCTATGACACGACCAAAAAATACTTTATAGAATATGAAACTCACAGAACTATGAAAACGCTTACACTCATCAGTCTCTGTTTGCATAAAATATCTAAGATGCAAGGGAAAATATAGAGAGAGAGCGAAACACATAGATTTATCAGTCATCGAGCGAAACACATAGATTTATCAGTCATCGAGCGAAACACATAGATTTATCAGTCATCGTGGACTCACGATGACTGATAAATCTATGTGTTTCGCCCTCTAAATATAGTACCGCGCTTTTTTCTACAAACTATTAGGTATTTTATCTCATGTCACAGCTCATATATCATTTTTCAGACTTCGCTGACCATAAAAGTTTCTAGGAAATGGCTGAAGACTTTATCATTGTTCCATGTTGAAGCCTTCCATCAATGTCTCCAAGATGAACTTAATAGTTTTCCTGTAAATATGTTCCATATTAGCAGTGTATCTGTCACCTAGGGTGTCCTTTACTGCAACTAGGAATGGCTCCTCGATTTTCTGAAAATAATAATAAGAAAAATTCAAAACACAGAAACAATGAACTTAAATGGTTTAAGAATAGAATGTTTGTATGATAAGATTCTTTTTGATAATGCGTGCTTCAACTGACATTGCCATTGAAATTGTCATTGCTATAGAAATTGTGGGGTGGTTGGGTGGTGTGATGGTGCTGGGCTTTGCCGAGCACATGCTCGGAAGTAGCCAATCAGTGTGCTTTATTTTGGGTTTGAGATTATTCTCAAGTTTTATAACCTCGAACCCAATCTGATAACGGATTTATAAACGTTTACTAAGAAAAATTGTGTATCTGTTACATCATGTATGCATGGCAATCAGTACAAATATTTGCACATACATCTGAAAAAGAATGGATATATCTATTACATGTAGCCTGAGACATAATTTTGGCCGCAGTGTTATTCTTTTGCATTTGCTGTGGCGATTAATCTGCATAAACAGTGCTTGTGCATACACGTTTTTTAGCTTTTGACTATGAATCTAAGCACAACCCTGTTTATTTCAATGCTTTATTTATTTGTTAAAGATGGCACTTGCATTACGTAGAATCATCTTTGTTACTGAAACCTATCCTTCCAGATTTACAATATCCGAATCTGTAAACTTTTGCATACAAGTCTTTTATCGTTACCTGCAACTGTAAACTTTCCGCTTGCTGTTGTATTAGTGGAGTATTCCCAAGAATCTTGCATGAAAACCGCAAACAGGGTCATTATAGCATGTGACTCGACGTGATAGTACATGGGTTTGTGTTCGTTAAAACATGCCTTTGAATAGCGTGTGACACCGACATTTATGCAATAATAGGAATTTATGTAATTAAAAATTTAATGTTTTAGATAAAGCATGTCATTCTCTAAGTGAGTTCAATTCATTATTCATTTCACGGCAAAAGAGAAAAAAAAAACCTGTAAAATGTGATGCAAACCTTTAATAAAATAAACAGATCATGTTAAAATGCCTTTAAAATGCATTGATAAATACCCAGGGGAAATCAAACTGATATTGTTTGTCTTCCTTCTAAAACGTGGAGAGATTTTGCTACCAGTTAGAGCAACTTCTTTTGCCATTAGAAAAACAACAATAAAATAGTCGTAGGTTATAGATATTTTTCTGTTCACGTTGTCAGCCAAACTATGGGCGTAAAAGCCATAGATTTACACTTTATACCCAAACATACTGGGTGCATTATCCTTGAAGGTTGCAAATTCGTGGATGCAAGAACTAAACCACATGACATTCACATGTCAAATATATACTGAAAGGATTTAAAAACTTCCACTTTTTATTGCTGGCTGCTGATCTGTGCACTCATGACGGTGTTGAATGTTTAACGACAAAATGCTTGAAACTTTTCAAATTTAAAGATTACGCAGTTTATTTGTATCATTTACTTAAATGACGTCAGTAAAAGAGCGTTACGTCACTTAAATGCATAAGGCGATGCCGGCGTTATCTTATGTAACACTCTTTTCCACCATTTCTTACTGTCTTAATATTGTGACGTCATCCACGTTGATTTGCAAGTATCACTGCGGATGATGCTGTCGTGCAAAGCCTATTACGGAGACGGCGTCGACGTTAGTTAACGTCATGACCTCTAATTTTTAATTTCGATAAGGTGCTTTTCTGACGGTCTTTTGAGATTCCTGTAAACAGTGCACGTCGTCTGAAATTGTAAATTGCCGTAATGAACGCAAAAAATTGTACCGCGACGTCACTTTTTGAAATTTCAGCATTTATCTGGCCCAAAATTCTGCGACTGTATGTGATATTTAGGCGCGGTAGGCTAAATTAAGCCTTTGGCCGAGTTCAAACTTTTAAAATTCAAATTGATATTGTAAGAGAAATGTTTCATCCGAAAACTGTATACATGAAGCTTTTCATCCTTACGTAAACGGTACTAAGAACACGAGGAGCACGTGCTTGTTCCTGACCGATTCGGTTGAACGATTTCAGATTCGGTATATTGATATAATCAGGTATAAAAGAATATATATGCTGTAAAAGTTTGGTAGACGTAGCTGCATTCATTTTTGAGATATTCAAAAATAATGAGTGGAAGTTTTTAAATCCTTTCAGTATATTATATATATTTTTTTTGTATATTTCTATGATTTACTTAGACAATAACATCATGTCAATTATTTGGTAAAATTTCGTTGCAAACTGATTAAACTAATTCTTTAAATGTTCAAAAATTCATCCGCGGGTGATTTTGGTGATCTGTTGATACCTTGTTGTAAATTCGTAAATGTGTTCCTACGCCAGAAAAAATAAACCTCGTCATGTCAAGTTAGTTGTTTAATACTTTCTGTTGAATTGATGCTTAGAACCTTGCTACACGGAAACAGACTGTAAATAATCCAGTTTATTTCAGGTATTGATGTTTTATATATGAGCCGCGACACGAGAAAACCAACAATGTGGTTTTGCGCCCAGCACAGACTCAGATCAGCCTAAGCATCCGCCCAGTCTCATCAGAGTCTTCACTAAGCGCTTGAAGGGTAGCTAAGGATCTAAGCTACCTCAATGCGGAAAGCGAAGACTCTGATCAGACTGGGCGGATGCCCAGGCTTGTCTGAGTCTCCGCTGAGTGCACAACCACATTGTTGGTTTTGTCGTGTCGCGGCTCATATCTGGTCCGTCCATGCAAACAATATTCATAATACTGTTCAATGACGTGCCTACAGCTTGCACATTTTCAACACTAGCGCCATAGCCCTTGTGTAGAAAAAACTTGAAATTCACTGCATGACGGCATGGGTATACCCGCCTGAATACCGAATAGCATTATTATACTCTGAATGTTTTTTTTTTTGTGAAAAAATACGAGAATGGCTTTGTTCCCACTCTTGAAAGAAATCACTTTCTGTTTCAAGAAAAAGCAGGTAACGACCCCCAGTATGAAAATCAAATTATAAAACAATTTTGCTGTCCAATTTTTTAACCCATTTTATCACCATTTATTCATAAGAAGGATTAAAGTTAGCAACCATAGCGGTGTTTCTTCAAGCTGATGTCTGAGATTATAAATATGGCCGTTCTACAGATGCAATTAAGAAATAGCAAAATGAGGCGTAAAAGTAACTGGTCAAACACGTTTCATTATTTTTATTCCCTATTTAGACTCTATGCATAAGGTTTTATGGTAAAATAAAACATTTATGCCAGGGTAAAGGATGGCACAACAATCACTAAGTTAAACTACTTTGGCGCTTGAATGTCATGCAAATTAATAACATCCATGAATTTACAACACCCACGAATTTACAAGCTCTAACGATATTTCCAACAAACACTGCAAATTTTACTCAAACGGCACCTTCAGGGCTAGGTTAACTTCAGTAATAATGTCCCATTTTATATGGTAGTTCATATTGTTTCTGTACTGAAAATTTCCTTTCAAATTGTGTCATTTTTTTACCGAAATATGTCTTCCTTTCATTTCCTACAGAATTTTGAAATTTTCCTTGACTTTGTTCATATTTACCACTGAGCCACTTCGAGAACGTCGTTACGAGAATTGAAGCAACAACAACAACTATATTAATCTTAGACAATCAGCTGAAATGTGACGGTAAGCTTTGAGAAAACACAACAACAACAACAATATTTAATCTCAATCTATCAGCTGCAATGCGACGGTTAACTTTGAAAAAAAAAACAGACAGAAAAAAAATAGAAGAACGATCCTGCCATTCAGAAGATGAACATTATAATTGGTAAGCAACATACTACACGCCGTCTTTACACGGATCGAACTACTTCTATGTTTATGAACTACAAGGAAACCCATGGTTAGAGTTTCGCGTATAGGCACCCCACTCCCCATCCGCTGTTAAGCACTCCCCCCCCCCCCCCGCCCCCCACGGCCCCTCCAATAATTTATGTGGAGATAGATTGTGTCGATTCCTGATCAGTGCCTTCTTATATTTTACTTCAGTTTCTCACATATACTAGTCAAAGGCCACTTAGATTTTATCGTTTTCCTCAATGCTATTAGCAATCTCACAGTTCAGATTACATCCACAGATAGGCGAATAGTTCGGTTTACCATACCACTAAAATGTTTAGCATTATTCAGTACACTGTATCCTGGAGGCACAGATGAATACGAGTACCCCAATTTTCAAAATTAACAAGAATTTGCATTGAGTGGTGGGGTAAGTTTTAACATTTTCACCCTAATCACCACTGGCATGCAGGAAGAGTGTTATTTTCTGCATAAATCTGTTTCTTCAGTCATTTGCTTTAGTAATGAACTGGTTTTGGTCTTGTAAATTGGATATTTCAAAAAGCGATTTTTCACAAATTGTTACGAAAAGCTGAATTTAATGGGTGTACTTGTGTTCATCGGCGCATCCTGGATGTAATGTTAAGAATTTTGTCATAACTCTTGATGGTTAAGTTGACTAAACATCTGAGATGTAAATAGAGCTGTAAGATTGTTTGGGAGATTTGAACGTAAGTGGCCGATTAGAACTTTTGGCTAGTATATATCCAATCACTGAGCTTTTAGACGAGCATATAATAATTGAGCCGCGACACGACAAAACCAACAATGTGGTTGTGCGCCCAGCGCAGACTCAGATCAGCCTGGGCATCCGCCCAGTCTGATCAGCGTCTTCGCTCTCCGCATGGAGCTAGCTTAGACCCTTAGCTACCCTTTAAGCGGGCAGCGGAGACTCTGATCAGACTCGGCGGATGCCCAAGCTGATTTGAGTTTTCGCTGAGCGCACATGCCACTTTGTTGGTTTTGTCGTGTCGCTGCTCAGTCTTCTTATTGCTTTTGGTCTGCCGTAATGTTAAACACGATATGAAAACTAATTACTATAGCCAAGCGATAAGGAAATTACGATGTTGACAGACTTATTTAAATTTAGCTTCATGCATACGGTGAATGACACCTTGTGTCACAAATAACACCCAGCGAATGTAAACGGGCGTTAGCAATGTGATTCAGATGGTAGATAAACAGGATTTATACAGTGAATTTATGAAGAAATATCAGATGGGCTCGAGGTTATAAAAATTGAGAATAATCTCAAACTCAAAATACAGAATGTACTCAAGTTTTATAACCTCGGGGCCTGGATAAAATAGTTATCATTCACATTGGAATGAATTTATTTCATATAAATTCACACAAATTTGTACCATTTACTTGCTCATCTCTTCTATACTCAAGCCCACGTTTCACAGGCATATAGAAAGATCGAAATGATAGTGCCGTTATGCCGTTGCTACGTAGGAATTTCATCGCTTTGTCGTTTAAATGCTGGAATTTCTTATCGACAATGTTTATATGAAGTTCAGAAACATACAGTTGACATATCAATAGGCACCAACTGACCTAATTTTTTTCATAAGTATGAGATGGAGTTCATATTGGGGCTCTTAAAAGCAGATTTTAAACATCGTACACAACAATTTAACTTCACCTACAGGTACCTAGATAATGTTCTATTTCTGAATAAATCAAATATTTAACCAAACCTTTCTTTGACGATTCAGTCTTGGGTTTTAGACTGTTCATTTTGACTGTTAGTATGACTTTGTTCGTATGGTAGATGAGACACATTGATGTGTAGTTCTTGCAAATCTTAAGACAGACCATTTAGTGAGTGTACTAACGACTGGTCATTCTCTTGTACACTTGATTCTGTTACATGTCTCTATTATAGCAGCAGTCATAGTTTCCTCTTCTGCTTGAACAAGTTCTGCTGGCATCTTACCAACCCCTGCTGACATCTCATTTTTTCAATACGCTTATGCAACATCAGATTCCTCATGAAAGATCGGGTGTGGCTCTTGTTCTGGCTGACAGTTGAAAACTACATTGCCTTCTATCTGGTATAGTCTTGAACAGTACTATTTCCAGTTACTGAGATTTCCTGTTCCTCCGTGAGACATGTTCCAAACTTACTGTGAATGGTTGTGGTTCTCATCTGTTTCTCTGAAGTCAGCTGCAAATGTGTGCTCTCTTCCCTTGGGTTTCGTTCAAGTAACTTTCGATCTCCTAACACTGAACATCTATTCAGTTATATATGTATTATGCTTTCTTCAGAACCCTCCTTCTAAATCCCCTGTTAACTTTACTGCAAGATGTTCTCTGTCTTATTCACGCGTCCTTTCTTTGAATTCCTCCGCTTATAAAAAATTATTAATGTCTAAGCTCCCAGGCCCCGATGTTATAAAACTTTTTCATGCTCAGCTCAGCTGAGTATGAAAAAAAAATTTCGTTTATGAATATGAAAATGCCAACTATTCATATTTTTCAGCAGAGAAAATTTCATGCTCTGCTAAACTGAGCAAGACAACAACTGTACTTATCAGACATTTGCTATCTATTAGCTGGTAAAATTGCATGCTCAACTCAGCTAAGCATGAAAAAAGTTTTATAACCTCGGGGCCAGATTCTTTTCGAAGGATACTGTCCAACATCTACCCGTTTCTATCATAGTGCAGATTACTAGTGTAATTCCTGGATTTTAAAATCATGGAGCCCATTATGGTACCGGTAAATTTGACAACAGAGTTTCGCACACGCAAGCACCAGTTGGTGTGAGTAGCCTTTTCACATAAACTTTGTATATCCAAAGCTGAAATTGTCTCTGACAAACAATTTTTCTGAAATAATTAGATTCGGTGTTATTAGTGCGTACTCATTCTCAACTTACTTATTCAGGCCCCGAGGTTATAAAACTTTTTTCATGCTCAACTCAGCTGAGCATGAAATTTTACCTGCTTATAAATAGCAAATTACTGATAAATACAGTTATTTTCATGCTCAATTTAGCTGAGTGTGAAATTTTCTCTGCTTATGAATATGAAAATGCCAACATTAGTTGGCATTTTCATATTTATCAGCAGAGAAAATTTCATGCTCAGATGAGTTGAGCATGAAAAAAGTTTTATAACCTCGGGGCCAGCATATTCTGAAAACGTGTATCTTTGTAATATCTTCGAATCATCGCTGAAGTCAACGTCAAGTCTCCTTGTAAAACATTTACTGTCATCATTTTAATTACCTTTATCGTAAAGTATTAAACCGATTAGAACATGTCATTTAGACAAAGTGAAACATTTTTTATGTCATTTGCGTGACATAACACATTTAAACATGTAGTAATTAGATTTGATAAACCCATCAATGTCCAGATTTATTTATCCTTTCGGATTCTTGCGTGTGTGTTTGTGTGTATGTGCGAATACTTACTTCTGTTTTACTATAGTACATGTATCACATGTGTAAAAATGCAAAATGTAGGTTAGTTAAAGTAAGTAGGACAATTCAATTCCAGATCCCACTCAAGACACCATGTGGGAGAAAGACAGCACAAAATTAGTCGCATTATCAGTGGCAGCCATGTGAACAGCCATCTCCCATGTAAATGGTTACCGGGCTAGCCTAACATCACAAACAATATATCAACAACAGACATAGCAACAAACAACACATGAAACAATTAAGAAGAACTAAAACAGAAGTGCCGCCCTGGGGACGGCCAGTTATGAAATTACTGGGGGCTTAACCGGTTTGTGGTCAACCACATTACATTGCTGCAAATGAAGGGAATCCATGGGATTATGTCTTGCTTTTATTTCCAAGGGGTAATTTTCCAGAAGGTTAGCATACAAGTATTTTACTTACCTTACTTAATCTTTTTTTTTTTTTTTTTTTTTTTTTTTTTCCTTTTTGAAATAACAGATTACTAGATGACAAGTCATGGTTTGGTTGAAATGCTCGTATTACTGTAACTTTGGGCTACAAAGTTCACTTCTAATGAATCAGATTTGCATTACCCATGTATGCGAGGTGTTAGGCTTTGTTCCTTTAATTATACAAACTTACTATCTAAGGAGAATGCATTGGAGACACGGTGTTCTATTCACGTTTCATTTTATTATCAGTTAGAGCTCTAATGGTATATAAATTAAGCATTATTCCCAAAGCTCCAAAGCTGTCGCAATATCAGAGCAAACCAAGATCAAAGAGACAGATTGATTCTAAATATAGAAGGTGTCTTTGCATTGCAACATCATTTGAGCCGCGACGCGAGAAAACCAACAATGTGTTTGTGCGCAGAGCGCAGACTCCGATCAGCCTGGGCATCCATCCAGTCTGATCAGAATTTTCGCTAAGCTCTTAAAGGGTAGCTAAGGGTCTAAGCTACCTTCATGCGGACAGTGAAGACTCTGATCAGACTGGGCGGATGCCTAGGCTGATCTGAGTCTGCACTGGGCGCACAACCACATTGTTGGTTTTCTCGTGTCGCGGCTCATTTGCAATGCCAAAGCATCTTCTTTCTCACGATTACCGTAATGTCCTTATTAAAATGTTTGAGTCGCGAAACGGGAAAACCAACAACGTGGTTGTGCGCCCAGCGAAGCGAGGAGTCAGATCGGCCTGGGCATCAGCCCAGTCTGCTCAGACGCTTCGCTAAGCGCTTAAAGGGTAGCAAATTAAAGGGTCTAAGCTACCTCCATCCGGACAATGAAGACTCGGATGCCCTGGCTGATCTGAGTCTGCGCTGGGCGCACAACCACTTTGTTGGTTTTGTCGTGTCGCGGCTTAAATCTTGATCGCAGTTGTAGTGTTACGCTATACTACTTTATCTTAGAATTCAGGAACCAAGCATTAAACCGATTTAAACATGCACTAGCTTTTCAGACAGGGGAGGTAAATGACAGTTGCACTTAAGGTATGTGGCAAGGGCGTAGCTACCTATACGGCAAATACGCAAGTGCGTATTGAAATTTTGTCAAAATTGACAAAATTTCAAAACGCACCTGCATATTTGCATGCTGAAAATTTATAAATTAGACAAGATTTCAATACCAATTACCAAAGTGGCTAAAATACTAGCTTTCCCTTCGAGAAGTAGAGAATAAAACATGGTTGTGCGTATTATGAAATTGCCCCTAGTTACGCCCCTGTGTGGGTTCATTTTTAGGAAAGCACAGACATTTGATTGTCATTCTGCCCACTTCTACCTCCTACCCCAACCCCTCCATCCCTTCTCAGTGGTGGTTAACTCTTAAAAGAGTATCACTGTAGACCGACAGCCGTATCATGAGATTTTTAATCGACAATTCAATTCAGGAAAAAAATGTTTTCCTTGCAAGCAGATGTAATGATCGCCCGTATGTCTTACAAGTAGTCAAAACTAATAAACGTATTCGACAAATGAATTTTTGCTGACAGGGATTTTCACAAAGAGCTCTTGCATTTGGTCGAATAGCAGCGAAGTGAAAACAGAGTTAAATACCTGCATTGCCATTTTGAATTTTTGTATTTTGTACAGAGCTACTAAAACTTTGCATGTAGTATGTCTGCACATAATGCTCTGTCGGCCGTCATAATTCTCAATCGAAAGCTACTTTGAAAACAAGCTCGCGGTACACAGCACAGTTAGCGAAAATGATATATACTGCGTGGCAACAAGAAAGAAAATTATCATGCATTACACTATATATCTCCTTTAGACCATGTTCAATCAACATCCATTCAGAAGTTCTTCAGACGATGTCAATATAAAATAAAATGGGGCCGATAATTAAGAAAAATCCTGATCAGTCATTCAATTGTCGCTTCCTGGGCCATAGCAAACTTTAGAATTTTTCTCTGGTGAGCCCATGATTGTCCCATATTTAAGTAATAAACGCTTATCTGCATGTAGCCTGGTACCAACCTGGCCCAATGATGCTTTGAACGGCACATGTGGGCCAGGAATGTTGTTGTCTCCACTGCGTGTCTACAATGGATTACTCTACTGCTGAAACCACACCTTTTCATGTGCAACGGGGCATGATGATAGTGGCGTCCCGGCAACGTCTTGTGCACACAAGACGTTGCGATGACGCCATTCCCATCATGCCCTGTTGCATAGATATAGAATTCTGGGCCAGGTGGAAACAAACAACTCTGCATGCAGAAGTAATCATTGTGTGCACGATTGACAAACCAAATGGACCACTCGCGACATGAACCTTGATAATTTTGTGATGTAAACGCAATACTTTCTCTACTTGTCTGTTTTTGGTCAGATTATTAATCAAAATATCATAATTCATAAATTTCTGCGCTTGTAAAAGATACTCGTGGCATTTGGTAAAGTTCCTTGTAACATGCGCTAGCAGTGACATCTCAGATCAGCCACTGTATCCGTGCAGTCATATACTCTTTTCTGTTCGTTCTGCTTTATATGGATTCAAAGACTGTTAATGAACAGTAAGGAGTCTAATTAGATTGCGCAGTAGCACATACTCATTTGAGTTTTTGAAGTACAGTCCACCCGGGACATGTCAAAAGTTGTCTTTCCACGCGACACGTCTAAAATATTACTTTCCAAAGCGGCTAATTACTAACCATTATCTTGCACGAAGAATCATATTTTAAGACGCAATTTATAAGAAACTTTACTAGCCTAATTCACTTCAGTATTGATGTTGCCTCATACGAAAGGAAGTCAAGAAACAATAGTTTATTACCCGAGATATTATCAAGGCTAGATGATTTCTTAACTCGATGACACCACTATAAGAGTCACGAGACATATTCTAGTAATATGAATCTTTGGAAGCAAGAACCACACAAAAGAAATGAAAACTGCAAGCTCGGTTTCTGTTGAAAATATTTATGAACAGTAATGTTGTTTGCCAACTGTTCATGACCTCTGTCTAGCACTTGAGAGAGTGGCATATTCAAACTTATTCAACCGAACTTAATTATCCCAACGGACCAGATAATATCAGTTACAGTTTTGCAGTGAAGTCCAGCCACCAAACGGCACTTATACAATCTGGCCAAATGTTCAGTTTCTTGTATAGATTGGTCTGAATTAGGCGTCACACAGAAGTGTCAAAATAAAATGAAAATATCAACTTTGAAAAAAAAAAGATATCATTCCCACATGTCAAATAAGAAACTGTCTTTGTCTTATTCCTTAGTAGGGCTTAACATGCGTTAGTAAAACTCGGATGCAATACGTATGCGCGACTTGTTTGGTATTAACTTTTGCGCTCTCTACAAATTGCCTATAGAATGTGCGACTTTAAGTTAGAATTCGAATATAGATAAATGTAAGAGATAAGACTTATTCCAAAAGAACTTTAAATTGATAAATATTATTTAAATCCAAAAAGGAGAATACAAAAATGACTTCCATGTATTGAGACGCGCAGATGGGCTGTCGGAAAGAAGCTGAAGTTTTTTTCTTTTTTTTCTTTTCTTGTTTGTTAGTTTGATTTGTTTACGTTTTCTGAAACCCTAGAAAGTCGGAGAGTCTTGTGAAAGATGTATTTCCTTAGGCTCCAGACTGTTCACTTTGCCGACTATGTAGTCACTACTTGGATTTTTAGAAGAAAATAAAATATATCTAAAATTGAGCCGAGACACGAGAAAACCAACTAAGTGGTTATGCTCCCAGCGCAGACTCAGATCAGCCTGGGCATGCGTCCAGTCTGATCAGAGACTTCGCTGTCCGCATGGAGGTAGCTTCGACCCTTAGCTACCCTTTAAGTGCCTAGTAAAGAGTCTGGTCAGACTGGGAAGATGCCCAGGCTGATCTGAGTCTGCGATGGGCGCACAACCACTTTGTTGGTTTTCTCGTGTCGCAGCTCTTCAAATCGGACATCACCTACCATTTTGCAATTGTCTCCATAAACTGAGTCAGCATGTTCTGAAGATGTCTACATTATCTTTGAATTTCCATTTAAAATTTCCAGTCTTGCTGCGAAATATTTAACAATATTTTTACCGTCATTTTTTTACATTAATTACACCTGAATTTTAACTACTTTATCGTCGAGTATTGAAGCGATTACAGCATGTCATTTAGACAAAGCAGCCCATTTGCATGCCATTTATGAGCTGTTTTGCAACTCAAGTAACAATTTATTACACGTTTAGCCATACAGTATTGCGATTATAAAAGATATGAACGAATAATTCCATTTGATAAATGTATCAATGAATGATTCACTGGCACAAAATGAACGCGTTATCAAAGCACCATGAAAGGTTGTCGCGTAATTGTTTACGGGTTGCATTGGAATTCAGTCTGACTGATCCAGATTCAGACAGACTGATAATAAAAAACTGTCAGCAGTTGTAAGTAAAGCATAATTCTGCCATATTATTTTGAAAGAGGTCGGACTGTTGTTCTCTAAGTGATGCAGACTGTCGAGAAAGACGTGCCTTTCCAGTGACGCAGTGTGACTGCCCCGAGACAGTCTGTTTCTCAGTGTTTACGACCGGCAACAGCAGACCGCTGGTATAATTCACAAAAGAAAGATGTGGCCAAGTTTCTTGCGGTCGTATCTTTATTGGCCAATCCAGACTTGTTTGTTTCTTTCCACAGTAACTCTGGTTCTTATTTTCCATCTTAAAAGTGCAAGATGGTCCAGGATTGTGTTTTGACCCAGAGTTCGGCGTAACGATTCGGAGTTCGGAATAAAGAAACGGGTCTTTCATGAGTTCGGCAGGTTCCGAGTTCGGACTAAGAATGGGTTGTTTGTTGGTTCAGTTCCGACTAACTGTGGGTCCATGTTGGGTTCGGCAGGTTCGGAGTTCGGACAAAAAGGTGGGTCCATTATGAGTTCGGCAGGTTCGGAGTTCGGACTAAGAATGGATTGTGTGTCGGTTCGGTAGGTTCGGAGTTCGGACTAACTGTGGGTCCATGTTGGGTTCGGCAGGTTCGGAGTTCGGACTAACTGTGGGTCCAAGTTGGGTTCGGCAGGTTCGGAGTTCGGACTAACTGTGGGTCCATGTTGGGTTCGGCAGGTTCGAAGTTCAGACTAAAATGAGCCCTTTATGGGTTTGATAGGGTCCGAGTTTGGACTAACAATGGGCCCATGTTGGGTTTAGGCAGGTTCGGCGTTCGGACTTGCAATGATTGTGGCATGGGGCACTTTTTATATTTTGGATGGGTTGTACTCCCGAGTTGATCTATATTGTTCCCAGTCTTTAGTCCAAACTCCAGGTTTGCCAATCCCAGGTCGGACTTGGTCCTTAGTCCGAACTCCAAGTCTGCTGAGCTCATGTTGGACCCAATCTTAAGTCCAAACTCTCGATATGCAGGGTTCTACCATGTACTCAAGTTGGAACCAATCTTAACTTCGGACTCCAGGTTTGCCAAACCCAGGTTTCACTCAGTCTTTAGTCCAAACTCTGAGACTGCTGACCTATAGAGATTATTAAAACGGTTGTTTTTGATCCCAGCCCTGATCTCAGCCCGAGTTGACCAGATTGGCCCCAGCCCGAAGTGCGAGGACTGCGCCAATAAGCAGGAACAGCAATTAATGACAAGTTGATTGGTGAAATGTATTTATAGCCGGAAAACTGTATCGACAATTTTATGAAATCCGCCCAACAGAGAGAGAGAGAAAATTGGCAAACATAACTCTGAACGCACTAAATCAACTATCACTGCAACTGCATATTTATAAACATATAAGACAAGACATGACAAACAACACAATATTGTTCTCTGGCGCTGATACAGAGGGCTGGGATCTGATCTGGGATCAAAACAACCTTGTTATGATCTTTTTATCATGTACTTATGTGTATAAAAATGAATGCTCAGTTCTAGCACCGAGGAAACTCTCCGGTATTCCGCTGGACCTGTGATATAAGAGTTACAGTTGCAGATATCCTTGGAGTCTTATACAACCAGAGTCGTCTTTAATGTCCCAGTACACAACATTCACAAGAAAGTTGAAGAAATTTGAGAAACGAGGCTGCTTAAGCCTGCATTCATGACGGATGTTTATAGAAAACTGTTTCGACACGAGTGACTGTGACAAAACACCACAGAAATCTTTTCTGGGTGGAGAAGGGCAGAACCTGGAAAATGTGCGTGTTTTGAGTTCTTTTTAGCTCGTCTGAACAAAAGTTCAGGAACAGCGATTGCACTACCCCTGGCGGCAGCGTCGCCGTTAGTGAAATGTTAGTTTTACATTAAAGTTTTTTTGTGTAATGGGCAAGGCACTGTCAGGTGGAGCTATCCTGTCCATTTATCGACTGCATTTAGGGTCAAGGATGATGGTTTTTAAAGCTTTCCATATATGATTCTAGGGCAACAATGCTGTCAAAATGCATTTGTTGTGTTAAAGTAGTTAGAGATGCAATTTACACCTTTTCTTTGCCAATTTTCAAATGCAGATTCAAGAGGGCTGACAGGTTATATCAAGGGCGAGACAGATATCCGTGTCGGCCCTCTATCAAGAGCGAGTTGGATATCCTTCTAGGCCCTCGACATAGCATTTTGCAGCGCATGGCCGGATCATACCTCACAGTATGGAAAATACAGTGGGACCAAATTAAATGTATCAAAGGCAATACAATAAGCATATGATAAATATTATTCCCAGTCTTTAGTCCGAACTCTGGGTCGGCCAAACTTAGGTTAGACTTGGTCCGTAGTCCGAACTCCAAGTCTGTAGAATTCATGTTGGACCCAATCTTTAGTCGGAACTCTGAGTCTGCCGAACTTAGGTTAAACTCGGTCCTAACTCTGAACTTCAAGTCTGCCAAACACATGTTGGACCCAATCTTAAGTCCGAACTCCGAGTCTGCCGAACCTACGTTTGACTTGGTCCTTAGTCCGAACTCCGAGTCTGCCGAACCTAAGTTGGACTTGGTCTTTAGTCCGAACTCCGAGTATGCCGAACCTAGGTTGGACTCGGTCTTTAGTCCGAACTCCGAGTCTGCCGAACTCATGTTGGACCCAATCTTAAGTCCGAACTCCGAGTCTGCCGAACCTACATTTGACTCGGTCCTTAGTCCGAACTCTGAGTCTGCCGAACCTAAGTTGGACTCGGTCTTTAGTCCGAACTCCGAGTCTGCCGAACTCATGTTGGACCTGATCTTAAGTCCGAACTCCGAGTCTGCCGAACCTATGTTTGACTCGGTCCTTAGTCCGAACTCCGAGTCTGCCGAACCTAAGTTGGACTCGGTCTTTAGTCCGAACTCCGAGTCTGCCGAACCTAGGTTGGACTTTGTCTTTAGTCCGAACTCCGAGTCTACCGAACCTAGGTTGCACTTGGTCTTTAGTCCGAACTCCGAGTCTTTATTCCGAACTCCGGGTCAACACACAATCCTGGACCAACCTGTAAAAGTATCCATTTACAGCTGGGTTGACAGGAAGAGTTTTCCAGTCGCTAGTTGACCCGACCCGGAATTCGAACCCGCGACCTTCTGCAACATAACCTCTTTGCTCTAACCACTCGACCACGGCGCCTCTCTATCAGATGTGGTGTGCATTATACCTCATTTAATCGTTTTTTTCTATATCTGGGTCAGAATAATAGTGGAACAATTTAATTTGATAGAGTAAGGTTCGTAACATTGTACTAAACCGTGCAATTAAAATACACAGATTCGAAATCAACCGCTTCGTGAGAAAACAAGTCTAGATTTTAGAACTTATTTGAGCCGCGACACGACAAAACCGACAATGTGGTTGTGCGCCCAGCGCAGACTCAGATCAGCCTGGGCATCCGCCCAGTCTGATCAGAGTCTTCCCTGTCCGCATGGAGGTAGCTTAGACCCTTAGCTACCCTTTGAGCCCTTAACGAAGAGTCTGATCAAACTGGGCAGATGCCTGGTGGAGTAAACAAACAACTTGGATGCTAAGTTTTGATATCCTTGTAAGTTAAACTCAGCTAAACTGTTACCGCGCCATTTTAACAACTAAGTTATTGCTTTACATCTTGCAACTTCGTTTTATGATCACGTGTTGTAATCTTTTTTCATCGCTGAGCAAATCTCGAATTGGTTTTGTGTGTTTTTGCATCTGCAATTTAAAAGTAGAGACATCCACATTTTAAATGGGTCGAAACAGCAGGGTAGTTGAGCGATTTCATATTTCTTTTTGACACTGATTGTAACATTGCTAGCTCTTTCCAACTGTAATATCAATTATCTTGTATTTTCTCTGTTGACAAGCTACAGGGTGCAATGTTTCCCAGCGTAAAATGTAATAAGCGCCATATTCTGCACGCCGCATGCTTGATCATTTGTACTATACTGAAGGACAAAAGTTTGCACGGATGTTAAATCAACATCCATGCAGAGCTTTTGTCCTGAAGTATATTTTCGGCATTATATTTAGTCGATTTTAATGGATCAAAACATTTGTGCAGTTGCAAGGTCTTTGCTCCTTTTCTTATGATTAGGAATCAAAGCTAACTACATGCAGTCACTGTCAAAAGTACCATCAGTCACTCTGACAAATCTCCTTGATTCACAATAGTGCTTTTCACTGCTGGCTGTATGTGGCACAGTGGCATTACACAATTAATGGAGAGTTCCGAAAACCATGCCTACTTCCAACAGGTATACAGGCATCCAACAGGTAAAATCTCTGGCTGATGCAAGACATTGAACCACGTGCGCTTTTGTTGAAGTTGTAGACCATGTCACGTGCTAAGTTGTCGCGGCTGCATTGGTCAGATATACACTATCATGGCAGTTTGGGTGTGGCTCGGAACTGTGTATGGTATCCCTTCCTGCTAGCGGTAGCAGTGTAACTAGCAGTGGCTGGCAGCGTACACGTTTGCGCTTTTGTGGAAGTAACTTTTAGCAATTACTGCTCACAGCTAATCAGTAAATGATAAGGATGGGCAAGTCCACTGGTCAAAAAAGGTTAAAGCCACAGTATTTCTTCTGTTCATGTGTTGATATCGCTGCAATTTACTATCCTGGAAACTAGTTGGCCGCTACTTTTGCGGTACTTGCAAACAGGTTGCTTATTCTATCATTTTCATACCACAAGCACTTAAGACAAAGTCAGTCATAGCAGCTTGTTTATAATTCTAACACAGTGCGCCTATAGAAGCAATGGAAAGTTGCCGTGTTTTATTCTGCAACAATTCACTGGTATGGAGCGCGTGAGTCTAATTGCTGACGTCACTGCAACAACTGACGTAATTTTGTGACGTTTTGAGACGTTAGACGGTGTAACGCCTCTTTTTCTTTCTAAAATCGCATTAAAAAACGTACATTTATCTTAGATACAGTTAAGAATATTGGCGGGAGCATGAACGCGCTGGCAGGAAGGTTGGGGAAGTTTGAATGAAAAGAATAGTTTTTCAGCGTTTTTGAGTGTTAGAATCGAAATAGTTCAGCTTTAGCATTGAATTGTTGAGTAATAATTCACTGTTTGTCGGTCAGTTGTAAGTAGATATATCACTCGCGCTCCGCGCTCGTGATATGATCTACTTTACAACTGACCTCCAAACAGTGAATTATTACTCAACAATTCACTGCTAGAGCTGATCTATTTCTTAAATATATTGTCAAGTGATGTCAATAACTTGATTCAGTGCAGTAAAAAATGTAAAAGGTGTCTTTCTATACAGAATTGTGGCAATTAAATTTTCCAGATAACTGATGAACTGTGGTGCGGCCATCTTCAGTCACCGACCGCCACAGATATTTAGAAGGTCGTCATATGACCAATGGCCAAAGTTACAAAGCACTGACAAACTAGATCAATATCATTTCGAATAATATCTTTACTTTGGGGGTAGATATTAATCAAAATATCTCAGAACATAAAAATTAGTTTTGGTCAAAGATATCTATGCTATCTGGTTCCAAAACTGTAACTTTCTATACCGGCTAATTACTAAACGTTTCAATATATGAAGAATCATGTTGAAGAGATAATTTGCAAAGAACATTACAGGCCTAATACGTCTGTGTACAAATGTTGCTTCTTCTGGAAGGAACTCAAGAAAAACTAGATTATAAATTGTTGAATTTTCAAGGCTACTACTATTTACTTTTATGAGATTTTGGAAAAACAGTTTAAATTCATACAGGTACGTGTAAAGAAAAGGAGCTGATCATCAGAAATTGCTTTTACGAGATCAGTTTCATTAAGATTCCACACATACACACTCAAAATGGAAACAAGAGATCCATGATGGACCTAAATCGCTCACCTGAGTTATGATGAAATAACATGGAAGATCATCTATTTGATGATGGTTCAATTTGAGCAGGTTTGCACTTTCTAATCTATATTCTGACAAAGTTTAATGATTTAGATTGGATCAAAACTGTGCCCTCTAGAGTGTACACAATGTTTTTTCTAAGATCTGACTTGGCAATCTAGTTTTTGATCAGACATTATTCAGTTTCAAACTTGGCCTACATTTCATGAAGATACACATTCTGACAAGTTTCATGAAGATTCAATGCAAAATAAAGCAACAACTGTGTACACAAGGTTTTTCTATGATTTGACCTAGTGACCTACCGGTAGTTCTTGACCCGACAATACCCAGTTCCAAACCTGGCCTAGATTTTATTAAGATAATCATTCTGACAAAGTTTCATGAATATTGAACCAAAACTGTGCCTTCTAGAGTATACACAATGTTTTCTAAAGTTTGACCTTGTGACCTAGTTTTTGATCCAACATGACCCAGTTGCACCCTTGGTCTAGATTTGTGGAGATAAACATTTTGACAAAGTTTCATGAAGATTGGAACAAAATTGTGCCCTCTAGAGCATTTACATGTTTTTTTTCTAAAATCTGACCTAGTGACCTAATTTTTGACCTGACATAATCTAGTCTCAAATTTGGTCTAGATTTCATAAAGATAAGCATTCTGACAAAGTTTCCTGAAGATTGAATCATAATAATTGTGCCCTCTAGAGTGTACACATGGTTTTTCTAAGATTTGACCTAGTGACCTAGTTTTTGACCCCACATGACACCGTTTCAATCTTGGCCGAGATTGTATAAGGATAAATAGTTAGACAAAGTTTCATGAGGATTGGATCATAACTGTGCCCTCTAGAGTGTACACAAGGTTTTTTCTAAGATTTGACCCAGTGACCTAGTTTTTGACCCCACATAACCCAGTTTCAAACTTTGGTCTAGATTTCATTAAGATAAACATTCTGAAAAAGTTTCATGATGATTGGGTTAAAACTGTGCCCTCTGTGTCATTCTTAGATTTATTTCTATTTTTAGCACTGGCGGCCATTTTGTTCAATGGAGTGGAACCGTTTTAGCAATTTTGGTTAAGGGTCATAAGTCAAACATTTCTGTGATATTATTTTGAAATCGAGCCATTGGCTTCAGAGGAGATGTCGTTTAAAGGTTTTTCTATTTTTAGATTTCTATTTTTAGCTCTGGCAGCCATTTTGTACAGCGGAGTGGAACCGTTTTAGCAATTTTGGTTCAGGGCCATGCGTCAAACATTTCCGTGATTTTTTTTTTAAATCGAGCCATTAGCTTCAGAGGAGATGTCGTTTAGAGGTTTTTCTATTTTTAGCTCTGGTGGCCAATTTGTTCAGCGGAGCGGAACCATTTTAGCAATTTTGGTTCAGGGCTATAAAAGAAACATTTGTGTGAAATTATTTTGAAATTGGCTCACTGGTTTAGGAGGAGATGTCGTTTGAAGAACTTGTTGGCGACAGACGGACAGACGAACGGACGGACGACGGACAAATATCGATCATAATAGCTCACCTTGAGCACTTCGTGCTCAGGTGAGCTAAAAAATGTGAGATTATGTGATAAGTTGCATTAGATGTGTGCCTTCATTACAATGCGCATCCAGGCTATGAGAAAAGAGTTCTGCTCAAACGTGACAGAACGTGTAACCATCACTGAACAAATCATCAAAAGACACAGTATTAATGTTTCCCTAGTATGTCCATTGCCTCATAAATGAGCCGCGACACGAGAAAACCAACAATGTGGTTGTGCGCCAAGCGCAGACTTAGATCAGCCTGGGCATCTTCCCAGTAAGATCAGACGCTTCGCTAAGCACTTAAAGGGTAGCTAAGGGACTAAGCTACCTTCATGTGGACAGCGAAGACTCTGATCAGACTGGGTGGATGCCCAGGCTGATCTGAGTCTGCGCTGGGCGCACAACCACATTGTTGGTTTTCTCGTTTCGCGGCTCAAATATATTTTTTTATTTATTATTACATGTACATCAGCTTGAGTATATAGTATTTTTTCCATAAGCCCTAATATATCAGATAACTGAGTTTCTTTCCTTCTACCAAGTATTGAGAATCTCGTAGAAACCATCGCTCATTTATAAATGCTTAACCCATTGATGCCCTCAGTTGACTCTTCCATCTGTATATAGTGGATGGGTCCATTTGCCATTTAAGACCAAGTTTTGTGGCGTCTGATATGGATCTGCACTGTTTTTCTACGTCCTTTTAACGGGACGGTAGGCGTTAATGGGTTAAGCTAAACGGGAAGCAAATCTGCCATTTTCATGTTTTCCTTCCACCCTATTGTGAGTCAACTTTTGATGAAAAAAACATGCTCTTCTAAGAGCTTATTCTTTTCTTCACGAGTATAGCCCTCTAGTAAAAGCTGCTTCTTCCAGAAAAGCAAACATTTCATAAAATGGTGAAACAACCTGGAACTATACCCATGTACCTTAAAATGTTAGGGTCAAGTCGGGTAAATTCGGACAGCTGGTACATTCGGACAGTGACATTGTTTTCTTTATATGTCAGTTGTTTGGCAAATAGTGAAAATCCTGATGAGACGGCTCATAATGAGCCGTCTCATCTGGATTTTCACCGTTTGCAATGGTATGTCCGAATTTACACGCTGTCCGAAGTTACCCTACTCGACCCTATATAGCAATACTGACATTTATGAGGAGTCAAAAGGTCAACATGCGTTGTCACACGTCATTATGCGTTCATTTGCTCTTTCTTAAAGTAGTGTTTCGACTTAATTGTAGTTCTCTAAAGAAATAATTCTCAATGAATCATATGCTAATGTTCATGTCAGACTATGATAAATATATGCTTGGCAAAATCTTCAGATGCATGGGGTGGATCGCTAGAGCATTCACCTAGTTGGAGGAAGATAAGAATGAAAGAGATGAAAAAAAAAGTTACTAACTTAGTTGCAACCCACATTTATTCATTTTTTTAAACAACAATAAAGGTGGGTTGCAACTAATTTACAAAAAATAAATGTGGGTTGCAACTAAGTTACTAAAAAAACAATAATTATGGGTTGCAACTAAGCTACTAACTAAGTTGCAACACACATTGATTGAATCTTCGCCTAACCAGGTCAATGTTCTAGCCCAAGGTCACAAATATTGGTGTCAGGCATGTTTCTGCATACAGTTTGAGTAATATTTCAGTTTTATGCGATCTCAAATTTCTTTTAATTAATGTCATGTTAGCCTTTTTATGCTTGTATTTGATTCAAGTTCCACAGCGACTTATTATGGCCTGTAAGTGCGGAGTTTCTGCTCCGTCGCCATTTCAAAAACATCAAACGCCTTTTTATTAACCCATTTATGCCATGTGGACTCTTCTATCCATATCAAAAGGATGAGTCCATTTGTCAATTCAGGGGTATCTGTTTAGTTTGTGTGTACCACTTTTACTTTATTTCAAAGAGAAATACTTATTTGTCTTTTGCAAATAGTGTAGACCCTGATCAGACGCCGCGTTTTGCGGCGTCTGATCTGGGTCTGCACTGTTTGCCTGTGTCCCATTTTTGGGACGCTAGGCATTAATGGGTTAAGAGAAATTGTTATAGTTTCATGTGGAAAAAAAATCTGCAATTTTCAGTATTGATTCCCTTATCGACAGGGCCAACTCTTAAAGGAAAGTATTTGCTGCTTTAGGATCAAATTCTTTTTTTAAGAGAGGACCCCATCTTGGACGGCAAGATGGGTCGTCAAAAGAAGCAAACGTAGAATAAAGTGTCAAAACTTGAAAACCTGAAGGAGTGTTGATAAAATCGCGCGTCAACATGTACATCTATAATGGTCACCATTTTCTGTATACAAGACACGGGTACGTTTGAATCTTGTACAAATTTTAAGCCTTTTTAAAGATTTACTCCCTTAAATAATTTGATGAAATATTTCATGGAATACCTCCGACATGGTCTAACTACACATTTGAATTAGAGTTTAGATAATAATATTTGATAAAAGTGACTTTAAACAAAAAATAAGCTAAATTTTATACAATCGCGGACCGCGGTTGAAATCGCATTATTGGACAAAAATAATTTATTCATACGTCACAATCACGAGCACGAATAAGAAAAATACCTCTACCTGATCACATGACACACGTGGTCAAAATCGATATTCTTACAGGCCGTGAGGGAATAGGTAATTTGCATTTTAATTTGAAGATTATTTTTCATTCAACATTTATCGAATAAGCATGCATTTTCTCAAAACTTGTACGGTTAATTCTGAGACTATTACATATTGTCTAACGAAATTTTGTTAAAATATTTGTTTCTGAAAACATGAAATAAACGAGGGAGACAATCTTTAAGCCCTTATACAGCTCAGTTTTCAGTCAGACACTGTCTTTTTTAAAGAGTACACGCTTCATTAATGTTTTAATCGGGAAACAGTCTTTTCACAGTCTCGACGTTCAACAAGTTCAGAGCGCGTATATGAACCAGTTTCTTTTACAGATAGATAACAACTAGGTCGATTTCTATTAGAGCCGTTTCAGTACACTCAACGAAGCCGTTTTGTTCAGTATGTATAGCCTTGAAAGAATAAAATAACTTTAACTCATTTCGCGCCGTGAAAAAGGTAAACATTTTTCGTTTCCAATATATGCATTTTTTTGTATTCTGTTTATCTTTTATGGGTGCTGGGGTGGTATGGATGGATGGATGGATGGATGGATGGTTGCGATTTTACGTTATTCTCAACAGTATTTAGTCATGTAATGACGATGGAAGGGTGATCATGAATGGCTTTGTGCAATGAAACACCGTTTACGATTGAAAAGATATCTGCCACTAGCGCGACTTGAACCCGGGACCGCTAGATCAGTAGGCCAGCGCTTGACTGTTGAGGTGGGGTGGGAGTCGCGCGGGTGGAATTTGCTTTTGTTACTCTTGTCTATTTTATCTTATTCTAATATTATTTTATTCATTTACATGTATTTATATTTGGCCTAGATATATTGCTCCCGTTTTAATAGTCAACTCCCGATATCTCGAAGTCGAACTTCGGCCCAAACTACCGATATCTCAAAGTAAATTTTCTGGAACCAGAAAATTTACTTAGAGATATCAGTAGTTTGAGATAGCATGGATTGAAATGTAAATAAAAATAGGAAATACATCCTTTGATACAAGAAGATAGTTTGAGATATCAGTGTTCGAGATATCGGGAGTTGACAGTATCTACATGTAGCTATGGAAAGACTAAGAGGTACAGCCATAAATTCGTTCCGCTGAGCCTCTTGGAGACCCGAAACAACAACAATACCTTGGTTTGCACTTTACAGAAGAGACAGACAATTATATCAGGCCCAGAGGTTATAAAACTTGAGTATATTCTCAAACTCAAAATAAAGCACACTGATTGGCTGCTTCCGAGCACATGCTCGGAAGCAGCTAATCAGTGTTCTTTATTTTGAGTTTGAGATAATGCTCAAGTTTTATAACCTCGAACCCAGTTTTCAACTCTGATAGAAAATGTACTCTTCTCCGAAGCTGCCATCGAGGCATATAGGTTGCCATTCACAGTTTCGCACTTTTGGCCGGGGACAAAAATGCTAATATTTGGGCGTAGGCTTGTATCTTGTATTCTTTTTGGCTCCTCATATGCAGGAAACTTTTCCTCCCTTGGAGTGAGCATGTGTCAGGAAAGTAAATACTGAATTTATTATCAACCTTGAAAACCATCCAATCGCTGAGCGGCATGGATTCGAAACTATGGCTGCACTGATAAAGCACGAAATACAATTGCGAAAAAGACAGTGCTCATTTTCAATTAAGAATAGCAGAAAATCTAAACGGCTGGCAGGTATTCAGTTGCAGTTGACAGTGATCATCTGTAAGCCCTCTAGGTAAATCTGTAAGCTTTAGGTGTCAACAATGGTCCTGCTCTTGAGTAGAGCATGGGTAATAATGCCATTTTTGAAGAAATTTTCTGGCCCTAAAAAGTGGGTGGGGTGTCATTTTCTCTGTAACAATATTCATATAAGGACCTTATAGGGGTTATAAATGGCTATAAAGTGTATTTAGGCATATGTACAGCTCATTCAAAGAAAAGAAAGAATGTTTTATGCATTCAATCAGGCTGGAATGTCATTTTGTTAGGCTGACCCCTGTGGAGTCACCAAGCTATCCAAAAAAACTGTGGAGTGCAGCCATATGTACGCTTTGTACGTCAACATCTTGTAACATTCCAAAACCCTAACGAGTACATTCACCTACGATTCCATAATGTCGTTTTTGTTGCCATGTTTTGATAATTCTGTCATTACAGATCGACTATTCTCAATATATCTTATTCTTATAGTAAATTGCTGCGAGCGCCGCTCAGCGTCAGGCTTCAGGTCAATCACACTGAACATGAAAACAGTAATTTAACAAAAACATACAGTATAATTACTTCTTTTGCCTTTTTTAGCCGTTGTTCTGCATTTACGACATTTAGATTAAGTCTTTTCAACATCCACCTAAAGCTATGTTAAAGCGACAGCCTCTTAGCAACAAGTTTAGGTCATTCACAGTAACAAATATGCCAAACAACTGAACACACTTTCTAGACGTAACCCAGCAGGCATGCAATATTGAATCAACATTGGATATTGATTTAACGTCGTGTTGATTCAACATTGAATCAACCTTGATTCAACGTCATGTGCCTAGTGTGAACGTTTAACTGTCTGTGAACGCAAAGTCGAGATTCTGATTACTTGAAAATTTTACTTGTTTGTTTTGCTAATCCTCTTGAAAACAAAAATAACACCGTGACGTAGTGTTTTTCTTCCGTACAATAGCTACATACAGGTGCTATTCACCTTTATGAGAATTAGCCATGCACGTAAATTGGACGGAGGCCAGTGGCGGCCGCGTACCAGTGGCGGCCTTATTCGTTTTGCCTGCATGTATTTGCTGCGTCATAATTTCGGATATTTTATAAAGATACCTAACAGGAATGTCTTCAAAAAGGATCGGTACAAATTGTAATTTAGGAGGCAAAAGATAAACCATTTTCCACAAGCTACCACCGTGCCAGCATCATCTCTCTTCTAGGAGACTATGACGTTTGACTCTCACATGGTAGGGTTGGTATACTGAATGCTCTCTCTCTCTGTACCATGTGAAAAAGAATATAGTATTAAAGCGGAAATGATTATTTGAAGTTTAAATTTATGTAATGGAGTTGTAAAATGCATCAGCGCATGGCAACTGTAATGGCCGCCACTGGTACAGTACTTTCCTGTTTTGCTTCTAGTTGTTTACCTACTTCGAGGATCGATCAGGCGGATGTTACAGTTTACTTAAAAAATAAATCGGTATAACAAAAACATTTACGTCTTGTACGTATGTTCAATATTTAATCTAAATATAGACATACCAACTACCTTCAGTAGCTTACAGGGTAAGAGAGTCTTATAAAAATGGCCGCCACTGATCGCACACCAGTAGTGCTGTCTTCTTTTATTTCACGAGATGCCTACGCATGTTACTGTGGTCATGAACTATAGCTGCACCGGTATCCCAATACTAGTACAGGTTGATCTTATTACCGTATCTATTCGGTTATAAGACGGAGGGGTTTTCTTCCAAAATAATCCCAAACATCTAGATCCATCTTACAAGACGGATCTAGATTTTTCGGATTGTTTTGGAAGAGATAAACCTATCAACATGCCATATTACACAAGACTGATTTTTAAGATGTGGGGTACTTTTGACAGGAGAAAGCCCCGATTTATAGCCGAATATTTGCGGTGAAAGCTCTTTCTAATTACACTTGATTAAGCCTGTTGCTATCGCTCAATATTGCTTTTTACACGCTTTGATCACCAAGTTCATTTGGCGTAAAAAAACTTATCACATTTTGTTTTCTAACAGATAATAGGTATAAGTCGACAGTATCTTATTTTGATACAAGTTTGTCTTTCATTTGTCATGTCCATCTAATTTACGATTTAATAGCTTTTTCTGGGATTCTGAATTCAAAATGCGTCATCAGTTTTAAAATGACCTTTTTATACCTAGGCAGAAATTTGCATAGACTTCTGAGTGTGAAGAAAAAATGTGAAAACGAGTTTTCAGACTACGTAAGAAAGTCACCAAGTTAAACAACAATTTATATCTATTTACACACGTACAATGAACATGATGCAGCAAGCTCTTCCCCCGACCTCTAAAACTGCTTGTCCACACAGTAGTTAGCAATTCTGAATGAGAGTCGACGGATTTGTTTATTAATGAGTACGTTCCAAAACCGCAGTACATACTTGATATAGTCAACCCTCATTACAACGGCATCATTACAACAGCAAATTCAGTTTAACGTCAAAATGTTTGGGAACAAATGCCATCGTTGTAAAGAGGGTCCACTGTACCCAAGTAGCCGATTGTAGGGCTGAAATTCCCAACGGACGCGGCAGCCAAAGACCGGTATGCATCGGCTACCTGAATTGTATATGCCCATTGAATTCCAAGCAACTTCTACCAAAAACAATTTTACTCCTACTGCTGTTTCATTACGAATGTATGGATCGATTTTAAGCTAAGATTAGAGAAATATCATGCTTCGGCGCTTGTTGGGAGCCAGTTTAAAATTACGTCAATAGTAACCTACTAAAGCTGCCAGAACTGTAGGTTTGTGTTAGAATCCACCAACATGACTGCCGAAGGTTTCCAATGGGTGCCAACGGCTCGTGACCCTCGGCTACCACAGCCACAATCAGCAGCGGCAGAAAGAGTTACGAGCGCACCAAATACATACACGTGTGTTTCGTGCCACTTCGTCAAATTTCTGGTTGTGGTTAGCTTGATCCCTTTGAAACTAGAAGATAGTTTTTGAAGCAAAAACAGATGATCCCTGTCCTTCGAATGATCTCTAACTCTGGCCTTACATATATAAAAAGAGAAATATGTCTTTAAAATATATTTCATGGCACGGATGTACGCTGAGATAATATTGTATTGCTAACTGGAGTAGTTTGCTAATTAATATTAGAACAGTAGTCGAAACCGATCAATGCTTACACAATGCTTCCATAAACAGTACATCAGATATACTCTTGTCAAGAAACCATTTCTTGACTTTTCTTACGTGCCACAATCCAGAAACATTACTGTAAATGTGAGTTTTATTGTAAATGTACAGCGATCATGGAGAACTCATAGACTTTTCGTTATTTGTAACGGCGTTCAAGCTATTTAGTGGACTCGAGTTCAGTTTGAAAGACAAACAAATTAGAAAGATACCCTAAAATGAACACAGAGTTACAGTTACTGTCCTCTGCACATCATTTTATGCACAAGATCATGGTCACAGTATGTATTATCTACTATACAATCACCATTTAAAAGTGATTTTGCGCATACATGTACGGAGTCAATGTCACCTTTAAACAGTTAAAAACAAAAACAAAAAAAGCGTACGACGCATTAGGCAATAACTAGTACAGACAGTATACAATTAGAAAAAGCGTAGACCTACCCCCATGAACAGTCAGTGGATAGCTAAAAGGGCACTGGAGACGGAAACGTCTTATACGGTCAAAATCAAACAGACAGACAGACAGTACGATTTTAAGACCAACATTTTTAGTTGCACAACTACCAGTACCAGTACTTTTAAAAGTGTCCCACCCCCTTGTACATATACAGTTCCTGCTTTGTTTATTCTTTCTAATTACACAAGTATTATCGCCTAGTCTTGCCTTTGATATAGTGAAGAAATAAATTAATTTGTTTCTTTATAAATTAATTTGTTTCTTTATAATAAAGAATACCATCTAACATCTAGGCATTGCTGTTGCCTTTAACCCTTTAAGCGCCAAAAATTAAAAATGTTGAACTGGCAAACAGTGTAGATCCAGATGAGGTGGCTCATAATGAGCCACCTCATCTGAATCTACACTGTTTGCCCTCTAGTGCTCGAATTCGCAATATAAAATCGCTTGGATGAAACATTTTTTGAAATTCTGCAGACGTAAATTTTGTCGTCTGCTTTTTGGCGCATTAAGGGTTAAAATGTTATTGTGTCAATATTTATTGTTTTACTCTGTCATGGGAATCAGTTGCAATAGAAAACAACATGTCTTGTGCTGTCAACAAAGCACCATAAACTTATTGCACCGTCAAGTTCAATGTACTTTGGTCCACACGATCACGTATTTCTCCATCACAGTGCAGATTATTTGATTTCTGGTCCTTTGGGATCTCTGAGTTCAAAAAGAGTTATTTTGAAAATAGTATTCTTCTTAAGCCGGTGTTAGGGGCCGGTGCTGCACGTTTCATTACTGGTCATGAGCAGACTCAATTAAACCGAGGCTGCTTTTTTTATTTTTTTTATTCATTTAGTGTAGCCCTTGCTTTCAAAGGATCTGCCTGGCTTTAGACCATCTGATTGTTATTTTTGCTGCTCTTGTCTCGCGTCAGTTCTTGTTTTGAGCCACGACACGTGAAAACCCACAAAGTGGTTGTGCACCCAGCGCAGACTCAGATCAGCCTGGACATCCACCCAGTCTAATCAGACTCTACGCAAAGCGCTCAAAGGGTAGCTAAGGGTCTAAGCTATCTTCATGCAGACAGCGATGACTCTGATCAGACTGGGGGATGCCCAGGCTGATCTAAGTCTGCGCTGGCGCACAACCACTTTGTTGGTTTTGTCGTGTCGCGGCTCAATTTATTTTCATATAATTTCACACGACATGCACGGTGACTACACCAATCATATGTTTTCTATGACGTTTTCTGACTCATGTTTCGGTGGGTCGGGCCACAGGCAATAAAATGGAAGATCCGCCCATAATCCGTTAAAGAAGGTAGGTACTTAACCTTACATTTAGTTGAGCCCTTCCGCGGCCCAACCTGTGGTTATACCTTTAACTTTGGGTCCATCTTGTCTCACTGAGAATTCAATTTTGTTTCGTCAAAGCTGTTGCGGTGTTCATCATCACGCATAGAAAATACAGTTCTATTCCCATCTTAAATATTAAAACATTAAAAATGGAGCTTCTTAAAGGTAGGTTCCTGTACTTTGGAATGCATCATAATGTTGATGATCTTTCATCCAAGTTGTTGGAAAGCACTTATAAAAGGGAATGAATAAGTTTCACTAAAAGTGTAAATAAAAAAAATATTGGAAAAGTTGTTTTGCAAGGGATTTCCTAACTCTGCTTCGCACACCAGTTAGCGCTATTTTTAGTTCGCGCCATAAATAGATAACGCGGCTGAGGTCATGCTGCATTGCATTTTGGGATAGTTTTAACCCATCCACCATGCCAGGACCTCTAGGAGAGCTCACGACAAGGGAAAATTGACCATTGGAGAATGGCATCAGAAATTGCGCACTTATAGACATAATAAACATAGTTATTTTTAGAACTGGAATTCCAACACAAGAAAATAAACCAAAAGGGAAAACGACTATTTTCTTCGACATCTGACGAGTTTCTCAGTAGCAACAAATTCAGAAAAATAAGAGAATTCAATACTGCTCAGAAAAAGACGAAATTATTTTTTGGACATAATTGTTATCGCTAGTACAGGAACCTACCTTTAAAATTGATAGGCAGACTATAACAATGCCTGTGATTCATAGCCATAAGAGTCCTAGATTAACAGAGCTATACGAGAAACAATAATAAAACAGGAATTCCTCGGAATGGAGTGTCTTGCCTGGCCATGTATGGTCACAAAACAGAGCTAACCCCCCAAAATAACTAGATGAAACGTTATGTCTCCGAAGGCGGAAAAGTAAGTCTTATGTCTCATTTTTGCTAGCTGCGGACCAGGCAACCAGAAAACGATGCATTTGCCAAGTCAGCGGAACCTAATAGTCATGGCTGTTTCTGAATCCCTCATCTAGATGTAAGTATAATTTAAGTCTCAACACTATTGCCCTTTTAAATCCAGAGAAAGAGAGCTGAAACAGAGAACTCAACAAAATGTGTCCAGTCAGTGAGGCGTAAAATACAATAGTGACGGTTGCTTGAGCTCCCCTCTCCTAGATGTAAAAATGAACCAAGTTTCATGGCTATAGCCCGTATAATTCGAGACAAAAAGAGCTTTAACCAGAAAAATTATGCCACCAACTCCGGCAACGCCGCCGGAATAGCAATACCTATGTCTCGCTTTTGCTATTGCAGGCGAGACAAAAACTTACCCAAAATACCGCTGGATTGAAACCCGCAGACAGCAACCTCGTATGTCCTTTCCCCACAGAGTGCAACATATTTACAACAAAGTCTACATCATCTAATGACGAGATGGCCTCGTCTAGTGTGTACATCACTTGTTTAACGTGGTTTTCCAGCTCCTTAGACTCACGCAAGTCTGATACGTTGGAGGAATGTTGTATGATTTTGGAAAACATCCCTTTTACCTCGTCGTTGGTTTCGAATAATCTGAAAGTATACATCCAATGAAAAAAATGAGCCTCGACACGAGAAAACCAACAAAGCGGTTGTGCGCCCAGCGATGACTCAGATCAGCCTGGGCATCCGTCCAGTCTGATCAGAGTCTTCGCTGTCCGCACAGAGGTAGCGTAGGCTCTTAGGTACCCTTTAAGCGCTAAGCAAAGAGACTGATAAGACTGGTCGGATGCACAGGCTGATCTGAGTCTGTCCTGTGCGCACAACCAATTTGTTGGTTGTCTCCTGTCGCGGCTCATTTATTATATGAATTGCATCGTGAAAAAATGCAGATGCCAAGTAATTGCCACAATCAAAGATCATAGCCTATCAGTGGCGCTTATAGGAACCTGAATTTGTACTTAGGTGAATGGACATACTTAAACTTTCTGGGAAAGCAAGTTTGCCATCCCTTTCAACTACGCTTAAAGGAAAGACTTTGCTCCCGTTGGAGCAGACCTGGGAGAGATATACTGTCCTTGGAGAGTTGATTCCATTTGGGCATGCTTCATCATATATGGAAGCAAACAGGAAGTCACAAAAGTACAAGTAGTTCCCTTTGTAAACATGGAAAAGTAAAATAGAGAAAACAGCATGGAGTTACAAGTGTCATTTACCTTAAAACGGATCCGCTCCATCTATCCTATATAAAAAAGCAGCCTGGCCAGCATAGTCACGGCTTAATTTTGAAATAAAACAGGGGCCGTACTCATAAAACGACTTAAGTGATTGCTATGCTGTTGCTAGGGCTTAAAACTGTATGAAGGAGATTCCCTACAACTATGAAATTTGCTCTGGAGGAACAGTCTTAAAAGACTGTTCCTCTAGAACAAATTTCATAGTTGTATGGAATCTCCCTTATAGATATTTAGCCTTAGCAACGGCATAGCAACGACTTAAGTGGTTTTATGAATACGGCCCCAGGTCTCTTTATCATTATTGTATGGACACAGACACTCCAAAGTATTCTGCGCATGCGCGAAGACCGGTTAGGTCTGAGCATGGTCAGTGCACAGAATATACATGTAATAATATATACTGTAACGGAAATAATGTGACACAGGAGAGGACTACAACACGATGGAGAATCTCCAAAGACTTTATTTTTAATCTTTAAAAAAAAACATAGTCGGCGCAGATTAAATGGAAGTGTGTTTTGTTATATGTCTCTAGTTGAAGATTTGACAATAACTTTCATGAATAAGTAAGCTATGTCGGTAGGCACCCACAACCGTAATTTTGACACTGGGTAGCGACGACCTATCTCAAGATATGGACCGCACAAAATAGTTATCAACATGTTTGTGTGTGTATTAAACCGAAAGTAGAAATCGAAAGTAGATCTACGACGAAATAAAGAAAGTTTTGAATATCTGCGTCTGTTTTCGATAACATTACTATTGTAAAAGTACAAACAAGAGAAACAAAGACAGAGTGCTAGTATTCACAGTGCAGTACGACGAAAAAACGAAGATTAAATATTCATTGACCTTTGATATTATTGGCTAAATTTTGACATACGCGTTATCACACCGGATAGGCGGCAATCCTTAACATCACGGCAATCCAGAACGCGGTTCAAAAAAACTTAAGCGGCTGTTTAGTGTGGGCTGACAAAACCTCTCTTTTGAGCTAGAAGAATGTGTTAAAACTTAGGATAACTATTTTACGATTTTTAGATATGTTCAAAGATATGCCTCACGAATTTTGGTCGTTGAATTTTTATTAGTTTGCATGTAGTTTAGGCGTAAATGCAAAATTTGTGACTTTTCGACCCAACAAACAACAAAATAGACCAAAATCCTCAAGTTTGATACACGTTGTGATCGTTTTCGCGATAGTCAGATAAAATTGAATGTGTTCTGGACAGACTGTGCGCATTCAACTGACTCTGTCTTGTACAAAAACGAAGTTACATCGATTTGAAAATGACAGGGTAGAAAACGGTGGCAATCGAAAACGACGTTCATGGCAATCGCCTAACGTCAAACAACCATTTGACCGACAATCGATGAACATTTATACCTTCAGCAGTTTTGATTCGTCTTTTTTCATACAAACGCAACCAAGAATCAGTAGAATGAGTTTATATATTTATTTATTTATTTATACAAAATGCTCCAGGCATTATACATGCAACACATGTACACTTGGGTTAAATACGCCAGATGTCCTACTATATATTTTGGTAAATGTTGTTTCCAAAACTAATTAACTTCTGGAATCAACACAATAAATTACCAAACTTATTCAACCATCGATATTTTGACCCATTTGGCTAATACTCCTGTACTCCTGATAAATGGCCCTTGTAAGGTTCTCTCAAAACATAAGCTGTGGTACTCATCATAACTGCCCCATTGAGACGTTTAATGAAGACCAACCATGTATGCTTTGAGTGAAAATTATAGAAAATAATATTCAAATCTGCAAAGCCCTACTTTCTCTGTACGTTACAGGAAAACGTGGGCTAGTCATTAATGTAATGTACTGTTTGTTTTGTAGGACAATCAATTCATTTGTATTCTTGTTTGAGCCCCATGCATGGTATACGATTCCTACACGTAAATATGTCATTTCAAGGCATGATATTCTAAATTCAATCATGGTATTGCCAAGCATGTTACTGGCTTGCATGTTTTTGCGTTTTTTCCCCCTAAAATATTCGAATCACTTATATGGTATTGCCAACCATCGTATTTGCTAGCCTCTGATCACCATTTGACTACTTCAGTGCATAGTATTGGTCAGCATCGTATTGGCTAGCACAAGGTTTGTCATTCGACGAATCCCATGCATGGTATTCAAATACCATGCATGCAATTACCATCCATGGTATTCAGTAGCATGTGGTTCTTCATTCGGCAAATACCATGCATGTTATTCGATCCATGCATGACACTGCCTAGCATGGTATCGGTTAGCATGGGGTTTAAAGTTCAACGAACTCCATGCGTGTTATTTGAATCCCATTCTTGGTATAGCTATGCATGGTATTAGCTAGCATGAAGTCACTCACAATTTGACGAATCCCGTTATTGGCTCGAATGTATTCCACGGTGGAATAATTATCACTACCTACAATGTGTTATTACAGGATTCTGCATGCGCACGCGTACTTCCAATACCATGCTGGGAAAATCATGAATGCCATTCGAATACTATATATGCACGGGATTCGTCGATTGCCAATTCCGTGCTAGCCAGTATCAAACTGGGCAATGTTTTGCATGACATTCGAATACCATATATGGGATTCGTCGAAAGGCAAACAAAATGCAGTATAATACCATACTTGGTAAACTCACCAATAGGACTTGAATAACATACCTGGGATTCGTGGAGAGGCAAATCCCCTGCCTGCCAATACCATGATGGACAATATCATGTAAATAATTCGAATATCATGCTTTGAACTCGTCAAACTGCTATCTCAAGACTAGTCTATCCACGGAAAAGCCAAGCATGGTATGACTAGCATAGGATGATTTGTCAGTTGACGAATCCTATGCATAGAACCCAATCCCATGGGAAGTACTGCCCAGCAAAATTGTGGGTAGCCCGGGGTTCGCCATTTGAGGAATGTCATGCATGGTATCCGAATAGCATACATGTATGTGTTATGCCCAGTATGGTATCGGGTTCGAATATCATGCATGGATTTTATCAAATGCTTAATACCATGCTAGCCAATACACAGTTCCGAGAATAGCCACTAAGCTGCGCCTGCTTAGTTACTGTTACTACGTCTCTCAAGCTTACAAAAGATGGCGGTAAAAACAAATGGCAAATGCAAGTGTCTGCTAAATCTTGGCGATCTATGGCGAAGAATCAGCCTCCTCATGACCTATACATGGCAGTTGGTTCATCATGCATTTCCGATGCGTTTATCAATAGTGGTGTTAGTTTGTTTTCTTTAAACAGGTATACATCCCTACATTAACTGTAAGGTAAAATCACGGACTCATGTTCGATATTGACCACGTGCGATTTGTTTGTGAGACTATGTCACGTGCTAAGTTGTCGTTGCATTGGCCAGGTATACGCTATCATGTGACTTTGAGTGACTTTCTGGGTGTGGCTCGGAACTGTGTATACCATGCTTCATGCTTGGCAATACTTTGCATGATATTTAAATACCATACATAAGATTCGTTGAATAGCCAACACGTGCTTCCCAATACGGTATTGAACAATTCCATTTTGGAATTCGAGTACACGTACCATGCATGGGATTCATCAAATGTCAAAAAGCAAATATACGACGTTATGTCATGCTGTTCATTCAAATTCCAAGCATGGATTTCATAAAATGACGAATCCCAAGCTAGCCAATACCTTGCTAAGCAATACTACGCATGGGATTTGAATACTGGTATGCATGAGAATTGTCGACTGGCAAACTCCATATTAGCCAATAACAAGCTGGGCAATACCATGCAGGGGATTCGTCGAATGGCGAACCCCATGTTATCAAATACCATGCTGTGCAATACTATGTATCAATTTCGAATACCATGGATAATGACCCTCATGCCAGTAGACATCATGTTGTGCAATTTCATGCATGGGATTTGAATACCATTCATGGTATTCATCGAATGGCGAATCCAATGCTATCCAATACAATGCATAAGATTCATAAACCATGCATTGGATTTGTCGTACGGCAAATCTTATGGTATTTGATACCAAGCTTGACAATACCATTCATGAGATTCGTCGTTTAATGGCAAATTCCATGCTAGCAAACTGATGCAGGGAATTAGAATATTGATCACTTTGTGTTTTGTTTTGGGAGAGAGCCTGACAACAGCTATAACAATAATCACAACAGCAACCATAGTAGACTCTGTTTGATATAGGAGAAAGATGGGTAGTTACAGCAATAATACATGTTCTGCGCTTCGTTGTGTTTTTCGAGAGTCTGATTTGGAAAAATACCGTAAACAAAGACAGCAATAATTACAACGGCCTCCACAACAAGTCAATATCAAGAACAACAATTTCAGCGACAAAAACAAGCAAAAGGCTTTTACCCATATAAAATGTATTTGAATGTTTCCAGGCATAAATCTTCTTCAAGACATACATGGATTTCAATGCAATCTCGTGTCTGTTAGCAGAAACACTCCGTCCTGAGGGTGTATGTCATTAAATGCAAAATGATGCAGCCTATTTTAATCTAGAAACAGTTTGTATTTACAGCATTTTCGTCATCGATTGCCATGCCCTGCGTTAGTCGATTGCAACCGAGTTTAGGAAAAGACGTTTTCGATTGCCAGAAATTTTCACCCTTGCATTTTCATCCCCCTCCCAGTATGGTCAAAATTTAACTTAGACCCTAGAACTTTTACAGGTGTTTAGGGAAGACATTCAAGTATATCAGAACACTATGCTTTATTTAATTTGACCTTGAATAATTTAGAATATGAGTCAGGAAACCGAATTTGCCAGTCTAAAATTGCATGGTTAAAATGTAAGTAGGCACTGCGACATTTAGTAAAGACCTTGTGAAGTAAATTCTTTTTGAGGGAAATTTTCAGACATACTGCTTTAGATCCATAGTACATGTTTTACCAAAAACCTTTAGATTGACTGAAATAAAACATGTTAAACTGAGTTACCCTAAACAATCGCGTAAATTTTTGACCCGCGTTCAGGATTGCCGCGAGTGTTCAGGATTGCCGCCTACCCAGTGTGGTTATTTCACCAATGGAATCTTGTGAAATGTCGAACAATATCGAAATTATACGAGGCAACGCCTCGAAAAATAAAAACAGCCATACCGAACTCAGTATGACAGATGCGCATTTCTGTATTTAGCTACATCCCATGGCCAAAGATTCGAGAAACTAGGCAATAGGCATTCCCATCTGAACACATCCTTATCGACGCAATCCGCAAGACACAGCGGTTGCACCCATCTGGGCCCAATTGTTCAAAGCTGACGATGTCGTTAGTTAACGACACGTTACATTTCAAACATGTTATACGTAAAAAGACTGCCATTTTTGCCGAAAATGTGAGGAGCTTTTGCAGTGCTTAAGTTCGTCTCATTTTTTTTTTTGCAAAAATATAAGCACATTTAATTCTGTGTGTACTAGAAGACTTAACGAATCCTTGACTAACGACTTTGTTTAGCTAACGATGCTTTGAAAAAGCGGGCCTAGGTTATTAATTTGTGGTCCAAAGCACCCTTTTCCTAGGCACCTCAATAAGTATGATGACGCCCTAGGAAAGAAATGTGTAATGCACGATAACAAAGCTGAACATTAACAAGAGAAACTGGCAAATGAAAAGCTTCCTATGAACGGTCACTACACTGCAAAAAATCCCGTAGATTTTACGGTGAAAGACCTGGCAACTGGCTGCCAGGACATTTACCGTAAAAAGTTCGGGATAGTGTCGTAAGTTTTAATGTGGAAACTGTCTGCACCGTATAAAAACACCTCCGCATTTAATTTCTCTATGATCAATAATCAATAAAAAAATCAAATACGGAATTAAAACAAGGATTTAAAACATTTGCAGCCAATTTTTCATCATACAAAGCTATGGTTCTATCCTTTACTTTTTACAGTAAAGGGCCTTGCAAACACTTTTGAGGACTTTTACCGTAAAATCTACTGGCTTATTTTTACACTGTAGCGACGCAATGCTACTGGAAGAATTTATACCTGAAACCGACCTTCCTAGGTTGATACTCAAGTAATACTGCTTAAATTGTACAAGCTGCTATTTTGACCATGCTGAAGGCCTACTCTTTACAAATGTAATCTGGAGGATAAAGAACAAAATCTCTCTTTGAAACAAAAAGCTTTTGCCAGCTAATAGGTTCCAGTGACAAACTACAATGTGCATGAGAACCGGTACTATGATAATATGTTATCCAGAAATCGAAATCTTGTGTTGATTTAATACAAAAAGTACATGTATAGATGGATACCAATACATGAATCAACAGAAATTCTGAGTCCAAAAATAGGAGCCGACTTAAAACGGTCAGTGGCCACTGTCAGAGAGTGGTTTTTCCCCCTTTCCCCCCGGAAAAATGGCTGTAGGAAGGACGGCTATATAGTGAATTGTCCGGACCTCATAGAGCCACTTTTCCCCCATAGTCCTTTTTCCCCCACCGGGAAATTGGCTATTAGTGAATTTGGTATGGCTATTGGTATTTTGCGGAACGGAACGAAACGGAACGGAATGGAATAGAGACATTTTACGGAATTAATCGCATAAGAAATGTATCAGTACTTCAAGGGAGGTAATTAACGTGATTAATTGAAAAAATCAATATGCAAATTTAGAAACCATATTTTTATAACAATCAATAATTACTAATTTAAGGAACGAACAAGCTGCGATTTCTTCCCATCGCAGACACATACGCATGCAAGCTTACAGGAAGATGTACGAACGGGTGCTTTGTCTAGTCATGTTTGATTTAGTAGGAAGTTTATTAAATTGAAAATCATACTCGGACGTGTTTCCCAATGGGAGTCGAGCCAACGACTCCTGCATGAAAGACGAACACTAGTCCAGGCACTCCGCTGCGCGCACGCACAGCTGAACGCTTGTATCAACACAAAATTATACAAATTTATGCACAAAACCAGGTACACTCGCCTACCCGTTTTCCCCGAAACGATAATAAGACAGACTGGTGGACACATGCATTAGGTTCTAGCATCTATTATTAATCGATATTTTACGGACATGTACCCTTTCTGTTTCAGTTATGAACTTGACTATTATAGTTGGAGAAGGAGCAAATTCCACTATGTAGCGTGTTTTCCTGCAATCATGTTACCAGGGGGAAAATCCACTATAGAGGGGAAAAACGGCTATGCAAAAACACGTATAGTAGATTTTCCCCGGGGAAAATCGGCTATATAGTCATATTTCCGGGGGGAAATTCTACTATATAGCCATTTTTCCGGTGGGAAATTCTACTATGGAAAAAGCATAGTCATTTTTCCGGGGGGAAAATCTACTAGGGGGGAAAAGCTACTCTCTGACAGCCACAACCCCATATTTGATATGATAGAATGCATTTGTCTTCATATACAAAGGTAGAATTGATTCGTTACGATTTCTAAAAATCATAATGTTGTTACGTATGCAATACAAGTTTGCTTCACTTTTGGTGAAGATTTTATAAAAGTTTCTTTTTTCACTTTATAGACTCAACAGAAGTAGGAACGTCGACATCTGGGCCCGAGGTTATAAAACTTTTTTCATACTCAGCTGAGTTGAGCATGAAATTTTACCTGCTAATAAATAGCAAATTACTGATAAGTACGGTTGTTTTCTTGCTCAGTTTGGCTGAGTATGAAATTTTCTCTGCTTATGAATATGAAAATGCCAACATTAGTTGGCATTTTCATATTTATCAGCAGAGAAAATTTCATGCTCAGCTGAGTTGAGCACGAAAAAAGTTTTATAACCTCGGGGCCAGATATACAGTCACAGAGGACCTTTCTATTCATTGTCTACAGATTTATGTTCACCAAAGTTTTCCTACTTCTTTTGAACAGAACTTGAAGTATTGAAGAAAGTACAGTACAGCAACCTTGATCTAGCTTTGTAAAGACAGATGAGAGAATACATACAACATTAAGGTGAAATTATATACAATACTGTAATAAATTTTGCACTCTATTGAACAGACATGACACAAATATGATATATTAAATTTACTCATTTCTGTCATCTCACAGAAAAAATCTAATAATATTTAAAGGGACTCCAGCAATCAATATCAACAAAGAAACAAGAGTATAATAAAGTTGACAGTGTTATGTATGGAATTAAACTACGAACGAAATAACCCAGGAAAGATAATAATTACAAACACAGCTCAAATCCAAAAGTGGAATCAGAAAAAACTATAATCAAAGTAACCCAGGAAAGACAATAATTACAAAATACAGCCAAAAACGAAAGAAAAAAATGAGAAAAAACTGTGAAGAAAGTAACCAAGGAACACAGCCAAAAACGAAAGGAAAAATGAGACAAACTATAAACAAAGTACTCCAGGAAAGACAATGATAACAAAAAGATACGAAAGAAAACAAGATAAAAACTATAAACAAAGTAAAAACCATGACAGACGATTGTTACAAAACACAACCAAAAACCAAAAGCAGGCATGAGAAAAACTATTTACAAAGTAACACAGGAAAGACAATAATCCCAAAAACGAAAGAAGACATGAGAAAAACTATTTACAAAGTAACACAGGAAAGACAATAATCCCAAAAACGAAAGAAAAACATGAGAAAAACCAGGAACAAACTTGAAACCGAGGACAGACAGTGCTTACAAACACAGCCAAAAACGGCATGATACATGAGAAAAACTTTAACCAAAGTATCCCAGAAAAGACAACTATTGTAAAACACAGCCAAAAACGAAAAAAAAACAGACCTGAGAAAAACTAGGAATAAAGTAACCAAGGAAAGTATAGTTACACAACACAGCCAAAAACGACAGAAAAAAATTGAGAAAACAATAGACAAAGTACTCTAGGAATGACAATGATAACAAAAAAAAAAACCGCCACTTACGAAAGAAAACATGAGAAAAACTATGAACAAAGTACTCCAGGGAAGACAATAATTACAAAACTCAGCAAAAACGGAAAGAGACATGAGAAAAGGCTGAGTAGATAAAAAAAATTAGCCTGAGTCCAATTTTTGACAAAATTATGAAGAAATGCAGGTCAGTCTGCTTTTTCAAGGCTGAATAATTTCACTTACAACCCTATTTTGGTCACAGCGATGTAGTTTTTATACTGTATGTAAGATATAAGTATACCTGCTTGCCATAAAATTGATGAATGTATCCAGTATTATACATGCACCTCAAGCATGGTCGAATATTTAAGAATAAGCTACTGCTTCCGTCTGTTCTACCTTATAATTTGAGAAGGAGTCGGAACAAATAATTATTAGGGTGGTCTTCTCAGAGTATTGATATACCTTCAGACCTAAATGCATCTTTTAGATCTTTGCCCAGCTAGTCTCCCTTTGAGCTTTCCTTATGAAAACACTTTTTAATTAGCATGTCACTGGAACAGGAGAAGAAGAAGAAGAAGAAGCCTGCGAGATGCGTTATTTTTTTTACGGTTTTGTTCAGATGTTTGTATTAACCACAAATCGCCACCTTAACGTTTCATTATTAATTGTAGCTATGATTTTGTGTTGTATGGTTTTATGTCTTTCCGATGAGTTCTTAAGCCCCTAGGCAGCAGGCGAGTGAACCGTTCCGTTTTATTAATTAATTTATTTATTTATTTATTTATTTATTTATTTGTGGATTTCTTTTGTTCTTTTGGTGCCTTGGGTGGGTCTTGCATTATGACTGTGGCCTTCCCGGGATTTATGGCTATATTTTTGAGATAGCTAATGCGTTTACTGGCAAAATATAAAAAAAAAGTTGGACCTGAACATAAAGGTAGGCAGATTGACCTTTTAGGCATTGTCAAACAAAAAAAAAAAGGTGTCTTTAGACGTGTGCACAAAGCGAAGCCTCAAATTATCATGTGCATTCGCTCAGTCTGATCAGAGCCTTGCATGAAAATGCCATGGCTCCTTGACTATCCATGGAGCGCATAGCGACGTCTCTGAAACAGACTGTGCAAATGCACTAGCTGATTAAGCTTTACTGGGCGCACATGCTCGAAGACAAACTTTCCTCCACATGGTCTAGGGGAGTCAGGTAACTTCGGACAGCGGATATATTCGGACGCTGACATTGTTTCCTTTATATGTCATTTGGTTGGAACTAAAACAAAAATCAACTTGCCAAACAGAGAAAATCCTGATGAGACGGCTCATTATGAGCCGTCTCCTCTGGATTTTCACTGTTTGCATTTGTATGTCCGAATTAACCCGCCTGTCCGAAGTTATCTGACTCTTCCCTATATATATATCCTACCTCAAAAACATAAGTACGCCCGTTTCAGAAATGTTTCTTGCTATTCCCTTCCAAGATTTCATTATATTAAATTTCTGTCTCACTGTGAGCGGCAGTCGGGGATCAAACTTGGCATTCCCGTTCTCTTCTGAAGTTCTTGTCATACCGATATTTGTCATCGGCTTAGAACCACGCCCACTGCCGTGGCTTATTTTGTTTTTCCTCTTTAACATAGAGTCAGAACTTGCTGTACACCCCATTTTAACCACAATATTATTTGAAACTGGTCAGCGACCAAAGTAATATTTTATTCGTAGTCTTAAATGCGTTGATTCTCTTTCACAAAGTAACATTTTAATTTTCGTTTTATCAATGAGAACCTTATTTTAGTTTGTCGGAAAAAAAAAACTATAACAAAGTTCTTGGAGAATGCTCCTTGACACTTATCATTGGCTTCATGTTTAACAACTTTCACAACTGCTCTTAAGATAAGCAGACAGCATCAAATCTAATAATGTCATTCCAGTTTCGTCAATTTAATAGCAAGTGTCGAAGCTTATATCGCTTTGTCTAGGCACTACATAGTTCAACCTTTTAAATGTGTCATTCTGTTGCCAAAAACACACCGTATCTCCGTTTTCTATAAGTGTGACGTAAGGTCTAATTTTTATAACTGCAAACTCATCCAACAGATCAACTGTAAAGAGTTGCTAGCCGATATTATCTGAAAACATTTCCAATATACAGTCATTTACTCTCTGTAACTCTAGACTGATTTACACTTTTATGCACTTTTCTGTTCATTTGAAAATTGGTTTTAATTGATTTTGCTTTTTTTCCGGAATTTTAATGAATGGTTACTTCAACTGAAGTCTGTTGTTGACAGGCACGTCTTTATAATATGGCAAAGATAGCTGTTGCTATGGTAACGATTGTAATATTCAGGTGACAATCAGATCAGGCGATCGCTAAACGTATTTATTCGGAATATCCCAAATGAAATCAGTGAAAATTAATTCCAAGCACTCGATGAGATAGTGGTTTAATCTGCTTTCGATGTCAATTTATTATGGCGATGGTCGACTTGTTAGAGAGGTTAATTAATACAAAAGTTACTTTAACCTCTAGACAACAAACAAAACAAGGTCAGGAAATCTAGATTATTTTACATGTAACCTAAGAGTACTAGAACCAGATAGATTTCCGGCTGATAATGCTGAAACAATACTATATCAACGTTGACATAGCGTTATGCCATTGACGTAGTTCTAAGTTTATCCAGCAGGCACCTTCAATCACCATTGCTTCATGTGTGCCCAGTCATAGGCTAAATGGTTTTTCACTGCATTAACGTTTGCAAGTCCCGAGGGACATGTTGAAAACCGAGGCCGAATGCCGAGGTTTTCAACAACTCCCGAAGCCGAAGGCCGAGGTTTTCAACATCTCCCGAGGGACCTTGCAAATGTTAACGCATCGGAAAAAAATGTTTGGTCGCTATTATTGCATAAATTCAACCACAATGCTACAAAAATCACGAAAATGTTTGGGATCTATTTTTCGGCCTCATCGCCATTACCTTGCTGATTCCTATACGCACTATGCATGTCTTTAAAAAACCTCTTTTCAGGCCACGGCCAGCTATCGTGAACTTTTATCCAACCTTTAGCAGCAGTTCACAAGTCAATATAATGTTCATCAAAACTCTCGATGTCGTCTGCACTTCCATCTTTACATAGACCCTATGAATGTGTATAACTCTCCCGTAGAAGTCTTTTATCGATAACTGCAAATGCAATTCTTGCCGCTTGTTTCTGTTCTGAAAGCGTATCATCGCCCTGCAACTTGCATACGAGAAGTCGCAAAGCGAGTTATTATAGCAAGAGAATCGCCTTGTTAGTATATGGTTTTGTGTTCGTTGAAAACTACCTATTAATAGCGTATGCAACAAATAACGTTATTTAAAGGTGCTATTCCATAAAGCTCCTGTAGTTATTGTGGTTTGCGGCCGAGTGCAGCTAAAAGCCATGGTCAGATCATGAGATACAAGTGTTGTTTCCCTTGGTTTTACGCTTTGTGTATTCACATTCTGTGATACTCTCCAAGTTTGTTGCAAGTTAGAGTCCATTTCTAGTTTTAAGGAGGAAATACCCGCTACATCTTTTCGGACAGGCGCCGTAGTCGAGTGGTTAGAGTGACTCGGTTATGGTGCAGAAAGTCGCCGGAAGGTCGTGATATCGCGCCCGGTTTTCGCAATCCGATGACGAGATGAACACAAAAAAACTTTGCTCATAATTAAATCAGTTTGACTTTGAACAAAGTATACATTTAACAAAGAAAATGTGGCACAGTTGGCCTTTTACATGAGAAAAGTGTGTTTGTCCAGGTAACTTTGACGAGAATTCTTTGTTCGTGTGAACACGGCAGCAAATATTTCATTGCCAAAGTTCATTTGACAAAGTTTCTATGCCACAGTTTTCTCCGTGTAAACGCAAAATGTTTGACAACATTTCTTTGTTATAGTTTCTGTGACAAAGAAGCTTTGGTCGTGTGAACGAGGCTTTACTTTTGCTTTTTCAAAACTAAGAGCAATGGCGACATCCGTGAGAGGCCCGAGCGGCTCATGCGACGTCCAACCTGTCCGTAGGGTCGAGTCGGGTAACTTCGGACAGCAGGTAAATTCAGACAGTGACACGTTTTCCTTTATATGTCAGTTGTTTGGAATTAAAACAAAACTAAGTGAGCAAGCAGTGAAAATCCTCATGAGAAGGCTCATTATGAGCCGTCTCATCTGGATTTCCACTGTTTGCAATGGTATGTTGGAATTTACCCGCTGTCCGCAGGTACCCGTCTCGACCCTAAATGACTGACAGGTGAACTCAACTCAGGCAACACGATTTGAGCACAGACGCTTGGATTAGGACTTTGTCCAGTAGAGCCGCATTGAAGTCTCAATTTATACAAGATATTAATCTTCGGCGAGCAAAACTGTGCATGAGCCTGGGAAACTATCCCGGTTTCTCTCCAGAATCAGTACAAACCTGTTAGTGTCCTTAGATTCACCTGTCATTTATCTTTACAATGAGATGCATGTCATTGTATGAACTGAGCCTTTACAAATTCATTAATAAAAATTCACTACCATGTGAAAAAAATGCTTTTACAAATAATCTACCAGTCAATTTACATAAATGGTTCCCGGTTTCTATCTCTGTGCATGGAGACCACTTACACACTAGAAACCAAAATAGGGATTCCTGTCAGCTATAAATGAGAATAGCTCACCTGTGCACTTAATCTACCTTGGTACCTTGGTACTTATTCTACAGGTTTAAAAGCTGGGAGCCATTTATGTAATTATTAGGGAAATTATCTGTAAAGGCATTTTTTTCACATGGTAGTGAATTGTTTTGAATAAATTTGTAAAGGCTAGACAAGTTCATACAATGACATGCATCTCATTGTAAAGATAAATGACAGGTGAATCTAAGGACACTAACAGGTTTGTACTGATTCTGGAGAGAAACCGGGATAGTTTCCCAGGCTCATGCACAGTTTTGCTCGCCGAAGATTAATATCTTGTATAAATTGAGACTTCAATGAGGCTCTACTGGACAAAGTCCAAATCCCAAGCGTCTGTGGATTTGAGCTGCATGAGCAAGCCGTTGCTATGCCGCCATTACCCACAGGCCCCAGTGTTTCAGAAAGTGCGTGGCGTATTAGCAATCGGGAAGTCATGCACTTCAGTCAGGCATAGAAGAAAAAGAAAACATAGTGGCTTCCTGGCCCACGTTCGCCGTCATGCATAATATGTGGTGTGTGTTATTGTTTTATGTCCACAGTAAACAGCTATGGCCATGACGGGACGGCCAGTTAACCTAACCACTCTATTCCTGGGCAGGCTTAGACCTCCTAAGCGGTTAACCAGAACTAAGTGCACATACTTTCACCAGTAACTGACAACTGCCCTTTTTCAATCAGCGGAAAGAGAAACGAAAGTAACTGGCCAGAGCGGGTATCGAACACGGGACCTCTGGCTCTTGAGCTCGCTACCAACTCGTTAACATGTATTATGGACCCGGGTTTGAAGTTCACTCACAACAAACCTGCGCAAGACTTTGTTGTAAAACTGTGCCACCAAAATCGGACTGCATCCAGTATACGAAAGGAACTACCTTGCGCTGACAATTAAAAAATGTCTATTGCTAGGAAATATGTGTTTCTTTTTAGATACCAGATCTGATTTTTAATGCGAGTCACATGAAGTGTGAACAGTAATAAACAAAGAGACATTGACCTTTGTGTGCCCGCTCGTCAAACTGATATAAAATTGTTCTTCCTATTCACAGACTTTAATTGTATGGCTGCATGCACAAAGCTAATGCATTATAGCGCAGAAATATCGCACTGCAATGTCGCTTTAGTGCTAAATATGAAGTCAAACTCACAGTATCCGAACGCACTGTACCATCTCCTCCGGTTTTCATAGTGTTGAATCGAGAGTACAGAATTCGCTTATAACCAGTAGCCGGAAATCATTATATTTTGAGTTTTTATCCGGAATCTACTGCGTCATTTATAGTTATTCAGCTTCGAAAATGTAAAGGGGTAAGTTTAATATAATTTTCTCTTCGGTCTTTTACTTTATTGCCCTGTACAATGAAAAACTCCTTGCCGTCGCAGATTTTTTTTTCAGAACAGCTTAATTTAACACGAGATTGTGTCGTGCAAAACTTAGCTATCATTCTTTTATCAAAACTAATAAACTGTAGATTGATAACGCCTTCCGTTTATTCTAAAGATTTTTTATAAAACATGTAAGAAAATGCTCAAAATGGTTTGAAAATCATGCCTAGGACGATTTGAAAACTGTACTAATTACTACCCACCCATACACGACATTGTACAGGGTAATAAAGTAAAAGACTGAAGAGCAAATTATATTAAACTTACCTCTTTACATTTTCGAAGCTGAATAGCTATAAATGACGCAGCAGATTCCGGATAAAAACTCAAAACATAATGATTTCCGACTACTGGTTATAAGCGAACGTTTGTACTCTCGATTCAACGCTATGAAAACCGGAAGAGATTGTACATGTAGTTCGGATACTGTGAAACTGTTTCAGGCTGCGTTCTGCAGTTTTGACAAACGATCGAAGGAACCAAAATTGAGCCGCGACACGTAAACCAACAAAGTGGTTGTGCGCCCAGTCTGATCAGACTCTTTGCTCAGCGCTTAAAGAGTAGCTAAGGGGCTAAGGCTAAAGCTACCTCCATGCGGACATCGAAGACTCTGATCAGACTGGGCGGATGCCCAGGCTGATCTAAGTCTGCGCTGGGCGCACAACCACTTTGTTAATTTTCTCGTGTCGCGGCTCACATATAGAAACCACAATGGTATTAGTGTTTTTAAGTTTATCAGGCTCGACCAGAAACAGCGTAGGAATGGCGAGGCTTGGCGAGTCATTCCCACGTGTTTCTGGTCGAGCCTGATAAACTTGAAATCAAAAGACACTGATATGGTTTTCTATTTATCTTGCGTCATTAGAAGCTTTTGAGGATTTTTTATTTATCTTGGGTCATTGGAAGCCTTTGAGGAGTAAAGAGCGTCAGACAAATAAAAAGTATACACAGTTTTGTCCAAACTTTTTGACGTCGCGCTATGCGTTATCACGTGATTCGGTCACGTCATTTGACCAATCGAACGTAGTAATCACGTCCAACGTGACTCTGTAGCCAGTTGCCTTCAGAAATTGCTTCTAAAGGCAATGTCTGATATCATTCGCGCAAGCGCAGTTCAAAAGTGACGTGACACCATCTTTTGCCATCTCTACCCAGTTACGGCCCGAGATAGACTGAAATACTGTCTCAAAGGGCCGTTAAACCCCCCAAAAAAACAAACCAACATCTACCCAGTTATCAGACTGATTTTTGCAGCAGATGCATGAAAGGCCTATTTATCATGCATCTGCAGCAAAATTCATCTGATAACAGGGGATGATAACATGATGTGATATCATATTACATTAGAACTGCGCTTGCGCCAATGTTATCAGGCGGTGCCTTTAGAAGCGATCTCTGAAAACGATTGGCTACATACTGACATTGGCCGTGATAACAACGTTCGATTGGTTAAATGACGTCACCGACTTACGTGATGGCGCATTCGCGACGCCAGCAAGTTCAAACAAAACAGCGTTTGCTTTTCATTTATTTGACTCTCTTTACGCCGCAAAATCTTCTTATGGTGCATGATAAATAGAAAACCATGACAGTGTCTTATGATATCAAGTTTATCAGGCTCGACCAGAAACACGCCGGACTGGCTCGGCAAGCCTCGCCATTCCTACGCTGTTTCTGAGCTTGCCTGATAAACTTGATATCAAAAGACACTATCATGGTGTTCTCTATATCTTCGTTTGCAATATCCAAAACAATATGATTCAAGCCCCTGGTAATATCCTAACTTTTGAATAGGCCTAAGAAATTACAACCAAATTGCGCGCCCTGACCCAACAGGCACATAACGTCGTTATGTCATACTGATGTTGGTGCACTTCATAAATGTAACGCCTCGCAGACATCATTTCAACGTCTTGACGTTACAGCAATTCGACACGAGGTCATTTCGACGTTAGGCCCACGTGCCTGCTTGAAAATTGTAGGATGAATGGCGCAGATCAGACTGCTCCTTGGGACTGCGCCCTAGGAGCAACCTGACCTGGGTGTATATTATTTGCTAATAGATTCCTGTCCAAATACCTTGAAATAATGGTATTCGTCTTGATTCATTCAGAAATGAGCCGCGACACGAGAAAACCAACAATGTGGTTGTGCACCCTGCACAGACTCAGATCAGCCTGGGCATCCACCCAGTCTGGTCAGACTCTTCGCTAAGTGCTTAAAGGGTAGCTAAGGGACTGAGCTACCTCCATGCGGACAGCGAAGACTCTGACCAGACTGGGCAGATGCCCAGGCTGATCTGAGTCTGCGCTGGGCGCACGACCACATTGTTGGTTTACTCGCGTCGCGGCTCAAATATTTATCGTGCCCCATGAGCAAAAATGTCTTATGGCTTGTTCTACCTATAGGTACATTTGCTCATAGCGCGAGGAATCATTATTTCTGAATGAATCAAGATCACCCGTCTGATTAGAGCCTTCCCTACATGCATTCTACACAAATTAAACAATCACTTGTTCGCAAACAGATCTTAGTACCGCAAGATTCTTTTTCTCAAATCAAAATTCGTCAAGATAATAGTTATTGTTAAACGTGACGCGCTTTGGGGAAATTACTTATAATTTTGTCTTTTAGTTTCCCACTGTAGGATAATTAATATAATTATGACAACGTCGTTTGTGAGACAAGTCACGTACAATCATGGTCTTTCAGACTGCTCTCACATGATTGTATGTTTCTGTGCGTACATGCATCTGTGTGTGCAAATATGTGTGTCAGCCTTTTCCTTATAGACATACTTGACTTCTGTAGCATTATAAGCCCTGTTATTACATTGGGGCATCTAACATCCGAAGAAATGTTTGGTTTCTCCAATGTGCGTTTTAGTCCTGATTGTATGCACAAGGTACAGCATTGCCTGAATTTACATATTTCCACCTTAGAGCCTTTACTATCAAACTGACCACCCCAGTGGACAAACAAAAATGAAATAACTTCGTTTCAAAGTCAATGCAGCAAGATAACATTGCGTCGACGTTAGGCACTGGCCTTTTGCCTTTTGGGACAAGACTATGTCAGCTGAGCCGTGTCATGTGACTTCCAACAATGTGGCAATTCTGTCATGTGATATTCAGATCATGCTTCTCATTTACACCACTGGCTCTATGGCTTGTGCCACCTCCATAGATGGCTGAGGTGGCAAACAGAGGCTGTGATCAGGCTTCACTTTAGTGCAGCTTGATCAGAGCCTTTGCTTGCCATCAACGCCACATTGTACGAAATCACATTATGTGGCTCAATTTGTTCTAAGAAAACAGGGCTTGTCAAGGAGGACATAAACTGCATACGGGCTATAGTGGAATAATTCCAACTCAACTTCTTAATACTAATGTGGCGCAATTTCATTGGTCAAGAACCAACAGAAAGCGTCGTTTATACTTCGATAAACCCGGTGAACCAAAAGTCTGGAACTACGTGGAACTATTTTCTTGGCGGCGATTTCTAAGATACTCGACCACTAAAGCTGACAACTTCGAAGTTGGAATTATAAGAAATTAGTTTTATGTTTATGGATGTATGGACGGCGGTGAATCACTCACAAGTTCAACATAAAGCCCTTCGAGCTTTATTCAGTTTGTGAGTGATTCACCGGCGTTTACACATGGATAAAATCCATAAAAATAAAATTCATTTCTATAATAAATAACATCATTGACAAATTTCATTTCTCTTTTGAATGCACAAAATATACAAATTTAAGAACTGATATTTCAAAATGTACAAGATGACTCAGGGTGGTTCCTATTCCACCGAACACTATCAAGCTAAGTTTCTACATAAACATAATAGTTTCTACAGTAGCAGATTTCAGGTGAAAGATTACACTTTCAAGGGAAGCAACTCTGTCATTTTCATTTATGCCTCCCTCCAACAAGCACAAATCTTTGAGGCGAGAATTAATCTTCCAGGAGCAGTTTCTTTCCTTTGAGAGCAGATCCCCTTTCTGAAAGAGGGCTTCGTATCCAGGGAAGCAAACATGTAAAAAAGCTGTTCCTTTTGTGAAAATAAAGCGAAAACATGGCGATGTGCCCATACGCAATAAGTGCAAATTTAGTTTGAGAAATCTTGGTGGAAATCGGCCCTGCATGTATGTGGTAACAGAGCTCTTGATAAGAGCGAGTATTTGGTGACAATTAGGGATAATTATGTTAATTCTACGTAAAAACATATGTTGTGACCTCTCATCTGAACTGTCTCGACGAGACGGTTCAGATGAGGGTTACAACATATGATTTCAATGAGAAATAAAGAAAAAATATCTCTTATTATCACCCATTGCTCCCTCGTATCAAGAGCTCTGAACAATCAAACATGGGATGAGTCACACCCTTGGATACCTTATAAAAATATTAAAATATCCATGATAAAGACTGAAGGAAGATCATCTGGAAGCAAGGATGGGAACAACAAAGAAATGACGAGTGATTACTCGGTTTATGAGCAGCAAAGTAATGTTGCGGCCAAGGTTTTAAGACGTACAGTCAACTTTTGATATCTCAAAGTCGAAGTTCATCTCAAACTACTTTTATCTCGAGTACCTTTTTCTGGTCCCAGAAAATTTACTTTGAGATACCAGTAGTTTGAGATAACAAGAGTTAGGAATCAAAATTGAGAAAAAAGGAAATGTGTCCCCATTTTTTTTGGCGTAAGAGGGATATCAGTGTTTGACTTTGAGATAACGAGAATCAACTGTACTGTCATCCGAGTTTCAGATATGACGACCAATAAAGACTCAGATCAGCCTGCAGATCTGCACTGTCTGATCAAAGCTTCCGTCTTCCACAAGAATTGCTGTGTACAACCTTCTTCTATGCATGACATCAGCACGAATGTAATACTGTAGCCCCAGGTCCCATAATTTTGGTCCAATCCTAGCTATGCATTTAAACCAATATCATCTCTTGAAGCATAAGCAAATAAATATGCAGATCCACAGCAAATAAATGCTACTTTGCATGGTTTCCTGTCCACATGTGGTTGGTTGTCCACTGAAAACACAAGAAAAACCGATTTAGTTAAATGAGCCACGACACGAGAAAACCAACAAAGTGGCATGTCCGCCAGTGAAGACTAAGTAAGTAAGTAAGTAAAGACTTTATTTAACGAGGGTGACAACATTTAGCATAACTAGCTAATCTTCCATGAGGCCCTCAAGAAGTATTACATACACAATATACAGGAATATACAAGTAGATTCAAATAGTGATACAGGAATAAAACAGCAATACAGTATTTAAAACATTTTTAAACAACAATAATGACGAAAAAGAAGAAAAAAAAGCTATCATAAATATACTTTAAGTAATGAAATTAAATCAGATCCACCCAGTCTGATCAGAGTCTTCGCTGTCGACATGGAGGTAGTTTAGGCACTTAGCTATCCAATAAGCGCAGAGCGAAGACTCAAATCAGACTGGGCGGAAGCAAAACGGAATTAGCGTCTTCGCTGAGCACATGTCACTTGGTTTGTTTTGTCGTGTCAAGCTCAAATAATGCATAACTCTGGTCACACTGGGGGCAAATATGCCACTACACAAGATCTTTATCAGATTTATTAACAGGATATATGCGAAACAGTAGTCACGTATACGTGTATCCTAGAAGACCCACAACGTGTAAATGACATCGTACTGGTGTCGATGCGACGTAATGACGTCGCAGCGACGTTAGTTCGACGTAATTTTGATGTTATGTGCCCGCTGGATGACAGCTTTTACTGAGAAGAACGTTCATGAGGTGACAGAGATCAGTAGAAAAATAATAGGAGTAGTGAGTGCATCAAATGCCTTGGATGAACCTTAACTAAAGTTCCTTTGAGAGTTCACCCCCACCACCCCCACCCCACCCCCAATACAAAGGGTGGTAAAAATGGTAGAGCTGCTTCTCCTGAAAGTGAAAAAAAGTCATCCTCTTGAAGTTACTCCGACTAAAATAAGATACACGTCAAGTGATATTTAGGTTTCAACCGAAAAAGACAGAAGCAGGGGATCGAGCTGAGCTCAAGACTCATAAAATACGAGACTAGTGTTTCTGCTGCTAGATTGAAATAGGCCGGTTGTTTTATTTCAGTGAGTCATTTTGTGAACAACAGAAAATGGTGTCGAACAGAAACGCTTATTTACCTTTCGAGTGCTGAAGAAGTACAAAACGGCCGACTGAGAACGTGCACCAAAGATCTGACTTAAAGCTAACTGCATCCACACCCACAGACGCTTCTTTTGGTCTGTACATACGTAGAGAGCAATAACATTAAACTAAACTGATTCAAAAAATGGTCACAAAACAAGAATCTAATTGATTGTAATTGGTCAATAATGATGATGCTATATATGATAATCACAAAGATAATAATGATGAGGAGGAGGAGGGCAATGATGATATGAGCCGCGACACGAGAAAACCAACAATGTGGTTGGGCACCCAAGGCAGACTCAGATCAGCCCGGGCACCCGCCCAGTCTGATCAGAGTCTTCCCTAAGCGCTTAAAAGGTAGCTAAGGGTTTAAGCTACCTTCATGTGGACAGCGAAGACTCTGATCAGACTGGGCGGATGCCCAGGCTGATCTGAGTCTGCGCTGGGCGCACAACCACATTGTTGGTTTTCTCGTGTCGCGGCTCAATTATCATGATGATAATATTGAGAGACGTGATGATGCTAACGCTGACGATTATAATGATTATGACTGATGATAACGATAATGGTTGTGATGATGAGAAGGTATAGAAGAGGAGAGATGACGATGATGGTCATATGACGATAATGATGATTATCATTATCAGAGCTCCAGATAAGAAGGAGTAACAGGGATAATTTTGGGATAATTCTCCCTATTTCTGCATAAAAACATACATTGTGACCTCTCATTAGAACCGTCTCGGTGAGACGGTTCTAATAAGGGGCCACAAGGTATGTTTTCATTGAGAAATAACAAAAATTATCCCAGAATTATCCCTGCTACCCCTTCTTATCTGGAGCTCTGATTATGATAATGAAATCACACTTGCAGATACATGTAAGGTGAGGTTTTGATCATTTTTTTCTATTTTCGCAATGAAACATACGTTGTGACTCTTATTAGAACCGTCTCAGCGAGACGGTTCTAATGAGGATTTACAATATATGTTTCATGGAGAAGTACGAAAATTTTCTTCTGAATTATCTCTATTATCCTTCTTGGTCTAGAGCACTGGAAATACAAAGGCATTACCTCTGTGGGGGCAGCAGTTGAAGAAGTACACCATGAGGTTCCACAACACTCGGAACGTCAGTCATCAGGAGATAAACCTCACCTAAATATAGAAATACAGACACCAATTAACAATAAATTGTCGCAGGTCGCAGTAAGACAGCATTCTTCTAAAAAGAAATTAACAAAATATTATGAACGTGCAGCCGCCAACGCTGTAACCGATTCCAAGACTTTTCTCGTTCCTCTGTAGCTAAAATATAAGACACGTTCGACCTTTTTCTTGGTACATTTTCATATGCTGTATCAGTATTTACTAATTAAAATCTTAAAGAGCTCTTTCAATAGCAGAGAACATATTCACACAAGTCTTTACATAAAATGTCTTTAGCAAAGCAAACGCTTTCTTTTTATATTTGAGCACTTTCAAACACAAAAAAACCGCATAATGTGCCCAGTAACAAATCAGGGAAGCAAATAAGCAGCAATAAACGGTGCTCTATTCTAACAGCATCTCACTGTCGCCCTTCCATTAGCTCGGTATCGTTGAAATACTATTGAAAGGGCCGAAAAAACATAAGGCAGCCTTAGCATGTTTTCATGAAAAACAAGAAATGTTACAGTGTGTATCAAATGCAAAGTCGCTTCAGTAGGTTTCAAGTTATCGCAGAGGCAAGATTTAACCTTTGACCCCTGATTGTGACCCTGACCTTGAACGTGGTAACCTAAATCTTATGTGTGAAACACTTTCTCATTATGCTTCATCTTTCTGTGAAGTTTCATTCAGTTTGCTTCAGTAGTTTATAAGTTATTGCTGAGACACGATTTTGAGACACAATTTGACCTCTGACCCAAACGTGGCCTTGACCTTTGGTGTAGGGACCTAAGTCTTGTGCGCGACACACCTTCTCATTATGCTTTATCTATCTGTAAAGTTTCATCAAATTTGCTTCAGTAGTTTTAAAGTTATCGCTGAGACACCATTTAAGACACAATTTGATCTCTGACCCAATTGTGGCCTTGACCTTGGGCGTAGGGACCTAAGTCTTATGCGCGACACACCTTCACATTATCCTTTATCTATCTGTGAAGTTTCATTAAATTTGCTCCAGTAGTTTTAAAGTTATAGCTGAGACACAATTTGTAACGGATGGACGGAAAGACGGACGGACGGAAAGACGGAAAGACGGACGGACGGAAAGACGGACAGACGGACGGACGGAGCGATTTTATGCCACCCGAAGTTCCTTTGGGGGCATAAAAAATAGAAAATAAGGTGTCTATTACGATGATACTTTGATTCGTTTTAATATCTATTATGCATAGCCGAAGACTGAAGCAATCCCCTCGCATGTAGTGAGGAGCCCTGGTCGCTCAATGGGTTAAGCGCTGGCCTGCTGATCTAGCAGCTTTTGGTCCGATTCCCGTTGCAGGCGGAAATCTTCTCAATCGTCAAAAGACTTTCGTTACGCACATCCATAATAATTCGTTAGCCAGCCCCGGATCCAGGGGGTGGGCTTTGGGGCTTCAGCCCCGCCATCTGGGACGGTGTGTTATGTATTATATGTAGGCCTCCAGATTATAAGGAGTATCTGATGACAGTTTCAGATTGTTTATCCATGAGATAAGATTAAAATATATATTGTGACATCTCATTAGAATCGCCTCGGCGAGGCGATTCTAATGAGATATCACAACATATATTTCAAGGCAGGAAAAACATGATCAAAATTCTCATCAAACTGATTCCTAATTATGTCATATATTTACAAGCCCCCTAAACCGCCCCGACCCCGCCCCGACTCCCCCACACACATACATCTCGGTACCTCCCAGCCCCACCAGTTATCCAGAGCCCCACCAGAACATGGTGGTCTGGATCCGGGCCTGTTATCACCCATCGCCCTGATATAACTGAAATACTGTTGAAAAGGACTTTGACTCACAAGTCATCAATCATCATCCATCAACCCTCCTATATTTTTGATTGGTTTCATGGAATTCCGTTCAATGGTTACTTAGTGATGGCTCCGGACGGACGGACGGACGGAAAGACGGACGGACGAACGGACAGACGGACATGGACATAATATCTCTCTGCCTTTGGTGGGGGCTAATTATGTAGATAAAGCGCTGAAGAAGATAACAATTACTGATACAGGCTGTAGAAGGTCGCGGGTATGGATCCTAGCTAAAGTAAGGGAGATAACTGTCACTCTTCTGCGTCAATATTCGACCACCGTTAGGGCCCGTTTTAACGTGTGCGTAAATGATTTTAGTACCTTTCAAAATAAATCTAAGTGCCCATGTCGCCTAGACAGCATGACGGCTATATGTTTGCAAACGCTGGTCTTGATATGCAGAGGTCTTTTACCACTTACAAGTTTCTGACTACGAGCGACAATGCTTTAGTTGGGGGTCTGATCTACTGCGAATTTTTTTTGTCTGTTTCTACTGAAGAGTATGCATCCCTGTAATACTAGTGCACTGGTCCTGGCTACGATCAATATTTTTAAGTATGTGCTCTTAAAAGTTCGTACATGTATATTGTAACTATTTTTTCAAAAAAAAAGTATTAGATCTCCGTAAAGAATAATTACTGGTATATAAACTTTCTGGATGAAAGAACGTTTGATAACACAATGAAATACCCGGTAACTGAACTTTTAATAACTTTTTGGGTGAAAATTATCTTCAAACGATATATGAAGTAGCCAATACAGGCAATTCCCTGTCCCTATGAAGGTGTCCTCTGTCATCTGGGGATAAGTTCATGCTTGACACAGCAATCATTGACCCCTGGAGGAAGGGGAAGTCTAGTGGTTCACCCACTATGGTATTTTCTATTTCACGCCTGAATACAGTTGGTGGTGGAATCGTTTGGCAAAAATAACATGTGATCAGGGCCCAGGTTCACAATCATTCTTAAAGTTAATGGCAACCTTAAAGTTAAGGTGGCAAATTTTGCCCTTAGAAAATCAATATTTATATCATATTGAAAATCGCAGTTTTTAGGTGATCCTACTGACATTTGTCATAGAAATGTTCTACGGAAGAAAAATCAAATACATTACATTTAGTTTTGTAAGCTTTTATTTACACATGGAATTTTAGACCTTAATTTTAACGTCGTCCTTAAGTTTAAGGGATGATTGTAAAAGAACACCATCACTCGCGACGGTATACTGTTACAGCCCCGGATCCAAGGGGGTGAGCTTTGGGGCTTCAGCCCCGCTAATTGGGCCTGATAGATTAAAATATCTTGTGTCATCTCATTAGAATCGCCTCGGCCAGGCGATTCTAATGAGATATCACAACATATATTTAAAGGCAAAAAGGACATTTTAAAAAAAACTCATCAAATTGATTCCTAATTATGCCATATATTTTTAAACCCCCGAATCGCCCCCGCCCCCTCCCCACACACACGCACATACATCTCGGCACCTCCCAGCCCCATCAGTTATCGAGAGCCCAACCGTGAATTTTCTGGATCCGGGCCTGTGTTACATTCAAGATTGTCCAATCCTACCTTCGTTATCCTCCCCAAAGGACAGTAAGTTACTTGCGGGCTCTGCCCGTCTATCACAGCCACACCGCTCCAGGGGACAGGCTTTAAATTCTGACTCCACCCAGTCGCTGGCATGCTTTTCTTCTATACTTGATACCGACCTAAAATGATTCATTGTGAAAAACCCTGTCTTGAAGCTGAATGTATATGCCCAGGCCATACACGCAGGCTGGTAAGAACAACCGCAGTCCAACATTTTAATCTTACAAGGTCCAATTATTATCTGGAAGATGGCTATTCCTGAGGGGGGTCATATCACGTCGTAATGACGTCGTATTAACATCGATGCGACGCCAGTACGTCGCATCGACGTTAGTACGATGTCACTGCGGTGTCATATGACTGCTGGAATATACTCTTTGACCAGACTGCGCATGTGCACAGATTAGGTTAAAAATCCGCACGCCTGGTAAACGCGCAGTTCTATTCCCACTTGGCAGATTAAAATTTCATAATTCTGCAGATGAATACTGCTGAACGATAACAGTGCTATTCTACTCAAATCCATACAAGGCTTACAGTACAAAATTGCAGCTTTGAATAAGCATAACTGATGGAATTGTCTAAAAAAAACATGAAACTGTACCATGGTCAAACCACGTCTTTTGATAACACCACTACAAAGCAATATTGTGCACAAAGATGCTTTATATACATATTGTGCGAGTAGAATAACATTGTCATATTTTGGTGAACTATACCCAGCAGGCAAATAGCGTCGAAATGACCTCGTAATAACGTCGATGCGACGTAATGACGTCGCACCGACGTTAGAACGATGTTGTTTCGAAGTCATGTGTCCGTCGGGTAGGATATGCCTGTTCAAGTTTTGATTTCCAGACGGGAATGAAATCACATGTTTGCCAGAAGTATATTTTCTCACGACGATTTTCAAATGAATATCATTTTATCTTAAACACAAAGTCCGGCCATCACTCATTTTAATTTACATGTCATATTCTCAAGTTCACCTGAAAGAAAATATCCAACCGCTCATATAACGACCTGAATTATGGTTGCACTCTCAAGAAAAAACTGCCAAAAATAAAAGTGCAAGATCCATATGCTTTGCTCTTTACTGGTGTAATGTAACTTTAGTAAACTGCTATATACAAAATCAATGTAAATTACATTTTAACCTGTGTCTGCAATTTAACAGAAGCAAGCTTTAACATGCATTTATGAATTTTGTCCAACAAGACAAAATACGAGTGAATCAGAGTACACATAAATTTCTAAGTTTACGGAAGTAAATGAATATGATATAAGCTTTTCAACGTCCCATGATTTAAAATCTTACACATTTTCATGAGAAAATGTATAAGATAATTATATTATATACTTACCCAGTAACATAGTCGCCGTAGAGAAGATGACCACGTAAGGACTTGAACATACTGCCCCTGTACAGAGGACCGCAAACCGCCGCCGCCACGTTGGAAGTACTGCGATTAAAAACGTACACTGGGAACATCTCGTCCTCTGAAAATTAAACAGACAAATAGCAGTGCCACTGTGCTAAGCCTTGTGTCTGCTGAACTAAAGCTTCGCATAACTGGGTTTACCCGTTTCTTCTATCCTTATGTACAGGATCAAACCATTTGTCAGCTAGAAAAGGTGTTTGTAAAACACTATGCCCCCAACCAAATGCCTGACCCTAACAGGGACTGGTCTATACTAAAATTAGTAACGGAAATCATTCAGAGATTAATCAGTCAATCTACTCATCATCTTCAATCAGCCGACCAAGTTTCAAACCCCTTGCTCAAACACTTTTTCAGATATTTTGCTGATAAGTTAAAATGCTGAAAATTTCGTAGGGCAACTACTCAGAAAATAATAGATGGAATTCGTACAAAAATTAATCTATTCACCATCTCCAATCAGCTGACAAAGTTTAAAGTCCCTAGCTCAAATACTCTTCGCGGTATCTCGGTGACAAGGTCCTAATGCTGAAATTTTCAAAGGGCCGTAACTCCGAAAATAATTGACGGAATTCGTTCAAAAGTTTTAATCAGTTCATTTACTCATCATTCCTAATAAGCTGGCAAAGTTTCAAGCCCATAGCTTAAACACCTTTTGAGGTATCTTGCTGACAATGTTAAAATGCCGAAAATTTTAAAGGGCCATAACTTAAAAAAATGACGGAATTCGTTCAAAAGTTTCAAGTCCCTAACTTTAATACTTTTGAAATATCTTGCTGACAAGGTTAAAATGCTGAAATTTTCAAATGGCCATAACTCCAAAAACAATTAACGGGATTCGTCAAAAGTTAATCAGTTCATTTATTCATCATTCCTTATAAGCTGGCAAAGTTTTGAGATATCCTACTGACAAGATTTCATAATAATTTTTCCAAAGGGGCATAAATCCAAAAAGGGAGACAACTCGGACAAGAAAAAAAATACGGGTCAGCTATTTTTTGATGATGAATCCACATATGAAATTTCAAAACTCTAGGATGCACGACTCTTAAAATATGGTATGCGTGATGAATGGACGGACGGACGGGCGGATGCACGGGCAACCCAGAAGCAGCTTCGGTAGCTCGGTATGTTGAGGACTGGCCTCCTTGCCTCCTGATCTAGCGGTCCAGTGTTCAATTCCCGGTGAAAGCAGAAATCCTTTGGTCAGTTAACAAGGTTCCACCGCACACAGCATCTCACACACACAAACACACACACACACACACACACACACACACACACACACACACACACACACAATCGTCCTGATATGACTAAAATACTGTTGAAAAGGACATATTAAAGGTCGGAAGTCAACCATCTATTCATTCATTTAAAGGATGTCTGGTTTAATTATTTCATCATTTTCCCTTTCTTTTTAAATAGAATTACCATTTTTTATACAATTAGTGTAAGCTGGTCAGACGCAGCGTTCAGCAGCGTCTGTTCTGGGTTCTGCGCCGTTTGATAATCATCGCTTTTATAGTTGGGCTCATACAGTAAGGCATAACAGAAGGAAGGGCGACTTGTAATTCTACCTCTTCTTTAGCAGTATTTACGCCATATCAGGACGATTGAAGGGCGGTAATGAAGGCTATGTACAATGGAACTCCGTTTACGGTTGGAAAGATTTTAGCCTCCAGCAAGTCTCGAACCTGGGACCGCTAAATCTGCAAGCCAGTGCTTGTCCCACTGAGCCACTGGGGCTCTTGTCATGGATAACAGGTTATGCACAAAAGTCTGGTAAGTAAAACCAATTCCACATATACTTTAACAAAGGGTATAATCGATTCCGCTAATTTTCGCTTCCTGCAGAGACTGTACACCATATTTGGCTTCCGCCGAGACTGTCCGCGAACTCTTGCTTCCTGCAGAGACTACTGTCCTCGAGAAATGGCTTCCTGCCGAGACTGTCCGCGTCACTCTGCTTCCTGCCGAGAGCCTCGGCAGGAAGCAGAATCACGCGGACAGTCTCTGCAGGAAGCCATTTATCCTGTACAGATGTCTCTGCAGGAAGCAAGAGTTCGCGGACAGTCTTGGCGGAAGCCAAATATGACAGACAGTCTCTGCAGGAAGCGAAAATTGGCGGAATCGATTATACCCTGTGTTTAATGGAAAAGCAATATCAATAAGTGTAATGGCTTCAAAAGCACTATTCATACCTATTGTTTTACACATAGCTTCATTCAGGCACGTGAGGCCCTCTCTGTAGTGCCAGCCATAGTTACTTCCCTTTATGAGTTGATTAAGTTCGTCTGCCATGTCAGAACCGAGGTCACCACAGAATATACGTCCTTTTCCTTCACCTGAAACAGTTCAAAGTTTATAAAAAAGGATCGGCCTGTCTGATCGGTGTTGTGACTGTTCATACATGTCATAAGTAACATTTCTCGTGACCGAGCTCATTAACCCTTTTTGACTAGTGGACTCGTCCATCGTTATCATTTGGTTGAGTCCATTTCTAGTTTTAGGGGTTTCTGGTGGATGTTTTCAGTTTCAGTTTTCCCTGTTAGCAAATAGTGTACACTCTGAACAGACGCCGCATTCTGCGGCGTCTGAAATGGGTCAGCACTATTTGCATATGTCCCCTACACGGGTTTCCACCTTTGAAAGGGTTAAGAAAGAAAGAAAAAAGTCAGGTATCGTCTTATGAAGAAGCTTCAAGGAAGCAGGGATTCATCTGCCAGAAAGGTCATAATTATGCTGGTAATTTCTTCCGTCTAAGTCGGCAGCCACCACTTGAAGGAGAGCATGCAACTTAAGTGGAATGTATACACTATAACTTAAACATTTTCTTCGATGCCTTCCTTGTCAAAGGGGGTATAAACGTCAAGGAAAGAAACAGAAGTTACAAAAGTTATTCCCCGTCGTAAAAAGGCGGTCAACACGAATGTATATCCATACACTTTTAAGTTGCTCTCAGATTATCGCTCTTTGGAATACTGAGATAGGGTCCAATAAAGCTATTACAAATATTTTCATTTGAAACAGTCATCCTAGATGGACAAAAATATATTGGTACAAACACAGAAGCTAATATTCAATCTATAGTAACTGCTTAATGCAGGTGCTTGCTTAATACAGGTCAGTTTATACTGAAACTGCTACTATGGGTGTGAGATTTTGGCCTTTTGGGACAGTTTCAATTTATTCTCTTTAAAACATATGTTGTGACTGTCAGAGAGTAGCTTTCCCCCCCTAGTAGTTTTTCCCCCCGGAAAAATGACTATGATTTTTCCATAGTAGAATTTTCCACCGGACAAATGGCTATATAGTAAAATTTCCCCCCGGAAATATGACTATATAGCCAATTTTCCCCGGGGAAAATCTACTATACGTGTTTTTGCATAGCCGTTTTTCCCCTCCATAGTGGATTTTCCCCCTGGTAATATAATTGCAGGAACACACGCTACATAGTGGAATTTGCTCCTTCTCCAATTATAATAGTGTGGTTCATAACTGAAACAGAAATATGAGTATCTGTCCATAAAATATCGATGGATAACAGATGCTAGAACCGCATGCATGTGTTCAATAGTCTGTCTTATTTTTGTTTTGGGAAAAACAGGTAGGCATTTTGCTTTTCTATGTTAGCCAATAACGGATATGAGTGTACGTGGTTGTGCGCATAAATTTGTATAATTTTGTGTTTGTACAAGCGTTCATCCGTGCGTGCGCGCAGCGGAGTGCCTGGACTAGTGTTCGCCTTTCATGCAGGAGTCGCGGGCTCGAATCCCATTGAGACACACGTCCGATTATGATTTTCAATGTAATAAACTCCCTACTAAATCAAACATGCCTAGACAAAGCACCCGTGCGTACATCTTCCTGTAGCTGGCATGCGTATGTGTATGTTTATAAATATCTGCGATAAGAAGAAACCACACCCGCCTCGTTCCTTAAATTAGTAATTACTGATTATTATAAAAATACGGTTGCTAAATTTGCATATTGATTTTTAGCTCACCTGAGCCTTTAGGCTCAGGGTAAGGGTGAGCTATTGTGATCACCAAGTGTCCGTCGTCCGTCGTGCGTCGTCCGTCGTGCGTCGTCAACAATTTGCTTTAAATGACATCTTCTCTGAAACCGCTGGGCCTAGGGCTTTGATATTTGGTATGAAGCTTTGTCTAGTGGACCTCTACCAAGTTTGTTCAAATGGTGGCCCCAGGGTCCAAAATGGCCCTGGGGCAGGGGGTCTTGAGTTTGAAACTAAAAAATACTTAAAAATCTTCTTCTCCAGAACGGCTTGGCTCAGATGCTTGAAATTTGGTATGTAACATTGGCTAGTGGTCCTCTACCAAGTTTGTTCAAATGGTGGCCCCAGGGTCCAAAATGGCCCTGGGGCAGGGGGTCTTGGGTTCGAAACTAAAAAATACTTAAAAATCTTCTTCCCCAGAACTGCTTGGCTCAGATGCTTGAAACTTGGTATGTAACATTGCCTAGTGGTCCTCTACCAAGTTTGTTCAAATGGTGGCCCCAGGGTCAAAAATGGCCCTGCGGCAGGGGGTCTTGGGTTTGAAACTAAAAGATACTTAAAAATCTTCTTCTCCAGAACTGCTTGGCTCAGAGGCTTGAAATTTGGTATGAAGCATTGTCTAGTGGTGCTCTACCAAGTTTGTCCATATGGTGGCCCCAGGGTCCAAAATGGCCCTGGGGCAGGGGGTCTTGGGTTCGAAACTTAAAAATACTTAAAAATCTTCTTCTCCAGAACTGCTTGGCTCAGATGCTTGAAATTTGGTATGTAACATTGCCTAGTGGTCCTTTACCAAGTTTGTTTAAATGGTGGCCCCAGGGTCCAAATTGGCCCTGGGGCAGGGGGTCTTGGGTTTCGGAACTAAAAAATACTTAAAAATCATCTACTTCAAAACCGCAAGGCTCAGCTGCTTGAAATTTGGTATGTAGCATTGTCTAGTGGTCCTCTACCAAATTGTTTAAATGGTGGCCCCAGGGTCCAAAATGGCCCTTGGGCAGGGGTTCTTTGGTTCGAAACTAAAAAATACTTAAAAATCTTCTTCACCAGAACTGCTTGCCTCAGATGCTTGAAATTAGGTATGTTACATTGCCTAGTGGCCCTCTACCAAGTCTGTTCAAATGGTAGCCCCAGGGTCCAAAATGGCCCCGGGGCAGGGAGTCCGAGGTTTGAACCATAGAAATACATAGAAAAATTTTAAAAAATCATCTACTTCAGAACCGCAAGGCTCAGATGCTTGACATTTGGTATGTAGCTTTGCCTAGTGGTCTTTTACCAAGTTTGTTCAAATGATGACCCCAGGGTCTACAATGGCCCCACCCTAGGGGGTCCTGGGTTTGAACCATAGAAAAATATTCAAAAATCTTCTTCTTCAGAACCACTTGGCTCAGATGCTTGAAATTTAGTATGTAGCATTGCCTAGTGGTCCTTTACCAAAATTATTCAAATGATGGCCACAGGGTCCAAAATCGCCCTGTCCCAGGGGGTCCAGGGTTTGAACCATAGCAATACATAGAAAATATTCAAAAATCTTCTTCAAAACCATTTGAAAGTGGTTGCAAACTATCAGGTTTGTTAAATGATGACCCTTGTTTGACCTTTAACCTCTTTGGTCAGGTGAGCGATTCAGGGCCTCTTGGCCCTCTTGTTTGAAATTAATCACGTTTATTACCTCCCTTGAAATACTATACATTTCTTATGCGATTAATTCCATAAAATGTCCCTGTTCCATTCCGTTCCGTTTTGTTCCGTTCCGCAAAATACCAATAGCTATACCAAATTCGCTAATAGCCAATTTCCCGGTGGGGGAAAAAGGACTATGGGGGAAAAGTGGCTCTATGAGGTCCGGACAATCTACTATATAGCCGACCTTCCTATAGCCATTTTTCCGGGGGGAAAGGGGGAAAAACCACTCTCTGACAGTGACTCTCATTAGACAGTTCTAATGCAAGATCACAACATATGTCCGCCTCACAGAGACGGTTCCAATGCAGGGTCACAACGTATGTCCATCTCGCTGAGCAGGTTCTATTGTGGGATCACATCATGTAATAATCACATCCAACCTTATTTAGAGCTCTGTAACCATAGTTCAACAGCCTACACACAGATTCGTTCAATTAGAGGAGAACAGTACTCAAAATTGTGACTTGGGGAGGTAAATGGTCGGTTTTATGGTCGGAAATTTCGTTTAACGGCGACGCGCCAGCGGAGCCGTAACATGCAATTTACGACCATCAAACCAACGATTTACCTCCCAAAATCACAATTTTGAGTACAGTTATCCCCATTCTAATGCTCTTTGCACATTTTCACCATAAAAAGTGCGCTACATAGCAAAAGCTTTCCGCGACGTAAAACCAGACGTCAGCCAAGGAGCAGCGACTTTATGTAATGACGTCGGGTTTCTGACAATATATCGCAGGATACAATCGGAACACCGCCGGCCAATTCCGTGATTCACGGAATTGGCCTAGCGTGCTCCGATTGCGCAGGATTTAGCCTACTGTCACAAAGTTTTGACGCTATCCAATCAGACGTCGCCTTACATACGTAAAAGCATTAGAATTATCAGTAAGTCTATTCTTTGGGCTTCCTTTTGATATTTCGACTTTGGCTCTTTAAGGGTTAAGAGAATTACCAGTATCGGGATCCCCTTTATCTAGACTACAGCGCCACATATTTCGGACGCCAAGGGCGTATATCTCCGGACGCCAGCCAGCCTTTTGAGGGTTGTCGTCTGGTATTGTATAATACTGAATTTTAAAATCTTCGACGGTAGTTTCATCTACGTTGACTCTTAAAACCTTTCCTAGCAAAGTGGTTCTGAAAAAAAAAATGGTATGTACAGTGGACTCGACAGTATCGGATCATCGACAGTATCGAACCACTCGTAAGTTATCACCCATTTTTCTCACAAATGAAGCAAATATTTTTTACCATTATATTACAGTCATCAAGTTAGACCAATGGCAAAGTGCAGGGTGAAAAATTCAATCGAAATCTGCGGCTGTGAAACAAATCAGAGTTGTTGAAAAGCTTGGCCCCTCTTCAGCGGCGCTTGCATTTTGCCTGTTGCTCGTTAACCCCAAAATGAATTTCGGTTATTTAAACTATTTTATCACTAGGCGATTGAAACCAATATTGCTTTGTAATGTGTCCTAGCATCCCTAAAATTGCAGGCAGTCGTTATTTTTGTGACATCCCAGTATTTGATGAAATTGCAGACTTGAAAAGTGGGACACCGATGTGCGACAGTAACGGTCATTATATAATTTGAACAGAAATACAGGCCTCAGCTGAAAAACTGCATGTAGGATGTATGGTCTGATGCTGAAAACAAGCCATAAATCAACTACCCGAGTGGCTGATGTGTCTTCTTTAAAATGAGATCAGTATAAAACTAAGACAACATCCTGTTTGTAAAACACCCCATCCTACGCCGCACATGCTAGCATATGATAATGAAGGTTATGCTTAGCACAACTAAGCTTCTGCTTAACATTCTGCATAAACATTTGAGATCAGCTCGCATGTGTGTTGTGAACCTAATAATGGCTGGCGTTCAGCCGATGGACATCTGTACACTGTGTAGACTCAGATTAATGCCGGACTCGGAACTCGTTGAATGACCATGTAGTGCTTATACACTGATTGCACCGAAATATCGTTAGGGCGGAAAATCACCGTAAATTTATTGATCCTGATCAGACACTACGGACTTATCAGGGTCTACACTTTGCAAAGGCAGATTATGATCTTTACTGTTTGAGTAATTCCGTGCTATGGGGCGCAGGGGATTACTGAGTTAAGATTTTTTGGCATGCTTGTACTTTTGTATACATTTAACTTTTATTTAACAGACATAACCCTTGCTGGTGAAGGACCACATGAAAAATATCGTTGAAAGGCCGTTAAAGTTTTCTCTGAGAGTTTAATAGGTCCAACTGTTTATGTAGAAAAAATATTTAAGCTATGAAGGTTGGCAGAATGCCACTGAGAAACTCTCCCATAAGATAATATCATATGATCCGATACTGTCGCACCTGATTCGTTACTGTCGTAAGACCCCCCTGTAAGTCTCGATAGGTTTTCTGCCCTTAAAAGAATAAATTTCGTAAACATTTTGACATGGATAGATAGAAGGGATATTTTGCAATTGTTATGTGTCATAACATACATACTTTTAGCATTCACATACAACAAAACAAGAGTTTTATTGAACTTGATCCGATACTGTCGAGTCCACTGTATTAATCCTTTCAACCATAAGTCCACGGAATTTTAAAACACTTCCACCATCCATTAATATTTTACAAAATCTCTCCCCAAAGGCCTATTTTCTTCGAAAAAGTAAAAAATTCCAAGCGTCAGCAGGTCGTATTTAACACCGTCAGCGATTTTGTGGGTAGTGAGTAAGCGTTGTTGTTGTGTTTTTGTTTAACGCCCACGGTAAACAGCTATGGTCATGTCGGAACGGTCAGTTAACCTAACCACACTATTCCTGGGCAGGCTTAGACCTTCTAAGCGGTTAACCAGTACTAAGTGCACTTACTTTCACCAGTAACTGACAACAATGAGTAAGCGTTATGGCTGACCAACATAATGAGTGTGATGGATATCCTGATATCTCCAGACTGCTCAATGGTATAGATGGATGGATGGATGACTTGCGAATTTACGTCCTTTTCAACAGTATTTCAGTTATATCAGGACGACGGGTGTGTAATAATGAGAGGCTGTGTGCAATGGAACCCCGGGACCGCTAGATCAGCAAGCCAGCGCTTAATCTACTGAACTGCTCATGGTATTAAACTTTTGAAGGAAGCGTATAGAGGGTATGACAGTTCAGTAACATTAGAATTAAATGTGGCGCCTGCGTCAAGTACGAGGCGAGTTGGGGCTTGAGAATAATTCTGGGATATTGCTTTCTTATTACTCTATTGAAATATATGTTGTGACCCCTCATCAGAACTGCCTCGGCGAGGCGGTTCAAATGAGGGGTCACAACATATGTTTTTAGAGAGAAATATTGAAAATATCATTAAAATATCCCTGTTACTCCATCCTATCTTGAGCACTTCACCGTTTCATTGAAATTGGGTTGTTAAATTATTTATAGTGTTGTAAGTTGTAAAGTGCCCTTGAGGCCCATTAAAATTGTGGATTCAAAATTGATTGATATGTTGTTAAATATGTCGTTTAGATGCAGTATCAAGATACATTTACCAACCGCAAAAATAATAGTCATAATCAGTTAAGCTTGCAAAGTGACAAAGATACCTCTCCACTTTACCCCACCCTCGTAGGGTAGGCAAATCAATATATCACTGTCCGTTTGTACGTCATAGAATCGTGTCAGTTCTATAACTTATACAAACTGCAGAGAACAAGAACCATAAATGGGAACAACGTACTGCGATGCATTAACTTTAATGAGACGTCGGCTTAAAAGGTTGTTTCCGCTGGAAAGCGTTAGCCTCTCCTTCAACAACCCTGTTAAAATTGCGTAACGTAAAATTCTTAATATTGGGGCAGACAGACCTGAACAAACAGTGCAGATCTAGATCGGCCTGCTCTTTTAGGAGATGTCTGATCAGGTTCTACAGTGTTTGCCCCAAGATCTTCGCAAGCCAGGGGTGACTAATTGCACTTTGTTCCCTACGTAAGTAGCAAAGTGGACTTAGTACCATTGGCTTGCAAAGGTGTGTTTGCCCTTCCATCTGAATCTATTTGACACATTACTTCATTGTTAAACTAACTGACTGTTCCAATGTTTTATAAATACGGTATTTTTTCGGTGTTCCTATTATTAGAATTATACTGCAAGACACTCACACCTGGTTAACTATGTTTTCAAGGATGTTACGAAACGAAAACGAGCTGTTACGAAACGAAAAGTCATAGTTACCAAACGACCTGATCATCAGGTCGTTTGGAAACTATGACTTTTTTTCGTTTCATAACAACTCTTTTTCGTTCGTAACAGCCCCTGTATATACACAGATTACCAGGTGTGGCACTTACGTATTCTGAGCATCACTCCCATCTTGTTGAGCAGGACCGCCGTCACCGACGAAAATGTAAAGATAACCATCATCACCAAATAAAAGCTAAAATAAGAAAAAAAGGCTGACTATGTATGCATTTATCTTAACCTTTTTTAGAAAGGAAACTCGTTTTGGGGACAATTGCAAATAATGCAGACCCAGTTCAGACGCTGCAGAACTCCAGATAATGGGGGCGGGGTGGGTGTGTGTGTGTGTGTGGGGGGGGGGGGGGGGGGGTAACAGTTATTCAGAGATACCTTTTCTTATTTCTCTATGAAAACGTATGTTGTGACCTCTCATTAGAACCGAGAGACGATTCTGATTCTATCTGCCTAGCGCGGCTAATTTCCTGATGTTGCATAGTAAATGACCCTTAGAATCGATGTGAGGCTGATACCGAGTTTCATCACTGGGTAAACTATCATGTAATTGTCAAGAGCCTCGGCAGTTCAATGGCTTAAGCGCTAGTCTGCTAAGCTGGCGGTCCGGGTTCGATTCCGGCTGGAGGCGAAAATCTATCCAATCATGAATGGGCTTCTACTGAACACAGCCTTAGAGATACCTAATTGCTCGTATTTTCTATGTCGAAATGTCACACCTAGCCTGACGGTTAGGGTTAAAATTATGCAGATTAAAGAAATCTCACCCGGAATTATCATTATCTGCATGGAGTTCTGCTATTGAAAAAGCCATACCTGTCCTCCATTTCTTCTGGTACCTGGCTGCTCTATCATCATCAGCAGTTTCTCTTCAGCTAAGTTCCTGTCTCTTATCTCACTAATGACAACATAGTCACTGCCTCCTACCCCTCTTATGCTGTAAATAAAGAGCCTTTTGTTCGTTTTGAAGTTCGGATGTAGAGCAAACCCTAGAAGACCTCTCTCATCAAAAGGATCTGGGGCACTAACAATTTCATCCCTTATATCTATGTATGGTTTTGAAGTTCCATCTTTTGGGTTAAATATATGAATCATTCCTCTCTGTTCACCTATTAAGAAAATTTTCTGACCGTCTAGCGTGGTTTCTTCCATATGTATGGGGTTTCTTAATTCAGTTTTAAGTTCTTTCAGACAAAAACATGCAGTCGTGTTAGTTTCATCTGCTTTACTAACTGTCACTGAGCAACAAACAATAAAAAATATGACAGTCACAAAAACTATAACAAAACCATCTCTGATTCCATATATGGTATACATGATGAAATATGTCTTTTGGCACTATTTTCTCCAGTAATTAGTTCCAGAAATGTATCAGCGTCTCCATACAGTCCAGGAAATGTCAATTACACCAATATTTCCTTAACAGGTTGATGTCGTCTGCTGATTTCTTTGTAATAAAACGGCAATAAATTATTTTCCAACACACAATGGTTTTTCGATGATTCCACGGAGCCCCAGATAAGAAGGCTACTGGTAATTCAGATATATTTTTTCCTCCTATGCAAAGCATGTTGTGGCATCTCATTTAGAGGCGGTTCTGATGAGAGGCTCCAACATGTTTTTATTTCAACAACAGAAGGATATTCAGTATTTTCCTTACCTGGGGCCCCGGGTTCCAGATTTGTTTCTCAGCAAGCGCAAAGAGATTTGATTAAAGAGAAATGTTTATCCGCGCTGGTGGAATTTCACATGATATTAGATGCTTTTTAAATAGGATTATTCCTTATACAGTAGACACACAGATAATTCAATTGTCTTCTGTGACATATTGTTATTTCCCATGAAAATGGAAGCCAATATCGAGATCCGCTGATAAAGAATTGATATTAATCTAAAGATCGTATGCACAAACCGGAAATATTATCGATATTCGCACCTTAATTGAAAAACTAATTACACGTGTGTCAATTTCCGTTGTACGTTTTTCCTCCTTTTATGAGTAGATCTATTTTTGTCGGTAATTACATAACCATAAAATCTCCTTTTGCTTAGTGTTATACTCACTGTCTTATTGTCAATGTTCTTTGTCCATTAAATATTTAAGACACCTTTCTATTGTGCTTAGCCAACAGTATATGAAACGAAAGTAAACAGGTATATTTATGCTGATTCAATATGGGGTCATGCAACATGCTCGAATGCACATGATATACTTATTTGTCATTTGCACTACTAATATGAGTTTGCTTGACCATGACCTACCGGCAACTATCATTTCATGGGACAGTTTTCCATTACAATGTAAAATGTAAACATTCGCCTTTCAGAGGTAATTTTTAGTGCCCAATTAGTTTGAACAATAGTGAGACAAGGATCAGCTATGCTTGCAGCAGGTGCGGGATGGCGATATATACTCCCCTCTTTCCTATCTTCCTTTTCTTTCTCCCACTAGAACCCAGGTAGTTTAGTAGGTTGAGCGCTGGCATGCTGATCTAGCGGTCCCGGGTTCGAGCCATGCTGTAGGCGGGGATCTTTTTAATCGTAAACGGGTTCCATTGCACGAAGCCTTTCATTATCACCCACACATCGTCCTGATATGACGGAAATACTGTTCAAAAAGGACGTAAAATCACAGGTCATCCATCCATCTTTCTCCCACTCATTGACAAACACTTGGATACAGATTGTGTCTCAGTACAAAGGTCGTAGAACCCAACACAAACAACCTTTATAATGCACTTACCAATATAACGCGACGTCTGATTGGGTAACGTCAAAAATCTGCGACAGTATATTCTGCGACATACTGTCGCAAACCCGACGACATTATAAAACGTCGCTTCTCATTGGCTTACGTTTGGTTTTACGCTGCTGAAAGCGCTTGCAATGGATGCAAAAAAAGTACACTTTGAAAGGTGAAAATTTGATAAAGTGCATTAGAATGGGGATAACAATACTGAAAATTGTCATTTGGGGAGGTAAATAGTCGGTTTTATGGTCGCAAATTGCGTTTTACGGTTCCGCTGACGCGTCGCCGTTAAACGAAATTTCCAACTATAAAACCGATGATTTACCTCCCCAAATGACAATTTTGAATACAGTTATCCCCTAAATCAACAACAACAGCGACAATCATGATACGATCCATGTCAGTACGTTTTAAGACCAATATCTGTACGAATCACACCAGCCTGATCGGTGAAGTGACCAAGGTCATATAAAGGATAATTTTCTAAAGGGATTGACATAAATCATATCATGAAAAGCCGGTCATTATCAGCTCGTGAATTGCTTGTTAATGCTTGGATTTTAGCCTGGGTTCCAGGCTAAATAGTTATATGTATTCAAATGGTACAAGTAGGCTTTTTTATTCTAATGGCTAACTATTTGGTCAACCCCCCCCCCCCCCCCCCCAAAAAAAAAAGAAAAAAAAAAACAAAATTAAGGGACTGTAGCCAGTCTACATGGAAGTGTGCTTGTTATAAAACGCAGCTGTTAAAAGTTTGCAGCACAGATATTTGCCTATATAGACTATTCCCAATATTTATATTCTGCTCTGTTCTATATCATAATGTCGCTAAATATTGGGACTGTAATACCACAATATACAGCCCACCATATCAGATTATATCAGGCCGCTAATGACCGCCTAACCAGGGCTGCCACTGCGTGCTATTTCGCAAGCAATTCTAACAATGTCGACGGGGCCGTTATTGTACCCGTACATTGATTCAGTTACCCCCTCTTATATGCGTCAAAATTTAAGAAAATATATATATTTGAAAAAAATATCGTCTGTAAAGATCTCGAGTCAGTCATAGTTTTCTTGGGTAATCCACTCATGGGCACCGGACAGTTCTACCTCGGTGCTCGGACAGATCTGTTTTCAATACAAGTTTGGTGTGATTTAGTTTTGTTAATTCATTTATGTCAAGGGATCTTGCATACAGTGAAGACCCAGATCAGACACCATAGAACAGAAACTTCTGAAGGAGCAATAATATACTCGTTTTTCCGCTAAAATTAAGATTGTCGCATAGCTTGGATATAGCCCGATTCCTAGTATCAGCCCTGGAGCTTTAACTAAACAAAAGAAAACAAATTAAAACAAAAATTAACCGCGTTCTCATTGGGTCAGATTTGCAAATAATGAAAGAATAAAGTGATGGTACTGTGCACAACCCGTGGTGAATGTAGAATAATCAGTTTCTGGTGCCAGAAGGAATGTATGGAAATGAAATTGGTCATTTCTTGTAGAATGATGCATATTTTTATCAAACTACACCATGTGGTTAAGAGTTATGAGCAATTTCACTCATTGACTACAGCGGAAGGACAAACAGACTGATGGACTTGCACAGCGATTAAAGTGCACACCTGTGGGTCGTGCAATACTGTTTATACTTTCGTCACCGTTTTGCATGCCGGTGGCTGGACAATGTTAAAATACATAAGTATACAAAATTTGAACCATATATACCACGGGGTTCAAGAGTTATGAGCATTTTCACTACCTGACCGTAAATTTTCAACTTGTGCTCAGCAAAGCCTCGTCCATCAAAAAAGACGGTTATGCATGCGTGTCGTTAGATAATGTTGACATGTATCAAAATATAGAATGCGGTTCAAGAGTTCTAAGTGTTTTCGCTAACTGATAAAGGACGGACGGACGGACTCACACAGTGATTATAGTGCAAACCTGCGGGTTGTACAATAAGAAGTTTTGCATACAAGTGGCTGGGCAATGTTAAATTACATAAGTATACAAAATTTGAAGCAAATATACCAAGCGGTCCAAGAGTTATGAGCATTTTCAATAAAAGAGCTCGACAGGCCAAATTGATGCTTGGTGAAGCCTCGTGACTGTTTTGCATACCAGTGGCTGGGCAATGTTAAATTACGTAAGTATACAAAATTTGAAGCAAATATACCAAGCAACCCAAGAGTTATGAGCATTTTTAATAAAAGAGCTCGACCGGCCAAATTGATGATTTGTGAAGCCTCGTGACTGTTTTGCATACCAGTGGCTGGGCAATGTTAAATTACATAAGTATACAAAATTTGAAGCAAATATACCAAGCGATCCAAGACTTATGAGCATTTCAATAAAAGAGCTCGACAATCCAAATTGAGGCTCGGTGAAGCCTCGTCACTGTTTTGTATACCAGTGGCTGGGCAATGTTAAATTACATAAGTATACAAAATTTGAAGCAAATATACCAAGCGGTCCAAGAGTTATGAAAGAGCTCGACCGGCCAAATTGATGCTCGGTGAAGCCTCGTCACTGTTTTGTATACCAGTGGCTGGGCAATGTAAAATTACATAAGTATACAAAATTTTGTCAAATATACCATGCGGTCCAAGAGTTATGAGCATTTTCAATAAAAGAGCTCGACCGGCCAAATTGATGCTCGGTGAAGCCTCGACACTGTTTTGCATGCCGGTGGCTGGACTATGTTAAAATACATAAGCATACAAAATTTGAACCATATTTACCACGGTGTTCATGAGTAATGAGCATTTTTAGTTGTTGGCCGTAAATTTTCAACTTGTGCTCAGCAAAGCCTCATCCATCAAATAAGGTGTTATGCATGTGAGTCGTTAGACAATGTTCACATGTATAAGTATGCAAAATTTTGTCAAAATATCCCATGCGGTTCAAGAGTTATAAGCGTTTTCGCTAACTGATAACGGTCTTCGCTAACTGATAACGGACGGACGGACGGACTCACACAGTGATTATAGTGCAAACATGTGGGTTGTGCAATATTGATTGATTTTAAATATTGTTTTACGTCAACGGTAAACAGCTATAATCATGTCGGGACGGTCAGTTAACCTAACCACACTATTCCCGGGCAGGCTTAGACCTCCTGAGCGGTTAACCAGTACCACAGGCACTCGACAAAAAAAAAGGTGAAATTCTCATATATTATGAAATGTTAGTCTATCTCCCACCTCTCTATCAAATTTCAAGTCGATCGGTTGCGATTAAAGAAAGTTACTAAATATCCCGCTTCGTAGTAAACAGAGTCAAGGTGCGAAACTACCGCCATTTTGAAATATGTTTACCTTTTCAAGTCACCTTATTCTCACCTATATAATAAGTATTTCACTTCCATACTTCCATATTGGAAAACAATGTACATATCTACACTTACCTGCAATCAAATCATTTCCTGCCAGTGACGGATAATGCGAAATTTTCACCAAAATTCTAAATCATGACGAGAAACATAGTAAAATGACGGAAGTCAACAAATCCGGGCTTGCGCATTGCAGTCCCTATTAAAAAATCCACAAATGCAAGCTCGTTGATTGGTCAAAGAACGAACAAGTTTAAATTCCGCGTGATTTGAAAACTTTCAATTCGGGAAAACTATGTCATCAAAGCACGCGCTACTGGAAATTCCGTGGAAAATCCCCCGATTTCATCACTTCCGTCAATGAGCATATTTTCAAAATGGCGGTAGTGTCGCACCTTGGCCCTATTTACTACGAAGTGGGATATTTAGTAACTCAAGTTCTTATATCGCAACCGATCGACTTGAAATTTGATAGAGAGGTGGGAGACAGACTAACATTTCATAGCATATGAGAATTTCACAAATTTTTCGTCGAGTGCCTGTGACCAGTACTAAGTGTAATACTTTCGCCAGAAACTGACAACTGCACGGTGCCTAACCATATCGGACGCTATCTGTGAAAACTGGACTCTATCTGTGTATTTCGGAGTCTATTTGCGTTAGTTTAGGATTCTATCCGTCCCAAAATGGAAAACGAGGTAAGGGTGGGTGTCAATAAACTCTAATGTAATTGTAAACAACATATTTTCTTATTGGGCATAAGGTGCACGGAACATCAGACATCCGTGTCTTCCAGTATCTGTAGCAGGTATGCCTAATTCGTATTTACTTTCGAGTCTACAAGCTGGAATGAAGGTCAAGATTTGACAATTTTGAAGAGTGTGTCCACTTTCAACGCCGATCAGTTGCGAACGCAATGGAAAGAAAACAGATCGGTTGGATAAGTTTGACCCTAATGAATGACTTTAAAATTTTGTAAGGCTCTGAGTTGAAAGAATATCTCCTTTTTGAAGATAATCGGATTTTTTTACCTTTTACAATGTCACCGGATGCTATATGCGCCTGACACGAGACTCTATCAGCGGCTAATCGTGCTTCACAAAGGACTCTATCTGCCAATATCATCGGAAACTATCTGTGCTTCAGAAGCATGGGCCTACATTTGTCTAGTGATCCGAAAATGGTATCTACACGAGGCAGATTACAATTTAGATATCGTTCATGACTGATTGATTCCTCTACTCGCACACATTTTTAAACTTTTCAGAGGTCACCTCAAAGCTGAAGAAATGAATCAACGTTTCAATACGCGCGTATACATATTTTTGCAGTTGCAGTTATAAGTCATGCTGAAAGTCATCTTGAACAGGCTTAAACCACAAGCCGAAGAGATAATCGCTGAGGAACAGGCTGGGTTCCGAGCGGGAATGAGCACCACAGAATAGATCTTCAGCCTTAGAGTCCTGTGTGAAAAGTATCTCCAACATCAGCAGAATCTGTGCCGTGTCTTCACTGATTTCAAAAAAGCCTTTTACAGGGTATGGCATGCAGCCTTATGAGCCACCATGCGGAGGTGCAATGTCGGTGCAGGTCTAGTTCGCACCATTGAGCAGCTGTACGACAAGGCTACAAGTGCAGTCCTGATCAATGGCAGCACAGGAGAATGGTTCAAAACAACAGTTGGAGTAAGACAAGGATGTCTTCTGTCATCCACCCTCTTCAACATTTTACTCGAACGGATCATGTCTGATACTCTGTAAGAACGTGGCGGGGGCGGGGGGTTGGCATTGGCGGCAGAGACATTGCCAATCTGCGGTTTGCCGATGACATAGACGCTCTAGCTGAGGAAGAGCAGGAATTAGAGGCTCTGGTTGGATGTCTCGACCAAACCTACACAAGGTCTTAGATGGAGATCAGTGCTGAATGGACCAAACTGATGACGAACAGCGCAGATGGCATCCAGATCAAGGTAAAAGGGCAGAAGCTGGGTACTGTAAGCAGCTTCAAATGCCTTGGGACAGTTGTCTCAGATGATGGCTCAAAACAGGAGGTTCTCTCAAGGATTGCACAAGCCACTTCAGCTCTGACCAAGCTGAAACCAATTTGGAGAAATAACGGCATGTCTCTTGGATCAAGGGTGAGACTTATGCGCCCCCCTGTCATTTCGATATTTCTGTATGCCTGTGAATCGTGGGCCTTGGCAGCAGAGTTAGACAAAAGAACGCAGACCTTTGAAGTGAGATGCTGTCGAAGGTTACTGAACATTTCGTACAAAAACCATATAACCAATGAGGAGGTTCGCAGGAAGATCCAAGCAGCCATTGGAGAATGTGATGGGCTCCTGACGCTGGTCGGGAGGCGGGGGCTGAGGTGGTTTGGCCACGTCTCAATGTCTTCTGGTTTAGCAAAGGTAATTCTTCAGGGCACAGTGAAAGGGGAAGGGAAGGGGTGGACGGAGGAGGAGGTGGGAAGGCAATATCAAAGAGTGGGCAGGATTGGATTTTGCCAGCTCGGCAAGGGCAGCTGAAGACGAGACAAGGTGGAAAGGGATTGTTTCGAAGTCATCTATGGTGCCCCAACGACCTAGTAAGGTTATGGGATAGAATAGAATGAATAGAACAGTGATAAGTACAAACAGTGGTGGACACCTAGAGTTGCGGTTTATTATGAACAACATCTATAGGTTGGTGTAACTATATGCATGATATTGGGTCAAAGAAACCCATAAATGGAGAGCACTGTCAACTTCATTTACATCTTTTGAGTGAACCGTTATCTTTAAAAGTAGAGATGATCTATATAACCGAAGTGTTGTGGGAGACAAGGCCTCATTATGGCAATCTACTGTGGACACGAACTGAGCATGCGCCGCCGGACTGTTTTCAAATTCGAGACTTAGCCTTCGTCGTTTTGGCTGATGCAACCACAAGTTTGATCTTTTACGACGTTTTGGCTGAAAAAAGAAAACTAACATCACAAGGAAGGTCCGCTGCTCACAAGTATAGTCCGTTGCCTTGAGGACAACATCTGTCCGTTGGCATAAAATTACATTATTTCGGAGGCACAAATAGAATCCGGAACATTGAAAATAATGGGTGGTGTCCTTTAAACATTGATATTAACGTAAATATTTTATTTATACACCTAACGACATGTGTAAATTATCAAAAACATAATTATCTTCGTAAATTAAGGACAAAATTCATTACCTACAAATAAAAACACTGAGTTGTTCCTTGTTTTCATGGACCATGTACGCTCCTGCACTATCACGCTGCATTTGATTTCACTGATGACAAGCACTGAACATCGCTAGCTGAATAATATCGACGGAAATATTAGGATAAATAAGGTATGTGTTCCGTGGAAACCATGAAACCAAGTACTTACACGTTTTGTCCATTTTTCTTCGACTGAATCGCCGAAGCGTCCATGGCAAGTAACAAATAGAGTCCATAGCACTCACAGATAGAGTCAAGTAACGCAGATTTTCACAGATAGCGTCCGATATGGTTATGCACCGTGAACTGCCCTTTTTGAATCAGCGGAAGGAGAAACGAAAGTATGTGGCTAGACCGGGTATCGAACCCGGGGCCTCTGACTTATGAGTCAGGTGCCCTACCGACTGCGCTACGCGGCCCGGCCTTTATGAAAGATTCTAACACAGTGCGCCTATAGAAGCAATGGAAAGTTGCCGTGTTTTATTCTGCAACAATTCACTGTAAAGGAGCGCGTGAGTCGAATTGCTGACGTCACTGCAATTACTGACGCAATTTTGTGACGTTTTGAGACGTTAGACGGTGTAACGTCTCTTTTTCTTTCTAAAATTGCCATAAGAACGTACATTTATCTTAGATACATTCAAAAAAAATGGCGGGAGCATGAACGTACTGGAAGGAAGGTTAGGAGATTTTGAATGAAAAGAATACTTTTTTAGCGTTTTTGAGTGTTAGAATCGAAATAGTTCAGCTCTAGCATTGAATTGTTGAGTAATAATTCACTGTTTGTCGGTCAGTTGTAAGTAGATATATCACTCGCGCTCCGCGCTCGTGATATGATCTACTTTACAACTGACCTCCAAACAGTGAATTATTACTCAACAATTCACTGCTAGAACCGATCTATTTCTTAAATAAAAAATGTTTTCATGTTACGTGCAACTTCCCTGCAATATCTCAGGGTTTCAGTAAAGCAACCCCAGGTACCACTAGTCTCGGTGATAGTTTACTATAGACATTCATTATAGGTGGACACTGGCCGTGTACTGGTTATTATAGACATGAGTAGCTTTTTGAGAATATTTTAGTGAAGTCTGTAGTGACTACTCATGACAGAGACTGATCATATCCCAGTAGGCACGTGACGTCTAAATGACGTCGGCCTCATGTCGATGCGCCGTAATGACGTTGCATCGACGTCAGTACGACGTCATTTCGATGTCATGTGCCCGCTGGGTCCCAGCAGGCACATGACGTTGAAATGACGTCGTACTGACGTCGATGCGACGTGATGACGTCGCATCGACGTCAGTATGACGTCATTCCGACGTCATGTGCCCGCTGGGGTAATACTTGCCACCAGCGGAGACAGAAAAAAGGTAACCTTTCAGGTGTTTTCCCCTTTTAAATAGGATTGTTCCTCTTCACTGCAGCTGCTTGTAGGGACAGACTGGATGCCAGCATGACTGGTTCATGATTTTAAGATGTATGGGTAGACCTCCAAGTTTATCTACCATGCTTACGAAGGGGGACAACTTTTGTGACTTCCTATTTGTCTCCCTGATGTGAGAACACTTTTAAATTGGGGTTTACTCTTAAATGAAAGAATGTACACGTACGGAATTTTGGACCCCAGCCCCCTCCTGTTGACAAATTTCCATAAAAACAGTTACTTTGCAGCTTCGCAGCTACGCCTTTTTTTCTTTCTTCATAAGAAGTTTCATTTACGGAATGGCTAACAGACTGGGACCCTCAGACGGGCAAGCTGACAGCTATTGTTGGCTCTGTTACGAAATTAAAGAAGTGCTTGTACCACCCTTGGGTATGTGTTCCGCATGCGAGATATACCTATGTACAGGCTGCAAAGCAATGCATGATCAGGGCTCTGCGACGACAGGCCACAGATTTTTAACAGGCAGAGAATGCTTATTGCCACCGTCGGAAAACTTGTCCAGGTATGTAGATACCCAGCGGGCACATGACGTTGATATGGCGTCATACTGACGTCGATGCGACGTCACGACGTCGCATCCACGTCAGTACGACGTCATTTCAACGTCATGTGCCTGCTGAGTACCTAGCAGGCATATGACGTCGCATCGACGTTACCACGACGTCATTTCGACGTCACGTGCCTGCTTGGGTACACTGTGTTGAGTCTCAATAATAACCGAAACTCCTATGCTCGTTCTAGTGTGTGTCTTGTTTCCAATGGCAATTCCTTTGTGTCTAGGACCAAATTCTTCACTTTGAGAGTTGATCCTTATTTTGAAGAAGAAGAATGCAAAATGGAAATGGCGGCTAGACTTCCCCTGAAAGTGAACGCATTCACCTTAAGTTACCACCCATTGTGGACATTAAGATAAGCAGAGTCAATAAATATTGATTCCGTGTTTGAAATCGATTTATGTTTTCAAAAGACCATTCATAAAGGTGTAGTGGCCGAATAGTCCTGTATGAAATATTATTTTAAATATTGAAGTTTAAAACATGATTAAGGCAAATTGAACACGCGACAACGGTAGAGGGAACATTGGAAGACTTAAATCTACCAAGCAAAGTTGCCAAGTAGGTAGTTCTGTATTTCCTTTTATTCTGTAATTTCTTTGCATTTTCTTAAATATTTCAATGTCAGGAAATCGCGCTCGGGCATATGCGATTTGCGAATGCTCAGATAAGCGCTGACGGTGCGCATTTGTCCAGTCTGGCCAGGCCAAGCGCAGTGTTCAATTTTTTAAAAAAATCTTCAGTGTCCAGTCATTGTTTGCAAGACTGAAAAGGCTGTATTGTACAGACTAGCCTGAGAGATGTGGCTCAGATGCGTTCTGAACTTTCCGAAATCTACAGAGTTAATGAGACTAAGCTACATACTAGACTATTCCAACGAAATGCTAGTATGCTGTCTCCACGTATTGCTGCTAGTGCGTGGCATCATCTTAACCCATTCCATTTGGGATACCCCGACAAACAGTTTAGATCCAGATCAGGCCCCACAAACGTGGGACCTGATCTGAGATCCAAACTGTTTGTTGCTTAGACATCATTTCTGCAAGAGTTAGTTAGACCAATATTGTCAGAATTTAGTTGATTTCTGATGCAGACGACAATTTCAGCAGACGACCAAAAATACCCAGAATGCAATGGGTTAAGTTTTGTTGCTCCCTATACAATTTTATTCCAAAGAACTTAATTGTTGTTGGTGTTTGCATTTACAGAATGGCTAACAAACTTGGACCAGGAGGGCAACTCAATTATTGCGACCCCTGTTATGAAATAAAAGAGGAATTTGTACCAGTGTTGGGCCTGTGTTCAGTTTGTGAGATATATCTCTGTACAGCCTGCAAAGCGATGCATGATCAGTTCCCAGTTACAAGAAATCACAAAATTCTAACAGGCAGTGAATGCCCACCGCCGCCGACGGAAAAACTGTCCAGGTATACAAATATGTTTTTAAAACCCCTTTTGAAACACACGAAATTATAGCGCTGTCTGTCCACACGCCTGTCCACAAAACCATTCTTTCACTAAGTCCTTACTTTTTTGGAGTATGTTTATGAAGTTTAATAGTAGCGTGGTGTATCTGGTGCGTCCAAGAGGCCTTGAAGAGGGCAACTCTTGTTTAATTAGGAAATTATATGTCCTTGCTGGTTCTTACATGAATAGTGTGTTGTTTTTTTTTGGGGGGGGGGGGGGGGGATCAAAAAGAAGTTTGCATGGTAGCATGTATCTCGTAAAAGACGGTATGACCTGTAAAAGAATCACAATCATGGCACACATATATTCTGAATTTACTGCATTTTTAACACTTTTAAAGCGCTAAAAACAAACTGGCGGTCATTTTACACGCACGTACAGTAACAGTGGTAGCCGTCAGGCCCCAAGGTCATTAAACTTGAGTACATTCTCAAACTCAAAATAAAGCACACTGATTGGCTGCTTCCGAGCACATGCTCGGAAGCAGCAAGCAGCCAATCAGTGAGCTATATTTGAGTTTGAGATTGTTCTCATGTTTTATAACCTCGAACCCAGTTGTCATGCGTTTCCAAAAACTTTAGGTGGATTGAAACTTTAAAATAATTATTGGCTGTTTTAAGACTGCGGTCTTTGTCAGATTTTTATAGTGTGGGCGCATTCAGTGAGGGTAAAGGGCCATAGTCCCTTGGAAAAGAAATGTTGGTATGAGGGTACCTAGGGAAAGTCGTTAATATCGTGTCCCTATGTTGCGGTTTGTGCCGATCCTTTGTTTTATACGTGTTCCTTTTTTGTAAAGTGTCCGAATATATTAAGTAACAAGTACAGAAAGCCATCTGCAAAACGAATATGGCCACCATTGGTCTCCATCCCGTACTTTTCGGTTAATGAGATTTAGAATATAAACGTGATTAGCTAGAACTCCAGACTCCTATGGCTGTACCAATAAAATGCACACAGAAAATGACTTACCAATATACATGTATGTCGTAATACAGGGCTGAGCTGAGACAAGCCACACCAAAACAATGTTACGATATACATTTTAGAAACTTAGATTATTTCAAACCCAGTTCAAGACTGGGTTTGAAAATTTTTAAATTTTGCTCTGGAGGAACAGTCTTTTTAGACTGTTCCTCCAGAGCCAATTTTTATAGTTGAAGGAAATCTCCTTCATAGAAATTCAGCCCTAGCAACAGCATAGCAATGACTTAAGTTGTTTTATAAATACGGCCCCAGGTTCTTATTAAGATAAATGCTTTGCAGTTCAAGGTGAATGGATACATTTTTAAGGGTCCTTTAAGAGAACTCTGTTTTTAACGGAACTTGTAATCCAGGGTGCGAACAAGAAGTCTACAAAAATGGCTTTCCCTACACATTTTGTTTCATTCCCTTGACACTGTTGTAAGCAAGTACTAGTATGATGGTATTTATATGTCTCTGCTTAACTATTTTTTTTAACTGATTTGATATTGCAGGCTGACACTTAGCTCTAGCGACCATGACACAACACACAAAACGACAAGACTGACCGAAGGGCAAAGTACGGTGCCAGAGATCAAAGCAAGAGAATCGACATCTCGCAAGCCTTCAACGTCGAAGGGTGAAATCACAGGCCCAGAAAATCTTAAACCTACAGCTGCTATTAAACCAGTCACCGACTCTGAAGCGGACGACGATTCAAAATCAGCGGTCAAATTGACCGCGGATTCGGAATCGTCGTTCGCTTCAGTCCCTGAAACTGCTTCAGTTTTAGATAGACTTAATATCAGAGTTAATAAACTAAATAATGTTAATGTTAAAGTAAAGGAAGATAAAAAAGACTGCTGGATTACTGGTATTGCTATTACAAAATCTGGGAAGAGATTGATTGTGGATAACCTTAATGAGAAGCTTAAAGTATTTTCCAGAGATATGAAATTCCTATCGGCCCTGTCTTTGGACGGGGAACCCTGGGACGTGTCAGTTTTCGGTGAGGTTGACGCAGTTCTCAGTGTCCCTGAACAGCAAAAGCTCCATATCGTAGATATCTCGGCCACCAAACCACGGGTTAAACAGACATTAAACCTTACATACCGTGTGTACGGCGTCGCAGTCTGGAAAGATTCAATCATTGTCGCCTGTCCCTATACCTCCCCTCCGTCTGTGAAGATGATAGACAAAAAGGGGAAAACTATATGGTCGGTAGATTCCAGTCAAGGTCAACAACTCTTCACGCGACCGTGGTATGTCTGTATGGCCCCTGGTCCGGCAAAAGCAATTCCCAAGAGCCCTTCATCCTACATTATTGTCACAGATTGTGATTTCCATTTGGTTAGTCCTCGGCTGGCTCTTTTGGACAGCAGCAAAGGAAAGATTATGGGAGTTCGCAAAATGGAAACTAAGAACCCGTATGGAATTACAACGGACGAATCGAAGTCGGACTATATATTCGTATGTAACTCCCAGAATGAAGTAGCCATTATGTCTAAAGATCTAACTGAAGAGCGAGTGATCTTGACAGATTCGGAGGGTATATCTGGAACACCCCAGGCACTGACGTACGATTCTGCCCAAAACTCGCTACTTGTTTCTTACTCGACTAAGGCACGGAGTCAACTTGACTGTTTTCAGATTAAATTTTAAGGTGTGTGGATACACCTCACCCAGCGGGCACATGGCGTCAACACGACGTCATACCGACTTCGATGCGACGTGATGACGTCGCATCGACGTTAGTGTGATGTCATGACGACGTCATGTGCCTGCTGGGCAAGGAAATCACATTCGCCTCCCTTCTTATACAAAGAGGAGAGGCAGTTCTTAAAGAAAAGTACTGCTCTCACAACCACACACCCTGGAGAAAGGTTTCAGGTACTTGGGGCATAAATTCCGTAAGGTCTCATATGACACGTGTGAAGCTGTGAAATCTCAGCATCGATCAACTATCGAAGCCAATGGGGAGTACTGTAACTCTGATAAGGCTGTTCAGACGCATAGGCTGGTCCAAATCTGCACTGTTCGCACACATCGTAAGATTATTTCTTTCACAGACATGGCATCCCCGGCAATGAACATTGTTGAATTGTTTGTATTTTTTCTTTCTTTTTTTTGCTCATATAAATATGCTCCATGTAAAAAAAATACTGAAACTATTGATACAAGTTATTTTTTTTCTTTAGAAAGCATGGAAAGATAATGAGGAAATAATCCTGTCCTTGAATCCTGTTTCTTTCCTGACAACTTGGAACAAAGGTCATTTGAATTCAGTCCTTACCCTCTCGACTATCTCGGATAAAATCTCCACTAGAATCTTGTCGCGATTACCGGGTAACGACCGTTGCCATTTTTTGTCTGTAACCCCTAACCCTAATCCTAACCCTAAAGCCGCTCAAGATAGGATGGATGGCCAAGACTACGAGAAACTGATCCTTCAGAAATATATGCACCTTGACGTCTTCGGCCAGGCAATAGATCCCGAAAATGAAAACGTCCAACTATATTTGTACGACTTCCAAATCCAAAGGAAAATTAGGCGAAGGCTAAAGGTCAATGGCCAAATTTTCAGGGGAAGTCGTTCTTGCCTCTCTTCCCAGTGGAGGTCCACTCTTAATTTGCTCCTCAGGAGCGTATTTTTACTTGTAAGAGCAGATCCGATTTTGAAGTGTCTTTCGTCCACGTCATAAAATTTTTGTTCCTTTGTATAAATGGCGGAAAGCATGGGCGCATACTCATCATACGCCTTAAATCTGGCCCGGAGGTTATAAAACTTGAGTACATTTCTCAAACTCAAAATAAAGTACACTGATTGGCTGCTTCCGAGCACATGCTCGGAAACAGCCAATCAGTGTGCTTTATTCTGAGTTTGAGATTATTCTAAAGTTTTATAACCTCGGACCCAGTTATGCGCTGTGGCAACACTGCGTGTTATAGTGAATACATGTATAACCTTCGTCTTAAATGCCTATCCCGTTACGGGGTTCAGTCGGTTGTTAAGATGGAAACCACAACAAAACTACAAAGAATATGAAAGCAAAAACCAAAAATTATTTCACTTGCTTAAGTGCAATTTTGAACATAAAATAACAGCGAAACAGTCATGAGCAGAGCAGTTCGTTGAGCAAGTGTACACGTGCACACTTTACTTGTCAGTCTAGCAGGTACACATTGGTTGTCCAGTCATCCGCCTGCACTTTACTTATACACTCCAAATTTGTACCAGGCCGTCTCATGGTATGTTTCTCCTGGACGAACCACAGAGCTAGGGAACTTTGGCTGCAGTAAAAAATAAAATTAAAGCCGTTACTGAAATACTTTCTATCAAACAAACAATGTTGAAACAGAGTTGAAACAGCATTGATCCAGTATCATTCTGCAGAATCAACATTGATACAATGTGGTTTCATCATTGTTTGCCCTCTGAGTTAAATAAGACCATGATGTGTACACTGAATTACTTTCTACAATCTTCACAGCAGTCATACAACGCTAAAAAGGCGAACCAATGTTGATTCACTGTTGTATAAATTAAATGGATCTGTTAGTTGCATGATAATGCCGAGCTAGTTTCACTAAAAATCCCATAAAAATAATCTTTCATACTTTTATCATATTATTTATTAAATGTCCAAATGGAAAATTGCACACAACTTCTAATAATACGTGCAACAAAATAACAACATTTACCTGGTTGACAGCGTTTGGATAGCCCATTGGCATGAGTTCTATGGCACCGTACTGCTTATACACCACCCCATCCTTACACTTCTGATCCCCAAGAATCTCCTCCATGAAATAATTACTGTAAGCAAATACTGTCAAGTTGGTAGAATATACCTCCATGTACCGGCCGCTAGTTGGATGCTGCACCCTGGGGATAGAAAATCTTGTGTAACAGTACCATACCGTATACGCAGTAATTTTCGCGTGTTCAAATTTTCGTGGTTAAGGATCAAAAACATAAATATTAATTTTTGTGATTTTTAGATTTCGCGGTTAGCAACATGCTCGAAAAGCAAAACTATTTCTTTTTCACTTGAGTCAGTTCTTTCATTAACCTGCGACAGGACCGCCGCAGGTTAATGAAAGAACTGGCTCAAGTGAACAGTACCAGCAACTACTGAAGCAAACACAAACAAAATATATGAACACTGTGTCTACAGAAAAAACACTCTGGCAGAAACAGGAAAAATTTCGCGATTTTAATATTCGCGGTTTCTTAGTAATCGCGAAATACTGCGAAAAATAGGACACCGCGAAAATTACAATACATACGGTATTTCATTCATACCATATGTTTCCATATTTTAATAAAATTTGTTCAAACATTAATTTAAAAACATTACTAAAACTATTCCACAGGCATTATTATTATTATTATTGTTGTTAGTATTACCTGTGTATGCGAATAATTAACAGTTTTAACAGTGGAATAGAATAGTGCTAGGAATGAATTGATCCGTCATCAACCGCTAGCTGCAAACCGGTCTTACACGGTAAAATGCAGTTTTAGTTGCTTCGTCCACTAGGCTTTTTTGAAAAAATGACCTTTTTTCAGTAGTAGTAGTAGTAGTAGTGTTTCAAAGCAGAAATATGAATTATATACCTTTAGAAAGATAAATCTTTTTAGTTTTAGGAAGTATCAGCAATTTTGTATTTAATGGAAAAAATGATGTTGTTTTAATCGGTTATTTAATCAAAATTGTCGTTTTTTATTATTTTTATATTGTGGCTAATAGAAAGAAGGGTATGGACATTACATATAAAATGACCTAACTTTTTTTCATCCAAACAATATGAAAGTTATATGTTTGTAAAATATAGTTAATGTAGATTTAGGAATCATCAACAATAATTTGTTTATCTAAGGTTTTAACAGTTTTATTGGCTCAGAAAATAACATGTCCTATGTCAGCCCATTATAAAATGAACGTGTCACTTATCGACTTATTGATACGGTGGCTAGGTGAATCTACACTCCATTTCTGCCCATGGGATATAAGACAGTGCTTTTCATCTCTAGAATGATCCCCAAATTTCTAAATCAGTCTCGTGAATTTCTGCTTTGAGATGTGAGATCCGTCTTATAAGACCGATCTACATATTTGGGATTGTGGAAGGGAAAAACACCGTCTTCCCAAAAAATACAGCAGAAATCAAGGATAAAAAGCATGCAACCAAATAAGATGATAAGGCAACAAGGCATCGCCTTGTCCCCTCGCACAAGACTACTTGGTATGGGCAAACACTGAACTGGGGAATTTTATGACATATAATAGTTATATTATGTGAATGAAAAAACAATGAAGTTATTTTAAAATCCATGTAGAAATGTAGGGGCTAGAGCGATGACAAAGTTTTTCTAAAAATAGCTACAGTGACCTTGACCTTGGGTGCAGCACCCTGAAAGTCGAACTTGCTCGAGATATTGTGAATGAATGATTTGATGCTTAACGTCCACGGTAAACAGATATGGTCATGTCTGGACGGTCAGTTAACCTAACCACACTATTCCTGGGCAGGCTTAGACCTCCTAAGCGTTTAACCAGTACTAAGTGCACATACTTTCGCCAGTAACTGACAACTGCCCTTCTTGAATCAGCGGAAGGAGAAACGAAAGTATGTGGCCAGACAGGGTTTCGAACCAAGGACCTCTGACTTTTGAGTCATGTGCCCTACCGATTGCGCTACGCGGCTCGAGATATTGCCATGCCCTACATTTGTAAGAAGTTATTTCAAAATCCATTGAGAAATGTAGGCGCTAGAGCGCTGACAAAGTTTTTCTAAAAATAGCCACAGTGACCTTGACCTTGGGCGCAGCACCCTGAAAGTCCAACTTGCTCGAACTATTGTCATGCCCTACATTTGTGTGAAGTTATTTAAAAATCCATTGAGAAATGTAGGCGCTAGAGCGCTGAAAAAGTTTTTCTAGAAATAGCCACAGTGACCTTGACCTTGGGCGCAGCATCCTGATAGTCCAACTTGCTTGAGATATTGTCATGCCCTACATTTGTGTGAAGTTATTTCAAAATCCGTTGAGAAATGTAGGTGCTAGAGTGATGACAAAGTTTTTCTAAAAATAGCCATAGTGACCTTGACCTTAGGCGCAGCACCCTGAAAGTTAAACTTGCTTGAGATATTGTCATGCCCTACATTTGTGTGAAGTTATTTAAAAATCCATTGAGAAATGTAGGCGCTAGAGCGCGGACAAAGTTTTCTAAAAATAGCCATAGTGACCTTGACCTTGGGCGCAGCACCCTGAAAGTCGAACTTGCTCGAGATATTATCATGCCTTACATTTGTAAGAAGTTATTTCAAAATCCATTGAGAAATGTAGGCGCTAGAGCGCTGACAAAGTTTATCTAAAAATAGCCACAGTGACCTTGACCTTGGGCGCAGCACCCTGAAAGTCAAACTTGCTCGAGATATTGTCATGGCCTACATTTATGTGAAGTTATTTCAAAATCCATTGAGAAATGTAGGCGCTAGAGCGCTGACGGAGTTTTTCTAAAAATAGCAACACTATGCATATCATAATCGATTTTTTGAACTACGGCGGAGGACCCGATACATGCCGAGGATACGGACTATGCCGGTGAAACCTAGTGGCGACAGCAGGGATTATTCTGGCCCAAGATTTTTGTGAGATAAAAAATCCCATTAGGTCAAAATTAATGAGAAATTTTCAAATCTGATGAGATTTTTTCTCTCGCTGGGTCAAAGTTAGTGAGAAAATTTCAGTTCCTGTTGATTCTTTTCATTGCATGAAATATAAATCATAATGGTTAATATGAAGAAATTAGGTTTTGTTTTTCTTTATTTCCAACAATTTATTAAGGAAAATAATTTCATTAAAATGATCAAATATCAACTTTCAAACAGTTTATCTCATACCGTATAACCGTAATGATCCCAAGTTTTTTGACAGATACGTCTGGGCAAACAGTGCAGACCCAGACCAGACTACTCCTAGATTAGGGTCTTCACTGTTAGCCATGGTCGGGTATGAAAACCACAACCCGTACCTCCGTACTCCGTACCTAAATCCGTACCAGAAAAATTTAGGTCCTGTTGGGAAACAACCAAAGGACTCAAAATTAGAATAATTGGTGTCATATTGAGGCATAATGTATAATAAAGATCTGCCAAAAAATAAAATTCCAAAATGAATTACTTTTTTAATAAAATAACATTTTTGTATCTCTAAGGGGTATGAAAACCACAACCGTAGCTGAGATCGTTTTTCAGGCATTTTTCGATAATGACACCAATTCAATTGAAATTTACCACTCATACATGTTATAAAAATAATATTTGCCTTATATGAAGCAAAAAATATAAAATCAAGCATGTAAAATGTTGTTTTTCTACAATATCGCGACATTACCGGAAAATCTTCTAAAAATTGAACCAAAACAAATATGGTCCGATTCGGTTTCTACTATCGAGCCGCATGTCATAGAATAGGATAAAATAGCAAGATTTATCAAAATCTTATATATTTTTGTATTATTATTAGTTTCAGTTATAAAATATATTTTCATTTAAATCTGATAAATGTGAAGACATGTCCCATCCCGTTTTTTTGCTTATTTAACGAACTGCGATTCGGTTGTAGAAACCGTATCGGACCATATTTGTTATGGTTCTATTTTTAGAATATCTTTCGGTATAATCGCGATATTGTAGAAAAACAACATTTTACATGCGTTATTTTATAATTATTTGCTTCATATTTGTCGGATATTGTTTTTCCTTCATGCTGGAGTGCTATATTTCGATCGATTTGGCATCATTATAAAAAATGTAAGAAAAACGATCTCAGCTACGGTTGTGGTTTTCATACCCCTTAGAGATACAAAAATGTCATTTTATCAAAAAATAAGTAATTTTGGAATTTTATTTTTTTTGGCAGATCTTTATTATACATTATGCCTCAAAATGACACAAATTATTCTAATTTTGAGTTCTTTGGTTGTTTCCTAACATGACCTAAAATTTTCTGGTACGGGTTTAGGTACGGAGTACGGAGGTACGGGTTGTGGTTTTCATACCCTACCGTTAGCCATTCCACCTGCATCTTTCGTAGGCATTACTGTATGGTAGGTAGAACCTCAAGTCTTTGTTTGAACTTTAGGTTTACAGCAATTTTTTTTGAGCTGTCAAAAAATTTAGGAACATTACAGTAATTAACCCTTGTCATGCTGAACCTGGATATGCCCCATCTTTGCAAACAGTGCAGATTGAGATCAGATGGCTTCTGAAGATACTATCTGATCTGGATCTTCACTCTTTGTCATTCAGTTTCTGAAATTGTAAGAATAAATTACATCAAGAAATCTGACTGGTTGATAATCAGAAGTGTGATTTGACAGGAGCCTTGCTGTTATTATTTTCGTCCCCCCCCCCCCCCCCCCCCCGCCCCCGACCCCGGGTTTTCGGCTTGTTTATCCACTTTCTCGGTCGCGGAGTCTTGGAAGGCAGATAATGGGGTCGCCGAGGTCTCTACAGTGGAGTAAAACTATCTCTAAATGCCCTCTCAGCTCGTTTGGGCCGATATCAGTTTTTGGCTTGCCGCTTCGGCGGCGAGCCATATATTCAGACAGGTTATGACTTCCTGTCATGCGCACTCCAGCGGAAGACGCTGATTTGTTCCCAGCTTCGAGAATGGTTCATAATTGCAAGTGGAGAACCAATATATGGAGAGCGTCTACGGGGCGCAACTTCGTTTGACTGTTTCTTTTACCTAAGCACCGAAACATAACGACACGCCACAATCTGGCACACCAAATAATCGAACATGTCTAGCATCTTTTGCCTTACTGAAAACATGAGTTATTATTATTTTTTTATTTATTTATCCGGTGTGTTTGAATATTTCTTGATCGTCCGCAGTCAAATAAGGTCAAATAACGACATGCGCAATTCGCGGGCATTGTGTAAAATATGGACTGGACTTGGACTCTGGACTTTGGACTCTGGACTTCGGACTGTGTAAAACCTGGATTTCAGACTTTGTAAAACCTGGACTTTGGACTCTGGAGTTTGTAAACTTGGACTGAAATATTTCAACGATAGTTGTTATGCCTGTACAAACAGTGTAGAGTGTATATCCAAATTAGACTACTGGTTGGAACAGTCTGATCAGGGTCTGTGCCAACAGCCTTATTTAAAAGCATTTACTTGTTTTACAGACAAGGTGTTTGATCGTATTAACTAGATACAGAGGGTGGACAAAAGTGTTCGTTAAATCGTGACGTTACCATTGACTTTATTGCATTTTTTCTTATAGCGCAAAAATAATTGTAAGAAAAGTATAATAGATATTTACATGAAAATTGCACCAATGTCTAGCTACATTATTGGTGCAATATAATTAAAGTTCTTGCTCTCCTGATATCTATAGTTACTATTTGGCACTACTTTAACCTCGCTTAGGTATTTTCTTGCGGTAAATTTTGCTAACGTCACCACTGACGTCAATGGAAACAGGGTTTTCTAAAAAATTACGCGATCTTTAAATAATCACAACTCAGCAACTAGAGATCACAAACATATAAAATGTTTTGTATATTGCATAAATCATTTAGCTACACATTAGTATAATTTTCATTATGGTATAGTTTATGCTTCTCATATGATTGATTTTTCAGCAAAAGTGGAAATGCACTGAAGTTAACGGCAACGTCACAATTTAACGAACACTTCTGTCCACCCTCTGTACTATTTCTTATTTTTTCATAAGCGTACATTGAAATTCAGTTTCTTATTTTTTCATAAACGTACAATGTTATTCAGTTTAATGTAAGTGTCTTATTGAAAAAAATTCAATTCACGAAACACAACATGTGGGGGGAAATATCAGTATCTTACAGTTGCCATCAATCATCCTTTTCTAGGCCTATGCAATTTTAGCAGTTACCAAAGTTGCTAAAATTTAGAGGGTCAAGGCAGCGTAGCGCAATCGGTAGCGCGTTTTGACTCAAGAGCCAGAGGTCCCGGGTTCGATACTCGGTCCGGCCACATACTTTCGTTTTTCCTTTCGCTGATTCTAGAAGGGCAGTTGTCAGTTACTGGTGAAAGTATGTGCACTTAGTACTGGTTAACCGCTTAGGAGGTATAAGCCTGACCAGGAATAGTGTGGTTAGGGTAACAGACCGTCCCGACATGATCATAGCTGTTTATCGTGGACAATAAAACAACAACAAAATAATAACTTCTAAAATATAGAAGACTTCTTTTTTCTTTTGCATTAAATCCCTATATAATGACAAAATATGTGATGACCAAGGACAACACGCTAGATTCTGAAAACAAACATCCTGTGGAAGCAACAAAAATACATTGATTTGTAATCATTACCAATTACCAGTTATACTCTATACCGCAGACTTGCTGGGCCGCATAGTGCAGTCGGTGGTGCGTCTAACTAAAAAACAGAGGTCCCGGGTTCGATATTCAGTCCGGCCACTTACTCTCGTTTCCGCTTCCGCTGAGTCCAGAAGGGCAGCTGTCAGTTACTGGCGAAAGTTAGTGCACTTAGTAATAGTTGAGCGCTTAGGATGGCTAAGTCTTCCCAGGAATATTGTAGTTAAATTAACTGACCGTCCTTGTAGCTGTTTACCGTGCACTTAAAACATTAACACAACAACAACATACCACAGGTTTAACCAGTACTTATAACTGAACTCAGTGATGACAATATACTAAAAAGAATAAGCTGAATATTTGCAGACGATCTATGGCAGCTGTTCGGGAAGGAACTATCATTTTCATTATAACCTCCTCTCAGTGGTAGTCAGCTTTTCTTCAACAGAAACAATGAGACAAACAGTCATTAAAGTTGTTTCCCCTTTTAATAATAGCCATTGTTGCGGACGGTAAGATTTTTTTCCTACCAATCTGTCACAAATGAGGCTAGTAGGACGAACTACTTCCACTATTTCCTTCTCATATCAGCAGTCATGAACCATATATCATCTTATGTGTAAGGGACTTGTAAAAGAACTTTTCAAATGTAAGATGTATTTTTTCAACATCAAAACTTGACGATCTAATAATGAACATAACTTTGTCCTAACCGAACGGCTCAGGGAATATAGCAATCAAATTCCCGTCCATCTGTCTCTGTCCGTATGTTAGTACGCCCATTAACATTTTGTTGTCCACTCTGTAACTTTGAATACCCTTTGGACTATTTTCATTTCACTTCACCAGTTATGTGTAGTCCATTTGCTCCAATGTACAAACACAGTTCTGCTTAGTTCACAAAAAACAGTACGAAACTCCCAGTAAATCTTCTAATGTCCTAAAATTTCTTATATAACAATACATAACAGAATACGAAAATCCTTATTTCTAAATGCTTTTATGAAATATTTTTCAATAGCAGTAATACAAAAATTGACCTTTTTACTGAAGGTTATCATATGATTGTCAGAACAACCAGAATGTAGCGTAACCTCATTGTTACTACAGTTGTGGACGTTTTTAAATGAAGAAAGTGTCTCCAAGTAAGATACCATCTCCCAAGACCACAAACCATAAACCACAAAATACCACAAACATTGAACTACATGAGCGCTAACTTGGCAAGCCTTTCCTTTTAAAAGGAAACTTTATCTTTTCTTCGTTTCTGCCTTTGAAGACTCCATTTTGCAATGAACTACAAAAGCGCTTGCAAAATATGAAACACTGATTGCAGATTTTCGCAAGAAGCTTTGCAGTGACATAGACGATGCTGGTTACCCGCAAATGTAATGCAAGTCGTTTGGCGCCAAACATTTCCGAAAACCAAAGCCTACAAAACAAGCCGAATGTACCGAAATGGTCCGCATGTGCTAAAAACAGAAAAACACGGTGCGAATTAAAAGAATTTCTCGGTGCGATTTTTTTTCTCAATCAGCAAACTTTTTTGCGATTTCGTGTAAAAAAAATGCGAGAATATCGCGAAATCGCGCCAGAAAATGATCCCTGCGACAGGATTATTTCTTGATGCAAAACTCTTTTATTTTACAATAGAATACTGCGTTGTTTCTGTCGATTTTGCAAGTATTTATATTGAAGCTTAAATTTATATCGTATAGTATTTGTGAATCTATCTGATTCTTGTGTAGTTTCACACGGAATCGCCAGGGAGCCTTTTACATCAGGTTTTTGCTGATAAAAGTTCCTCGTATTTAATTATTGTGGAATTATATGTTAATTATGTCATTTGGCAAGTATTTTGTATCTTTTTTGTCCAAATTACAATTAGTTTTATGTCAGGTAAACGATAGATATCAACAATAAATTTGAGTTCAAATCAGTTGGTCAAACAAAGCATGATAACTTTACGCCGGAGAAATTTCCTGTGAAGGTTTGGCGAACGCCTGAGGATGATAAAGTTTGCACAAAGTTTCCTCATCAAGATTTCGTATAAAATCTTTACTTTGCACAGTTTTATATGTTTATTTCTTTCCATCAGCAGATCCTACACGTCAGAGCAATTAGTACTGCCATCAAATGACGACATAAAGCCGCGTACTTGCAGCCTTAAACTTGATTTTCTGTGTTTGAAACAGAACCACAGGCCTGAGGCTTATACAAGAGTTTGATCAATCCCCCACTTCGCTTTACAGTTAAGGTTGGATGTACGTAAAGCGATACCAAGGACACAAAATCACTGTAATTCATTCAAAGTGGCATCGTTTGTAGTGTAAAAAAAGAAAGATTATACGATAGAAACGGCCGAAAAAATAACGGGAAATGAACTGGCAGCTGGTTGCAAGGTATTCTACCGTAAAATCTACGTAAATTTTTAACAGTGTGGCCAACTCCTACGTCCAGCGTATTGCAGTTACGCATGGCAATAACAGTCGTTCAGTGATTGAGCCGCGTCACGAGACAATATTATGCAATCAACAATCGGACGCGAATGAACTACGCAGTCTGGACAGATTTTCCGATGTTAGCTGTCTTAATTACTACAAGTAGCGCTGAGCGGCATCTATTTCCGAGTTTTATGTCCCCCCCCCCCCCCCCACCATGGGGGGCGGGATGGGGGAGGGGTGACATATTGTTTTTTATGTGGATCCCATCGGCGTCGGCGTCACTGTAGCTTCTTGTCTGAACCAAACTTGCACAGATATATCACTGAGAGATGACAAAGAACTGATTAGGTTTCGGTAGCCTTGTTTCAATTTTCAAGGTCACAGGGGGTCAAAGAATTTTGAAAAATGGCTTGTCTGCCATATCTCCTGAATGGATGGATTGTTTTGAACCAAACTTGCACAGATATATAATTGGGAAATGCAAAAGAACCGATTATAATTTGGTGACCTTGACCCTATTTTCAAGGTTACAGGAGGTCAAAAATGTTGAAAAATTGCTTGTCTGCACCATATCTCCTGACTAGATGGATGGATTTGAACCAAACTGTCATAGGTGACCTTGGCCATATTTCAAAGTCACAGGAGGTTTTAACTTGGCAGCATTTAGGGAAAATGATACCGCTGGGAAAGCGCTGGTGGGGGACATCTGTTTTTGTCAAAAACATTTCTAGTTGCATTTTTAGCTCACCACAGCCGAAAGCTCTAGGGGAGCTTATGGGATAGGCAGCTGTCTATTGTCGTCGTCGCCTGTCTGTCTTCAACACTTTCAAACGACATCTCCTCTGAAGCCATTGGGCCAGCTGGATAGAGATTTCATCTGTAGCATCCTTGGGCTGGGGAATTGTGTGTGTGTGTGTGTGTGTGTGTGTGTGTGTGTGTGTGTGTGTGAAATGGGCTTTTAAGTTGCTATGACAACTTCAGAGTTTCCTTTTACTTATAATTGGAAAAATTAAATAAGAGGGCCAAGAGGCCCTGAATCGCTCACCTGCGCTAAAAAGTTTAAGTCAAACTAGGGTCATAATTTGAACAAACCTGATAGTTTAAAGCCATTTCCAAATGGTTCTAAAGAAGAAGATTGTTGAATATTTTTCTATGTATTGCTATGGTTCAAACCCTGGACCCCTTGGGCCGGGCCTATTTGGACTCTGGGGCCATCATTTGAATAATCTTGGTAAAGGACCACTAGGCAATGATAGAAGCTAAATTTCAAGCCTCTGAGCCAAGTGGTACTGAAGGAGAAGATTTTTGAATATTTTTCTACGAATTTCTATGGTTCAAACCCTGGACCCCCTGGGGTGGGGCCATTTGTGGCCCTGGCACTGTCATTTGAACGAACTTGGTAAGGGACCACTAGGCAATACATCATTCCAAATTTCAAGCATCTGAACTAAGGGGTTCTGGAGAAGAACTTTTTAAGTACATTTTGATTTCAAACCCAAGACTCCCTGCCCCAGAGGCATTTTGGATCCCAGGGCCACCATTTACACAAACTTTGTAGGAGTCCACCAGGCAATGCATCATCCAAATTTCAAACATCTGAGCCAAGTGGTTCGGAACAAGAAGATTTTTGATTAGTTTCCTATATGTATTTCTATGGCTCAAACTCAGGACTCCCTGCCGCAGGGCCATTTTGGACCTGCGGCCATCATTTGCAAATTTGATAAAGGACTACAAGGCAATGCATCATACCAATTTTCAAGCATCTGAGCCAAGTGATTCTGAAGAAGAAGATTTTTGAATATTTTTCTATGTATTTCTATGGTTCAAACCCAGGACCTCCTGGGGCAGGCCATTTTAGACTCCGGGGTTATCATTTAAACAAACTTGGTAAAAGACTACTAGGAAAAGCTACATACTAAATTTCAAGCCAAGTAGTTCTGAAGTAAAAGATTTTTTGAATATTTTTCTAAGTATTTCTATGGTTCAAACCTAGGACTCCCTGCCGCTGGGCCATTTTGGACCCTGGGGCCAAAATTTGAATAAACTTGGTAGAGGACCACGGACCACTAGGCAATGCATCATACCAAATTTCAAGCATTTAAGCCTTGCAGTTCTGAAAACAAAGATTTTTGAATATTTTTCTTTGCATTTCTATGGTTCAAACCTTGGACTCCATGCCAAGGAGCCATTTTGAATCCTGGGGCCACCATTTGAACAAACTTGGTAAAGGACTATTAGTCAATGCTACATACCAAATTTTAAGCATCTGAGCCTTGCGGGTTTGAAAGAGAAGATTTTTTAATATTTTCCCATGTATTTCTATGGTTCAAACCTAGGACTCCCTGCCCCGGGGCCATTTTGGACCCTGGGGCCACCATTTGAACAAACTTGGTAGAGGACCACTAGGCAATGCTACATACCTGAGCCAAGCAGTTCTACAGAAGAAGATTTTTAAGTATTCTCTAGTTTCGAACCCAAGACCCCCTGCCCCAGGGCCATTTTGGACCATGGGGCCACCATTTGAACAAACTTGGTAGAGGACCACTAGGCAATGCTACATACCAAGTTTCAAGCATCTGAGCAAAGCAGTTCTAGAGAAGAAGATTTTTAAGTATTTTTTAGTTTCGAACCCAAGACCCCCTGCCCAAGGGCCATTTTGGACCCTGGGGCTACCATTTGAACAAACTTGGTAGAGGACCACTAGGTAATGCTACATACCAAATTTCAAACATCTGAGCCAAGCAGTTCTGAAGAAGAAGATTTTTAAGTATATTTTAGTTTCGAACCCAAGACCCCCTGCCCAAGGGCCTTTTTTGGATCCTGGGGCCACCATTTGAACAAACTTGGTAGAGGACCATTAGGCAATGCTACATACCAAATTTCAAGCATCTGAGCCAAGCAGTTCTGGAGAAGAAGATTTTTAAGTATTTTTTAGTTTCGAACCCAAGACCCCCTGCCCCAGGGCCATTTTGGACCCTGAGGCCACCATTTGAACAAACTTGGTAGAGGTCCACTAAACAATGCTTCATACCAAATATCAAAGCTCTAGGCCTAGCGGTTTCGGAGAAGATGTCATTTATAGCAAATTGTTGACGACGCACGACGGACGACGCACGACGGACGACGGACACTTGGTGATCACAATAGCTCACCCTGAGCCTAAAGGCTCAGGTGAGCTAAAATGGCATTTAGCATCCTTGGGCTGGGGAATTGTGTGTGTGTGTGTGTGTGTGTGTGTGTGTGTGTGTGTGTGTGTGTGTGAAATGGGCTTTTAAGTTGCTATGACAACTTCAGAGTTTCCCTTTACTTATAATTGGAAAAATTAAAAAATGGCATTTACTGCTAAGCCATTGCAGATATTTGACAAACCTTTTATAGAAAGTTCCGTGAGTAATCTTCTATCAGCCATATGTTTATGAAACACTACTCACTTTTATTGGTTGCCAAAATGCAAAAAAAAATATCCTTAAAAAATATCTTTTCAGAAACCATTAGCTCTATGAGGCCAAGACTTATAGGCAGTTTCATCACATAATTCTTTACTTTAGAGGTTTTGTGTATTGTTATGCAAATCAGCTTAGAGAGAGAGAGAGAGAGAGAAAGAGTGAAAGAGAGAGAAAGAGAGAACACAGATAGAGTCAGATTCATACGCAAATTCTAGTCTAGTCTAGTCTATCCCATAACCTTGTGAGGTCGTTGGGGCATTACAGGTGACTCTAAAACAACCCTTTTCCACATTGTCTTGTCTTAGCTGCTCCAGTTGAGCTAGCAAAAACAATCCCTGCCCATTCCTTAATATTGTCTCCCGACCTCTTCATATGTCTACCTCTCATTCTCTTTCCTTTCACTATGCCCTGCAGAATTGTCTTTGCTAAACCAGAAGACCTTTAGACCAAACCATCTCAGTTCCCGTTTCTTGACCAAGGTCAGGAGTTCGTCAGAATCTCCAATGGCTGCTTGGCTATTCCTGCGAACCTTCTCATTCGTTATATGGTCCTTGTACGAAATGTTCAATAACCTTTGGTAACAGCTCCTCTCCGAAGGCCTGTGTTCTTTTCTCTAACTGCTGGCAAGGTCCATGACTCACAGGCATACAGAAAATGGATAATACAAGGGAGCGCATCAGTTTCACCTTTGATCCAAGAGATATGCTCCTATCTCTCCATATTGGCTTTGTCAGACCTGCAGTGGCTTGAGCAATCCTTAAAAGAGCCTCCGGTTGTGAGCCTTAATCAGAAACAATTGCTTCAAGGTACTTGAAGCTTGTGACTGTTCCAAGCATCTGTCCTTTAACCTTAATCTCCCTCTGGATGCCGCTGGCGCTATTTGTCATTAGTTTGGTCTCCTCTGCACGTATCTCCATTTTATACCTTGTGCAGGTTTCGATAGGGTTTCCACTAGCTCCTGGTCTTCCTCAGGAAGAGCATCAGCGTCATCGGCAAAGCGCAGATTGGTAATACATGTATTTCTGCCACCAATGCTAACCTTTCCATCATGTTTTTCCAGAGCATGGCATGATCCTTTCGAGAAAAATTGTTAAAGAGGGTGGTGAGAAAAGACATCCTTGCCTAATTCCAACTGTTTTTCTGAACCATTCTCTTGTGCTGCCATTAGCAAATTCACAAAATTTTGATATCTTGCGCTTTTCTGTCTCTATGCATTACTGTAAAAGGTTATAGAAGTCCCTGTTAGCTCAGTGGGTTATGCGCTTGCCTGCTAAGCTAGCGGTCCAGGTTCGAATTCCGTTTAAGGCGGAATTCTTTTCGCCGTAAACAGTTTTCCAGTGCACATAGTCTTTCATTATCAAACGGGTCAATTTGATAGTGATACTGTTGAAAAAGGCCATAAAAAGAAATCATCATCCATGTACACGTGTACTCAGTAAACAGAATATGTGCGTGTATTTTTGATAACAGCGTTCACCTCTTTTCTTAGATAGTCCTACTTGTTACAAGTCCCCGATCATCGAGCACGTAACGTCTACAGCTAGCGCTTTTTGACGCGAAACCGACGTCACGCTGAAAACACATATAGGTGACTAGACCTAGCTTTCACCCCTTCCCGCACCCCCACCTCCCCCCCCCCCCCCCCCCCCCCCCTCACACACACACACACTCCCACCCCCGCGCCCGACCCGTCATGCTTATAAGAATACCTGGCTTTGTCTGTCAGTGTGAAAGTATCTGTCTGTGTCTATCTTCTGTTTTTACCTAGCTATACTTAACTAGATGAGAAACATCTCTATATAAGTAGGTTCTGAACGAGATAGAGAACAAAACTTACGTTCTTCCATTTAGCGGTATACAACCGTGTACGATGTAAATATTGTTGGTAAATACATTTACTTCAAGTTTATCTTTAGTCTCTGTCTCTCTGATCAGTGTAAACTCTTACCTCTTTTTGTTAAGATGTATTTGTATCATTGTATAATGCTTATACCTCCGAGTCCATATCATAAGTTTGTTTTAGCTCCATTTCTTGCCTTTACGACTTGGTTGCCGCTCTCCATATACAGCCGGTCATTGTTTTTCTGTGATAATGATTCAGACATTATCAGGTTTGTAATTTATCAGACTATCAAACAGATAACCCTCTTAACCTCCCCCCCCTCCCCCCCCCCCCTCTCCTTTTCACCAACGCCGCCTTCATCAGCCTACATGCGAATGGCAGTTATTTGGCGGCAAAAACGCAACAACAGTGTAGTCTGATTACATTTTATATATTTTTACTACGTCCTGTTAAATAATCGCCATTAAATCATATGTATCCTCGATGTAAGTCGTATCAATTGACAGTTGTCCTCTGGCGGTGGTCGTATCTTACTCAGGCGTTTATTTTATCTTGTTACAGACAGTACCTGACTATGATCGAGTTTTTGATGCGGAAAACAATGATTTAGCTGTACATTTTTGTGCTACTTATGCAAGAAGGTGTTTGTAGGATTGAAAAATACATCACAGCTAGACTTCTTCCAATCGAAATACTTTATAAACAACAATTAAGGGTAAGATCATTTGAAACTGATCGCACGGAAATTCTTGACGCACCAACGATGAATTTAATAACCATAATGTAATTTTCTACATGCACAATATCAGCACATATAATTTTATATCTAATTTTGATGTGAAAGCTTGATTTTTTCATTTTTCTCCTTCGAATAAATAAAGCATATCACTTTTCTGTTAGATGTACCTCGGCGTCAACTGGATCCTCTGGCGTTGGTCAAATATCGATTTTGGTATGCATGGTGTGTTGACCTTGGGCGCAGCACCCTGAAAGTCGAACTTGCTCGAGATATGGTCATGCCCTACATTTGTGTGAAGTTATTTCAAAATCCGTTGAGAAATGTAGGCGCTAGAGAGATGACAAAAGGTGAACATACGTACGTACGTACTTACGTACGGGACAAAACCTATATCCCCTCACCACTTCGTGGAGCGAGGGGATAATAATGGATTCATCCTGTCTTTACCCTTTAGGCGCCAAAAAGCAGACGACAAAATTTACATCTGCACGATTTTAAAAAATGCCTGGTCCAAGATATATCATATATAGAATTCGAAGACTAGAGGGCAAACCATGCAGATCTTGATGAGGCGGCTCATGATGAGCCGCTTCATCAGGATCTACGCTGTTTGCAAAGTCCGCTATTTTCGTCGCTGTTGCTTAAAGTGGTTAACACGAAATGGGAGAGGAAACCAGCAAAGATAGCACATGGCAAACAAAACAAAACTAGAAGAGTCAAAACCCAAGAGGTCAGCTCTGTCCCAACAGATGGCCGCAAGGCTATCCTATATAATGTACAAATAGAAAGCCCACAAACAGTGATAATAATAGATGGATGGATGACTTGCGATTTTCGTCCTTTTCAACAGTATTTCAGTCATATCAGGACGATGGGAGGATGATAATGGAAGGCTGTGTGCAATGGAACTCCGTTTACGGTAGGAAAGATTCTCGCCTCAAGCGGAACTCGAACCCGGGTCCGCTAGATCAGCAGGCCAGCGCTTAACCCACTGAGCTACCGGGGCTCCTGTGATAATATTAGTACACAACAACAGAAGCACGGCCTTAGAACGGTCAGTAATAAATAACCGGGGGTTGCCATGGGCTTAAACTAGTTTTACACGCGTGTGGGTAACCCCCGTACTGGGTTCAGCTCTGGCTAATTTCAAGTTCATGTCAATCTGGATAGCGTAAACTGTGAGCTGCTGGATATCTGCAATGGGTGTTATCTGCCCAGTCAAATCGGCCTTCTGAGGAGTTTTGCTGGAAGAAGCTTTGGTTGCTGAATTGCAGTTTACGTCCCAGTCAATAATGTTCTAATTTTTTGGGACATTTACCCAAATTGAGACTACTGACGATCTCAAGTCCTGCAATAATTTACTAGGGTCAAATCAGGTAAATTCGGACAGTGACACTGTTTCCTTTATATGTCAGCTGTTTAGAATTAAACCGTCTCATCTGGATTTTCACTGTTTGCAATGGCAAGTCCGAATTTACCCGCTATCCGAAGTTACCCGACTCGACCCTAGCAGCTCTGCTACAGAAGCATCAGACACCCATCTGTTTCTCAGGCCCCGCTTGGCGGGGGCTTGCAGTAAGAAAAACAATGTCAGACCTACTATTGAATATTCGTCCATTGTATCGGATGGTTGCTCCGAACAACAAGAAATCCGCGGAAAGCGGTGTCGCACCTGCGAGGGTTAAGTCACACGAGTTCTAATTGGTAGTGAAAACTATATCGCCAATGCTAACGCAGGTGTAACAAAAGCAGATGTGACAAAAATGACAACGTTAAACATGTGAAAAAGTGGCAAAAATTAATCAAGAAGTGTAGGAGGAGCGGTGCTCACAAGACACCAACTATGCAAGGTATTATGGTATGTAAAAAATCGACTAAGTCAAACATGTGAAAAAGTGGCAAAAATTAATCTGGGAATTATGTGCAAACAAAATGCACATCTACAGACCATGGCAAAAACAACTGTGAAGTTTCAAAATGATTGGCCAAAAAAGGTAGAAAAAGTTGTGCTCACAAGACACCCACTATGGAAGGTATTACAGCGGACTCGACAGTATCGGATCATCGACAGTATCGGATCACCCTTATGTTATCACCCATTTCCCTCACAAATGAAGCAAATATTTTTTACCATTATATCACAGTCATCGAGTTAAACCAATGAAAAAGTGCAGGGTGAAAAATCAGTCGTAATGTGCAGCTGTGAAACGAATCAAAAGCTGTTGAAAAGCTTGACCCCTCTTCAGCGGCGCTTGCATTTTGTCTGTTGCTCGTTACTCCCAAAACAAATTTTGGTTGTTTACACAATTTTATAATTAGGCGATTAAAATCGATTCTGCTTTGTAATGTGTCCTGGCATCCCTCAAATTGCAGACAGTCATTATTTTCGTGACATCCCAGTATTTGATGAAGCTAGAGACTTGAAAAGTTGGGCACCAATGTGCAACAGTAACGGATCATTATATAAGTTACCCTGAAATACAGGCATTAGCTGGAAAACTTTATGTCAAATGCAGGCCTAGTGCTGAAAGTTAGTCATAAATCAACTACCTGAATGACTGCCGTGTCTTCTTTCAAAAAAAGATCGGTATAAAAATGATACAATATTCTTTTTGTAAAATATCCCCAATCTCACGCCCACACACTACCATCTGATAATGACGGTTATGCGTAGCACATCAAAGCTTCCGCTAAACATTCGGAAGAAACATTCGACATCAGCTCGCATGTTTGTGAACCCATTAATGTTTTGCGTTCATTAGCTGGATATTTATACACTGCGTAGACTCAGATTAATGCAGCATAACTCGTTGAATGACCATGTAGTGTTTATACTCTGTTTGCATTGATATTTGAGTGCTAAGGCGGAAAATCGCCATAAATTTCTTGATCCTGATCAGACGCTACGGTGTTATCAGGGTGTATTCTCTGCGAAGTCAGACTATGGTGTTTACTGTTTGCGTAGTTTCGTGCTAAAGGAGCACAGGGGATAATTGAGTTAAGAATTATTGACATGCTTGTACATTTGTACACATTCAACTGTTAGCTAACGTTGCTGGTGACGGGCCACGTGAAAAATATCGTTGAAAGGCCGTAAAAGTTTCCTCTCAGAGTGTAATAGGTTCAACTGTTTTTGTAGCCAAATTATTGAAGCTAAGTAGTTTGGCAGAACGCCTCGGAGGAACGCTCTTATAAACTAATATCATATGATCCGATACTGTCGCAACTGATTCGTTACTGTCGTAAGACCCTCCTGTAAGTCTGGATAGATTATCTGCCCTTAAAGGAATAAATTTCGTAAATATTTTGACATGGATAGATAGAAGGGATATTTTGCAATTGTTATGTGTAATAACATACATAATGTTAGCATTCATATACAACAAAACAGGAGTTTTATTGAACTTGATCCGATACTGTCGAGTCCGCTGTATGTAAAAATTGGCTAAGTTAAACATAAGAAAAAAGTGGCAAAAATCAATCTGGGAATTACGTGTAAACAATATGCACATCTACAGGCCATGGCCAAAATATCAGTGAAGTTTCAAAAATGATTGGCCAAAAAAGTGTAGGAGGAGAGGTGCTCACAAGACACCCACTATGCAAGGTATTATGCAAAAAATATTTACTAAGTTCAACATGTGAAAAAAGTGGCAAAAAATTATTCTGGGAATTATGTGCAAACAATATGCACATCTACAGACCATGGCCAAAACACTTGTGAAGTTTCAAAATGATTGGCCAAAAAGTGTAGGAGGAGTTGCGCTCACAAGACCCTCACAATGGAAGGTATTGTGTAAAACATTGACTAAGTTCAACATGTTAAAAAAGGGGCAAAAATTAATCTGGGAATTATGTGCAAACAATATGCACATCTACAGACCATGCCCAAAACATCTGTGAAGTTTCAGAATGATTGGCTAAAAAATTGGAGGAGGTGCGCTCACAAGACACCTACTGCGAATTGTTGACGAACGGACGGACAGACGGACGAACGGACGGACAGGTACGTGCACGCCTATATCGCCCAGCTAACGCAGGTGCGACAAAAAGCAGATTTGTTAGAAAAAGCACAACATGAAGCAGTGGATTGACGAGATCTGTGAGTTTGGATAATTTGTATAAAGAATGCGGTTGGTCCTCGTTGGCAATTAGACGTAAATATCAAAAACGTATCTTTATGTATAAAGCAACAAACACTATGGTTCCTGAATATATTTCTGATATAATCCCCCCTTATGTAAGAGATCAAACTAATTACCCATTAAGAAACCGAAATGATTTAATAGTACCAATCAGCAGAACAGAAATATTTCGTAAATCATATTCCACCGTCTATCGATTTATGGAATTCACTTGATAATGACCTTAAAGAGATAAATAACTTTGAGGGATTTAAAAATAATTTAACAGATATTTATCTTAATGTAAAAAAGTACCAAGTTATTATGTGCATAGAAATAGAATTTTAGCATTATTGCACTCGCTGCTGAGAAACCAGGGGCCGTATTTATAAATCGACTTAAGTGGTTGCTATGCTGTTGCTAAGGCTAAATTTCTACGAAGGAGATTCCCTACAACTATGAAATTTGCACTGGAGGAACAGTCTGAAAAAGACTGTTCCTCCAGAGCAAATTTCATAGTTGTAGGGAATCTCCTTCAGAGAAATTTAGCCCTAGCAACAGCATAGCAACGACTTAAGTGGTTTTATAAATACGGCCCCAGTGTAGCGATCTTAATTCTGATTTGTACAATAATGATGTAACAAACGATCCGTTTTGTACATGTGTAGAAGAAATTGAAGATGCAATTCATTTCTTTTTTTGAATGTCAAAGATATGATGTACAAAGAGTGAGTGAGTGAACTCGGGTTTAACGTCCCACCAACAACAAGGTCATATGGAGACGGGACCTCGGTTTAAAGTCTCATCCGAAAGACCGGAGAAGCGGGGGATCGATCTTGCGACCCCTGGAGATGTACAAAGAGCTGTCCTGTTTAATTCAATGAGGAACTTTCATCCCCTTAGTATAAACGTCGTGTTATTTGGAAATCCTGACTTATCTGATCAAGGCAATCAAATAATTTTCGACGCTGTACATTCACTCATCAAAAGTTAGCGACGATTTTAGTTAAACTCGTATATGCGAAGGTGTGAGGTTATGTCCAAATACTTTTGCTACTGTTTTCCTTTCTTCTATTTTGATATCTTGTGTCACATGTAGGGCCTCGACGAACGAAGAATCTTCTTGTTCTCTTCTCTGTCCTTTTCCTTTTTTCTTTCTTTCTTGTCTTACTAATAATTCTATATTGGAGTTGTTGTTGTTGTACTCTAAGACATGGGCTTACCTTCCTTTCCTTTGTAGTTGGTTATGTGCATGCAGGCGAATGCTCTGAACATATTATTGTTATTTACCTACTTTGTGATATGCTGTGGGCTTTACTAATCATATCTATCTAGTGCTGAGCTGTCATGTATATGTATTTATATGCTTTATGATTTGCACTGTAGGGAAGGGCCGTAACTAATGTTGTGAGAACTTGTGGTCCAACCCCATAGCTGTATTTAGAAGCAATAAAATATGTTTAAATTAGAAAAACAATGGCAAGCAGTGCAGTCCTTGATCAGACTTCTAAGGAAAATCTGGTTTAGGTCTATGCAGCTGTGTTGGTACGACAATTTCTGCAAAACTTATTTATTTTTATTTATTCATTAATTTATTTATTTGTTTTAAGAAAAAGGTATGTCCCCAGAACAGCGCTTTCAGTCACAGTTTCATTTTTTCCTTTGTCAGATTCACAGTCCTTATGTGACCTTAAAAATGGGGTCATCAGGAAACCTAATTAGCTCTGGCTTGTCCCAGCCTGAGTGATATATCCATTATCCACCTAAGTTTGCTAAGAATCTACTACAAGAAAGTCTACAAACCTTCCAACAAATTTCTTTTTTCCCTTGTCCGATCTTTCTCCAATGAGGAAGCCATAATGGATACCTTTCCCATCTGGGATCATTTCTAGGACTTGGCCCTGCAATGATCTCATGGTGCGGAAATCCAGGCTCGTCCCGCCAACATGCACTGTTTCACCTGCAGAAAGCAATCAGTGGGCATGTTATTTTTTTTTTCTTCGGGTCAAGTCGGGTAAATTCGGACAGCGGGTATGGACAAACAGTGAAAATCTTAATGAGACTGCTAATTATGAGTCGTCTCATATGGATTTTCACTGTTTGCAATGGTATGTCTGAATTTACACGCGGTCCGAAGTTAACCGACTCTACCCTAACTATGTATTTTTCAGACCTCCAGATAATGTGGGTTTTTGAGAATAATTTTGAAATAAGTTTTCTTTCTCTCACCGAAAACATATGTTGTGACCCTCATTAGAAGCATCTCGGCGAGACCATCACAAAGAATGGTCACAACGTATTTTTATGGAAAAATTATCCCAGAATTATCCCTGTTACCCTTCTAAGCACTGTTTTTATACCCCCAGCAAACTATGTTTGAGGGGGTATACTGTTTTCACGTTGTCCTTCCGTCCGTCCGTCATTCCGTCCGTCCGCAACATTCGCTCCGATTTGTTTCAAATTTTGTCCATGGATGCGGCATATGAAAAGAATTGATACGTATTTTTCCGATTTCCGTAGATGAGTTTCAGTGCTGAGTTATGCCCCTTTATATTCTTTGTAAAAAAAAAGTTTGTTATCGCAACTCCTCCTAGACCGCTAGAACGATTTTCTTGAAATTAAGTATGTGAATACATATTGGTATGAAGATGTGCATTTAAAAGGTTTCTTTTTTTAAATCTGGCCCCATTTCCTTGAGTTGTGCCCCTTTTTGGTTTAAACAATACTTTATTCAAATAAGTTGCTATACAATTGTACATAATATTATATGGTACAGGATCTGATAGAAAGCTGAAGCTTATTTAAATCATCTCCTGAAACAATATGAATACAGCAACATACGTGAATGGTGGAAAGAAAACAAGTAAATCAGGTGAAAGGAATGAAAACAAAACATGATTAAAACAGAGATTACCACATGGCTAAACACATACACGTAGCCAGCAAGTACTCTTCGCAGGCTTTTGTGCCCCGAAGCTCCACGGGGACCAGGTGCCCATGGTCTGTGTGGGAGAACCTATGTACAGACAAGCCTTTCGCAGACACCTGTCCCCGCGGGGAGTTATGCCCCTATTTGACATTTTTGCCCTAATTTTTGTGTTTATTTCAGTCATTTGTGCTTTATTTTTATTCAAATTTGGAACATAGATGCACCATAAGAAAATAATTGACTGTATTTTCCAGTTTTTTCCCGGAAGTATTTACCTGCTGAGTTATGCCCCTTTATATTTTTTGTAAAAAAAGGTTTGTTATCGCAACTCCTCCCAGACCGCTTGACCGATTTTCTTGAAATTAAGTATGTGAACACATATTGGTATGAAGATGTGCATTAAGGTTTCCTTTTTGAAATCTGACCCCTCTTTTCTTGAGTTATGCCCCTTTTTGACATTTATTGTCCCAATTTTTGGGTTAATTCCAGTCATTTCGCTTTATTTTTTTTTCAAATTTGGTACATAGATGCACCATAAGAAAATAGTTTACAAATGTTTTCCAGTTTTTCCCAGAAGCATTTGCCTGCTGAGTTATGCCCCTTTAAATTTTTTTGTAAAAAAGGTTTGTTATCGCAACTCCTCCTAGACCGTTTGACCGATTTTCTTCAAATTAAGTATGTGAACACATATTGGTATGAAGATGTGCATTAAGATTTCCTTTTTAAAATCTGACCCCTCTTGCCTCAGTTATGCCCCTCTTTGACATTTTTTGCCTTAATTTTGGGGGTTATTTTAGTCATTTTTGTTTTGATTTTATTCAAATTGGGTTCATAGATTCAGCATAAGAAAATAGTTGACACAAGTTTTCCAGTTTTTCCCGGAAGCATTTGCCTGTAGAGTTATTCCCCTTTGAAATTTTTAGTATAAAAGTTTGTTTTCGCTACTTCTCCAAAAATGTTTGACAGATTTTCTTGAAATTAAGTATATGTACAAATATTGATATGAAGATGTGCATTAAGGTTATGATTTTAATGACCAACCCTTTTTGCATGAGTTATGCCCCTTTTTGATATTTGATGCTGTTTTTACATAGGATTTTTGGTCATGGTGCTTCGATTTTATTCCTATTTTGTGCATTGATTCTGGAGAAAACAACAAATGACAAATATTTTTCAGCCTTTTCAAGTAGAGTTGTCTGGCTTAGTTATGCCCCTTTATGGTTATTGAAAAGAGAGTTGCTGCTTCTTCTCCTAAACTGTTTCTCTGATATTTTTGAAATTAAGTGTGTAAACACATATTGGTCTATAAATGTCTGTTGAGTTATAGGTTTGAAACTTCAGCATTTTTTTCTGAGTTGTGTCCCCTTTTCAGTTGTTGTTTTGCTCTGATTTTGTAATCATTTATTTTTTTTTGAGGGGGTGGGGGGTCATTCTTTCTCTGATTTCTTTCAAATTTGATCCATGGAGCCAGCATAAGAAAAGAACAGACATAAATATTTTCAGTTTTGCATGCTAGAACTTTAAGTATGGGCTGTATAATGTAACTTAAATGCTGTGTATTTGTAAAAGTTGGATGACAAAGTGAGCTAAGTGCTAAATGCGAAGGGTATTTAGTAAGCCATGCTTACTGCAATCTCTAGTTATAATTATTATCTACTGCCACCTCAGTCATCATCTTTCGTTTTGAGCAGAATCATATAAACTTTCTCTTTCTTTAAAACAAAAAAAACTGGGGTTTGTTTCTGAAACAAAAAAGATATATCCCCCACCACCCCTTCCACCTCATCCCATTCACCATCCTGCCAGTCCCTATGTCACAGTCTGGATCTTGATCCGGAACGTCCTTTTTATCCCCCGCCGAAGGCGGAGGGATATCCCGTCCGTCCTTTCGTCCGTCCATCCGGAGCCATTACTAAGTAACCATTAAACGGAATTTCATGAAACTTTCAACAAATGTATATCACTATAAGGCGCTGATGCATGTGGAGTTTCGTCACACTGGCTTCGGTATAGCATGAGTTATTGCCCTTGAATTGCTTTCAAAATGATAAAACGGGCCATAACTAAGTAACCAATTATCAGAAATTCATGAAACCTATAATAAATGTATATCACCATAAGGCGCTGATGCATATGAAGTTTCGTTACACTGGCTTTAGTAATGCCTGAGTTATTGCCCTTGAATTGCATTCAAAATGATAAAATGAGTCATAACTAAGTAACCAATCATCAGAGTCTCATGAAACTTAAAACAAATATGTATCACTATTAAACAAATGTGCACGTAAGGTTTTGTCAGAATGACATCAGTAGTGCATGAGTTATTGCCCTTGATTCAATTTAAAATCAACAAACAACAAATTTAGCCATTGCTAAGTAATCAATGAATGTAATTCTATGAAACTTATACTAAATATGTATTACTTTAACAGGGTGACGCATTTAAAGTTTTGTTGGACTTGCTTCAGTAATGCATGAGTTAATGCCCTTGAATTGCTTGAAACTAGACAAATTGAGTCATAACTAAATAACCTATGAGCAGAATTTCACGAAACTTAAAACAATTATGTATCATCATAACACGACAGTTAACATGAAGCTTTGTCATGATGGCATCAGTAATACAGGAGTTACTGTCCTTGATTTGATTTAAAATACACAAATAAGCCATAACTAAAGTGCAAATGTTTTGTCAGAATGACGTCAGTAGTGCATGAGTTATTGTCCTTGAATCAATTTAAAATAAAAAAATACAAATTTAGCAATAACTAAGTAATCAATGAATGGAATTCTATGAAACTTATACCAAATATATATTATAATAACAGGGTGATGCATTTTAGTTTTGTTGGACTTGCTTCAATAATGCACGAGTTATGCCCTTGAATTGCTTTAAAATATACAAATTGAGTCATAACTAAATAACCAGTTAACGGAATTTCACGAAACTTAAAGCAGTTATGGATCATCATAACATGACAGTTAACATCAAGTTTTGTCATGATGACATCAGTAATGCATGAGTTATTGTCCTTGATTTGATTTAAAATACACAAATAAGCCATAACTAAGTTGCAAATGTTTTGTCAGAATGACGTCAGTAGTGCATGAGTTATTGCCCTTGAATCAGTTTAAAATCAACAAATTTAGCCACACTAAGTAATCAATGAATGGAATTCTATGAAACTTATACTAAATATGTATTATTATAACAGGGTGATGCATCTTAAATTTTGTTGTTTTTTTTTGATTGATGTGATGCTTAACGTCCACGGTATACAGCTATGGTCATGTCGGGACGGTCAGTTAACCCGCAGGCTAACCACACTATTCCTGGGCAGGCTTAGACCTCCTAAGCGGTTCGCCAGTAACTGACAACTGCCCTTCTCGAATCAGCAGAATGAGAAACAAATGTATGTGGCCAGAATCCAGGACCTCTGACTGATGAGTCAGGTGCCCTACCGATTGCGGTGCGCGACCCGGCTTATGTTTTGTTGGACTTGTTTCAATAATGCATGAGTAATGCCCTTGAATTGCTTTTAAATAGATAAATTGAGTCATAACTAAATAACCAGTGAATGGAATTTCACGAAACTTAAAGCAATTATGTATCATCATAACATGACAGTTAACATCAAGTTTTGTCATGATGACATCAGTAAAGCATCAGTTACTGTCCTTGATTTGATTTAAAATACACAAATAAGCCATAACCAAGTTGCAAATGAACAAAATTTCTTGATATAAATATATATCATCACAGCAAGATGATGCTGAAGCAAGTTGCTTAGAATGGCCACACTTATACATGGGTTATTGCCCCTTGATTTAAAGCCCACAGCTTCAGTCATAACTAAGTAACCAGTGAACCAAATTTTATCAGACTGAATATAAGCCAAAAACAAATCAGCCTTTTCGGCGGGGGATATTAATTCCATGAATTTACTTGTTAGGATACGGAACAAACCAGCAAAGATGGCGGACCGGTTTACACACGTTAGGTAGGTGCTTCGTTTTATCGAGTTTTCTGAGTTTTCTGACTTTATATCGTACGGATCATTCAAACGAGCCATTTGAGCGATCGAAGAATAGATTTCTACATATAAAACAGGCAGTGATGTGGTGCAAAGTATACACACTCGCTTGTATTGGCATATTTTTCAAGTCTGTCATTGTGCAGTTTTAATTTTTAGTGGTGACTAAAATATTTTCTTGACTTTCCTACGAAATGTTGTTCATATATTTTTGTAAATATTTTTTATATAAAATACCGGATGCCCAATTCAATTCTGTCTCTGACACAGAAAACTGTGTTTATAATAAAATCTCTTGGCTGTTTTTTTTAGAAATATTCAGTTTTATTTGCCGTGTAATTTGCATGTGTAATTTGCATTTGTCACCGGAACATACTCGCTAGTTCAACACAAATTATGTGTCTGTGTGCAGGAAAATGTCAACGAACCTTCTCGCAAAAATTCACGAAAATGTCAACGGATTTCGGCACATTACTGCCTGTTTAATGGTTGGTTTGTTGGCTGTTTGGGTTTAACGACCCTTTGAGACAGTATTTCAGTCTATATTGGGCCGTCTCCCAGAGAGAGGGAGAAAGAAGAGAGAAGTGATAGACGAGAGAAAAAATGTCCAAACAACCCCCACCCGCGCCTACCGCAAGCACAGAAGGCCCTTGCCCTACTATTATCCAAATCAGCAGGACGCCCCGGCACTGGAAGTTACACGCAGCACCATCGCACCACCCGACCACCCCTACTGCCTGTTTGATATGGAGAAATACATTCTTCGTTTGCTGATTTGGCTAGTTTGACTGATGCATACGATACATAGTCATAAAATTCGATAAAACGAAGCATCAAACTAGCGTGTGTAAACCGGTCCGCCCTATTTGGTGGGCTGTTCCGTTTCCTAACAAGAGCTGTCGCCTGACAGCATAGCTCGCCTGAATAGGTGCTTGCCCATCACAGTTGCTATGGTGGTGTGGACCACTAAGCATAAAGCTTCAGACAAGCATGTCCATAATGACAACACATTTATAAACAAAAGCTATCTCAGAAATAAGTCTTAAAATAAAATCCACATGAAATTTCAAAGTCCATGAGCTTAAGGGGTGGGGGTGGGGGGCTGCAGGGGCTAGGATGTATGAAAACCTTGAACCATTATCTAACATCAGTCCAAGTAATAGTATCAACTGAGTCCATCGTGGTACTGTGAAATTATGTCTTCATAAATATAAAACTTTACCAAATCTTTAAGACAAAATTCAAAGTTGATGACCTTCAAGGTCATCCAGTGGGGTAAGTATATGGTGTTTTGTAAAAACTCAGAACAGTGTCTAACATCAGTTCAAGTGTAAATTAAATCTCTGCCAAGCATTATGAATCAGTACGCAATTAGTAAACTTTAATAAAGACTAAATTTCCTAAGTCCCTGACCTTGACATCAAGGTCATTGAGCGGGGGTCGGGGAAGTACTATGTAAAACTTTGGACTAATATCTAACTACAGTGCAAATATAAAAAGAATTCATCTGTGAATTCAGGAGATATGTGTCTTTAAAAAACTTTAACCAAAACATCCAATCAATAAAAAGACAATTTTCTAAGTTCATGACCTTGACATCAAGGTCACTGAGGGGGGTGGGGGTAGTACCTTGGGAAACTTTGGACCAATATCTAACTACAGTGCAAGTATCAAAGAAATCCATCCATGGGTTAGGGAGATATTGGGCTTTATAAAACTTTAACCAAAACATCCAGTCCAAAAAGCTCCCAATTTTCTAAGTCCATGACCTTGACATCAAGGTCACGGATAGGGGTAGGGGTGGTACCCTGTTAAACTTTGGACCAATATCTAACTACAGAGTAAGTATCAAAAGAATCCATCCATGGGTTAAGGAGATACAGGTCTTTAAAAAACTTTAACCAAAACATCCAATCCGGACGCGGACGCTGACGCTGACGCTGACGCGGACGCCGACGCCGTGGTGACAACAATAGCTCTTCCTGAACTTTCGTTCAGGCGAGCTAAAAAGGATGTTCCGGATCTCGATCAAGACAGTGTATGTCCAGGTGCGAGAATCAATTTTTTCCCTGTAACTCTGGCGTAAAGTTCTGATCATAACGAAACGCTGTAATTTCGATCATGAAGATTATGTGTGGTTCAACTCTTGTTACGATTTGCCCCAGGTGGCTCAGCGTAACGTATCCATAGTTGCACACAGCCGGCACCATGATCATAAATGTAAAGTTTGGTCTAAACATACTTCAGAGCTCTAGATAAGACGGCGTATTTGGTGATAATTAGGGATAATTTTTGTTAATTCTGCATAAAAACATATGTTGTGACCCCTCATCTGAACCGTCTCGACGAGACGGTTCAGATGAGGGGTCACAACATATGGTTTCGATGAGATATAAGAAAAATTATCCTTAATTATCATCAAATACGCCGTCTTATCTAGAGCTCTGATACTTTATTTGTTTCTCAACTGTAACATACATATATTTACAGAACACAATACAACATTGGGATTAGAACGAAAGCTGATCGCTTATAGGGCTCCTCTCCCCATAAAGTTTGGCTAAGATATTCCAAATACAAAGGTGTAGGAAGCGGCCAAGGTGGGCATTGCTATGTTTCAACTGCAAAAATGGAGCTTTGACGAAAGATATAGGCCTTACCAGTAGGTAGGAAGTCATTTCCCATTTTGATAAACCTGTTAGAATTAATCGTTAGAAGGTGGTCTTTAATTGGTCCATTGCCCTGAAAATATACATTAACTATATGTTCAAATGGTAAGTGTAAATCCAATGGTAAAAACTGCAATTAAAATCTGTTCGAAAGAAGAAACATGGGCTATACATAAAAGAGAAAAGCAATATTGAGCCGTCTCTAAGGCACACTTAAAATTTCAGATGAAAAATCATACCAACTAAAGTTTCTTATGATACCTGCGATGACCTGCAAAGAGTCAAAACAGTCTGCATACCCATGAATACTGGCCCCGAGGCTATAAAACTTTTTTCGTGCTCAACTCAGCTGAGTATGGAATTTTCTCTGCTGATAAATATGAAAATGCCAACTTATGTTGGCATTTTCATATTCATAAGCAGAGAAAATTTCATACTCAGCCAAACTGAGCAAGAAAATAACCGTACTTATCAGTAATTTGCTATTTATTAGCAGGCAAAATTTCATGCTCAACTCAGCTGAGCATGAAAAAAGTTTTATAACCTCGGGCCCAGATCAGGATATTCAGAATACTCTGCCTTGCAATTTGGTCTAGTCCAGGAGATTTTATAAGTAAAAATGTAGACCCTGATCAGAGTGTTCCTTAGCAGTGGTTTTATCATGATGAACTCTTTGTAAATGCGTGTAGCATATCTTCAAACCACGTCTGTTTTGTTGCTAATGTCAGTGAGAATAGATAACACTGCCATTTTTTCTGCAAAAAAATGTGGCACAATTATTCAGCAAACATAACTAGAACTGTCGGAGAATCCGACTATACCCCCGCTTAACTGCTTAAATCAAATGGTCTAATTTTCGTTACAAAAAGCATAGAGCATTCATTGTCACCATGTATACCAAATATCAATATTCTATATAAATCCCTTTCTACGTAATACGGAATAAAATGATTTCAGATTGACAGACAGAAAAATTAATACATGTAAGACAGAAGTCTTTATCAGTCTGTAAAGCAAATATGAACATTCAAACTTGAATGGTTACTGTGAAATCTGTTTCAAAAAAATGCATTATTCAAAGTCGGGAGGGAAAGAAAATTGGAAAAATATAGGGAAGAATAAGTGGAAGGCTGGTTCTATATCCCACAACACAACAAGTCAGGCCCGTCGCCATGTTGTGAAAATTGGTCCGGCGGAGAATAGCAGCGAGTGCTGAAGGCTCAAGAGGGGGGAGAGCACGAGAGGGGGGATTCCTCCTCTTGTAAGGGGGGTTCGGGGAACCTCCCCCTAGAAAATATTTTATTTATGGGCGTCTCTATGTGCGTTTTAAATGCATTTGTGGATGCGTTTGGGGCCAAATTTCAGTCGTTTTGGTCACGAAGATTTTACGAATCATGACCCGGGACATGTAAGCAGAACTGCTGTGAATCAGCATTACATTTTCTGTCCTAGTTTTACAATTCCTTCCATATTCTATTTTTGTCAGAGCTGCTGTGATGCAGCATTACATTTCCCGCTCTGACTTTGCGCATGTCAGTTTAAAATTTACCAAACACACATTTACGTTTTTCATTCCCAGAAGCGAAATCTTTTGCGATCTCTGTTAAATCAATTGCATCAGTTCTGTCCTTGTGAACATGCAGTGTCATGAGGTGGTTAAGTTTAGCCTGTGTCATAGTGCTCCGTAAGTACGTTTTGATACTTCTCAATCCTGAAAATGTCCTTTCACTGGTTGCATTCGTTGCTGAAATAACTAATAAGATCCGCACGAGTGTCACAACTTCTGAATAAACCGCATTCATGGGAGCTTCCAGGATGCGGAAATAGTCCGCTTTGTCATTGAGTTTGATACTGTCACGCTCTTGACTTTCAAAGTACGTTCTTAGGGTTTCCAGTTGAACTTTCAACGAGTCCTTCTTAATGTCTGTTTTATAGAACGAGAATAGATGAGAATTCATCACAGTAATTTCCAAAGTCTGACTGCACTCCTTTGACGAGTTGTCCCAAGGCGGTACTTTCGTTTCGGTTGCATTTGTTTTATGTTCGGTGCTGTTTAATTTATTGTGTTATCGTTTTAACTCTTCTATAATAAAAATAGAAAATAGGTAAAAATAGTTGTTAAATTTGCTTAGTCTGTTGTAACCGTTCTGTTGGTCTAAATTATTTAGTTCAGTAAAGATAGCTGAGTTGCCACCTATTTGGGAAAGAGCTGCTGTCTCGGCTTATCACTTGTAATTTATTGTTTGTTGGGATGTCTTTGTCAATCTTTCCCTTTGATGTTGGGGATAGCGTTTGGGATCTGATTCAGTCAGTTCCTGAAGTGTAGTTACTCTTTAAATTTGTTCTTCAACATTTCTGAAAACTTTATATCCAGGCTGATCAAAACGCGTTTTCACACAAACGATAACTAAGTCCAGACTTCAAAGTACGTATGTCTAAACACGTCACTTTCTGTTTGTGGAAAGAAATGTGCCACGGCGTACTGTCACACGACGGCTGAAACTTCTCTGCTCCGGCTTTTTTACACCAAATGTACGTTGTGGGAACCGAAAAGTCTTGGGCTGATTTGGAACAGGCGGCACTTGTATATCCATAATGGAATAACAACATTGCAATGGAACTTTCGGTACAGTCTCAGGACTTAGAATGCTCATACATGTAAATTCAAAATGTTTTATACATACTTTGCCGCCCGACATGTTCTTTGATTTAGAATAATTAGAAAAATACATTGAGGGAATTAAAACGTTCTTCTGTCGCGCCGAGAAAAACATGCCGCTGTATTTTGTTTTCATACCATTGTTGGCATACAAAAATCAAAATGAAGAAGTTCTTTATTACATTCTGGATCAAAGAGTTTATCATGTCTTTGATATAGCGTCCACTGAAAATAATCCTTTAACGATTATGAAATTAATCAAGTAGGTGTCATTATGATAACTGCATTGTTTTGCACGGTGTGTGACTGCATGTTCATTGAAGGCACGAGCAACGAGCGTCATTGATAATTTCATCGATAAATTGCGGCACTTTTGATGATGCAATTCAATAAAATCACAGGGAAGCACAAAAGAAAATTCGGCTGAAAAGAAAAAAAAAGTGGTACGGCAGATAGTATTCTCGGCCCAAAAAGTGATCCGGCGTTCGCCGGACCTGCCGGACCGGCGACGGCGGCCTTGCAAGTTATCATCAACCTGCACACAAAATACCACTACTCTAACTTACAGATGCATAGAAATCTTTTGCAAAAATTTCATTATTCAAAGTAAAGAGAGAAAGAAAATCTGACAAATACAGGGAAGAATAAGCAGGAGAAGGCAGGTTCTCAATCCCACAATACAGGAGGTCATCATCAACCTGCATACCAAATATGTCCACTTTAGCCTGCACGGTTTTCGAGGAATCTTTGACAAAATTTTCATTATTCTAAGGATGGAAAGAAAGAAAATTGGACCAATACAGGGATGAATAAGCAGGAGAAGGCTGGGTTGCAATCCCACGATACAATAAGTTGTCATTAACCTTCATACCAAGTATGACTACTCTAGCTTGCACGGTTGTGGGGAAATCTTTGACGAAAAATTTCATTAATCAAAGTATGGAAAAAAAGAAAATTGGACAAATACAGGGAAGAATAAGAGAAGGCCGGTTTGCAATCCCACAATACAATAAGTTGTCATTAACCTGCATACCAAATATGACTACTCTAGCTTGCATGGTTGTGGAGAAATCTTAGACGAAAAATTTCATTATTCAAAGTATGGAAAGAAAGAATATTTGACAAATACAGGGAAGAATAAGCAGGAGAAGACTGGTTCTCAATCCCACAATACATGTCGTCATCAACCTGCATACCAAATATGACTACTATAGCTTGTGTGGTTGTGGAGAAATCTTTGACGAAAAATTTCATTATCCAAAGTATGGAAAGAAAGAAAATCGGACAAATACAGGGAAGAATGAGCAGGAGAAAGCTGGTTCTAAATCCCACGATACAACATGTCGTCATCAACCTGCATACCATATATGACTACTCTAGCTTGCATGGTTGTGGAGAAATCTTTGACGAAAAATTTCATTTTTCAAAGCATGGAAAGAAAGAAAATTGGACAAATACAGGGAAGAATAAGCAGGAGAAGGCTGGTTCTCAATCCCACGATACAACATGTCGTCATCAACCTGTATGCCAAATATGACCAGTCAAGCTCGTATGGTTGTGAAGAAATCTTTGACGAAAATTTTGATTAAAAGGGGACGGAAGGACGGACGGAAAGACGGACGGACAGACGGACGGAAGGAAGGACGAATGGGCGGACAGATGTAAACCAGTATACCCCCCACATTTTCAAAGCGGGGGTATAATAAAGCAGTTAATTTGTAGAAACAAATCCTTGACTACCGGCTTCGTTAAAGCTTACGACGCTTTGAACAACTGGGCCCAGTTTACCCATATTTGCCATAATAACAAACTTACATGGCCAGCAAGATTCACCATGAAGTGACTCCCCATGTCAATAGGGGTAGGCTTCGTCGTCGTGGCTTTGTAGTCCATGGTGAATACATTATCATTGTCCAGAGACATGGTCACGTGGGTAACTACTTCTCCCGGGAGCCCCTCGCTACCGTCTGGGTCAGTGAGACTGAGAATAAGCTGGTCATCTTTGATGCTCCATGCCCACACACTCTGATTAAAGAAAGGAACATAATCTGACTTTGTTACCTCATATACTCTAGAAACGATGTCGTTGCCTAAAATGGCCTTTTTAGGTAACGAAGGGATCCAGTCTATAACAGAGTAGCAGAGTAACAGAAGGAGAAGAACCAAATAAGCAAACGCTTTCGTTCTAATCCTACTGATTATGTATATTATTTCTGTGTATATGTATGATATTGTTGAAAAAAAATATGTTTAAACTAACAGAGTAGCAATTTTTTCGTATAGTTTTTGAAATGTAACTGGGTTCTACTTTTCAGTCCGCACGGGGTATAATCGATTCGCTAATTTTCGCTTCCTGCAGAGACTGTACATCATATTTGGCTCCCGCCGAGACTGTCCGCGAACTCTTGCTTCCTGCCGAGACTACTGTCCTCGAAAAATGGCTTCCTGCCGAGACTGTCCGCGTGACTCTGCTTCCTGCCGAGAGCCTCGGCAGGAAGCAGAATCACGCGGAGTGTCTCTGCAGGAAGCCATTTATCATGTACAGAAGTCTCGGCAGGAAGCAAGAGTTCGCGGACAGTCTCGGCGAAAGCCAAATATGCTGTACAGTCTCTGCAGGAATCGAAAATTGGCGGAATCGCTTATACCCTGTGGTCCTTACTTTTTTGCTTATGAGAAGTTTGACAAGTTGTCTGGGAAGAAACAACGCCTCATTTTGGAATCATTATCTGACCTTTCGTCATCCATATTGGACTTTTAGCCGACTTGTTAACGCATGCCATATTTGGTTCAAACATATTTATTTTGCTTTTCCGTTGACATACATATATACATGCATGTACAAATGCCATATTTTTTATTTTTTAGAGTAGACGCTTTAAGGCAAATTCTTGAGAAAAAAATGGTTTTATTATGAAGAAAACATACGAGTTGAATTTTCTACGACATTGTTTCCGTAGGAAAATACCTGCGGCCATCACAAAAGGTGGATACGTGAATCACGTATTCGCTGCTACATTGCGAAGATCCCAGTTTCTATTCACTACCGTGCCGATGGTAGGGAAGCTAAGGTAGTGATTTTCATTTCTACATATACTCATATTTATCCATGTGACTCAGAACTATTGCGAGTCCCCGTGGACTCACATCTGTATCACTGCATGATTCACTCATCATTAACTCTTTAAGCCCCAGTGACGCAATTAGAAAAATTTGCAAACAGCGTAGATCCTGATGAGGCGGCTCATAATGAGCCGCCTCATCTAGATCTACACTGTTTGCCCTCTAGTTTTTGAATTCTCAATATAAAAAGTCTTGAACAAGGCGTTTTTTTTAATTTTTGCAGACGTAAATTTTGTCGTCTGCTTTTTGGTACTGAAAGAGTTAATTGCAAAAAGCATTGTGGTGTACATGCATAATCAGAGGTCACAGCGCACAAAGTATTTATTGATTTATGCAATTTGGAATTCTAAATCGTGAAAAACAAAATAAAGAAGGAATCTGCTAAATTTCATATTTTCACAATTTTATGCAGATTTTTGTACTCACGACAGATCAATGATTATCACCACCCCTAACGAAGTTCTGCGAATCTATTATAGAAACATACATTTGAAGGTACACTTAAAACCAAGTTTTCACCCCTGGTTAAGTACGTATATACAAGGGCTGGTGCGAAACAAAAAAAGAGCTGTTACGAAACAAATAAGTCATATTACAAAACGACCTGATGACCGTAAGAAACGAAAAAAGAGCTTTAGGAAACAAGTAAGTCCTAGTTACCAAACGACCTGCTGACCAGGTCGTATGGTAACTATGACTCCTTTTCATTCGTTACAGCTCTTTTTCGCTTGGTAAAATGAGCTGTTAAGAAACGAAAAAGTCATAGTTACCAAACGACCTGATGACCTGGTTGTTTGGTAATTATGACTCGTTTTCATCTCGTTACAGCTCTTTTTTGTTCCGTTACATCCTTAAAAAACATAGTTAACCAGGTGTGGTTTTAACATGGCTTACCCGGCTGAATCCGACAAAACCACCGTGGACAAAATGTCCTCCAAGCTGATCATTTCGTGAGCATTTATATGTTGTACCATTTAATTTGAACTCGGCGTTGCCGATCCTGTTAGCCACCCGACCACAGAGAGCGCCCAAATAGTTGTTGTTTTTCTCGTAATCTAGAAAATATGTCGAAAAAACAGAAAGTTAGTTACTCATACTCCTGACATTCCTTGCCCATATATGAAATATAGCGCTGTAAACATGCACAGACCGGCCAGCGAAAATGAGCATGGTCTCAATCGTACATGCTCGGATCAGACTATACCTTTGCGCAGGCGAGTCTGGGCATGCGGAGTTAATATCTTTGAAGTAGTCCTTCTGACGTTTTCTTATTTTTTTCCTACATTTTGGTCATCTTCCCATTTTTTTCGTCCTTTTACTCAGTAAACTCCACATACCATTATTTTGTCAGAGTGATGCCGAACAGTGTTCCCAAGGAACGGCTGCCCAATGATACACAGCAGTAACACCCAAAGGCAGATACCGAGTGCATGAAGAGGTTTTGATTTTAAGCCAATCTTCTGTTCTTTACGTTGACATTTACGTTGACTTTACTTTTACGTCCGGCGTAGCATAAACTGACATTAGCCTGACATCTCCATGATGTCAGTATGAATAAAGATACTATCTTGACGACGCAGGTCTATATGTAACCTCGTAAACGACCCATGGATGTATTTTTATAAGTCTGGCATAGAAGAAAGGAAAGCTGTATAATTTATGTTGCCGTCGGCGACTCGTTTCGTGTTTGCCCTTACAAGCAGAACTTCAATGATAGCGCACCTACCCCACAGTAGCTGTCCATTCTGGCAAAAGAACATAACGCCTGTTTAATGAAGATTAAACCAGTGCTGCAGATAAGGACAAGCAAGGATAATTTAGGGATAATTTTCCTTGTCCATCTGGCAAAAGAACATAACGCCTGTTTAATGAAGATTAAACCAGTGCTGCAGATAAGGACAAGCAAGGATAATTTAGGGATAATTTTCCTTATTTTTTTTCTTTTGAAACATACATTGTGACCCCTCATTAGAATCGTCTAGCCGATGAGGGTCACAATGTAGGTTTTCATTTAGAAATTCATTTATAAATTAAAACTATTTCTGAATCTATATTCACAATTTATTCCTCACAACACCCTCGACGTTTCGGCTAATGAAAGCATTTATCAAGAAGGTTTTTCTTTCAACGCTTTCCTAATGCCGCAGCCCACCATTTTGAATTGTTTTGTTTTATTTCTGAATTATCCCTGTAACAGGGATAAGTCTGGCTCAGACTGACAGATTGATTAATTTGATTTTTCAGCATTTCACGTGTGATGAAGCCAGCGGGCGGTGCTAAAATTCCATGAAGCGGGAAGCGCTTCTTGTAGAATTTTAGCGACGACCACTGGCTTCTTCACACGATGAATGCTGAAAAATCAAATTTTTATTCTTATATTTACACTTTATTTTTAGACCCTTTCTGTGCTGTTTTCGTGGTAATTTAATGTAGAATATGCAAAATATGCGTCGAAGAAAAGACGGAAACGACATATTAGGCCATTACCTTAAACAGCCGTCGCTATAACGTGGCGTATATCGAACGTTACGTTGGCCAATCAAGACGTTTGTTTACGTAAGACGTCGCTTGACGACAACGTAACATGGTCATCTGGCGTTCATCGGTGTATGAAGCCAGTTGCTCTATACGGTTCACCTATGGGAAGTCAGTGGCAAGTGTAAATATTTCTTGCTTAACGTCCACGGTAAACAGCTAAGGTCATGACGGGACGGTCAGTTAACCTAACCACACTATTCCTGGGCCGGCTTAGACCCCTAAGCGGTTAACTAGTGCTAAGTGCGCATACTTTCTTCAGTAACTGACAACTGCCCTTCTTGAATCAGCGGAAGGAGAAATGAAAGTATGTGGCCAGACCGGGTTTCGAACCCAGGACCTCTGACTTATGAGTCAGGTGCCAAGAAGTCAGAGGTCCTGGGTTCGAAACCCGGTATGGCCACATACTTTCGTTTCTCCTTCCGCTGATTCAAGAAGGGCAGTTGTCAGTTACTGGCGAAAGTATGTGCACTTAGTACTGGTTAACCGCTTTGGAGGTCTAAGCTTGCGCAGGAATTACGAGAGAAAACGTCTAATTTTTCCATTTTCAAGAGAAATTATCCATTCTCAGTGAGAATTTTGGTACTATCCAATATAAAATTGCATTTTTCATGAGACTTTCTCCCACTAGACAATTTCTGTGAGATTTTGGCAAACAGTAGAGCAAATCTCTCAAAATTTCGACCGATCTCAGCTGTTACCTATTCTTATCTACATCCCCGGTAAACTCACTTATACCTTTTAGGTAGTCATAGCCTAGGTTTATATCAACGACCTTCCCTTCCTTGTCTGGTACCTTTATCTCGTGGATAATACAACCAAAGTTCAGCACACTGATTGTTACATTATTGTCATTGCTGAATGTAAACCTGCAAACATATTTGTATATCGTAAATAACATTTCATAACCAACGTTCAGAACACTGATCATTGCGTTACATAAACCGGCAAAAATAATATATCATAACCGAAGTCTAGACCACTAATTTTGCCTTTATCTGCAACAATGATATATACCTACTTCAGTCAACATTTAGAGCATTGAACGTTACTTTCTCCTCATTGCTGAACCTAAGTGTGCAACAGTAATGTAGCACAACAGTAGTTTAGAATATTACTTCCATCGCTAAACGTAATCCAGCAACAACAATGCATCTCGTAGATAACACAACCAATTTCTTGTTTGCGAAATAATATTCACATTCATATAAACGTAAATAAGCTAGCATTCAGTGTCTTGTGGACAACGCAATCAAAGTTTTATTACTCTGATCGCACTTTACTATCAGTATCATTGCTGTTCGCAAACATGCAACAGCGCCATATCTAATAGACTACACCACCAGAGCATTATTATACTAGTAACTTTGATTTAACATTGTCAACTCTCGATATCTCATAGACTAAGTTAATCCCAAACTACTGATATCTTAAAATTAATTTTCAGGTCCAAGAAAATTTACCTTGAGATATCAGTAGTTTTAGAAAACAGAGGTTGAAATGTAAACAAAATACTAGTACTAGATTAGTCCAGGCTATACCCTTGGATACAAGAGGGTACTTTGAGATATCAGTGTTTGAGATATCGAGAGTTGACTAGTAGATGCAACGACACATCCATTTGTTCAGAAAACTAATATAGTTGCCTCACTGCTGAAGTTAAAGGTACAAGGATAGTGTATCTCGTAGACAACACAACCAAAGTTTAGCTCTCATTACAAAGATGCACGAAGTATAGCCAACCGACAAAGTCCATAATATTGATTGTAGAATTATAACACAGAGGTACAAATGTACATACTTCCTGTATCGCCATCATAATAAAATAGTTTGGAAAGTCTGTTTAAACAAGAAGTCCAAATGGACTTGAATCGCTCGCCGAGCACAAAACAGCAACTCTGTACGTTTTATGGAATGACTAAATCATCATTTTGCAAGTAATGACGTTGGTGGTAGATGTTCATAAAAAGTTCGATCAAAATCCACTAGACCTTTTTCTAGAAAAAAAATATATATATATGATAATGGATATTACAACCTAGCTGTGCGTCGCAGCGTGTTTTTTTTTTGTTGTTGTTTTTTGTGTTTTTTTTTTCAGGAACTTGAGAGATGTTGATCTGAAGATGTTTTACGCCAAGTTTAGTCAAAATCCATTCAGCTCTTCATGAGAAGAAATAAAGATTTTCACAATGTCGGTCTGTGCATCGCAGTGGATTTTTCCCACAAACTTAAAAGACATTGGTTCAAGTATCACCCATGGTTAATTATGTATATAGTCTTATCATATATGACCTGCAAGATTCTCTTAGCCTAGCCCAGCTTAGGGGAGGCAACTACCACACTACTATGTAATGCATGTACAAGGGTTGTTGCAAAACGAAAAAGGGCTGTTACGAACGTAAAAGAGTCATACTTACCAAACATGAAGCATCTTTGCATAAACATCTCTCAATTTCATGAAAGATTTTCATGATGTCGGCCAGTGAGTGTGACCGATTATTGCATCGGAGTGATTGTTTTTAACTTGACATGTCTACATTGGCGCAAAGATTCAAGGATGCCTTAAACCAAGTTAGGTGCAAATCCATCCAGCCGTTGAGAAGGAAGTGTGTTTATGCAGCAAGCTCACAGACTTTCGTGCGGGCAATGGACAACAAAAAGGATCACAAAAGTTCTACCTGGACTTCGTGTCGATTAGCAAAAATAAACACTTCTAAAGCTCTTCTATAGAAGAAAAGATTATAAGAATCATTAAGGGGCGGGGCTGAGTTAACATATGAACAGACAGCAGCGACATCCGCCACACACACACATACACACACAAACGACGCTCTTACGGTTATCTTTTTTGCAACGTGGTCGTCTTATTCGTTTATGTTGTCAAAGATAAACTGTGCAACCAGCAACCTGTACATACTTGACTTTTGTTACCTTACTCAGATTATACACTTGCTATCTTTTTACCTATTTTTGCTATGTACACGTACGTGGCCCTAAAGTCGTCAGGGTCCTTAGGTCGTCATCAGTCTTTTCCATCTGTGTCACAGAAATGTCTAGAAGCGGGAGAAATTCAGAAGATAAATATCTTAATTTTGTTATGCAATTTACATTTAAAGCTGGTTTTAAATGCTTTTCCAACTATCGAAGAGGAAACAAGGTAACCCAGTTTTACGTAAAACTCAAAGTCTGTCGACGGAGCAAGCTGGTTTTGGTATCGGTCTGGCGAACCAAGATTGTCACGCTAGATTCAAGTTTCAGATGTATTTTTGCATTCGCCCAAACGCATTATACATTCAGCCATCAAGATTTTCTTACCTTTGGCGATCAGAGAGGAAATTAAACGAAACAGACATCAAAGAACAGTGATGGCGACTTTAGGTCATATCTGACGACTCTAGGGCATATACTACTAGGCAACAAAAAAATTCATTTCTCCACTTCTTATATGCTTGTCTTTCACTCCAGTTTGACAAGCATATATTGTGATTAGTTCAGTATAAATCAACAATTTTATGTTGGTTTGTCTTTATATAAGCAAAGGAAACAAAAAAGATTTAAATTTAAAGGCAGCGAATGTAGAAAAGTTGTCTATAAAAACAGGCACAGCTTCAGTTGTGCCGGATTAGGTGCGAAAAAGGAAATCACCCATTAGTAAATGATCCAGAAATACAGCATTTCCCGTTATTGTCACTTTTTAACCTCTTATAGAAATACATAAACACATTTTCTCTTTGTGCAATTCAAATATTTTGATAATGAAAATAGAAAAGTAATATAAAATAAAATAATCTCTCATGCCATGAAACCTCAAATAATTCAGTTGGTCAGCCACATCCCAATAACTTTATATTCCATTTTCGCCGACAACAATGTTATCTGTCAAATGATTAAGAACTTTTGACAAGTAAGTAACCTAACACAAAAGAATCCGTGTGCAGTCTTATCGGGATCTTCAATGATCATTTTTTGACATCTTAAAACATATACCTAATACCACCATTGCTACAGAAAAACACTGACCAGAACCCGGACCAGACTCTGTGTTTGCATAGGCAAATCAGGTTTTTAAATCAACATTATTATAAGAATCTTTCTGTTTGATGATCATTTAACGACAAAATTAATAAATATTTGTTAATATGTTTCTTGACATGAACCTTTTCTTTAAAAAACATGAAAAGAAAGACAATACGACCCCATGACGACACTAGGGCCGCACTGATGACGTCTCAAGGTCCCATAGGTCCTAAAGTCGTCAGGCCGACCCTTCCTCTGTAAACAGTCTGTTTTCCGATGTTTTCTGCATTAAATTGACCAGTTTCTTTATTGAACATCCCTTCAGAATGGCTTGTCTTGCCAGTACCATAACTCAACTATAAATAGCTGTCACCATATGCATGAGGTATTCGTTTAAATGCACTGAGATGACGACCTTAGGGCCACGTACGTTACTTCTCCTTATATATGCGAGTGGCCATATAAGTCTTCGAACTTTTAAAATCTACATTGTCCAAATAAAACCTTCAAAAGCCGAAATGCTCACGGTCTGGTCAAATTGCAACGGCTGGTCCCCAGCAGGCACATTACGTTGAAATGACGTCGTACTGACGTCGCTGCGACGTCGCATCGATGTCAGTGCAACGTCATTTTGACGTTATGTGCCCGCTGGGTCTTGTCTAAGCAACGCCTCTGCTGTGATATTATGCTGTTAAACTGGTGCCACTTAAGATTGTCCGAGCCATACTTGATAAAATACATTGCTTTAGGAGGGTCGGTGATTCTATGGTTGGCCACCCTGATACTGCCTAAAGGCTCATAAAATCACAAAACAACAGCAGCGGCTCCAACACCAACCCGACAAAGTATTACTTCTGATGATTGTAAATTTGGTTCCACTTGCAGGATAATATATATGACAGATTAAACACCATTCAACCATATCTTACTCCAGTGTCGAGGGTTATCCCACACATGGTACTAGTAATAAGATGCCCATTATGTGAAATAAATAAATAAAAGGTCATGTTACGACTAGTTCTCGTTAAAATGACTATGCATAATGTTTTTAAGGCGGTGAACACGACTACTGTTTTTTTGCTGCTTTTCTGCTAAATTCTGGACCAAAACTGAACAGTGATACTTAGTCATTCGAACTTAAAAACTGGGCAAACTGAACAAGGGAATGCAAAAAAATAAAAAAATAAATGAATACATGAAAAAATGATAATAATAATATTAATAGGCCTTATGCAAGAATTCCGTAGGGGCAGACGATACGCTATGTCAAATCCGCCGTTTTCTCCAGACCAATTTTCATTCCAAATCAGAGAAAAATCTGCGAAGACATCATTTTGGTCTCACTATTCTCTAAAGCTATTTCAAAAAAGCATGTCTAGTCTACTGTAAAACGCCCCCGATTCTTCTGAGAATGGAACACAACACAACCTGGAAACGTCGTGCGAAGACGAAGTTTATCGTGACCACAATGAGATACGAGCCGTTAATATTTTGAATGCCCCTCGTATCAACATTGCACGTGTAGATGCGCAAACAGAATGAATACAGTGCTCGAGCAGTTCACCTATTAAATGTTGATAAATTTACTATACCCTAACCTAAATGATTAATCAAATGTGTGAGCGGTCAACAGGTCAAACAGTCCATACTTAGGCTCAGGCCACGTGAGGACATCTTTGTCGCAGTAGGGCTCAATGAAAAATATTAGACAAAATCCACGTGACAAAATATTTTCACTTACTTGTAGATCTCTTCGCCTTTTGACGTTTTACCAAATACTTCTTTTGCAATAGGGACAACCATCTTCAGTTTGACCGCTGGCTGTGTAGATTGTTGATATGCCAGTGATAAAAACTCGCTATCGGTGTAACAGATTCGAGATTGCTAAAACGCACTTAAAAGTACAATAGCTAGAGACGCGATATGTCTATTTTCACGACCTTTCGAAGACCGAACTATACTATAAAAGTATAATGAATGCAAAAAGAAAGGCGTGGAACAGCTTCCGGGCAGACCAAATGCCAAAATCATGACCTTCAGGGAAATTGTTTATCGTCAGCTAGATCTACCGGACTGAAAAATACCTGACAGGCGGGATAAGCGGGTTGGGTAATGGTCGAAAAATCTCTTGTGCGAAAAATACAGATTGGCAGAATTTACCTGTTAGGGTCAAGTCAGCTAAATTCGGACAGCGGGTAAATTCGGACAGTGACATTGTTTCCTTTATACATGTATGTCACTTCTTTGGAATTAAACAAAAATTACTGGGCAAACAGTTGAAATCCTGATGAGACCGTCTGAGCTGGATTTCCACTGTTTGCGATGGTATGTCCGAATTTACTTGCTGTCCGAATTTACCTGACTTGGCCCTAGCGGGCGGGAGTTGTTAGCGGGATTGGGTAATGAAAACTCGATTGCTATCGGTTAGTGGGATTGGGTAATGATCGAAAATACTGATATTGGCGCGAGTTGTCGGTTCGTGGGATTGGGTTATGAAAAATACTGATCGATGCGATTATAGGTTGGCGGGATTGGGTAATGAAAGATACTGGTTGACGGGACTTACCCATCACAGAAGAAAATGTTAATCAAAACTTTTAAATTTAGTGCACTATTTGCCATTTAATACACAGCAAAGCCTAGTTTCAAGGTTGAATAATTTCAATAACACGCCTGTCTTGGTCATTGTAATGTAATATTTATACTGTGAGTATGATAGAGGTATAACTGACCTACCTGTATTAATGAATGCAATCTCAATACATGCACGTATATACATGGTCAGACATTTGAGAAAAAGCTACTGTTGTTATCTGGTCTACCTTACAATTTGAGAAAGAGTTGGAACAAATAATTGCTAGGACGCTCTTTTTAATGGATCAAAGTATCTTCAGAGCTAAGTACATTTTCAAGAACGGATTTTATTTTTCAGGTTTCTGCGCAGAAACTTACCCTTTGATCTTTTCATATAAAAACACTTTTTTAAACAGCACGCCCCTCTATTTTGTATTCTAAACTGTAGAGAACAACAAAAACAAGAACTCTGCTAACTTTCAGGGAGATACGATAATTTTTATGGTTTTATTGAGATTTTTGTATATACCACAAATCACCACCTTAACTGATTCTGAATTTTAATGCTGTCACCCTAAAATGTGCATGTAGACCACCTGGCGAAGCTGTTGTTGTTGTTTCAATTCTTGTTACGATGGTCTCCAAGAGCCGGCTCACCTGGCCCCGAGGTTATAAAACTTGAGTACATTCTGAACTCAAAATAAAGCACACTGAATGGCTGCTTCCGAGCACATGCTCGGAAGCAGCCAATCAGTGTGCTTTATTTTGAGTTTGAGATTATACTCAAGTTTCATAACCTCGGACCCAGAACGAATCCATGACTGTCTGCACCTTCTGGCACCTGTAAGAAACTTTGGCAATCCATGTAAAAACAGTTAATCTTTAAAAGTGCCACGAATCAAGTGTTTTGGGATTCTTTTTTGTGAGAAACAATATAAAAAAGGCATCTAAATCAAGTTTTGGGAAGATCTATAGTATTTTCAGCATTTTATGCAGATTTTTGTCTTTGCCCCAAATCAGTGATAATCACCACCTTAATATGATAAGTATAGCAGCATGTAATTGAAAAATCTAAAATTTTATATGTCATGGACAAAACACGTTATAATTTAGCCTAAACCAGTAAAAATAGACTTACTGCTGCAACGTTACATGAAAGAAATAAAATAATTTCAACCCAAATAAACTGTTGCGATTTCTCGACAGAAGGCCGACCAGTGAGTTGATGGAACTATTAATGAAACTTATCTACAAGAATATGTGGTCCATCCTTTATCCGCATATGGCCCTAACAGTCGAGTATAAAAAGGAAATTCTAACACAGTGCTCCTATAGAAGCTATGGAAAGTTGCCGTGTTTTATTCTGCAACAATTCACTGTTTCAGAGCGCGTGAGTCTAATTGCTGACGTCACTGCAACTACTGACGTAATTTTGTGACGTTTTGAGACGTTAAGGCAGAAAAGGCAGGTTTTCACCTGGCCACTAGACTATGCAATATTTATGTCACTTGCATCCATTGCTGCACACCGGGCCATTTAATTTATAACTAGCCCAACATATTAGTCATCATGTAATCTTTCAGTAAATTTTGTCGAACAGCAGTTATATACACTGACCGTAAACGACGTAACCTTGCCTTTATAACTTGGGAGAATCGAGCGAATGGAAAAATTCGAAACCATTTCCGCTCACAATCTTGTAATCTCATGCCGCAAAAATATCCGAGTCTGAAACCATGGAGGCATTAAGAGAGACAAAATAAAACGAGTTGCCCAAGGGGAATTTACGATCGAGACAAAAAGGTCCAAGGTTACGATTCTAACGCCCGAATTCCACAATGCTGTTTACTATATTCATTTTTTTAATATTCTTTTTAAAATAATCTTTTTTCGTTTTCGCTTTTTTCCCCGAAAGAAATCTAGCATGAGTCAGGTTTGCTTGCTTCCGACTGAAAATTTAAGCCGATAACGGTTACCTACAAGTTTCATAAGATCCGATCGTTTGCATAGACGTTGCCTGTGTTGAAAGCCAGACCAGCGTGAACATCAACCGCAGACAATTGCTGGCCACTGAACATACATTATTTCTTCATTCAATGTCACACAATTCCAGTATCATGTATTAGCGTGACCTTCACCAAGTTTTAGAAGTTACTCATTTTTCCTAATATAGAAGCATATCTGCTGCGTCGCGAGATAACTGTTCCTTTTCTATGAAGCAAAGCTGAAAATTTAGTAAAACTACTAGATTCATGCTTTGATGATGGATGTATGGACGACTTTCGGTTTGATGACCTTTTCTACAGTATTTCAGTCATATTGAGCAGATAGAAGGGTGAAGGGTGATTGTGCAAAGCTGTTTACGGTTGGGAAAAATCGCATCCAGAGGGATTCAATTTCTGAGAGCAAGCCCTAGTGGGCCAGCGTCTAACCCACTGAAATACCGAAGCACCCTCTGAACAGTGTAGTTTAAAACGTATAAGTAGCCATAAGTGGATGGACTCTGAACAGACTGCGCATATGAACATACTGGTGTCACGTATAGTTCCTATGTGCTCGAGGACAGGTTTTCGAGCAACATACGGCTAGTACCATTTATGAATCTAGTATACATACATATATAGAAAATCCGGCTTCGAAGTGTCCATAGAAAATAACTTTCTTAGGGTCATTTATTTATTCATTCTTTTTCGATAAAATAATATTACTAAATGATTGAAAATGGCATTTGTCAAGGTACTTAGTTACGGTTTGTTAGTATTTTTAGAATTTTTTTTAATATACTGGAAGAATAAGAATTTTATTATAATAAAGTTTAATCATCACTGATATTTACAGTAAACATCTCGAGCCTCCAAAATTGACTAAAAACGCTGCAAAACATGTCACTTATGCAAACATGTAAGCAATACCACCTAACTTGTTTTTTTTTTTTTTTTTTTTTTTTTTTTTTTTACTTTAATACCAAGGAAAGACCGTTTATTTAATTGGGCAGTGTATGTTCAAGCTCTGTATTAGTGACGTCACCGATGTCGTAAAACGTAGGCGATCGATTTTCCCATGCAGTATGGGATCTTTGAAACAACAGAAATCAAAGTTTGAACTCATGCCACAGATTCACAGTTTCTTTTTTCTTTTTTTTTTCAACAAAAAAGCCAAACGCACCCCTCTCCCAACCCGTCCCATGTAATAGTCTGGGTGCCGGGACGAAAACCCGAAAAAATAGTCCGCACAAATGTTTGATGCAGATTCTTATTATTTAGGATGTCCTTAACCAGAAACAAAATGATGCCACCTTGGCATCCTTGGGGAAATTAAAATATTCAAGATGGCGTCCAAGATGGCCGCCGAGGTATAAAATTCATAATATCTTCTTAAATATAAGGGTTAGAAACATACTTTTGGTGGCTACGTATAGGTTTTTGAGGTCGAGGAATCGATTAAGCATGTTGAAAATTATTTCAGACAAATCAGTTACAAAATGGCGGACAAGATGGCCGCCAAAACATAAAAATCTCTATATCTTCTTTAGTATACGGGCTAGAAACATAATTTTGGTGTCTACATAGGGGTTTTTGGGGCCAAGGAATTGGTTTAACATGTTGAAATTAACTTAAAAGCAAACCGGTTACACAAAATGGCGGACAAGATAGCGGACAAAGCAACGGTCACGGCACTAATTGTTGGAGAAATGCACTTTCCGATAGCAGAATTCTGGTTTGTGTATTAGAAACCCGGATTTTGCATGTATAAGATTGTTTAAATATAAAAATGAAGTTATAAAAGTCCCATTCTAACAGTGTTTTAACAAGAGGGCCAAGCTGGTTTACAAGAACCTAGTGCAGGCAAGGGCAGATAACCCGTTGACAAAGCTTTAGTCATTACAGAAAGCCGTTGTTACGAGTAACAATCTAACGGTTACAAGAATTTTGTTATATTCTATTATCTATTTTACTTTCTTCAGTTCAGGTTAAGAAACTCTGATATATATTTGTTGGTTGCTTGCGTCGTTTAAAATTACAGCTCATGGCCGGCAATCAGTGAGTGGTGTGAGTGTCGCAGGTTCGTGCCATGCCACAGCCAGATCTTTAGCATCTGGGCGGTATGGAAAATTTACAAAATATTTGTTGGTTGCTTGCGTCTTTAAATTATAGCTCATGGTCGGCACTAGTGGTGTGAGTGTCGCAGGTTCGTGCCATGCCACAGCCAGAGTTTAGCATCTGACTGGTATGGAAAATTTACGTGTCAGAAAAGATCATACTTACTTCAAAGCAGTAACAAATTTTGTAAACAGCTTTTGATTTTTTTTTTGATATTTTCCCAGTTCTTTCAAGTATAAAGGAGACAGTTCTACCCATGATCATAGACAGTTGACTACAAATTGTATATGCATATTTAAAATGTTTTAGCTTCAAAAGTGCATAATTGTCATGCCAGTTTGTGCAAGTATTCTTACCTGACTCTAAATCTTCCGAGCAATGCTACAGGAAAGTTAATAGCAAAAACTGACTTCATAGACCGAGCAATGCTACGGGGAAGTTAATAGCATAAACTGGCTTCATAGACCCGTCAGCTTAGATCACCATAACATTCAAACAGATTCTTCTCCAAAGCTGCTAGGCCGATCAAAATCACTTTTTGAGTTACTGGAGTAGTTGGCTTAAGTACAGAAAACAGGGGGTTTGAATCCTATCTCTGACAACAACTGAAAACGGCTATCTGTCGACTTAGCAAAAATATGTACTCGTACCGGACTAGAATCAAGGATGGTCAAAAGACGACACAAGGATAGATTTAGCCCGACCTTTCATAATAGCGCTATGCCAGAGACACAGTGAGAATCTAACAACTCATTGCTCCAACGGCGCAAAGGCTACTGGGATAATTTGATATAGCTATACTTCCACTTGTTTGAGAGAACGAAAATTGGTATGAATGCTTGCGGCCCAAGATGTCACCGTTTCATCTAAAAAGTCCTCTTCTCCTAAACCACTGAAGTACACATAAGCTGGTGTTTTCATGTAATATGTCACATTCCTCAAAAGTTTTAAATATGTAAACGTTGGGTCACGTATGCCCCCAAACTCGGGGCACGTACTTTATAGAAACTGAATAAATGACTTTACATTTGGAAAAGAAAAGGTAGATCTACAAGTAGAGTTAGAACCATCTCTAAAAGGGATTTTCCAAAACTGCAATACAGTTTCCTGGCAGATTAAAACTGTGTCTCCAAAAGTTGTTTATTCCTGCTTCTAGCCCATACGCTAACTAACCATATGCTATAAGCGTAACACTGAGATAATGTCAGCATAAAATCAAAGACCTGAAAGTGATTTTTATTAAGCTCCTGACAAAAGATCAAAGTAAAGATATTTTTTTCTGTTACGACTGGATTCTTTTCCTTCTGGGTTATTTACCCCTGCTTAAAGACTAATATACAGAAAAAGAAGTAAATCTATAAAGTCAGGGGGAAAAGGACTTTCGTCCCCAACAATTCTCCTCACCTCGATATAGTCACGCGCGGTACTGAAAATTCAGTTTTTGGATGTAGGGTAGTATAAAGTTTGTAAAAAATGACCGCACTTATATTTCTTTGATTTTCCTACAAAATATATCAAAAGATTTGTAAGATAGTGTAGAATACTAGGATAACACAACATTTTTGACTTAAGATCCGTGCTTTAAGAAAAACGTAGAAAACTGAGTAACTTTTTGCTCATTTTCTCTATTTTCCCTATATACTATTAGGAAATGATGGCCATATCAATCAGAGCAAAAATGACCGCATTAAATGTAAACTTAAAATTTTGAAAAAAATATCTATGTGCAGCTAAAAAAGAGCACTATATTGACCTAACACAACATTTTTCATTTTTTATTCAGGGAAGACAAAAAAAAAAGAAAAACTGTCAATGTCCTATCTAATTCAATGCTATTTCAAGCTCACGCGATATCGTCGTTTACAGGTAGATTATACGGGGCTGAGGAAAAAAGTTGCCCATGCGTCCCCAACAATTCTCCTCACCTCGATATAGTCACGCGCGGTACTGAAAATTCAGTTTTTGGATGTAGGGTAGTATAAAGTTTGTAAAAAATGACCGCACTTATATTTCTTTGATTTTCCTACAAAATATATCAAAAGATTTGTAAGATAGTGTAGAATACTAGGATAACACAACATTTTTGACTTAAGATCCGTGCTTTAAGAAAAACGTAGAAAACTGAGTAACTTTTTGCTCATTTTCTCTATTTTCCCTATATACTATTAGGAAATGATGGCCATATCAATCAGAGCAAAAATGACCGCATTAAATGTAAACTTAAAATTTTGAAAAAAATATCTATGTGCAGCTAAAAAAGAGCACTATATTGACCTAACACAACATTTTTCATTTTTTATTCAGGGAAGACAAAAAAAAAAAGAAAAACTGTCAATGTCCTATCTAATTCAATGCTATTTCAAGCTCACGCGATATCGTCGTTTACAGGTAGATTATACGGGGCTGAGGAAAAAAGTTGCCCATGTCTTACAAAACTTAAATCAAACTAAGCAATCAAAGTAAAAGAACCCTTTGTGCCAAGATCAAAATTTTGCCCCACTGCTTGGCCATTCGGGGTTCTACTGGTGCTTTTCGTTTGCTCCAGGATTTCATTGGTGTTGTTTCGGAGGGATCTCCAGGTGTCGCAATACGTTGTTTCTGTCAAGTCCTCATATTTGATTCATCACAGGTTTTATCCGTGATTGATTTGCTGTCTGTGATGATTCATTGATGAGTTGGGTACCCTTCATGCAGACCAAATGCTAACTAAATGTTTTGAATCACTGCAGAGGCAGAAGGCATGGGTTTGGACCAAGTAAAACTAGTTAACTTCCCTTTTGGTTCCTCAATGTTACGTGTTCTTGTGTCCGCTTGTCTGTGGTCTTCTAGCAGTATGGTTACCTTATAGCTGTCCAGTTTGCTTGCTGTTTTGTCCTATTTGAAACACTGATAAAAATAAGCAAAATAAATGTTACTGTTATTTTCAACTGGGGTAACTGAATGTCTGAGAGGGCTGTTCATTCGATTTACTATGCTTGTCTTTCGCGACTATTTGCCATTTTTGTATTTTGGTTTTGACGGTGGAATGTGCGGTCTGATTGTATTAGTTCTTGATCTCTGTCTATCATTTTACTTTACCAAAAGGTACATGCATGGAATTATGAACATAAAAAAACCCATTAAAAACGACATTCTTAAAATAATGAAGTATCGAGATGTCAATGTCTTTCGGTTGCGACTGAAATTTTCTGAACGGGGCTGTCTGCCCATACCTGGACTGGGCTCTGATGGATCATCATGGTCTCCTTGGTAATAACACTATCAGATGCAAAATGAGGTCTTTATGACTTCGTTTCTTTTTAAAATTCATAGATCTTATAATTTCAAAATTCCAACTTTCTAAAGCCTGAATTCTGCTATCAAAAAGTGCATTTCTTAAGACATTCAGCTCCGTAATCGATGCTTCGTCCGCCATCTTGTCCGCCATTTTGTGTAAGTTAGTGCCTTAAAGTAAATTTTAACATGCTTTATGGATTCCTTGACCCCGAAAACCTATATGCAGACACCAAAATCATGTTTCTAGCCCGTACACTAAAGAAGATATGGAGATTTTATGCTTTGGCGGCCATCTTGTCCGCCATTTTGTAACTGATTTGTCTGAAATAATTTTTGACATTCTTAATCGATTCCTCGACCTCGAAAACCTATAAGTAGTCACCAAAAGTATGTTTCTAGCTCACATACTTTAGAAGATATTGAGGATTTTATCCCTTGGCAGCCATCTTGGACGCCATCTTGAATATTTTGATTTCCCCAATGATGCCAAGGTGGCATCATTCAGTTTCAGTGTACGGACACGTTGGTGAACACATTTGTGCAAAAACATTTTGTGCGGACTATTTTTTTGGGTTGCACCCAAAATCTCCATTTGGCAACCAGACTATAACTGATTTTGGATCATTTTGACCGGAGGCATGCGATCGTAACACCGTTCGCCCAATTCCGTGAATCTGATTCACGGAATTGGCCGAGCGGTGCTCCGATTGCGGAGGCATTTTCTACAAGTCGAGATATGATCAAAGAGAAACCATCTGATCAAATGAATTGTCGGATTCAATATAGGCTAAAATGCGTTGTTCCGTTAGTTAGGTCTGTGAGTCGTTGGACAAATCAAGGGCCATAACTCTGGAAGAAAGTATGGCTATGATAAAATATGATATGAGCCGGTAAAAACAACCTACTAGATCTACAGGTATGATTTGATTCCAATGATGAGAACTTATTAAACGTCTATAATGAAAATCATTTGAATACCGATGGAAATGTTGTCTTCATAAAACTTATACCAAGAGTTTGAGCAAGCGCTATAACTCTCGCAAAACAAATACTATCGTGTGCCAAATGAAAAGCTAGTCATTTTAGATGATGTCCATTTCAGCCGATGGGAAAAGTTTCATGAAGTGTCGTAAAATTGAGTTGAAAGCTGAAGGAGGAGGTGCAACCGCACGATTTGCATTGCTGGATTGATCAAGGGTTGTAACTCTGGCGGAAAAGGTCCAATAACGACCCTGATTAAATGTGATCCGATCCTGAAAGTTCTCTAAGACTGAAAACCGTAGAAGGAGTTGCAGCTATTAAAATGAACTGGACTGACTATGGGCAATAATGAGTCTGTCCTAATAATGTAGGCCTGCGAATAGAAAATCGACAAAAAATGTAACAATATTTGCGAATAGCTTATTCCCGGGCGTATACCGTACTAATCATAATAAAACGACCCTACTCTAATAAACGCCCCTGAAAATAATGTTATATTAACCTGCATGAATTCTTTTTTTGTTCCTCTGGATAAGGTGGCTCTTTGAAATGAGGTCTACTCTTAAAGGAGCAAATTCTTTCCTTTAAGAGTTGACCCCTACTGAGGAGGCAAAAATATGAGAGTTGCTCCCTCTATAGAAGTATACCCTTCACCTTAATACCGTTTATTAGAAGTATTTGGCAGTGACTGAGTTACTACAATTTAGGCACTAACTAACGCCCCCCACCCCCCACCCTCTTCGTAAAAGGGCGTTTAATAGGATTAATACGGTATGTGATTTGCATGCTAATGAAAAGACAAAGTCGAACGACAAATAGAGGGCCTATGACTTCCCTTCAAGCTGATATAGACTTGACTTAACCAAAAGCAAAGAGGTTCAAGGTCAAAAGATAAAGAAATACATTTACATGACTACAACTATCAATGACTGTCGGATGAGAAATTATAATCAAGTTTACTAGATCGGAAAAGATGTCTGACATTACAAAGGAGCAGTTCGGGGTGACGGAGGCTGGGGAACCAGTTTACTGGTAAGCGGGACTTTATGTTACCCATTTAGTGCCCATTGAACTTTTCTATGCTTATAAATTAGATGAGTTCATTCACCACTTATGGGGTGAGCAGGTTCATTTCCTTTATCATCTAATAGAAATAGCTGTTAATTTTATGCAAACAGTGTAGACCCTGGTCAGACGCCGTGTTCAGGGTCTGTACTGTTCGCTTACGTATATTTTAGGGGGTGATAGGCACGAATGGGTTAATATATTTCAACTGTCGTATTTTAACTTCCATTCACAATAAAACCATTCAAAATCGTGTATTCGACAGCTGTTTGTGAAACGTGTTTACTTCGATTATTTCACTGCTTGATCGTGTCTTAACAAAAGAGGAAGAGCATGGTTGTTCTGCCTGTGCGGCGAGGTTATATCCACTTATTGCACAATCCCCAGATACCCAAATCTTTAGCACGAGATACCCGGTAATTCGCAAGGTCTACACTGGGTATCGTGCTATAAGTGAAATAGACTATGGTGCGTCCGCTTGTGCGGTCGATAATCCACTCGCTATAGCTCGTGGACTATCTCTCCGTACAGGCGGTCGAACCATGCTCTCTGGTAGGCCTTGCAAGTTGAGAAGTATTCGAATGATGGGTATCTTGGGCATCGGCCCGACATATGCACATCATTGCATCAGCGTGGATTCGACGTCTTGACGCTGAATCCACGATGTGTGCCTTAGTAGGAAGAGTGTGGTATAAAACATTCCTTATAGTATGTGTGTAAAGTTTCGTATCTACACAGCGAAAACTGGTCAGACTATGTTGGTTCGCAGGCTAACCAGTCTCATTTATTATGTATTTTCTGTGGACCGAATGGCATAATGAAAAATCATAGGGATCCCTAATACAATTTTTGTACATGTACAGGCATTTACAAGAATTTTATTCACCAATCCTGGACCCAAAACAGCGTATAAGATTCTGTACATGTATTTGAGACAGAGAGGAAAACCAAAAAAAAAAAAATAATAATAAATAAATAAATAAAAAACAAAATATTATCTAAAACCTCAGCAATACCGCAGGCATTTGCCCTCCATTCCATCCAAAAATGACCGAAAACATGAAGAAAAAAGACATACACCCCAGAAATCTTTTCTATACAGTAGGTATCACGTGGGAATCGTTCGAGAAGGTGGGGGGACGTTGGAGGGAATCGAATTGGGTGTGGGTGGGTGTTCGTGGGGGGGGGGGGGGGGGGGGAGGGGGGAGGGGAGGGGAGGGGGGTACATGAGACGCACATAGGCCCGGTGACTGAACTAGCTTTTCACTACAGTTTTCAGTTTGAAGCGTAGTTTTCTCTTCTCAGCTTTACCCTGAAAGCCGGTGGTATAGAGGTGCGGGTGATCAACGTTGGTTGTGCCGTCAAAGACATCTTGGTGCCGGATAAAGAAGGAAAAGTCGTCGACGTTAACCTTGGTTACGGCGATCTCACTAGTATGTAAACCTTTGAGTCCTTGTTGTATATGCGAACTGCACATGTCAAGACCAGTCTGCTCACATGCGCAGTCTTGTCAGGACACGGTTAGTTAGCCCAGATTAAAAATGGAGATTTGGATATTCAAACAAGATTATTATTATAAACTGCCTTATATTTCTTCTATTCTCAGTGGCTGCCATGTACTATCATGTAACTTCTCACGTGTACGGCGCATAATCACACCAGATAGGCGGCAATCGAAAACGATCATGCAGTCGACAAACGCAGATCAAAAATAGTTAGAAACAGCGTTTTCGATTGCGAATGGCAACAATTTGCAATCGAAAACTGTTTCTAATGGTTTTTGATCCGCGCTCGTCGACTGCATGATAGTTTTGGTTGCCGCCTATCCGATGTGATAATGTGTCGCTGTTCACGAAAACTTACTTTTATACCTATAAAATCCCTTAAAATGATCGTATAACTAATGGTCAGACAAAATGTCTAAACAAATGACCATTGGTTTAAGATCTTCCTATGTGAATGTTTTTCTCTTCACCAGCGCTGTCATCGTCTGTTTGAAAACTAACATGAAACGCTCTATAAATGAAGCTAACAAGAAGTTCATTCTTTTGAATTTATACCCGCAGGCTAAACAACCCATCATGAACATGGAAACGGGTGATTTAAGATACCCGACTTCATACTTTTCCCAAGCATGTACACAACGTAAACCACCACGTGTCAATTAACACAATGACGTCATGACGTCGCACCGTCGTTGATGGCAGTATAGTGTCGTTTCGACGTTACGAACTGTCTACTGGGACAATACTTTTTATGTAGGTTATGAAGCCAATCCTGGTTTCCTTGGCTGTATCTGTGGGAGGGTAGCCAACAGAATTGACGGCGCTACTTTTAAGCTGGACGGCACGCGCTATAATGTCTCCAAGAATGATCCACTGGGTAACAATATGTGTCATGGCGGCTTCAAAGGCTTCTCTAGGGTAAGTAAAGACTGCGTATGAAGGTCAGTTCACTCGCTGATTTTCTATAATGGAATCCTTGAGCTGCCTTTGAATTTGGACAAAAATCCAGAAGGGGTAAAGTCGCCAATCGTCCGCCCATCCAGCAGCTAACTCCACTATACTCTATGCTCTGGGTGTATACATATTGCATACGAATCAGACTGCTGAGTCTGCACCACACTTTAGCAGCTTACCAGTTGAGGCAAAATCTGCTTTTACAGCTGATATAGTGCCCAAGCCAGGCTTGAGTAGCCGACAGGTATTCAAACTGATTTTGGTAGCTGACACTGGTGTTGAAAGCTGACTTTCGTCCTGCTCTTACAGGCTGTACGGCCGTAGAGCCTCTAAGAGCAGGCCTGAGGGATAAATCAGACGAACGATAGACAAAAATGGACGGATGAATGGCGCCCCATTACTGCGGCTCCGCTGAGGTGGGGAGAGGGAATGGGAAGGGGGGTAACATCGTTACGAGAACTGAAATACACAGAAACATGACAGGTGGTTTCATTAGCATTTGCATAGAACATCCAAACTGAGGAGACTAGCATATCTTTTTTTGTTACAAGGTACTTATCAGGCACCATTAAATAAAAACTTTTTATCACATGAAGATACTTAATCTATTTTAATCCAGATCTGAAATGACTTGCTAAAGCATGAAATACTGTAACATAAGTGCTGTCTAATCCCAAAAACTTTAAAAATGTTTAATTGATATAGCTCTCTTGTTCAAGAGCTTTTATCTGTTTTAATACATATCTTACATCTTGACTTTTTTCTACATCTTCAGAGATAAAGAAATGTGGTCTGTCCTGGTTATGTTTTTATATGGTCACAAATACAGAACGAGACACAAATCTGTTTCACACTGGCCTATATTATACATGTACTTATGAAGCTACATACAGTTCAACCTCTTTATAATGACAATCAGTATAACAGCCAAACTTTTACAATGTCAATTTGACTGTCACAAAAAAAAATTGCTCTGAAATAAGGTCCAGTGTAGCATAAAATTCTCCGCATATGCTGTACTTATCAAGAAGTCTACTGTATTTGAAATCGGTAAGATGAAATATATAACCATACATTACAGTCATACTGGCTAAAGCTATCTCTGATATGAGCCGCGACGTGAGAAAACCAACAATGTGGTTGTGCGCCCAGCGCAGACTCAGATCAGCCTGGGCATCCGCCCAGTCTGATCAGAGTCTTCGCTGTCCGCATGAAGATAGCTTAGACTCTTAGCTACCCTTTGAGCACTTAACAAAGAGTCTGGTGAAACTAGGCGGATGGCCAGGCTGATCTGAGTCTGTGCTGGGTGCACAACCACATTGTTGGTTTTCTCGTGTCGTGGCTCATATTTTTAAACTAGTAATCCTGGCAGCTTCGCACACACCCTTTGCAGGTAATGGCAGTACTTTAATGTAACCACTTCGTGGCACTTTCTTTAGGTGTCACTGATCTTTTATACATTTTAGCAATACTTTGACTGGAGCATCAATGGGACAAAGCTAATTCTGACCTACACTGACAAAGATGGTTCGGAGGGGTTCCCTGGTGATGTCACAACAACTGTTACATATGAACTGACGTCAGAGAATGGATTAATGATGGATTACCAGGCTACCACCACTAAACCAACACCAATAGACCTGTCTAACCATTTCCTGTTTAACTTAGCAGGACATGTAAGCACATGTACCATGATTTTCCTAATAAGTGCATCTCCTCTAATTAAGACACCACCTTTCTGTTTGCCCTAAATGAATTTATTTCACTGTTTTAGAACATATCTGCAGAATCAAAAGTGAAAATAACATGACTTTTGTAGACAAAGTAGTGTAAAAGGCAGAGGTCCGGAACTGAAAGAATCATATTCCACATCCCATTCAACGACACCAAATGGGAAATAGTAACATGAAGTAACAATACTAGAAGTACCATATTCATTTAAAATTTGATTTTTCAGCGTTCATCGAGTATTGAAGCCAGTGGGCGGAGCTAAAATTCCATGAAGCGCAAGGCGATTCTTGTAGAATTTTAGCGACGACCACTGGCTTCTTCACACGATGAATACTGAAAATTGACACTTTATTTTTATATATTTATGTGCTGTTTTGCGGCAATTTAGTGTAGAATATGCAGAATATGGGAAAAAGAAAAGTTAGTGACAATGTATTTGGCCATTATGTTAAACAGCCGTTGCCAGGACATTGCATCTGTCAAACACTACAGTGACCAATCAAGATGTTTGTTTACCTGTGACGTCGCTTGATGACGATGTCACTTGATCAATTGACGTTTATCGGTGTATGAAACTAGTTGCTCTAATAGATTTACCTATGGGTTTTTTTATTAATTGATTTGATGCTTAACGTCCACGGTAAACAACTATGGTCATGTCGGGACGGTCAGTTAACCTAACCACATTATTCCTGGGCAGGCTTAGACCTCCTAAGCGGTTAACCAGTACTAAGTGCATATACTTTCGCCAGTAACTGACAACTGCCCTTCTTGAATCAGCGGAAGGAGAAACAAAAGTATGTGGCCAGACCGGGTTTCGAACCCAGCACCTCTTACTAACAGTCAGGTGCCCTACCGATTGCGCTACACGGCCAGGCTTACCTATGAGGAGTCGGTGGCAAGTGTTAGACTGGGTTTTCTCTTCCCACAAAGTACACCAAATATGTAAATCGGTTGTGTGTAACTCTGCCATAAAGTAGGGTTTTCTCTTCCAAAACAGTACCAAAAGATCTAGATCCATACAAGATGGATCTAGATCTTTGATATTGTTTTGGAAGAAAAAAAAACATCTTAACTGAAGAAATATGGTAAGGCAATACAAGCAGACAGCTAAATAACAAATCTTTTCCAGGCAGGTGCTCATGAAAGCTAACTTAACTAAATGTGAATATACTTAGCACAAAAAACACATGTCTGATCAAAGTCTACACTATTTATTTAAGTAGGTATGTTCCAAAGCTTAGAGGTTTCAATGCAGCTGGTATTAAGTGTTGTGCAGTCACTGTAAAGTCTCCTCATACTTCATCAATGAAGATTATCTATTTTCTGGTCGTATAAGGTTCATTGGACGCATTAAGAGTCATTTTGAAAATAGAGTTCTGTTTGAGCTGGTATTAGAGGGATTGGTTGGTGTTGCACATTTTAGTACTGGACATGAGCATACACCATCAAACTATGTCTACTATTTTTCCTTCTTCGATGTATTCCTTGCCTCTAAAGGATTTAACCTTTCAAAAATCATTAACAGTTCTATTATATTTATTTGGTTTAGTCTGCAGGAAATATCAGAGACCATGTAGTAACAGTCACAGCAGGACGGCTTATAGAATTCAATGACAAATTTATTCCCACAGGTAACCTGCTTCATTCTTTTGTACTTTTTATCAAATTAAATGTTATACATTATATAATATGCCTCTGTATACCTGTTATGCAAGCCCCATGGGTAGGATAATTATGAAAATGTTGGGTAAATGGATAATTTAGGTGATTAATGTCTAGCATTTTCAGCATGGCTAAAATGGTGAGGGGGTGGCAGGGGTTTGAGAGGGAGATGATAATTAGGATGAAATAAAATCCAGAGGCTAGAGAAAACTTGTAAGCTGGGCAGAACTTGAACCTGTAACTTCTAGATTAATTGTCCAGAGCAATGACCCATTGGCCAAAATGACCAGACTATGAAATATATGAAAATCGTTATCTTGAAAGAAGATACTACTTTGTATCAATCAGACTGTATAATCGGTAAATTAAAATAAGAATGGCCAAAATACACAAACCATGCTGCAAATAACCAGTGCTCAACAGCGCATTAGCTGTGTATACCAAAGACAGATTTTCAGTTTAGCAAGCTATGAAGGAACATCTTGGCATTATTTGTCCAGTGATTCAGTCTGAATAGCCTGATCTGTACATTATATCAGAAAGATGCAACATTGACTAGTTCGAGTGTCTGTCATTCTATATATCATACAAGGCTGACAAAAGCTGCACATGTATACAAATCCATTTTCTATCAGGTGACATAAAAAGTTTGAGTGATACAGTACTAGACTTTCGTCACCCAGTTCTGCTGGATGATATCTTAGACAAGTTACCAAGAGAAGATGGTCTTGTTCATGCTTATATTCTACCAGGAAACAGAGGGGAAAAGAAACTTGCAGCAAGGTATAAGAAAATAACTGACACATGTACAGGATAACAATACTACATACTCAGCATACATGTAGTTAAAGACCTGGAAAAGATCCTTCAGCCATTTCCCATTAATAGTTACTCAAAGTCTGTCATACATATACATGTAAACAGAGCTCCACATAGGGGCAGAATGAATCATGATTCTGAGAAAGATTCTGTTTTTTTTTTCTTTCTCCAGTAAACATGACTATGCTGTGGCCTATGGTTACAACTGACCAAGGCAGTTCTACTCAACAACAGCTGTTTAATGATGAATAAAGAATTATTATCAAACAAGATGGGAGATCACATTATCTGTATTTTGATATGCTGCATTAATAAAAAAGACTTTCTCTTTATGCCAAGGTAGGTAGCTCTTCCTTTTTGTTCCCAATATTTTACACTCCCTGAGTTAGCCACCACTTTTGTCCAATTCTATGACACACTGATCGCTCCATATTGATTCATAATTTTGGCAATGAGTCTGTCACAAAATTTGAATCCGGAAATACTGACACTAAAGTAGCAAGCACAAAATTTGAATATGGGAGTATTGACACTTAAGTAGCGAACACAAAATTTGAATCTGGGAATATTGACACATAAGTAGCGAACACAAAATTTGAATCTGGGAATATTGACACTAAAGTAGCAAGCACAAAATTTGAATATGGGAATATTGACACTTAAGTAGCAAACACAAAATTTGAATCTGGGAATATTGACACTTAAGTAGAGAACACAAAATTTGAATCTGGGAATATTGACACTAAAGTAGCAAAATGAACTGCACTGACATCTATTCAAAATTAGTGAAAGTCAGTGTTAAAAGTGAGAGAGAAAGATTGTGGCACCATCACTGTTTGTAAGAATTATGAAAATAGGCTGTGTGGAAAGTGATACATGGTGTATTGAATGAGAACTATTCAAAAATGAACAAAAAATTATTTACCTCAACATAAAGTCAGTCAATGAATCCCATTTTTCTGTGCAGCATATTAAAATAAGACTATTTGATCCCCTGCCCTAATCACGACCCACTTTTATCTGGAGCTCTGCATATGGCACTTAACCATTCAAGGGTGGGTCAAGGTACTTACAGCCAGTGATTACTGCATTTTGTTGCACCCATCACAAGCTTTTGGATTGGGATCCTAAAATCTATTCAACTGTTGACATATTCCTAGCCAGAACTTAGGAATCAATTTTTACATCAGGTGAATTTAAAAGCTTGGATGGTTCAATGGGGGACTTTTGTAAACCAGTTCTCCTTAATGAGGTCATTGACAAAATGCCACGGGGTGATGGTTTACATTGTGCTAATGTTCTACCTGGGAGTCGAGGGGAAAAGAAAATGGCTGCTAGGTATGTCAAGAACAGTTTACCTAAGTACACTCCATATCTGTTTACATATGTACAGAATTTGAAGTAGGGTTTGAGTATACATATTGCATATTTGCAATAATACAGGTGGACAAATTGCTCGTTTAGACAGATCTAAATTTTTGACATTGTTTTGCAAGGGAAAACCCATCTTATAGCAAAATTACCGAAGACTGATACAGTCAATCCTCTTTATAAATGCCCTCATTACAACAGAAAAATACTTTAAATCATTTTGGCACGAAATGGCTTTATTGTTCAAAGTAAGTATTCATTATAACAGCAGTTTCAGTTTAATGCCAAAATGTTTGGGAACAAATGCAGTTGCTGTAAACAGGTCCACTGTATACTTATTTGGGGTCATTTTATTATGGAAAATGTCTTATAACAAAGTTATTGTGGTAGACAGAGTCTTATAACTTATAAGAGGGATTTAGATTTTTGGCATTGATTTGAAGGAGAAAACCCATGCCTAATGATTGAATAAATATCGTTTTCATTATAGAGTAGAGCATCCACCATCAGGGCGTTACATGGAGGTACACACCACAGAGCCAGTGGTGGTCAACTACAGTGGCTACTATCTGGATGTACTCTTGAAAGACAAGAAATGTAAAGATGATGTTGTGTATCAGAGATCGGGAGGACTACTGTTTATGCCACAAGGCTACCCTGATGCTGTCAATCATGTAAGCTTGGTTTGTGTATATATGTTGCCAAAAATAGCTATGATCACTCATTCTTTACTGGAAAAAGCTGTTGCAATGAAATGGCAAATACTATGGGCTGCTTCAAGATCAGTTGAACCATTCTTTCATTCTTCTGATATTGCACACTGTCAAAAGCATAACGAGCCTCCAGTCAATGTCCCAATCTGAAGGATGGAAAGTTTTTAATGTCGTCCTTGCAAATGTCATTATAGAAGCATGTTTAGACTGGGAAAATCTAATGCCACTACTGGGGATCAAATCCAGGACTTTTAGCACTAGCCTACTGGGCTATCAGACTTCAGGTGATTCTATTTAAAGCACTGTAGTACATGTGCACAGTAATTCAGCACAAAGATCACTACTACTTTTAACATTACAACTCCTGATGGATATTTTAATACACAGATGTTCATGTATTTATGAACCTCCCCCCCCCCCCCCCTCCCCCCAAAAAAAGTTTAATTGACTTAACTTGTATAAGCCAAACATCCAAGTAATCCCATTTTAAACTGTAAATCACAGAGTTCTACAAACTTCAGGGGAGCTTGCAGGACCTCAATAGTGGCTTTTTTAGAGAAACTGTACAACTTCAATGATTATCATATAACTTCATATCCAGTGTTATTGTAAGCAATTTTATTTTTCAGAGCAATTTCCCATCTTGTATTCTGCGGCCTGGTGAAACCTACCACACAACAACTTGGTATAAGTTTGGAGCTGGAACATGATAAATCAATATTACCGCACAAGCATAGGTTTCCTGAAAACTTTTATGGGGGGGGGGGGGGAGGTTTTTGATAGTACAGTCAACTCTCGATATCTCAAAGGTAAGATTCATTCCAAATTTCAGATATCTCAAAGTAAATTTTCTGGTCCAAAAAAAATGACTTTGAAATATCAGCAGTTTGAGATAAAAGGAGTTGAAATGAAAATGAAAATAAGAAATGTGACCAAACTATATTCTTTGATATAAGATGGTACTTTTGAGATATCAGTGGTGGAGATATCTGGAGCTGACTGTAATTCTGAGGTTATTTCTGTGCAGTTGTTCTGGTCCTTCATCTGAAATTTCTTGGCAATCCAGTTTTAATAAACGGCCACAACATCTGTTTTCACTGCAAATAGGTGTAAATTATCAATTAGGCTTCCTATTACATGTGATCTTAAGGTGAATGAGTACAATTTCAGGGGAAACAACTCTGTCATTTTGACCTCCCTTCTTAACTGGGGCTAGCTCTTAAAAGAATTTGTTCCTGTTCTTGGTACTCATTCTTTCCTAAGAGTTGATCCCTTTTTGGAAGAGTTTCCTCATCCAGGGAAGCAAATAAGAAGTTATAAGTTCTTTCCCTTTGTAAAAATGGCTGAATGACATGGAAGTCTATGTATTTACCTTAACATTACGTAACAGAGCTCCATATAAAAGTGGGTTTTCAGGATATTTCTGGGGAAATTTCTGTTTATTTCCCATAAAAAACACATGTTGTGGCCCCTCTGCAGCCAGCAAAATTCATGCAATAAACAAATGCAGCCAAGCTGCCTGATCAAAACTGTTGCTATTTACACACACCAACCATGTACAGTCAGCTCTCCCTATCTCAGTCAAATAACCTTTCAAACTACTGATATCTCAAAGTAAATTTTTTGGTCCCAGAAAATTTACTTTGAGATACCAGTAGTCTGAGATATCCAGAATGGGAATGTAAAAGAAAATAGCAAGTGAGTCCAAACTATATTCTTTGACATAGAATTGTACTTTGGGGATATCAGTGTTTGAGGTAACGAGAGTCAACTTAACAAGAGTCAACTGTATGTTGCAAAAACTTAAGGCTCCATTTAGACTGCATGTATCTGGAATCTGATCTAAGTCTTTCCTGTTCATACATTATCCTGAGATACCTTCTGCTGGTAGCAGGCTTTACACAAGAATTTTCATACTCAAGTTAAAACATGTAAATCTAGATTATTTTCCAAATAAAAGGAAAAAAAAAACAGAACGATTTTTGTCTTTTGTATAATTCTTGACAATGACTATAAATTAGCACAACTAATACAATCATAAGGTATCTTTTCACCTCATGCCAATCATGTTAAAAAAATGTAATGAGCCCTGACACGACAAAACCAACAAAGTGACATGTGCGCCCAGCAAAGACTCAGATCAGCCTGGGCATCTGCCCAGTCCAGTCCCGTCTGATCATAGTCTTTGCTGTTGGCATGAAGGTAGCTTGGACCCTTAGCTATCCTTAAAGCATAAAGCGAAGACTCTCATCAGACTGGGCGGATCCCCAGGCTGATCTGAGTCTTTGCTTGGCACATGCCACTTTGTTGGTTTTCTCGTTTGCGGCTCTAACATGTTCACTCTATCCCATGTAGACATCCTTGAAATAACCTCAAGCACTTTTAGAAACTGTATATGTATGTTGTCTATACAGTTGTCTTCTATTTGATGATAGCAGCCATTATTTCTGAGATTCACTATTCACTGATAACAAAGAACTTTTTAACATTATCCAGCTTCAGTCCCATTCCAAGAAGACCCTGGTCAAAATGGCTTTTCTAGACTTTCACTGTTCTCACAGACTATATACATTTTATACTGTACTGCCTACTCTGTATATGCTAACAGAACAGGCTGCTGAATATGCCAACTTTTGGTCATACTTTGTGCAAGCAAAACCTGATCATGGCATAGACTAATAAAAATTAACTCAACAAAAGCACGTTGAGCGTCTACAATATAATCATTTGAATACCGATGGAAATGTTGTCTTCATAAAACTTATACCAAGAGTTTGAGCAAGCGCTATAACTCTCGCAAAAAAAAAACACTATCGTGTGCCAAATGAAAAGCCAGTCATTTTATACCCCCATTCCACTGGATGACGCTTTGACTGCGCTCTTGGCGATCATGGCGCTTCTCCAAAATTTTCGAAATCGCAGCAGAAGCGTAGGCATTTGCCAAATCTTGGAACTTGTGCGCTTCCAGTACGCTGCCAGTACGCTTCTAATACGATCTCGCCACGCTAGTCACGATGCTGCCGCGACATAGCTGCGCTTCTGCCACGCTCAACGGACTTCGAGGGCGCTTCTAATACGCTGCTACTACGGCAAAGGATTTCAAGCTACGCTTGAGCTACGCTTATTACGATGCATTTGCGATCGTACTACGACCTCAGCGCCGGAGCTGCGCTCATGCTGCGCTTGTGTTGCGCTTTGTAAACGCTTCTATCATAAATCGGCGGAGAATCGGGTTCAGCAGAAGTTAGCCACCATCCTTCAAACAATATTGATAATATAAAATTCCAGTGGCTATGGCCCTGCTGGCAATCATAAACTAGTGACTTCGAACAACTCGTCTTGTTCTTCTTGCTGTTCAGGCTCAACTGCGGCCTCTGCTCGGCGTTCTGAAGGGCGCCTATCTGGCTCAGTTTAGAGAGCAAGAGCCTGGCCCCTTGTCGAAAGCAGAAGGCGAAATCCATACCCAGGCCTGGTCAGGAGACTATTTTCACGCAGCCTTTACCGCAGGAGAGGGTATTCCAACTCCTGCTCCGGGCAGCCTGCATCTTGAATGAAACGTGAGAATCGAGTTATGAAACGTCGTGGAAACGCGGCGTTTTCATGCCCAGATCGCCATAAGAGCAGAGGAAACGAAGATAAAGCGCCAAGAGCGCAGTGGAAGCGTCGTGGTTGCGCTATTCATAAATAATAGAGTCGCAGCGGAAGCGGCAAGAGCGCAACGGGAGCGCAAAGAGCGTAGCAGAAGCGAAGCTGGGTCGCAGACGAATCTCACGGCGCTGTCGGCACGATCCCGCTGCGCTGGTGCTGCGTTGCTCCCGCTGCTGCTGCGCTCATGAATTTCGAGCTACGTTCTTACTACGCTTTCGTTGCGCTTTGAGTCCACGGCGCTTCCGCTACGTAAATTTTGAGCAGAGTCAAAACAAGCGCCGTGACTTGGCGATCATGCCGCTTCTGATACGCTTTCACTGCGACCTAGAAGCTTCTCCTGCGCTGCTGCCGCTTCTGCTACGATTCATGGCGCTTTGTCCAAAATTTCGGAGCGCAGTGGAAGCGCCGTCCAGTGGAATGGGGGTATTAGATGATGTCCATTTCAGCCGATGGGAAAAGTTTCATGAAGTGTGGTAAAATTGAGTTGAAAGCTGAAGGAGGAGGTGCAGCCGCAAGATTTGCATTGCTGGATTGGTCAAGGGTTGTAACTCTGGCGAAAAAGGCCCAATAACGACCCTGATTAAATGTGAGCCGATCCTGAAAGTTTTCTAAGACTGAAAACCGTAGAAGGAGTTGCAGCTAAATGAATTGGACTGATTATGGGCAATAATGAGTCTGTCCAAATAATGCCTGCGAATATAAAATCGACAAAATCATAACAATATTTGCGAACAGCGTATGCCCAAGCGTATACCGTATTTATCATATTAAACGCCCCTGCTCTAATAAAGGCCCCTGCTCTAATAAACTCCCCCGACTTCTTTTTTTTTTCGAAAATAATGCTATATTAGCCTGCATGAATTCCTGTTTGCTTCTCTGGATAAGGTAACTCTTTGATATGAGGTCTACTCTTAAAGGAAAGAATCATGTTGCTCCTCGAGGAGCAAATTCTTTCCTTTAAGAGTTGACCCCTACTGAGAAGGCGACAAAAATATGAGAGTTGCTTCCTCTAGAAGAATATCCTTCGCCTTAATACTGTTTATTAGAAGTATTTTGGCTGTGACTGAGTTACTACAATTTAGGCTCTAATTAACGGTCCCCTTTCGGGAAAGGGCGTTTACCAGGCTTAATACGGTATGTGATTTGGTGACTTGCATGCTAATGAAAAGACAGACAGCCGAACGACAAATAGTAGGCATATGACTTCCCTTCAAGCTGATATAGACTTGACTAAACCAAAAGCAAAGAGGTTCAAGGTCAAAAGATAAAGAAATACATTTACATCAATGACTGTCGGATGAGAAATTTTGATCAAGTTAACTAGATCAGAAAATATGTCTGACATTACAAAGGAGAAATTCGGTGTGACGGAGGCTGGGGAACCAGTTTACTGGTAAGCGAAATTTATGTTACCCCATTTAGTGCCCATTGAACTTTTCTATGCTTATAAATTAGATGGGCTCATTCACCATTTATGGGGTGAGCGGGTTTATTTTCTTTATCATCTTTTAGAAATAGCTGTTAATTTTATGCAAATAGTGTAGACCCTGGTCAGACGCCGCGTTCAGGGTCTGTACTGTTCGCTTACGTATATTTTAGGGATGATAGGCACGAATGGGTTAATATGTTTCAACTGTCGTATTTTAACTTTCATTCACAATAAAACCATTCAAAATCGTGTATTCGACAGCTGTTTGTGAAACGTGTTTACTTCGATTATTTCACTGCACGATCGTGTCTTAACAAAAGAGGAAGAGCATGGTTCACGGGTGGTAATCAGTGGAACTAGCTCCAAAATGAGTCAATGGAATTTCGTTCCCTCGTCACATCCGGGAACCCGCGAGCTAGTGCTGTCGACAGAAAATCAGTAAACAAAGGTAGGTCATGAAGAATTTTATCAATTTTTATTTCTTTATTAGCGATCCCAGGAAACAACTGCCGATGCTATTGTGTGTAGATCTGATTCAACTTTATTCCCCGTCGGAGTTCGCCGCAGAAATGTGCAGGGCTTGAACTAACTTGGGGCAAATGTTTGAAACACCGAACTAAAAATCCACCAATTTCTGTCAATATAGAGATTTGGGTACACGATGTTTTCATTTTCCGTCCAAACTATAGCGTTCAGACCCTCTAAAGCACCATCCCTGGTAAATTCAAGCATGAAAAGTCACAAATAAGCAAAAAAGTGTGGGCGGAGATTACGTACCTGGACAATATGACAAAATTTCTGCCTGAGCTAGAGCGCTCGACATGGAGCTAGTGCGTTCAACAAGGAGCTAGTGCGCTCATCCCTATTTTTATCTCGTGATGAATCATACTGTATGCTTGAGTTTGAATCAACCCTTCTTTATAAGTAAGGTTTTCTCTTTCCCTTGATGCGCCTGTTGATGCCCGAACAGCTAGTCAAATTGCACGTTTGAAAAACTTTAATATATGAAAAGTAAAAAGTATGCAAAGACCAGGAACTGAAACAATCAAAATCCAAATCCAGCCCTCAAACCATAGTTGGAAACAACTAAGATTACAAATAATCAAGAAACTTGTATCTAATAGTTTTTGCATCATGCAAACATGACCGTATAATGAATACCCCCTTACACCCACTTTTATTTAAACTCCGTTTGCTTTTTGTTGGGGTAAATGTGTTTTTTTCTCAGACTACTGCACAATTTTTTTCGCAGGGGTGATTTGAAAGGAGATTTTGCAGGTGATATTTTCTTCACAGAGCTGACAATTCTCCGTTTTGATACTACAGGATGCGGTGTACTCCTCCTTACTGGAGGGCCGGGCCGGGTAGCGCAATCGGTAGGGCACCTGACTCGTAAGTCAGAGGTCCTGGGTTCGAATCCCGGTCTGGCCACATACTTTCGTTTCGCCTTCCGCTGATTCAAGAAGGGCAGTTGTCAGTTCCTGGCGAAAGTATGTGCACTTAGTACTGGTTAACCGCTTAGGAGGTCTAAGCCTGCCCAGGAATAGTGTGGTTAGGTTAACTGACCGTCCCGACATCAAATCAACCAACCAAATCCTTACTGGAGACAGAAACGAGACTGATAACTGTGTTCTTCTCCTAAAGGGAGACTGGATTTTCTGAGAATGTGGTGTACTTCTTCTCTATGGGGTCAAATTTTTTGAAAATACGTGTTTTTCTTTCCTTGAATAGTTGTAAACGTGTCTTGAGCGAATGCGCCGGTGTTTAGCAGTAGTAAGATACAGTTCTTTGGATGTCTTCTCCTTGTACACTCCCATCTGAAAATATATCCGATCTTCGTAACTCTTTATAATTTACAGTCATCTAATGGCTGTTTGGTGAATGATAATAAAAACTATTGCCCCGGGTACCCGAGGATGTATGCGAGGATGGCTTGATGCACTATTGCCTGAGGCCAAGGATAATGGTGTATCAGGCCACCCAAGGTGCCGAGGGGCAATAACTTTTAATATTACCCAACCTACTTTTATACCTTTTATTATCCAACCCACTATATACAGATAATGGTATATGCTTTGCCATGTCACTGGTTGGCCTCCGCAACGCATTTCACTGAATTATTAACCAACCAACCGCTTAGACTATGCCATGCTTATGATGTAAATGTAATGAGAAAACAGCGTGGTATGGTTTTGTCTATATGCCATGTCGTCAAGCGTCACGAGAATGACTTGGAAAATCACGTGCTTGCCGAATTCGAGCACCTGTCATGCAGTTGATTGCTAGTAGAATATGGTTGGTTACAGGTTCGGTTGAGTAATACGAAAGCTATTTCATTGCTGTTTGGCAGAATAGTCAATACTATGTTACTCATTACCATGGACAGGTCAATGCACTACTACCTGAGGCCTTGTGGCTTCGGGCAACAGTGAATGGAGCTGTTCACGGTACCTCGAGGCATAATTTTGACTATTTACCAAACAGGCATGAAATAACAGGACAATATCCATGTTACAGAAGAGTATTACCAAAATCGCCATAATCAGTCATGAATACTACACTCATCCGATGAATAACGATGGAATTATCTATGTACATTAAGTCATCTCTTAGTGGTTTCAAAGGGGTACAGAGCAAAACCTAAATAACGGTTAAAATCATCTATCAACAATAAATCAACAATTCTGCCTTATCTTAGGTGTGGATGAGCGCACTAGCTCCTTGTTGAACGCACTAGCTCCATGTCGAGCGCTCTAGCTCAGGCAGAAATTTTGTCAATATTGTCCAGGTACGTAATCTCCACTCACACTTTTTTGCTTATTTGTGACTTTTCATGCTTGAATTTACCAGGGATGGTGCTTTAGAGGGTCTGAACGCTATAGTTTGGACGGAAAATGAAAAAATCGTGTACCCAAATCTCTATATTGACAGAAATTGGTGGATTTTTAGTTCGGTGTTTCAAACATTTGCCCCAAGTTAGTTCAAGCCCTGCACATTTCTGCGGCGAACTCCGACGGGGAATAAAGTTGAATCATATCTACACACAATAGCATCGGTAGTTGTTTCCTGGGATCGCTAATAAAGAAATAAAAATTGATAAAATTCTTCAAGACCTACCTTTGTTTACTGATTTTCTGTCGACAGCACTAGCTCGCGGGTTCCCGGATGTGACGAGGGAACGAAATTCCATTGACTCATTTTGGAGCTAGTTCCACTGATTACCACCCGTGTGGTTGTTCTGCCTGTACGGAGAGGTTATATAGCCACTTATTGCACAATCTCCAGATACCCAAATCTTTAGCACGAGATACCCGGTAATGTGCAAGGTCTACACTGGGTATCGTGCTATAAGTGAGATAGAGCATGATTTGTCCGCCTGTACGGTCGATAATACACTCGCTATAGCTCGTGGACTATCTTTCCGTACAGGCGATCGAACTATGACAACTATGCTCTCTACCTCTCACTAGTTATCAGGCAGATTACAAGCAGACAATCCATAATACAAGGGCGTAGCTCGGGTGCGGTTTGAAGTTTTGTCAAACTGACAAAATTTCAAAACGCACCCGAATATTGCATGTGTAATTTAATAACTTAGACAAGATTTCAATACCAACTGCCAAAATGGCTGAAATACTACCGTTTCCTTGAAGAGGTAGGGTATAAAACATGTTTTTGCGTATCATGAAATTGCTCCTATCTAAGCCTTTGATAAACGTGCACTTCATCAGGGTAGGCCTTGCAAGTTGCATCGTATTCGAATGATGGGTATCTTGGGCACCGGCCCGACATATGCACATCATTGAATCAGCGTGACTTCAATGTCTTGACGCTGAATGCACGATGTGTGCCTAGTAGGAGGAGTGTATCATAAAACATGCCTTATTGTATGTGTGTAAAGTTTCGTATAGATCTACGTAGCGAAAACTGGTCAGACTATGTTGGTTCGCAGGCTGACCAGCCTCATTAATTAGACGGGATCGCTCATGTATTTTCTATGGACTCTAAACGAATGGCATAATGAAATCGAGGATATATAAAGGATCCATCACACAATTTTTGTAGGCATTTACAAGAATTTTATTCACCAGTTCTGGGTCCACAACAGCATATAAGATGTTGTATATGTATGAGAGTGAGAGGGGAAAAAACAAAAAAACAAACAAAAAACAAATATAATCTAAAGCAGGCACTTGCCCTCCATTCCATCCGAAAATGAGTGAAAAACATAAAAACCCTAAGTATAGAAAAAAGACATGCACCCCAGAAATCTTTTCTGAACAGTAGGTATCAGGTTAGAGGGAATGTGGTGGGGTGGTGGGGGACGTTGCAGGGAATCAATTGGGAGGGGGGAGGGGGTAGATGATTAGGTGCACATAGGCCCGGTGACTGAACTAGCTTTTCACTACAGTTTTCAGTTTGAAGCGTAGTTTTCTCTCCTCAGTTTTACCCTGAAAGCCGGTGATATAGAGGTGCGGGTGATCAACGTAGGTTGTGCCGTCAAAGACATCTTGGTGCCGGATAAAGAAGGAAATGTCGTCGACGTTAACCTTGGTTACAGCGATCTCACTAGTATGTAAACCTTTGAGTCCTTGTTGTATATGTGAACTGCACAAGCCAGGACCAGCCTGTCCACATGCGCAGTCTTGTCAGGACAAAACATGGAGATTTGGATTTTCAAACAAGACTTTTATTACAAACTGCCTCATATCTCATGTCTTCTCGGTGGCTGCCATATACGACCACGTAACTTCTCACACGACGCATAATGTTGCGTCGCTGTCCACGAAAATTACTTTTATACCTATAAAATCCCTAAAAATATTCAATTAACATGAACAAATGACCATTGGTTTAAGATCCGCCTCTACAGAGCTTTCATCGTCTGTTTGAAAAGTAACATGATGAAGCAACAAGAAGTTCGTCAGACTTGATATTCTTGAACTACCCGACTTCATACTTTTCCCAAGCAAGCACACAACGTCGAAACCACCACGTATCAATTAAGACAATGCCACCTCAAAACAACGTCGTCACGTAACAAAATGACGTCACATCAACGTCTATGCGACATCAAAAAAGCGTATCGACGTCATAACGCCGCACCGTCATTGATGGTATGATAGCGTCGTTTCGACATTACAAATTGTCTACTGGATCAATTTTTTTATATGTAGGTTATGAAGCGAATCCTGGTAACCTTGGCTGTATATGTGGGAGGGTGGCCAACAGGATTGACGGCGCTACTTTTGAGCTAGACGGCACGCGCTATAATGTCTCCAAAAATGATCCACTGGGTAACAATATGTGTCATGGCGGCTTCAAAGGCTTCTCTAGGGTAAGTAAAGACCACACTGGTCTGGCATTCAACACCGGCAACGAAGGCAACGTACATGCCAACGAAAATTTCTGACCATAAAACTCAGTTTTTTTCACAAACTACTTAATGAAAATCCAAATTATCATTCTTACGGACCCGACAGTTTGTTCGACGTCAAAGTAAGACCAGTTTATTTAACAAATGCCGCCTAGTATAAATGCAGTGCACAAAATAAGTTTCTTCGCCAATTTGTTGTCATGTCGTTGTACAACGACCATGACAACGAATTGGCGAAGAAACTTTATTTTTGCACTGAGTTTTACCAAACGGAATTTATTTGAAGAACTGGTCGGACTAAGAAGTGAAACAAACTGTTGGGTCCGTAAGAATGATAATTTGAAATCACATTAAGTAGTGTGCAAATAAAATCGAGTTTTATGGTCAGAAATTTTCGTTGGCATGCACGTTGCCTGTGTTGAATGCCAGACCAGTGTGAAGACTGCATATGAAGGTCAGTTCACTCGCTGATTTTCTATCTTGAGCTGCTTTTGAATTTTGATAAAAATCTTAAAGCGACCTAAATCACCAGTCATCCACCCATCCAGCAGCTAACTTTCCACTATACACTATGCTCTGGATGCATACATGTTGCATACAAATCAGGCCCCGAGGTTATAAAGCTTTTTTCGTGCTCAACTCAGCTGAGCATGATATTTTATCTGCTAATAAATAGCAAATTACTGACAAGTACAGTTGTTTTCTTGCTCAGTTGAGCCCAGTATGAAATTTTCCCTGCTTATGAATATAAAAATGCCAAAATTAGTTGGCATTTTCATATTTATCAGCAGAGAAAATTTCATGCTCAGCTGAATTGAGCACGAAATGTTTTACAACCTTGGGACCTGGTTTTGGTAGCTGACACTGGTGTTGAAAGCTGACAGGAGGTTACATTAGCATTTGCAAAGAACATCCAAACTGAAAAGACTAAAAGATATCATATCTTTTGTTACAAGGTACTTATCAGACTCCATTAAATAAAAACTCTTTTTATCATCTGAAGATACTTTATCTATTTTAATCCAAATCTGAAATGACTTGATAAAGCATTAAATACTGTAACATAAATGCTGTCTGATCCAAAAACTTTAGTATGTTTAATTGATGCAGCTTTCATGCTCAAGTGCTTTTATCTGTTTTAATACATAATATATCTTACATCTTGACTTTTTTCTACATCTTCAGAGATAAAGAAATGAGGTTTGTCCTAGTTATGTTTTTATATGGTCACAGATACAGAACGGGACACAAATCTGTGTCACACTGAGAATAAGCAGAGGTCTATATTATACATATGAAGCTATGTACGGTTAAACCTCTTTATAATGCCCAATATAACAACCAAATTTTATGAAACCTCAATTTGACAAGCACAAAAATAACAAGCAAAAATACAGTTTTGCTCTGAAATAAGGTCCAGTGTAGCATAAAAATCTCTGCAAATGCTGTAATTATAAAGAGGGTCAACTGGTAATTGAAATTGGTATGCTAGAATATATAACCATGCAATGGTACTGGCTAAAGCTCTCTTGATTTTTTGAACTGGGCCGCTACACCAGAAAACCAACAGAGTTGGTATGCGCCCAGCGCAGACTCAGATCAGCCTGGGCATTTGCCCAGTCTGATCAGACTCTTTGCTAAGAGCTTAAAGGGTAGTTAAGGGTCTAAGCTACCTCCATTCAGGCAGCAAAGACTCTGATCAGACTGGGTGGGCTGATCTTAGTCTTTGCTGGGCGCACATGCCACTTTGTAGGTTTTGTCGTGTCGCGGCTCAACTAATAATCCTGGGAGCTTCACATGAAACTCTTGCAGATATAGCACTTTCTTTAGGTGTCACCGATCCTTTGTACATTTTAGCAATACTTCGACTGGAGCATCAATGGGACAAAGCTAATTCTGACCTACACTGACAAAGATGGTTCGGAGGGCTTCCCTGGTGATGTCATAACAACTGTTACATATGAACTGACATCAGAGAATGGATTAATGATGGATTACCAGGCTACCACCACTAAACCAACACCAATAGACCTGTCCAACCATTTCTTGTTTAACTTAGCAGGACATGTAAGTACCAGCATGCACACAATGTTGAAACAAAAATTTAACTGTCACAAATCAACGTTGATTCATCATGGTCCAATATCATGTGTCCACTGGGAACTGACCGTCGTAATCAGTCAAACTATGTGTTGACCAGTTAGCGAAGGTAAAAACCTCAGACAGACAAATACACTTGTGATTTTGTGATCACTGTTTCTTTCCTAAAACATTCTCAGACAGATTCAAAGGCATAGCAATATGTCATTCACGTAAAGTCAGTTTGTTTTCCATATTAAAAACTACTAGCCCATGGCACCTCTGTCTACATGATACATAAAATTTGAGGTAAAAAATATGGTTCTGATATAAGTGCCTCAGTTAGTTGAAACTGTCTTTTTACTATGCTTAGGACATTTTATTCCTTCACCAACTACATTAATTTTTCTGAAATTAGTCCTTCTAAAATCTGGATTGGTCCATTTATCCTGGAAAAGAGTTTCATAAAATTGTCAGCAAACAATGCAAACCCAGATCAGGAGCAGTCTGATCTGGGTCAGCACTATTTCTTAAAGCTTTTCTGATCCAAACCTTAGTTACTGCATTGATTTAATCCTAATAAACACCCTGCTCTAATAAACGCCCCTACCTCTTTTCCGAAAAATATTGTTATATTAACTTGCATGAATTCTTGTTTGCTTCTCTAGATAAGGTAGCTCTTTGAAATGGGGTCTACTCTTTCAAATATCTGCTATATATATATTTGTGTGTGCAAATTGTCTATGTAAATTCTTATGTATCAGTATTTTGGAATAAAATCTTGTTTACACTAAAGGAAAGAATGTGCTCCATTTGCAGGAGCAAATTATTTCCTTTAATAGTTGACCTCTACTGAGAATGAAGGCAAAAAATAATAGAGTTACTTCCTCTGAAAGAATACCTATCACCTTAATATTGCTTATTAGAGGTATTGGGCATAGGCTGATTTACTACACTTATATGGCTGTAAATAAAATAATCCCACTCCCAACCCTCCCTTTTGCAAAATGCAATGCTCCCGGGGCATAGGATTAATATTGTATTTGGTAAATTATATTTTGTTTAGTCTGCAGGAAATATCAGAGACCATAAAGTAACAGTAACAGCTGGACAGCTTATAGAATTCAATGACAAGTTTATTCCAACAGGTAAACCTGCTTCATTTTTGTACTTTTTTGTACTTTTTTTTTTTTTTTAAATCAAATTAAATGTTATACCTGTACATCATATGTTGTGCCCTTGAAAAGCTGTCAAGCAAGCCCCATTGAGGGTGGAGGATGATTTAGGGGGTTAACATCCTTTCAACAGTTTTTCAACATGGCCTATGAGGAATTGAGAGATGCTATTAAAAAATTAGAGGCTAGAGAATACTTGCAGCCTCGACAAAACTTGTAGATAACTAGAGCAAGTGAGCAGGGGCTCACGTATACCCCCGGCCAGCGCCCCCGCCTAATGACACTAAACTTCAAACATAAAAAGTTAACACATTATAAGATACAAGTTTTAAAGTCTGTGATCATGTCCTTTGGTCAACATCTACATCTACCAATTAAGTGCATGGCCAATATTGGCATAGTCTCACTGTGACAACAGCAGCATACAAATGATGTCAACCAATCTGCTGCAACCTAAAAGAAAACCTAGTAATATATCAGACGGTTCCACTAAAGAATACCTGAAATGCGAGAAACAGTATCAGTATAAAGCAGTGCATTGATGCAACCATTTAAGTATGTGACCTTGACCTTATGTCAACAACAGCATCTATATGATGTAAACTGTTGCAACCTAGAAGTAAATAAAGTCAAATATCAAAAAGTCCTATTGAAGAAGATGGGAAAAATAAGCATTTAGAATATAAATTTAACACAAAACTTTCACATGAAAAGTCAGAGTCCATTACCTTGACTTATAGATCACAAGCATTGGTGGGGATGGTACAGAATAAAACTTTGGACCAACGTCTATCATCATGCCAAATATAAACTAAACCCCACAAAGGGTTTGACTTATATAAAGATCTTAAAAATTTAACGCAAAACTTTAACATGAAAAGTCAAAATCCGTGACCTTGACCTCTAGGTCACAGGCATAGGTGGGGGTGGTACAGAATGAAACTATGGACCAACATCTCTCATCATGCCAAATATAAACCCAACCTAACAAAGGGCTTGAATTATAAAGGGGATCTTAAAAACTTTAACATAAAACTTAAACATGAAAAGTCGAAGTCCGTGACCTTGACCTCTAGGTCAAAGGCATGGGTGGGGGTGGTACAAAATAAAACTTTGGACCAACATCTATCATTATGCCAAACATAAACCCAACCCAACAAAGGGTTTGAATTATATAGAGATCTTAAAAACTTTAACGCAAAACTTTAACATGAAAAGTCGAAGTCCGTGACCTTGACCTCTAGGTCAAAATGCATGGTTGGAGGTGGTATAGAATAAAACTTTAGATCATTATCCATCACCATGTCAAATATAAACCCAATCCAACAAACGGTTTGGATAATATAAGATCTTAAAAACTTTAACGCAAAACTTTAACGCAAATGTTAACTTACGGAAGGACGGACGGACGGAAGGACGGACGAACGGACATCGGACGAAAGCTATATACCCCTCGTCATACTTCGTATGCCGGGGGTATAATAAGTCTCTATAGCTTTAATGCCTATACCAATATGACCAGATCTGAAAATGAAGCCCTTGAATAAATCTGTAATTTACAATAAGAATGCTCAAATACATGAACTAATGAAAATTAAAATTGGAAATAATCAGTGCTCTCCACTTAATTAACTGTCTATACCAAATATTAAGACAGATGAAATTTTACATTGTTCTGTTTAGCGCACTCTCAAAGAGCAACTCAGTATTATTTTGTGCAGTGACTGGTTGAGTAATTATTGAACCAGATTAGCCTGCTTTGTTCATAAAATTAGGAAGAAGAAGTGTGAAATATTAAGAGTGAATGTCATCCTTTAAATCAGCCAGGGATGAAAAAAAAAAAACATGTACACATTTTCTATCAGGTGAAATAAAAAGTTTGAGTAACATGGTACTAGATCTTTGTCAGCCAGTTCTGCTAGATGACATCTTAGACAAGTTACCCAGAGAAGATGGTCTTGTTCATGCTTATATTCTGCCAGGAAACAGAGGGGAAAAGAAACTTGTTGCAAGGTACAGGAAAATACATGAACCTTACATATGTATTATCAGTGCTCCAGATAAGAAGGGGTAACAGAGATAATTTTGGGATAATTAGCCATATTTCTCCATAAAAACATATTTTGTGACCCACCATTAGAACCGTCTCGTTGAGACGGTTCTAATGAGGGGTCACAACATATGTTTTCGTTGAGAAATAAGAAAAATTATCTTTGAATTATCCTCAATACCCCCTCTTATCTGGAGCTCTGTATTATGTACCAAGTTTTAGAAAAGACCAACAGACTCATCCTTTGGACTTCTCAATATATAGTGACTTGCAATCTGTCATACATATGGACAGAACTCCAGCTAAGGGTGCCATAGATCATAACTCTGACAAATGAGCCACGACACGAGAAAACCCAACAAATTAGTGGTGCACCCAGTGCAGACTCAGATCAGCCTGGGCATCTGCCCAGTCTGATCAGAGTCTTCGCAGTGCGCTTATAGGGTAGCTAATTGTCTAAGCTACCTCCATACGGACAGCGAAGACTCTGATCAGACTGGGTGGATACAACTAATCAAGGCAGTTCTACATGTGGGACTCAAGTGGATTACAACTTATCAAGGCAGTTCTACTTGCGGGACACAACTTATGTTTGATGAAGACTAAAGAAAAATTCTTCCAGAATTATGATCTAAGCCCACTCTTATCTGGAGCCTTTTGTATAGAGCTTAACCACCTAATTTTGAATCCAAAGCACAAAGACTAGTCAGCCTTAGATAATTTCCTAGCAGACCTTAGGAATCAATTTTTACATCAGGTGAAATTAAAAGCTTGGATGGTACAATGGGTGACCTTCGTAAACCAGTTCTTCTAAATGACATCATTGACAAAATGCCACGGGGTGATGGTTTACATTCTGCTAATGTTCTACCTGGGAATCGTGGGGAAAAGAAAATGGCTGCTAGGTATGTTAATAACACTTTCCTTAAGTACACTCCATATCTGTTTATATATGTACAGAATTTGAAGTGAAATATTGATTAATTGATCTGTTGCTTCATGTCCACGGTAAACATCAATGGTCATGTCGGGGCTGATTCAAGAAGGGCAGTTGTCAGGTACTGGCGAAGTAAACTTTGTTGTCCCAGGAAATTTACTTTGAGATATCAGTAGTTTGGGATAACATGTCAGAGTGAGTGAGTGAATTCGGGTTTAACATCCCACCAAGGTCATAATTATGGAGACGGGACCTCAGTTTAAAGTCTCATCCGAAAGACCGGAGAAGCGGAGGATCTATCTTGGGACCCCTGGATTGGTAGTCTGGAGTGTTATCCACTACACTACAGCCGCTCCTAACATGTCAGAGTTCAAATGTAAATTAAAATAAGAATTGTGTCCAAACTATATTCTTTGATTTAAGAGGCTACATTGAGATATCAGTATTTGAGATATCGAGAGTTAATTGTAATTGCAATAAAAGTAAAGAAAGTGGACAAAAATGTTAAGATGGATCTGGATTTTCGGGATTGTTACTATCTTATAGACAAAAACCTCAAGACCGATATACATGTTTGGGGTCATTCTACATGGGAACAATCATCTTTCAGCAGAATTTTATGGTAGACAGTTAATTTATAATAACTTATAAGAGGGAACTAGATTTTTGGCATTGTTTTTGCGAGGAAAACCTCTTGTTTTCTAACCGAATAAACATTGTACTAATTGTAGGGTTGAACATCCACCATCAGGCCGTTACATGGAGGTTCATACCACAGAGCCAGTGGTGGTCAACTACAGTGGCTACTATCTCGATGTGCTATTAAAAGACATGAAATGTAAAGATGGTGTGGTGTATCAGAGATCAGGAGGACTGCTGTTTATGCCACAGGGCTACCCTGATGCCGTCAATCATGTAAGCTTGATTTCTGTATCTTTTTTACACTCGTGGTCATTTCATATGAAATTTATGAAACAAGCCTTTGGCGAGTTTCATAAATTTCATATGAAATGACCACGAGTGTAAGATTCTGTTTATCATATGACACTTTAATATAGGATTTTAACTCCTTCAAACTGAACATTATTTCAGTGAGAAAACGCATTGCTGACATAGACGTTGTCAGTGATGTTACGTATATGCGCCAAAGTGTTATTACATGTGTGGTCATACGATTTTTATGACACGATGATCACTCGTTCTATACTGAAAAAGGCTGTTTCAGTGAAAATGGAAAACATGGTGGCTATTTTGAGGTCATCTGAATCATTCTTTCTTTCTTCTGATACTACACACTGTCAACTTTTAACCATTTTGGCAGATGTACAACATACACTCCAATTTGCAGGCTGAACCTCCTGTAGCCATCAAAGTTGTCACTTATTGTCAACTTCCAAATCCTCTGACTCGCCCCGAGTTTTCCCAGACATTTTGGAGTTGTCCATACCCTTTTACTGATTCAGAAGTTGATTTTACTCATAACTTTAACAGTGCTAATTGTATCACCAGAGAATTGGGGGGTTACTCTTTAAGGAAAGAATTTGATCCTCCAAGGATAGCAAATTCTTTATTTTAAGACTAGCCCCCAATAAGGGGAAGCTGTGCCTGGGCTATCTCTCTAGAAACATCCTTTCCTGTATTTTTTCTATAGACTGCCATAGCCACTAATTTTCAAATTCCCTGAAATTTCAAGTCATTTACAAATTTCCCTGACCAACAACAAAATTCCTTGATTTTTCCCTGATCTGGAAAAACAGTCATTTTCCAAATGTTTTTTTTTTCACCCTGGCAATCCTGAGCCTCGTACCTACAACTTTGCTTCTTTAACCTGCACTGGGGGTATCTCTCCCAGCACATAGGGCCTCCATCCTGATCCAAAGGAAAGCATACTTTTAAAGTCATCCCTGCAAATGGCATTAATGAAGCATTTTTGGCCCCTCTTGGACCGACACATAGGGCCCCAAGTTGTCATCCTGATCCAAAGGAAAGCATACTTTTAAAGTCATCCCTGCAAGTGGCATTAATGAAGCATTTTCGGATACCGAAATTTTAATGCTGCTATGTGGGATGGAACCCACCACTTGTAGTATCAAAGGCATGTTCACTAACCCACTGACCTATCTTGCTTTAGATGATTCTAATTCAAGCATTATACCATTAGCACTGAAGTACATTAATTTAGCCCTATATAACTGACAACTACTGTTAACCCTTAAAGCGCCAGAAATTAAAATTGTTGAATTGGCAAACAGTGTAGATCCAGATGAGGTGGTGAGCCACCTCATCTGAATCTACACTGCTTGCCCTCTAGTGTTCAAATTCTAAAAAATATGATATTGCTAGGACGAAACATTTTTTGAAATTCTGCAGACGTAAATTTTGTCGTCTGCTTTTTGGCGCATTAAGGGTTAATATTACAAATCTGGCATGGAAATTTGGAAGTATTCAAAGCTTAGCAGTAGAGAGTTAAAATCGTGACTGTTATCAATCCAATATCTAAGTGTAACCCTGAGTCCTAGAAACAGAAGCAAAGCTTGCACAGGACACTAACATTGCTTTGATGAGAAGTAGAGGGGCTGACCACCAAAAGTATAATGTTAAAATGATTATTGGTAACTTCACCGCAAGCATAAACACAATCAGTTTTATTTTTCAGAGCAATTTCCCATCTTGTATTCTGCGGCCTGATGAAACCTACAACACAACAACTTGGTATAAGTTTGGAGTTATGAGGAATTAACATTATCACCTCAGCATCAGCATTGAAGGAGGGAGGTTTTGATAGTCAACTCTTGATATCTCAAATTCCAAGGTCATTCAAAGCTACTGAAATCTCAAAGTATATTTTCCAGTCCCAGAAAATTTACTTTGAGCTGTCAGAAGTTTGAAATAAAAGGAGTTACAATGAAAATAACAAGAGTTGTCAGATGAAAATGAAGTACTTCATGGGTTCTCAAGGCAAAATCACTGAGACATGAAATATATGAAGAATATGTATGAAGTCATTTGCAGAGTCAGATTGAACCATTTTCCCAGGTATGATGGTTATCTACTAAATAGTGCTTAGGATATAAATGAAAATCACTGAATCATGAAATGTAGGTCACAGTGATCTATTAATAGTATGAGGTCACTCCCAATGTCAGACTGATCCACTATACCAGTTATGATATGAATCCAACAAACAGTGTTGCAAATAAAAGGCAAAATCACTGGACCATGAATAAAGGTCAAGGGCACAGAAGCCAGCATGGATGATTCGTAGCTGCTGCAATTATAGGGATATGCTATGTGACCTAGCATCAACTCTCTTGTCTCAAAGGTATCATTAAAACTAAAATAATTTTCCTTTGAAATGGTGCCAAACAGCAAAGTCAGTCAGCTGTGACATATAGGTCAAGGACACACAATTGTGTGATGCAGCTGCTGCAGTCATATGGATGTATATATGTACCAAGTATAATGACTGTAGCTGCTGTAGTTTGTTAGCTACAGAGTTAAATATTGAGTTAAATGCAATTGTTAACATTAGTTAACCTGATCACGGACAGAGACGTTGACCCTAACACATACTCAGACTGCTATGCACAGGGGTATAGCATGTCTCATTTGCATTCACAAAGGCATGCTAAAAAAGGAAATGTGTCCAAACTTTATTATTTGATATATGATGGTTCTTTGAGATATCAGTGTTCAAGATAACAAACATTGACTGTAATTCTGAGCTATTTTCTGTGCAGATGCTGTGGCCCCTCATTAGAACTGCCTTGACAAGGGGCCACAACATCTGCTTTTACCGCAAATAGGCATAAATTATCAACCAGTCTTCTTATTATATCTGAAGCTCTTGCTATGATTTTAACATGAATGGGTACAATTTCAAGGGAAACAACTCAGCCATGTTGCCTCCCATCTTAATGGGGGTTAGTGCTTAAAAGAATTTGCTTCCATTCTTGGAGCTCGTTCTTTGCTCATATCTCAAAATAAATTTTCTGGTCCCAGAAAAGTTACTTTGAGATACCAGTAGTCTGAGATATCCAGAATGGAAATGTAAAAGAAAATAGGAAGTATGTCCAAACTATATTCTTTGATATAAAATTGTACTTTGGGATATCAGTATTTGAGATTGGGAGAGTCAACTGTATGTTGCAAAGCCTTAAGGCTCCATTTAGACTGCAAGTATCTGGATGCTGATCTAAGTCTTTGCTAGTCATACATATCCTGAGATACCTTCTGCTGGTACCAGACTTTAGACAAGAATTTTCATACTCAAGTTAAACCATGTAAATCCAGATTATTTTGCAAATAAAGGAAAAAAATTAAAAAACAGAACATTTTTTGTCTTTTGTATAATTATTGACAAAGACTATAAATTAGCACAACTGTTATACTAGTCAAAAGTTCTAACCAGCCACTTAGTGTTTATCATTTTTCCTCAATGCTATTAGCAATCTCACAGTTCAGTTTACAGCCACAGATAGGCGAATGTGTCGGTAAACCATGCCACTAAAAGGTTTGGCAATATTCAGTACATTGCATCCAGGAGGCACAGATGAATACGGGTACCCCCATTTTCAAGATTAACAAGAATTTGCATTGAGTGGTGGGGTAAGTTTTAACATTTTGACCCAAAGCAACCACCGTCATGCAGAAAGAGTGTTCATTTCTGCATAAATCTGTTTCTTTAGTCATTTGCTTCAGTAATGAAGTGGTTTTGCTCAGCTAAATTGGATATTTCAAAAAATGACTTTTCACAAATTGTGACGAAATGCTTGATTATGTGAATTTTAAAAATGGGGGTACTTGTGTTCATCGGCGCATCCAGGATGTGAAGTTAAAAATTTTGTCAAATCTTTTATAGGCTAAGTTGACTGACACATCTGCCTTTTTGGGGATGTAAATAAAATTGCAAGATTGTTTGGGGCTTTGAAGAAAATTGATAAAATGTAAGTGGCTGGTTAGAACTTTTGGCTAGTATATAATCATAAGGAATCTTTTCACCTCATGCCAATCGTGTTAAAAAAGATGTAATGAGCGGCAACACGACAAAACCAACTAAGTGACATGTGCGCCAAGCAAAGACTCACATCAGCATGGGCATCTGCCCAGTTTGATCATAGTCTTCACTGTTGGCATGGAGGTAGCTTGGACCCTTAGCTACCCTTTGAGCACATAGCAAAGACTCTAATCAGACTGGGCGGATCCCCAGGCTGCCACTTTGTTGGTTTTCTCGTTTTGGGGCTCTAACATGTTCACTCTATCTCATGTTGACATCCTTGAAATAACCCCAAGCACTCTTAGAAACTGTACATGTACGTTTTTATACAGCTGTCTTCTTATTTGATGATAGCAGCAATTATTTCTGAGATTCATGATTCACTGATTATCAATGACATTTTTACCATACTCCAGCTTCAGTCCCATCCTTAAGAGGACTACATGACCCTGATCAAAATGACTTCTCTAGACTTTCACTGTTCTCACAGACTATACACATTTTGTATTGTGTTGCCTATTCTGTATATGCTAACAGAACAGGCTGCTGAATATGCCAACTTTTGGTCATACTTTGTGCATTCAAAACCTGATGATATATTCCCCCAGAGAAGACCCACACCAGCACAGGCATCTATTCCATAGTCAGAGAATATAGTCGATGAATTTCTGATCTGGTCTGTAGCAAATCTTTGATTTTAAAACTTCTGTGTCAGTGATGATAATCCTATTTTACCAGAGCTCCAGACAAGTTAAGTTTTGAAGATAATTCTGGGATCCTTTTTTTCTCATTTCTCCATAAAAATATATGCTGTGACCTCTCATTAAAACTGCCTCAGAGAGGCAGTTCTCATGAGGGGTCACAGCATATATTTAAACTGACAATAAAAAGAAGTTATCACAGAATTATCATCTGATCTCAATCATATCCAGAGCTCTGACATTTGTTCACCGTTTTCAGGTTTTGGAATTAACCACTGACATTAACAGTTCTAATTTTGCTGCAAAGTTTTTCCCATCTATTGTGTCAAGTTCTATTTCTTTGAAATTCCCTGATAGGTGTAACCATTTAGGGTCCACAATGGCGGCTGTTTGAGGGTCCAGATCCTGCTGGTCTGTTTTAAGGTACACATGTAGTCCTGTGGTGGGGCCACTTCGGATAGCCAGGATCCTGAATGAAATAGAACAAAAGATAATAGTTTTACCTATGAAGAGTTTATAAATTCTGGGAAAACTTTTATACATCTGAATATAAAGATATGCTACAGCGTCTCATAAGAATTCCTCTTGATCAGGTGACTAATGAGATAATAGTATTTAAAAAGACAAGAATGGCATGAAAGATGGTGTTTAACCGTTCTGCCCATCGTCACAAAAAACATTTGACCCTTTGTTGACTAGTGGACTTGTCCATCCTTATCATTTGAATGAGTCCATTTCTAGTTTGAGGGGTGTCTGGTTAATAATTTCATTTTTACTGTAATCTGCATAGAAATTTCTTTGAAGCAAACAGTGTTGACCCTGTTCAGACACCGCGATCTGCGGCGTCTATACAGGGTCTGCAATTTTTTCAATAATACACCAAAATGGGTTTCCAGTCTATAAAATGGTTAAATGAGATACCTTGACAAAAGTTTACATCCCCAATGACACTAACACTGTTAAACCAATACCTGTGTCTTGCTTCTGCTAGCTGCATGTGCAGAAAAAGTTATCCAGTATTGTTTCTAAAAGATGTTCTTATTTGAATCTGAAGAAAATGTCTATGAACTGACAGTCTTCTAGGGGTCTTGTCTTCACTTCCTCTTTACTTCAACTAGTATTCAGACTTTCAGCTATGACTTTCACTAAGATTCCATATTCAGTTCTGTACACTGGGCATAATGCATGTGATAAGGGTGGGGATGAAATAATCTACATCCAAGTGTCAAAAGTCTTTCCCCAAAATACTTTTTCCATTGACTTTAGTGCATTTGCAATTGTGCAAGAAATTTCACTATGAGACTTATGTTCAAATTTTAGTAATAATTTTTGCATAGCTAAAAACCTAAAAGATTTCTGCAATATAGTATAATTTTTAGCTTGCCCTAAACCTGCTCCAGTTACCTGCTCACAATAAAATTTTTGAAAATGCAGATTTCCATTGATGTCAATGGTGACGTCGCAAATTTGCTGAAAAAGTACTGGTGTTGTCTTTAAAAGAATATTTCTAAAGGGACATCTAATCAGAATTCAAATCAAACTTACCGTCGGGACATGACCATAGCTGTTTTCTGTGGACATTAAGAATGAAATCAATCAATCAAAATCAAATCAAACTTATTAGATGTTGCCTAAATTATTCCACTTTCTAATCATATAAAATTTAATATCGGACGATAAGCAGTATTGCTACAGCAAAATTCCCAGCACACTTGAAAATGCATTGAAGCCTATGGAAAATATGTTGTTGGGGAAAGACTTTTGACACTTGGCTGTACAACCTAGAGAAGAATGACAACCTAAGCAGGGCTCCAATACTTGACTAATGGATTGTGAGCTAGAGTGTTAACCCCTTAGCTATTGCAACTGGGCTAAAATTTAGACATTCTAGAAACTAGACTGATGACCACAAGCAAAGAGAACTAGGGCCTTGTACAGCCAACCAGGACATATATTTTCTTTGAATTTATGGAAAAAATCCAGGATTCTCCTTACAATTATTCTTACCGTTCATTGGTTGGAGCCACGAGCTGTATTGTTGATGCAGTAGAGAACTCCTCCAACTCCCCAGAGCCACTAGAACTATTAAAACTTAAAAATTGCCATCCCATCCACTTAGAGAGGTTCTGACACAAGGCTATATGATGTTGAGATATCTAGAAAGATGAAAATACGTTAAATAAGATCACTTGCTGCACAGGAAAATATGCCTGAAATCACACTTGCCTATCATGTATAGAATTTTAATGTAAAACTTTAGTGGATGGACACAATACACCTATCTCAACAGCAACAATATCCAATGGCAATGCCAAGGGAGCTCAAAGCTCCATAAACTTTCAAACAAGCAAGCTAAAAGCCTGTTTTAAGACTTTACGCTATACCTAACCGTGATTTTCAATTTCAGTGAAGGAATCTCTGAAATGTGATAATGTTAAATTTTGTTGATCTACTTTGACTGTTTCTCACTTTATCATGCATAATAATGTTAGCACTGAGTTTGAAATACACATAAGAGTTGATCCATTACTTTGACAATCTGAAATCTGCATAAGTAAATGAAATGGTGCTGTTTTCCTAAGTTTTATTAAATGTTACTCATTAATAGCCTATTCTGGATAAAATGGTTTCATGTTAGGACTACCATGAAGACTGAACTATAAAGGAATATAAGGCAAATGAGCATCTTATGCACATTTGCCTTTAGTTCCTTTGTAGTCTAGTTTTATCTTAATATAATGTTACCTATGATGCTATGCCTTTCTTTTGCCCCAAAACATTGCATAATAAAGTTGTTGTACTATATATCAGATCACTTTTCATAAAAGCCTTACAAAGGAGTCTGTTTACGCTTTTAGTTTTTACCCAATAATGCCGTGGTCATAAGTTCTCTGTACATGTATAAATATAAAATGTGATTTAAATTTTGTTTTTAACCTCATAAGGTAGGTATGTCTGACGTTTTCCAAATGTTCGGAATTTTCAAATCTGATAAAACAGACTACAACTTGAATCCATGACAAAGAAAATGGTGTTTCAATCATTAAAATCCTTAAAGAAATAAAAAAAAAATACATGTTTTAAAACAAGAGGGTGATACATTTTGTCTGCCAAAAATCGATCAGCTATTCTGCTGAAAATGTGTATCAAAGCCAATACACATCCTCGTTAGTCAGCCACTTCTAGATCCTAAATTTACATTCAATTTGTTGGGGATGCCCTAATTGCAACAGTTCTAAGGAGTTCTATTTAGAAATGACAGAGATAAACGACCTCAAAATTGACCTATTTTCAATTAAAGCTTTCACTATGGAAAAAGCCAAACACATCCAAAATTTTACCATTATCTCATTTCTATAATTATCGCCAGTAATTTGCATAAAAAAATTAGAATGCCCTGATTGGATGATAATTAATATTCAAATTAGGGTACCTTCCAACTGTCAGCAACCGCCATTTGTAATGGCCACATGCTCGTGAGCGAAATACATCAACTTCATTGCACTATGATAAATACTTATTGGACATTATCGATGAATTAAACACTGGATATGAAAGGTTATATTAAGTGCCTCCTCCTACATGATCACAAAAAAATAATTTCATTAGTTCTATCTTATAATATTCCATTTACTGAAGCATGGTTTGCATGGTGGCAGATAGGACTTTGCATATTTGCTGGAATGTCCGACCTTCCTACTTCAGGCACAAGGGGCATATTAAGGCAATGCCCTGTGTCCTCCCTTTAATGGTATGTTTAATTGAAGGCTGAAGGCTTTTGAAAAATAGTATATTCACCTGCCACATAATTATATCTTCAATTTCTTTTTCTTGAAATGAGAGTTCTATTGTTCTTCTATCTCTGGTGACAACGTTTATTCCATCTGTACCTATCTGAAGATCTAGTGACTGCCAGGTGGGTCTGAAAATTGAAAATACTGTGAGATACATAAACACTGGGACAAACATACCTGAGCAAATAGTATAGACACAGATCAGACTACTCCTGAAGGGGCAGTTGATAAGGATCTGCTATTTATATTCCACTATGCCAAGTTTTGTCTACATGGTAAGGCTTACAATAGCCTGATCAAAATTTACTTTTTCTTTTCAGCCGACTAATTTTTTTTTTTTCAGAAACAGTTCAAGATATGATTACAGAACAATGCAGAGCAATGACTAAAGCTTTCCTATACATGCAATGTAATAAAATTTGGACATTAATTTAGCTTTTTCATTTGATAAGGCCATGGAATATCCTCTTGTTCCTAAATAAGTGATATGGGAAGAAAAAAAATGTGAACAGTATATTTACTATTTCAAACAGAAATCTAAGTTGCATACTCTAATAAATTCACACTAAGGGTTACTGTAACTCATAAAATAAAAAAAATATAAAATTATTTAGACACAAAGCAAATTAACATATTTCATACCTCATAACAAAGCTAGCTCATGCTAGATGAACACTAAATGACAGAAAGACAGAGTTTGCAGGTGATAAACTAGGTGCAAAACTCTACTGTTCTATTTTCTTCTTTAAAGTATGTTGTTAAAGTTTCCCTTGTGGCCCTAAGGGGCAGTGGGGGTTGGAGGCCCACTGTATTTTGGGCACAGCTTATGACAGACAGAGTCCATCCCTTTCCTTTCACTGTCTTTAACCTTTCCCAATTTTGAAAAAGATATCCATCTACTGCTGGGCTGATAGAGAGACTCCCGCCTCAACAACTATAAATCCCCAAAAATGAGGCTTTTCTGGAGCTTACACATATGAATCAAGACATCAAAACCTAAAGCAACCAAAGAAACATGTGTAAACAGTACAGCCACAGACTAGACTGTACAGAATGCAACATCTGTACAGAATGCAATCTGATCAGGGTCTGCAATGCTTGCCTTTTAATACCATTTTCCATAATGTCCCCCAAGAAGCTACTAGTAAAATCATGCAAGGAAAATTTCTGTTTAGAAATCTCAGTATGAAAAAGATTGTATTTACCTGATTCCTTCATACCCCTGAGATGTGATGATCAATTTGACATTAGACTCTAGACTGCTGTTGAGACAACTCCAATGAGTCATGATCTGAGGGTCAGATATTCTAGCTGCCAGGTTGTCTATTGTGTTCATGGTTCTGAAAGTAAAGATGGAGTTAGTGTACAACACAAAACACATGCAACACCGAAGCATTGTTAAATGCAATGCTGAGAATTTCAAAACAGAACTCACCAACTCATTAAAAGCCTACTTTAACAGATCTGACCTGACACAACATGAAAATTAATGACAGTTCTATAGAATGTATCGACAGTTTCTGATGTTCATAATTTATGAAACAAACTTTTTTTCTATCTCTGCATTTTCACTTTTGTCTCCCATTTCAATGGAGTCAACTATTGACTGGAAGAATTTCCTAAGGGAGCCAATTCTCATGTTCAAGAGTAGACCCCACTTTGGAAGGGTATTATAATCCAGGAAAATAATAAACAGGAAGTCACAGAAGTTTTTCCCCTTTGTAAATATGGCAGCAAATCAACCTTTGTAAAAATGGCAGAAAATCAGGAAGGTGTACTCATACAATTTAAACTACCTTGACTTTCTATCATTCTTGCAAATAAGTGGATTTCATCTTTAGAAATCCATCTTTATAGCCTCAGTAATCCTTCATAGCAGCTTTCAGACAAAACTTAAACAATTTCATGTACCAACATGTAGTATCTAATTTCTTACCTGAGACGTAAAACATCATGTCTTGTCTGTTTGATAATTTGTTCCAGTAATGTTTCTCTGAAAGATTAAACCATAGCAGAGAAGCTTAATATAGTAAAACTTGTCTTAGAGGCCATCTCTATTGAGCAAGCATGTATTCAGTTCCCAAAACAGGCAAATGCGTTGAAATGTACCTGTATTAAGCAAGCATCTGTCTTAAGCAAGCAGATTTTGATTATCACTTAGGTGCTTGGTTAATACAACTTGGACTGTATGGTTTTGCAATGTACTTTCAGGAAATAAAAGCATGCATTGTTTCAGCAAAAATACCATATTCCTTTGGATAGAAAACAGGTTTTCCCCTCCAAAGTGACTCCAAATATTCAAATCAGTCTAGTGAAATTTTGGCATATTAAAGATGTATTGTTCTCTTCAAAAACAATCCCAAAAATCTAGCTCTGTCTTTGAAAGTGAAAATTTCTCATCTTCATTAGCAAATAAATACTGCATTTCTCATTATAAATTTTCTCTGTAACAACAGTTAATTCAGTTACAACAATTTTAAAACACTTGCCTGTTCGACCAGGATGCGAAAAAAAATAGCATGCCTGTTCTTGACATAAATGTATTCTATATGTGCACTTGTTTTCTTATTGTGTCTAGAATTTAAGCCACTATGAGACATAGAAAAACATGTGCAAATGCCAAAGGCATCCATGCTTTCTAAAGCATTCACTTGTAACTGTTTACATTTTCCAGGACATATAGATTGCAGCCAGGGCCCAGTTGTTCAAAACTAATGTTGTTGTTAGTTAACAAGATATTAAATTTTATTAGTTAACAAGACATCAATCAACTTTTCAAACATTAAGTTATGCAAAAATACTGTTATTTTTTTTTTTACAAAAAATGTGCAGAGCTCTCCTCATTTTCTTCAGTAAAACTATTAAACACTTGATTTTAAAATATACTACAAGATTTAATGAATCCTTGGGCCGTATTCATAAAACAACTTAAGTCGTTGCTATGCTGTTGCTAAGGGTAAATTTCAATGTTGGAGATTCCCAACAACTATGAAATTTGCTCTGGAGGAACAGTCTTACAAATTTAATAGTTATAGGGAATCTCCTTTATAGAAATTCAGCCTTAGCAACAGCATAGCAGCGACTTAAATCGTTTTATCAATACGGCCCCTTGGCTAATGACTTCATTAAGCTAACTTACGACCTTTTGAACAACAACCCCAAGAGGACAGAGACAGGCCAACAAGGACAGAGACAGAGTGGCTACATAGACTTGTCAAAGCATCACTTCTTGAACATGTGATATGGTATCTTCCTCATGGCAAGGCTCATTTATCTATTTATTTTATAAGACAGAACTAAGTAGATAAGAATTGGTAAAGAATTGCATAATTAAGGAACAATACTCCATATCTCTGCATACAAACAACTGCTGTGACTCCTGATCAGAACCATCTCACTGAGAAGGTTCTAAACTCACTGAAGTGGTTCTATGGGTTACAACATGCTTTCAGCAAGAAATAAGAATAGTTATCTCAGAATTTCCTCAAAACCCCACCTTGTAGTGATCTGCAAGCCAACTTACGATTCAGACATTTCCTTGAGATCTGCCCGTGAGCTGCCTGCGGGCCCTGCTATTCTTCTCCGCTTTGAGACTCCAAGACTTGACGTGACTGGGTGGGGTGGTGACATATGTAATGATTTGTAATGAACTTCTCGCAGTAGCTGGTGTAAGGAATGTTCTAATACATGATTGTGGTCTACTTTAGGAGGCTGCTGACCCTGTACATAAAAAGAAATGAACAGTCTCGTCAGTCCGTATATCTAAAATCATTAAAATCTTGTAGAGAGTTGTTCACAACAATGTAGACCCAGATCAGACTGCTCCTAAGGAGCAATCTGATTTTGGACTACAATGTTTATCAAGTATTCTCTTCTAACACACCCCATTAATGATCAATGAACATGTTCAAATTCAATGGCAAAAGAACCGTAATAAATAAGAGTTGTCACAGAAAAGCATAGCTTGCCTCATCTCTTTGTTGAAAAATCTTAAACCACATCCAATAACAAATCTCCTCAGGTAAAATGTTCTGATACCGACAAAAAAAAGCTGATGCAGATGTCTGTGACAACAATAGCTCCTTTTATACTTTCTTATTGTAAGCTATATTTCAAACATTGGTATCTTGATTCTCTGTACAAAGGTACCAGAGGGATGGGACAGAGTGGGAACAAACTGAGCAAATAAACCATCTATCTCAATCAGGGATTGGTTGGTTGGTTGATTTGATGCTTAACGTCCACGGTAAACAGCTAAGGTCATGTCGGGACGGTCAGTTAACCTAACCACACTATTCCTGGGCAGGCTTAGACCTCCTAAGCGGTTAACCAGTACTAAGTGCACATACTTTCGCCAGTAACTCACAACTGCCCTTCTTGAATCAGCGGAAGAAGAAAAGAAAGTATGTAGCCAGACCGGGATTCGAACCCAGGACCTCTGACTTATGAGTCAGGTGCCCTACCGATTGCGCTACCCGGCCCGGCAACTCAATCAGGGAAAAAATGCTTGTCCCTTTGCTAAACATGAGCACAAATTCATACTCAGGCACATTAATGCTTTAAATATGTTGTCTATTATAAAATCTGTTTTGTCACTGCCAAATCATTGGAGACTTTCATTCAAGATATCAACAGATGTACCTAAGGTGCAGCCTGATCAGAGCTTGTACTTCTTGACTTTAGAAAGCAATTTTAACCAAACCACTAGATAATAATCAAGTCGTTCAAATTGTATGAGAATGTGAGTAGTTGTTTTATAACATGAAGCATTTAAACTGTTTCCATACTTTCTGATGATTAAAGTGAATGGGCACATTTTCAGGCAAAGTTACTCCTCTAGTTTCTTCTCTGTCTTCCTTCACAATGAGGTCAAATTTGAAAGAAAGAATCTGCTTCTTATTCTTAACGTTAAGAGAAGTTGGTCATATTTTGGAAGGACTACTTTGTCCAGGGAAGCAAACAAGAAGTCACAAAAGTTGGTACCCTTTGTAACAGTGGCAGAAAAATATGGGAGTGTACCCTTGTACCTTAAGAAAAATAGTTTAGCTGTCCCAATAAATGAGCCGCGACATGAGAAAACCAACAATGTGATTGTGCGCCCAGCGCAGACTCAGATCAGCCTGGGCATCCGCCCAGTCTGATCAGAGTCTTCACTGTCCGCACGGAGGTAGCTTAGACCCTTAGCTACCATTTAAGCCCTTAGTGAAGAGTCTGGTCAGACAGGGCGAATGCCCAGGCTGATACGAGTCTCTGCTGGGCACGCAACCTCATTGTTGGTTTTGGCGTGTCGCGGCTTGAACGTATTTTGGGGTAGTCAAAATTTTACATTGTATGGTAACCTACCTCTGTTTCTTTATGACCAGTTGAATGACATAACACTATAGAGAGTTGAACACCAGGGAAGATCTGAGGAACAATAAAGGTGGTATGTTACATGCACAGCTAATCTTACTCAATATAAAGTCTGCAATAATCTGGGAGTACCCTAATGTGAGTAAGTATTGGGACACCTAAAATCATTAATTTTCCATTTGTCCCAAATGGAAAATTAATGGTTTTAAGAGTCCCAATTTCTAAGCACATTAGGCTACTTTGGCATGGTCATATTTTGCTAGAATTTTGTTTGCTTACTTCATGGGATGGTGAAAACGGCGTCAGAGCAGAACTAAGATTTTATTGAAATATGAAGACATCTAGCAACATGCACTATCTGAATCACACCATGCTACTTGATAATATTGAAATTTTAACTCATATTTTGAATCATATTCGTTTCTTTTCAGCTTTACAGAGGCAAAGATGCAAAATAAATGACGAGTGAGTGAACTTGGGTTTAACGTTCCACCAACAACGAGGTTATAAAAGACTGGAGAAGCAAGGGATCGATCTTGTGACCCTGGATTGGTATTCCAGAGTATTATCCACTACACTACAGCCGCTCCTAATAAATGATGAAGAAAACGAAAAGTTTAATAATTTCATTGAACAGCACCAAAACCCAATGTCATACAAACACTCTGACAGCCTGACATTTTTTTTCCTCAACCACACATACTATTTTTAAATGGAATTAAACGTTGGAGATGTATCCATATGCCTGTATGGGCACTAAATTAAGCTACTCACATTTGTAATGATCTGATTTCCAACCACCAAATGTGGAACAGAACTTTTTAGCTGCACAGCTTCTCTTGCTAGCTACAATAAGGAAGAAAAAGAGTACAATAACATCATCATTAACCTATCAGTTGTGCTACCATAATACCAGTCATCCTGTTGTACTTTTGATAATATCACCTATTGCCTTGATAGTGAATTTTGCACTTTTTACACTATTATACATGAACTGTTCGTTCTAAATTTCTCTTACAAATATAAGAACTGTTTCACAAATGGTTATATATTGTTTCATGGCACCCATGGGATCATTTTCCCGTTAAACATTCCTAAAATGACAAAGCAGCTCTTTCACCAAATCAGTACTTACCTGTGCAAACAATTCTTTACAGAAGAGAACATTTTGTGCAGCCTCTAACTTTGCCTGCCAGTGGGCATCAGAAGGATACCTTCCTAAACCATCTGGTATTCTCAATATGGCACTTGTAAGATCCATGGAGTCTGAAATAAGTGACAATAAAAAATATTTCAAAATCATTCCATCAACAACTGGACTCAAAATATATGTTAAGCATATTTGTATAAAATTAAAGCTTTATAAACATCTGAAAGTGGCCAAACCAAAACTTTTAATTTGTGTTGTGATAACTCTGACAGTTCTTTTACTTCAAAGAAAAGCATACTCTGTGCATAAAAATGCATTCTAATACATGCATATGAATTGAATAGCATCAATAACATTTTGGCTTACTATATGCCAAAATATGAATTTTTCTTTTCCAGATAGGAATAAAAAAGTGCACTTAACCACATCAGGTAGGCGGCAAACGAAAACCCTTGTGCAATCGACGAACGCAGATCAAAAAACCGTTAGAAACGAGTTTTTGATTGCAAATTGGCAAACTGGCGACAATTTGCTATCCAAAAAGTTGTTTCTAATGGTTTTTGATCCATGTTAATCGATTGTCATGAGTGTTTTCGATTGCCTCCTACTTGGTGTGTTCACAGGCATGATTATGGGATAAAGCAGCAATTACTAGATGGAAACATATATACATGTATCATAAACTTTTGGTGCATTTCAAGAAGATTTATTTTACAACCAAGTTATATTTGAAAATGGAAAAAAAAAATAAGGAGGGCAAAAATAGCTCATAAAGTGCTATGTAAATTGAAAATAAAATTTAAAGACTTACAAATCATATTCTCAAAAACAGCATTTGAAAGTTGGGATGGAAAAGGGAGTAACATTTGCATATGTTAATAGTGCAAAGGGATCAAAATATTGTGAAAACTACAGTGCACATATTATGTTTCAGATTTATGAATATCTTACGGCATTTGGTTTCTAGAAGGAAAACAAAATTATTTAAGTGGAACTTGGCATTTATGGAATGGTACAAACGATTTGTTTCTGTGCAGTGTAGTATCACACTTTCATGACATCATGAACACTGTGAACAGTCCTGTGCACATTCACAACAATGTGAAGAGATATCAAAAGGAAAAGCACTCCACACCCTAACCCTTGATCACTGCCCTTGATCTGAGAATTAGTTATTTAACTGTGAAAATTTCACTTTCAGAAAGAATAAGTTATTTTAGTGTGAAAATTTCTCTTTCAAATTTATATAAAAAGTGAATTTCACTAGTCATTGCCAGACCACTGTACTAGTAATAGTATGCACTTGCAGGGATGGCATAATATTGCAGATATTGATGACATAATCGCTGTTATAAAAAGAATTGAATGGTTTATTCCTGGCTCTCTTATAGTACACCAAAAATGGGGTGTTTGACGTCACTATGACTGCATCCTCAAGTTCAAGGGTATGTAAGACGGCTATGCATACTTTTTATTGCTAGTGCAATGACAAGTGAAACCTGTATAATCAGAAAAGCATTTCCATCTTATTCTTATATCACTTTAGTGTTTCAAGTAAATCTGCAGTATTTGTTTCTGTTAAAAAGTCAGTCAATCTGTGGTATTTGTTTCTGTTAAAAAGTCAGTCAATTTAATGCCCTGACAAAGACAATCTAGATTTTTGGGACTGTTTTGAAGAAGAGCACAACTTGTTTTAGAGCAGAATTACTCAAGCCTTGCCCCGAGGTTATAAAACTTTTTCCGTGCTCAACTCTGCTGAGCATGAAATTTTCTCTGCTGATAAATATGAAAATGCCAACAAATGTAGGCATTTGTTGGCATTTTCATATTCATAAGCAGAAAATTTTCATACTCAGCTGAACTGAGCAAGAAAACAACTGAACTTATCAGTTATTTGCTATTTATTAGAAGGTAAAATATCATTCTCAGCTGATTTGAGCATGAAAAAAGTTTTATAACCTTTGGGCCTGGTTAAGATATGTGAGATCATTCTGGAGTGGGGAAAACTCTGCCTTATAGCCAAATATGGTAACAAATTTATGTGGTAAGTATAATGCTACAGAGCCGGGTCGTGTAGCGCAATCGGTAGGCCTGACTCATGAGCCAGAGGTCCTGGGTTCGAAACCCGGTCTGGCCACACACTTTCGTTTCTCCTTCCGCTGATTCAAGAAGGGCAGTTGTCAGTTACTGGCGAAAGTATGTGCACTTAGTACTGGTTAACCCCTTAGGAGGTCTAAGCCTGCCCAGTAATAGTATGGTTAGGGTTAACTGACTGTCCCATCATGACTATGTTTACCGTGGACGTTAAGCAACAAATCAATCAATCAATACTGCTACAGTAATTTGGTTTCCTCAATTGAAAGCTTGAGGATTTCCAAAGCATTTTTTACTTGAAATGAGTAAATTAAGAAGTATCAATTTGAGATTCACTGCAAACAAAACCATTCTAACTACCACAGTTAACCTTGTTTATGTGTAAGCGGAGGATCAGTCTGTAATGTAAGCCAGGCATCTACAGTTTGGATTTCTGAAATATTTTCAAGCTAGATTACATTTTCACATCTAAACTATGCCTATTTTCTTGTATGAGAAAAAATTTTGCAAAAAAAAAAAGAATACAGGTAGCTTAACACATACATACAGTATTCCTCAAAATTATTGAGAATTGCATTTTGGAATACAGTCGCTAGCCGCACATGTTCAACAATATTCTAAACGCGTAAAATACAATAAAAGAACCTCTTTTTCAAGTTTGATATTCAAAAATGGCAATATAATGCATTTTCTGTCGTCAGTGGTAGGTAAGGATGGGCTAGGGTACACCCCTGTAAAAATATGTCCCCTGATTTCGACTATGTTTTGCCATACTACCTCTGCTAGAAATAGACTATCTCAGGTGAAATAGTTTGTTTTCTCCATTGTTCAACATCATCTACATTATTAATGTTGCCTTTAATATTTTGCATGATTTAAAGTTACTAATTCCAGTTTCTGAGTCAGGGACTGGCTGTTATATTAAAGGAAGAATATTGAAGGCATCAGAAACAGCAAAAAATCTGATCTGTTAGTGATCTGAACGGAATATTTTTGGCAAGGTATTGATAATCATGACAAAACTCATGTCCTTTAAAGCACGTTTACTAAGTCTTACAAAAAATATAGTTTTGTGTCGTTTCCGTTGAGATGTATAGAATAAGAATGAATCAGAGCAACACACCCTCTGTCAAAATTGCAATTTTCTTCAATTTCGGACACTTTTTTTAAATGAAGTCACGTGTTTGAATGCCAGCAGCATCTACAGCTGACAAGCTCACACAAAATTATGTTTGCAGTTCGCCAACACCTTATCTCTAAATGAGAAAACCATTCAAAAATCAACTGATTTGTCATTATCTTTTCCACAAATATCGATTTTATTTGGTAGGGGTACATAATTTTCCTGTCGGGCAAAAAATCTCTGGGTGGCACAATTCAAGGGGAGATAACATTTGTAACTCAAACATATGAGTAATACTGGTATGCTAAAAAGTTTACAGAGGGATGTTGTTAACTAAGTTGACAAAGATATTAAGTATATACATGATCTGTCAACTACCAGTGCTTAATTTTCACTTTGCAAAAAATTCTTAATAATTTTGAGGAATACTATATGTATCAACCATTCCAAGAGGAAAGGGGAAATAGAGAAGGATTAAATCAGCATACATCTGTACAGTCTGATTACTGCCTTGTCCATGTTGCATTAACAATCTGAGAATCTCAATGAAATAACAGGGTGAACAATAAAGATACTGATTAATCTGTATCTATGAGCTAACTGATCTTCCTATTTGCACATGGGATAATACCCATTTTCTCATGGCAGAGCTGGGGTAAAGTAAGGTAAATTCGGACAGTGGGTAAATTTGGACAGTGACACTGTTTCCTTTATATGTCAGTTGTTTGGAATTAAAACAAAAATAACTGGGCAAACAGTGAAAATCCTGATGAGACGGCTCATTATGAGCTGTCTCATTTGTATTTTCACTGTTTGCAATGGTATGACCAAATTTACCCACTGTCCGAAATAACCCGACTCTATCCTATATATCTAAGATCTATTAAAAGGTGCAATGGTGCACCACCATGTTTTTCTGCCATATTTACATTGAGAAACTACTTCTGTGACTTCCTGTTTGCTTCCCAGGGTCTACTCTAAAGGAAAAGAATTTTAAGACTTCACCATCATTGAGAGAAGTAAAACTGGCTGAGTTGCTTTCCTTGAAAGGATAATAGTTTAATTTATGACTCAGATCAGGGAAAGCTTTCATACACCTACATTTTAATGAGTTTCTGTAACCAATTTGCATACTTTCCATACTTCGAACACTCAGTGGTAAACCTAGTGGGGATTAAGGTGCAAAGCTTAAACTCCACTATGAGATTAAAAAAACACAATACAGAAAAAAATTGATATTTCACTTTATCATAAGACGTCGCTGTTATTCAGTGGATAAAATCGTGTCATAAAAATCGTATGACACACGTGTAATAACACTTTGGCACGTACGCCTAACGTCATTGATAACGTTCATGTCAACAATGTGTTTTCTCATTAAAATAATGTTCATTTTGAAGGCAATAAAATCCCATTTTCAGGGTCATATGATAAACAGAATCTTACACTCATGGTCATTTCAGATGGAATTTATGAACCTCGCCGAAGGCTCATTTCATAAATTTCATATGAAATGACTACTCATGTAAGATCCTCTATATAATCAAATTAGGGAGGACATGGATGGACTTGGTGTCAGGAGGTGCAAGTTATGAACTCCTTCCACTGGGCCTCCTGGGGAACATTGCTGAACACAAAAAATGTTTTAGATTTCTTTTGGTAAGCTGACTCTATCCTGGATCTGCCCATTTCATGGCTATGCAATTCTAGCTTCTATAATCAGCATATTCTAAAACTTAAAGTAACTGACCTTACTTGCACTTGTTTCATAAGTTGACATATCCAATTCATAGAGAATCACTTCAATTCATATATATAGCAAGAACAGCCTTCACAACCAGGGCTTTAAAAATCTACTTGTCCAGTATTTTGTCATTAAAGAGAAAGTCAAAAGGATTATTCAACCCACATAGTCTGCCACTTCTCATGGCAAGAGGATCAGTAGATATGTATTTGCAGTCCTGAAAACCAATTTACTCTTTGCTTTCCTGTTACACAATGTAATCACATCCAATTAACATGACATGCTCTCTTCCAGTGCAGCTGAACTAAGAATTTGATTGTAAATGTTACAATGAAATAGGCTCCTTCTGACTATTTGACTGACAGCGAAACCTAAGTAACAGGAATATACAGTCAATAAAAATGAAAGACATTCACACTATATTTCAAAGTAAAATCATGCATGAAAAAGGACAGACTAAAATATGGTATACAATACTGCCCCTTTATTTGGGAAAAGTGCAAGTAATGCAGACCCTTATCAGACTGCCCATACTGCTCCTAAAGGAACAGTCTGATCAGTATCTGTACAGTTAGGTATTTCTGACCCATCATTTGATAGAAGAAGTCATATTATTCAAATTTTTTGACAATGAGGGTCAAGTCAGGTAAATTCGGACAGCAGGTTAATTCCGACAGTGACACTGTTTCCTTTATATGTCAGTTGTTTGGAATTAACCAAAAATAAATGGGCAAACAGTGAAAATCCTGATGAGACAGCTCATTATGAGCTGTCTCATCTGGATTTTCACTGTTTGCAGTGGTATGTCCGAATTTACCTGCTGTCCAAAGTTACCTGACTCGACCCTAAAAAGCCAGAATAGGTACACCACTTTCAGGTGAAGCAACTTTATAGAGGATCTTACATAAGTGCTCACGTATTATTGAATTAGTTAAACGAGTTGGGGAAAATGATAGCCTTGCACCTTATCCGTTTTCACCACCGAGTTTAATAAACCCAATAATACAGGAGCAAGAATGCAAGATTCTAATGATCAAATGACACTAAAATTGCATTTTATTAGCAAACTGTGCACTTAACGTCACGATTTCACAATTAGAAAATGCGACTTTTATTTGGACGTCAATGCATAACGTTACATAATTTCTGTTCATTCTCAAAAAATGTTTGTTGTGATGACCCCTCATTAGAACTATCTCACTTCCACTAAAGCATGTTGTGACCCCTCATTAAAACAATCTCACTGCCACAAAAATATGATGTGATCACTCATTACAGCTGTCTTACTTCAACAAAAACATGTGCAGTGATCCCTCATTAGAACTGCTTCAGCTCCACAAAAATGTATGTTGTGACTTCTCATTAAAACTATCTCACTTCCACAAAAACTATGTTATGAACCCTCCCCAAAAGTGTCTATCTTTGATAAAAATGTATGTTGTGCCCCTTCATTATAACCATCTCACTTCCACACAAACATGTTGTGACCCCATATTAGAACCATCTCACTGAGATGGTTCTTATGAGGAGTTACAACAGGGAGAATGAAGAAAAATCAAAAACTCTCCTTATCTGAGACTCTGTTAGTCTTACTCTTACCTGGGACTGACCTAACTTCCACCTGAACGTAAGCAGACCCATCTAATTCACTTGGAATCACCACCTCCAGGGTGCTTTTGTTGGCCACAGCCCCATCAGAACTTTCACCTGCAGTTGATGTGTTCTTGGTTACTTCAAAGGAGCCACCCTGCCAGAACCGGGAACCAGCTAGAAGAAAACAAATTTCATGAGCCACATTTTTTTTGCTTGATTTCAAATATCATTGTACCTATGTTTCTTCCAAAAGTTGTCTTTTGGTAACAAAATTTTAACAGTGCACAGAGCAACAGATATTTTGATCATTTGGGTATTTTACCCACAGGATTTAAAATACTTGGGTTAACTGAAATTGAATTGAGTAGTTTTCATGATTAAAAATGTAACAATGAATGGAGATAACGTAAAAGATTGGATAACAAGCAAAAACTATTTTTAACCAACTGCAAACCCTAAATCTGCCCCCAAAAAACTGAAAATGCTTAAGTATGTTTCAGTTGAGCTAAAAGACATGCTTTCATCTTCAGTAACTATAATATTGGCATGCTTTTCTGGCCTCGAACATTTAACTTTCACTCCCACAAGCTGAAATAAATAGGGTATTATGTCAATTAATTGGGTATCAATAACCCCATTTATGAAAATAATAGAGTATTTGCTCATAATAATTGGGTATTTTTTGGGGTCTCTAACCCCTACTGCCCCTATGGCTATTAGGCTATGGGAAACCTTTACCTTTTTTTTTAATTGGGTATTTTACCCAAAACAGCAGCTTATCTGTTCCTCTGACTGCAAAAATAATATCACTAATGCATATCATTTTTGCAGTATCAGTATCACTGTATGATATTATTTCTGCATATTTGTTGCATGGCTAATAGAGCAATATTTCAATCATTCAATTATTTATCAGTAGTTCAAATACTCAGACACAGAGAAGCCAATAATGGCAATGTGCCGATACCAGAAAATACCAGCATGCTCGCTACTCGACCTTCAGTCAAACATATTTGAGCCATATTATGTGATTTCCAACAATGTAGCATTAGTGACAAGCAAAGGCTCAGTTTGATCAGACCCTCTGCTTGTCACATCAACCATCTATGGAGGTGATACAAGCTGTAGAGCCGACAGTGAGATTTCTGATTACTCTGTATAAATGAGAAGGATGATCTGAATATCACATGACAAAATTGCCACATTGTCGGAAATCACATGATATGGCTCATTTATAGCAAAATGATAATAACTGCAAATATTGTAGATCTATAGCAGACTGTTCCTGAAAGGCAGTTGGATATGGAGGTCTACTAGCTGTCTATTTCCCTGTGACTTGCCATAAAAATTCTAAATATCGGGACAAGCTGGTCTGAGTAAACAGAGCAGATCCAGATCAGACGGCTCCTTTAGGGCACATTTCTGCATTGTTAGACCAAACAGTTCCATTTTCAGGACAATTATGTAAATATTTTAGGTGTCCCAAATTTCAGAATAGTCACAGTAATTTGCCTCTCAATTTCAAAGTGAAGGAAATCACTCTCTCTTATTTGACGATTAGGAGCGGCTGTAGCATAGTGGATAACACTCCGGACCACCAATCTAGGGGTCGCAAGATCAATCCCCAACTTCTACGGTCTTTCGGATGAGACTTTAAACCGAGGTCCCGTCTCCATATGACCTCGTTGTTGGTGGGACATTAAACCTGAGTTCACTAACTCACTATTTGATTGTATTTCTCACAATTCATGATTTCACCATGTGGATAAAACAAAATAGTTAATACTTATTTTTACCTGACTTATAACTCAGATCACCAAGAATGGTATTCCCAACTTTCTTCAGTCGCCAGTTTTGTCGTAGTTTCAGCAGCTCAAAGTGGAATTCGTTCTGTGCTCTGTTACCTATCTCTTGTTGGGATCTCTGCAATCTTTCAGCCCCAGACAGCAGAACCTTGGCAGCTGACATTAAACCCTGTAGATTAAAATCAGAAAATGAGAGTTTGATACAGAGGCTACTGTCCTTGTGTAACTTATACGTTCGAACATAAAAAGATCCATCCTTGTTAGACGTGATATGATCAATATCTTTCCGTCTTTAGAATAGTCTTTTACACAGTCCATGCCACTTCGATGTTCAGACTGGCACGGAGGATATAAAGATTGCTCTGAAAACAGACCAGCATAGATCATGTCATGACCAATGTTGATCATATCTGTTTCTCATATAACCCCACTCAAAGGCTGTTAACCCAGTTCTATACATGTACGTGTAATTTGTTTCAGTTTATATTTCCAAGCTAAAAATTCTCTTTAAAAACCTCAGGTATTACCTGTTGCACAAAACCTTATGCATGTGGCCTTGTGTGCTTGTGCTGATAAAACATCAATGTCCTGTAGTTAAGGTAAATGGATATGCCTCCAAGTTTTTCTGCCAAATTTACAAAGGGAAAACTTCTGTTTGCTTCCCTGAACTATCAACCCTTTCAGAAAGTGGTATACTCTTAAAGGAACGAATTCGCTCATTTCCTTTAACAGGTGTCCCCCACTGAAATGGGAGGCAAAATGAAAATGGCACAGTTGCTTCCCCTGTAAGTGTAACCATTCACCTTTAATTCTAATTGATCTGGGCCCAGCTGTTCAAAACTAACGACGTCGTTAGTTAACGTGATGTTAAAATTTCAAACGTTAATATCACAAATACGCCAATATTTTTTGTTGTAAAAATGTGAGAAGCTTTTGCATTGCAAAAGCTTCTCACATATTTTCAACAAAAAATATCAGTGTATTTTGTTATAAAGTTGCTAAACACTTAACGAGTTGACCTCTTAATGAGCTCGTTAAGCTAACGATGCTTTGAACAACTGGGCCCTGAAGTTCTGTTACTACTCTTTGCTAAATAACGCCATGCAAGAAAGTGAATATTTTAGCATAAAATGCTCAAGTTCTTATATTTTAACCATCTAGAAGCATGCATTAAGAAATGACAGAGGGCAAGCAACAGTGTGTTTAATTTATGAGAAATGTGTGCTAAATAGACAATCCAAATGTGATCCAAAAAATTAAATTTGTTAAGATTTATAAACAAGAAAACAACCTCTAGGGAAGTAAACAGGAAGTCACAAAACTTGTCCCCGCTTTGTAACACTTCTGCAGAAGTGGATGTCTCACCTGTCTGGGCATTGTTACAAAACAGGGTTACACCAGGAAACTTGACGAAAACTTCAGCCGTTGACACCCCTGACGATGCTGATGTCATCAAAAAACCAATACCTTTGTCTCACTTCTGCCAGTCACAGGTGAGACAAACATGGTTGAAAAACATGGAGGTGTATCCATACACCTTAAACTCTGTTAGATGGATGGATGTCTTGCAATTTTATGTTCTTTTTAACAGTATTTCGATTATATCAGGACAATGAGAGGGTGATTATGAAAGGCTGTGCGCCAGGGAGCCCTGTTTATGACTGAAAAGATTTCCACTTCCAGCAGGAATTTAACCAGGGATCGCTAAATCAGCAGGGCAGCACATAACCTACAGGCTCCCTAAATTTTGTGAGAACTGGGGCTGTATTCATAAAACGACTTAAGTCGTTGCTATGCTGTTGCTAAGGCTAAATTTCTTTGTAGGAGATTCCCTACAACTATGAAATTTGCTCTGGAGGAACAGTCTGAAACAGACTGTTCCTCCAGAGTAAAATTTCATAGTTGTAGGGAATCTCCTTTATAGATATTTAGCCTTAGCAACAGCATAGCAACGACTTAAGTGGCTTTTTGAATACGGCCCCAGGTGTTTTAAAGCATATGCAAACAAGCAATGACAGGAGTCAGACTTTAAAAGCTCAAGTTTTTTCATGATTGCAAAAAAGGGAAGAATCTGATCTGACAGACTAAACAAGAGCTGCTGCCTGATAGCATAGCTCGCCTAAATTGGTGCTTGCCCAAACACACAGCCACTATGGTGGTGTGGACTGCTATGCCTAAAACTTCAGGCAAGCATGTCCATAATGACAACACATTTATAAACAAAAGCTATCTCAGAAATAAGTCTTAAAATAAAATTAAGATAAAACAAATGAAATTAAATTTCAAAGTCCATGAGCTTGAGGTAAACTGAGTCCATCATGGTTGCACTGTGAAATTATGTCTCATAAATATAAAACTTTAACCAAATCTCTAAGACAAAATTCTATGTCGATGACCTTGACTTCAAGGTCATCCAGTGGGGTAAATACATGGTGTTTTGTAAAAAACTCGAAAAAGTGTCTAACATCAGTTCAAGTGTGAACTAAATCTCTGCAAAGCATTATGAATCAGTATGCAATTACAAAACTTTAATAAAGATCAAAATTTCCTAAGTCCCTGACCTTGACATCAAGGTCACTGAGCGGTTTAGAGTAGTACTCTGTAAAACTTTGGACTAATATCTAACTACAGTGCAAATATAACAAGAGCTTTGCAAGCCGTTCATAATACGCCCATTTCAGTGTCATGAAAGAGTTACAGAATGAACAAGATTGTTTATAGAAGGATGGACAGGCAGACAAACAGGGGAAACAACTCTGTAATTAATGATTGCAATGTTATTAAAACACCTGACACATCAAATATTATAAGAATACCAAAAATCAGCTTCCAGGGTGAAGCAGCTCAGAAGTTGAAAAAATGACAAAGTCAAACAATTCATAAACTAAGTAAACTAGAGTACCATTCTTGGCCATGAAACATTCCCTTGACAATATACACATCAACTTAAAGTTTTTGTTAAAATATATCCAACAGTAAAGGAGTTACAGAGTAAAATCGAAATTGGTGCAAGGGCAGATAATTCATGAAGTAAGTAAGCCAGAGTTGTGGTTCATGCTCATGATACTGTTACGCAGAAGGTTTTACACACGGTCGACACGGGTGTAGAGCCTTATGCGTCGCCAGGACGGCGGAGGGTGATTTCCGGTTAAAGGGTTATCTACCAGTGTATTACACTAACAAGGAAACTCTAACAACGTTAGAATTTTTGAAGTTTATATATAATGTAAATACTATATACAACAATACAATTTACAACTGTCACAATTACAATAATATACAACACATATTAGTTCATGTCGCTGGCCCAAGTAAAGTGTTTGTTTCAAATCTGTAATCGATTTGCGTGCAATACGCAAATAGATTACCGTCTGATGTCAACACCGTACTCGGCTCAGCGCCATGAACTAAAGGAAAACACAAAGAACAAAAAAAACGTTAGTTTGAGCTCATACAAAAAAACAAGGCCTTATGTTGGTAGACTTCACTTTGTCGTTCCCTGGATCATGTCATGGGCCAGTCCATATATCATGAGGAACACCAACTTATAATAACACGTGCACGATTATATACTGGTCGCTCCCTGGATCGTACCAGGGACCAGTCTATATATATTAACACACCTTAGTGGACGAACACTGTCCCACACTTGATGTGACCTTCAGATCTTATCACAGAATCTGGCAAAACTGTGCTAACCACTTCCGCCTACATTTTGTGCTTCCCGCCTCTGCTTAGGAACCTTGCACAAACGGCGTTGTAACTGCCTCTACCCGGGTTGGTATTAACCTGGAGACGTAAATCGAATCTCCAGGTGAGACGTGGCTCTAAGTCCTAACAGCTGACTGCCGGACTTGATGTGCCTAAAAATAACGAACTTACACTTAATACATTGTAACTACATAATAACAATACGTAAGACTTGGGCCTGTCTTGGAAATACCATCCAACGCCCTCGGCGAATGCCGAGCATAACGTGCACACGCCAGCCGTGTCACTAGACACAACTCGCGCTCACGATGTTAAGCCAAAATTGTGCTTACCACTTCCGCCAATGAAGAAACGTAGATCCTACCACGCATGTGCGTCGAAGGATCTAACGTCAACCATTGTCAAGAAGTATACTGACGTCAACAGGCATTACCATGACATACCCCGCATAAAACATGAATAATCTAAACAATGACCTATTTACATTAAATTGATTGACCAAAATCTAACTCGCATATGTATTAATTCATTCCTTTAAACTAAGCGTAATACCATATACCATAGAATATAATAGCTGAATAAGCGTTTCTCACACATTTGGGATCATAACGTTTGATCTGACATCATGACATCAATGATGTTATACCATATGACGCCGTCTAATGAAGGCAAATCAAACGCATGATGACCAAATGCTACCATTATAACTTATGGAAAAACCCTTAATGTGGTGCATGCTATGGCGTCAATTGACGTCACGAGTATATAAATTAGTTCCATTACAAATCAATCTACTTCTATAGGCCACGTATACGTGAAACTAATAAAAAAAGTGCTGACGTCGCAATAACATGAATGCAACTGACGTCACATGAATAACATGAATGCAACTGACGTCACTGGACGTCAAATAGACGCACACCATTGCAACCAACATCAGTGATATAAACTATTTCCGAAATTTACAAAACTTCCTAATATACAAATATTATGCGCAGCATGCTTACTAACAAAATCGGTCGACACATGCGCAGCCTGATCACTGCCAACAAAATCAAATCAGTCGACACATATAATCATACCATATCAATCAGAAGTCACATTTTTCATTCTTAGCCAAACTATTCTAAATAAATATAATAAAATCTTACCGTTCTGGTCTAAACTCAGAATCTGGGCACACAACAATAATTTAACATACTCCGTATTAGAATTCAGCCACGTCTAATTTTTCATTAAAGAATAGCAGTATAAATACTAAGCGTCTCACTTTTAAATCATGGGACTCGAATCAAAGTGTGCAGGTACTCACATTAAAATCATGCAACACGCTGTCCACAATAGGTATTCACAAACAACCCATGCATAACGTAGCCACAATTTCCGTAAATGTTTTATTACCACAGTTACCCTAAAAACTGTAGCCTTACTGATTGAAAGGATTAAAATACTCTCGACGACATAGTGGACGATTAGATCCATTTCGTAACAGATACATTTCTCCATGATTATCCACATTTTCTTAAAAATATTTCAAAGGGTTAAGGAGTTTTTAAGGGAATGGGGCTATCCTAAAAAACACTAATCAAACGGAGGCTACTCCAAAATTAAGTATAGGGGAACAACCATTCTTATATGTAACACACCGTCTTGTGATCATGCACATTGCTATAAAGTTTCATCACGATATTCCAAATGGTTACTAAGTTATTGAATGCACAAGATTAGTATACACAAAAATAGCCTATATAATCTAATCAAAGGGATGCAACTCCAAAATGAAGGAAGGGAGAGCAACCATTGTTATTCCCAACACATCGACAGACCCTGATACACATTGCTATGAAGTTTCATCATGATGTCCCTAACGGTTATCTAGTTATGGCACGCACAAGCCTAGTAGGGTAAAAAATAATCAAAGGGGCATAACTTGGAAACTAACAAAGGGGGAGCAACCATTACTGTACGCAACACTTTGCCCCATCCTAATATATATGCCTACAAAACTTTAACCAAAACATCCAGTCCAAAAAAACTCAAATTTTCTAAGTCCATGACCTTGACATCATGGTCACTGAGTGGGGTGAGGGTGGTACCCTGTTAAACTTTAGACCAATACCTAACTACAATGCCAGTATCAAAAGAATCCATCCATGGGTTAAGGAGATATAGGTCTTTAAAAAACTTTAACCAAAACATCCAATCTGAACGCCGACGAGGATGCTGACGCGGATGCGGCTCCCGGGTTGACAACAATAGCTCTTCCTGAACTTTAGTTCAGGCAAGCTAAAAAGCAGATGCTGATCTGTATTGGCTTTCAAATCGTAGAGGGCCCTTTTGCTCATAGAAAGTTTAATATGCAGCTGCTTATCACACAAAAATTTGAGTTAATTGAAAACAGACTTCAAACACTTTTACGTTAATGGTAGACCCTCTTAACTTCAAATCAATATAAGCCTAACTTTGCTGATTTACAATTTCTTTGTAAATGTGGTGATTGTGGAGACCATTGTGAATATATCATTTCATGAAAACTGTGAATGGTTCATTCTCATAAAATGCCACAAAAGTTAATGTTTAGGGTTCAACTGAATTTTCAGTTAACAGAGATGTGGCAATTGTGGAGATAAACAGCCATTTTCATAATAAACACCATATCTAGGACTTTAATTTGTCCTTGAAGCCACTCCGACCCTGACAAGCTTCAACAAGTAGCCCAAAGGGCAACAATTGCTCACCTGAGAGACACTGTAAACCTATAGGGATATTTAAGATGCTCAAGGGCAGCTAACTCCACAGTCAGTGGTCCAATCAGGCTGAAAATTAAACTCATCCAAAACATTATGTATGCCCTCATTTAATATATGCAAGTTTAAAAAGTATCCGATCAAGAGCACAATAGACAGAGCTGTCAAGGGCAGCTAACTTCGTAGTGGTTGGCCTGATCTGGCCAAAATTTGAAATTGTTTAAGATATTATGCATTTCCTCATTACCTGCAAGTTTGAAAAGGATCGGATCAGTAGAAACCAAGAAAACAAGAAAATCGGTGGAACCGATGGATGCTCCCCGAAGGCTTGGGATAGGACAATGGGTATCCTGGTGAAGGAGTGATTTTCTGTGTAAACTAAATGCAATTCAAAATGGAAAAAGTAATTCTCTTCAATACTTTTACAGCAATGCTCTAGACATGCATACAATGGAGAAAAAATAAGAAGGGAAGTAACTCCAAAATAACTTGGGATACAGTTATGGTTCTTCTGCTCTGCACTTCTTGTCATTGCCCTCTATTATCAATATAAGAAGTTTCATTCATGTTCCCTTAAATATGTACAGAGATATACTCCAGACAAGCTAAATAACTGACAAAATTAGGAAGGGCACTAATTCCGTATTTACTAAAGGTAATGTTATAGTTCTTCAGCTCTGCACCACTATCAATGTGTAAAATTTCATTTGGTTTCCTTCAATACTTCCTAAGATATGCTTCATACAAGCAAAATAAAGCACAAATTAAGAAGGGAGCTAACTCTGTAATTATTTATGACAGGGTTATGGTTCTCATGTTCTGCACTTTCACTCATTGCCCTCTATTAGTGTGTGAAGTTTCATTAAGTTCCCTTTTATACTTTCAGAGATATGTTCTGGACATGCAAAATACTGAAAAATAGGAAGGGAGCTAACTTTGTAAAAACTTAAGATAGGGTTATGGGTCTTGTGCTCTGCACTTTCTCTTATTGCCCTCTTTCAATGTATGAAGTTTCATTAAGTTCCCTTTAATACTTTTGGAGATATGCACAGGACAAGCTTAATATTGAAAAAAACTGGAAAGGGAGCTAACTAGGTAAATACTTGTGACAGGGTTACGGTTCTTATGCACTGCACTTCCTCTAAGTGTCCTCTATCAATGTGTGAAGTTTCATTTAGTTCCCCCTTATACTTTCAGAGATATGCTCCAGACTAGCAAAATATTGAAAAAACTGGAAAGGGAGCTAACTTTGTTAATACTTGTGACAGGGTTACGGTTCTTGTGCACTGCACTTCCTCTCATTGTCCTCTATCAATGTGTGAAGTTTCATTTAGTTCCCCTTAATACTTTCAGAGATATGCTCCGGACAAGCAAAATATGCAAAAAACTGGAAAGGGAGCTAACTTCGTAAATACTTGTGACAGGGTTACGATTCTTGTGCACTGCCCTTCCCCTCATTGTCCTCTATCAATGTGTGAAGTTTCATTTAGTTCCCCCTTATACTTTCAGAGATATGCTCCGGACAAGCAAAATATGCCAAAAACTGGAAAGGGAGCTAACTTCGTAAATACTTTTGACAGGGTTACGGTTCTTGTGTACTGCACTTGCCCTCGTTATCCTCTATCTATGTGTGAAGTTTCATTTAGTTCCCCCTAATACTTTCAGAGATATGCTCCGGACAAAAGTGTGACGGACGGACGGACGGCAAAAAACTGGGAAGGGAGCTAACTTCGTTAATACTTGTGACAGGGTTACGGTTCTTGTGCACTGCACTTCCTCTCATTGTCCTCTATCAATGTGTGAAGTTTCATTTAGTTCCCCCTTATACTTTCAGAGATATGCTCCGGACAAGCAAAATATGCAAAAAACTGGAAAGGGAGCTAACTTCGTAAATACTTGTGACAGGGTTACGGTTCTTGTGCACTGCCCTTCCCCTCGTTGTCCTCTATCTATGTGTGAAGTTTCATTTAGTTCCCCCTTATACTTTCAGAGATATGCTCCGGACAAAAGTGTGACGGACGGACGGACGGACGGACGGACGGACGGAATGACGGACAGACGGACAGACGGACGGACAAAGCGGCAACTATATGCTCACCCTTCGGGGAGCATAAAAAGGTGACATTGATTTTTTGGATGCTCAGGGCAGGTACTCCATAGTCAATGGTGAGATCTAGCCGAAATGCTATCTAATCCAAGCTTTTATGCATATCCTCATTACCTGCAAGTATGAAGAGGATCCGATGAAAAATGAAAATGTGATGACGTTGTTTTCTCCATTATAACACTATGGGATTTTTTTCAAACGCTCAAGGGCAGCTAACTCCGTAGTCTGTGCTGGAATCCGGCCAAATTTCGAACTCATCCAAGCTCTTGTGTATGTCATCATTACCTGCAAGTATGATAAGGATCTAATCAAAAACAGTCGAGAAAACGTGATGACGCCGTTTTCCCCATTATAACCCTATGGGGGCTATCTGTTGCCATGGAAACCAGAGTTCTGAGCTGATCGGCACCAAAACCTAATGCAGCCTTTCCCCCACCCCAATGATGCTTCAGATAAAATTTTATTGCGATCGGCCCACTGGTCTCTGAGATATTTATGTTTGAAAGTGTTGACGGACTGACCCACGGACGGACGACGGCTCGACTCCCATCCTATAAGTTCACCTCTGAGCCTTCGGCTCAGGTGAGCTAAAAAGCCACAGTGACCTTGACCTTTGGCGCAGCACCCTGAAAGTCGAACTTGCTCGAGATATTGTCATACCCTACATTTGTGTGAAGTTATTTCAAAATCCATGGAGAAATGTAGGTGCTAGAGCCACGACAAAGTTTTTCTAAAATTAGCCACAGTGACCTTGACCTTGGGTACAGCACTCTGAAAGTTGAACTTGCTCAAGATATTGTCATGCCCTACATTTGTGTGAAGTTACTTGAAAATCCATTGAGAAATGTAGGTGCTAGAGCATTGACAAAGTTTTTTCTACAAATAGCCACAGTGACCTTGACCTTGGGCGCAGCACCCTAAAGGTCAAACTTGTTCGAGATATTGTCATGCCCTACATTTGTGTGAAGTTGATTTAAAATCGGTTGAGAAATGTAGGCACTAGAGTGATGACAAAGTTTTTCTAAAAACAGCCACAGTGACCTTGACCTTCGGTGCAGCAGCCTGAAAGTCAAACTTGCTAGAGATATTGTCATGCCCTACATTTGTGTGAAGTTATTTTAAAATCCATGGCGAAATGTAGGTGCTAGAGCGATGACAAAGATTTTCTAAAAATAGCCACAGTGACCTTGACCTTGAGCGCAGAACCCTGAAAGTCAAACTTGCTCCAGATATTGTGATGCCCTACATTTGTGTGAAGTTATTTTAAAATCCATTGAGAAATGTAGGTGCTAGAGTGCTGACAAAGTTTTTCTAAAAATAGCCACAGTGACCTTGACCTTGGGCGCAGCACCCTGTAGGTCAATTTTGCTCGAGATATTGTCATGCCCTACATTTGTGTGAGGTTATTTTAAAATCCATGGAGAAATGTAGGTGCTAGAGCGATGACAAAGATTTTCTAAAAATAGCCACAGTGACCTTGACCTTGGGCGCAACACCCTGAAAGTCAAACTTGCTCGAGATATTGTCATGCCCTACATTTGTGTGAAGTCATTTCAAAATCCATGGAGAAATGTAGGTGCTAAAGCCATGACAAAGTTTTTCTAAAATTAGCCACAGTGACCTTGACCTTGGGTACAGCACTCTGAAAGTTGAACTTGCTCAAGATATTGTCATGCCCTACATTTGTGTGAAGTTACTTGAAAATCCATTGAGAAATGTAGGTGCTAGAGCACTGACAAAGTTTTTTCTAAAAATAGCCACAGTGACCTTGACCTTGGGCGCAGCACCCTGTAGGTCAATTTTGTTCGAGATATTGTCATGCCCTACATTTGTGTGAATTTGATTTAAAATTGGTTGAGAAATGTAGGCACTAGAGTGATGACAAAGTTTTTCTAAAAATAGCCACAGTGACCTTGACCTTGGGTGCAGCACCCTGAAAGTCGAACTTGCTCGAGATATTGTCATGCCCTACATTTGTGTGAAGTTATTTTAAAATCCATGGAGAAATGTAGGTGCTAGAGCGATGACAAAGATTTTCTAAAAATAGCCACAGTGACCTTGACCTTGGGCGCAGCATCCTGAAAGTCAAACTTGCTCGAGATATTGTCATGCCCTACATTTGTGTGAAGTCATTTCAAAATCCATTGAGAAATGTAGGTGCTAGAGCGCTGACAAAGTTTTTCTAAAAATAGCCACAGTGACCTTGACCTTGGGCGCAGCATCCTGAAAGTCGAACTTGCTCGAGATATTGTCATGCCCTACATTTGTGTGAAGTTATTTTAAAATCCGTTGAGAAATATAGGCAATAGAGCGATGACAAAGTTTTTCTAAAAATATGTGATGACATTGTTTTCTCCATTATAACACTATGGGATTTTTTTCAAACGCTCAAGGGCAGCTAACTCCGTAGTCTGTGCTCAAATCCCGCCAAATTTCGAACTCATCCAAGCTTTTATGTATGTCATCATTACCTGCAAGTATGATAAGGATCTAAGCAAAAACAGTTGAGAAAACGTGATGACGCCGTTTTCCCCATTATAACCCTATGGGATTTTTTTCAAACGCTCAAGGGCAGCTAACTCCGTAGTCTGTGCTCGAATCCGACCAAATTTCGAACTCATCCAAGCTCTTGTGTATGTCATCATTACCTGCAAGTATGATAAGGATCTAATCAAAAACAGTCGAGAAAACGTGATGACGCCGTTTTCCCCATTATAACCCTATGGGGGCTATCTGTTGCCATGGAAACCAGAGTTCTGAGCTGATCGGCACCAAAACCTAATGCAGCCTTTCCCCCACCCAAATGATGCTTCAGATAAAATTTGATTGCGATCGGCCCACTGGTCTCTGAGATATTTATGTTTGAAAGTGTTGACGCACGCACGCACCCACGCACGCACGGACGGAGGACGGCTCGACTCCCATCCTATAAGCTCACCTCTGAGCCTTCGGCTCAGGTGAGCTAAAAAATCATTATGTTATCTATAACTTTAATACGTGTAGTGATGTAATGCTTAACAAAATGGACAAGACAAATAGAAGACATAAAAGAGTAATGCATATGAGCCGCGACATGACAAAACCAACAAAGTGGTTCTTCCAGCGCAGACTCAGATCAGCCTGGGCATCCACCCAGTCTGATCAGAGTCTTCGCTGTCTGCATGGAGGTAGCTGAGACCCTTAGCTACCCTTTAAGCCGTTAGCAAAGTCTGCTCAGACTTGGTGGATGCCCAGGCTGCACAGAGTCTTCGCTGGGCACACAACCACATTGTTGGTTTTCTCGTGTTGTCGCTCATATATTGTTCCGCAACCAAAATCTTCTGTAGTTGACTCTCATTAGAAGCACCTGGCAAAATTCAGTTCTGTTTGATGGCCACAAAGTAACATATTTCAAGGACAATTCAGAAAAAAAGAATCTCAAAATCATCATCAAACCCACTTTTATCTTGACAGGATTAAGTCTTTCAGAATTTTTAAGCAATGTTTGTGCAAATTACAAAGCAAAACAGGAATTCCACAGAAATGCCACGTCCCACCTGTCAGTGCATTGTCATACAAGAGGGCCAAGTGGCCCTGAATCGCTCACCTGAGCAAAAAGGTTAAAGGTCAAACTAGGGTCATAATTTGAACAAACATGATAGTTTGCAACCATTTCCAAATGGTTCTGAAGAAGAAGATTTTTGAATGTTTTTCTATGTATTGCCATGGTTCAAACCCCGGACCATGGGGCCATCATTTGAATAATCTTGGTAAAGGACCATTAGGCAATGCTAAAAGTTAAATTTCAAGCTTCTGAGCCAAGTGGTTCTGAAGCAGAAGATTTCTGAATATTTTTCTATGTATTTCTATAGTTCAAACCCAGGACCCCCTGGAGCGGGGCCATTTTTGACCCTGGCACCATCATTTGAACAAACTTGATAAGGGTTGGTTGGTTGATTTGATGCTTAACGTCCTCGGTAAACAACTAAGGTCATGTCGGGACGGTCAGTTAACCTAACCACACTATTCCTGGGCAGGCTTAGACCTCCTAAGCGGTTAACCAGTACTAAGTGCACATACTTTCGCCAGTAACTGACAACTTGATAAGGGACCACTAGGCAATGCATCATACAAAATTTCAAGCATCTGCACTAAGGGGTTCTGGAGAAGAAGGTTTTTAAGTACATTTTAATTTCGAACCCAAGACTGCCTGCCCCAGGGCCATTTTGGATCCCAGGGCCACCATTTACACAAACTTTGTAGGAGTCCACCAGGCAATGCATCATACCAAATTTCAAGCATCTGAGCCAAGTGGTTCTGAAGGAGAAGATTTTTTAATAGTTTCCTATGTATTTCAATGGCTCAAACTCAGGAACCCCTGCCCCAGGGCCATTTTGGACCCTGGGTCATCATTTGAACAAACTTGATAAAGGACAACAAAGCAATGCATCATACCAATCTTCAAGCATCTGAGCCAAGTGGTTCTGAAGAAGATTTTGAATATTTTTCTATGTAGTTCTATGGTTCAAACCCAGGACCCCCTGGGGTGGAGCCATTTGAGACCCTGGGGTCATCATTTGAACAAACTTGGTAAAAGACTACTAGGAAAAGCTACATACCAAATTTCAAGCATCTGAGCCAAGTGGTTCTGAAGAAGAAGATTTTTTAAATATTTTTCTATATATTTCTATGGTTCAAACTTAGGACTCCCAGTCGCAGGGCCATTTTGGACCATTTAAACAAACTTGGTAAAGGTCTACTAGGCAATGCTACATACCAAATTTCAAGCATATGAGCCTTGCGGTTCTGAAGAAGAAGATTTTTTAATATTTTTCTATTTCAAGCATATGAGCCTTGCGGTTCTGAAGAAGAAGATTTTTTAATATTTTTCTATGTATTTCTATGGTTCAAACCTGGGACTCCCTGCTCCGGGGTCATTTTGGACCCTGGGGCGCCCTTTTGAACAAACTTCATAGAGGACCACTAGGCAATGTTACATACCAAATTTCAAGCATCTAATGAGGCAATCAGTTCTGGTGAAGAAGATATCTAAGTATTTTTTAGTTTCGAACCCAAGACCCCCTGCCCCAGGGCCATTTTGGACCCTGGGGCCACCATTTGAACAAACGTGGTAGAGGACCACTAGGCAATTCTACAAACCAAATTTCAAGCATCTGAGCTAAGCAAATCTGGAGAAGAAGATTTTTGAGTATTTTTTAGTTTCAAACCCAAGACCCCCTGCCCCAGGGCCATTTTGGACCCTGGGGCCACCATTTGAACAAACTTGGTAGAGGACCACTAGGCAATGCTACATACCAAATTTAAAGCATCTGAGCCAAGCAGTTCTGGAGAAGAAGATTTTTAAGTAATTTTTAGTTTCGAACCCAAGACCCCCTGCCCCAGGGCCATTTTGGACCCTGGGGCCACCATTTGAACAAACTTGGTAGAGGACCACTAGGCAATGCTACATACCAAATTTCAAGCATCTGAGCCAAGCAGTTCTGGAGAAGAAGATTTTGAAGTATTTTTTGTTTTGAACCCAAGACCCCCTGCCCCTGGGCCATTTTGGACCCTGGGGCCACCATTTGAACAAACTTGGTAGAGGACCACTAGACAATGCTTCATACCAAATATCAAAGCCCTAGGACTAGCGGTTTCAGAGAAGATGTCATTTAAAGCAAATTGTTGAAGACGGACGACGCACGACGGACACTGGGTGATCACAATAGCTCACCCTGAGCCTATGGCTCAGGTGAGCTAAAAACAGAGATAAAACTGGAAACCTGACAAGAGTTTAGGCCATCTATATTACTGCCAGTGCCATAAAAGCAAACCTTATGTCTTGCCTTTTGCTAGTCACAGATAAGACAAAAAGCTTTGTAGATTATTATCAATAATTTCTTTTTGAACCAATCCTTTTTTTTTTCGCTGACATCGTATTTCATCAGTTATACATTTATATTCATATGATTGCATCAGAAATAGTGCATCAGATTTATGCTTTATTCCATCGAATTTGATGAGCTACAATGAGATCAAGTGCATCATGTGACAACTTGACTCATTCAGAGGCCTGACTGCTCCTTAAATATAGCATTTACTCTGAGATGCACATTACAAATAATTTTTTCTGATATACAACTCACTCTCCATTACAGAAAAGCTTGCTGCTGTATAAAGGCCCTGATAAGCTGATCTTTCTCAGATTAATACCAATACTTCACCCTTAAACAGATTTTCATCAGAAATCCATATTGCAATTGTTTTTAAATGTGTATTGCATATTCTTGTAAAATTTACATTGTAAACACTATTTGTATCTGTTGCACTAGATTTAAAATGTGCCAATTACAGGGTTTTCCCTGACACAGGGTTCTGCCATCATTTAGAATAAAAATGTGAGAGTCCTCTGGGACTCTACGATTGAGGTTACAGTGTAAGCAGGTTATGAATTCTGGTGTCAAAAATGGTTGCAATTACTGAATGTGGTTAAAAAATCAAATATTAGTTATTTATTTACTGAACAAAGCACAGAATACCTATTTCAAACACTTATCAACAGAAAGGGACACTTAATTTTCTGCATGGAACCCTTAAAAAACAATTTGGCTGGTTGGTTGGTTGATTTGATGCTTAACGTCCATGGTAAACAACTAAGGTCATGTCGGGACGGTCAGTTAACCTAACCACACTATTCCTGGGCAGGCTTAGACCTCCTAAGCGGTTAACCAGTACTAAGTGCACATACTTTCGCCAGTAACTGACAACTGCCCTTCTTAAATCAGCGGAAGGAGAAACGAAAGTATGTGGCCAGACCGGGATTCGAACCCAGGACCTCTGACTTATGAGTCAGGTGCCCTACCGATAGCGCTACCCGGCCCAGCCTTAAAAAACAAACCCGCAATTACATAGTTTACACTTAAATGCTTAATAATAAACTTTTGTTTATCCATTATGAAAATTCCCAATTTATTGTCTTCTTCACATTTTTTTTTCTTTTTACAACAATGTATTTTTTGACAGTACCACTATTACCAATTAGAAAGGAACGCCCACGTAAATTCTTTTCACTGCTGCTGTTCCATATGAATCCACCCCTATCTAAATCATGCAGTATATAACAGGTATTTAGACAACTTTTCTTAAATACCAAATAACAAGAGTATTGCCCTTTTCCCTTTATCCAGTTATATAATAACATAACGGATTACTCAGTTCACCATAGATATTCAGACAGAAATGCATAAGCAACTGGTGTAGATCTGGCTCAGACTGCTCAAGAACAGTATGAACTGGGACAGCACGGATTCATGAGGATAATACCAATTTACTTACCCATGCTGTTAACTGATGAGGTACTTAACAGAGCTCCAGATAAGAAGGGGTAACAGGGATAATTGAAAGATAATTTTTCTTATTTCTCAACGAAAACATATGTTGTGACCCCTCATTTGAACCGTCTCGATGAGACGGTTCTAATGATGGGTCTCAAAATATGTTTTTATGGTAAAATAGTGATAATTATCCCTAAACTATCTCTATTACCCCTTCTTATCTGGAGCACTGGTTACTATACAAAGTGAATATCGACCGAGAGTTTGGTCACAAGCAATACCTATAACAGTAGATGATACAATCAACAGCAGTATCAGGTCAGTTGACAGCCATCATGGCTGTCAACCAAGCTGATATTGCTGTTGATTGTTTGGGCTGACGGCCACTTTTGTATGTATGATAACTGACTGGCTCAGTTGACAGCACAGGTAGGGAAACTGGCATTACCTCATGTGCCTACAACCCCTTGACAGTATACACAGACTTGTCCAAACCCTGAAGATGGAAGAGTTCATTGCAGGAATAGTGGAGGTGTCTGAATATTTATGGTAACTATAGTAACAACAGGCATAGCAACAGTTCTTTTCCTTTCTCCCACTGACAGCTCAACATGCAGGTTACCTTCTGAAACGTAAACTTAAAATGTTCCGAATCTGTTTCTATTAATGGAAGGGGCTGAAAAATAACCACAGACAACACAAATAAATACAACCAGTACCATGTTTTCACTAATAACAGCACTTCCCATGATAAGGATGCTCTCACTGTTTCCCGAAGTTGCCTCAAAACTATATGTACAAGAAACCACTGTACACAGAATTTGAAAAGACATACTAAGGCTTTAGAAAACAAATTAGAATTGTAAATCCTTCTAAACAATGATGTACTGTACTGTAATAATTATTGTGTTAAATATTTGAAGGTACAAAGTTTGTTGTTTAAGTTTTTACAATTTTTGACATATTCATGTGTATTGAAATTCATGGATTTTTGTTTTCCTAATTACCCCTTTATAAAAACATCAAGTTCATGAGTATTCAAGTTTTGAATTTGTGTTCAGCATGAAAAAAGCAAACATTAATACACTGCAAACATTTACACAAGTACAATAATCATAAAATACAGCCCATTATTAAAACCAACATAGAAGATTTACCACCTATCTTTTTTGTATAACTGAGAGGCAACAGACTATAATCAGAACTTGTATGTAAAACCTAACAATATAGCACACCGAATTAAGCAAAAATAGACTATAATCTTGTTGCATTCAAAACCCAATTTCCCATATCCTGCATTCTTATTAGGGAAAATATGGTACATTATTAGCATCACGAAGAAAAAAGAAGCAAAACTGTAACAACGAAAACAGAAGGGTAGACAGAAAGAAAACTATATTTATTTTGCTGCATAATAATGACAGTTTGTATTTTCTTTTCTTTTTTTGTACCATATCCTTGGTCTCAGCCCTAAAGTTTAAACTAATGTTATCTTACTGCCTTCAAACTAGATTGAAATTAAAAGATCTATGAAACAATTTATTAGCTCTTGAAGAGAAAAAAAAAAGTTAAACAACACATTTGTTTCATCATAAGAATTTTAAGAATTTATAGAGTACAGAGCAAAGATTGTAGATCCAGATAAGGCAGCTCCTCAATTGCCACCTCATCTAGATCTATGCTACTGTATTTACAAAAAGATCTACTTTCATTTTTGACGCTTTTAGGGCTAACATGTAACCTGAGGTTCAATTGTAAAACTGACCAGAACATGCAGCAAAATGACTAGCACATAGGAACAAAAATGTGTCACAAGAAAACCTATTGTCAGACATTCAGGCAAACTGTAATTGCCTGGCTAGCCTGCATTGGCATGTCAGGTAAAAAGTGCAATTCCATTCCCACTTGCAGTAATTCAAGTGCCTACAGATAGTTGGCCAAGGACACTTCAGTATAAACACTGTGCACAAAATTGCTTTTCAGCAGTTTAATTCAAATAGCATTGCTATGCCTTGAATTGCTTTTCAGAAGTTTAATCTCAAATAGTACTGATATACCTTCAAGGTATAGTAATGCTATTTGAAATAAACTTATGAAAAGCAATTTTGTCCATTGTTTATACTGAAGTACAAAAACTGATGAATACATCATGAAACTTCTAAAAGTGGTAAAATCTAAATTTCATTCTGACTATACACAGGAGCTTCAGTGCTCCAGATAAGAAGGAGTAACAGGGATAATTGAAAGATAATTTTTCTTATTTCTCAACGAAAACATATGTTGTGACCCCTCATTTGAACCGTCTCGATGAGACGGTTCTAATGATGGGTTACAAAATATGTTTTTATGGAAAAATAGTGATACTTATCCCTACATTATCTCTGTTACCCCTTCTTATCTGGAGCATTGAGCTTTGTGATAACTCCTGTAGTTTAATGTTAACAAAGCTGAAATTTCGTACTAACCCAGACCCAGCTGCTCAAAACAAACAATGTTGTTAGTTAACAAGATGTTAAATTTTCAAACATAATATACCTACAAACTCTGCCATTTTTTTGCCGAAAAAATGAAGGAGCTTTTGCACACTCCTTACGATTTTTCAGTAAAGAATATTATCATAATTGATTTTGTGAGTGTTATAAGACTTAGGGAATACTTGACTAACAACTTTGTTAAGCTAACGATGCTTTCAACAACTGCACCCAGCTTTTTTATGCATACGAGTTGACTGACGTTGTTATATAACTGGAAATTTATAACATGTACTTAAATTCTTAATTTTCAAGGGGAATGGAACTGCTCATATACTGATTGTGATTAGTGAAGGCAAAATGACACATTTTCCTGTTATATTTCTTCTACAGCAAGTTAAACACTGTACATGGGAGGGGGAACACTGGGTAAAGATACATGGGATAAACAAAACATTTCTAATCTAATAACCAGTATTAGAAAACTACCATACCTGTCAACTTTTGGAAAATCTCATGGGGGAGAAAGCATGAAAATGACCATTTCAGCAGACTTTTTCAGCAAAACTGCACTCCCTCAAAAATTCATTACAATTTTCATGGGGGAGATATTTGGAAATTTTATACTATTTAAAAGAAAAAATCTTAAAATTCAAACCAAAAATAGGGAGATGGCCTTAAGATAGTGAGATTTTGCCATTTTTGGCAATGGAGGGAGGGAGAGTGGGAGTACCTTCAAAAATAGGGAGACTCCCTATTTATGGGGGAGAGTTGACAGGTATGAAACTACAGAAAATGGAAATATGTGTAGTACATTGTCAGCACCTTGCTGCAACTGGCACACTTTCTGTTCAAAATATTTTTTTTCATGTTTTTTTTTTTTAATGTATTGGTGAAATTATATGATATGTTACTTATCATAAGTAAAGTGCCACATCCAAGAGTTTCATTTCAGACACTTTAACACTATCAGTATGTATAAAAGACTGATTTCTTAAGTTCTCTTGCTGACACTACAGACTAAATATCTGTGATGGGAGTTCAAGGCAACATTATATGAGGTGTGATGGATTTACCTCTGGATATTTTTTTTTCTGTTTACTCCACAGAAACATATGTTGTGGACATAATTTTTAGCTCATATGTTAGATAATTCTATAGATGGGACACAAGCTGTGTTTTTATGCAGGATGAACAGAAATTTTCTCTTACAGGATAAATCCAATGCCATGACCCCCACCCTCCTCCTTATCGTAATCTTTAACCCTATTGCACTCAGAACGGCCAAAACTCTATGGAGTTTTGGCTGTTCTGAGTGCAATAGGGTTAATATAGGAAACAACACATATGTATATAATAATGCAACAATACATTTCTGCTTTAAAACATCTCTGTATATTCCAATGGAATTGCTCTGAGCTTGAGCTTTACATATATACCCACCTTTTTCTTTGCCATAAGGTTTGTCCCTGTTTTATGTTCCACATTTTCCTGTGATACATGAGCCAATACCATATAGCGTTTCTCTTTTGCTATGTTTAACACGTCCAGCAGAACACTTGTCTCTGTTAGAGCAGCTCTGCAATGATAAACTACAGTAGGGTCGAGACGGGTAACTTTGGACAGTGGGTACTGAATTTGGACATATCATTGCAAACAGTGAAAATCCTGATGAGATGGCTCATAATGAGCCATCTCATCAGGATTTTCACTGTTTGCCCAATCAATTTTGTTTAAATTCCAAACGATAAAGGAACCAATGCCACTGTCCAAATTTACCTGCTGTCCTAATTTACCTGACTTGACCCTAATAATAAATGCCTGAAAACAAGTGTGGACACAGAGCAAAATGCTCATGAGTAGTCTGAATAGAGTGTCAAGGATCATTTTGGAGCAAGATTTTCTTATAGTCTTTTAAGTTGTTTTGCTGTATATCTCGAAGCAGTTTGAAAAATGGGCCAAACAATCTCATACCAAAATGTGAAAAAGTTGTTTATTGGAACATCTACTGTCCTACACTCAAGTTAGTTGATTTTTGTGCATTATGGTACGTGCAGTGTTTAAAGGAAGGCCAACAGTACAGACCCTGATCAGACTGTTCCAAAAAAAGTAGCCTGTTTGCTTGAACACTTATGTCCCAAAATTAAAGTTCACTACGGTAGTTCAAAAGCTAGTTCTCATCCCATTCACTTTGGCACAATGAAACCTTTTTTTTCTCTAAAATACTTGACCCAGAATAATCCTTGGGGTGTGTTCTGTTTGGTCTTATATTACACTACAAGTTGTAGGATCCTATTACCAGATCAGTAGTTCAGTTCACAGCTTTTATCTTCTCTTTCCCAATAGTTTTGCTACTAAGAAAATTGCTGGCTTGAAAGACAGATGACTATATTAATGTGTATAGCTACATCCTTCCTCTAAGAGTGTGAGTACAGAACATGGCTTCGCACAAGCTTTGCTCACTTCCCTGGACACCATATTTAAAGGTTTGTCTGGACACCATATTTAAAGGTTATTGAATCAGGAGAATAAAGATTTCTGACATCATTATCCTATCCAGTGTGTCATGTGCATTTTGGTGCCATACTGTATCCAGTCAGTCAGTGATCCACATAAGAAGGGGTAACAGGGATAATTTAAGGATAACTTTCTATATTTCTCCATAAAAACATACATTGTGACCTCTCGAGGTCACAATGTATGTCTCGCTGAGACAGTTCTAATGAGGGGTCACAACGTATGATGAATTTTGAGAAATAAGAAAAAACACCTCCAAATTATCCTCAAAACCCTCCTTTATCTGAAGCTGTGATTCTTCTTAAAGGGTAGTGTAATGCAGGTCTGTGGAAATAAAAACTCTCTTACTTGTCCAGGAACAAGCATAAGGTCAAATTCCACTTGTCCCGAAAAAAATTACTTGTCCAAACCATAAATATGATGTTTGCATTATTATAAGGATTATTCAGTCATTTATCTCATTATTTTGACAAATCTAATGTCTGATCAGGGTCCACTCTGTTAGCCAAAGAATTTTTCTCTAACAAAAACATATTGTTGTAATTGAAATGGAAACTATACTTTTTTCATAGTTGTTCCAGGGCTAGTACAATAATTTTTTTACTTGTCCCAAGTGAAATGAGACAAGTAGGCCAAGTCTTGAATAGTACAACTGTATTTCCACAGCCCTGTGTAATGTATAGCTAAAAGCGGATACACTAAAACTTACTTGAGCCTGTTTCTCACTGAGTCCCATGGCCAGAGTGATGGCTGAAATGTAGCTAAGGTCTTTTCTTCTTCTTCTTTCTCCCCTTCTGAGGTTGGTTTACCTTTCTCATCACTTTCATCTTTCAAGAAATCAATCTTCTGGGCACTTTTTGCCAAACATTCTGACATAGACAAAGGCCTGAAAGAAAAGTCCCTAATTGTAAACAGGTAGTTAGATGGCCAAGGCAAGCATGTTGAGCAACATACAGTATTTACCCCAAATTTCTGTAGGGATTAAAATGATTTTCTTTTTTTACTGTTGAAACCTTAATTTAACCCTTAATGCGCCAAAAAGCAGACGACAAAATTTACGTCTGCAGAATTTCAAAACATGTTTTGTCCAAGCTACATCATATTGAGAATTCGAACAATAGAGGGCAAACAGTGTAGATTCAGATGAGGTGGCTCTTTATGAGCCACCTCATCTGGATCTACACTGTTTGCCAATTTCAACAATTTTTATTTTTGGTGCTTTAAGGGTTATTATTAGAATAAAAGCATCACAAAAAGCACCTGATACCCTACTACTGCAAACCTTTTTTTGCCTGTTTTTTTTTTTTTTTTCTTTTTCATTTTTCCATTCTTTTCTTTTCTTTCTACTTCCTTTTCTATCCCCAGGGTAGAAAAGATATTCCTGTCTGACAAAATTCACCTCTCCGAAGCCATGCCTACTTTGCATCTCTTCATTAACGGACTTACTGTGGGGCATTCAACATAAGTGATTGTATTGTAGGACTATGCCACATGCTAAATTGTATCTGCTTTGACCACAGGCGCTTGAAGTTTTATGCTAATGATGCCGCCAAATATCCAGACTATGAGCTATAGCCAGGTGTGCAAGCATGTGTTCAGACTCCATTACGGTCTCCAGTTTCCGGTGTATCAACGTCGCACAGCAACGTCATCAGGTTCTATTACGGGAAAAATGAAGTGATTCTGCAGATAACGATCCTCTTAAATGTACAGCTTCCTACTCTGTCCAATCATCAAACAACAAAATCGCCGATCAGACTATGCGGATGCGCAAGCTAATCTGCATCTTTGTTGTTCGGAAAATTAGTACATATAGGCCTCAGTCAACAAATTAAAATTTTACGCCAACGTTACTGCGCAGTTTTGACGTTGTTGACGCGAAAATCATGACGTCATTTTCATCATGTTTGCTGCAAGTTTTCACTCGTAAGAAACGTTTTGACCGAAATTAGGACAAACAAAATATTGTAAATACATGGAAACAGTGATTCAACGACATTGGACATATCTAAAAGAGTAATTGAATGATTTCGCTGATGTGTGATTTTCAAAGCGTACAAGCACATGCTCAACTTTGGCGCAGCACAGTAAACCGGAAACTGGACACCGTAATGGCGACGAGATTTTGAGGCAAATTTTGAATTCAGGATTACAGCACCGCATAGACCATAACTGAATAAATTTATCATGTTTATAGATACATTTTGAAACGATGTTTACAGGTAAGAAGTTTGCTTTTATTGGGGTGTTTCTAACTGGCAGTTTTAGCAGTCCAAAAAATCGACCGTGTTTGCTTGCATACCTGGTCATTTCTTACGAAATGGACTATAGACTGCGTCAAGTATAAAGAGTTTTGAGTTTGTTTTTTTAAGCATAGAACTTCAAGCGCCTGTGCTTTGACCAGGTGACTTTTGAGTGACACTCTGGGTGTGGCTTGAAACTGCAGGTCAACTTCGTTAGTACTCTCCCCGTTAAAGCCCAAATATGGATATAACATGGAGACGCCTGGCCTCCCAATTTTTTTTCCAAATAACACCCACTAGGAGAGAGAGTGTAGCAGTATATACATTGATATATACAGAAAGAAAAAGATCCTAGTGAAAAAAAATGCTTACTACTCATCTCAAGTGTGGAAAATGTCTCCAAATTATCCACTGATTCATAAATATTTGAAAGATACAGACTCCAAATGTTTATGGTAAGTAAGGTAAATACACGTTTGACACCTGTTGAGTAACAGCCAGCATCACGAGCGGGCCTAAAGGGCCCACTAGCCCGAAGGGTGAGCTCTTATGGTAGGAAATTAGTCAACAGAAAATGTATATGATATTATATATGTTAGCGAGCATATGTTGCTTCAGAAAACCATCGTTCGATTTCTCGACCAAAATTTACCTCCACATGGGGGCTGCCATTATGGATTAACAGGAAGTTTGATCGATTTATTTCAACAAACTGTCTCTCTGTTTTGTCTCTGACCACTACTCATGGTTGCTATTCTCGGTAGACACAAAAAAAAGGACGTTCTTCGGCACAAAACCTGATGTGTATGTAAATAATTTTAACTTTCGACCGGAAGCTGAAAAATAAGCTGTAATGCAATCGTAACACTTCGGTCAATTCCATAGGCCAGGATGTATGATTGCTCTGATCTTGACGGGTTACCATAAAAAAAATCCTGCATCAACAGAGAACAGAATAGAATATACGGCCCTTCATCCAAACATGTTTTATTCAAATTGTTATATACTACTTTTACAGGATTCTTCAAATTTGGAAAACGAAAGAATAAATATTTATATGGAATTGTTCCACTCATTTTGCCGTCGAAACGAAGGACGCTCTTAGAAGTTGTCTATAACCCTGCAGTGCCGGTCGATTCTTACCAAAAAATATATAGAAAAATATTCAGAAAATCATATTTTCTTCTTCTAAATCATCGAGATAAACCTGAATTCTAAATGTCTTTCTTTTCAAATTACCAATATTTGTATTGATTGAGATTTTGTTGTCGTCTGCTAGCGGACACATTCGACCATAACCATAGGGGCACCTGTGCCCGGATAAAACCCCGTACCGTACCACAGTGGGTAAACTGGAATCACGAAACACCGCACCTCAGTTAGAGTGCGACAGGAACAGTAGTGTGAAACTAAATTTGGTTGATTGCTAAAAGCCAGTGCAAATGCCATGCCCGTTTCTAGGCTGTGCCTTAATATATATTATACTACTTTTACAGTATTCTTCAGTCTTAAAGTATATCAGATGACAGTAAAATTGAATTTGATGTGCCTCTGAGTAATTCAAGCCAGCCATTTAGCAAGAAATAGGAATATCTATTCGATATGTTCTTTGGTCAGGTGCAGGAGCGTTTACAGTTGTAGTTGTTCCCGTAGATTCGTTGACCAGTCTGAATTTCGTCCATGTGTCCATTCAGGGTTAGTAAGGGCTACAGCGATGCTCGCCAATAGGCAGTGCCTATTTTCATATTAGTCAAGGACCATATAAACAATGAGGAGGTTCACAGAAAGATCCAATTCTGATTCTGATCTGATTCCAAGCAGCCATTGGAGATTATTAATTAATTTAATTTAATTATCTTGTAGGGGACGCAAGTTGGTTCAACTTATATGATGAACTCCTGAACCTGGTGCTTAGCTGATCAGTCATTACTAATTATACGTGCAAAAGCAACGCGGACACGCAAAGCGCGTCCGTGCTGTTGCACGCCAATAGATAACATGCATCATTAAAAAAAAGCTACTTCCACAAAGAGCAAATCCAACACCTTCCATCTCAAAACTTTTGGTGAAATATGGCGGCGCCGTTAGGCTGTTTACATTGGATTTTTCCTGATTCTTTTATGCAAAGTAACACTGAGCCGAAATCCATCCTCGATCACATGACCTTCCTTGCTGAAGTCCCGCTTCTGAGAGAGTGACCAAAGAAAGTTCTCTTCACATTTTATTCTTTTTGTTCTATTTTCAAAGGCGGTCAATCCAATTTAGAAGTCCAAATAAGTAAACGGTAACTGATTTAGCTGTGTATCAGCAAAATGATAAATAAATAAACAAACGTCATATAAAATCACTTGTAATTAATCTCGTGCGTCGATGCGATTAGATATGATGGCCGCCATCGTAAGATTCGACGTCAATATTTCGGAAAAGCGACTACCTTCAAGACAGCATGGTCGATGTAGAATGCGAAGGAAATGACAATTCGTGAATAGAAACCAAATACCTCAATGTGCAATGACTTCCATGCTTACATGTAGCCATTCAAATGCCATCCAGTAGTTGTAAATTATCCAAAGCTTGGTATCGAAACATTTTCCTTTAAAAAACTTGCTTCATTTTCCTTTGGCATCGTCAAAGTATGTTTACAAACAGCTTTGACGTTTCACGACCAGCTGGTCGTCATGATGACGTCTAGACAACGCAGGTAGCGCACCATCAACATCTAAGGACTTTTCATAAAATTTGTGCCCGATTTGACAATCTGTTGGCCGAAACAGTCTTGGATTTCCGGGAGCCTATACATCGGGCTATCTACATTGAAGAACGTTGATTAAACACTGAGTCAACGTTTGTGAGCCTATAGGGTAGTTACACTTTGTATGCATGTCGTCCCCATCCTAGGAGCCCACAAATCGGACCTACAACGTTGAATCAACGTTGTGTGCCTGTTAGGTATGTAGCCATTGTAGCCATTGTATGCATGACATCCCTATTTCGGGAGTCTACATATCGGCAATACAACTTTGAAACAATGTATGTATGCATCAAGGAAATTTACACAGTGTGAGATCTCCCCATTCTGGGAGTCTACACAATTGGGTACACTGAATCAAGGCTATGGACCCGCAGGATATGCACCCCCTCACATGCATGACATTCTCATTCTTGAAGCCAACACATCCGACACACAATGTTGAAAAAACGACATGTGCCTGCAGGGTAGGGCTTCTACGTTTACACGGATAAACGGTAACGATTCGTGTATATGTGCTAAACGTTTACAAAATTCACACATCGTTTAACCGAACCTGAACACCCGGTAAACCACCAACAAGTTATAATATCTTATACAGTCGTCAGTAGTCAATCTTAATGTACTTGACAGCGTCCTTGGAAACGTCTAATATTAAAATCTCTGTTTACCTTACGCACGTCAGTAGTCAATCTTAATGTACTTGACGGCATCCTTGGAAACGTCTAATATTAAAATCTTTATTTTCTAACTTCTGTGTACCTTACGCAAAGCATGACCTGTACACGTTTTGCCAGCAAATTGTTACGTCATAATCGGCAGCACGTGCTGTGCAAAAGAAAACAATTAGGACTACCTCGGTACCTGTGTTTCACAGGATAAGCTTATCGCGAAAGTGAGATAATTGCAGCTTGTAACGTTGACAGTATCAATTAACAGGATAATTATGTCCGATGTTTTATAAATCTAATCCATGTAATTATCAAATATGGTGGAAATAATTGCTGCCATCGGAAATCGGTCAATAGTAAATACCTTTTTTTAATACCGTCGGTTACTGTAAACTTCGAGTTGACCCCCCGAAAATGAAAGCACATTATTGGATGACACTGTGGTAACATAATTATAATAATTTTAAGGTATGGGGGCGTCTCAGAGATGTCCGATACTAAGAATAAAATTTCAACGGTAATGGTCGTTTAAACGGAATCGTTTCGTTTTCTAGCGCTCGTGTAAACGTTTACAATATTTTGTAAACGTAGAAGCCCTACTGCAGGGTATACGTACCCCCTTTGTCCCGGCCCCTTTTTAACTACATGTGCTTCTTATAAGTGGCTCGGAAAATGAAAATCCCATAGCCATCACAATGGTATATTTTATATAAGTTATCTCTGAAAGATACCTACCTACCTACCTACGTCTTAACCCCCAAGGGGGTTATCTATCTATCTATCTATCTATCTATTACGTCTGAACCCCCGAGGGGGACACAGACGGTGTACTTTTGTACACTCCGGTGTTGCAGGATGAAAGCCTACATGTATAGCCATGTAGCTATAGTAGGGATCTTTAACCTGCACAGGGGACGACTCTCCCTGCACAGGGCGCCTCCTATTAATGTGCCGATCCGGAAGACGGCACACTTGTTAACACCATCCCTGCAAATGATGCTAGAAAAATGCGTTCGGATATAGGAAGTCTTCACCCCGGGTGAGGGTCGAACCCACGGCCTCTGGCTTCAGAGTCAAGTGCACTTGAATACAGCTGAGCCACCGCGCTTCTCAGCTTCAGAGTCAAGTGCACTGACCACTGAGCCACCGCGCTTCTCAGCTTTGTAAAAGAAAAAAAAATCTGCTTTTGCACGCATTTAGGTAACACCTATTTCATATTAGATACTGGTTTGTGCCAAATGCGTGCACCGGTAGCAAATCAAATGCACGCACAAAAAAAAGCGCGGTGGCTCAGTGGTTAGTGCACTTGACTCTAAAGCCAGAGGTCGTGGGTTCGAGCCCCGCCCGAGGCGAAATCTTCCTATGTCCGAACGCGTTTTTCTAGCATCATTTGCAGGGATGATGCTAACAAGTGTGCCGTCCTTCGGATCGGGACGTTAACTGGAGGCCCCCTGTGCAGGGAGAGTCATCCCCTGTGCAGGTTAAAGATCCCTACTATAGCTACATGGCTATACGTAGGCTTTCATCCAGCAACACCGGAGTGTACATATGTACACCGTTAGTCCAGCTCCGGACCGAAATTATTTCAGAAACAAAGTTTCTAATTTAGGTCCAGCACCTGTAAGTCTTCCTCAGTGTGGGTATTTCAGATGCCGATAAAATCATTTTGGCACATTGTAAACTGTGCATTAATCAATATATTATGTTTTCTTTTTGATAAATAACAGCCTTTTTCTTCTTCTGACCTTCCCAATGTGTCTTATTTAATATTTACTGGCGATTTTTCCTTCGTAGCTGTGAGAATGTTTACGAAGACCGCCATGTTTGCTTGGGATTTTCCCAGTTATCGGATGACGTCATTGGGTGATAAAAATGGCAAGGATATAAAACCCAGTACCTTAGGAGATATGAGTGTCGCAATTACATACATCTGTGAATATTGTTTGCAATACCTATATATATGCATTTATTTTATGCCTGGTGTCCAAATTTCATTTAAGCACGCGTCATTGTGCTTCTGTGACAAAGCTGAGCACTGTTTTAGATTTAACTAAGTACCGCAATAAAATCAACCATTATGAATATTCAATTACCATGCGGACACCGAATGTTCGAACACAATTTCACTTTTAATAAATGTTCGCGCACACAAGAAACAAAGGGAATGCTGTTTAATTAAGCTATCAATTTTATAATACATAAAGTCCATGTCAAAACGTAACATTGGTAAAAAAAAAGTAAACCTAAACACTTCACAAAATATGAAACAACTTTTGTGTGTTTGAAGTCGCCGACAGACCTGTATACTTTCAACTATCATGAGAGAGGACGCGATTAAAAGAAATCACGTGCTGTTATGCTTAAACACATTGCAAAAAGTCTTCAGACAAATGCTGTAATCAGACTGCAAAAGAACGATCACAATATTTTATATCCGCGCAACTTACGTAATAAGAATCTTTTAAGATCTCAAGCGTTAACAGCAATATTTTCAAACTGTGAGGACGTTTTCTTAAGATGTTGCGATCGGAGCCATGATTATGTACAAATGCGGTACTTCTTTGGAATTCTTAAAACTATCTGTATGATTTTAAAATTAGCTGCATATAAAAATATAATATTTCTTGGGAAAATACGCATTTTCTTTGCAAAGGACAGGACCTACTATAGAACCAATATTTTACTGGTCTGGGCCTGCAGTTAGACGTGTTTTGCTATGGCGCGATTTGTTCTCGTCTGCGTATTTCACATAATTTCAACAATTGAAACTATGGAAAATAAAACTTCGCCGAAGCCACTGACTTTCTTCGAATCCGTTTCAAATACCGATGACGGACGAGGCAATACTACTGTTAGCGAGCTGGTAATAAAAATCTCATAATTTCTTGGTTCATTGAAATTAATATAAAAAAAAACATTTAATGCGTCGGAACAGTTGTGAAAGTTTGGGTAAGTAAGTATATGTGGCAGAAAATAACCTGGACATCATTCTTTTGCCAACGTAAATGTCCTTGCTAGTTTTCTCTTTGATCAATACGTCGAAGCATACCATTGATCGGTAAATTTCCTATGTACTGTTATTCTACGCAAAAAAAAAAAAAAAAAATAGAAATATAGTCAGGCAGACGTAAGGCGTAACTGGGAGAGCAGATATCAAACAACCGACCCCCCCATCCCCCTCTCCGCCACACACACACAAAGAAAGAAAAGAAGAAAATACAAAATAACAAACAAAACAAAAATCACAGTCAGGAAGGCATAAAGCATATCGTTGGGGGGGGGGGGGGGGGGGGAGGGGCGCCGCCGATTATAAGGATATGACACTTCCTTACCCCCCCCCAACCCCACTCCCCTCCGATGTAATTTGTAATTAAAAAGCGTTTCTGCAGTGGAGCTATAAAATTAAGTTTTTCCGACCACTCGGACAGGGGATGCTCATGTTGATACAAACAACACTGGATACCGGAATAACAACACACGTTTCATGTTTAACAAGATTCAAAGATGTCTGTAAGGTGCAAACAGTCGTCGTATAAATATTCTGTTATCGTTTAAACCCAGAACTTAGTCGCTTAACTTGGGTTGTCTGGAGTACGCCTGTCTTTGCAATTCTGGTACTGGATTTTATCATTTAACAGATGGCGTCATCACGTGACCTCCACGAGCTCATTTACATATCCTGTCAACATGTCCGTTGAAACGCAATTTCTTTTCACACCTCTTGAGGAAAATGCTTCAAGGCCAGCCCAATGTCTCTTAGAAAAGGTAAAACTGGTGGCAGTCATGATCCAAAATGGCCAAAGAACACAACCGCTAATGCTTTTTCCTAAGTGATTCAAAAATAATGATTTTATCAGTGTATAGAAATTCCCCGGTAGCATTTACCGGCAAAAACCCAGCAGTAGCGGAATAGGTGAGGCCTGGGCCGTGAAAATTGAAACTTGTTTCTGGGCATTTTCCGGCCCAGAGCTGGGCTAGTACACCGTCTGTGTCCCCTTCGGGGGTTAAGGCGTAAATGGAAGAAAGAAAGAAAGAAAACAACTGTTTTCCGCCCAAATTCAATAAGCGTTTATGTGATACAGATCAAACTAAAAACAAAATTATTAACTGTAGTTTCAAACCATAACAGTTTTCCAAAATAAGAATGGCAGAGCAACTTATGATAATTTATGTGCATATGACTACATACGGGATGAGAGTTTCGTTGCCATCGAGCGATACTTCTTGAATTTGGTGTTCATGCACGGCCTCAATCGACACACTTACACCAGCGACGGCCATTTCTAATTGATCCACGCAGTAGTATCGTTAAAAAACGTAAATGAAGCCTTAGAACATAGATAAATTAATGACTATATACTTTTCTTACCAAATCAAATATTATGTATAAGATTATGCCAATTGATTTAATATCAAATTTAGATTTAAAAAGAATACGAAAATCAAATTTCTAACTCTACATAGTGCTCTCAGTGTACATCACGTGACCAAACATAGTTTTTGTGAACAGAGAAACAAGTGTTGTCTTGGAGGAAAATAGCAATTTAAGGAAAACTGTAGGTCCCTTTAATATGTGTAATTTCATGGATGCACTTCTTTCCCATTCTAAGTCACAAAAAAATACTTGCTTGAAATTATTTGGTAGATGTAAATGTAGATTTGATAGACATAAGCTTGTATCGTAGGTGGACCTGTTTCAGCGACTGACCAGTTTCAGTGACCAGTGATTTTTTTACCCCTGCGTCCTGCGTCTCAGACGCATAATTTTCCCAGAGGTCGCAAAATATTTCCTTGGCTGCGTTCCGGGACGCATAAAAATAGCCGATCGGTAGTCCAACTTCCGATTTCGGCTCCGTTTACAAAGCTACTTTCGTTTTAAGAATATAGCAACGGTGCATTAGCAGATTGTTATATTACTGGTAAAAAACAGTACCATAGTCTTTCCTACTCCCGCTAAATACCGAAGTCTACCTGTAATACCAATAATCAATAGTAGTTGTCCAGTACCGGAGGAACATAGTATTATTGACCACGGTGATGTCTTTTACCTAAGTGCAAACTTTTATTAATACACCGGGTCAATAAGTAATCATGCCTCCAAAAAACAAGAAAAAGATCAAACTTGATTCAAAGCAGCAAACATTATTTGGTCTTCATGGGCAAGACAAACACGCAAGGCCAGATGTTGCAGATCATGATGCGACCGATCAAACTTCGAATCCGAAATGACAACGGATGTCTCCAAATCCAATACGCTGTCTGACAATGAGACAACAGGTGATTTATTTTATTCCTGTGACCACAGGAGCTTGACGTTGGTTATTTTTTACTTATAGGGCTTGTCCTTTGAAGCCCTTTAAGTTTGGGATGCAGAGAAAATATTGCTTTTGCATCCCAGTAAAGATGCAAACCCTTGAGCTTGGGATGCAAAGATTTTAGGTCTTGTGAGTCCTGGGACTCAAAGAAGGAGATTTGTAAAAAAATCACTGAGTGACCTTTTAAATTTTGTCAATATTTTTAAAAAGTGATGCAGCAAGTAATTCTTTTTTGCAGAGATACGCACTAAGTTATATTGCCTTTGTGTAGGTTTGATAAGAGCATCATTCTACCTTGAAGAACTTCACAGTATACAGATTTTCATGACAACCCCATTTTTCATGCATTTTTCTTATTACTTTTTTTACACTGTTAAATTCCAATCAAATTCATCATCAGAGGAATATTCCTGATTTATTTTCTATTTGGTTTTGTTAACTAGCATGTTGTATTTCTGTTTATAGAACTGAAGATATAAATGACAAACATTAAACACTGATCTTATGGTATTGAAATAATTGCCGTCCTTAGAACAGCCCTACTGCTTTTTCAATGAGTCTGCAAAGTTTCTTTTTACATATTGTTGAAATTAAGTGACCAGGGACTAAATACTAGTTGAAAATATGTTTACTATTATTTTCAACATGAAACACTATAAAAACGTTTGGATAAAATGTATTTGCATGCAAGTTTTGGCTTGTTTTGTAATCCCACCCCCTTATTTTGACACTGCATTTCTTCATTTTCATGCTGTCATCTTTTTCTTGATAAGCACGTACAGCCATTGCCTTCAGTACTTTATTATATTCAGTTCATGAGTTTCAATCTTGAGCAACAGCAACCAGCTTCATATTGCTACTTGTTTAGAAAATGAGTGGGGGTCACTGAAACTGGTCCGACTTTATAACCGTAAGCGAAATATAGGCATTGAGAATAAAGACCTCTGAAATTCAGTGTTTCAACTTTTTCATCTTTTCCTGGATAACAGTCAGTAGTTAGAATGCCTCACTAAAATAATCCATTACAGAAATCCTGCTTTTATGTGAAACATAGCCACTGTGCGTATAATACTGTTAGGGTCACTGAAACTGGTCATTCGAGGATATTTATATAGGGATTCTAACCATATTAGGCTCACCCTCAACAGGCCACAGGGCAAGAGCTGAAGAGGGGTGGGTTGTTACACCTTTGAACAATAGAAAGTACCGAAAACAGATATACTGCACTTTGCCGAACAACACTATGTCTGCTGAACCATATCGTCGAAAAAGCTTTTTGTTGAAGCGTCATTTTGTCAAATGACCACTTTGTCGAAACATGGTTAGTCAAATACTTTCGACGAAATATTTTATGCTCACCTGGCCGCTTTATTTTATCCGCTTATCATGTGACTACGGATCATATGACTGTGAGGCTACAGACACTGGCAGAGATTTCCGAATCATAACCTGAAACAGAGCTCCAGATAACTGCTTTTGCAGCAGGGAGTTGCTAAATCCTCACTTTGTGATAAGGGAGTTTTTCTGCAACATTTGGTAGTTTTTTCACTCCCAATTTTTTTTCAGGGATTTTTTTTTGTGGTTTGGCTGCCATAAGATATTGCAATAAAGTCAACTTTTTAAAACAGAGTTCCAGATGCAACATGACTTGTCTGGGTTTTTTATTACATTTCTCAACAATGTCAAGTTGTCAACGCACAAACTCAGCAGGCCAAGAATAATGGGTTTTAACAGCTCCGCTGATTATATCTCTGGCGGATCAGATTGCTGGAAAAACTTAAAGAGCAACTTCTGAACCAATTTTGACTTGCTTTTTATGCGAGCAGCGATGATGAAATTGCCGAAAATAAATATCGAAGACTGTGTCTCAAGCTATTACGTGTAAAATGTAGTGTATATTGTCAGGTGATAATATACACTATCAAGTGACATTCTGGGCAGGGATACAGACTAACTCATTTTTCGTAGGAGCAAGCTGGGCCCCTAAAAACTGAAACTTAGTCGCCCAGCCAGAAATTTAGGGGCCCACATTTAAAACATGGGAATCTTTTATTCAGAATCTGCGCGAGAATTGCGCCGTTTCCATAGGCTTTGTAGTAAACCCTCCTTTCTTCATGGTTTTGTTTCCTTTTAGCAACCGGGTGTGAAACACCAGCGATGTATCGCCATATTACGCGCAAAAAATCTATAAACGGTTAAGATTTAAACCGTTTAAAAATTTAAGATTTTTAGCTGACAAATCCGTCTCTCTATCTATCTTCCTTTACGAGGAGGCGGCCATGTTGTTTCTCGATAGTGAGTAAAATCCAACACACAAGTATGACGGAACACCGAATATTCACAGCCGATATCGGCGCGGAAGTTAGCAATACCCTTAGAGGTGGCGGATTTTACTCCAAGCCTAAAGCACGCCAAACACTCGCCGACAGCTTACGATCGCAAACTGGGCGACTATCATTTCAATTTTAGGCGCCCACCCGATTTTTTACTCGCAGTGGGCGAGTGGGCGAACGCTAGTCTGTATCCCTGCTGGGTGTGGCTCGGAACTGTGTATTGACTCCTCATGACCAGCATATGGTAGGGCTGGGACGAGTACCCGGGTACCTGGGTTCGGGTTGGGTAGACCAATTACCCGGTTACAAATTTACTACCTGTTACCCAAATGCTTATTATTATGTAATATAATTATAAACATTCTATTTCATCTGAATTACAATTAAATAGAGCAAACTTTAGCGTGATTGTCTTGTATAAATGACTAATATTGCAAAACTACACTTTGAATATCATAACAGGGAGATTTCTACATTTCCATACCATTCCCATGCAAGAGTGCGTAAACGACAGGTACCTTACTTATTATTTTGTTCTAAATGTATATTTTCTAGCTGTAGAAATGAGCAAAATGCTACGGTGACGGGTACCCATGGTTAATAGAAACTCTGGTACCCGGGTATAAAATCTCTCATCCCAGCCCTAGCATATGGTAAAAAAAACTCCCAAAAAACATGTTGGTTTTTAATGTAGGTTTCAAACTATACGCCAGTAACTGACATTCTTGCCAGTGTAGCTGTCGGAGTCTGTATATTTAACGTGGAAGAAGAGCCGAAAAGCCCGAAGAAAGAACCACAGCACGCTTGCTGGGTATAAAGATAATTTTACTGAAACGGGTGTGTAAATTTACAGAAACAGACTTAATTACCGGAACGGACCGTTTTTTCCCTATCTCCAGTTGATTTTTGTAATATTTACATTGAGCACACACTTATTTCATATTTATACGTATTTTGTATGCCGACTAGTGCAAATTCGATTAGAGATATAAGTCAAAATATTCCTTGAGCATTTTGCGATATGGGTAGGCCTGTAAATAACCCACGCATATGTGTTTCATCTTCATATCACATAACCTTATACAAACATCAGGTTGTCTTATTTCCAAGACTTGGAGTGAATGAAAAACACCAAAATTCCTTAATTTTTGTTCCATAGTATCATGACCAATATTTCATCCATAGGAAATATGTAGATATACCTGTATCAAGTCGGTAAATGGAATCAGGGTGTTGCTAGTTAAGATAAAACATGTAAGTCATAGGTAGGACCTGGAATCAATCTGCACGTGCATATTGTATCAAAATATTTACCGAAACGGCTGGAAATGGGAATAATATGGGTCCGATCCGGTAATAAGGCCCTTTCCGGTAAATTTATGCACCGAACTGAAACAGACTTTGTCTCATCTTTCTAAGGCTTCAGAGATTAGTAGTCTGCTGCTTAAAGGGCTACTGTACTGTTTTTCAACATGCACTGAAATAACTGGTATTGTTTTATCTAAAAGGATGTCAAAAACTGCAAGGAAAAATTCCAAGGGGTTAAAAAGTTACAAGAAATTAAAATTTTGATTAGCTGAAAATATGCAAGGACTCTTATGACATCATTAAATTTTGAGTAACTCAAATTATTAAGATTTAAAAAAAATCTATTTTATAATTTTCTTATACTTTTTTCTCCTGAAATAGATGAAGTGTGACTAGTTAAATCATCTCATGAAAAAAGAAATCAAATATTTTGAATCAAGAGTATGGTGATAATAACTGGAATCCAAATGACATTATGCAAGAAAAGCTGTAGAAAAGAAAATGTGGGCAGGGCTTAAAATGTAGAGGATTGTGACTGAAGACATGGGCCAGGCGCTCCTCGGCCTTGCTCATGCTGGTTCATGGCTATCTTTCGCAATTTTCCTAACTAGTTTCTTCCAATAGTATGGATTTCTTCAGAGGATTGTCACTATTCTGGCGAGCTGTGTTTTTGTGCTGTTTATATACCATATCGGGGGCCGGTAAACCGGCCCATTTGGCGCCATTGCGCCTGCGTTGACGGCCATTGTTGTAACGGCCCTCGGGGGCCAGTGGGTGTGTTTCGCGCCTCTCGTCGGGGCCGGTGGCGTTGCTATCCGCCATTGTAGGCGTGTATGGTGACGTCGACTGGCCCCAGAGGGCTGGTGACGTTGCTATCCGCCATTTTTATACTGTTGAGCGTGACGCTTGGCTCAGTGTGTTTATTTCCTGTTTTCAGGAGATTGCAAAATGGTTGACTGTTGTATGGTGTCCTGGCAGTAACAGACAAATGCTTTGAGCTATCCGTTGGGTTGCATGTACATGAATAAGTACTGGAATGGGAGGAGACATAAATGTAAATGTGAGTGGCTGACAAGCTCCAGTCTTATTCATGAACATTGATCCCGACCGGACGGAGTGTGTGTAGCTGGTAGATCCAATAGAGTTCTCTGGTTTTTCTAGTAACTGCTTTTTTTGGTGTTCCGGATCTGTGGGCAGGATTTCAATAATTTGAAACCCGCGGAGGTCGGCGTTCACTATGATGAATCCAAGACAGACCACTAGCGACATGTCAGTCAACCCAAACATCAGCTCACTGACCCTGACATCCACGTCAGGCTCTTCGTCGCAAATGACCATCATCCCAGCAGAGAACCTGAAGAAAAGGACAAGGGATGCAACCGCAGAGGAAGAGCCATCCAAGAAAAGGAAGACTCTAGATCTACCAGCTGAGGTCATGCCGTTCTACAAAGAGGCAAGACAAGTTCTATCCAGAATGGTGTAGATGAGAGAACTAGTCTCCTTCCTAAGGGAATGCATCGGCAAGGACCTACCTCCCGCCAGTCTCTCAGTCAGCCTACGTCCGTCCAGCTGTCCGATTATGACAAACGTGCCAAAATCTTTACGGGCTATTACATTAGAAGAGGGTATCCGCAGAACACACTGCTATAGAGCCTCGAAAAAGCTCGAAAAGCAAATAGGGACACCTGCTACAGCAGGGAAACAAGCCTGTTCAGCAAAACAGCCGAACCCCATTTGTACTAACCCATGATCGTGACATATGTCATTTTAAGAAAGCAATAATACTATTATGGTCATTGCTAAGAATTGTCCACCACGGCTTTTACCCCGAACCACAAATGTTCGCTGTGAGAATAGGCACAAAGTTAGAATGACAGAACACCAGTGTGACACCCGCAATAAACGGGACACTCTGGTATCAACACATTTTAACTTACCCAACCATTCTACAGAACACATGCTGTTTCAAATTATTGAAATCCTGCCCACAGATCCGGAACACCATAAAAAGCAGTTGCTAGAAAAACCAGAGAACTCTATTGGATCTACCAGCTACACACACTCCGTCCGGTCGGGATCAATGTTCATGAATAAGACTGGAGCTTGCCAGCCACTCACATTTACAGGGCTTAAAATGTAGTTTGCATGTACTTTGATTGTCAAATAGTACAGTGTGGGTTAGACTTTTTTCAATGGGGTTTTCAGCAATCTGATTCTCTCATGAATACATATTAATTAGTAATATTTTGGTAAAAGTGAAGAAAACAGTGCAGTGGCCCTTTAAGAAATGAGCTGCCTTGTGACAGTGGTGGTACCCTATAATATGCTACCTTGGTTTCAGTATACATAATCATTCACAGCTTTGGTGATCTTATGATGGGCTCCTCTGACTTTCTAATGTTCTTACTTGTCTGGGAGTCTAGAATGCACAATGGAATTTGAGTCACAGGGATCCATGACAATTTGCCGTTCTGTTTGATAAACAGTTTGTTTATAGGACATTTCGTCTGAAGGTCTAATACAATGTTTTGGCTAAATTTCATAAATTTTATCTAAACATGTCTAAATTTCATCTGAAAATGGCAAACAAGAGAATGAAATGAGAAACAAGGAACTCACATTTTTTTTCAGAATTAATGTTAGAGCAAACACACAATTGACCTTGTTTTAATCAGACTTTCAGAGTAAAACCACAGATAAAGCCAGTCTTTAATAGTTCACATTGTGAGCCATTTGTCAAAAAATCTCCATATTATCACACTCCTTGTAGCTTTCTAAGACCCTCAGTATCTATCATATCATTTCCCTCTCATTCAGACTCCACAAATGTTTGTGGTTCCACAAACGGTTGTGTTGGTCTTATTGTGGGGCATGGGAGGTGTGGAGAGAGGGGAGGAGTGGCTCCTTAAAGAACAGAGAGATGTAAAACATATACCCCTCCATATACTAAATGTATTCCTGGATATAATAGATCTAACTTTTTGTTAGGAGATAATATAGTGAAATATATCCCATTTTGCCATCTTCTCCAGGAGCTTGGCATTAGCCTCACTGATGCCTACCTTCAGCTCCAGCACAGGGTATAATCGATTCCACCAATTTTCGCTTCCTGCAGAGACTGTCCGTCATATTTGGCTTCCGCCGAGACTGTCCGCAAACTCTTACTTCCTGCAGAGACTACTGTCCTCAACAAATTGCTTCCTGCCGAGACTGTCCACGTGACTCTGCTTCCTGCCGAGAGCCTCGGCAGGAAGCAGAATCACGCGGACAGTCTCTGCAGGAAGCCATTTATCATGTACAGAAGTCTCGGCAGGAAGCAAGAACTCGCGGACAGTCTCGGCGGAAGCCAAATATGATGTACAGTCTCTGCAGGAAGTGAAAATTAGCAGAATCGATTATACTCTGTGTCCAGGAAGACACTGACCTTATATTCTGTTTGCACAAAATTTATGCTAGAGCTGTCATCGTGCAAAGACAGGATCCTTGATTACAGCTGATGAAGTTCAAGGTCCTGTGTTTCTCACACGTGATCTTCTGCAGGTTAAGGAAACAGCACCCCATGTCCACATCAAGAATTGTACTGTGGTAGCTGTCTCTGAATCAAAGCAAAATTTATTTCACTTTTAACAGTATTTCCCTTGTATAGGCCATTTTCCTTATCAAGCTGAACATTAGCACATAATTATGTTTAATTATGTTAAGTGTGACACTTTGTCTAAATTGTTTCTGCAAAATATTTTAACCAAATATCGCACCCTTGGAAAGTTTTAGACCAAAAGTCCCATTTGAGGATCCATTAGACGAACTATCTGCAGGACAAAATGGAAGCATTTGTACACCATTTAGTAAGATGGGGACACAAGGGGAAACTACTGAGTGGAGACAACCAATAGGTGCATTGAGGTTTTTCAGTTCATGGAGTTATTAGGGTACATGAGAATCAGTCATATCAGATAATAAAGACAGCTACTGTGTTGGAGGCAGAATATATCTTGCAAAAGAAATATATTATCTTACTTAAATTGCATTTACATACCATAATTACCCAAATATTGGGACAGAAATGTCTTCACAAACAGTGTACACCCTGATCAGACTGCTTTGAAGAGCAGCCTGATCAGGGTCTACACTGTTTGCCATTCCCCAAGTAATAACAGGTATTTGACACATCACACACAGACAGCAAAATCAGTTTTATGTAACTTTTTCAAATAGGAGTGTTGTAATACTTGGATGTATTACGTTTATTACCAATAGCAGACCAATAAGCTTGAAGCGAACTGAGAAATGAGTCACTTGGATTCTTTGAGGGAAAATCAATACATTTCTATAGAGATTCTTAAAACATCTTTAATGCATGGCATGGTGATGTACATGATTAAGGAGAATTTCGTGTCTGAAAATCTGATTATATTTGATCTGATTTGTCTCTCAAATATGACGTCTATTGATCATATAATGTCTTTCCATGGCATGCCTGTAGTTTCTGAATGCCACAGATATGACACTCTTTTGGCAGAAAAAATATATAGTTTTCTTATTTCTCAAAAGCATCGTAACAGCCCTTGTATATACATAGTTAACCAGGGGTGAGTATTATATAATACTCACCCCTGGTTAACTATGTATATACAAGGGCTGTTACGAAACGAAAAAGATCTGTTAAGAAATAAAAAAGAGTCATAGTTACTAAACAGCCTGATGACCAGGTCATTTGGTAACTGACTCTTTTTGGTTTCGTAACAGCTCTTTTTGGTTTTGTAACATGCTTGAAAACATAGTTAACCAAATGTAATACTGGCAGTTTCATTACAATCATCTTGCTGAAGAGATTCTTTATGAAAAATTCAGACAACTCTATCTTTATTTTCAGGTCAAAGAGCTGACATATCGGAGGTTCTGACTTTATATACCAGTATCATTCCATCTTGCGGTAAGAAAAGTTTAATGCCGATAACTGATGGTTTCTATTTTGCAATATGGCTGATAACTCATTTAAGTGTGCTACAATTATCACCTTTCTCCCAAAAAAATAAATGACAAAGATTCAGTCCGTCAGTGCTCGAACATTTTGTTGGTTGCTCTATAACTTGAATACCTTTAGAATATTTTTATGATACTTAATAGTTATAGAGAACAATGAGGTCATGACAGTCTGTTGCATACAAGAATGGTAACTCTTGCTTTCATACTTGTAAATTATCTCCCTTTGAGGCATTTTTGACAAGTTCTTGTCTGGTCTTTAATTTGAAAACCCTTTGAAATATTTTCATAAGACTTCACATATATGTAGAGCAGGTCAAGATTGATATGTGTCATATGTGGCTAAATTAAAAATGATAACTCTTACTTTCTTACTTTTTGAGATAACTCCTTGATGGTTTCAGCTGTAATATAACTTGAACACCCTTTGAAATGCCCAGCACATGCATGGCTCTGCAGAGGCATTGGCTTATGCTAAATGCCAAATATCCAAAACCCTATTAAGTAATGACCTCCAAAAAAGAAAAAAAAACAGCTTAGCCTTATTATATAAAAATTACTGTTGCTGTGTTGAAAACAGTAATTCTGTCAATAGCCACTTTGAACTTTACCATATTGGTCAGCAGCATAGATAGAGATATTGATATCATTCCTATGATTTTGATAATAGATGACTTCAGTGACCCATATCCAATTATATGTTTACTATAAAAGGGGAGATCAGTCATGAACAGTTTGTGGCATTTGGGAATACTGTATTGATTCACATATCCCTGCTGAAAAGGTCATCTGTGTGGGTTGGTATTACAATAGCTTTAATGTAGATGTTGATGATTGATGTCTACAAAATAAGCTTAGCCCAGACTGAGATTAGCACTGAATTCTGCTTACAGGGTACTCAGAAATCAAAGTCCTATTTGTTTTCCAATAAAATGCACCCTCATCCAAGCTTTAGTGCAGGATGAAGGTCATTATTGGAATAAAGCCGGAGGCTGAGCAAGTATGAGATAGCATATCCTTGGCAGTGTAGCTCACTGTGCAACGCCCTTTCAAAGAGAGTAAATCTGGTAAGACCATGTGACCACACCTATGTAAAGCAGGTATACACCATAACAGGTCATATTTTAAAGATGTATGTTTTGTTGCATGCAAATAACTGGGAGGGTTCAATGAAATGTAATTCTATCAATGATGTTATTACGTAATATGTTCTTGATATTTAATAACCATGTTATGGGTGGGTGCATACTTGCTCAGCCTCCGGCTTTATTCCAATAATGACCTTCATCCTGCACTAAAGCTTGGATGAGGGTGCATTATTTTCATAAAGCCTTCAGCTTTCGCAAGTATGAGATAGCACTTTTAACGGCAACAAAACATTAGGCATATAAAACCATGAAGAACGTTTTTATGTGCCAGTAAATGTATTAGTCATTATAAACAGATAATGATAGTCTTACTGGAGAAATTTGTGTTAAAATGGAAATTTATTTGTGATTTTTACTTGTAAACAAAAGGACTCAAATCTGGTGAATCAAATATATAATAATGTGTGTATATCTGCATTATACAAAGCAGAACAAGTGCTGACATACACTTTTAAAAATTCTACACCCATAACGTACAAATCTCATTAACAAACATACTGAAAAAACTATAAAAATCTCAAATTCAAGATATTGCTAGAAGATAACAATATATCCAGAAACACTTCTGCATTTTTTTTTTTTTTTTTTAACTTACAGCTGCAACTGTCTAAATTTTTTCATTTAAAAGAATAATATCATAATGGAAAATTAAAGACCATAGATCTATCTTAAGATTAGAAAAAATTTTAACACAATAAAACATGTTTGTGGAAAACCAGTGTCAGAACTTCCCAATACAGGCTATACTGGTAACTTCCCCATACATATAAGAAATAGGTAATACGTTACGGTTGCATTATGCAAATATTTTACAAAACTTTAAATTCAGAGATTTCAGGGTTTTTTTTGTTGTTTTTTTTTATGTGTGTGTGTATGTGTGTGAAAATCTAAAGATACAACTGTTACCCCTTTCAGAAATTGACTGAATATTCAGCAGCATCTAATATACAAAATCGTTTTATTTATTTTACAATTCTTAACTTATTCATCATAAATTGTTTTACATAAACTAGATATTATTCATTATGAATTTGAATTCTGTAACTTTTAATAAACTCCTTAAGTAACATATATATCTAATAAGTACAACTGATAAATACATGTACATCTGTCTGTGCACCAGTAATGCATAGAAAACACAGATTAGATCTACTTTTCAAACTGAGGACTAAATTCATACCCATTCAGGTCTCACATTTTCGCCCCAAAAAAGAGGGAATCCTAAATAGGTAAAGCCTGTACAATAGGCATACAGCAATTAATGTCTCCACTGTTGGTACAACAGATTTAACTTTCATTTTTTTTTTTTTTTTTTCAATAATAATAATAGTTAATAACAATGAAAATAATAATTATGAGCAATTATAATGAACTTTATTTTCAGAGAATAATACACTTGAATGAAAAGGGCTGTTTGCAAAGGCAACAGCAATTACTGCCTGAAGTGATAAAATAAAAAACCAAGTTCTATACAGGCATAAACTCATATGCAGTTATGCTGACACAACTGGTTAGATCTTTATTTATCTATTTACTTATTTGTTTATTTATTTTTTTTTTTTTTTTTTTATTTATTTATTTATTTATTTTTTTTTACAACTAAAGCACATGGAGTCTCCTTGAGACAGCAAAGATCTTGTAATGTTTTTAATTCACACAGATCTTGCAGATTTAGCCACTAAGATAATAGAAGTAGCTTCTGACAGCTTAAAAGCTGCTTTATTTATTTATTTATATTTGCTGAATACTTGTAAGTTCCTTAAATAACTACCTCAAGTTTTAAATTTATCTGTACAGGTACATTGAACAGTACATTATAGAATAGTTATTACCAATCTTTTAGTCCATATTGTATGGTATATCAAATGCAATGAAGCATTTGACTACCAAAATTACTCTCAACATTTGGACAAAAACATGCAAAATTCTCTGTAAAACCAAACTGTCATGAAACTAAAATTGAAACAATATATTTTTATCCATCACGTTACATGGTTTCTTTAAATACAAACTCTTCTGTAACAGCAAATATTAATTAAATTTTGCTTACCACTAATATGATACTGCCTGTTTTATAAAAACAAACAGTAAGGCTTGTTACAACCATATTTACCATAAAGAAATGAAAACTCTGAACAAAACCCGTAACAGGAGGAAATAAATCTCTCTGTTTCCTGTAATACTTATTTTTTATACTGACATCATTTATCATGAATATTTAATCATAATGAACAATAAACCTGCAATATTCAGCCTTGATTAATAATTTGATATAAAGGTAAAGACACAAATTCTTATCAAATTCTTCTGTTTTAATGTTTAATGGACTTGTGGCAGAAATGTGAATGTTGTGTCATTGCGCTGACCATGTTCTAGAGAAAAAATATACTGATGAACAGACAAATATAGTATTTTAAATAAAGATTTTTGATCAATTGTCACCAAACAGTAAAAACAACAATCAGGACTTACTGTCTTGTTGTGGCAAGAAGGCCAATATTTCTCAAACACAAAAATACACAGAATGGAAATCACATGGAACAATATGAGTTCCATGTGATGGAAATTACCACCTTCAGTATTCTACATTTTTTTTTTTTTTTTTAACACTACACATCAGCTGACAACATAAAGTGTCAGTCTCTGTGTATAATAACAGATTGTTTTGGAACTATTATTTCAAATACTTGGATATTACTATTCTTGTGATCATTATTAACATTGTTATTATTTATTTATTTATTTTTTCATCTTCAATGATGTAACAGTATAAATCAACTGTTAAAATCTCGGTTTCCAGACCAGACTGAGAAAATGCCTCAAAGACTGCTCATTTTCAAATTTAATAAAAACAGAAAGCATCATCATAACTTTCTGACAATATTATTTTTTTTTTTTTTTTTTTTTACTGGTAATATTGTGATCTGTTATACACCAACCATTAACGATTATCTATGAGGAAGAAATCAACATTTGCTGCTGTATGTACATGTATGTAGACATTGTATTATGTAAAACAAATCTCTGGCACAATATTATAGGATTCATGCCTTCTTTTTTTTTTTTTTTTTTTTTTATTTACTTATTATTATTATTATTATGTGTCTATTTATTTATTACAGATCATCTTTATTTTATTTATTTTGTTTGAGCCTCAGAATTTCGTGGTAAAAACATTTATCTTCATGAACAAAGTGTCTAAACATTGAAAAGTGATATGATTCAGGCCTCTGTGGCCCGGTACAACTCTTACATAAGTTGTACTATAATAATCTTGAAGTGCATAAGGCAGTTATTCTCACCTAGCTGCTATACAAGCAGAAATAAGACATAGGAAATAATTTTCCCCTGTCGACACATAATTTTAGTTGAGTTGTTTTGTGTCACTGCACAAAACAGGCAATACACTGCATTCTGCAGAATTCTTGCCAATTAGACAGGTTAACCTGTCAATGTATAACAGGAAACCTAATTATTATAGTAGGAAAACTCATACAAAACTGCTGAACACTATAAAAGGTAAAGATTCCCAAGACCTAAAGGCCTTAGGGGCAGTGGGGGTGAAAGGCCCACTGTATCTTTAGCACAGATTATAAAAGGCGGAATTCATTCAAGTGAATTCATTCGTCTCCTTACGTGTCTTGATTTAATGCCATTCTGACACTAAAAATGACTTTTAGTTTACAAGATAGATACAGGTTATAAGGGTAAATATAAAACAGTATCTTGCCTCTGCAAGGTCTAAAACTACCCAGTATAACATATCTGGGTCAAGATAACTGTACCCACATGTAACCAGTATGTACTTCTCTACAGACCTTACAACTGTCTAACATGAGTTGTTTACTTGATATGAGCTCACATGCTTTCAGCATGCTCAGGGAATAATTATAAAATAATCTGAACTGACATGCATTGGCATGGCCATGATATAAATTTTTATTTGTATTATAATCTGTTACAATTGTCAGGGCGCCTTAAGGGTTCATCACACCACCAAGTGGGTGGGGAATGGTCTGAAATCAGACTTTGAATTTTTTTAATATACTTGTGAAATATGAAGTTTTGCTTATACCAAAAGTAATTTCTTAGTGTTAGCAATATATATTGAGAGTAACTTTAAACATAACATTTAAAATGAGAAATTAGAGGAAAAATACGAGGTGGCCAGGACTTCCATTAGACCTCATAAACCAGAGATAATGGCATAAAACTATTTCGGCACGTTGAAAGCGTCAAGCATGAACTACAATCTCCGAGAGTTGCAAAGCCTGTAAATGTCTACTTTTTAAGAACCCCCTTCAATGTTGGCCTCGTGTATCATGAAGTCAATCAGGTCGCCATTTTTTCATTCATAAAAGTGTAAACAAAAACTTTCAGTACCCTTTCTCAACAAAGCAAGTATTGCACACTGCATGACTGTATCAGTTAAAAGCCACTACTATTCTAAATGCAAACATGTGCATGATATGGACGATCAATGCACAGATGTCGACATTGCAGCAGTACAATCTGCAAGGTCTCAGATAAGTTTCTGTCTTGTTTACATTGCACTCAAGAACACACGAACCGCTTAACAATTTATTCTTGCGCATTTCGCGGGGTTGGTAAAAACCCGAACCAGATACAAAAATCCGGAACTAATTTCCCAGTACCAACCTCATAACAAATTAAGAGTAACAAATTATATGATCAAGAGGTAATTAACTGTTTGAATAAATCAGATTTTATTGGTTTGGTAGAAACGCACGCTGAAGCCAGCACTGATATTTCCTTGAAAGGTTACTATGTTTTCAGAAAAGATAGACCTAAACACAAGAAAGCGTGGAAGGCATCAGGGGGAGTAGCAGTTTTAGTTAAAGAATCTCTAAGGAATGCATGTAAATTTGATCCAATTTCTGACAGTGACGTTATATGGGTTAGGGTACAGAAACATGTTACTAAGCTTAGTTGTGATTTGTTTTTAGCGTTTGTATATTTGCCACCTTCTAATTCTACCTATGGTAAAGTTAATGGCAAAGATATTTTACAGAAACTTGAAAAACAAATTGAATATTTCTCTTGTAAGGGTAAAGTTATTCTTTGTGGAGATTTCAATGCAAGGGTAGGTGATATTATGGATTGTATAGAAAAAGAAGATGATCGCCATTTACCATTACCGGATGATGATAATTGTGAATATATTCTTCCACGCATTTCTCGTGATAGTAGGACTGTAAATGAATATGGAAAATGGTTGGTCGATTTATGTTCTGATAACCAGATGTATATTATAAATGGGCGAACATTGGGAGATTTCATTGGTAAGTTTACTTGTCATACGCCCAGGGGCAGTAGTGTCATAGACTATTTCATTTCAAGTAGATCATTGTCTAATATAATATTCAGTATGAATGTTCATGACATTAGTCTCTTATCTGATCATTGTGCATTAACCATGAAATTAAAAATATGTAAGGATAATTTAGTCGAAGAAGACATCATGTGTAACGAGTCTAATACTTCGTATATTCCTCTGCCAGACAAATTTTTATGGTCTGAGGAGTCAAAACTTAAATATCAAGCAACTTTCAATACTCCAGAGGTAATAAATAAGATTTCTGACATTGAAAAAGAAGCTAATTCACATAGTGTACACGCTTGTTCTTTGATACATAAACTTACTGATGTTTTGGTCTTGGTAGGGAATAAATCCTTACTGAGGAGATCATTTAAGCCGAACAGAAAACGCATCAATAAATCTAATAAGAAGTGGTATGACAAGGACTGCAGAAGTGTATTAAGGGAGCTAAAATCTGCAAAAAATGCTTTTAATCGAAATGTTTTCAGTAGTACATTACGTATGCAATATTATAGTAAACTTAAATATTATAAAAGATTGGTTAAATTTAAAAAGAGAAAATACACAGAAAATCTTACAAATATGTTAGACAATGCCATGGTGAAGGATCCTCAAACTGCATGGAAAATTATAAATGAGCTAAAAAATGATTCACTACCCTCAGATAAATCAGAAAAAATTAATCGCACGCAATGGTTTACGCATTTTCAAGATTTATTACGGAATAATGCACATCAAATTGACAGTGACAGGCTAAATGATATAAGGGAAGAACTAAATCAGTATGAAAAAATGCCTCAAAATGGTAACTTAGATTATGAAATTACTGAGAAGGAAATCTTTGAAGCTTGCAAAAAATTGAAAAATAATAAAGCAAGTGCTTATGATATGATAAAAAACGAAATGATTAAATCAGCTCTTCCATTTATCAAGCAAACTATTGTTAAGGTGTTTAATAAAATTCTAAAAGAAGGTCATTTTCCAGTTTCTTGGACAGAAGGAATCATTGTTCCAGTTTATAAGCAAAGCAGTTGTACAGATACGAACAATTATCGTGGAATTACTTTAAGCAGTTGTTTAGGTAAATTATTTTGTCATGTTTTGAACACTAGAATCTCTAATCACTTAGAAAACAAATCTTTTCTTATTAAAGAACAAGCAGGATTCCGTAAAAATTTTCGCACCTCTGATCAAATATTTATTCTTAAAACCATAATTGATAAATATGTTCAAAGGACTGGTAAAATGAATAAGTTATATGCTTGCTTTATTGACCTTAAGAAGGCTTTCGATACTGTTTGGCATGAAGGCTTATTATTAAAGATGCAAAGAGCAGGAATAAATGGGAAAATTTATGAGTTACTGAAATCCATGTATCAAGACTCCAGTTCACGCATCAAATGTAAGCATGTTTTGACACAACCTATTTTGATAAAACAAGGTGTTCATCAAGGTAATGTGTTGAGTCCATTGTTATTTAATATCTTCATAAACGATATTGGTGATCATTTGTTGGTGGATGATGCACCTGAATTACTTGATTCCAAGGTTAATCATTTGTTATATGCAGATGATTTGGTTTTGTTGTCAACTTCTGAAATTGGTTTACAAAATAATATAGACAAAGTTAATGAATTTTGTAAGAATTGGGGTCTGGCCATTAATATAGATAAATCTAAAATCATGGTATTTTCTAAAACTGGTCGCACTTCTAAGGACAGATATAGGTTTAAAATTGAGAATGAAGAATTAGAATATGTTGATCACTACAAATACCTTGGTGTGAACTTTTCTAACACGGCAAAGTTTTCAATAGCAGAAAAGCATTTGAGTCTAAAAGCCAACAGAGCATTATTTTCAATAAAACAAAGTATTTTTGATAAAGGATTGAAACCGTCTGCAATTTTACATATATTTGAAACTCTTGTCAAACCTATAGCGTTGTATGGGAGTGAAATTTGGTCAGCATATAAGTCGTGTTATAAAACTAAGACGGTGGATGAGCTGTTTGAGTTGTCATTTAAGAAAAATACTGATTTCGACAAAATACATATAAAGTTTTGCAAATATGTTCTTGGAGTTCATTCTAAAGCTTGTAACTTTGCGGTATTTAGTGAACTTGGCCAACTCCCTTCTTTGATTACAACTATTACAGCTAGTCTAAATTTTTGGTTGCATATTATTCAGTCTAATAGTGAGTCATTAACGGTGAAAGCTTATTTAGAGCAATTAAATAGTTCAAATGATAGATGCCTCTGGGTACAGTTTGTTAAAAATATATTACATGACCTAGGATTTTCTCATGTTTGGAATAACCATAGTACATTAAATTCTCATTCTTTACTCGTCTCAATAAAAAATAAACTTAAAGAAAGATTTGTATCATTTTGGAAAAAGCGAATGTTAGGGGAAGAAACAAAGAAAAAATTAAGAACATATAGACTTTTGAAACAGAATTTTGGACTTGAAATATATCTTGAATATACACATGATAAATCTATAAGGAGATGTATTACTTCATTTAGAATTAGTGCTCACAGACTTAGAATTGAGCGTGGTAGGTATTTGGGTGAGAAACTAGAAGATAGGTTATGCAATATATGTAATACTGTAGAAGATGAAATTCACTTTTTGTGTCAGTGCCAAAAATATGAAAATCAAAGGAAAGTACTTTTTGATATTTTGAAGCATTCAAATATTTTTCCATGTGCAGATCCGGCAAAAACATTTCTTAACATAATGACAAATAATGACAAAAGTGTTATAAAAGCTGTAGGTAAATATTTACAAGAATGTTCTGTCGTATAACTATAACTATTCTAATTAGTCTCAATCTTATACTCCAAACCATTGCTATTACTGTATTGAACAGCAAATAATAATGTTTATATTGATGTAATTGTTTATGTGTGCGCATGCATGTGTATGTGTGTGTGTGTGTGTGTTTTGTTAAATGTTACCAACATTGTTGTATAGTCATTTGCCTATAACCCATGATTAGGGTATATCTGTGCAATAAAATTTTATTCCTTATTCCTTATTCCTTAACAATATGGTTTGCATTAATTTAACAGTCTAAGTCTATCTTATTCATTGTCATGGCACAGTACCCGGTCTTTGAATCCTGTCTCCGTGTCAAAGAAAAAAAATGAGACAATATCAATAATGAAAATTGTGATCGTAGAAACATGTTGAAAGGTCCCAGAAATTGGGCCAGAATTAAGCATAAATTCACAATATACTATCCAAATACGTTCGACATTTCCGAATTTATATTAAGGAAAAAGCTGTAGGATCGTATTGTCATAACACTGGGTGATTTTCCGTTTAGATTTACTAATGGAACTGTGGTACCGGAATCGGTACCGGAATCGGGTCCCGGCTTTTGATTTGCAATCTGGGTTTTTAGAATGCTGCACGGGAGACTAATCTTGCTATCCTGAGTAATTCTTCGAGAAACAATTCCGATGATTAAAAAGGTATAAAACGCTACTAAATATAGTTAATTACTACAGCGCTTATGCATGGATTATTCCGTACTTTTCAAGCAAAGCAGTCTGTGTTATAAATAATGAAATAAGGTGGGTACTTATTTTATGTCGCACCTTTTTCAAGATGAGTTGTTAGGCCTTTCCGGTCCAAACATAAACAAACTAAACAAGCGATGGAAACTTAATTTTTCGCCAATATATTCTGAAGAAAGCGTTAATCAAGAAAAGTATTGCTGAATAAAAACACAGACAGTTGTTCTGCATCGAATGAAAACACTCTGTGATTGTGTTACGTTGATTAAAGGTATTTAAAGCTTCTAAAACAATTTACACATTTCAACGACACGTGTTTACGTGAAAATGAAAAAAACACGTGCTAGGCAAGCTCTTTAGAATTTTGACGAGTAGGGTGGCACATTCATACAATGACCAGATGTTTATGAGATAGAAAATAAAGTTGTGGGTTCAAGGACAACTCACAGCAGTGACTGTGTATTTTGGCTTAGCTGTGTCCTAATTTATAAATGTATACTGGTGTTGTGGACACATCAATGCAAATTTATTGAAAATAATTATGGAAAAGAAGATGCAGAACCAGCCGCAGATCCAGGGGGTTGTTACTGGACGTTTCGTGCCACAACCAGTTCGTACCGGGACGTTTCTTCCGGGACGATTCGTCCTTTTTTTTTTGTGGTGGGCTTTGAGGCTTCAGCCCTGCCACCTGGGCCTGGTTATATTCAAATATATGTTGTGATATTTCATTAGAATCGCCTCACTGAGGCGATTCTAATGAGATATCACAACATATATTTCAAGGCGAAATTGACTGAGAAACCTCATCGAATTCATCCCTTATAATGTCATATATTTCTAAGCCCCCATTCCCCCCCCCCCCCCCCCCCCCCCCCCCCCCCCCCCACTCCCTACCTACACACACATTTTGGTACCTCTGAGCCCCACCAATTATCCAGAACCCCACCAGTACGGCGTGGTCTGGATCTGGGTCTGAGAACTGTATAAGAAAATCTGAATGTGTCAGTGACACCCTTGTGTTTGTGTTTTTTTTGTTTTTTTTTGTTGTTGTTGTTTTTTTTCACAATAAAACCAATGTTTCGGGGCAGCAGTTCAAGGACACATCTTTCATTTGAAGATTTTGCATCGAAAAGAAAAACGTTGACAGTGATAAAATAAATTTTTCACATTTAATATCATCATATCAGGCAACCAAAGGCCATTCCCATTCCTGTTACATAAGTCTTGTGCCAGACTCCACAATCATATGGTCTAGCAGTTTTTCAAACCATATTGTTGACATTTGGAACGCATTGCCAGATTGTTGTTTCGGCAGCCTTTAATATTAACGTGTTCAAGAATAGTTTGAACATTCACTGGCATAACCATCCTTTTAAATGTTATCGCACAGGCTACATGACCCACAACAAACAGGACAGGACAGAAAAGTCAGAAGCGCTTATAGAAAGTGAGAAAGCTCAACTGAGACTTACAGACAGATTCTATTTTATTGTCTTACCTGCGGCTATCAGAAGTGAGACATAAGTATAAGTCCAAACATAAGTATTACTTTTCTGGCAGCATTATTAGTGTCAGCAGCCTAAACTTTTGTCAACTTTCTGATTCAGCTTTCTTTTATGACAGTGCCATGACAGGGGAAATACCGTCAACCCTGGAATTATTATTACATTTCCGCCACTAGAAATTTGTCTGTTGGTTAAATTAAAATTAGCCATTCGTTCATTTCCTTGCGAGTGAATTATTCATTTTATACTTGATTTCAGTCCATTTCATGTGAACTTCATGGAAAAAAATAAATAACAAATAAAGATGTTTTTGTGAAGTTAATTTTTTGGAAGAAAAATATTGTAACTGTGTACTATAGGTACAAAGTATTTGACTTACATTAGATTTTGCACAGTGATCCAGATAAGAGGAGGTTACAGGGATAATTTAAAGATAATTTCTGATACTTCTGCATAAAAGATAAGTTCTGACCCCTCATTAGAACCATCTCACTGAGACAGTTCTAATGAGGGGTCACAACATATTTTTTGTTAAGAAATAAGAAAAAGCATCTGAGAATTATCAAAAAAAAAACCTTATCTGGAGCCCTGAATTAATTTTACACATCCACATTTTTTGATGGTTACAGAATTTGAAGGCCAAAATCAAGTCTTCATAATGAACTGTTATCAACTGTATCCATGAAAATTCTTCAATTTTGTAGGTGAGCTGCCTCTAAAATGTATGTCGTTGAATACTGTCTTAGTTAGGGCATGCATGTTGATTTACAATGCACTTATAAGCTTACTCAGTTACTGGCTTTTCCAACATATTTTGTTTGAGTGGATTATCATTTTCAGAGACCCTCAAATTTTGGCACTTTAAAGCCCTTTGTTCCATTTTTTGGAACAAAGTCAATACCAGTGAGGAAGAAGAAAATTTCAAAAATACAATATTTTTTCTTTCTTCTTCAAAGTTGAAGAGGCATATTGTTTTTGCCTTGTTTTGTTTTTAATTGGGTTGATTTGCATGTATTAACCTTCAAAACAGTTGTGCAGGAAACAGTATATTACACAAAGCATGCTCTTACTTTATCTCCCCAAGATTTATTTTATTGCTTATAATGTCCACCATACCTTTATTTTGGTACTATTTTGTGACTAAAACATGGTGGATATTTCAGATTTTTTTTCAAGTAGTGGGTGTCTTTTTAATTGATTTTTGGATTTGTTATTTGTTTCTGTGCAATTTCATTCTGGGACATTGTAGAGGGGTATTTGGAGATTTTATCAGGGTAATTATTTTTGGATAGAATTTCATCCACATGGACTTCTGGCGTCCTTGGGATAGCCAAGTCTCAAGTATGCTAATTTTCTTCATAATTGCTTTTATTATACATGCTATACCCTAGAATGGTGTTCAGGTGGTATGTAACATTGAAGGCTTGAAAGCTTTGTGACAGACCCAGTTATTTTCAAAAAAAATGTAACTCACATTTTTCAACCTACCCCACCCACTTCACATTGTGATGAACCCTTAATATCATTTGTAAAATAATCTCCAGTGAAAAATTCCTCTCTTTTCCATTTTTTTTTTATGAGATTATACATCTCATTATGGCTAACCTGATAGTAAACACTACCGGTATATTACAGTACAGAGCTAAATATATTGGGAGTCAGATCAAGACCACCCTGACTACAACCTGTCACACTGTACCAGTGTAAGATTGCATGTACAGAAACAAATTATCTGAGACCAAAGAGAAACTTCTTTGGGTCTAAGTAGGAAGACTACGTCTTTCACAATATGGCAGAAAAAATGGCTATTGCTTGTCAACAGGCTAGTCATGGAAAACAATGATTATTTCAACAGAAAATATTTGGACAGTGTGAGCCAAAATCACACAATAAATGGAGTGAGTGAGTGAGTGAGTGAACTCGGGTTTAACGTCCCACCAACAACGAGGTGATATGGAGACGGGACCTCGGTTTAAAGTCTCATCCGAAAGACCGGAGAAGCGGGGGATCGAACTTGCGACCCCTGGAATGGTAGTCTGGAGTGTTATCCACTACGCTACAGCCGCTCCTCACAATAAATGGAAGATGAATTTATATAAAGTATCCTACTGAAGGACAGCGTCCTTTCAGGAACTTTGTAGTGACAAAATCTGCACTATGTGCAACAGTCACATCATAAACTGGAGATTAATTTATAATAAATTCACAAATTTCACAAACCTACCACAGTGAGATGTGTAGTAGCTACACGCCAAAGAAAATATGACCTGTTATGGTGTATACCTGCTTTATATAGGTGTGGTCACATGGTCTTACCAGATTTACTCTCTTTGAAAGGGCGTTGCACAGTGAGCTACACTGCCAAGGATATGCTATCTCATACTTGCGAAAGCTGAAGGCTTTATGAAAATAATGGACTTATTGTATTTATTTGGTTACAAGACGGGTGTTTCCCCACCAAACAACAGAAAATGTTCCAAACTCTCAGAATATGGTTAACCTTTAAACCGCCAGAAAACAGATGGCAAGCTTTATGCAGGCCTGCAAATTTACAAAAACAATGTGTTTTGTCCAAGCTTTAATGTATTGAGAATTCATAGCCTAAAGTGTAAACAAAGTAGATCCAGTGGAGGTGGCTCATCATGAGTCACCTACTCTGGATCTATTCCGTTTCCAAATTCTATTTTTAACATTTGCACTCTAAGTGCTATCTTCATTTTTAGTAGCAGACAGCTGTCAGTATTTGCCGTCATATTGAAAGTTCACAGAACTCGTTAGAGCCCTGGTAGCTCAGTTGGTTAAGTACTGGCCTGCTGATCTGGCGGTCCTGTTTTTGAGATTCATCTGAGGCGGAAATCTTTAAATTGTAAAGTGGTTCCAGTTGTACACAGCCTTTCATTATCAACCTCCCATTATCCCGATATGACTTAAATACTGTTATAAAGGACAAATATTGCAAGTTATTCATCCATTTGACACAATTCATAAAGGAAATGGAGGTATGAAAAGTCACAGACACTATTTTTCAACCAAATTAATTGAACACAAAAAATGATAACAGAGAAAAGATACGTTAGTTATTTAAAAGATTCGGGGAAAAATGTTAAAGCTTTTAAATGGCTTCAAGTATGAGCTTGTAAACGTGACAGTTCTCGTGAGCTAATTACTTAAGGAAAAGTACTTTAGACTAATGGGCCATTTTCTTACCGTACAAGTGATACATTCCCTGTCACAAGAACTATTTCCTTGTGCCATTGGCAAGCAGGAAATACTCAGATTTTATCATATGACGTCGCATCTGAGAATGTAATAAAGCCATGCATTAAATGCGATAATCCACTAGTGGATTAAATATGCAAATTACGTCGTAACGTTATACGTTGACGTCCCTAAAACGTCGCGTTTTCTAATGGCGAAATCGTGACGTTTTAGTGCAAATTCTGCCGATAAAATGGGATTTTAGTGTCATATGATAAATAGAATCTTGCATTCGTGCTCATATATTATTGAATTTATTAAACTCGTTGGGAAAAACGATAAGATGCTGGGCAGAGCCTTGCATCTTATCTTTTTCCCCAACTCGTTTAATAAATTAATAATAATACATGAGCACTCATGTAAGATCCTCTATATATTCCATGTTCTTCCTGGTCACCTACATATGAGCCGTGGCATGACAAAACCAACAAAGTGGCATGTGTCTCAGATCAGCCTGGGCGGAAGCCTAGGCTGATCTGAGTCTTCATGTGGCACATATGCCACTTTGTTGGCTTGTACAATCTGAAAATGAGGACTCTGATCAGACTGGGTAGCTGTGCCACGTAATATCCTCATTATTACTGATAGTCCAGGAGCCCAGAAGAAAAAAAAGAGGTTCGCTCTCCTTTAATAGTAGAGTTTGGCAACCTTGTGCATTAAAATATACGTTTATTTTACCATAGATTTTGGCCCAGAGACATCTCGAGAAACGCCCAGGAGACTCAAAAATGACCATCTGCTCACCTGAGTAATTTCTACAGAGGATAGGCCTATCCGTTCTGTTGTGCTTCTTCCGACAGTGAAACCAGCCTTTTGTTCAGCGATAATCTCTTCAACTTGGGGTTTTTAGCCCGTTAAAGATGACTTTCAGCATGACTTTATTTTGAGGCTGATGGTTCTGTAGTTCTGACAGAGTTGGCCCTCTTGAGGAAGCGTAGTAACCAGCGACGGAGTCATTGGGGTCGGCCATTCTTCTGTTGTTCAGAACTTTTTATAGACCTTTCATGGTCTTCCTGCCTGCTTGAACAATTTAAACTGAAATATAATCAACCCCGGAAGACTTTTCCTTTTTCAGTGCAGCTACTACAATCTAAGCTGCCTCGCAAAGGATCGGTTGTAGATTTCTTCTGAGTGCCAAGTGCAGTCCAGAAATATTCTGTCGATCTGCTGAGAATTTGGTGCTCTTTCAGACATGTTCCAGACGAGTCCTGGATATTTGTTGATCTACCCTGTTTTCCTGAAGTTAGATCCTTCACCATCTGTTACGCTGATATTTTTGCTCAGGCAAGTTTCAATCTCCTCGAACTGTCCTCCTTTGCTTTCTTCAGGGTCTTTTGAACACTCTTGTCGGCTGTCCTGTATTCTTTCACTCGTTCTGTTTCATGCCGGCTCTTCTTCGAATCTCTCCTTCATCACAGCGAGATCAAGAACATATCTGGTGACACAGGCCGTTGTCCTCTGACGTTCCTTCCTAAGTATCTCACTGGCTGTGTCAGTCAATGTTGTATTGTAGTTTGTTATCATGCTATCTATGTCTGTCATCATCCCTCAGACTGATGAATGGTGCGAATTTCCCGCCTATTGTTACTTGGAACGTGCATGTCCACATCTGGGTTTTTGAACTTCTCACGGTGAAACCTCAGTCTTGGCAGGGTTGTCTTTCTGGTCTCCTTCAGACGAACTTGAGAGGTAATCATCAACAGGTAATGTACACTTCATATGTCTGCGCTGAAAAAAGCTCCTTGTCCTCCTCGTTGGAACCGCTTCCTCACCAAGATATAGTTAATCTGGTCTTAATGCTTCCTGTCTCGGCTGTGCTATGTCCACCTTGTGGATGGTTTGTGGGGCCCAGGTTTTTGTCAGTACAGGTTGTTAAAGATGCTAATTTAGGAGTTTGAGACCCCGCTCATTTGTCTCGGCATTGCCGTAGGGTCCTAATACGTCTCTCCAGACTGTTTGTGATTCCCTTCCACTTGCCATTCCAATCACATTGTACAACAAGAATGTCCTTCGTAATTTACTGGAGTTACTGGTAGAAATGGTCTACCTTCTTGCTCAGATCTTTATGTTTGTGTTGAGACATTGAAAGGAGCTGCACGCAAACGGAGAGTCGCTGCAGACTGGTTGGCAAACCTTGTGTCTGTCATCTGTTGACATTTCACCAAAGTTCTCAATGCATATCTCAGAGCTCCAGTATGTTCCAGAAGTACCTGTCCATTTTGTGGATCAGCTCTTCAAGTTTCCTGGATGGCCTCAGAGCCCTCACAGACCAGTTTTCTACTTAGATGTTCTCCCTACCTCTCGTTTTCTCGACCTTAGTCACAACAGTCGCACACTTATCAATTACATGTACTTACTAACGTCAAACGGTAGGCGTGATCATTCTTAAGCTGGGTCCCGACAGACCCAGTATTTAAGTATCATTTGGGGCCGGGCCGCGTAGCGCAGTCGGTAGCGCGTCTGACATAAGCCAGAGGTCCCGGGTTTGATACCCGATCCGGCCACTTACTTTCATTTCCCCTTCCGCTGATTCAAGAAGGGCAGTTGTCAGTTACTGGTGAAAGTAAGTGCGCTTAGTACTGGGATAAGCCTGCCCAGGAACATGGCCATAGCTGTTTACCGTGGACGTTAAACAATAACACAACAACAAAAAGTATCCTTGGGTCTGTCTTCCAAAATGTTACTTGGGCAAAAGTGAGACCACACTTCTTCAGGCTTATTATGTTGACCACAACCGAATTCCAAGAAAATTATATGGCTCGCCTTGGTCATAAGCACGTGTCGGTTGGCTAAAAGTATTATTTCATCCCGGGAGTTGACCTCTTCTAGGAAGACGTTCACTCTTTGATGTTGAGTCTACACCAACCCAAACTGACCCCTAGGCTTGGGAGACCTATGGAGGTGGAAGTGGCTTCTTGGTTTCTCCAAGCAAGCCACTAAATATAATACAACAAACAGAAAGGGCCAAGCTGATTAGGCCTATCCTAATCAACAGTGATCTCTGAAATCTAGATGTTGTACCAAGCTGAGCACGGCTCGCTCGGGTCTTGCAGCTAACACACGACTGTTGAACTCATGTTGGTGCTCTATACTGGCCATGACTGCTTCTAGGAAGTCTTCAACCCAGTGATGCTGTTTTCACAGGTGTTCTTTAGCACGTTTTGTCCACAGACCTAGCAATGAATTCCTAGGTGGACTGCCAACCAAGGCTAACGATTGCACCTACCCTTCTACATGTAGTTCTTTTTACCCTCCCAGGGTGATGAGATCCATCTGCCCACATGCAACCGTTAGTTTTGGACAACATGGTAACATGACGATTAGGTTATACTATGCATTTATACACTTTTAAGTTCGAAATAGCCCTGGTTCCACAAGTTTTTAAATGAAATTTTATCTTTATATGTATCGAATCATATTGTACATTTTGTATAAATAGTATTTTACATATAAATATGTCAATATAAAACGTACATACATATGTAACATATATAAATCAGTAGCACATATAAATATGTATATATTCTCCTTTAAAAAGCTTCCACTTTGTAAGGGAACTTTTACTACATTATTTTGATACAGATCCAACAGGGTTGCGGCTTAATGAAGGGTAGCCTTTTTCTTCAGGGTTTGTATAAAATTAATATTTATGGCTGACATGTGTAGCAAATTTGCATCAAATTGGACGTTTATATATTTATTTAAACATTTCAGTGTTCATCAACAAAATTCCAACCAAAATGCCTTATTCAATGTCAATGAGAGACAGTCGTAGTTTAAATTTAAATAGTTTGGATTAAGAGAATTTTGCATTCATATATCTCATTTTACCGTGGCACGCCCGTTATCTCGAAGAAAAATGCTATGCACTTAAAAACTGGCACAGGCTATATGCAAAACCTCCATACTGAAATAAAATCAAAATCTTTTAGAGGTGATTCAGAACATAACATTTTTCAAGGGTGGGGTCAAAATTATGAAAATTAAACTACTGGTAATTATCCCTTCGTGGGGCCCCTTTGGTGATATTTACATCACCTTGGAAGGTCTTATTTATTAGAACACATTTGTGGCAATATATATATGGGTGTAATTTAATACAAAATTAAGACAACCGGATTTTTTTTCAAAAGTTAAAAAAATCAGAGAAAATAGTCTTTTTTTGTCATTTTTACAAATTCACCCCTCTAGCGCCCCAGAGGGATTTCTCAGAATGTCTCCGGGCTTTATTATGTCCAGAGGGGTACAGGCTATAACATCCACATGGTTGCCAAACTCTACTCTTTAGGGAGAGCGAAAGTGTTATCTAGCGAAGCTACAGATTTCGGGCCTAGCACTATGAGGCAAGCTCATCACAGCACAGAATTCATGGGCGCCATTTACCATAACAAAAACATCCCTGCATAATGCTTGTAACATGAATAAATCATCAGGAGATGACTTTCATAAAAGCGTTTCGCTTACCGTCAGATCCTGTACCATATTGTATATTGTATTGTTTTGTAACCATGTAGTGTGTAGTTAATAAAATTTTGTTTAAATTCTCTTTCTAGGGGCAGGGGCCAGGCGGGTGCAGGAGGTTGGGGGAGTAACTGTCACCTTCATTTTTGCATCCCTTCTCAAATTTTAAAAGGAAATAATTTAATTTTCCTAGTAGGAGCAAATTCTTTTCTTTGAGAGCAGACTCTTTTGGTGAAAGAATTTGCCCTCTTTCCTTTGAGTGTACACTAGGATTTGTCACTAAGGGAGCATACAGAAGTGAAAAAAATTGTCTCCATCTGAAAAAATTGTGGAAAACGTTAAGATTCTGTAAAATGTTATTTAGCACTTTAAACACCAGTGACGAAAATATCTGAATTTGCAAACAGTGCAGATCCTGATGAGGCGGCTCATCATGAGCCACCTCATCTAGATCTACACTGTTTGCCCTCTAGTCTTTTAATTCTCAATATGATATATGTTAGACCAGGCATTCTTTAAAAATAGTGCAGACATAAATTTTGTGGTCTGCTTTTTGGCACTTAAAGGGTTAAATGGAGCAGATATACATGTCTTGTGAAAAACCATAGGTTGGTATGTGCATTCAGTGAATACCAAGATCAGCCTGTGCATCTCTCCAGTGGGATATGACACTGACTAGATGTCAAATTTGGATATAATTGGTGGTACACAAAAAGGTCTTCCCTTCTATGAATCCTGAAAAGAAGCAAAATTGTGGAGATTGATCAGTCTGAGACAATGCACCGGCTGATTTATGTATTTACTGTATGCACATGATTGATGTATAGTCCTCCTATCAATAGGCAGAATTTTTGTGGAATACGGTATTAGCCTTAATAAACGCCCCTGCTCTAATAAACACCCCCTGCCTCTTTTCTTTTCAGAAAATAATGTTATATCAATTTACATGAATTCCTGTTTGCTTCTATGGATGAAGTACCTCCCTTGAAATGGGGTCTTCTCTTTAAGGAAAGAATTAAAGAATTTGCTCCTCGAGGAGCAAATTCTTTACTTTAAGAGTTGACCCCTACTGAGAAGGGAGGCAAAAAATAGTAGATTTGCTACCTAACTTCCTCTGCAAGTAAACCTATTACCTTAGTACTGTTTTTAGAGTTACTTTAGCAGTGGCTTATTTACTATAGGCCCCATTTTGTAAAATGCAACTTCTCGGGGCATTTGATAAGATTAATATGGTATAGTATGATGAAGCTTTATTGTCAGAAGATCTATGAAAAAGCGAAGACTGATCAGTCTGAGATGAAGATCTAGCTAGACTGCATGAAGTCGTAACTTGAGTAAGAAACTAAAGCTCATTTTCACATGACGGTAGCACACCTTGAATAATTTGAGCCGCGACACGACAAAACCAACAATGTGGTTGTGCGCCCAGCGCAGCCTCAGATCAGCCTGGGCATCCGCCCAGTCTGATCAGCGTCTTCGCTGTCCGCATGGAGGTAGCTTAGACCCTTAGGTACCCTTTGAGCACTTAGCAAAGAGTCTGATCAAACTGGGTGGATGCCCAGGCTGATTTGAGTCTGCACTGGGCGCACAACCACATTGTTGGTTTTGTCGTGTTGCGGCTCATTTGGTTTATCTTAATGTTAGTTAACAGCATGCAACTTTGTAAACAAGATTCTCAGACAAATTAATTATCTGATAAGGATATAAGGAGATGGAATCTGACAAAAAATATGTCTGTAATGATTTTACAAAATATCCTGTTTATTACAGTTTTGCAGTATATTACAGTTTTGCAATATCAGTCGTAATTACCTTACATTTCGGGATTTCTTTACCATTTACTGCAGGTTTATAAGTGATCAGATATATACACCTTTCTGTTATCCACCACTTTTACAAAGGAGGACGACTTTTATGAATTTCTGTTTGCTTCCCTGGACATTTAGCTCTTCCAAAATAGAGCTTACCCATAAAGGATTATAGCTGCTAGGGAGTAAATTCATTTCTCTATTGTTTGCAGTCATTGTTGGGCTCTTTTGTTGTCAGTGAAACATCTTTGCTGATGCTGTGTTGATGCATTGGTCTATACACCTGCTTGTTGGTATAGTCATCTATAGCCATATCTCTTCCTTTTTAGTTCCTAGAACATTAAAGCTTCATGATAATATACAAAACAATTCTGACTTGCTCCTCGATTGTTAGGTCACAGAGACCTTTTTTCACAAAAAATACATCATGTCGGGTTTACTTAGCTCTGTATCTCAGCTTTCAGACCTTTTAATTAAACTCCATCAGTGTGTGCAACAAACTGCGCTAGGTCACCTTCCACAGTACTAGGTCACAGTGACCTACCTAAGCCAAAAAGAAGAAAACTGTAGTTTTTAGCTCAGCCCTAAAAATCAGCCTTCATAAATCTCATGCAGCCCTTTGAAACTCAATCAAAGCACATAGATTAAACCACTCAAGATCGACTATGTCACCAGGCCTATGTCACCAGGCCGCAGTGGCCTACATGTGCAAAAAGACGTTATAAGTTTACAAGTGCTGCCCTGTATCTCACTCATAAGCCCTTGAAAAATCAGGTCATGTACCATACCACTCCAGAGCATCTCCAACAAAAATTGATCACAGTGACCTACTTTTACAAAAAGGACATCATGGAGTCAGTTCTGTATCTCAACTTCCATATTGAGCTCCAGGCCTTTGAAATTTCATCAGTTCACGCGACTTCAACAAACCTTTATATATAATACACATATATAAATAATACACATGAGTTTCAGTTATACTCAAATTTTTCTGCTGCTTTTCAGCATCACCCTTCTGTCAAATCATTGTGATTGAAATACAGTTGAAAGGGCCATAAAACGACAAGTCATCCATCTACTTATAGCCAAAAAGAAAAATATTGATATTGTCTCAAGATATACAAATATGGAATGGTTACGGGCCACAAGGGAGATTAGTTCTGTACTAATTGTGTTACCCTCTTGAAATAAAGTCTTTATTATTATTATTGTTACGTATGAAAAGCTAAACCAAATGAATTCATGGATTAATTGGGTTTATTAGATTATAGTTCATTCTGGTCAGGTCAAGCACTTCAGTTCAGTTTTTATTATGAGGCTAAAATAGAATGCCACACCACATGTTGGGTCAATAATTGCGTATATTTCCCTAGTGCATGCAAGCAAAGACAACCCAGAATGATTTAATCGCCCATTCCTTTGTCTTATTACAAAATAACTACCAGTTTGTGCTGTCTGTAACATGTGTCCCATCTGGTTATATAAGGTTTTCTGACAAAGTGTTTGTTGGGCAATATTGTTCATTCATTCTAAAGCAATCACACAATATCCGAACGCACTGTACCATCTCTTCCGGTTTTCATAGCATTGAATCGAGAGTACAAAATTTGCTTATAACCAGTAGTCGGGAATTATTATGTTTTGAGATTTTAACCGGAATCTGCTGCGTCATTTATAGTTATACAGCTTCGAAAATATATAAAGGTAAGTTTAATATTATTTGCTCTTCGGTCTTTTACTATATTGCCCTGTACAATGAAAACCTCATGGCCGTCACAGAAATTTTATTCCAAACAGCTAATTTAACACAATTTTGTGTCGTGCAAAACCTTGCTATCAAAGCAAACCAACTGTAGATTTTGATTGATAACGCCTTCTGTTTATTTTATAGATTTTTATAAAACATGTAAGAAAAGGCTCAGAATGTTTTTAGAATCATGCTAAGGGTGATTTGAATAGTGTACCATTTACTATCTACCCATACACGACATTGTACAGGGTAATAAAGTAAAAGACTGAAGAGCAAATTATATCAAACTTACCTCTTTACATTTTCGAAGCTGAATAACTATAAATGACGCTGCAGATTCCGGATAAAATCTCAAAACATGATGATTTCCGACTACTGGTTATAAGGGAATTCTGTACTCTCGATTCAACGCTATGAAAACCGGAAGAGATGGTACAGAGCGTTCAGATACTGTGAATCACATTCTAGTCACGCTTCTAGTTTTTTCCATGTAAAATTTAAGCTCCCCATTGAGATGATTTTGACTGGTCTAGATTTTGAGAAGACTTCATTATAGAAATGCCACAAGTTAAGATATGAGAAATCTAATGCGCGTAAGTATTGGGACTCCTAAAACCATTAATTTTCCATTTGTTCCAAATGAAAAATTAATGGTTTTTAGCTCGCCTGAACGAAGTTCAGGAAGAGCTATTGCACTACCGTCGGCGTCAGCGGCGGCGTTGGTGTCAGCGTCGGCGGCGTTAGCAAAATGTTAAAGTTTTATGTTAAAGTTTTTTATGTGATGGGCAAGGCGCTGTCAGGCGAGCTATCCTGGCCCTGTGACAGGTCTTGTTAGGTGTCCCAATATTTAAGCAAGTTAGGGTACACCTCTATGTTTTTCTGTCATTTTCAGCTCACTTGTCAGAGCATTTGTTCTCACCACATCATCCACGCCAGTAACAGCAACTGAATTGGGTTAAAGTTTTTTATGCAAGGTCACAGTCATTGTGTTTTAGATTTCCTGAACCAAAGTCTCCAGGGGAGCTTAATTATAGCATATGATCTGGTCCAGCATCCATCTGGTGTCTGTTGTACACAAGGATTTTGGTAACCAAATTTCATACATAGCATCTATAGGATTGGGGAACAACAAATTGTGCCACTGGTACTTGTATTATGGTTGCTATGACATCTTAAATTATGTCCCCCCACCATGGGGGGGGGGGGGGGGGGGACATACATATTGTTTTTGGCGTGGATCCCGTCTGCATCTGCATCGGTGTCAGCGTAGCTTCTTGTCTGCACTCTATCTCCTGAAGGGATGCATGGATTTTGACCAAACTTGCACAGAGATACATCACTGGGTGGGGAGAAAAACTTACTAGATTTTCAAGGTCACAGGAGGTCAAAGAGTGATGAAAAATAGCTTGTCTGCACCATATCTCCTGAAGGAATAGATGAATTATTACCAAACTGGCACAGATATATCACTGGGAGACGGCAAAGAACTGATTAGATTTTGGTGACCGTGACCTTATTTTCAAGGTCACAGGAGGTCAAAGAATGTTGAAAAATGCCTTTTCTGCATTTTATCTCCTGAATGGATCGATGGATTTAAACCAAACTTGCAAAGATATATCACTGGGAGATGGCAAGGAACTGATTAGGTTTTGGTAACCTTGCTTTCATTTTCAAGGTCACAGGAGGTCAAAGAATGTTGAAAAATGGCTTGTTTGCACCATATCTCCTAAATGGATAAATAGATTTGAACCAAACTTGCACAGATATATCATTTGGAGATGGCAAATAACTTGTTATATTTTGGTGACCTTGATTCTCTTTTCAAGGTCACAGGAGGTCAAAGAGTGTTCAAAAATGGCTTGTCTGCACCATATCTCCTGAATGGATGGTTGGATTTGAACCAAACTGTCACAGATACATAACTGGGAGATGGAAAAGAAGTGTTTAAATTTTTGTGACCTTGACCTCTTTTTCAAGGTCACAGAAGGTGACTGTGACCCTGTTTCAAGTTCACAAGAGGTCTTAACTTGGCAGCATTTAGGGAAAATGATACTGCTGGGAAAGCGCCAGCATCGGGGATAGTGGGGGGGGGGGGGGGGGGGGCATCTGTTTTTATCAAAAAACATTTCTAGTTTTCCATTAGTTTTGAATGGGAAAATTGGTTAATGCTGCTTTGGTATTGCAGAATGATAACTCTTTTGCATAAATTTTCTGTATTATTCTAAGGTAGTTCTGTAACAGACATACAGTTGCTTAACTCAATGAGGCTTGTTGCTATAACACCCTATATGGTAAAAAATGGCAAAATGTTTAAAAATCAACTCCTTACAGTTGCCATATGGCTGGAACAACTGAAAGTTTAGAGAAATATTCTTTGTACTAAGCTTAAAAAAAAACATGCTTTTTCTGACACCTGCATGATGTTTCAGCACTTTGGTTTTTATGGCAAAGTAATGGCCTTGGCTGTCAGTGGAAAATTGCAGATATTATCTGCAATCACCGACAGCCAAGTTATCTGCAATTTTCCACTGACGGCCTTGAAATTGCAGATATTATCTGCAATCACCGACAGCCAAGTTATCTGCAATTTTCCACTGACAGCCAAGGCCATTACTTTGACATAAAAACCAAACAGCAGTTTTCCATCTGCTGAGTTCTCAGGGGGAATGATTCAGGGCCCTTTGTTTTGTGGAGCATAAAATGAATTCATGGTCCTCTTGTTATTACATGGAGTTTTAATGCTCCCAATACTCAGACAATGCCGCCGGGCCGGGTAGCGCAATCGGTAGGGCACCTGACTCGTAAATCAGAGGTCCTGGGTTCGAATCCCGGTCTGGCCACATACTTTCGTTTCTCCTTCCGCTGATTCAAGAAGGGCAGTTGTCAGTTACTGGCGAAAGTATGTGCACTTAGTACTGGTTAACCGCTTAGGAGGTCTAAGCCTGCCCAGGAATAGTGTGGTTAGGTTAACTGGCCGTCCCGACATGACCTTAGTTGTTTACCGTGGACGTTAAGCATCAAATCAACCAACCAACCAACTCGGACAATGCCAACAAAGTTAAACACATCAAAGCTATGTTTAAATGAAAAAAAGTTGTTTACTTATTCCCCAGCTTACAAAAGAGAAATAATTAATGTTAGTTAATAGTGTTCCCAGCTGGTGAGATGTTATAAGGTATCTCACCTGCTGTGTCTGTTAAAAGCTCTTGTATTAATGTTATTACTTAATAATTTTTGATGCTGTTTGCATGTACCAGAAACTCTTTGTTCAACCATTAAAAACATTTCCTGTATTATCTGTCTGATATTAGCTTTAAACTTAACAGGCTCTATATCTTTGCATTCAAAGTTCAGCCAACTTTTGAGGCACATATTTTTAAACATGTCTTAATTTTTCGTCCAAATATATAATTATACGTTTCCAAATTTCATTTACATATCCACACCGGGTAGGTGGCAGTCAAAAACGCTCTTAACAATTGATTAATGTGGATCAAAATCCTTTAGTTTTCAATTGCAAATTGGCAACAATTTGCAGTTTGAAAAAATGCTGTTTCTAACAGTGTTTGATCAGCGTTTGTCGATTACACAAGCATTTCGATTGCCTCCTACCCGGTCACCGTGATATCTCGTAGGTGAGATAATTGTAGTCCCACCATGAAAGCAAGGGAAAAAGTTTGTTTTCAGTGCAGATTCCATTGGTGTCAGTGTAATTGTTATCAAAGCCTTTTCTCTGAACTGCAGACAAATCAAAATATAGCAAATGTCTGCTATCTACCTCAATAACAGAAGCTAACTGACAGACTTAGACTTGAGTTGCTTACCAGTAAGTTTATTCATTGAGCTGATTAGATTTGGTATTTCAGAAGTGAAGTTAGAATGACAAAAACAGGCTTGTCTGCACTAGTGTACCTCTTAAATTTATTCACAGACTCTCACCAAACCTGCATGAAAATTAATACATCATTTGAACATGCCCTCCCCCCCCCCACCCCCCCACCCCCCAAAAAAAAAAAAATTATTAGGTTTTGCTTACCTAATTGACTCTGTTTTCAAAGACAGATTGTCCAGTTGTTCCCATGAAATTACATATTGAAGTTGTCTTTGTCACTTCTATCCAGACTTCATAGTAGATAATTGGGATGGTGAGCATTATGGGTTACCGTAATGTGCGTAAGTATTGGGAAACCTGAAATAATTAATTTTCCATTTGTTCCAAATGGAAAATTAATTATTTCAGGTGTCCCAAAATTTAGGCACTTTACAGTATATAATTGATTAGGTACCTTAATTGTTTTCAAAGTCAACGCAGGACTTTGTCTCAAGCACAGGCTTGTCTTTACCATATCTCTTAAGGTGAATTGGTACACTTTCAAGGGAAGCAACTCTGTCATTTTCAATTTTCATTTTCACCTCCCATTGAGATTGGCATCAACTATTAAGAATAGACTTCCTTTCCTGAAGGGTTTGTCCTCCATGGAGGCGAGCAGGAAATGAAAGTTGTTCCCTATTTATTGATAGATAATTTGTACCAAACATGTATGATTGTATCATTGTGACTGGGCTTTCACCTCATTTCCAAGGTCAAAAGGGTACTTAAAATGCCTGTTTTTGCCTAAAAGTAACTATTGTACTATCTCTTGAACCTATTCACTAATTTTGAGCAGACTTGATATATTGTATAATATGGAAGGGTTAGTGATTTTAGAATATGATGACCTTGACCTTGATCTCAAGGTCATAAATGCCAGCACAGCATATTATCAGAAGATGATTTTGAAAGAAGAATTATTGGTGGGGATGAGCTTTCTCAAATTTCTGTGTGGTTGAACTTTCTCAAATTTCTGTTCCGAGCAAAGTTTCTTACTGGAATTGTATTTATTATGAATACTTTTGCTTGGCTCAGACAACCCACAACAAACGTGTTTCTTTCCAAAATCGAATAAAGAAAGGTTACACCAGATGTTTGGCTCATCTACAATTCTGTTGTTGTTATTTCATTGTGAGAACATGTACTTCTGAGAATTCTGTCGAGTTGAATTGGTTTTATTGGAATATTACTGCTAGGCACTGTTATACAGTGCAGTCTTTGTCTGGCGACTGAAGCAGTTCCTGTTCGGAGGAAAGATCGTTAACCAAAGGATCATTATATTGTGTGCCATGATTTTTCATGTTCTGCTAGTTAAACAAGAAATTCTGGATCAGTTGAACAGTTGCTGTTATCCAGCTAACAGTGTTTCTGACTGGAATTACGTCAGGTTTTGTTTCTGATTGGAATAAGAAGTATTGCTACGTGACACATGTAACGGTGTATTATAGTGCTTTAACCATGTGACATTTGATATAATAGTACAAGATGTACTGGTATACTGAAAATTTTACAGAAATGAAAAAAAAACGTTTTTGTTTTTCTAGAAGAATTAATATATAAGAATACATGTAGTTAAGTGTTATACTGTAATGCATATACTTTCAATTGTGTTGATATATAGGAATTTACTATAGTTTAACTTAATTCAGACTTGTAAAAATTACATCAGAACAATGACTAGAGGACTAAAAGGTAAGTTTCTGTGTAAAATATTTACTTGAAATACAGGGTTAAAAAGGCTGAAATTTAGGATTTGTTAACTGCAACTCCTATGAATCTATGCTCCAGCTAAGAAATTGAATGATAACATGGATAATTAAGGGATAAATTTCCAAATTTTTCCAATAAAAACATATGTTGTGATCTCTCATTATAATTAGGATTGTCTAATAGAGTCTTGTTTCATTCTGTCATAAGATTATAAGTATCTTTCATGGGTGTGAGGTGTGGACAGAAAAATCTGTCATGAGGGTCACTGTTCGGCATCACAAGCTAGGCTTAAATTGCCGAGTGGCAGATTTTTTATCAGCACCTCACACCCATGATGGATACTTTTTCTTGCACACCATGATTTGTTTCAACTTCAGAACTTGTTAAAATGTGAAATTTTAGTGTTTGAGAGGTTTCAAAGAAGGCGCTGCTTTCAATGACCACCATTTGGTTATTTACGTCAATGTCTGGCGTGGAAAAACTTAAGTCATCTTTGCTGTCTTCATGACATCATCTAAAAATCCAACCTCACTTGATGACGCAGATATGTGACTTAATCCAATACAACCAATGCAGTTCAGTTCAGTTCAGTTCAATTCTCCTAACGACGTTCCCCAAATAGCTCAGCGGTACGTAACCATAGTTGCACGCACTTGGCGCCGTGTGTGCATCCAAATACAACCAATGCATTGAACGCTTGTGATTTTTATCCGGTTCTGGGTGAGAGAACATGATTGAGATAAGATTTGTAGGTACAGGTGAAGCATGCGAATATCCTTATTTATAATTATCTGGTGTGCAAGAAAAGGTTTGTCCTTCTAAAACAATTTCAAAAATCTAGAACCTGTTACGAGATGGATTGAGATTCTTTGGGTTTTTCTAAAGGGGTGTGTAAATAACCTTATGTGCTTTAATATCAAGACACATAAAAACCATTAATTTTCCATTTGAGGCAAATGGAAAATTAATGGTTTTAGGTTTCATAATACTAAAGCCCATTTCAGTAGCAGTCTCAGGCAGTTGATGCAAAGACTGGTCTAAGATTAATTGCTGTTTCTGTTTACCAAAAGGGTCTTTTATGCTTGTTAGGCCATATTAACCTTATGTGTCTAATTTTTTTATGGAAAATTAATAATTTTAAGTGTCCCAAAATTAAGGCACTTTACAGTATTAAATTTCATTGGAGTTCAAAGTGTAAAATGCTTGATATCATGGTACACATATATATACAATACATGCAAATATCATGTTCTTAATTTTTGGATAAAACACCACTGGGTGCATATTTTGGCTTTATGATACACTGAGTTTAGGGAGTGATGAGATTGAAGAAGCTGTGAAACTTTTGGCAGTGGAGGGTCTTACAGGTAGGGAAGCTAGCTAGACCTTATGTGTGTGGTATGAGGGTTGGTAGATTGATTTTGGTACTTTTTTTACTCTCAACTATCCAATTCTCCTCTTCTTTCTCCCCACTGTATTCTAAGAGATGGATCTAGATTTTTTTGGGTGCTTTTGAAGGTTAAACTGCTATTTTATGACTGAATAAAGTCAGTAAACTGCAGCATAAATTATGAATTTTGTGGGGGAGTCTCATGCAGTCAGCGTGATATGATATTGTAAGACAACTTGTAAAAACTTCTCGGATTCATTTTTTTCATCAGTCGCATTGAGTGAGTGAGTGAGTGAGTGAGTGAAGTGAGTGAAGTGAGTGAGTGAGTGTTATCCACTACACTACCGCTGCTCCTCGGTTCCATTGAGAATCACTGTATAATCATAAAGTTGAGAATTAACATTCTGAGATGAGCAGATGGTGGTGGGTTGGCTGATCACTTTCTCTTCATGGTTATCATAAATCAAATTGTCCACGTCTGTCACAAAATTTGGGCTGCAAGAGATTAAACTCCGATCAGTAATTTTGATTAATGCTGAAGTGTGGATTAGATAATCCCCACTTAAGCATTAATCAAATTATTGCACAGAGCTAAATCCCAGGATTATTTAATTGGAACTATTCCAGGGGAGGTAATTGTTGCCAAAAAAAATTGTCTCCCATTTTATTGAGAGTTTCTCTTAAATGAAAGAAGAGTGTTTTTTGAGCAAGAAAAATCTTGCCTGTCAGAATAGTCCCCATTTTGAACAGCTTAAATTTATGTCAAAGAAAGCAAACAAGAAGTCACAAAAGTTGTTTCTCTTTGTAAAAATGGTAGAGAAAAATATACATAAATCTGTTCTCCTTACAACCTATGTTTTGTCCTCCCATGCATACACGGAGCCTCTGATAAGATAGGGTTGTGAGGATAAGTCTGGGATAATTTTTCTTGTTTTTTCAATCAAAAACATAATCACACCAGGTAGGTGGCAATCAAAAACGCTCTTAACAGTCGATTAAGGCAGATCGAAAACCTTTAGAAACAGCTTTTTAGATTGCAAATTGTTGCTAATTTGCAGTCTAAAAAGCTGTTTCTAACCGTTTTTGACCGCGTTTGTCCATTGCATGAGCGTTTTCGATTGCCGCCTACCCGATGAGATAATGATACATGCTGGTCATCTATGTTGACAATTTATGTTTCTAGAGTACGTGTTATCAAATTAAAACACATTTCAATTTGTAATAGATACAGCAGGGTGCATCTGCCTGTATAGAGAGATAATCCACCAGCCTTAGCGAGTTGACTCTCGACTGCAAAGGCTGACGAACCTTGCTTCTGTCACTAATAGCACAATACCTTGCAATAGACCTTGCACTTTACAGGGAATCTCATGTTAAAGATTTGGGTACCTGGGGATCATAAGTATTCTTTAGAGAGCAGTCAGCACATTTCCATAACTAGCCTTCAAACTGAAATCAGCTTTTAGAGCTTAAGTGCAACCAGCTTTTAGAACAAATGTACTGATCCTAATTCTGTTTGGAACAAGAACTAAGACAGTGACTCTTTCAGAGCTCAAGATAAGACCGAGTATTTGGTGATAATTAGGTATAATTTTTGTTAATTCTGCATAAAACATATGTTGTGACCCTCATCTGAACCGTCTCGAAGAGACGTTTCAGATGAGGGGTCACAACATATGGTTTCAATGAGAAATAAGAAAAATTATCCCTCAATTATCATCAAATACCCCTCTTATCTAGAGCTCTGCTCTTTCATACTGTATTAGCACTTAGAATTATCCTTTAGAGTACCATGAAGGCTGTGATTGTTTAAAAAAATGCATGAACAAACAGTATAGACCCTGATCAGACTGCTCCTGTGGGAGCCATTTTGTTTAATTCATAACGGAATTAAACTGGGTTAAGTAAGGTGTGCGAATATCCATATTACGGTACGTGTAGGCTTTCACTGCTAATGCAGTTCACTTTAATTACTGGAAATGTCATTTTAACAATATCAGATTTTCCAATTTCTTCTTAGAACAAGGGGATAATAACATTTTCCTGTTTAAGGACTAATGTCCTAATAATCATAAATACAGTCAATATAAGCACAATTTCTGTGTGGGTATGTTAAAAAGGGGTACCTAGTGCTATAACGTCTAATTTCAAAACGTCTACTCCCAAAATGTCTATTCTCAAAACATCTGCTCATGCTCATTTGGTCTACTGTGCCAAAATGTTTACTCCCATTTGGTTTACTGTGCTAAAGCCTTTATTCCTAATAGTCCACATATGAAATAACTATGAATTTGTGTAGTATGATAATTGCTTTTGTGGTCAACATCATCAGCGGTGTATTGGGTATAAGGGTCCAATTTTGGACCTAGGATATACATTGCAGGTGTATCAAGCAGGTATAGCTTTTGTGAACTTATGATGTGTATGTAACATTTTTTCAAATGTAAAATCTGCTGTACATTGTTGAAACATTGAAAAGTGAGGGCTGTAACCCAGATTTTGTTTTCAGCCTGAAGGAAATATAACTTTGAACTTGCTGAAATCCTTGTTGGTTCTAAGTTACCAATACACCAGGGGCCGTATTTATAAAACGACTTAAGTGGTTGCTATGCTGTTGCTAAGGCTGAATTTCTTTGAAGGAGATTCCCAACAACTATGAAATTTGCTCTGGAGGAACAGTCTTACAAAGACTGTTCGTCCAGAGCAAATTGCATAGTTGTAGGATATTTCCTTCAAAGAAATTTAGCCTTAGCAACAGCATAGCAATGACTTAAGTGGCTTTATGAATACGGCCCCAGTTCATCAGACTTTATTTTGTCACTTCAAAAAATCTATCTGGAGATATTAATTAAATTTCTGGTTCAGCTGTCAAATATGAATTGTTCCTGTTCCATAAATGCAGCCTGTGATAATTATTTGAAGCCAATAAATAGACCAAATCTGAGTAGATCTATTTTGGCAAAGTATACCAAATGGGAGTAGACATTTTGGCACAGTGGACCAAATGGGAGTAGACGTTATGGGAGTAGACGTTTTGGGAGTTGACGCTATGGCCCTAATTCGTTAAAAATTGTTGGCTCTTCCCATAGCAAAAAGAAATGCATTTAATATCTATTCAGTTTCCATTTCTTTTCAACCATTGTTTTTTCATTCATTCATCATTTCATTGCAAGGCTTAGCAATGGAAAGTTTCCATAGAAGGCAATTAATCTTAATTATTGAACTTCCATTGGATCACCCTTATTGCAGCATTGGACCACCATTGAAAATGGACGAAATATGCAAATTAGGCTGCTATTGAAATGACATCATGGAAATGGTGAAACAATAATTTCCATTTTGTACGGAAACATTGAAATGACATCATAAAAATGGTTAAACATTAGTTAAAATGGTTTGCTACCATTTAAATGATGCAGTTATAGTGATGAAATTATACTTTTCTCATGGCATGTTCATGTGCTATATTCTAATAAAATATATCTTATGTAAGTAACTCAGACAAACCTGCAAATTTGCACAATCTATAAAGTGTCCTTGTGCATCCTGTGTCAAAATTAGACTCCAAAAAGCCTTCATGAAGATACTAACAATTTGAAATGTTGACAGTGATTAAAGTACCATACACTTCACAGAAGAATTTCTGCCATTTTCATGTCAGAAAAGCATGGAAGTATACCCGTACACCTGAAACGATTAAATGTATGAGAATATACAGACTTTTAAGTTTATATATAACAGCTGAAAGTTTTTATCAGGACAAAACATGGTTTTGCTCTCTTTGAGTTGTGATGAATGGGAATGAGGTACATTCTTCCAGGATTGGCTGCCAAAGAATGAAAGTTCTAATGAATTAATTTGAACCATTGGACATGGAGATGTCATTATGAACTGCTCTAGTTTTCACATTTCTCCTTCAGGCAATAAGACGATAACCCTTGGAACAATAAGACAATAACCGTTTCCTGCATTGTTCGCAGTTGGAAATATTGTCATCCTGGTATTGATTTTCTGCCGACTATATTTTCCCGTAATTACCATGATTATTGGGACATCTAAGCCAATCACTGTTATCATCCTAAAATAGAACCAGATTATTTTCCTGGGCATGAAAAATTACTTGCTTAATGGCAAACAGTGAGGACCATGAACAGACGGCTCCAGAGGAGCCATCTGATCTGGTCTGCACTATTTGCGCCAGCTTGTTTGTCCTGCTATATAGGAATGTTACCATTGGTACTGTTATATCAGATTTGATGGATAATTGGGATTCCTTTTCCACAGTGGCAAAATTCAATCAATAAACACCGAGTGATAATGTAAGTCATTCTATTATGTTCACCAATTAATATAAATCGGTTCCTGGATCATCCAATTAAGCAATACAGCAGCAGCAGCACATGGGATCATGCAAGGGAGTGTTTGTTTGTGTGACGTCAGAGAAGCAGTCCTTAAAATGGAGCAAGGTGATAAGAATTAAGACGAGTTTAAATGAAGGCATTGTGGGATATTAAAATTAATAATAATGGGACTTGTAAAAACAAAATTATACAGGTTGACAAATTATGGGAACAATCCCAGTGGGAACACAACCTTGAAACAGTGTCATATCGACATCAGTGTGATGTCGTCACATGTCATTGTCTTGAATATGATACAGGCAGTAATTGTGCCGTTAATGTCATAACATGCATGCTGAGATCAGTCAGTTGGAGAGATATCCTGGTTTTTAAGTTAAGTACTGAATGTCGCTTCACTCTTCATTCTGGCATTGGCTCTTACCAAGCAAACAATGTCAAAATAATGTGTCAGTGTCATTGACATCATAACTTTGTATCTATGTGGAAAAGTCATTTTGACATCATCTTTTGACTGGAGCAGCTGCTGTTTAATTTATGAGCTGTTCAGCACTGCTTTCAGTTCAGCCAGCATTATAGTATAGGGAAAATGGACAAGGTGTAAAATTTGTAGTTTTCTAGCTCACTTTATGTCCCAGTACATGTTTTATGTCTGACTTTAGTTACAATTGACAAATATTTTATTTTATTTCAGATTCTTCAAGATGTATGAAAACTCCCCAGGGTGAAAGTTGTCAAGAGTTTAGCTTCTACCGCTCATACCGATTCCGCAGAAAGCATGGATTAAACTACAGGATCACTCCCAGCCAAAAACAGTGGATAACTTACATCATGGGTACCAGTGTACCACTACTTAACGAGTACAAGCGAGAATTCCTCGCCAAGAGGTTACCACAAACCATTCTCGGAGGTCTTAAGCTGAAGATAGGTTACGATGCCCCAGTTTATGTCTACATCAACCAGATTATATTATTTTTGATTCCCTTTTTGCTGGGAGGTCTGTTCACTCTGCTGGTGGAGCTGGGAACAATGGACGACTATATTGCAGTGTATGTGTATGGTGGACTGATGACAGTTTTTGTGATTGTCACCCAGTTGATCTCAACATTTGTTCAGGTGAGGCTTGTTCACAGGATAATGAATATGAAGAAATAAGGCTCGCTTACTGTGAATTTATTCCAGATTAACCCTTAAAGTGTCAAAAAACAGACAACAAAACTTACATCTGCATAATTTCAAAAAAGTTCATTCAAGCTATATCAGACTGAGAATTAAAAGACTGTATATATAGAGGGCAAACAGTACTGATCCAAATGAGGTGGCTCATTATGAGATTATGAGCAGCCTCATCAGGATCTGTGCTGTTTTCAAATTCAGCTATATATGTTTTGGCCATTTTATGGGTTGAGTTTAGCAGACAGGCTGCAAAATACAATGTATTACTCCGCTACAAAGCTAGAATGAACTTGGCGTCTGCCAATCATTGCCTCGACATGAAAAAGTCAGTGAAGTGGCATGTCCACCCAGCAAAGACTCAGATCAGCCTGGGCATCCGCCCATGTCTGGTCAGAGTCTTTGCTGTCCCCATGGAGGTAGCTTAGACCCTTAGCTACCCTTTAAGCGCTTAGGGAAGAGTCTGATCAGACTGGGCGGATGCCCAGTCTGATCTGAGTCTGTGCTGTGCACACAACCACTTTGTTGGTGGCTCATATATATTAAGATAAATAGGTTCACCTCCAAGTGTTTCTTCCATTTTTAGAAAGGGAAATAACTTTTGTGACTTTCTGTTTGCTTCCCAGGATGATGAAACCTTGGAGAAGCAAATTCTGTAAAAGTGTATCCCTTTTGAGAAGCATGACCAAACTGAATGGCATAGTTTCTACCCCCCCCCCCCCCCCCCCCCCCCCCCCCCCCCCCCCCCCCCCCCCTAGTCACAATTATTGATGGTAAGGCAAGGAAACAGAAAGAGAAAAACTGCAATTATAAGTTGGTGTTTCTTAAGAACTGTTTTGACTGGTGGAGACATTGACGTAAGCAAGCACTTTCCAGGAACATATATCTCCATGGGGTTATTCAAGAACAAGAGTACTGACCAGAGAAAGTGCATACTCTTTAGAAATCAGGCCTGTATTGGCTTTAAGAAAGCCAATATTTATAATATGCATCATGTGAAAGTGTGCATGAAATTACCATTTATAAGAATTTTTTTATGGATGCCTATCAATTTTTTCCACCATTTTTCAAGGTGGACAGCTTTTGTTTTCCTTGACAATAAAGCCATATTCCACAATTGAATCTACTATTAAAGGAAAGACTGCTCCTCAAGTAGTAAATTTATTTCTTTAATATGACCCTAACAGTTACTGAACACCCATTTTGGGGACATATGCAAACAGTGCAGACCCAGTTCAGATGCCACAGAATGCGGCGTCTGACCAGGGGCAACACTGTTTGCTCACAGGAATTTCTATGCACAATACATTAAAAGTTAAAATATTCACCGCAAACCCTTAAAACTAGGAGTGGTCTTATCTAAATGATAAGGATAGACAAGTCAGCTAGTCAACAAAGGGCTAGGAAAGTAGGCAAAAAAGGAAAATGGTTAAGTTAATTGCTTCCATTGATTGAAACTGTATCAATTTATCCGAAAGATCACCATTGATATCTCTCAGTTTTATATGTGTTCATGAAAACTGTAATGTTTTATAGAGACCAACGGTTACAGAAAATAAGCTTTTATCTTATAGAAAGGTCAGTCAAGTCACATACAGCCCTGAATATTTGGAAAATCTTTCTTCTTTCTCTACTGGTTTCTATAGCCTTTGGTGTGCAACATTGTCATTGGTGCTGTCTGGGAATATTTTAAAAACACTTTTAAAACACTTTTAAAATACCTTTGAAAGCACCTTAAGTGTAAGATTAGATTATGGTGAAGGTTTGTTTGCTGTACATGTAATGCAAGACTGGCTTGAGGATTTGGTGATAGTTTTCATTCTGGGATGCTGTTGGGGCTGATTCATGAGAATTTCTCAGGGCCTATTCAGACACAGGGTGCTGAGGCTAGCATGTTAACACTTTGAGTCTGGTCAGGGTATGCACATGTACAAGGTTGATATGGGCAGTTTCAGGTTTTCTTATTGGGCAGTACACCATATTATTTGATTATAAGATGAAGGGGTTGATCCCCCTTCCAAAACAACCCCAAAAATCTACATCCATCATATGACATGAATCTAGATTTTTGGCATTGTTTTAGACAGGAAAACATATTACAGCACAGTTACTCAAAATTGATATAGATATTTGTTGTCATTCTGGCAGAGATGAAAACCATCATATTGCGGAATTATTACATTATCTCCATATTGCAATCCATTTTTTGCTTGCACGTAATATGTATGAATCAATGAGATCTTACATTCCACACAGCCTTTCATTATCATCCTATCATTGTCTATGACTGAAATACTGTTGAAAGGGATGTGAATTGCTGCATCAACCACCCACCCATTGATCCAGCCATCCATATTTCAATCATTAATATGAAGATCTAGCAGTATTTAGAGCAGTAGAAGGGTGTTTAGTTCAAGCCATTACATTTAACCAAACAGTACAAAAGAAAATTGATGCCTTCTATGCCTTTTGGTGATATACAAGTAAGATTTCCCTCAGTTTTATAACATCCCGATGCAAGAAATTTTTCTTTTTGCTCAACAGATTTGTGAGTAGAAATATTTTTGGTTCTGAAATGGCTTTTTACATGTATTTTGTATTACAAGAGGGAATAACTTTTGCAATTTCTTCCTTCCCCAAGGAAGTTTCAAATGCATAAAATTTAGTTTGCAGTATCTTGAGTTCATATTTCCATTTCAGAGCTTCAGATATGGCATTGTTTTGAGTATAGTGCTGAGATTTCTCACATACAGTATTTTCTCAGTCTTTCCTCTGTGAGGCAGTTCTGATGAGAGATCACAACATACATTTCTGTAGAGAATGAACAGAGCCAGCTCATGCAAAAAGATCACTTAAAGCTTATGATTAACCTCAAAAATCATCCTTTCTGAAGCTCTGTATTTCCATTCTCTGCAGGGCTCCAACTCAACAGACCTGAGCTTTGTGAAGAAAAAGAACCTTCTTTCAGAAGAGGATGAGGTAGATTTTATATCCTGCTGCGATTCAGAGACGTTTAAGTTTGTTGTCCCACCGAAGAAATACAAGATCAACATAATACTCCATGCTCTGGTATCGGGCCCTATGTGTGCCCTGTGTCTCTGGTATCTACTACCAACAACACTCAATAATATCTACAATAGTAATACAGGTTTGTAATACTCTTTCTTTATAATATAAGAGCTCAATACTGTAAAAATTCTAAAATTGGGACCATTCCCATTCCATTCAGGATACCCCTTTAGGGGTATTAGGGCAAACAGTTTGGATTCAGATCAGGCCCCACAAACATGGGGCCTGATCTGAGATCCAAACTGTTTGCTGCTTAGACATAATTTCTACAAGAGTTCGTTAGACCAATATTGTCAAAATATTCTTGATTTTGGATGCAGACGACAATTTCAGCAGACGGCAAAAAATACCCAGAATGCAATGGGTTAAACATATTACCTTGTATACCCTGTACACGGTCCTAAAAATGGAACAGTTTGCAATTGACAATGCAGTAATATGTCGAAGCAGATGGAATGGCAAACAGTGTTGCATTTTTTTGTTCAGACATAACTATACCAATATATTAATTCAGTAAGTCTCAACGATGCATCAGAAGCTCAGCAGAATGTATCCATGACTGTACCTCCAGCGTCCAAAGTCTGCCCATGAACTGTACCATTACTTAGCATTGTTATGGTGTTATTCCTCGATTTCCTTTTGATGACTGGGCGGTGCTTATTTCTGACCTTACCTTCGACGAGTATATTTTCTAAAAAGGTATAATGCGGTAATGATTTTTATACGCACTCGCGCAGAACAAAGCTCACCTTTTCAAAAGGCACGGAATGATCGGAGATCGCACAACAATATTCTTTTTTTTTCTTTCAACCCAGCATACAGACAGTGTCTAAATAACATTGTGACGACTACAATGCAACGTTATGACATCGGAACAACCTCGTATACAGTACATTACAGGTCAGTAAAGCATCATAACGTTGCATCGACGTTCCTTCGACGTTGTTTTGAAGAAGTGTGCCTGTATGGAAACTGATGGAAACTGTTTATCATTTGCGATGACCGATAGCGCTTACCGGGCATTTTTAATCTGCCAGTTATGCGTAACATCTCATGAGCATGCTACTTTACCGATTTTTCATGTGGACTGCTCGTTTTTGACATTGAATGGCAAACCTCTAACAGCACCGCCCAGTCAACGAAAAGAAATCGAGGAATATATGAGTAGAGAATAAATTATTTGTTTGAGAAAATAATGCTTCATGTTTATGTGATTCTCACCTGCCATTATACTAGCAAGGGTATGTATGACATGCGTGACATCATAGCTATGTCATCATGATACCATGTATAATTTATTCTCAAAGCATTTAAGATCATGTTCAATGTGGATTTTTAACCATTGGGTAAGCTGACTCTGCCGGCTTGCTTTACACAAGCTTGCTTTGGCTGTTATTACTTTTAAAATATTTTGTGATGTAATATTCACTTTACAACATGATATGAGCTACGACACAACAAAACCAACAAAGTAGCAAGTACAGCCAGCAAAGACTTAGATCAGCCTGGGCATCTGCCCAGTCTGATCAGAGTCTTCGCTGTCTGCATGGAGGCAGCTTACACCTTTACCTACCCTTTAAAAGCACTGCAAAGACTCTGATCAGACTGGGCAGATGTCTAGTCGGATCTGAGTCTTTGCTGGGCGCACATGCCACTTTGTGGTTTTTGTTGTGTTGCGGCTCATATATTTAATTGTCAAAAGAGTATCTAAGTGTTACTATCACAACTTGACACAGGCTAATTAAAAAACAATATTCATTGAACATTGGTCATTTATGATATCACCTTTCAAAACTGATATCATTTTGTGTCTTCTATTTTTGTATAGGCAATAAGGCCCTTTGTTGTGGCTTATAGCTTGAAGACACTGAGAATTATGGTGAATTAGTACATCTGAATGTTTTTTCACCATTTTTGTCTCGCCTGCGAAGCAGAGGCGAGACATATGTATTGCTTTTCCGGTGTCGTCGTTGTCGTCATCGTCGGCGGCGTAAACTTTGTCGATGTTTGGTGTTTAGGTCATTTTCTCAGAAACTATAAGGGCTAGAGCCATGAAACTTGGGTCATGCATACATCTGGAAGAGTACAGCTGAAAGCCATCATCAATGTTGAGTCTTGACCTAGATTTTACGGTTGACTGACTTCGCAATTTTTTGTCAAGTTTTAGGGTTTAGGTCATTTTCTTAGAAACTTTAAGGGCTAGAGCCATGAAACTTAGGTCGTGCCTACATCTGGAAGAGTACAGCTGAAAGCAATCATCAATGTTGAGTCTTGACCTACATTTTACGGTTGACTGACTTAGCAATTTTTTGTCGAGTTTTCGGGTTTAGGTCATTTTTTCAGAAACTATAAGGGCTAGAGCCATGAAACTTGGGTCATGCATACATCTGGAAGAGTAGATCTCAAAGTCATCATCAATATTGAGTCTTGACCTAGATTTTACGGTTGACTGACTTTGCAGTTTTTTGGTCAAGTTTTCGGGTCTAGGTCATTTTCTCAGAAACTAAAGGCGCTAAGGCCATGAAACTTGGTTCATTCGTACATCTGGAAGAGTGAATGTCAAAACCATCATCAATATTGAGTCTTGACCTACATTTTATGGTTGACTGACTTTGCAATTTTTTGTCGTGTTTTTGCATTTAGGTCAGTTTGTCAGAAACTATAAGGGCTAGAGCCATGAAACTTGGTTCATGCATACATCTCGAAGAGTAAATTTCAAAGCCATCATTAAGATCAAGTCTTGACCTACATTTTACGGTAGACTGACTTTGCAATTTTTTTGTCAAGCTTTGCAATATTTTTGTGAAGCTTTAGGTCTTTCTCAGAAACTTTAAGGGCTAGAGCCATGATACTTGGTTCATGCATTCATCTGGAAGAGAACTCAAGTCATCATCAATATTGAGTCTTTACCAACATTTTGTGGTTGACGGACTTTGCAGGTTTTTGTAAAGTTTTCTCAGAAACTGTTAGGGCTAGTAGAGCCAAGAAACTTGGTTCATGCATACATCTTTGCTGATTTAGCTCTGTTTTGTGACACAGCGCCAGCAGGCGAGACACCGCATTCCGCGGAATTCTTGTTCCAAAGGGAAACAACTTTTGTGACTCGTTTGCTGCCATTGACAACATAGTCTCTCCAAAGTGAGGTGTACCCTCAAAGGAAAGAAGGTGCTTCTAGGGTAGCAAGTCCCAGGAACAAATTCTTCCCTTTAAGAGTTAACCTACATTGGAAAGGGAGACAAAATAAAAAATGGCAGTTATTTCCCCTGAAAGCATTGATATGCATACACCTTTAGCTATGAGAACCAAGCTTGTAGAGTTTAGGATTAACCAAGATGATGGGTCTTAAAGTTTTGATACATAATTAGATATGTTAGTGTTGGATTGTGCCTATTGAAAAACTTTTACTGAATATTCATAGAGCTTTAAATTACGTAAACTTAACGTATGAAATTAAAGAATCTACAAATGCTAAATGACAGTTTTAGCAAAACTGCATAGATGTGCAGTGTGGTTGAAGCTTTCTGTTTGCAGGTGCTGTCAGCTAGTGGGCTGTCACAGCACAGTCTTCATGTCCGCACATTTTACGTCATGTGATTCCATAACTCTGTAGTGATTTAATTTCAGGTGGTGTAGTTGTTATTTTTATCTTTGGATGGTTGACAGTTTGTATAGGACAGTACCCACTGACTACTGCAGCTCCTCCAGAGACAGCCACCTACAGGACAACAGATATACTGGAGTTATCTGCCCTTATGAGAGCTTTTTATATTTTCATATTCATTTTATTTGACCTACTGTATAGGTAAGTAATCTTTTCATGATAGGTCTCTAATAATTTTCTCATCGACCATAAAATATATGTTGTAAAATACAGGATGGTGCTAATGAGGGGCAAGAGCATACCAGCTTTTAAGTAGAACTGCTATTTCTCTTCACAGTCAGACCAGAAAAATAGTAAATTAATCAATTTGCCATTGGGACACACATTGACAATAGGCATTTGATTTTTAGCTCACCTGAGCCGAAGGCTCAGAGGTGAGCTTATAGGATGGGAGTCGAGCCGTCGTCCGTCCATGGGTCCGTGGGTGCGTACGTGCGTCAACACTTTCAAACATAAATATCTCAGAGACCAGTGGGCTGATCGCTATCAAATTTTATCTGAAGCATTATTGGGGTGGGGGAAAGGCTGCAATAGGTTTTGGTGCCGATCAGCTCAGAACTCTGGTTTCCATGGCAACAGATAGCCCCCATAGGGTTATAATGGGGAAAATGGCGTTTTCTCGACTGTTTTTGATTACATCCTTATCATACTTGCAGGTAATGATGACATACACAAGAGCTTGGATGAGTTCGAAATTTGGCCGGATTCGAGCACAGACTACGGAGTTAGCTGCCCTTGAGCGTTTGAAAAAAATCCCATAGGGTTATAATGGCGAAAATGGCGTCATCACGTTTTCTCAACTGTTTTTGCTTAGATCCTTATCATACTTGCAGGTAATGATGACATGCATAAGAGCTTGGATGAGTTCGAAATTTGGCCGGATTCGAGCACAGACTACGGAGTTAGCTGCCCTTGAGCGTTTGAAAAAAATCCCATAGTGTTATAATAGAGAAAACAACGTCATCACATCTTTTGAGAAAAACTTTGTCATCGCTCTATTGCCTACATTTCTCAACGGATTTTAAAATAACTTCACACAAATGTAGGGCATGACAATATCTCGAGCAAGTTTGACTTTCAGGATGCTGTGCCCAAGGTCAAGGTCACTGTGGCTATTTTTAGAAAAACTTTGTCAGCGCTCTAGCACCTACATTTCTCAGCAGATTTTATAATAACTTCACACAAATGTAGGGCATGACAAAATCTCGAACAAGTTCGACTTTCAGGATGCTGCGCCCAAGGTCAAGGTCACTGTGGCTATTTTTAGAAAAACTTTGTCAGCGCTCTAGCACCTACATTTCTCAGCAGATTTTAAAATAACTTCATACAAATGTAGGGCATGACAATATCTCGAGCAAGTTTGACTTTCAGAGTGCTGCACCCAAGGTCAAGGTCACTGTGGCTATTTTTAGAAAAACTTGGTCATCGCTCTAGCGCCTACATTTCTCAACGGATTTTAAATCAACTTCACACAAATGTAGAGCATGACAATATCTCAAACAAGTTTGACTTCTAGGGTGCTGTGCCCATGGTCAAGGTCACTGTGGCTATTTTTAGAAAAACTTTGTCAGCGCTCTAGCACCTACATTTTTCAATGGATTTTAAAATAAATTCACACAAATGTAGGGCATGACAATATCTCGAGCAAGTTCGACTTTCAGGGTGCTGTGCCCAAGGTCAAGGTCACTGTGGCTATTTTTAGAAAAACTTTGTCATCGCCCTAGCACCTTCATTTCTCCATGGATTTTGAAATAACTTCACACAAATGTAGGGTATGACAATATCTCGAACAATTTCGACTTTCAGGATGCTGTGCCCAAGGTCAAGGTCACTGTGGCTATTTTTAGAAAAACTTTGTCAGCGCTCTAGCACCTACATTTCTCAACGGATTTTAAAATAAATTCACACAAATGTAGGGCATGACAATATCTCGAGCAAGTTTGACTTTCAGAGTGCTGCAGTCAATGTTTTTGATTAGATCCTTATCATACTTGATGACATACATAAGAGCTTGGATGAGTTCGAAATTTGGCCGGATTCGAGCACAGACTACGGGGTTAGCTGCCCTTGAGCGTTTGAAAAAAATCCCATAGTCTTATAATGGAGAAAACAACGTCATCACATTTTCATTTTTCATTGGATCCTCTTCAAACTTGCAGGTAATGAGGATATGCATAAAAGCTAGGATTAGTTAGCATTTCGGCTAGATCCCACCACTGACTATGGAGTACCTGCCCTGAGCATCCAAAAAATCAATGTCGCCACTTTTTCTTGGTTTCTACTGATCCGATCCTTTTCAAACTTGCAGGTAATGAGGAAATGCATAATATCTTAAACAAGTTCAAATTTTGGCCAGATCAGGCCAACCACTACGAAGTTAGCTGCCCTTGACAGCTCTGTCTATTGTGCTCTTGATCGGATACTTTTTAAACTTGCATATATTAAATGAGGGCATACATAATGTTTTGGATGAGTTTAATTTTCAGCCTGATTGGACCACTGACTGTGGAGTTATCTGCCCTTGAGCATCTTAAATATCCCTATAGGTTTACAATGTCTCTCAGGTGAGCAATTGTTGCCCTTTGGGCTACTTGTTCGTTGTTTATCATGCAAGAAAGGACCTTGCTCTAACATGGCATACTGCCATCATTTTAGAATGTACATACTATTCACTTTTCTAACATGACATTAATGTTTTCTCCATTGCACACATAAGAAGCAATGTCCTGTGAAAATTTGTGATAATTCACAGTGCTAACGTTGAGACATGCCAATTTTGCGCCTTGATGAAATCACATGTAAACATTTGCTTCTGTCCACATCTGCCTTAAAAATAGTCCTTTAGAAAATGTTGTAATATACTTTCATTTTCATTCTGTATAATGTTAGAATCAAAATAATTTTTTCTTACCCGTGAATTATTACTGATTAATACATGTTGTCGAGTAAATACGAATATTAAGTCACTTAAGCTTTACCATTGTCTATCAATATCTGGGGATCTGCCTTCCAACACCATGTGTTATTATACCCCCGGTATACGAAGTATATAGGGGGTATATAGTTTTTGGTTTTTCCGTTAATATGTTTGTGTGTGTGTGTGTGTGTGTGTGTGTGTGTGTGTGTGTGTGTATGTTAACATTTTTTCTGTCACAGATTTCTCAGGAACCACAATAGCTAGGATTTTGAAATTTGGTACAAACGTTGGGTATGACCAGTTGTACCGTGTAAGAGACAATCAGCCTTCTCCTGCTTATCATTCCCTTTGTTTGTCCATTTTTTCTTTCTCTCCAATTAAATTTCTGTCACAGATTTCTCAGGAACCACAATAGCTAGGATTTTGAAATTTGGTACACACGTTGGGTATGACCAGTTGTACCGTGTAAGAGACAATCAGCCTTCTCCTGCTTATCATTCCCTTTGTTTATTCATTTTTTCTTTCTCTCCAATTAAATTTCTGTCACAGATTTCTCAGGAACCACAATAGCTAGGATTTTGAAATTTGGTACAAACGTTGGGTATGACTAGTTGTACTGTGTGAGAGATAATCAGCCTTCTCCTGCTTATCATTCCCTTTGTTTGTCCATTTTTTCTTTCTCTCCAATTAAATTTCTGTCACAGATTTCTCAGGAACCACAATAGCTAGGATTTTGAAATTTGGTACACACGTTGGGTATGACCAGTTGTACCGTGTAAGAGACAATCAGCCTTCTCCTGCTTATCATTCCCTTTGTTTATCCATTTTTTCTTTCTCTCCAATTAAATTTCTGTCACAGATTTCTCAGGAACCACAATAGCTAGGATTTTGAAATTTGGTACACACGTTGGGTATGACCAGTTGTACCGTGTAAGAGACAATCAGCCTTCTCCTGCTTATCATTCCCTTTGTTTATTCATTTTTTCTTTCTCTCCAATTAAATTTCTGTCACAGATTTCTCAGGAACCACAATAGCTAGGATTTTGAAATTTGGTACAAACGTTGGGTATGACTAGTTGTACTGTGTGAGAGATAATAGGCCTTCTCCTGCTTATCATTCCCTTTGTTTGTCCATTTTTTCTTTCTCTCCAATTAAATTTCTGTCACAGATTTCTCAGGAACCACAATAGCTAGGATTTTGAAATTTGGTACACACGTTGGGTATGACCAGTTGTACCGTGTAAGAGACAATCAGCCTTCTCCTGCTTATCATTCCCTTTGTTTATCCATTTTTTCTTTCTCTCCAATTAAATTTCTGTCACAGATTTCTCAGGAACCACAATAGCTAGGATTTTGAAATTTGGTACAAACGTTGGGTATGACCAGTTGTACCGTGTAAGAGACAATCAGCCTTCTCCTGCTTATCATTCCCTTTGTTTGTCCATTTTTTCTTTCTCTCCAATTAAATTTCTGTCACAGATTTCTCAGGAACCACAATAGCTAGGATTTTGAAATTTGGTACAAACGTTGGGTATGACTAGTTGTACTGTGTGAGAGATAATAGGCCTTCTCCTGCTTATCATTCCCTTTGTTTGTCCATTTTTTCTTTCTCTCCAATTAAATTTCTGTCACAGATTTCTCAGGAACCACAATAGCTAGGATTTTGAAATTTGGTACAAACGTTGGGTATGACCAATTGTACCGTGTAAGAGACAATCAGCCTTCTCCTGCTTATCATTCCCTTTGTTTGTCCATTTTTTCTTTCTCTCCAGTTTAATTTCTGTCACAGATTTCTCAGGAACCACAATAGCTAGGATTTTGAAATTTGGTACAAATGTTGGATATGACTAGTTGTACCGTGTAAGAGACAGTCAGCCTTCTCTTGCTTATCATTCCCTTTGTTTGTCCATTTTTTCTTTCCAATTAAATTTCTGTCACAGATTACTCAGGAACCACAATAGCTAGGATTTTGAAATTTGGTACAAAAGTTGGATATGACTAGTTGTACTGTGTAAGAAATAATAGGCCTTCTCCTGCTTATCATTCCCTTTGTTTGTCTGTTTTTTTCTTTCTCTCCAATTAAATTTTTGTCACAGATTTCTCAGGAACCACAATAGCTAGGATTTTGAAATTTGGTACAAATGTTAGGTATGACTAGTTGTACTTTGTAAGAGACAATCAGCCTTCTTCTGCTTATCATTCCCTTTGTTTGTCCATTTTTTCTTTCTCTCCAATTAAATTTCTGTCACAGATTTCTCAGGAACCACAACAGCTAAGATTTATAAGGTTGGTACAAATGTTGGGTATAACTAGGTGTACAGTATAAGGGACAATTAGCTTTCTTCTGCTTATCATTCCCTTTGTTTGTCCATTTTTTCTTGCTCTCCAATTAAATTTCTATCATAGATTTCTCAGGAACAACTACACCTAGGTTTTTGAAATTTATTACAAACATTGAGTATGACTAGTTGTATTGTGTAAACATACATGAAAACATCAGCCTCCTCTTCCTTATCATTCCCTTTGTTTGTCCATTTCTTCTTTCTCTCCTTTAAAATTAAATTTTTTCTGTCCCAAGATTTCTCAGGAACCACTACAGCTAGGATTTTGAAATTTGGTGCAAATGTTGGGTATGACTAGTTGTATGGTGTAATAGAGTATCGGCCTCCTGCTTATCATTCCCTTTGTTTGTCCATTTTTCTTTCTCTCCAGCTTATTTTTTGTCACAGTTTTCTATGTTCCTAAGAGAGTTACAGTCTTCAATTTTTGTATACATCTTGAGAATGGCCAAGTTTATTGTAGGAAAGAAAATCAAAATGCTAAGATTTCTTTTGGCCTTCATTTTTTTCCTTTTTTCCATCTCTGTCTCCAATGGAATAAATGGTAAAATTTATGTTAAAGATTTCCCAGTTTGCTATGTGACTAGGTTTAGGTATAGGTTTAAATTGACTAGTTGACATCATCTGGATGCTGCTGTTGACTTTAGGTCAAGGTCACTGACATAGAACTTTATGTAAATTTGTGTTGAAATTTTGTGTTAAATTTGTATTTTCTTTTGGTAACATAATTTGCATGTTTTAATGGAACCATTGTATATTTGTCTAAAGGCCTTCCACTGGATTTGTAATAGATTGTCCATTCATATGTCTGTTATTTAACATTTGCTTTAGTGTGTTTTTATTAGGCGATGGCGCTGGCCGGGGGTATACGTGAGCCTCTGCTCACATGCTCTTGTTCAGCAATAATTTGCTGTGTGAATTAATATTTCGGGATCTGCCCTCCAACAACGTGTTATTCAGCAATAATTCATGGCTAAGGAAAAATTATTTGCTAATTTAAGATTTTATGAAAATACAGTAAAATTGTTCTTGTAGAAATTGCTCATTAATCCCAATTTCCAAATGCATCTCACATTTTACCTTTTATATTTTACAGATTTTTATCAACAGATTTCCTACTTACCAATCAAGTGCTTCATGTTATATTCATCTTCCTGCCATTATTTTGGACTCTAGGAGTTTTCTCCCCTGTTGATGCTTTTATCTTGTATGTGTTTGAGCAAGCTCATGTCTTCCTCTTTGGGGGATCTTTCATGGCGTCAGATATCAGGTAAATAGGACTTCTATGACTTTTTCCAACAAACCAAACTATTTATGAAATTATTATAAGATATTGCTGTGTAATTGAGATGTTTAGGTACACCTCCATGTTATTACACCAATTTTAATAAAGGGGAACAACTTTTGTGACTTCCCATTTGCTTCCCTGGTTAGTGAAGCCCTCTAAAAATAGGGTCTAGTCTTAAAGAAAAGAATTTGCTCCTATGGGAGCAAATTCTTTACTTTGAGAGTTGACCTCCATTGAGAAGAGAGGCTAAATTGAAAATGGCTGAGTTACCCATTCACCTTAGGATGTACGGCTCCATCTCCATGTTTTGCTACATGGTATTTGCTTTCCTGCTAAGTGAATCCCTTATATGGGGCTACCCTAAAAGGAAAGAATGCTCATAAAGGACATAATTTTCTTGCTTTAAGAACTGGCAGCTAATTATTTCTTTCTAATGAAGGAAGTCACATATTTCCATGTAATAGTGATCTTGTATAAAGATGGATTCCTGCATCTTAATCATGCAACAAAGACAGGAAAATAAACAGATACATCAGTGTCAGGGAACAGTCATCATTTTGTGTTATTTTCTAGCCTTATATGTTTTGAGGTAATGTGATATTTTGTTAACCTGTAAAGCTGTGTTAATACACATCCATATGCCATCCTCAGTGCTTCAGATAAAAGAGGTAACATGGATGATTTAGGGAAAATTTTCCATATTTCTGCATAAAAAGATGCAGTAGGACTCTTCATTAGAACCGTCACATTGAGATAGTTCTAAATGAGAAGCCACATACATTTTTGTGGAGAAATTAGGAAACTTGTCCAGAATTATCTCTGATATCCCTTCTTATTATCTGGAGCACTGACCCTGCTTGTAAAAGGCTACTCATTAGGAAAAGAATTTACTGTCCCCACAGGGGCTTGTATCACTATTTTTCAGGCTTAAGTCATAATTTAGTATTTATACATACTAAACTGTGACTGTAGCCTGAAAAAGAGTGATACAAGCCCCCATAGCTGTCCCTAATAAATTGTGGAATGACATTAAAAATGTCTTACAACAAAGGGTATATACCAGAATTTTAATTTTCAGAATTTATGGTGGGTCTTGAGTGTGCTTGGTTATAAAAAGTCTCTGTGTTTCTTATTCAGATTGTGTGTTATGCTAGTCCTATCAGTGTCTACCTTCCTTGGAGCGTATTACATCAATGCTTCCCTCGGTTCTGTGATATTAGCAGCTAGCGTAGGTTACGTCCTCAGTACAGACCTTGGAGGGCTTGGTTCCCAGCTTATCACATTCTGTACCAACAGAAATAAGGTGTCAGCTAGTAAAACAGATTTGAAGTCAGAAGCCAGTAAGAAAAGGTCGTTTCTATGGAGATGGGGAATATTTGAATTCCTGTATCACTTTGTCATGTTGGCCATAGTTGGAGTTACATCAGGTATGAACAATGAAACTGCTGTAAATGAACTTTTAATTCTCTAATGCTAGATGCTATTTTTTGTGCACTGTTTTTGAGGATGAATGTATTATTATATGATCTAAATGTTTGAAGAGACATAGAATGGATGAGATGTTTAGAGACAGATAGACAGCTTACTTTCCTTGCATACCGTTATGATTGAGTCATGACATGAGAAAACCAACAAAGTGGCAAGTGCACCTAGCAAAGACTCAGATAAGCCTGGGCATCCATTCAGCCTGATTAGAGTTATTGCTGTCCGCATGGAGCTAGCTTAGACCCTCAGCTACCTTTTAAGTGCAAAGCAAAGACTCTGATCAGACTGGGCAAATGCCCAGTCTGATCTGAGTCTGTGCTTGGCGCACATTCCACTTTGTTGGTTTTCACGTGTCGCAGCTCAATTATGAATTTAAGTGTATGGATACACCTTCAGGGAGAACAACTCTGGCATTTTCACTTTTGCTGTGCTTCTAAATGGGGATCAGTTTTTAAAGGAAGGAATTTGCTCCTCCTAGAGCAACTTTTTTGCTTTAAAAGAAGACACATTTTGGAAGGGTTTTGTCTCTAAGGAAAGGAAACAGGAAAGCACAAAAGGTATCTTTCTTTCAAAAAAAAAAAGGGGGGGGGGGGGGGGGGAAGGGCAGATTAACATGGGGATGATACCATACATCTCAGAGATTTTTTTATTTTTTTTTGTATTTACAGGTCTTTTAAACTATAACAGTAGCAACATATCGTCAGATATATGGTATGGGCTAGGCTATTGTGTCATAGGTCTTTGTGTAACAGAGAAAATACTCAGGGATATTCAGGGAGTGTTCATTATTTTTGGAGCCTGGAGAAACTCGCTGTTCCCCAGCACTGTACAGACAGCAAGAGTGTTTGAGCGGAGAAAACTACTCTTGAAGCCACTGGGCATTATACGAAGAGGGATTGTTAATTGGGGTGAGTTTCATTGTAGCAGCTCTTGTCTTCCCTGCAACTAAAGGTTGCGAGTTATAGGTACTGCTTTTCTGGCGATGATGGCGCCATCAACTTAGCTTTGTTTTGTGACAGTTAGCAGACAGGCAAGACACAGCCTTCTACAGATCTCTTGTCTTCCTATTCATATCTTTTAAATATAAATCAACAAGAGAGCTTAACTTGTACCCTCTGCATGCCTGTGGACCTGGTCCAAGTTGTATCTAGCATACTAACTGCACTAGCCATCACCAAAATAGTTGGCAATTGCACGAACTACCTTGTGGACCATGATGAAGTTAAAATCTAGTGGTATACAAACTATCTATCCAAGGATTTATGCTTGGAGATTTTGCAGTTCTGGCAAGACGGAGTAAATTTTTTTGCAAAAGAAGGAGGGGGCATTTATAAGAGCGAAGGCATTTAATGGAATTAATATGGTATACCTATTTCATCTCACAGTCAAAACAAATGTTTTGTTTCATGAGAAGTTAATACCAGGAGTATTTTATTTCAGTTGCACCTTTGATAATGTTATCCTACCTGTCTATAACTGCTACAACTGCTGCTCCTACAAACCTGTCATTCAGAAGTATTATGGATCTCTCTACCGGGGTCTGGTATGTGTTCGGAGTTGTACGAGTGTTCAGATGGGTAAGTGCTTGCAAGATTTACCATAAATTTTCACACATCTTGACCATGATTTCTTTAATAGGGTTGCCAGAGAAAAACATATTTAAAACGATCTCTTTTCCAGGTCAGGGAATAGTCAGAAAATTATTGTTACTAGTCTGGAAATATGGAATTTGAAAAAGTTAGGGAATTTGAAAATTTATGTGAACAGCAGTACCAAATTAATTGATTTTATCTATCCATATAAACATATACTATGACCCTTCGTCTTTAAAGCCATATCAAGTACTTTTGTCTCAGTGTTTAAGATTATTTTCAGTACTTCTCCTTACCCAGAACTTCTCCATCTGTTTCAGGTCTGGCAGAATACAGTTCATTCCCTGCTGGAGCTGTCAGTGGTTCATATCGTCATGGTGACCAATACATCTAATTCCATAGTAACCACTCTTGGAGTACCAATCTTAGCGATGATTATCGGACTATGCCGGGATAGATTTTACCAGTTTCTAAACAAGACTTATTTCTTCTTTACCTTACTCATTAGTTCATGGAGTGACAAGAAACAGCGCCGTGGATCCACCATTCCAATCATCATTGTCTCATTAATACTTTTGCCAGTAATTCTAGCCATTATCGTACTAGCATCAGCCATATCTGTTCCTCTATTGCCACTCTTCACCCTGCCATTGTTTTTCATCTCATTTCCACGGCCACTGAGGTCATGGCCAGAGCCTGTTGGGGCATCAGCCAATAGCTGTCCAGATACTAATTTCTACAAACAGTTGGCCCCAGAGCTGTCCAAGGCATTTAGTACTGCCTTCTCGGATGGAAGTTTAGGTAAGCAGCTTCAAGGTTCCCTCTGATGTATTTTTGTATATGTAGCAGCTTGAATATTTCAGTAGGCCAGTACAATAGCCTCAGTTTAACAAGATTTGCATATTTGGGGGTGATAAAAAAACAAGTAAAGATTTAGTTAGCCATAGAGACAATTTGGGTATGCAGCAAAAACATAGATCCTGATCAGACTCTGAAGTATGTGGGATTTTTCTTTGGCTTGTATGAGACTAAACAGGTTAATACTATAAGCATACTGTATTCGGCACATTCAAGTTTTCAATATGAACCAGAATTATTGTCGTTGCTGGTTTAGGTGTTGCAGAGGAGGATTACAGAGTCAGAATTATAAAAATGTATTTATTTTTGTGGATTATATGGATGTGTTAATGTCAGCAAATCCCTCTTTGGACTTTAATCATTTTACATGTATTTATGAGTGATTTACTGACATTTGCACATTAATTAAATCCACACTCAAAAAAAAAAATGTTCAAGTAATGAATGCCATTAAAGCTGCATGTATATGTATATTTCTATTCCTGTTTCAGGAGAACCTTGTCCAGGTAACCACTATTTAGTCCGCTTCCAGGACCGACTTGTATGGGTCATGGTCCTTGAAAGGGGAGCCAGCTATTGTACCATCAACATCAAAGGGCTGGAACTCCAGGAGACTTCATGTCACACTGCTGAGGCAGCTAGAATTGACGATATATTTGAATTTGCCTTTGAAAGGCCAGAGAGTAGATCTGTGATAGGTTGTCCAAATGAGTATTTATTACATACCTTGACTCCAGCAGATGCATGTTATTTAAAAGCCTATTCTGATGCCAGGAATGTTCTTACAGGAATAATTGATAATCCAAGTGCTTCAGAGCTTACAATGAATTCGTTTCTCAAAAGTTTGGTGTGGGTATTATTAAAACATGTTAATAAGTTGAAACAGAAAAAAGACAGAAAGAGTAAAAAGTTTGATAAAGAATTGTCATTCATTGCTAAGAATGAGAAACATGAACTCAAAGAGATGAATCAAAATCATATAACAAAGGTTGTTGTGGAGAAAGAGATTAAAAAGGATCCTGTGTTACCTCTACTCCCAGAGTTTGTGAAGGAAGCTAGATCAAACAAATTGCCACCTATATCAGTATCAAAGGAGAAAGAAAAAATAATGGCAGCATCATGGGGATCTCTGGATAGTTTCACTGACAGTATTTTCTCAGATGATGGCAACCTGACAAAGAAACCTAAGAAGTCAAAACCTGTGGCTTCCAAGCCCCCACCTCCTCCTGCTAGAAATAAAAGCCCGGAAATTGAAGATTTATTTGAAGAGCTGGACATTGGATTACCAGCATATGATGTAACAAAGCCTAAACCTGTGACACAAAATAAATTTGGAACAAAGTCATATGGAACTAATATGATCTATAAACCACAAACTAATTTGCCAGGATCACCTGACTTCAAAAGTCCATACTCATCTCAGATGAGTTTACCACAGTCTTGGCGGGAACTGCCTTTAGACAATTCTCAAGTGTCTCGTTTACTGAACAAGTTCCCTAAAGACTGGTATAAACATGTGTTAGCATGTCTGGACTGGTCGTCAAGTGATCAGGCTGGAGAGAAGATAATAAAAGAAGTGCTCAGTGATGATGCTTTGTTAAATTGTTACGCTCAACTTACAATGGCTTGCTATTCGATATTTGATAATCAGGGTAAGTACACGTGGGTTACTTCTTTTTTTTTCGATTATGGAATGGAGCTTTCTCCCATCAAGAATGATTTCAAATTGCTGAATCAGTCTAGTGTAATTCTGCTGGGTTTTGGAGGAGAAAAAACTCATCTTTTAACCTAAGAAATTCAGTATTTTCTAAACTTACGAATTTATTATATAAGAAGATAGCTCTAATAGTGATTTATTGACATTATCAGAGCTACATAAATTGCCATACAGCTTCAGTATTAGCCATAAAAGTGACAGAACAGTAATTTGTCGCAGAAATTGCCACTGTTATAGTATTCGGTGTTGTCAGTTATTTGGAGAAGTAAATAAGGGCCATTTCCAGAGATTCAGGATGTCTTTCCCAGAGTTCCAGAAAAAATAAGGGTTTTGAGATATAATTCTAAGGTATTTCAGATCAATCTCGGGACAGATATACATTGTAACCCCTAACTACTGGCTTGTTGAGACAGTCCTTAAAGTCATTACAACATGCTTGAATGAAGCTCTTCTTTTATCATTGCAGGTTATAGTGGCCCCAGTTTTCTCTACAGAAGCTACTTGGGTGATGTTCCCTTCAATGCCATGATGGATTGGCTAAATGAAAACCAAGACTTACTCTCATTGGTCAAACAAGCCTTCAGGTAATGTAAATGGGGCAATAATCACAAAAGTTTCATTTTTGCTAAAACTTCTCGAAAGCTTTTTGTCACAAAAATAAAATGATTGTGAAAGTGTAAAGGCTATTACTAGTGCAGCAATCTTTTATGAGAAGCATGCTGTATCACACCAAAGGTTGTTTGCGTTGGGTTCATGCTAGTGTATTCAGAAACAGAAATGAAAAGTCACTGCGCAGTGTAGTGTATTGCATGTATGGTGGTAAAAATGTGTTGTGAATTCAGGAAGCTATGAAATTATTCATGTTTTACCAGTTCTGTCAGGATTTAAGCCATGAACTTAGTGTCACACATAAGGAGTTTTGGCAAACAGTGCAGGCCCCGATCGCAGCATCTGATATCAGGGTTTACACTTTTTGCATTAAATTCAAGAATTTGAAAAAAGAAATGTAATTAAATCATATCAGAAACTCTGTCTATTATGGAGTTGTCTTATTGTTAGTTTACAAGACATCAGGTTAAGTTCATGAATTTTTTCTCTGTTGTCAGGTATGGTTTCAAACTGATGTTAGATCAGACGCTTCTGGGTGAGGCAACAACAAATGCTGAACTACAGGAATACCTGGAAGAATACGACAGGGACTGGTATATTGGCCTAGAGAAAGACCCGGAGTGGACGGCAGCCATCTTGGAATCCAGGCCTAATCTTTTCTCACTAGGGCATAACAATACACAGGTGATTACTAACTCTTTATTATGTGTTTGGTGAAAGGTAACAATTTGGCAAACAGTGCAGACCCAGATCAGACTGATTCTATTTAGTCTGATCTGGGTCTACATTGTGTTGCAATTATTCTTTGTTGTAAAAATCATGAAGGGACTCATACAGATTGAAAGAGAAGAGGATTTATCATTGAAAAACCAGCAAGTAACAGGTTAAGAAATATCAAGTACTAAGTAATAAGACTGGGATTGGTTTAGACAATGTCTTAATTATCAATTACAACATAAATACATCAATATACAGTTTTATACATTCCAGGATCTGGCTGTAAGCTTTGAGCTTGTAAATGCCATTTCCTGATTATTGGGATTATGTGATAGTCACTGCAAAAGGACCTGGTGTGATAAGGGCCGTTTTTGGCCCCCCATCCAAATTCTCTTAAAATTGCATGGTTTCTAATGCTTATTATCTGTGCATATGGGAACAAACAGAAATAATATGTTTCGTGTTTGTTAATTCACAGAATAACATGATTTCTGACATGCCTATGTTGTTTCAATAAAATGAAGGAAAATGACAAGAAAATTTGAGTTTAATACATTTTCCTTTATAGAAATAAGTCATTTACAATAGATTTTGAAAGCTCTTAATAATAGGCATTTGATGAAATGCTTGTACGTAAGATGGCACTGCTAATTACCTGTGCATGCCACAAGGCCTCTCCAGATACCCCACCCACTAAAGTTTGTAAGTACAGAGGCGCTAACCAAAAAATTCCAACAGATCAAAACGAAATGTATACCAAATTATTCCTTGTGTTCTAACTAAGAAAATGAACACCCGCAACATATGTTTATTTTGTCTATGAGCAGAGATATGGGCATTTTAATGTTGAGAAAACAGGGAAAATGTTCCAAATGCTGCCAGTTTGGTAACAAAAAGTTAAAAATAAACATAGAGCCCAGTCTCCAGAACATTTGATCTTTTCATGGCATGTAAATTTATAAAAGATTTGTCTGTATACAAAATATAAAATGTGCTTGAAGCTGGGCTCATATATTTTGAAAGTGCAAAGGCTACCAAATTCGTCATTTCTTCAGAATCCGCTGGGGGTATGGGTATGTTCAGGACAAAAATCACAGATATTTTGTGCAAAAACTGGTTAATTTTGTGTTTGCTGCTAATACATTTTCATTATCGAAAAAGGACTTTTGAAAAACGAGCTTTCTGGGGGCCAAATATGGCCCTTATCATACCAGGCCCTTTAAGTTGTATAGGAATAAGAGTTTTATTTTTGTTTGTTTGGGGGTTTTTTTTCGTAATTTTTACATAGAAAACATCTTTTATGACTTTCTGTTTGCTTCTTTGGGTGACAGAACTCTTCCAGAAAGAAGTTTTGGAAAACTTATGACACCTCATTAGAGTTGTCTTGCAGAGAAAGTTCAAATATTAAAGGGATCAAAACATGTTTAGGGGCAAAAGTATGAATATTATTCCAAAAATTATCCCCGTTACCGCTACATTTCAGGAGCTCTCTTATCAGAAGCTTTCTTTTATTGCAGAACACATACAGTAGTAGAACACTCACCTTACAGTCAATGCAAGTGAACATAGGACGTCTAAACCCTGAAGTTGTGAGAGGCCAGTGGGCCAACCTGGGGCTCGAGCTCCTGTACCTGACCAACGATGATGAAGAGAGATACAGTATACAGGCCCACCCAACAATACTGAGGAACCTAACAGTCCAGGCAGCTGACCCACCCCTGGGATATCCCATCTACTCATCAGAGCCAATATCTGTCCCAGTATTATGATAGAACTGAACATCTAGGGACTCATAGGTCAAGATATGGTGGGGTTTTTAGGATTTTTTTGGAGCAATTTTGTAATATTGCACCTAAAACATATGTTGTGAACTCTCATTTAAATGGCCTGAGGGGCCACAACATGTTTTATGCAGTGTGAACAGAAATCTAAACCCACTCTTATCTGTACCTTAGAGATTGTTTTATTTATTCATTTTATTTATTATTTTGTCCTAGTGTTTGTTAGTATTGTTTGGCAGTCATATTTTATTTCAGTATTTGTAATGCTATTGTTAATCGAGTCTCAAAGCAAAAACATTTTGTGGAATAATGCTGCTTTTGGATGTTACCTATGTTGAATATAAGTGTACATGTTTAAGTTTGAAATTTATGTCATCATGCTGTGGTGGCTTTAGGTTGTTTAGGAGGCTTTTAAAAGGCAACAGCTACAGACAGTTCATGCTGAATCAAGGTGACCACCTAAGCTGGTCCAGAGGTATTAAAACTTGAGTACATTCTCAAACTCAAAACAAAGCACACTGATTTGCTGCTTCCGAGCACATGCTCGGAAACAGCCAATCAGTGTGCTTTATTTTGAGTTTGAGATTATTCTCAAGTTTTGTAACCTCGAACCCACGTTTTGTCACACAGTCTAAACAAGCTGTACAAATCTTTTACAATCTATCAAAAATGCCAAGCAAGCTTTAGGGATTTTGTACTAGTCTTGTCTAGAATTTATATAATTTAGGACACATCCCAAGCAAGATGTACAGATCTTGTACAGTTTAGCACAAATCCCAAGCAAGCTGTAGAGATCTCCTATCTTGTACAGTGGATTTTCTTATCACTATCACAATCATGCAATAGACTAGATAATGAGAGGAACTGAAAACCATGGGATATATTCTAGACCCTAGTTATTTTTATCACTGCTCTGAGAGTCTGTTATATAAAGCCAACAGAAAATGATCTGCTTTAGAATATGTTACATTGTATTTTGATATTAGAAAAATGCAAAAACCATGAAAGAGTTAGCCATTTTTGCGCAGAATGGCTGAATAAAGTAAAATTAATTTCATAGATGTTCATATGAGGCTTATCACTGTATTTATTAGTTGGGTCTTTTTTTGTTCTCATTTGCCTTCATTTATAAACTTTTGTCATGCATGTAATCATTTTAGTTGTTTTGTTATGATAAAGTTTTAGTCACTACATATGAGCCGCGACAAAACAAAACCAACAATGTGGTTATGCGCCCAGTGCAGACTCAGATCAGCCTGGGCATCCGCCCAGTCTGATCAGAGTCTTCGCTGTCCGCATGAATGTAGCTTAGACCCTTAGCTACCTTTAAGCACTTAGCGAATAGTCTGATCAGACTGGGAAGATGCCCAGGCTGATCTGAGTCTGCGCTGGGTGCACAGCCACTTTGTTGGTTTTCTCGTGTCGCGGCTCATATTATTTATTCATTCAGAGGTCCGGGTATTACAGGTATATTTGATGACAATTGAGGTATATTTCTTCTAATACCTATTAAGTGAAAGCTTTCTCTGTGACGGACCCCTCATTAGAATCACCTGACCAAGGAATTTATGATGAAGGGTCCAAAAATAGGGTTTTAGGAGTTTATGGAAAAATAATGAAAATATCATTTAAATTATCCTTAGATCTTTTTCTGATGCTGTGTCATTGCCATTACTAAATTAATACAGATACCGTATTAATCCTAATAGATGCCCCTGCTCTAAGAAATGCCCCTGCCCTTTTCCGAAAAAAATAATATATTAACTTGCATAAATTCCAGTTTGCTTCTTTGAATGAGGCAGCTCTTAGACATGGGGTCTACTTTTAAAGGAAAGACTTTGCTCTTAGAGGAGCAAATTTTTTCCTTTAAGAGTTGACCACTACAGAGAAGGGATGCAAAATAGTAGGGGAGAGTCGGGTAACTTTGGACAGGCGGGTAAATTAGGACATATAATTGCAAACAGTGAAAATCCAGATGAGGATTTTCTCTGTTTGGCCAGTTAATTTTTGTTTTAGTTCCAAACAACAGACATATAAGGGAAACAATGGCAGTGTCCGAATTTACACGCTGTCCGAAGTTACCTGACTCTCCCCTAGAGTTGTTTCCTCTGAAAGTATACCCATTAACCTTTATAACTATTAATTAGATGTATTTTAGAAGTGGCTGATTTACTACATTTTATGCTCTAAATAACGCCCCCTTTTATAAAATACAAGGCCCCGGGCCATTTAATAGGATTAATATGGTATATGAATGTAATATAGTCCAATTAAGGTGTATGGGTAGAGGTTAATCTGGGTCATTTTTCTGTTGGGCAGGAGATAAAACAACTTTGGTATGTCACAGCCCTGTTAAGATAAATGGATACTCTTTCCAGGGAAGCAACTGCCTCTCTTTGCAGTGGGAGTCTCCTAGGAGCAAATTTTTCCTTTAAGAGTTGACCCCATTTCGGAAGAGTTTTGTTTTTAGGGAAAGCAGACAGGACAGAAGTTCCCCTTTCATCTCCTATTATATTATAGAATATGAATGTTTAAGACAGATCCTGAACAGTTATTTTAAGATAACAATGCTCCAGTTTAATGCTGTAGTTATTTTGTTCTTTTTAGCTCACCTGAGCACGAAGTGCTCAAGGTGAGCTATTGTGATCGAAATTTGTCCGTCGTCCGTCCGTCCGTCCGTCCGTCGTCAACAATTTCTTCAAACGACATCTCCTCCTAGACCAGTAGGCCAATTCCAAAATAATTTCACACAAATGTTCCTCTTATAGCCTTGTACCAAAATTGCTAAAATGGTTCCGCTCCGCTGAACAAAATGGCCGCCAGAGCTAAAAATAGAAAAACCTTTAAACGACATCTCCTCCCAAGCCAGTGGACCGATTTCAAAATAATTTCACAGAAATGTTCGACTCATGGCCCTGAACTAAAATTGCTAAAACGGTTCCGCTCCGCTGAACAAAATGGCCGCCAGAGCTAAAAATAGAAAAACCTTTAAACGACATCTCCTCCCAAGCCAGTGGACCGATTTCAAAATAATTTCACAGAAATGTTCGACTCATGGCCCTGAACCAAAATTGCTAAAACAGTTCCGCTCCACTGAACAAAATGGCCGCCAGAGCTAAAAATAGAAAAACCTTTAAACGACATCTCCTCCCAAGCCAGTGGACCGATTTCAAAATAATTTCACAGAAATGTTCGACTCATGGCCCTGAACCAAAATTGCTAAAACGGTTTCGCTCCGCTGAACAAAATGGCCGCCAGAGCTAAAAATAGAAAAACCTTTAAACGACATCTCCTCCCGAGCCAGTGGACCGATTTCAAAATAATGTCACAGAAATGTTTGCTAAAATGGTTCCGCTCCGCTGAACAAAATGGCCGCCAGAGCTAAAAATAGAAAAACCTTTGAACGACATCTCCTCCCAAGCCAGTGGACCGATTTCAAAATAATTTCACAGAAATGTTCGACTCATGGCCCTGAACCAAAATTGCTAAAATGGTTTCGCTCCGCTGAACAAAATGGCCGCCAGAGCTAAAAATAGAAAAACCTTTGAACGACATCTCCTCCCAAGCCAGTGGACCGATTTCAAAATAATGTCCCAGAAATGTTCGACTCATGGCCCTGAACCAAAATTGCTAAAATGGTTTTGCTCCGCTGAACAAAATGGCCGCCAGAGCTAAAAATAGAAAAACCTTTGAACGACATCTCCTCCCAAGCCAGTGGACCGATTTCAAAACAATTTCACAGAAATGTTTGACTCATGGCCCTGACCCAAAATTGCTAAAACGGTTCCTCTCCGCTGAACAAAATGGCCGCCAGAGCTAAAAATAGAAAAACCTTCAAATGACATCTCCTCCCAAGCCAGTGGACCGATTTCAAAATGATTTCACCGAAATGTTTGACTCATGGCCCTGAACCAAAATTGCTAAAACGGTTCCACTCCACTGAACAAGATGGCCACCAGAGCTAAAAATAGAAATAAATCTTTTAATGACATAGAGGGCACAGTTTTGATCCAACCCTCATGAACCTTTGTCAGAATGATTATCTTGATAAACTTTAGGCCAAATTTGAAACTAGGTCATGTCGGGTCAAAAAGTAGGTCACTAGGTCAAATCTTAGTAAAACCTTGTGTACACTCTAGAGGGCACAATTTTGATCCAACCTTCATGAAACTTTGTCAGAATGATTATCTAAATGAAATGCAGGCCAAATTTGAAACTAGGTCATGTCGGATTAAAAACTAGGTCACTAGGTCAAATCTTAGTAAAACCTTGTGTACACTCTAGAGGGCACAGTTTTGATCCAATTTTCATGAAACTTTGTCAGAATATTAATCTTCATAAAGTCTAGATGAATTTTAAAACTGGGTTACATAAGGTCAAAAACTAGGTCACTAGGTCAGATCTTAGAAATACCTTGTTAACACTCAAGAGGTCACAGTTTTGATCTAATCTTCTTGAAACTTTGTCAGAATGTTTATCTTCATAAAATCTAGGCAAATTACGAAAAAGGGTTATGCTGTGTCAAAAACTAGGTCACTAGGTCAAATCTTAGGAAAACCTTGTGAACACTCTAGAGGGCACAATTTTTCTTCAATCTTCATGAAACTTTGTCTTGTCGGGTCAAAAACTAGGTCACTGGGTCAAATCTTAGAAAAACATTGTGTACACAATTGTCGTTTTATTTTGCATTGAATCTTCATGAAACATTGTCAGAATGTTTATCTTCATGAAATTTAGGCCAAGTTTGAAACTGAATACTGTCTGATCGAAAACTAGATAGCCAGGTCAGATCTTAGAAAAACATTGTGTACACTCTAGAGGGCACAGTTTTGATCCAATCTTCATGAAACTTTGTCAGAATAATATATTGGAAAGTGCAAAACTGCTCCAGTTTAACCGTCATCAAATAGATGATCTTCCATGTTAATTCATCATAACTCAGGTGAGCGATTTAGGTCCATCATGGACCTCTTGTTTTTTTATGGTGGTTATTTAGTTTTTATCCATTTTATATGAGGTTTTAGATTGGTATATGGTAAAAACTGTAATTATTGGACCAGACATGCCATCATTACTGCAAAACTTGTAAAAAGTATTAAAAGGATAAGAGGGGTCTGGTGTGGTTTGATGGCTTAAGCTCAGCAGTGCTTGCACCAATTTTATACATTGCATTTTTTATGCATTGCCTTTGTACTTCTGCTAGATTATGTTTTAACTCTTAAAGCACCAGCCGGGCCGGGTAGCGCAATCGGTAGGGCACCTGACTCGTAAGTCAGAGGTCCTGGGTTCGAATCCCGGTCTGGCCACATACTTTCGTTTCTCCTTCCGCTGATTCAAGAAGGGCAGTTGTCAGTTACTGGCGAAAGTATGTGCACTTAGTACTGGTTAACCGCTTAGGAGGTCTAAGCCTGCCCAGGAATAGTGTGGTTAGGTTAACTGACCGTCCCGACATGACCTTAGTTGTTTACCATGGACGTTAAGCATCAAATCAACCAACCAACCAAATCTTAAAGCACCAAAAAGCAGACGACAAAATTTACGTCTGCAAAAATTAAAAAAATGCCTTGTCCAAGATATTTCATATTGAGAATTCAAAGACTAGAGGACAAACAGTGTAGATCTAGATGAGGGGCTCATCATGAGCCGCCTCATCAGGATCAATGCTGTTTGCAAATTCTGCTTATTTCGTCACTGGGGCTTAGAGAGTTAATGATCCCAACACTGAATTAGCTGAATGATGTCGCTGAATTATTCAGCATCATGAAGTTCCATCAAATAACCTTTGCCTAAATCAGTAGGTTAAAATGATGCTTGATAAATTTATTACTTTATCTTGATGTCATGTTTTATATCAGGTTTGATCCAGAAACAGCTTTTCAGATCATGCGTGATAAACACGATACTGTAAGGAACTCACATGGTTTTCCCTATATTCCATTACAGACAGAATAAGCCATATAAATGTTGAGATATTATGGTTTGATACTCAAAATTTCTTTTACCAGGCCTGCATCCAGACCACCATGTACTGGTGTGGCACAGGATAACTGGTGAGGCTGGGAGGTGCTGAGATGTATGTGTTTGTATGTGAAGGGGGAGGTTGGAGGGGCCTTGAAAATTTATGACATGATTAAGGATTAATTTGATGAGAGTCGTTGATAATGTCTGTTTTGCCGTGAAATATATGTTGTGATATCTCATTAGAATCGCCTCGCCGAGGCGATTCTAATGAGATGTCATAACATATATTCTATCTAACCACATGGATAAATGGTCTCAAACTGGCATAAGATACTCCTTATTATCTTGGGCCCACAAATTATACATAACACAGATGGCAGGGCTGATGCCCCAAAGCACACCCTCTGGATCATGGGGCTGTTTACGGTACAAGTAATACCATACTACCTGAAAAATATTTCGCTAATGTTGTACTCTTCAACATATAGATGTCTTGATTTAGTCTGTTGGATATCTCCATTTTCTTGTTAAAAGCTTAAGTAAATGAATTAATTTTTACCATGTTCTGTTTATGATTAGTCAGAACTGCATATAAGATAAACTTTTTGAGGTAATTTTTTGTTGTTGCTATATTAATATATGAGCTGTGACACAACAAAACCAACAAAGTGGCATGTGCACCCATTGAAGACTCAGATCAGCCCGGGCATCTGCCCAGTCTGATTAGAGTCTTTGATATCTGCATGGAGCTAGCTTAGACCCTTAGCTACCCCTTTAGTGCTCAGCAAGGACTCTGATCAGACTGGGCAGATGCTCAGGCTGATCCAAGTCTTCGCTGGGTGCACATGCCACTTTCTTGGTTTTGTTGTGTCATGGCTCATACAACTTAAGTCATGTGAAAATGTGTGTGTCATTAAAGACTCTAACCAGTCTGTGAATCTGGGCAGTCTAGCTAGACATATATAAGCTACGACACGACAAAACCAACAAAGTGGCACATGTGCACCATAGGAAGACTCAGATCAGCCTGGGCATCTGCCCAGTCAGATCAGACTCATCCCTGTGTGCTTAAAGGGTAGTTAAGGCTCTGATCAGATTGGGTGGATTCCCGGGTTGATCTGAGTCTTGGCTGGGCACACATGTCACTTTGTTGGTTTTGTTATGTTGCGGCTCATATGTTTTTGTGTCTTCAGATTCCTTAATACACCATTCATGCCGTGTGTGAAGTAAAGGGTCTGATCAGGTTACGCTTTGCTGGTCACATTTGCACTAAGATGAATGTGTACTCATACAGGGAAGCAACTCTGCCATTTTCATTTCTTCCTCCTTTTGAAATGTCAGTCAGCACTTTAATAAAAAAAATTGCTCATTTAGGAGCAAATTCTTTCAGTAAAGAGTGGACCCTGTTTTGGCTTTCATCCAGAGCCCTAGATAAGAGGGAGTATTTGGTGATAATTAGGGATAATTTTTGTTAATTGTGGATAAAAACATATGTTGTGACCCCTCATCTGAACCGTCTCGACGAGACGTTTCAGATGAGGGGTCACAACATATGGTTTCTATGAGAAATAAAGAAAATTATCCCTCAATTATCATCAAATACCCCTCTTATCTAGAGCTTTGTTTCATCATCCAGGAAAGCAAGCAGAAAGTCACAAAAGTTGTACGCTTTCGAAAATATGGTTGAACAAGAAAGAGATATACCCATTTGTCTTTAGCACCATTTTTGCATGACAGGCTCACATTGTGGAAGCTTATTAGAATTGTCTCACTGAAGTGAGGCAGTTTAAAGTTTATATAGAGAAATCAGAAATATGTTAACCAATGCTTCAGATAAGAAGGGATAACAGGGATAAAAACATTTTGTGACCCCTCATTAGAACCATCTCACCAAGACCGTTCTTTTGAGGGGTCACAACCTACGTTTTTATGAAGACAAAAGAATCTTCAAATTATCCTCAGAAACTCACTTTATCTAGAGCTCTGTTTTACCTCAAATTTTTATCTTATTGTGGGCTCATTTTCAGTTATTTTCTCACATCTTATCATGTTACAAGTATGGCATCAATGCTACAAGCTGTGATATTTTTTCTCTTTGTTGACTATTATTAAATGGCGAATTTGGATTATGGAGTGTTGATTTCTTGAATGTCCATACCAGAAGATTGTTTCAGCAAAGAGTCCTTGCTTTTATACGCCTATTTTGAAAAAAATGACAAATTATGTCATGGCACTGTCCGCCGTCTGTCTGTCCGTAAACATTCTTGTTGGGCCATAACTCAGTAACCATTTAGGATATCTTCATGAAACTCTATAGGAATATGTATTAGGTCGAGATGACATGTTGCGTACAAGAATGGTTGCTCTCTCTTTCTTAGTTTCCAAGTAATGCCCCTATTATTATTTTTTACCCTGACTGGTCTTGTTAGGGCCCCGCCAGACGAAGTCTGCGGAGGCCCTATAGTAATCACCTTGTCCATCCGTCTGTCTGTCTGTCTGTCAGTCAGTCCGTCCATCCGTCCGTCCGTCCGTCATCATTTCGTGTCCGCTCAATAACTCTAAAACGGTTAGAGATATTTTCATGAGACTTGATACAAATGTAAAGCACCATCAGACGATGTGCAGAGAACAAGAACTCTGCCTACAATTTTTACTGAATTATGCCCCTTTGAAATTTTGAGTACAGAAATCGTGTCCGCTCCTTAACTCTGAAACTGTTAGAGATATTTTCTCGAGACTTGGTACAAATGTAAAGCATCATCAGACAATGTGCAAAGAACAAGACCCATAACTCTGCCTACAATTTTTTACTGCATTATGCCCCTTTGAAATTTTGCATACAGAAATCATGTCCGATCCATAACTCTGAAACCATTAAAGATATTTTCACGAGACTTGGTACAAATGTAAAGCATCATCAGACGATGTGCAGAGAACAAGAACCATAACTCTGCCTACAGTTTTTACTGAATTATGCCCCTTTGGAATTTTGAGTACAGAAATCTGGTCCGCTCCATAACTCTGAAATCATTAAAGATATTTTCACGAGACTTGGTACAAATGTAAAGCATCATCAGAGGATGTGCAGAGAACAAGAACCATACCTCTGCCTACATTATTTACTGAATTATGCCCCTTTGAAATTTTGAAAGCAGAAATCGTGTCCGCTCTATAACTCTCAAACTTTTAAAGATATTTTCACGAGACTTGGTACAAATGTAAAGCATCATCAGTCAATATGCAGAGAACAAGAACCATAACTCTGTCTACACTATTTACTGAATTATGCCCATTTGAAATTTTGAGTACAGAAATCTTGTCCGCTCTTTAACTCTGAAACCCTTAGAGATATTTTCACAAGACTTGGTAAAATGTAAAGCATTATCAGGTTATGAGCAGAGAACAAGAATCCTTACACTGTCTACGTTTTTTACTGAATTATGCCCCTTTGTAATTTTAAATATAGAAATCAGGTCCGCTTTATAGCTTTAAAACCACCAATTTTCATAAAACTTGTACATAATATAAAGCATCATCAGACAATGTGCAGAGAGTTACTATACTCAACAGCAAAAGAAACGCATATTTTTAGTGTCTTGTTTTGCCTCATTAAAAGTAATGATATTTTACTTTTAACTTAATACTGGGATTTGCCTTTACCCGGCAATAAGTTCTGAAGCATTTTCTTGTCACAGTACAATCCTTTAAAAAAATATTAAGTTTTTTGTCAAAAAGGCAACATTATGAAATTCTGGCTCACAGTGGCACAAAATAAATTATCAATACGATTTTGCTGCACGCGAGTTCAGCATGATGTACCCAACTGGAAAACGGTATAAAACGGTTTAAAACTTGATTTGTACACAGTTTAATCGCACATGCAAAAATCTGCATTTTTCCAAAGTTTTTCGAAGTTTTTGAAAATCGTCTGATTCGTCAAATTATAAGAATATTCTGGTAATTTGAGATTCAAAATGAGTAAGGCTATTGGTAAAGGACCCGTTCCTTTATTTGGGTTTTAGATGAGCACATATTTTGCTCACTTCCGGTTTGAGTTACGAAATTTAAAAGCCGATGAAAGCGTTTTTCTGGAAAATCTTGTCTTCCCATTCGCTTACCGTAGACTGCTCTCTATGATAAAGATGCTGTATGATTTTCATTCAATTTTGCCCAGTGAGTTCAAGGATCCAGCGCCCAAAAGTTCAATCTGTGGTTGCATTATTGGAAGGACGTACAGAGTTACTTCCCTTTGTTACACACTCCATTTATTACTGACCACTTACCCTTTTATTTAACCCGAATTGGAATCCATTTCCAATTCATTTTGCTGCAAAATCCTCAAACTTTTCTTTTGATATCACAAAACTTGCCCACTTTACGGGATTTGCTCAAAGGGGCATAACTTTGTTATTAACCAGTAACCAATGCTGAAAATTCTTGATGACGTTTCTAAGACATTGTAGCGTCCTAGATAAAGAGAGCATCAGTTTTTGAGCCTGACACAACTCAGTTCAAGACAATGAGTTTACTGATCAGTATTTGTGAATTTTGAGATTGACCCCTTCGTTGTTTACGCCTTTGTGCCGCATGAATAAACAAATAAAATTTCAGTAAGTTTGCGACAAAGTGTAGTCCATGCATTGATAATATCTTCCCTGTTTTGCCAATTTCAGCAGATTTTTATTTTGACATAAAAACAGCAAAAAGAAAAATATGCGTTATTTTTGCTTTTGAGTATAGTTACTGTGACCTTGACCTTGACCCCACAACATTGAAACGCGAACTTGTCTAAGATATTGTGATACTAAAACAATTAAATATGGTCCACAAATGAAGGCGCTAGAGCGATGACAAAGTTTTTCTAAAAATAGCCACTGTGACCTTGACCTTGACCCAAGAACGCTGAAACGGGTTCTTGTCAAAGATACTGTCATACTTATCACTTGTGTGAAGTAAAATCAAAATCAGTCCATAAATGAAGGCACCAGAGCGATGACAAAGTTTTTTCTAAAAATAGCCACTGTGACCTTGACATTGACCTTAGGACACTGAAACGCGAACTTATTCAAGATATTGTCATACTAAACATTTGTGTGAAACTAAATCAAATTCGGTCCAGAAATCGAGGCGCTTCAGGGATGACAAAGATTTTCTAAAAATAGCCATTGTGACCTTGACCTTGCCCCAGAATGCTGAAAAGTGAACTTGTCCAAGATATTGCCATACTAATCACTTGTGTGAAGTTAAATCGAAAATGGTCCTCAAATGAAGACGCTTGAGTGATGACAAAGTTTTTGCTAAAAATAGCCACTCTGATCTTGACCTTGACCCAATCATGCTGAAACACGAACGCATTCGAGGTAATGTCATACCCAATACTTGTGTGAAGTTACATCAAAATCGGTTAATAAATGAGGTAGCTAGAGTGATGACAAAAGATTAACATATGTACATACATATACTCGAGGACTTTAAAAACGCCTCACCCCAAATTATGGTGTATTCTAGTAATTCCACATTTCAAACTATTAAAGGTGACTAGGATTTTTTTAGAAATGTAAAACTGATCAAATAAAAGAAATTACACGAATTTATGTCATGCGTGACGACCTTTGCACTTTGCAGGTCAACGTTGCTTCCCCTTGATTTAATTTGAAACTTCTTTATGATACAGGCCTTAAACTCGATCCCAACTTTGCCGTGAGAGATATCATACTGCAAAAACACAAAATTAAAGTCGACATGACTTTATGTGCTGTCAGAAAGCTTAAACCGAAAACTGGAACACACAAATTGGAATCTCAGAAAAGTGATTTTCTGGAAAATAACGTTATTCGACGTTTTACATTTCACATGAACAGCATCTGATACAAACAGCTCACAGATTTACTTTCTAACCATCCGTCAATATCAGCGGATACTTTGATATCAGAACCAAACGTCTGTTTATCAGGGCAGTGAATGACGTTAACGTCAATGATTCCATTCTGAACGAACTCTAAAATGCACATTTTAACTACACGCGATTCTAGAGTAGACCACCATTGGTCGTAAAATACTGTTTGAATGAATTTATTGTTGTCGGTTTCAAAGTTTGATGCCATGTTTGTAATGCCAGTATTGCATTCCACGAGCGTTTGTTTACCTCACTTCAATTCAGTAACTGTTGAAATATAGCGGGAGACGGGAACCTCGCTATACTCCAATAAGCATTCGGACGGTACATCATAATCGTTTTGATGAAATCCCACGTTTTAAAACGCCCTTTTATCTTTGTCGCGTGTTTTTAAACCTTTAGATTCTAAGATTGTACTGACGATAATCTCCTGCATTTGCTTTATGCATGCAGTTTCACTTATCATTAGTTTTATTTTAGCTGATAATATAACAAACGCAGCATTTCCCTTTATTTCAGGTGAGGCGTTTTTAAAGTCCTCGAGTATACATATGTATGGAACAGACCCTATATCCCCTCCTTAACTTCGTTGTGCAAGGGGATAATAATCTAACCTGGCCCACAGTACAAAAGGTCTGAAATGTTTTGGCTGTCCTGCATACCAGCAAGTTTCAAGGAGCTGCGATCAAAAATGAAGGAGCTATAGCCCAGACAACATTTTCCCATTATATGTCTATGGGAAAATATTTTATTGCTCAAGGGCAAGTAACTCTGAAAATAATGATCTACAGCCTGGCCCAAATTCGAACTGGTGCGAGATGTTTTGGCTGTCTTGGATACCTGCAAGTTTCAAGGTGTTGCGATCATAAATGAAGAAGCTGGGGCCCTGACAACATTAATTTTCCCCATTATAAGTCTATGGGAAAATATTTTATCGCTCAAGGGCAGATAACTCTGTAAATAATGATCCAACCTGGCCCAAATTCGAACTGGTCTGAGATGTTTTGGCAGTCTTGGATACCTGCAAGTTTCAAGGAGTTGCAATCATAAATGAAGAAGCTAGGGCCCTGACAACGTTTTCCCCATTATAAGTCTATGGGAAAATATTTCATCGCTCAAGGGCAAGAAACTCTGAAAATAATAATCCAACCTGGCCCAAATTTGAACTAGTCTGAGATGTTTTGGCTGTCTTGGATACCTGCAAGTTTCAAGGAGTTGCGATCATAAATGAAGAAGCTAGGGCCCGGACAACATTTTCCCCATTATAAGTCTATGGGAAAATATTTCATCGCTCAAGGGCAAGTAACTCTGAAAAGAATGATCCAACCTGGCCCAAATTCAAACTAGTTCGAGATGTTTTGACTGTCCTAGATAATTGCAAGTTATAATAAGTTGCGATCAAAAATGAAGAAGCTAGAGCCCGAACAACATTTTCGCCATTATAAGTCTATGGGAAAATATTTCATCGCTCAAGGGCAAGTAACTCTAAAGAGAATGATCCAACCTGACCCAAATTCGAACTGGTCAGAGAGTTTTGGTTGTCCTGGATACCTGCAAGTTACAATCAGTTGCGATCAAAATTGAAGAAGCAAGGGCCCGGACAACATTTTCTCCATTATAAGTCTATAGGACCTTTTTGTTGCCATGGTAACCACAGTTTTAAACCAATCTGTCCCAAACCTATATGCAATCAATCCCCCACCCCAACAATGCTACACATAAAATTTGATCAAGATTGGCCAGCTTCTTAAGCAGATATTAATGTTTGAAAGTGTGAACGTACGACGTACGCCGGACCAAGCCTATACTATAAGCTCACCTTGTGAGCCTTCGGCTCAGGTGAGCTAAAAACACTTAACTTGTATTCAGACTTTACATTTAAGGTTTAAATTCTTCAAATCACAGATTATCTCCCTTTGAATTAAAAACAGCCCAATTTTCAAGGCATCATTACTGTACCTGTTTGTCTTTTTTCAAAGTTCTTCATAAACATTTTCCTTGTCATTTTTTACATTGCACAATGGCAAAATGGAACAAGAGGCCCAAATGGGCCTGATATCGCTCACCTGGCTTTTGTATCGGAATGGTCCCCATTCTGATACAAAATTGGTCCAATTCCAGAGATTTTCTCAATTTCACATTTTGCTACTTTTAGTAACAGAGGCCAACTTGTCTGGTCTTTATATATTTACTTTTGAAACACCTCAAGGCAAGAATCATTTTGCCATAAATTTCATCAAAATCCATTCAGGGGTTACTGAGATATTGTCAGTTTCATGTTTTGTGCTATTTTTAGTAACGGCAGATGGCGGCCATCTTAGAATGCCAAAATGCAAAAAATTGAAAAGCTTTCATGCAAGGACCATTTTGACATAAAATTGGTCCAGTTCCATTGTAATTTTCTAATTTTCAAATTTTGCTATTTTAAGTAACAGAGGCCAACTTGACGGGTCAATATTTGTTAATTTGTGAAACACATCAAAGCAAGAATCATTTTGCAACAAATTTCGTCTCAATCGCTTCAGCGGTTAATGAGATGATGTCATTTTCATGTTTTGTGCTATTTTTAGTAACGGCAGATGGCGGCCATCTTGGAATGCCAAAATGCAGAAAATCGAAAAAGCTTATTGAAATGATCATTCTGACAGAAAATTAGTCCAATTCACTGAGATTTTCTTATTTTCACATTTTTAGCTCACCTGAGCACGAAGTGCTCAAGGTGAGGTATTGTGATCGGTCTTTGTCCGTCGTCCGTCGTCCGGTCGTGCGTCCGGCGTCAACTTTTGCTTTAAACAACTTCTTCTCCAAAACTGCTAGCCGGATTTCAAAATAATTTCACAGAAATGTTCCTTGGGGGACTCTCTACCAAAATTGCTCAAATGGTTCCGCTCCGCTGAACAATATGGCCGCCAGAGCTAAAAATAGAAAAACCTTTAAACGACTTCTCCTCCAAAACTGCTGGGCAGATTTTGAAATAATTTCACAGAAATGTTCCTTAGGAGACCCTCTACCAAAATTGCTCAAACGGTTCCGCTCCGCTGAACAATATGGCCGCCAGAGCTAAAAATAGAAAAATCTTTAAACGACTTCTCCTCCAAAACTGCTGGGCGGATTTTAAAATAATTTCACAGAAATGTTCTTTAGGACATCCTCTACCAAAATTGCTCAAACGGTTCCGCTCCGCTGAACAATATGGCCGCCAGAGCTAAAAATAGAAAAACCTTTAAACGACTTCTCCTCCAAAACTGCTGGGCCTATTTTGAAATAATTTCACAGAAATGTTCCTTAGGAGACCCTCTACCAAAATTGCTCAAACGGTTCTGCCCCGCTGAACAATATGGCCACCAGAGCTAAAAATAGAAAAAAGCTTTAAACATCATCGTTTCTAAAGCCAATGGCTCGATTTCAAAAAAATTTCACAGAAATGTTTTACTCATGGCTCTGACCAAAAATTGCTCAGACGGTTCCGCTCCGCTGAACAAAATGGCCGCCAGAGCTAAAAATAGAAATAAATCTTAGAGTGGCACAGAGGGCACAGTTATGATCCAATCATCATGAAACTTTGTCAGAATGTTTATTTATATAAAATCTAGGCCAAATTTGAATCTGAGTCATGTGGGGTCAAAAACTAGGTCACTAGGTCAAATATTAGAAAAACCTCATGTATACTGTAGAGGGCACAGTTATGATCCTATCTACGTGAAACATTGTCAGAATGTTTACTTTCATGAAATTTATACCAGATTTGAAACTGGGCCATGTCAGGTAAAAAACTAGGTCACTAGGTCAGTTCTTAGAAAAACAGTGTGAACGCTTTTGAGGACACAGTTTTGTTCTAATCTTCATGAAACTTTGTCAGGATGTTTGTCTCCAACGAATCTGGACCAAGGGTGCAACTTGGTCATGTTGAGTCAAAAAGTAGGTCACTAGGTTAAACCTTAGAAAAACATTGTGTACACTCTAGAAGGCACAGTTTTGATAACTTTGCCAGAATGTTCATATCCAAGAAATCTAGACCAGGTTTGGAACTGGGTCATGTAGGGTCAAAATCTAGGTCATTAGGTTAAATCTTATAAAAACCTTAGGCACACAATAAAGGGTTCATTTTCCATTTAATCTTTGTGAAACTCTGTCAGTCATATGGATGTCTCTGAGGTTAAGTTCACAGACTATTCAGGTGAGCGATCCAGGGCCATCATGGCCCTCTTGTTCTATTTTTAGTAACAAAGGCCATTATGACTTGCCTATATTAGATCTCAATGCAAAAATCATTTTGACACAAATTTCGTCAAAATCTATTCAGCGGTTACTGAGATATTGTCATTTTCATGTTTTGTGCTATTTTTAGTAACGACAGGTGGTGGCCATCTTGGAATGCCAAATTGCAATTAATCGAAATGGCTTCATGTAACGAACATTCTGACACAAAATTGGTCCAATTCCATTCAAGGGTTCTCGAGTAATTGTCATTTTATGTTTGTGCTATTTTTAGTAATGGCAGATGTTGGCCATCTTGGAAGCCAAATTGCAATTAATCGAAACGGCTTCATGCAAGGAACATTCTGACACAAAATTGGTCGAATTCCATTCAAGGGTTCTTGAGTAATTGTCATTTTTATGTTTGTGCTATTTTTAGTAACGGCCCCCATGGTGGCCATCTTGGATAGTCAACTGGCACAAAATTGAAATAATTCCTTTTAAGGACCATTGCTGACCAAATCTGACCACAATCGATTGTGTTTTCTTGAGATACTGACATTTGAGCAAAATCGGTCTTGTAAACGCTAAGTAGGTCACTGTGACCTAATTCCGCTATAGATTTTTTTCATTTTTACAATTTTTAATCCCCAAGGTCCCATTAATGTTCCACGCAAACTTTCGGCCAAATATACCAAATGGTTCTGGAGAAGAAGTTGATTTTGTTGTTTTTGCTATTTTTAGTCACGGCGGCCATCTTGGATTCTTGACCTGACCCAATTTTACAATTTTGAAACCCTGCAGTCTGGTCATGCTCCATGTGAAATTTGAAACCCATGTGTGCAGTGGTTTTAGAGAAGAAGTTGTTTGAAGTCGTTTGAATATGTCGTTTTTTGACATTGGCATTTGAGCAAAATTACACTCGTAAACAGAAAGTAGGTCACTGTGACAAAACTCCGCTACAGATTTTTTTCATTTTTACAATTTTGAATACCAAGGTTTCATTGATGTTCCATGACGAAATTCAGACAAACATACCCAGTGGTTCTGGAGAAGAAGTTTATTTTGTTGTTTTTGCTATTTTTAGTAACGGCGGCCATCTTGGATTTTCAACCTGACCCAATTTTACAATTCTGAGACCCTGGAGTCAGATCATGCTCCATGTGAAATTTGAGAACCATGGGACTAGTAGTTTTACAGAAGAAGATGTTTGAATATTTGTTTTTAGGTGTTGACGGACACATTCCGTGACGACGCACGCCGCACGCCGGACGCATTGGTATGACAATAGCTCACTATGGCCCTTCGGGCCAGGTGAGCTAAAAATCATTACACACCTGCTAGCAGTTACAATTATGAATTTCTATGGAAATCCCACTGAAAAAGGCATTTTAAACATTCTTGAAAATGAATAGCAGTACACTGAGTTGTGGTAATAATTCTGGCATCAGAAGGAGTCATATTTCAGTTTCTTTGCGATGCAGAATCATCTTCAAATGACTGAGAGAGATTTTAATGATGTGAAAATGAAAAATAACCCCAAGCATATTCAAACGACTCATGTAGCTTGTGAAGTCTTAATAAACCAAAAAGAATAAGTCTTTTCAATAGGCAAACAGGTACTCTCTTCTGAAATTAGTAAAAACTTAATGTTTGTAACTTCTGCAGTTGCAACTTGGACAAGTTGTGCCAATAAAACTAATGAACAGATTTCTGCCATTTTTTTTTAATTTGAAAGTTAAACTTTGCTGACAGTCACCCTTGTCAGTTTTACCAGAAAACAAGAAATATCTTTAAAAAAAAAGATAATCGGCTTAGATTAACTAGAAGTGTATGAGTCAGGTACATGTAAGATATTGAATGTGCTGATCAGATTGTACGAATGCACATGTTGATATGCATATATGTTGTTGGTGTTGGGGTTTCGAAAATGCAGTTGAAATTTGATTGGGGTCTGTCTGTGTTGTACATAACAATGAGGATTGGTTGGCTGACCGCCCCACATATAACCGTAAAAGTGTCCAGTTCCAATACAACATCAACAACATAGCCAGGGTCAATTAATTTCTTTAGTCTTCGATTTCTCTGTCAAGTTATTTTGTTGGATTTATATTTTGCATTAGCGACATAACAGGGGAAATGTTCTTTGGCAAAAAGCGATTTGGACCGAAATATCTAGATTCATCACGATAGTCAAATGAAACTGAAAGTAAAAAGAGAAAGCAAGTAAGCAACTTACATCAAAATCGCGGGGTGTATTTATATTGGCCAATGGAATACTTAAAATGTAGGTCAATAGTAAGGTTATATGGCTAAAGCCGAAAAAATGAGAACCCTTTCAAGGAAATTTGCTTGGGCAGATCCACTAAGAAATTTATGAAAAAGACATTTCTGATAATTGGAAAAAATCCATAATGATTAGAAATTTTCAAAGAGAAATATTTAGATAAATGGATATACCTCTATGTCTTTTTTTGTCATTTTTACAAAGGAAAACAAATTCTGTCAAACAAATGACAACAAACAAGTTTAAAGAATTTACAGAAATTATCCCTGATGCTTTTGCACTTAAAATATAACGCTACATCTGACTGGATAATGTCAGAAATTTGGGGCAGATTATCCTGTGATTTACTGTCATAAACCTGAGTCGGTATGAAACATCACTTCTCAGTAGCTGACATCTGGTTTAAGGTTTCTGAAAGCCCTTGCGTTGGGCACAAAGCAGTACACTTTGCAAGGTGAAAATGCCAAAAAGTGCATTAGAATGGAGATAGAGGATCTTACATGAGTACTCATTATTGAATTTATTATGGAGGAAAAAGATAAGATGCGAGGCTATGCCGAGCATCTAATCAGTTTTCCTCAACCAGTTTAATAAATTCAATAATACAGGAGCATATGACACTAAAATCGCATTTTATTAGCAAATTTTGCACTAAAAGGTCACTATTTCCCCACTAGAAAACCTGACGTTTTTATAGATGTCAACGCATAACGTTCTGATGTTATTTGCATATTTAATCCACTACTTGATTATCAATTTAATGCATGGCTTTATTACACTCTCAGATGTGACGTTATTTGCATATTTAATCCACTAGTTGATTATCAATTTAATGCATGGCTTTATTACACTCTCAGATGTGACATCATATGATAAATAACTATATTGAATCGTCATTTGGATAGGTAAATCCTTAGTTTTAAAGTCCCAAATTATGAGTATAGCCCTGCTGATCTGTCATCCCAGGCGTCGTCATAAAATGAACATTGTGACCATAGAAATGTACCTCCCTAAATGACAATTCTGAGTACAGTTACTCCATACATTAATGGATCTCTGACCCTGCTTAAGGTGTTCTGAAACTGTGACTAACATTATTTCAGCCACAGAGTTTGATAACAGATGAACAACACATGTAATTTATCACAATTGCACTTTATTTGGATCATTTTTCATTGATAAAAATAACAATAAATTAAATGCACAATCAACGGCGTCATGACTGATACCTGTCATTTAATTGTAAAGTATTTCAATATAAATCATACCTGAATTAGCACAGATCCTAAGACTTTGATGGATGAAAATAATGTGAGCCGTGACACGAGAAAACCAACAAAGTGGTTGTGCACCCAGAGCAAACTCAGATCAGCCTGGGCATCGGCCCAGTCTGATCAGTCTTTGCTGTCTGCATCGAGGTAGCTTAGACCCTTAGCTACCCTTCGAGCACTTAACAAAGAGTCTTGTCAAACTGGGCGGATGCCCAGGCTTATGTGAGTATGCCCTGGGTGCACAACCACATTGTTGGTTTTCTCGTGTGGCGGCTCAATTGTGTTTATATCTGGTATAAACAGCAAGGAATCAGATCAACCAAGGCCCAGTTGTTCAGAGCATCTTAGCTTAAAGAAGTCATTAGTCAAGAATTTGAGAAGTCTTCTAGTACAGATAAAATCAAGTGTGCTTGTAATTTTTTGCTGAAAAAATTGAGAGGAGCTTTTTGCATTGCAAAGCTCCTCACAGTTTTTTGGCAAAAAAATGGCAGTGCTTAATACAGCTGGGCCCAGTTGTTCAAAGCATCGTTAGCCTAACGAGCTCGTTAAGAGGTCAACTCGTTAAGTGTTTTACGGCTTTGTAATCAAATACACTGATATTTTTTGTTGAAAAAATGTGAGAAGCTTTTGCAGTGCAAAAGCTTCTCATATTTTTTCAACAAAAAATATTGGCATAGTTGACATATTAATGTTTGAAATTTTAACGAATTGTTAACTAACGACGTCATTAGCTTTGAACAACTGGGCCCTGAAATTTTAATTTCTCTTAACTAACAACATTGTTAGTTTTGAACAACTGGCCCCTGCTTATCTCTTCACTCTCATTCCTTTAAGTGTATGGGTACACCTTTCAGTCATTTTTACAAGGGGCAGACAACTTTTCATGACTTCCTGTTTACTTCTGCCAGCCGTGAAATCATTCCAAATAGGGATCTACTCGTAAAGGAAAAAAAATTGCTCCATGTGGAGCAAATTCTTTGCTTTAAGAGTTGCCCCCAATTTAAAGAATTAAAAACAACAAAAATGGAGGGGCTGCTTCCCCTAAGAAAGTACCCAATCCATACAGAATCAACTGAGTCTTGCAAACTGTGAATATGAATCAGACAGCTGTGCAGGCTGATCTGAGTCTTAGCTGTTTACACATGCCAAGAGATATTTTCTTGGCATTGCTCTTTTGGGGGTTACACTTCCATCCTTCCCACCATTTTTACAGGGGAAAATGATTTCTGTGACTTCCAATTTCCTTCACTTGACAATGTAGCTTTTCTAAAATGAGGTCTACTCTTAAAGAAAAGAATTTGCTCCCACGAGCAAATTCTTTCCTTTAAGAGTTGACCCTGATTGAGAGGGGAGGCAAAAATGAAAATGGCAGAGTAGCTTCCCCTGAAAGTGTACCCTGTCACCATAAAACCTCCACCCAGAAAACCAGAAACCTGAGGAAAGAAGCATATTATGGTGAAAGAGTATACCTTCAGGGGAAGCAACTCTGCCATTTCTGTTTCTGTCTCCCTTCTCTGGGGATCAATTCTTAAAAGAAAAGGATTTGCTCCCTCAAGAGCGAATTCTTTCCTTTCAGAGTAGACCCCTTCTGAAAGCGCTATGTCATTCAGGGAACAAAATTTTTTCCCTTGGTAAAAATTGGCACAATGTACCCAAATACATTAATGAAAACTTCCATAATGAAAACAACATAAAAACAGGAGGGAACTAGCTAATCCCTCCACCATGTATTATCTACGTGAGAACCATACAATGAAAACTATATCACATTAATCAAAGTTTAAAATGAATTCAGCCTGTAGTCTCTTATCATGTAATTTTGTTGGCAGTCTAACTAAGTTATATGAACACATCAATGTGTATGCTTATATCAGAATGAGATGTTTAAGAATTTTAAAAAGAATAGCTCTATTATGTTAATATGCACAACGGTCAACACAGGAACACCTTTGGGCACTGGATATAAATTCCAATAACAGGTAGTTCTAGATACTGAGGGTAGAATTTTATATGAACTGATCCTAACAGACTCCAAATTTAATTCTACTGGTAGTTATTGTGACTCCACTATATCATCTTTATAATTTTCTATCACTATCATTAAAGATTTACACCCATAATATTTCTATTAAATTTTAAATTTCTCACAAAACATTATATTCTGGGCATGATAATGATTGCTATTAAAAGTACATTTATCTGCCAAATATATGATTTGTGATGGTCACTGAAAATCGGAGAATTTAAGGAAATACACAAAAAGAGCGGCAATAGTGGGTCACCATTCTCGCCAAAACTGAAGACTTGATACGCCCAGCAATCATAGTTAATCAGGTTAAAGTTATATCATGAATAATTTTAAGCCCTTTCTTTACTCAACTTTAGACAGTTATTGGCTGAAAACAACTCACGTGCACAGATTAGAGGTTAATGCTATTGTTAAGTTATTTACTCCACCAATCATAAAATTCAAAAAATGCTTGCAGAAACGCCTGTGGGAGTCAATCAATTTATGACGACAAAATATTTGTGAATATTCAAGAACGGTACGCATTGATATATCGTCTCTGCCTCCGTAACAAAGATGTTTCAGCTGAAGATTTTTTTAACACATCTTAATTATGTTGCATACAACTAACCAGCTTCATAATTTTGTGATTATTTCGTAATGAAATACGAGGGAGTATACCTTTAACAGACCCAGCACGGTAAATACTACAAGAGCATTTGCTTGTAGAGTAAAAAGCTCATTGTGAATCCAAGTTGTCAGGACACTTTCTATATGGTCCCTGAATAATGTTGCAAATGAACAGCAGACTCTTTTTACATTTATATGGGTCTTTGTAAATCTGACCTGGTTGTTCAAAACTAATGACGTCATTAGTAAATGAGACTTTAAAATTTCAAATGTATCATACATATAAACAATGTCATTTTTTCGAAAAAAAAATGTGAGGAGCTTTTGCAGCTGAAAATTAGTATCTATATTTCGCATATTGCTAGTCACAGAGGTGATAATTTCACTAATTAGGGAGTTAAAATTTTAATGGTAACTATAGTAAAAGATAAGTGTAAGAAGATAACATGAAAAATTGGCAAGCATAAAGTCATTATACTGAAAGTAAAATGCATGTATTTGATTGATATCATGATTGTACTATCTAACTGGATTTGAGACAATATATAGCATAGAAAATCACCAATATAGGACTGTCAGTACTGAGCAGAAAGATATATTAACAGCAAAAAGTAACTAAAAAGATAGAGATCAAAAACACAAAACTATTGTAAAGAATGAACACTACACCCTACATCACCTAATATACAACTTAATTAAGGTAGCTGGTACTTTCAGGAGAAAGCAACTTCACCATTTTCTTTTTTGCCACCCATCTCAATGAGTTGTAAGATTTAAAGGAAAGAATTGCTCCTCTAATAGCAAATTCTTTCCTTTAATAGCAGACCATTTATTGGAAGGATTTCTTCCTGGGACGAAGAATAAGAAGTCACAAAAGTTAGTTCCCTTTGTATGGGAATATGCGAAGGTTGGTATGAATCTCTACTGTTTATATATGCAAAGGTTGGTATGAATCTCTACTGTTTGCAGATGTACAAGAGATATTTATTGCATTATGGCTCATTTGTACACCATAATTTGGCTATTTGTACACCACAATTTGGCTATTTTTTCACAACAATTTGGCTACTTGTACACCACAAATTGGCTATTTGTACACCAAAATTTGGGTATTTGTACACCACAATTTAGCTACTTGCCCAACACAATTTGACTATTTGTACACCAAAATTTGGCTATTTGTACACCATAATTTGGGTATTTGCACACCACAATTTGGCTACTTGTACACCACGATCTGGGTATTTGTACACCAAAATTTGGATATTTGTACACCACAATTTGGCTACTTGTACACCAAAATTTGGCTACTTGTACACCAAAATTTGGCTATTTGTACACCACAATTTGGCTACGTGTATACTACAGTTTGACTATAAGAGAAGGGCATTTTCCCTCTAAAAATGACCCAAAATAGGAAAATTAGTCATATTTATTCAGCTATGATGCTTTATTCCTTTCTAAATCAAATATTTATATCCATCTTGTAAGATCGAGCTTGACTTTTTTTGTGTGTGTGTGTGTGTGTGTTTTGGGGGGGGGGGGGGGGGGGGGGGGGGGGGGGGGTGAGGCAGGGGGGGGGATGCCTTAATGCCATATGTCCAAATAAATAGGCAATTGCAAGAGGCACTTGACATTTCATTCTTTCTCCTGCTATGTGATTGCAAGAAACTGGTGTATTATCGAGGGTGTCTTATTTCACAGGTCTAGGGTTTTTCAAACAAACAAAGAATTCTTTACTGTGATGTACAAAAAAAAGAGTAAAAGTATGAAAGCTTAAACCAATAATGTTGCCTGATATGATAATATATATATAACTAAGTGCATAAACACAACATGATACTTTTGAACTATTCCCTAAGCAATAACTCATGGGGCCAAATTTTGCCTTCTCTTTCTTTTGTTGTTATTCTTAATCTCTTAAAAATGTTCCCCAGGAAGCTCAAGGGAAGTTCTCTTGTTTATATCATGGTCCACCATATTTAAGAAATAAGCTGACAGTCCAGGGCTGAAGGACTAGGATAGCTCCATCCCCAGGACAATTCAAATGTCTGATTAGACAAGTAAAATCTTCCTGCCCTTACTGCTGAACTGCTAGTGGTAAGCAGAACTTTACCAGTCTCCCACTCCATACAATTCGATGAAAAAAGTATTTGCTGAGCCTCATATTTCATTTACATCAAGCAAGGCTGTATAGCCCGGACTACCATTTACCCTGATACAACAAACAGCACTTACTCTGCAAGAGACATCTACCTAAAGACTAGATCAATTACCTATATGTACACAACAAATATGGAATGTATTTAAATATAGTATGAACACGAACTTGAAGCACAGTCTTGCATTTTCATAATTGAGCCGCGATATGACAAAGCCAACAAAATGGCATGTGCGCCCAGCAAAGACTCAGATCAGCCCATTCTGATCAGAGTCTTTGCTGTCTGCATGGAGCTAGCTTACAACCTTGGCTACCCTTTAAGAGCACAGCGAAGACTGATCAGACTGGGTGGATGCCCAGGCTGATTTGAGTCTTTGCTGGGCGCATTTCCACTTTGTTTGTTGTCTCATGTCGCTGCTCATGTTATTTTACACAAATTTTCATATGGACACAATGGTAAATCAAAGCACAAGGTAAAGAACGACTTTGATGGTAATTCAAGACAATTTTTCTTATTTCTGCATAATAGTATATGCATACATCTTCATGTTTTTACACCTTTTTTCCAAAGGGAAATAATTATATTTTGTGACATTAACCTTCCAAAATGGGGTCTATCTTAAAGCAAAGCCTCTTTTGGAGCTTCTTCTTTCCTTCAAGAGATGACCCCAAAAGAAAAAGGAGTCAACAGAAAAAGGAGTCAAATATAAAAATGGCAGAGTTGGTCCCCCAGGAGATATATCTGCTCACCCTAATAGATACTTGGCAAGTGCTCTTAAGAAGGATCTCAACAAGATCCTCTTAAGGTGAGCTGGTCTACTTTCAAGGGAAGACACTCTGTCAGTTTCATTTTGCCTCCCTTTTAAATAGGAGTCAACTCTTGAAGGAAAGAATTTACTCCACTACAAGAAATTCTTTCTTCAAGAGAACACCCTCTCCGGAAAGGGCTAACTCAAAGAGGGAAGCAAAAAGGTAGGCATGAAAGTTGTTTCCCTTTGTAAAATATTGACTTGCCTCAAAAATGGGCCAGAAGTTTAAGTCTAATTGGGATGATTCTACTTAGCAATCACATCATAGGGAAATAGGAAACATCCCCAAATTATCATCAAAACCCCATCTTAAAAGGACTTCTGGTGTTTCTTAAACAAAATACATAATTGAGCCGCGACACAACAAAACCAACAAGTGGCATATGGGCCTAGCGAAGACTCTGATCAGCCTGGGCATCCGCCCAGTCTGATCAGAGTACTCTGTCAAAATGGAGCTAACTTAGACCCTGAGCTACCCTTTAACTGCACAACAAAGACTCTGATCAGACTGAGCGGATGCACATGCCACTTTGTTGGTTTTGTCGTGTCATGGCTCAACCGATCCTAACATATGAAGCATAGCATTTTTCACACTGAATCATAAAATCTTCAAAATGCATTTTATCTATATTTAACAAATCATACCAATATTCATGTTTACAGTAAAGCAAATATGTTAAGAATATTTCACCAAAATTATATACATAAGACACTTTTCTATACATACAGAAGACACTTTGACGTAATAAATACTGTTACCGGTGTTATCGTTTGGGATTTCAAATTTCATAACAAAATTGTAAATGCAGTGAGTTTTCAAAAGCTAAATTGAGCTATACACATACCAAGTAATCTTGACAAGATGTGGCAGCTAGAATGAGCTATAGGAATCAAATACTGATAAATAAAAGAAAATTTTGGCTGTTTTTAGAAGCTAGTCATTCAGTACACAAGAATTCTGCAGAACACCATGTCTCGCCTGTCTGGGTGTTGTCACAAAAAGCTCCTATTCTACTTAGAGCTAAACCAGAAAACTGAACTTTATGCTGAAAATGACTTCACTAGAAAAGCAATATTCATGTCTCCCTTTCTGCTACTCAAACAAGAAAAAAATGACCGTGCGGTTTTTCAGGTATATGGGTACATCTCCATGTTTTTCTGCCATTTTTACAAAGGGAAATAACATTCACTACATCCTGTTTGCTTCCCTTGATCATGAAAACTGTCTGAAATGGAGTCAACCCTTAAAGGAAAGAAATTGCTCCTAAAGGAGCAATTTCTTTCCTTTAGGAGTTGGCCCCCATTAAGAAGGGAGGCAAAAAATGGAAATGGCTGAATTGCTTCCCTTGAAAGTGTACCCATTCACATTAAGATGTATGGATACATCCCCAAGGGAGATCGCTCTGATCTTGATGTATTTGTCTCCCCTATTAGAGGGGGGCTACTCTTGTGGGAAATTTACTCTCACAGAGCAAATTCTTTCCTTTAAGAGTTGCCCATACCAGAGAAGGGAGTCCTGTAAAAGGGAAGCAAACACTAATGTGTTAAAGTTATCTCCCTTGTAAAATCACCATGATGGTGTATCTAAAAGGCAAGGATAAATAAAATCTATCATTGGTTCCCCGTGGGGATAAGATCCCAACCTGAGGGTCTACTGTTCAAGTGGGAAACAAGGTTCTGCTGAGGCTCTGCCAAGTTTCCCATCTCAACGGTAGACCTGAGGGTTGGGATCTCTATCCCCACTGGACACAAATGACTTGATTAATTTTCTCACCTACCAATATTAAAAAGATTATTTGGCTGACTGTTTGCTTCTGACGTCATTTAATGAGTGACTTAGAATCTAACATGATCACCTCAGACAGGAAATCGAACAAAGCCAAAAAACTGGTACAAAAGCTGTTAAGCTAGAAGAAGATTATTAAATGACAATTATTATGTATAATGAATGTTTCTAAATGCTGTCTGGGAAGCCATTTGGCAAAGAAATTTGAACTAATTCATATGTACCTTATCCCACAAGGCTAGACGTGTGGGATGAGGTTTGCTACTGTCATGAAAGCACACAAATGACTCTATCCTGAATGTTGTTGTAGGTGAGAAAACAAATGCAACACTAAATTATCATAAATATGCCTAGCTATACAAATTTATTGGTTTCCCTCAAATTATGTAAAACAAAATGATATCACAAGGCAGGTTATCAGCTTGAGCGAGTTTGCAAGAAATGGTACATTTTATGTGAAAAATGGTACTTATTACATGACCAACAAGGGCTTCGCAAGCGGCGCATAATACGCCCGTTTCAATGTCCTAAAGGAGTTACAGAATGAACAAGATTGTTTACAAAAGGATAGACAGGCAGACAAACAGGGGCAACCACTCTATAATTAACTAGAACTGTCAGCGAATCCGACTATACCCCCGCTTAATTGCTTAAATCAAATGGTGTTATTTTCGTAACAAAAAGCGTAAAGAGGGAGAGAAATCATTGTTACCATGTATACCAAATATGAATGGTTGCTGTGAAATCTGTTACAAAAAATTACATTATTCAAAGTCAGGAGAGAAAGAAAATTGGAAAAATATAGGGAAGAATAAGCAGAAGACTGGTTCTCAATCCCATAATACAACAAGTTATCATCAACCTGCATACAAAAATCCCTAATCTAACTTACAGATGCATAGAAATCTTTTGCGAAAAAAAATGCATTATTCAAAGTAAAGAGAGAAAAAAAAATCAGATAAATACAGGGAATAAAAAGAGGAGAAGTCTGGTTTTGATTGATTGATTTGATGCTTAACGTCCACAGTAAACAACTAAGGTCATGTCGGGACGGTCAGTTAACCTAACCACACTATTCCTGGGCAGGCTTAGACCTCCTAAGCGGTTAACCAGTACTAAGTGCACATACTTTCGCCAGTAACTGACAACTGCCCTTCTAGAATGAGCGGAACGAGAAACGAAAGTATGTGGCCAGACCGGGTTTCGAACCCAGGACCTCTGACTTATGAGTCAGGTGCCCTATCGATTGCCCTACGCAGCCCGGCTGTTCTCAATCCCACAATACACTAAGTCATCATTAACCTGCATACCAAATATGACTAATCTAGCTTGCATGGTTGTGGAGAAAACTTTGATGAAAAAGTTCATTATTCAAAGTATGGAAAGAAAGAATATTGGACAAATACAGGGAAGAATAAGCAGAAAAAGGCTGGTTCTCAATCCCACGATACAACATATCGTCATCAACCTGCAAACCAAATGGGACTACTCTAGCTTGCTTGGTTGTGGAGAAATCTTTGACGAAAAATTTTATTATTCAAAGTATGGAAAGAAAGAATATTGGACAAATACAGGGAAGAATAAGCAGAAAAAGGCTGGTTCTCAATCCAACGATACAACATATTGTCATCAACCTGCATACCAAATATGACTACTCTAGCTTGAATGGTTGTGGAGAAATCTTTGACGAAAAATTTCATTATTCAAAGTAGGGAAAGAAAGAAAATCGGACAAATACAGGGAAGAATAAGCAGAAAAAGGCTGGTTCTTGATCCCATGATACAACATGTTGTTATCAACCTGCATAACAAATATGACTACTCTAGCTTGCATGGTTGTGGAGAAATCTTTGACGAAAAATTTCATTATTCAAAGTATGGAAAGAAAGAAAATAGGACAAATACAGGGAAGAATAAGCAGGAAAAGGCTGGTTCTCAATCCCACAATACAACATGTCGTCATCAACCTGTATGCCAAATATGACCAGTCTAGCTTGTATGGTTGTGAGAAATCTTTGATACAATATCTTTGAACAAGGGAGATAACCTAATTAAAATATATATAACATTTTTAGTTCTACTTTTTTCCCTTGACAATAAGTTTGTAAATTACACAAAAATAGCGGATAAGAACTAATGAAAGGGATTAACTCTAAAACGAAGAAAGGGAGAGCAGCCATTGTTGTACGCAACACATCGTTAGGACTTCATACACATTGCTATGAAGTTTTATAAAGATATCCTAAACGGTTATCTAGTTATGGCGCGTACAAGACTTACAGGGAAAAAATCAATCAAAGGGGCATAAATTCAAAAGTAAGAAAGGGGGAGCAACCATTCTTGTACGCGACACGTTCCCCCGCCCTAATTCATATGCCTACCAAATTTCATGAAGATATCTCAAATGGTTACTGAGTTATGGCGTGTACAAGAATGTTTACGGACGGACGGACAGCGCCACGACATAATACGTCCGTTTTTTCAAAACGGGCGTATAAAAATGGTACCTCCTATGTGAACAAAACAAGTCCACTTTAGTATTACTACATCTTTATCAGAGCTGAAGTTAAGAGCATTATCTAGCAATTATTTTTTCTATTTCTCAATATACACATAGGTTGTGACCCTCATTAGAATTGTTGCATTTAAAAGATTTAAATGAGCAATCATAACATATATTTTGAAAGAGAATTACCAGAAATATTCTAAGAACTTGGACAGATAGATCTGAGCAAATAGTGCAGACCCAGATCAGACTGCTCCAGGAGCAGTCAGATCAGGGTCCACACTGTTTGCAGCAAACAGTGCAGACCCAGATCAGACTGTTCCTCCAGAAGCAGTAAGATCACGGTCTATACTGTTTGCCATTCCATCTGCATCTTCTGGATGCATTACTGTATTATTCAACCAAAAGGTTCCATATTTAGGACAGTTACTATTATTATTTTAGGTGTTCCAATTTTAAGAATACAGTCAACTCTTGATATCTTGAAGTCGAACTTCAGCCAAAACTACTGATATATCAAAGTAAATTTTCTGGTACCAGAAAATTTACTTTGAGATATCAGTAGTTTGAGATAACAGGAGTTGAAATGTAAATAAAAATAGGAAATATATTCTTTGATATAAGAACATACTTTGCGATATCAGTGTTTGAGATATCGAGAGTTGACTGTATTCAAGAATACAAAATTTTCTCAGAACTATTCTGAGATAATTCCCTTGTGTCCAGCCCTGTCAGCCGATTCTAAACAGGATTTTACAGTCTCTGAATTAAGACAACCATAGAAGAGTCAGTTAAAGAGAAATTTCAGGACTCCTAATATTTACTGTAAACACAACAAGTATATGCAAATGAAAACTAGAGCATGTGAGAAGAGGCACGCCTATACCCCTGCCAAGGCCACCTCCTAACTATGAGCAATCAAACAAGGCTTTAATGCAAAACTTCGATGCATAAATAATGATGAATAATCAGACAGACACACTGGTCGTAGGGTGTCTCATTAATATTCTAAATGGGATTTATTATGTAAACACATGAAAATGCAATTATGCAGCTAAAATATGGTTTATGCGGCTTAACTGACAATGAAAAAGGCACTAAAGTATGCATCTGTTTGACCATAAATGACGAAAAGATGAAAACTATATACCCTGTCATACTTTGTACGCAAGGGGTATGATCAAATGTGAGTTTAATGATCAGGTATGCTGTTTCTTTTCTCTAGAAACAGTTTGGCAAGTTATGTGTTTTACCCAATAAAGCTCATTTCTCTTTGGTATAGCATAGACAGAATTGACATATTTGTCAAATTTGCCTTCAGCTGACTAGAAATTCCACACTTGGGGACTGAGTTTTGGCATGTCAGCCACAAAAATGAACTTAAGTTCATGCCTTCCTATTCACAGTCTGATCAGAGTTCCCAATTCAGGGTTAGAGGTTATAAAACTTGAGTACATTCTCAAACTCAAAATAAAGCACACTGATTGGCTGCTTCCAAGCAGTACATTCTCAAACTCAAAATAAATCACACTGATTGGCTGCTTCCGAGCATGTGCTCGGAAGCAGCCAATCAGTGTGCTTTATTTTGAGTTTGAGAAAGTACTCAAGTTTTATAACCTCAGGGCCACAGCTCCAGATACAGCAACAGTTCAGTGGTAATTACGAAAATCTTCATAAAAACTTGATATGAATCATGGCCCCACAATAGAACCTGCTCAGCCAGGGACAATCAATGAAGACTCTGATCAGACTTGCAAGGACGCTATCGCATTTATCCTCAAGTACATTCTGTTGGCTGACTAAAGCAGATCTATCTGGATGAAGTAGAGAATGTCCATATCTGAGAATAAGCATCTGGATCACAGTGATTAGCTACGAGACCTTTCCGCTGCACCTCCACACTGTCTATGCATAGATTGTTGAATTTATTGTGTAGCATTGTATTGTCTTGATGACGTTCCCATTTCTGAAATAAACAAATAAAATTACTAGATCCTAAATATGGGAAAGCCATGCCTACAGGAAGTGTGTCAACCTAGATCAGATTGCTTCTTACAGAACAGTCTGATTAGGGTTGTCACTGCTTGACATTCTGCCAGAATTTGAATTTTTTTTACAGATAGCCACAGAGTAAATGCAACGTCAGAGCTCCTGATAAGAAAGAGTAACAGGGATAATTCAAAGATAATTTTTATCTCTCAGCGAAAACATATATTGTGACCCCTCATTAGAACCGTCTCGCTGAGACGGTTCTAATGAGGGGTCACAAAATATGTTATTATGGAAAAATAAGAAAAATTATCCCTGTTATCCCTTTTTATCTGAAGCACTGCAACATGTTCGAATTTTACAATAACTACAGTCAATAAATGGTTATGGTGAGTGGCTACGTTTTCAAGGAGGCAATTCTGCCATTTGCACTTTTGCCTTTCTTATTAGTGGGCATCAACTCTTGAATGAATTCACTACCCTATGAGTAAATTCCAACATTTCAGAGTAGACCTCATTGGAAGAGATTCATTGTAAAGAGAATCAAAGAAGAAGTCACTGAAGTTTTCTCTTTCTTTAAAATGGTCGGGAAAAACATGAAAGTGTCCCTTATGTCATCCAAATATTTAAAGTAATCACAATATAACAAATAACTCAAGGCTGCTGGACAATAAAAGATCCTTGAAGAACATTGACAAAATGCTAGAACAAACACCCAACCCTGGGATCATTTTTAGGCGAGATTGTGAGAGATTTGCTCTATTTTTTGCCAAAACTCTCTCTGAAATCTATTCAGTGGGAGAAAAAAATCTCATCTAAAATGCAATCCTATAATGGATAGTACCAAAAAATCTCAATAAGACTGGAGAATTTCTCAAGAAAAATGTCTAATGAGATATTTTCTCTCGCAAAGTTCTGAGCCAGAATTATCCCTGCCAACCTTAGGGTCAGAATGGCACTTACCTGCATCTGATTGTCAGGTGCACACTGAAATAGCTTAAGAACAGACCCAGGGGTATTGGCAGTCAAGGTCACACAAAGGTCAAGGTGATGAATGCCACCATCTTTGGTCATCTTGAATTCCTGAAGATAGTACATAAAATTTAGGGTAAATTTTCCTTTCTTAGTCAATATTCTCTCCAATTATTAGCTCCTCCGCTGATAAACACCAAATTTCTTAAGCTAAATTGGCAGACTTCCAGGGGAGATAAGTTCTATCATGATGAATGTGTCTCCCATTTTATTATGGGGTATAATAAAAGGAAAAATTTGCTCCCTTGAGTGGCAGATATGTTTGAGGAGGAATTGCTCACCCTGAGGAAGAAAGAATTTTCTCCCGTGAAGAGCAAATTCTTTCCTTTAAGACGTCTGATATATTGATGGGCTTCATTGTCAAAGGCACAAACAAAAGTCATATAAGCCGCGACGTGAGAAAACCAACAAAGTGGTTGTGCGCCCAGCGCAGACTAAGATCAGCCTGGGCATCCGCCCAGTCTGATCAGAGTCTTCGCTGTCCACATTGAGGAAGCTTGAACCCTTAGCTACCCTTTAAGCGCTTAGCGAAGAGTCTGATCAGACTGGGTGGATGCCCAGGCTGATCTGAGTCTGCACTGGGTGCACAACCACATTGTTGGTTCTCTCGTGTGGTGGCTCATATAAATTGTTTCCCTTTTCAAAAATGTGAAATAAAAACAAACAAAAAAAAACGTGGCAGTGTACCCATATATCTTGAGTTTTGATTTCTTTTCATGCAAATCACTGTAGCACTTCTTTTCATAACTGTTGCAACATCAGGGGTAACAACCTACGTCATAACGTGCGTGCAGGAACTAATCATTCGTCGGCCATTTTGATGAAACTCTGAGGGATTTTCCGTTTGTAACAAATAAAAGACGGGATTTTAACACAAGATAATTTGGCAATATGGTGCCTACATGTACATATGGTCCAGTTATATTGGACATGACTCTTCAAAAGTTAAGATATTTTAAACCGCCTCACTACAAATTTTGATGTGGACATCTGAGATAAACATGTATTAGGCAGTCCATACAGATTACTGTAGTGAAGCGTTTTCATATTTAGCGTTTTCATATTTAGCAAGTATCTTCTGATTAAATCTGGTGACATCTAGCAGTACCTAATCGACTAGTTATTTGGTTGTAACAGTGTTTGCCAAACTTTAAATATCGAAATTATGTACCTTATTTAGGTAAAACGATTATGACATCATCGTCAACAACAATATGAGAGTCATATACATGCCTGATTTCCTCCAGCGTTGTGACATGGGAAGACTCCTAGCACCCCATCAGCAAAGTTTCCCATTGTGTCAACACACATGGTGTCTTGTTTGATGTTACCATATGCTACATCTTCCCTATCTGGGACCCTGAAATATATATATATATCTCGACCACTGATATCTCAAAGTATATTATAGTTCGGACACATTTCCTATATTTATTTACATTTCAACTCATTTTATCTCAAACTGCTGATATCTCACAGTAAATTTTCTGGGATCAGAAAATTTACTTTGAGATATAAGTAGTTTGTGGTGAACTTAGACTTTGAGATATTGGGAGTTGACTGTACATACTGAGCAGCTAAAGAAACTTTCTTCCTTCTCTATTAACCCTAAAAAGTGCCCAAAAAGAAGACAGCAATATTTATATCTACAAAATTTCAACAAATGTTTCATCCAAGCTTTATCCTATTGAGAATTTAAATACATGTACTAGGAGGCAAACAGTATAGATCCAGATGAGCTACCTCATCTGGATCTACACTGTTTGTCTCCTAGTATTTGCAAATTCAACTGTTTTATATTTCTGGCACTTTAAGTGCTAATAAAATACAAAAATGATAGAGTGTTGGAGCGACTGTAATATCTACCATATCAATCCTATTCAACGCCCCTGAGGGCACTGCATTTTGCAAAAGGGGGGCATTTTTTACAGCCTAAGGTGTAGTAAATCGGCCACTGCCAAAATACCTCTAATAAGCAATGTAAAGGTGATGGATCACTTAAAAGGAAGCAGTTCTACTATTGTTTGCCTCCGTTTTAGTAGGGGTCACCCCCTATAGGAAAGAATATGCTCCTTTAAGAGCATGTTCTATCTTTTTAGAGTAGACCCCATTTCAAAGAGCTACCTTATCCATCGAAGCAAACAAGTATTTATGCAATATAATATAACTTTATTTTCAGAAAAGAAGCACAGGACATTTATTAGAGCAGGGGCATTTATTAGGGTTAATGAGGTATTTAGCAATAAATTTTCAAAGGTTATGCATATACAGGCCACGCATGGTCACTGAAATTTTTGGGACTTTCCTCATGTGTTAATACACCGTTCCATTGTTTATATACTGTGCTAAGCCATATACAGACCATGTTCAGAATGCAGAAAATCAGAAGAGGACAATGATCAGCCTGCATTCCTGTGTAGTCTTATTGGAACATTTACTTTTCACACTGACTCATTAGAACCATTCGTGCTATATCTCTGCACTGCAACTTTTGAGATCTTGTGAGTTTTTAAGATTAAGTGTGACCCTCTCAAGAATTACTTCAAAGCTAACCTTAACCTGTGGAAGAAACACATATACAGGAGGGTGGCTCATTATGTATGTATTAACACTTAAAATGCCAATCACTCACCCGCCCCAGTGCTTAAACTTGCTATCAAATGATTTTGGATTTTAAGAATGTGTAGAATATTTTTTCAAGAAATTTCAAGAGCAGAAGCATGAGTTTGAAACCTCGCATTTTGTTTCTACTTTCTCTTACACAGTTAAGAGGGGATATCAAAAAATTTTGAGCACCCATATTTTTTTCCAAATGAAAATCATTATGCCAGATGCTAAAAGCACTAACAACTCATTTCTAGCACTGCACATGAGATACATGGAGGCTCTGACACAAGTGGTCATTTCATATGAAATTTATGAAACAAGCCTTTGGCGAGTTTCAAAAAGTCCATATGAAATGACCATGAGTGTAAGATTCCGTTTATCATATGACCCTTAAAATAGGATTTTTTCACCTTCAAACTGAACATAAATTCAAGAAGAAAATGCATTGTTGGCAGATGTCAATGACCTCATATGTAGGCGCCAAGTGTTATTACATGTGTGGTCATACGATTTTTATCACTACGATATCCACTGAATAACAGCGACGTCATATGATTAATAAACTTAAGACAAGTAACAAGGAACTACAACATGCAACATTGAGAAAATAATAGAAAAGAAAAAAGTTTTAAACCATGATAATGGAAAAAAAAGATGGTGTGCACAGTAATGTATATTATGTGGGTTTACGAACAAGCAGAGAGCAAAAAAATCATCACGCTTCAGCTCCACTTGCTCAAATCTTAATTTCACTTCAGAAAGTTTTAGATAAGCTACTCCTTAGCTAACTAAAGGCCTGATTATTTAAGCAGAGAAATATGCATTTCCATCCCCCCACCCCACCCCCAACCCACTTCCACACACACAAATAAAGCTGAATCATATAAACCAGCCCATGAAACCAACATATAAAATCAAAGGGCTAATAGCCCTGAAATCAGAATAAGTGATAAGTGGTGGTACAAATCTATGGCCAGTTGCAGGATTTTGTTAACTCAGAATAATAACTTCCTCATTGTTTAGCATAAGGTTAAAACCAACATCACAACAAACTGCCAGCAAATTATTATGCATATGAAGCCCTATTGTAAATATCAAAATTGATTTGTATGACTGAGCTCTAATACAAAAGACATCAATTTGTGTAACTGACCATTTATGTACATGTAATGCAAACTGATCTATCAGCTGTCAAATTTTTTTTATTTTGAAATGCTGTCTCCTTTACATATGTAAATTCCTAAATCCTGACAGCTAGTTTTCATTGAATTAGAATCGCTATTGTACATTGATACCTCCATTCAGTTTATAAAGTGTTTGCAGTATTTAGTACTGATGACAGATGGCAAAAAGTCTCACTACATTTAGTGAATCAATTTTTCAATGTGTTTTCTGTTTTTTTACATTTCATTTTTTGTCTGCTGATGTCATACTTATAACTGAAAATGTGAAAAAAATTACAGTTATTGTTTAACATTCATTTTCAAAACTGATTAGCAAATCTGGACATTAAGGGCAAATTAATTATACAGTGGCTCTATTTCAGTGCGGAAGTATACAGCAGTAAAATTCACTTTCAAAATATCCATTCTGACAGGCAGGAATGACAGATACAAGCTATCATTATTTGCATCAACAGAGTTCCACATGAAAGCAGAAGCATGAACTGAATTGTATAAACTATTGGTGGCAAAACTGCCAGTACAGTCAACTTTCCTTTTATAACTTCTTTGCAGAAAACTATGCATGTTCTTCCTATAGAGTGAAAAGACTTCCTGTCCTTAGCAGGCAACAATTCTTTCTGCAAACATACATCTGAACTGTAGTTATAGCCGAGATGGAAAAAATATTATAGATGCTACAACCAGGCACATATATGTACATCAATGCAGCCCATGGCTTAAAAGAAAGATGACACTAAATTAGCATGAAAATGTAAAATTATAGCACATGTACATGTAGGTAAAGTAGCACATTAAAATTTCATGAAGTAAAATCCTGGACATATCCCAAACTGCTTACACTTGTAATTCTTAGTCATATATCCCCTTTCGGAATAAAGCAGTTATCCAATTTAAAAACAAAAATATATTTCAGGGCCTGTTCCAAACTAACATCGTTAGATAAAGAGATGTTAAATTTTCAAACATATTGTACACAAAAAACACTGCTGTTTTTACTGACAAACTCCTCTCATTTTATCGGCAGAAAATATAAATCACTAGAAGACTTAACAAATCATTGAATAACTGCTTTGTTGAGCTAACAATGCTTGACTAACTGGGCCTAGATGTTTAGGGAGAAAAGATTTCAATTAAACCTACATACATGTACAGTCAAACCTGTCTTAAGGGGTCACCCAAGGGAAGGACAAAAATTGGCTGCTTAAGACAGGTGACCCCTTAATACAGGTTCATTTGCACTGTATTTTGGTTCAAGGGACCCAGAAAATGTGGCTGCTTAAGACAGGTGACCCCTTAATAGAGGTGACCCCATGAGCAGGTTTGACTGTATATCTTAAAAGAAAAGCAAAATGTGCAAGCTAGTTAGACATTGTACATAATACTGCATCTACCCTGACTATTCAGACACATCAATCATTCCTATAATGGACTATTGATTCTTCAAGTTTGGACATATACAGGTTGCCACTAATCCACCACTTCAAAATTCCCTGACTTTCCATGATTTTTCCCAGATGTTTTTAAACTTTCCATACACTTTTATGAATCCAAATGTTAGTTAATCTTTTACTGAAAACCTAGCTCCAGATAAGAGGGGGTATAATTTTTCTTATTTCTCAACAAAAACGTATGCTGTGATCCCTATATGTTTTTATGCAGAAATATGGAAAATTATCCCTAAATCATTTATCCCTGTTACCCCTTCTTATCTGGAGCTTTATATAACACTGGTATCACTTGTAAATTGACAGTTACTCTGAAAGGGAAGAATTTACTCCCCTTGGTGAAATATTTAGGGTAAATGCAGTACTTTTTACAAGACAAAGAAATGACGAAAATCATACATCATACCTGCTATCATTCCTTAAACAAGACGTGTGCTAATAGGAAGAAGCAAATAAAGATTCTATAGCAAAACAGCAATAATACAGCCAAAATAGTAGGACATACAGTATCTACAGTGCGTGCATGTACTTTGCTTATTGAACTCTCGATGAGCCAAAATTTAGTGTGTTTATTTTTTCTTTTTTTTGTGACCTTTCACAAAAGTTTCGTGACCTTCCACAAAAAGCATATAGTAGATTCTATTTCTGCTATTCTAATGAGTTCTCATAACATGTTTTGTGGAAGAATTTGATCAACAAAACTCACTTTTCATCCAGAAAGTTTGGCTCATCTAAAGCACTGTAACATACTATTAGTGCTTGCATAATAGGTGAAAATCGGTATGATTAAAGAATTTTGAACAGAAAGTAATTCCAGTTGAGATACTATTTATTTAATCAGCTGGTAAATTAATGCTGTGAGATGCAGGTATAATATATGAACTATTTATTTAATCAGCTGGTAAATTAATGCTGTGGGATGCAGGTATAATATATGAAAAGCCTGTCTGGAAGAAAATTGTAATTACTAAAACTTTTATGACAAATACACATGTATTAGACTTTATAATCTGGGTGACTAATCTGTGCTGACTTATATGTTTTAAGATATGCAATCAAACGCTTTGCTGCAATTTAACACTCAATATTCAGTTACTGGTTTTGCTGTACAGGTAAAATGGATCTGAGACAAGTCTCACACGGGTTATCCCGAGGCAACGGACGCGACAGAAGACAACCAACGCAGTTCGATTTGGTGACGTCATAGGACTACCTAAGGTAGGAAAACAGCGATTTTTAACCTTGAACATAAATACTTTTAAAAGTTATTTGGCAGAGTGAAAGCAGACTAATGTTGGTACCAACCGATGAAGTTTCACGGAGATTTGTTCATTAAAATGAGAGCTAGACCTCGCAACGTTTCATTTCGTTCAATTTCACCTACCCCTTTCTATTTCGGTTGTAGTTTTTGGCTATGTTAGACATCTTATTTCTTATTTTTTTCTTATGTAGATATAGTATATTGTCTATGGTTCTAATTCATCGCATGCATTCGTCTGAAAAATTATTGTCGATTGTTCAAATCCATGGAACAGTGAACACTTGAGTTTGTTCCTGGACACAACATACCACGGGTCATGAAACATCTGAACGCGGTTTGTCAGCATACTTCGGGAACAATGAACGCAGTTTGTAAAATATCAAGTCCTTGGAAAAAATCGATGTTACCACTCGCGATTTCCTTGAAACTGCATTATTTGCGATGCAGATATTTGTGATAGCAAGCACACACCTAACAGACACCCTTTAAATGGTAGATGCGAGTTCAGCAGTGTGAGTGGTTGTTGATGGTCAGAGTTATTCAGCTGAGCGCCCGATAGCGCTGGGGCTGCTGAACTCGCCTCTGTCGGGTATCAACTACTGAGTGACATTTGGCATAAGCAATATGGCTTAGTTACACTTACGAAATCTGAATAGATGGATTGGGTGAAGTAAATTAGTGAACCATAACATTATTACAGCATTTTCAAGTCATAGAATCGAAAATGTTCAGCTTTTACAATGAGCTGTCGAGTTATACATGTAATCCGCTCTTCGTCTATCAGTTGCAAGACGGCCTAGACAAATTTCTCGTGCTCCGTTCTTAAGATGCTGTCTACTAAACAACCAACTCCTCTATTCTGTTCTATTCTATTCTATTCTATTCTATTCTATCCCTTAACCTTACTAGGCCGTTGGGGCACCACAGATGACTTCGAAACAATCACTTTCCACATTGTCCTGTTTTCAGCTGCCCTAGGTTTTCAGCTGCCCTAGTTGAGCTGGCAAAATCCATCCCTGTCCACTCTTTAATATTGTCTTCCCACCTTCTTCTTTATCCTTTCACTGTGCCCTGTAGAATCATCTTTGCTAAACCAGAAGACCATGAGACGTGGCCAAACCTTAGTTTCCGTTTCTTGACCAGTGCCAGGAGTTCATCGTATTCTCCAATGGCTGCTTGGATCTTTCTGCGAACCTCCTCATTGATTATATGGTACTTGTACGTAATGTTCAGTAACATTCGGTAGCATCTAATCTCAAAGCCTGCGTTCTTTTCTCTAACTCTGCTGTCAAGGTCCACGATTCACAGCCATACAGAAATATTAAAATGACAAGGGAGCGCATAAGTTTCCCTTTGATCCAAGAGATATGTTGTTATCTCTCCAAATTGGTTTCAGTTGGGTAAGAGCTGAAGTGGCTTGTGCAATTCTTAAGAGAACCTCCTGTTTTGGGCAATCGTCTGAGACAACTGCCCCAAGATATTTGAAGCTCATTACGGTACCCAGCTTCTGCCCTGTTACCGTGATCTCCCTCTGGATGCCATCTGCGCTGTTTGTCATCAGTCTGGTCTTCTCAGCACTGAACTTCATCTTATACCTTGTGCAGGTTTTGTCGAGACTTTCAACTAGGGTTTCTAGTTCCTGCTCTTCCTCAGCTAGAGCGTCTATGTCATCGGCAAACCGCAGATTGGTAATGTTTCTGCCGCCTATGCTGACCTTTCCGTCATGTTCTTTCAGAGCATCAGACATGATCCGTTCGAGAAAAATGTTGAAGAGGGCGGGTGAAACATCCTTGCCTTACTCCAACTGTTGTTCTGAACCATTCTCCTGTGCTGCCATTCATCAGGACTGCACTTGTCGTATAGCTGCTCAATGGTGCGAACTAGATTTGCACTGATATTGTACTTCCGCATGGTGGGCCATAAGGCTGCATGCCATACCCTACCAAAGGCTTTCTTGAAATCAATGAAGACATGGTACGGATTCTGCTGACGTTGGAGATACTTTTCACACAGGATTCTAAGGTTGAAGATCTGCTCTGTGGTGCTTCTTCCGGCTCTGAACCCATCTTTCTCATCTTAGTTATATTACTCATCTCATCTTGGTAATATTACGTTGACAAGATCGTGCTAAGGTTGACACTTAAAGCCGCGTTTAGACGGACAAAATACATCCGGGTGTAAATTTGCACCCGGGGTGCAAAAATTGCACCCGGGGTATATTTTGTCCATGTAAACGACGTTTATAGGTAGAATCAGTCGTCTTGGGGTGTACTTTGTCCATCTAAAAAAGGTTTTAAGCAAAATCGGGGATGCCAATTTGCACCAGGGTGCAAATACACACCCGGGTGTATTCTGTCCGTCTAAACACGGCTTACGAATGGTTGTAACATATTTGTTTTTTGTTCACATAGATGCACATATGCTGAAACTGTGTGAGAGCTGGCTCTATACTAAGTGTAGGCTTGTTTGACCTGTATGCGAACGATGACGGCCATTATTCTTGACTACTTCCTATCGTAAACGCGGTTCCATTGCACACAGCCTTTCATTATCACCCTTTCATCGTCCTGATATGACTGAAATACTGTTGAAAAGGACATAAAATCGAAAATTATCCCTCCATCCATCTTGGCTGCTGGACTTTGCACGTGCGCCTTAGTCACCCGATTATATTTCAGGCGCGACATAGCAATTCGTGCTTTATGCCATATGCGAATAACGAAGGCACAAATTAGCCTGCGCACCCGCATAGTCTTAGCGTCTTTATTGTTCATGGCATGGATAGAACAAAGTCTCCAGAAGGGTCATGCCAAATAGCTAGCCTCAAACCAGCATGAGTAACTCTATTCTGGCTTGTGTCTACGCTGGTTGGAACTCTTGAAGACACCATATCTCATGAACCGGCTCAATTGTTTTCACTATGAGCCGTTGGTTTGTGTGACTGTTCGGATAAGATGGGATTGGTTTCACTGGTTCGATAAGGTTTCTCAGAAATTCAAGTGAACGCTCTGGGAATAAGGCTTACATGCAATTTTCATCAAATAAGAACCTTGTGAAGTTTATGCATAGACATTCAAACGTTCATGCACAGTAAAGCGTTCGCAAGCGTCACCCCCGGTTAACTATGTATATGCAAAGGCTGTTACGAAACTAAAAAAAGAGCTGTTACGAAACGAAAAAAAGTCGGAGTTACCAAACAACCTGATGACCAGGGCCCAGTTGTTCAAAGCATTGTTAGCCTAACGAGCTTGTTAAGAGGTCAACTGGTTAAGTGTTTTATGAATTCATAACCAAATACACTGATATTTTTTGTTGAAAAAGTGTGAGAAGCTTTTGCAGTGCAAAAGCTTCTCACATTTTTTTCAACAAAAAATATTGGCATGTTTGAGATATTAACGTTTGAAATTTTAACAAAACGTTAACTAACGACATTGTTAGTTTTGAACAACTGGCCCCAGGTCGTTTGATAACAATAACTTTTTTTTCGTTTCGTAATGATCAGCTCCTTTTCGTTTGGTAACATCCATGAAAACATAGTTAACCAGGTGTGAGTGTATGTAAGTTTGGGGTTCAGACCCACTTATACATTGTAATCAAGCTTTTGAGAGGGGACGTTCCCAAAATATAAAAGAAAAAACGGATCGAACATGTGACCCTTATATTGCTATTTTGCTAGGTGATTGCATGGTGAATGAGCTCACGGCTTCTTCAGCTTGGAGAGCGCTGGTGAGTGTAACGTTTTAATGCCTTTCAACAATATTTATGATGTATCATAACGTCTTTCATCTGTGTGTGGCAGAGAACTTAATGCTTTTTCTTATGTTGATGATAGTACTGCATTGATTTCTCATTTGTATAAAATAGCAAGTGCAGGAATAGTAGACAAGCGGTTTCGGTGAGATATTTCAATCACTTAAAAGATACTCGCGTATGTACAGACCAGTTCAGATACAGCAAGATGTGTGCATCAAATGAGACAATACGTAATGCCGCATGGATCGAGTAGTGCCCATCTGCAAGCATGAGGCAAAATATGTTACTTACAACAATAAAAAAATAGGAATAGAATGGGTAAGAGACAGTAGGGTATAGATTTTCTTTGGTTTAAAACTGCGTTGGTTGTTTCTGGCGAACCGTGTTCATTATACCTGGCCTAAAATGTGAACCGTGGTAAGTTGTTGACAGAAAAAAAGACAGTACCTAACTTCAAATGCTTATAATTCCATTCTACAAAGTAATTTATGATTTATTACAATTGGCATGTTTTCTGTAATCCCTGGTAGCATTGAAACTGTCGGAATCCCCAAGTTTGTACATTTGATAAACCGTTCACGGCCCTCTGAATTAAAATATTTATTTTTTTTTTGCTTCGTCGCTGACATTTCAAAGTTTTTTGTCGCTTTGTTGATTATGCTAGAACCCGGGATTTCTCCATGACATGTAGAAAACTCCCCCCTTTCTTAATATGGAAACCAGAAATTTCGATTCAGTCTGATTAAAGAGAAAATAAGGGAAAAACGGCTCCTCACATCTGTTTTCCGCCTTACCTGTTGAACTGCGTTAGTTGTCTTCTGTCGCGGTCGTTGTCTCGGGATAACCCGTGTGAAGTGTGTACATGGACATTTGAGCCGTGACACGTGAAAAGCAACAATGTGGTTGTGCGCCCAGCGTAGACTCAGATCAGCCTGGGCATCCGCCCAGTCTGATCAGAGTCTTCGCTGTCCGCATGGAGGTAGCTCAGACCCTTAGCTACCTTTTAAGCACTTAGCAAAAAGTCTGAGCGGACCAGGGGGATCCCCAGACTGATCTGAGTTTGCGCTGGGCGCACAACCACATTGTTGGTTTTCTCGTGTCGCGGCTCATTTAAAAGCCCAAGTTAAGGTGGGAGGGAAAAAGGCAGCAACTGAGATGTGTGAAGATAATGCAAATAACAACAACCTGTGGAGAAGTGCAAGCTGATATGGGCCAAAACTGATTTCATGTTTCAACAAACAGGTTTACTACGTTACATTAAATGTATATGATTCCTTAAATCAGATTTTTGTGCTTGACTGTAATAATGGTTATGACATTTCAAAATGTAACAGACAACATATGATACATGCTCAACAAAAAGTTTTGTCATGGCAAAAGAACTTGTGGAAAACCAACACTGAGTTCTGCTTACACCTCTGCATAGTCTGCTATAGTCACTATATAGTGAGAAGTGCAGAGTTGCCACCCATCCTACTCTTCAAAATTCTCCAACTTTTCCCTGTTTTTTTCTGACACTCTCCAATTTTCCATACCCTTTTACATATCCAAAACTTGATTATAATCTTTACTTTTATAATGCATCTGCTGCAAAATTCACCTGATAACAGGGGTATGATAACCTGATGTGATATCATGTCACTTTAGAACTGGGCTTGCGCGAATGTTATCAGGCGATGCCTAAAGAAGCCATCTCTGAAGACGATTGGCTGCATACTGACGTTGGCCGTGATAACAGCGTTCGATTGGTTAAATGACATAACCGACTTATGTCACAAGCATTCGCGACATCAGCGAGTTCGTACAAAATGCGTTTGCTTTTCATTTGTTTGACTCTCTTTACGCAGTAAAATCTTCTAATGATGCATGATAAATAGAAAACCATGATAGTGTCTTTTGATATCAAGTTTATCAGGCTCGACCAGAAGCACGTCAGACTGGCTTGGCAAGCCTTGCCATTCCTACGCTGTTTCTGGTCTTGCCTGATAAACTTGATATCAAAAGACACTAACATGGTATTCTCTATAAACAGTGTTAAAGGATTTTTTTGAAAATTGGTGGCTACTCTTAAAGATACGAATTTGCTTATAGGGAGCAAATCCTTCCTTTAAAAAAAATCCCAAATGAGGAGGGAAATAAATGCTTCTGAGCATGGATTGTCTTTCCTGAAAGTACATTTGAGCCATGACACGACAAAACCAACAAAGTGGCATGTGCTCCCCAGTGAAGACTCAGATTAGCCTGGGCATCTGCCCAGTCTGATCAGTCTTCTCTGATGGCATGCGGATAGCTTAGACCCTTAGCTACCCTTTAAGCACACAGCAAAGACTCTGATCAGACTGGGAGAATGGCCAGGCTGATGATTTGTGTCTTCACTGGGGGCGCATGCTACTTTGTTGGTTTTGTCGTGTCGCGGCTCATATATCCTTTTGTCCTTGAGCAGAATAAGTACATTTTCTGAAGACTGCCTTAGCCATAAAGTTTCAAATTTCCTGAATTTTCCCAGACTTATGAAGTCCTTTCCAAATCATTAATTCCCTGACTTTTACTTTAACCTAGAAAAATCTTTTTCCAGATGTTTTCCCTGATGTGGCAACTCTAACACATTGTGAAATTTATGAAAATGTGCTAATCAATACAGAACTCCAGGTGAGGTGGGGTATTTAGGATAACTGTGAGATAAGTTTTCTTAATTCTCAATGAAAACATGTTGTGAGCCCTTATTAGAAGTGTCTCGGCAAGACAATTCTAATGAATATGGTTTTATGGAAAACTGTGGAAAAGTATCCCAAAATTACCTCTGTTACCCCTTCTTAACTGGAGCACTGCTAATATGAGTCTTGCTTGTTCTCACATGGCAGTGTTGGACAATGTAATGAAAATTCAACAGTCCAGGGGCCGTATTTATAAAACAACTTAAGTGGTTGCTATGTTGTTGCTAAGGCTTAATTTCTAGGAAAGAGATTCCATACAACTATGAAATTTGCTCTGGAGGAACAGTCTGAAAAGGACTGTTCCTCAAGAGCAAATTTCATAGTTGTAGGGAATCTCCTTCACAGAAATTTAGCCATAGCAACAGCTTAGCAACAACTTAAGTGGTTTTATAAATACGACCCCAGTTCAACTTGTTTGACAGCATGTCAGCAAAATGCAACATGATGCAACATCGTAATATTTGTAGAGTGAGGCATAATATTTACTCAGCAATGTGCTTTATTATTGTGAAGCCTTCTAAATGTTTGTTGCAAGGATTCCTAGCTCATTAGTTTAGCCTATGATCTACGCAACAGCCTCACCAACCTTAAAAGATTTTCTATCCTGTTGAATTAGAGATAAAGAAAACTGATCAGAAACAAGTCACTCAAACCTGCAGCCTGACCCTGACCCTGTAATTTCATGCTTTACTCCTAATTAAATAAGATCTAATTGAGTACTTTGAGATTATTCTAGAGGAAGAGAAACTCTATCTGACAGTGAAACTGGTAGCAGTGAAATAGGTGGCAAACTACAGTGTGTATCAGAACTGGGTTCGAGGTTATAAAACTTGAGAATAATCTCAAACTCAAAATAAAGCACACTGACTGGCTGCTTCCGAGCATGTGCTCGGAAGCAGCCAATCAGTGTGCTTTATTTTGAGTTTGAGAATGTACTCAAGTCTTATAACCTCGGGGCCTGTACTATGTGTACCAGTGCTCTAAGAGAAATAGAAAGATTATAGTAAGCCACACGGTAATTTTGACATCTAAATGATTTTGCCACACAATTCTTCAAGTGGACAAATTTATAAAAAGATCAGGACAGCTGATTTTCTAATGGAACAGCCCACTCTCCCCCACATAGAAAATATGTATGGCTTTGCAGTTAGAGGCTAATCATGGCAACTTGGTTTCCCAAAGACACCTTTCTTTTTACTCAAAATAAAGTTAACTAGAAATGTTTTTCAGAGAAAAACTGATGTCCCCCCACCAGCCCATTTCCCATCCTCTCTAATGAATAAAAAGCCTGTACAAGTAAAATATCTAAGCAAGTTTGGAGAAAATCCATCCACTGGTTCTAAAGATATCCTACATAGATGACTATGTCCTTTGAAAACGGGTCAAGGTCACCAAATACTAAACATGTCTTAAACCTGTTACAACAATTTATTCAGTCTGATGAATATCTGTCAATAGGACCAAGATATATAATTTTAAGAGAAAAAATAAGCATTTTTAAGTTAGCTTTTGACCTTGAAAATGGGTTTAAGGTAATCAAAACACAGTAAACTCTTGAGATTGTCCCAAAGGTATATCTATGAAAGTAAAGTGGAAATCAAGCCAAAGGCTAATGAGATATGGCTAATGAAATATATCAACTTCAGTAAAATTTTCACAAATCTCAGTCCTCCTGTGACCTTGAAAATGAAGTCAAGGTCACCAAAATCTGATCAGCTCTTAAGCTAGTCCAAGTGATGTATCCATGCGAGTTTGGTAAAATTCCATCTATTGGTTCATGAGATATGATGGGTACAAGAAACTGCCATCTAAGTCCTCCAGTGACCTTGAAAATAAGGTCAAGGTCACCAAAACTTAATCAGCTCTTAAGCTAGTCCAAGTGATGTATTCAAGCAAAATTGGTGTAATTCCATCCATTGGTTCACGAGATATTGTGGTAATAGGAAATTGTCATCTCAGTCCTTTAGTGACCTTGAAAATGAGGTCAAGGTCACCAAAATCTAATCAGCTCTTAAACTCGTCAAATGATGTATCCATGCAAGTTTGGTAAAATTCCACCTATTGGTACAAAAGATATCATGGGTACCGGAAATTGTCATCTAAGTCCTCCAGTGACCTTGAAAATGAGGTCAAGGTCACCAAAATATAATCAGCTCTTAAACTCGTCCAAATGATGTATCCATGCAAGTTTGGTGTAATTCCATCCATTGGTTCAGGAGATATAGTGGGTACAAGAAATTGTCATTTAAGTCTTCCAGTGACCTTGAAAATGGGGTCAAGGTCACCAAAATCTAATCAGCTCTTAAACTTGTCCCAATAATGTATCCATGCAAGTTTGGTGAAATACCATGCCTTGGTTCAAGAGATATCGAGCATACAAGAAATTGTCATCTAAGTCCTCCAGTGACCTTGAAAATGAGGACAAGGTCACCAAAATCAAATCAGCTCTTAAGCTTGTACCAATGATATATCCATGCAAGTTTAATGAAATTCAATCCATTGGTTCAAGAGTTATCGCGCATACAAGAATCTGTCACGCCAACGCACGGGATCCGCACTGAAAACAATATGCCCCCCCCCCCCCCCACCTTTGGTGGGGGGACATAAATCTATCAATTTATTACGTCTTGAGGTGAATGGGTAAACATTCAGGGAGGCAACTCTGCCCATTTCATCTTTGCCTCCTTTCTTAATAGGGGCCAGTTCTCTGGAAAAGAATTTGTTCTACTAGGATTAAACTCTTTCTTCTAGCAGTATATAACTGCACAGGGGCAGCTGCTAAGTGCACAAGGCTCTACATAATTTTAGAATTGTGTAAAACACATATTCTGCTAAAACAAATAGCCAAATGTTTTTAACAAGTGATTTCTGATCTTTCTTCTTTTAACCAGATTGGACTGATAATTCAAAGCTGCAATTATTCAAGAACGTAACCTTTATTCTAACACAGTGCCCTACAGAAGCAATGGTCAATTTTTGTGTTTTATTCTGCAAGAACTCACTTTCCAAGCACACAAGTCTAACAAAATCAAAATACAATCTCAGGTGACTAAAAGTCTTTTACACAAATGAAGCTCACTGAAACACTCCAAACAGGGCAAATGCAAGAAAATTCAAGGTACTTACTTTAATTCAGGATAAACATTCTTTAAGAACCAGCTAAACGGCTTGCATTTTAACCTCTCTCGTAATCTCATTCTTTCTGAAATACTGAGCAAGGAAAAAACAATAATTTGTGAGTTCTCACCGAGTGTTTTTATAGTATTATCATATGACGTCGCATCTGAGAGTATAATAAAGCCATTCATTAAAACGATAATCAACTAGTGGATTAAATATGCAAATTACGTCTAACGTTATGCGTTGACGTCCATAAAAACGTCACGTTTTCTAATGGCAAAATCATGACGTTTTAGTGCAAAATTTGCTAATAAAATGCGATTTTAGTGTCATATGATAAACAGAATCTTGCATTCGTGCTCCTGTATTATTGAATTTATTAAACTCGTTGGGGAAAACCGATAAGATGCTCGGCATAGCCTCGCATCTTATCTTTTTCCCCAACTCTCCTGTATTATTGAATTTATTAAAATCGTTGGGGAAAACCGATAAGATGCTCGGCATAGCCTCCCATCTTATCTTTTTCCTCAACTCATTTAATAAATTCAATAATACATGAGCACTCATATAAGATCCTCTATATTCAGTAGTTGTTTCTTCCTTTTACTGGATAAACCTATTCAACCAAATGAATTCTACAAGAAATACATTTCACAATGCTAATTCAGTGAAACACTCCAACACAAGTTTACAAGACTAATGATCAGCTTTTTGAGAGATATTTGAACAGACTTTGCTTGCTTAATCCGATTCCCCATCCCCGCTTGTGCTTCCCAAGTATAAAGCAGTGTTTGAAACTGACTTCATCTAGTAAAAGGGTTACAGTTTTGAAAAGAGAGCATCAAAATCAAAGCAGGTACTATAAAAATCTGCCAAATAGCTCTGTTGGCTATAATTCACAAAACACAATTGAGCCGCGACACGAGAAAACCAACAATGTGGTTGTGCGCCCAGCGCAGACTCAGATCAGCCTGGGCATCCGCCCAGTCTGATCAGAATCTTCGCAGTCCGCATGAAGGTAGCTTAGACCCTTAGCTACCCTTTGAGCGCAAGGCGGACAGTCTGGGCGGATGCCCAGGCTGATCTGAGTCTGCGCTGGGCGCACAACCACATTGTTGGTTTTCTCGTGTCGCGGCTCAATCATCTTCTCCTCTTTGGGGTTATACATAAATGCTATAAAGTTTTGTGAATCGAAGTGGATACAGAAATGCTATCTTGCTTTTTTTTTCTTAGCTTGAATTACAAAGACCACAGCTGTATACAAACCAGTTTCAGATCTAAAAGCAGAATCTAGAATGATATTAATCCATTTACTTTAAAAATTCTAAATGTTGGACCAAATAGGTGTGAAGAAACAGTGCAGATCCAGATCAGACTGCTCCTCTAGGGGCAGTCTGATCTGGGTCTGCACTGTTTGCCATTCCATCTGTGATTATGATTCATTATTGCACTGAACAACCAACCTTTTCTATATTTTGGACGGATATAATACTTATTGTAAGTGTCCCACTTTTTTTATTTTTATGGTAAATATCAATCATGTAAAATAGAACTTAACTTACTCTCCAAAATTAACCATTTTAGCTGAAGGCACTGCGGCATAATAAAAATCTTTATATTCATCCATCCATACTTCTGCTGCTCTACGGGTGTTTCTGAAATGCAAAGAATATTGTAAGAATATCTTATTATTTTTTTGTTGTTGTTGGCTTGTTCTTTTTTTTTTTCTTTTATCGTTTATTTACTCATTTACACTCTTCACATTTGTTCATATTTGAACATTTTCACATCAAGAAACGTAACAGAAATACTTCTGTTCAGATTTGACACACATTATATTAAGATAACGAGAATGATATGAGCCGTGACACAAGAAAACCAACAAAGTGGTTGTGTGCCCAGCGCAGACTCAGATCAGCCTGGGCATCCACCCAGTCTGATCAGACTCTTAACTAAATGCTTAAAGGGTAGCTAAGGGTCTAGGCTAGCTCCATGCGGACAGCGAAGACTCTGATCAGACTGATCTGAGTCTGCGCTGGGCACACAACCACTTCGTTGGTTTTCTCGTGTTGTGGCTCATATCATATTGACAAAGAAGGCAAAAGCAGTATTTTTTGCCTGGGGCAGATTCAGACTCATGATCTTTGGATTATAGGACAAGAAAAATAACCTTGCAGATGACAAGACTGAATGTGACAGGATGAACAAAGAATGAATATCAATGAAACTGCATTACTACAAATAAAGTAAAAATGAATCATGAAATAGATCACTGCTGACTGCTATTTTCAAATAACCTTATTACATTTGTCACAAAACATGACAGGGTTACAATACCCCATAACTCACCTGGCAAATACATTACCACTTCCTCCAGGGAAGGTATAAGGATGCTGTTTACGGAATACATGACCCACTCTGCTACATGGTATAATTTCTAATGATCCATGGCATAACCAAACACGGAATGATATTTCTGGAATAAATAAAAATCTCCCAATGAACCTTGTTTAAACTTTAATAATATACCTAGTATGAAAAGATAATTTATTTTCCAGTAAAATTATCAACAGCCTTCAGTGTGTACAACTTCCAATGACAGTTTCTTTATCAGGAAATAAACAGCACAGGATTAAGAAAAGTATTCTTCACTTTTACCCCCAAAAGCTGGGATCACCTTGTGAATACTGGTAGCTCTAGCCAACAGTTACAATTTACAAACTCTTCTGTGCCTTGCTCACATACCAAAACTCAGATATGATGCGAGAAAAAAACAGGGTTTGTGTTTGCATTAGTAAACTGCAAATTGCCCAGTCTACGCAGCACATGTGAACAGTCTGCTCAGGGAGTGTGCAGCTACAACTAGGCTGGTGTGAGCAAGTGTAATCTGTATTCCCCTTAAGGTGACCAACACTTTCAGGGGAGGCAATTCTACCATTTTCATTTTTGCCTCCTTTCTCAATGGGCCAACACTCAATGGACTAAATTTGCTCCTCTAGGAGCAATTTTTCTTTAAAAGTAGACCCCTTTTAGAGGGTTCTAATGCCCAGGAAAGAAAACAGGGAGTCACAAAAAAAGTGTCTTGCTTTGAAAAAATTGTGGACAAATATGGAGGTTTACACCTTTTTAGACGATTTCTCTAACTTAACTTTTAAACTCAAAATTATCTCTTTTTATTACAACTTGTTTTCCACATAAAAATCATAAATTCCCAATCTACAAACAGAAAAATGCTGATTTTTTTTTTCTTTAAGTTCATCACACTGCATCAAACTGAAAAGGAATGAATAACAGAGTTATATGAGCCGCAACACGACAAAACCAACAATGTGGTTGTGCGCCCAGCACAGACTCAGATCAGCCTGGACATCCGCCCAGTCTGATCAGAGTCTTCGCTGTCTGCATGGAGGTAGCTTAGGCCCTTAGCTACCCTTTAAGCACTTAGTGAATACTCTACTCAGACTAGGAGAATGCCCAGGCTGATCTGAGTCTGCCCTGGGCGCACAACCACATTGTTGGTTTTCTCTTGTCGCAGCTCATATAGCATTTTGGGCACTACTGACCTAGATTTTCTCCTCCCCAAACATCCATGGCCATATCATATTTTCCAAGCTCGTCAAACCAACTTTTGTCTATTGTAAACAATCCCCCAGCAATCATTGGTGTTCTGAAAGAAAAAAACAGAGCTGTTCCTGGAAAATTTATATATCCTGAAGCAGGACCAGAAACTTACAGAAGAAAGTTTTGGTGGTGGGGGCTGAAGAGTTAGAAAATACTACTACTTCCCACAGTACAAGTATTTAAAAAAAGTTTCCTTAGGGTAAAAGTAAAGGTTCCCTGTAGCTTAGTAGCCGCAGGGTCAGTGGCAGTTAGGGCCCACCGTTTCTTCGTTGAATCGCTAAAAGAATAGACCCTTATCAGACTGCTTCTTCAGGAACTGTCTGATCAAGGTCTGCACTGTTTGTATAGGTATTTTGTAAGAGGCATTGATGTTCCAAATTTAAGAACATTTTCCATAAAATATATTTACCATACATATACATATATATATATTTACCATACACATATTCATCATAAATATATTTAACATATTCATCACACATATATTTACCATACACATATTCATCATACATATATTTACCATACACATATTCATCAGATATATATTTACCATACACATATTCAACATACATATATTTACCATACACATATTTACCATACATATGTTTTGTAGTGAAAAGATGGACTGAGGCTCAAGTAAAAGAAATCTCACCTAATAGGATCCACTGGATGCTGTGCTCTATGATTTCTCTCATCATTTGTCATATAGTCCCACTTGAATACCAAGTTCCAGTCAAATCCTAAAAATTAATAAATGCCATTAGATTTTGCAGTCATGGGCCCAGTTGTTACAGGAGTCATTAGCTTCACAAACTCTGTAGTCAAGGACTTGTTAAGTCTTCTAGCAACCAAAAGATTTCTTGTACCAACCGAAACATTAAGTGTGCTAATATTATTTGCCTCCAATTGAAGCTCCTCACATTTTTTGGCAGTGTTTTTGTGTATCAGCCTACTGATGTGACATCATGCCTCTGCCCTCAAAAAAAAATATCATTCAATTTTTAAAAAGGCAGGCTCCATATTTCCAAGGACTTTAGCCGTTTTCAACTATAAATGAAAACTTAGGGTTTCTATCAATTATTTTAATTACTATTGGAAATATTTAGTTTGGACAGACACATTTTGACAACTCACTAGGCCCTTTAAAAGTTATTTAAACACTTGCCCTCAATGCAGCAGTTCAAACACTTTCTCAAGACGAATCATAAGACATTAATCTATGCATTTGAACTGGTCTGTTTTCCACAATACTTGCTGATGAGCAGCAAAAGCTGTCACAGGATATGATAGTCTGCCTCAGCATCTTGTGGAAAAAAACTATAAACACAGTACAGATGCCTTTGCCAGTACAACAACAATAGCGCTTTGTATATTTTCATACTGGCCAATAATTTGGATGTTTATGCTCATCTGCATCTCCATATTCGCATATGGTGGCCCAAGTGCCACAAACTCTTCAAAATCTCAAATGCCTTGGTTGAGGATCCAAGCGGGACCCTTTTATCTGAAGGCAATCACTCTACCACATCGCTATAAAAACCAGCTTGTACTGCTTGTACTGCAATGCAGTACATGTGTATAATATACATAACCTACACCCTGTGACATTCTCCCTCTCCATACTAAATTTGTCCTCAAATTCTCAGAAGTACAAGAATCACCGGAAATGAGACTTAGGGAGAATGCACATGTGGCTTGCACCATTAGGTAGTACAAATGTATGATATACATAACCTATATCCTGTGACACAAGTATAACAGAACAATTCCTCACCTCCTTTTAAATCAGCTGAAGCCCCAATGTATTCAAAGTTGTCCATGTTGATAACATCTATTATTGGGCTTACCACATTATGTTTATTCTGAAAAGAACATTGAAGTACTGAAGAAGCTTTCTCAGAGACACGAATCTTCAAGTTGGAAAAATGTCTCCAATGCTCCCAGTAGGCACAAAAACAGCTACTGCATCGCTTTCAGGGCCATGATAAAGACTCACCCAAGTCACATACATTCATTCTTTAAGGCTCAACAAAAACGTATGTTGTGACTCCTCATGGAATCTTCTCCCTAAGAATGTTCTAATGAGACGTCACAACATATGAATTTATGAAAGAATAAGAAAAATTATCTCTGACAGAAGTATCAGAGGACAATCCGCTTATCTCTAGCTGTGCCTAAGGTACTTTTTCTCATATCATGGGTGATTTAATTGTGCTTCTATAAGGTTTCAAACAAGTTTGCTGAGCTGTGTATAAGTCAGAATTTCATATTTTTTCTCTTGCTGAGAAACAACAGCTTTTTTTTCTCTTGCTGAGAAACAACCACTGCTATGGCATTGCATCTGTTTCATATTATGAGACCTCTCTACACATGCAAATACTTTGGTATAGAAATAAAACAAGCCACAGAATGCTTTGCTTGACCCAGCACTGTCAAAAAAACAGAGCTTAATCAGAAAACCTGGCACAAAGTTTATGCTGCCAATGCCACTGCTGACCATGTTGGGGAAGTAATACTGTAGTGTGCCTAAATTTTGGGACACCTAAAATAATCAATTTTCCATTTGGGACAAATGGAAAATTAATTATTTTAGGTGTCCCAATACGTACACACATTACGGTACTTATGTCTTGCTTCTGCCACTCCCAGGCGAGACAAAAACTACCATGTTTTTACTTATCATATAAAGCTTTGAGCATGAAGTACCAGTCTAGTCACAATATTTTATCTCAATGTTGACTGTAACATAAAAGGGAACTGACACTACCTTCTTTACTTCAGCTAGTAGTGGTTCTAACCAGTTGGTGTTGCATTCGCAGTGGCTGTCCAAGAATGTCAACACTGGGGCTTTGGCTATGTCTGCTCCTTTCACACGAGATCTCATTAAACCTGTGCACAAAATAATTGCCCATTTAAGGCTATTTCTTTATGTATACTTCTCTCAATGGGTACACCTCCATGTTCTTTGGCCATTTTTACTAAGGAGTTCACCTTATGTGACTTCCTGGTTGCTTCTCTGGACAACAAAGGCCTTCTAAAATGGGGTTTACTTTAAAAAGAAAGAATTTGCTTCTACAGAATTCGACCCCTATTGAGAAGGGAGGCAAAGATAAGAATAACAGAGTAACTACCCCTGAAAGTGTACCCATTCACCATAACTGTGTTACTTAAAGTTTTTCTGTTGATAAATACTGCTGATTCTCTTCTTTCGCAAGTACTTCAAAACAATCTTCCAGGGCACAGTTGTTCAAAACATCGTTGAAAGGTCAACTCGTTAAGTGTTTGTGACTTTACAATTAAACGCACTGATTTTTTTTCTTGAAAAAATGTGCAGAAGCTTCTCACATTTTTCAAAAAAAATATTGGCATGTTTCAGATATTAATGTCTGAAATTTTAATGTTAACTAACGACGTCCTTAGTTTTGATCAACAGTCCCAGATTGTTAGAACTGAAATATATGGGTTAAGTTTTATCTACTATATTTAACAGGACAAATATGAAGACAGGTGAGACCAATACAGATATGAATTAAAAATGTCAATATGCACAGCTTACTATATGTATTTCACAAAGATAATAATCTAACATCTGTTAATAAGGAATTGGTATTTAAACCAGTCACAAGTTCTAACTTGATATTTCACCGACATCCAGTAACGAAAAGTAAAGTCAGTGAATAAAAACCACCAGTTAGCCTATTTTAGGTAAAGTATAGGTGGTAGTAACTGGGGTAAAAATCAATGCAAGTTCTCCATAGACGATCTGTGTTTCCTTATTCTGTCAATATGAATCAACAGAATAAACGTCGTACAAATTCATGAAAGAATCATCACATACTCTCCCTTCTCCAACCTGCATTTGTTCACCTTTTTACAACATTATGAATTTTACTGATGTCCAACAAATAACTGAAGTTTTCTACTGAACCAAAAAATGAGCCATTTTTCATGTTAATTAGGGGCAGTAACTCATGTCGGAAGCAGTACTTATACAATGTCGCATTTGACCTCCAACATTATAAAATCACATAGTAAACTTCACTGAAACCCAATTTTATTCAAATACCTTGAATTAATCAAAAGTATAAAGGACAGACTGAAGTGCGAAAACACATCCTTACACTGTTTTCAATGGACATGACACATTTAAGGTTAAGTTACCTTCTCTCTTGTTATTCCTCAGGATTTTAACTTTCTTCATTTTAGCAAGTTCTATACCATCCGAAGCTAAAAAGTAAGAGACAAGTAAATATATAAGATTAAATAGAATCTATGATGGCGTTTAGACCAAGACACCGAAATATCTCAGGATAGTTTTCAGATTATTTTGTCTCATGCAAGACTTGCCTTGCATGAGACTTAAATTATATGAAAACTGCACTTAGCAGAACTACTGAGCAAGTATAATACTTTTAAAATGTTGTTGCTTTTGCATAAAAATGTACTACTAATAAGGTTATCCCAAAGCAGCGACATCTGTTGATACAGAGTCCAACAGATATCATGAAAATGTGTTTCCTTAAACAAATAACAGTAAGTTTATGAAACAGTGCAAAATTATTAAAAAAGATTAAAAATGGAGAGTGAAGATTTTCAGCATTTTTGTTTAATTCTCGCAAACTGTCAAAAATGTTAAACCAGTTCAAGACAGATTTATTTTAGCATCTGCTCATGCAATGGTTTTAATATTATAAGCACATGGATAACTGCTATCTTTTTGCTGCTTTTTTTCACTGGTAATTATGTAAAAGATAGTTCTATAGTGTCCATGACGGCTGCAGAGTATGTAGCCTCATAACAAAATTGTGTAAAAATGGCAAAAGGTAAACTCATGAAATTTTCTGAATATTTATTCAATATATGGCACAACAATGTTTTGATAAAAGTCCCCCAGAAACTTTTATTTTTTCATCTAAATGCAAGATTCTACTGACACCTGATCTTGACCAGCCAGACTGCTTAGAAGCATCTGATCCCAGTCAATACTAATTGCTGAAATACTTACGATCATCACTGAAGTCATCCACTAAAATGATTTCTTCAATTAAATGAGCTGGACTTTTTCTGAACACACTGAAGAAAATAAGATAAGTCTGTGTAAAAGAGTAGCCACAAACTGAACCAAGGTCAAAACTTTGGGGAATAAAAGATTTAAAATTTAGTAGGTTTTCTTATTTCTCCACACAACAAACCTCAACAGATTTCATTCAGCAATATGTGTGTAGATCCCTACAGATCTGCTAAGATCCAATTTATGCACTTAAATATCTAACATGACATCTACCGGTAATTTGATAATGTCAAATATTTGCGGTAGTTATCATTAGATTTACAGTAGGAAACCATATCTCATTACATATTAAACATTAATTCTCACTGGCTTTGGATTTTTTGTAACTTAATGTCCTTGTTTTCAGTGCAAAGAAGTAAAATTTGAAAAGTAACTGTATTGAAAATTGTCACTTGGGGAGGTTTACGGCTCCGCTAACATGAAGTCGTAAAACCAAGCTTGAGAGCATGATGCTGTGCCATAAAATGCATTTTGCGACCATTAAATCAATGATCTACCTCCCCAAATGACAATTTGAGTACAGTAATCACCTGAATGAGTGCTTTATGGAGAAATGTGTGAAAATAAAACTTTGAATGAGAATCAAATAAGTAAGTTTAGTTTGTAGTCTTTTAACAGACTTCTCACTAGATTAGCTTGTTTATGTGCAGTTACCGTCATGGTCCTAAATATTGAGACAAAGTGTCTATTGTGCGGTATGGTGTGAACTTGGATCAGACAGCTGCCAATGGAGCGGTCTGATCTGAGTCCTCACTGTTTTCCGCACCATGTACATTAAACCGGATATACTGTCTACATAAAGTGTCTCAATGTTTGGAATTATGACGATGACCAGGGGCTGACAAATCCATTGCCCGGACGCCCGGGACAAGCTCCAAATCTGGCCGGACAAGTGCTATTTCCAGCTCGACGCCCGGCCGGGCAAGTAAAAGAAAATCCCCAACACATAAAAATATGGAAAGAATAACTGTGAGCATGTTCAAAAAGACAGCCGCACTGCTGTTTACAGCTATAATTATCATGATTTTCTCACCTTTAGTTACTGAAAATTTGTTTATTGTCACCTATCCGTTAATCCAGTGTAATGGTTACTGACGGTGTTTGCGACACCTGTCAATCATTTAGCGAAATTTCACAACTAGATGTGGACCGTTGACCAATGAGTTTTCTTCTCGGATGCATGATGAGCTTGAGTCAAAATACAGAGTCTAGACAGGTCGGTACTGTTTGATCTACAAAGCGATCTTTATTCTAGAAATTGGGACAAACCAACAGTTAAAAAATCAATAATTTTTTTTATTGTGTCTAACAGATGAAAGCAGAATGGCAAAACAATGTAGACTTTGATCAGACTGCTCATATTCAGGAGCAGTCTGATCAAAGTCTACACTGTTTGCTCAGACATATGTCTCAATATTCAGAACTTTTATGGTAATCTATTTGGTATACCGGTATCCTTTGATGTAAAGTACAAACGACCTGAGTCAACCAGTACAAAGCATGCATTTTTCCTGCCTAATGTCACCTGAAAAGTGTATGCTATAAAGATAAAAGGAAAGGCTTCCACAGTTACCTTACGTATTTGGATCAAAGTGTAATATTGCTTGGCAGTCAGAGTAGTCCCTGATCAGACTGCTCCTCATGTATTTGGGTCAAAGTGTAGTAATGCTTGGCAGTAAGAGTAGACCCTGATCAGACTGCTCCTACCATTTTTGGATCAAAGAGTAATTATACTTGGCAGTCAGAGTTGACACTGATCAGACTGCTCCTATTCAATTTGAGCAGGTTCTACACTATCTGCCAACATCTTTGTCTACTAATGGTCTATAGTCTATACTCTTTGTTCAGACCAAGTTTTACCGAATGTATGATTGTACAGAACACAGGAGCTTGACCTTGAATATTTTTTCTTAAAGGGCTTGTCCCTACGATGATGATATTAATAATTATTACTATATTCTGTAAGCTGGAGGCGACCCCTTTAAAAAATATAACCAACCTCAAGCAACCAACCTCAAAACTTCTGTGGTACAGATGTGTAACTTTTTGTTTTTGTGTGTGTGAAAAATCTGGGCAAGCAATTTTTTTGCCGGACAAGTGGATTTTGTTTTTACGTGTCCTGTGGGCAAGTGGAATTTTTTTTGATGTTAGTTGTTAGCCATGTTGCTGTTGTATTGAATATTGTAGGGGGAGGGCTGTAACTAATGTTGTGAGAACTTGTAGCCCGACCCCATTGTTACTATTTGAGCAATAAAATATGTTTAAACTAAACTAAACTACTAGATTAGCTAAAATTTCTGGGATGGATTTTTTTTCTGAAGCTCAAGCTTTAAGCAAACAGTATTGCCCTTTCCTGGCATTCTTATCTAAGACAGATTTGACTATCATGTAAGTAAGCTAGACGTGTATCACTTATACTCGCTGAAAATCATTTTTTCTTTTGTCTAAACTTTGTTTGTAACAGCTGTCTAAAAAGCTATGCTGATATCAGAGCTCTAGATAAGAGGGGTATTTGATGATAATTGAGGGATAATTTTTTTCATTTCTCATTGAGCCCATATATTGTGACCCCTTATCCGAACCGTCTCATCGAGACGGTTCAGATGAGGGGTCACAACATATGTTTTTATGCAGAATCAACAAAAATTATCCCTAATTATCACCAAGTACTCCATCTTATTTAGATCTTTGTGATATACTGGCTGAATTACTTTGCTTTGCATCAAATTTCAATGCTTCAATAAACAAGATGGACCAAGTCATTAAAGTATTGTTTGAAATGTGAAAGGTTGTCTGTTGCACAATGCTTCAATAAACAAGATGGACCAAGTCATTAAAGTATTGTTTGAAATGTGAAAGGTTGTCTGTTGCAACACTTGCATTTAAATATTAGAAGTATGGCTATTTCAAACAAAATGTAGTGCCCCCTGTCATTTCAAACTACTTAGCTTCAGCTATTACTACAAGAGAATTTTGATAGGTCTCCATTAAAACATAACGACTTCTGAGTAAAACTGCTTCACAGTACATTTTCATTAAAAGAATTGGGTATACCTGCATGTTTTTCTGACATTTTTACAAAGGGGAACAATTTCCTTGACTTCCTGTTTGCTTCTTTGCATGACATAGCCCTTCCAAAATGAGGTTTACTCTTAAAGGAAAGACTTTACTCTTAAATGAGACAATTCTTTCCTTTGATAGTACATGTAGAACCCAACTGAAAGGCAGGCAACACTGACAATGGTGGTTGCTTCCCCTGAAAGTATACCCATTCACCTTAATTCTTTTGAAATGTACACACCCAGTGCTCCAGATAAGAGGACTATTTCAGTTCAGTTCAGTTCAATTCTCCTATCGACGTTCCCCAAGCGGCTCAAGGGTACGTAACCATAGTTGCACACACTTGGTGCCGTGTGTCCGTCCAATAAGAGGACTATTTGAGGATAACTTTCTTTTATATCTCAAAAAAAACATAGGCTGTGACCCCTTCTTAGAACCGTCTCACGGAGACGGTTCTAATAAGGCGTCACAACATATGTTTCTATGGAAAGATAAGGAAAATTATTCCTAAATTATCCCTGTTAACTTTTCTTATTTGAAGCACTGATTAATTCTAGCCATTAGAAATGTACATACCTGACAACTGTTCTAAGAAGTGCTGACCGAGCTTCGTTGTGAAACGTTATAATGACAGAGGTAGCTGGAAGTTCTTCAGGATAATGTAAAGAGCGACATCTGAAGATACAAGTGACAATGATTCAGTAAATACATGTATTTATCAAATGACATCGTATCTGAGAGTGTAATAAAGCCATGCATTAAAAACGATAATCCACTAGTGGATTAAATATGCAAATTACGTCGTCACATTATGCGTTGACGTCCATGAAATGTCCCGTTTTCTAATGAAGACATCGTGATGTTTTAGTGCAAAATTTGCTAGTAAAATGCAATTAAGTGTCATTTGATAACTAGAATCTTGCATTCGTGCTCCTGTATTACTGAATTTATTAAACTCATTGGTGAAAACGATATGATGCTCGGCAAAGCCTCGCATCTTATCTTTTTCCCCAACTCGTTTAATAAATTCAATAATACATAAGCACTCATGTAAGATCCTCTATAACTCACATATTTAGTACCTCTAAGAAACTATTAAAAGTTGTGCTGTTTTTGGGGGTTGTTTCCAGTGAATGGTATTTTACGGGTTAAACACTGTTGCAAACCCCCTGATTTCAAAATGACCACTGCTCAATAGAAAAAGAAAGTCGCCAGCAATTTTGACCAAAGTTTTAATAAATTTCCAATAAAAGTAAACCAAATGTGGGAACTGACTCAGCATACAGTCAGATTTTGATGAGATTTTATCTTAATTTATTGGAAAACAACAATTCTCCAGCATTTAGATACAAAAAGGTATAAAACATAATACCGTATCTATTCTAATGCATAATACATAAAACAGTTTACGTCACTTTCACATTAGCCTTTCAATAATATTTTTACCAAGTATTACATAAAATAGTTGTAATAGCAATAACAGAGGCATTTTTAGTATTTATAGAAACATCCCTATAATTGCCATCGCCGGTACTAGGTAGCTACATGCATGTTGGCATGAAGACCTTCAACTCAATTCCTTCTCAGGTCTTTTGTGTAAAGTGAAAGACTCAGACCAGTCTGTGTATTGCGCAAACTGATCTGAGTCTTTCCTTCAGGATTTATATACATCACCTCTACGAACCTGAAATACCTTGTTTAGACTGCATGGATGCGCAGGCTTGACAGAGTCCTTCTTTTTCTCAAACTGATTTTAATGAGATTTTACAAGGTATTTTTTTCTAAAATGGAATTATCATTCAATACCCTATAATAATGCGCTGAAGTATTGGGACTACAAAAAAAATTAACTTTCCATAAATTTGTTGAATGGAAAATTAATGGTTTTCAGGTGTCCCAATACTTAAGCACATAGGGGTACTCAAAATATGCCACAGAATGTATCACTAGACCCTCATCCAAATCTTGTTAACCCTTAAAGTGCTAAAATGCAGGTCCGTAATCTTGACTGATAATCGGAATTTAAATTAAATTAAGTAGTATGTGAAAAAAATTGAGTTTTATGGTCAGAAGTTTTTGTTGGCATGTACACTGCCTCACTGAATGCCAGACCAATGTGAAGAAAGAACTTACTGGCTCTGTCTCGTGTCTGGAACATCTCTGTTAGACTTTGTATTATCGCTAGCCATCTGATTAAACTTGTTACGAGCATAGGAATCTTGGCCAGGACCAATCCGTGTTTTATCAATATACCCCGACTCGTTAAATTCTTCCCAAGGGACATCACCTTCTTCCTCATCCTGAGGAGCCTGCTTCATCTTTACAATGGAGTCCTTCTCTAAGCCATTGAAGTCAGAATGTTCTTTATTCCTGGACTCATGAACTTGTCTTAATTTTGGAACTTCTACATCATTTTCTATTTCTGCAGGCAAAGCTACATTTCCATGGTGATCAACTACTGAGCCAGCATTCTGAAATGACATTCTGACAAGTTAATTTTTCAAATCAATTTAGAGTTTCATAGCTAAACTCCTGCTACCTTGAAAATAAGGCCAATGGCATCAAAACATAAACAGCTCTCTGTCTTGCATAATTAATAGATATCCAATTATCCACAAGTTTACAAATGTACAACAGAGAATTAAATTATTTGAGAGTGTATTATAGGTTTGAGAAAATCACACTTTTCCAATGTATGAATTTCAGGTAGCATCTTATTTATAATTTAAGGGGAGCATGGCATACACTGTTTGCCATGCTGCGATACCAATGATATCATAGATCTGTTACCATAGCAGCTATGTAATTACCAACTGTTGTGCTTATTACGTTGACACCACTTTGACATCAACCTGAACTCTAAGTTGCTATGGTAACAGATCTTTGACGTCATTGGTATAGCAGCATCTCAAAGAGTGTACCCAACCCTCCACCACTCTTTCAATGACATTACAATCTGAAATTGTTTCCACAGAAAGTGAAGGGCTTCATATAAACTTTGCACAGAGCCCACTGCGTTCATAATTCAATGAACTTCCAAAAATGAAATATATCTTTCATAATTATATTATGTTTTCACTTCAATTTATTCCTGAAGTTTTGACTAATTAAATGCCAAGGAAAGACAAAGAATAGTTATTAACCAACACGTTTGGTTATGACGTTCAACAACCGTCACTATGACACGACATATATGAATGGTAATTCCATCAATCAATTATTTGACTCTGTAACCTCACGCTTGTAGGAAGAGCATTACAATTATTTATTATCCTTTGGGAAAATTGGTGTAATCTCATAGATGTTTTACAGTGGGATTTTTCCAACTTGAAATGATGTCCACGAGTTGTAGAAGTAGATATTCTGAAAAGCCTATTTGATGGTATATCCTCAAAGCCGCGAATTATTTTGAAGGTCTGAATCATATCCCCACGCTTCATACCTGCCAAGTTTTCAATTAACAAAAGAGTGAGGCTGCGCGCGAAGCCTCGATTTAGCCCCCTTTTCCGCGTTAGTTCATTCGCGGAGAAACCCATTGACAATGGAAAAGAGTGAGATTTTTTGTGTCATTTTTTTTTTTCCTCTTTATATGAAACAAGAGATTGGGGATGGCAGTGCAGAGGAGTAGGATCAGTAGGTAGTTCTTAAATGAAGATAAACTCCAAGTATTCTTATTTACTAAAATTTTATACATTGAGTTTGTTAAAGTGATCTGCTATCAAAATGGCAAGCTATGTTCTGCAATGAAGTTACTAAAGAGAGTTTTAGCTCTGATGCAATCTTGGTCTGTCTTGGTGACAACAAAATCAGATACCGATTGCAAAAGTTTTGACGTTTTCAATGACCGACAGTGAAAATCTGTGTTACCGTATTTTTTTAAATCGTTTTTTCCGGAGTGGGAAACACTGAAATGCCTTTGGCAAAGTTTACAAAACGCAAAGCTGTTGCCCTTCTCAATCTTTGTAACCCAGGTAAACTCGATCTCCCATCCATTTTGGTACTTTGAGTTAAAACCTTCTTTTTCTCCGGCGTTTTCATGTTGTCAATATAACGGAAGTACACATTTGGTTGTTTTCGGCTCTAATCGCTATCGAATACTCGAGTTATTTTTACCCACGCTATTTTAAGACTATCGGAAACCTTTACTTTTACCTATTTTTAGGCCAGGTTACGAATTTTCCCGGAGATAAATATAGATTCGGTGACCGAGATTATCCGAATGTAGCGGAAGTTGAGAGAAAACACGTTTTTGACGATCGAGAGAGCGCAAAAACAAAAGACATTTTTTTCAGTATTCTCCGGTTTAAAGTGAAATCGTGAGCAAGCGAAGGAAGCGTGAGTTATGGCTATTTTTCAAAATACGATCGTGAGGTCGTGGGAGGCGTCCAAATTCGTGAGGGTCACGCATAAATCGTGAAACTTGGCAGGTATGACGCTTCCTGGGGTGAGCTGAACTAGGCAATTTCAGCCTTTGAACTTAGTCTCTCAGTATAAGTGAAGTCCTTCAATTCTGGTATATAAGTTTTGTTGCTCTTTTCTGAACCTTTTCAACACTAATAATGTCTTTCCTCAAGAAGGGATACCACATTGTATTTCCATATTCAATACGAGGCCTAACTAATGCCTTATATAACAGCACAAAGGAGTCCTATTCAATATATTCAAAGAATCTGACTATCAATGACAGTACACTTTTTTGTATTAATGTGGTTACTGAATTACCGTAAGTGATACGACTGTCAATATTACGGCATGATTGATGTTACGGTAAATAAACTGCTAAAGTGGCTTTCCTCGAAAAAGAACCTGAAGCATCCCCTGTCTTTTGATATCCTTGTTTCTTCTGCAAAAATGTGATTGTTCATGGCACTCCTTGGCTGTCATGCATTTGTGAGAAAGAACATGTGTGAAAGTTTCGACATTTCCGTGTGACATAATTGTTTACTGCAAAACTTCATCTTGTATATACCTGATCGTCCGAAGGCTTTAAAACGAAAATCAAGATGCCGATTATCCAGATACTGCCTATAAAAAGTAAAAGTCTGTGTTTTTTTCGCAACATTGTCAACTATCTGCTTGCCTGCATCATGTGTAAACTGTCAGATTTCCCGGACCAATCAGAGTAAAGGTTACAATCACTCGCGGTGAAATTAGACTGGCATCCAGATATTTCTTAGCTGAAATGGGAGCGGTCCAAAGAATTACCGAAAATACATAGAAACCGAAAACGGGATTCGGCGGGAACATGCGGGATGATAGTATGCGGGATACCGGGAGTGGTGATGCATATGGTTCAATATCTCTGCTTAACATAGAATCGAACTAGAATGTGTCCATAGGGCATGCAACATCTATCGGACCATAAGATTTTAGTTGAGTCTCAGCATGGCTTCAGAAGTGGTAGGTCATGCGAGACTCAACTGGTCCAGTTCATTCATGATTTGCAGGCAAACCTAGACAGAGCCAATAACAAAGGTCACAAACAAACAGACCTCATTATTATGGACTTTGCCAAGGCTTTTGATAAGGTCCCCCATAGACGATTGATTTATAAACTGGAGTATTATGGTATCCGAAATGATATCCTCCGGTGGATCTCTGCCTGGCTATCTGGAAGGACACAAAAAGTTGTTCTGGATGGTGTCTGTTCAGACCCTCTCCCCGTGTTGTCTGGTGTCCCCAGGGTTCTGTTTTAGGGCACATCCTGTTCTTAATCTTTATTAATGACCTGCCAGACAACATAAGCTCCACAGTCCGCCTTTTTGCTGATGACTGTGTACTCTATAGAAATATTAGACGGTGCGAAGACCAACAGATACTCCAAGATGATTTAGATAAATTGGCACTTTGGGAAGAGACATGGCTCATAAAATTTAATGTTGCCAAATGTTACTCTATGAGGGTGACTAGGCACCCCCCTCCAAAGCAAATAATCCATGGTTATACATTGCATAACCAAGTCCTAGAGAATGTATCGTCAGCCAAATATTTAGGAGTTGAAATTACAGATGACCTCGAGTGGGGTCAGCACATCAATGAAATTACCAGTAAGGCTACTAATTTAAAGAGTAACTACACTTCAGGAACTGACTGAATCAGATCCCAAACCCTATCCTAAAATCCAAACCCAGATCCCAAACCCTATACTAAGACTTTGGGTTTCCTTCGTAGAAACTTGACTTTTGCATCGAAGGAAATCAAGGCTGCTGCATATAAAACTCTGGTCCGGCCCAAATTAGAATATGCAGCGCCAGTTTGGATGCCCCATCACCAAGTTGATATTAACAGAATAGAAAAAGTACAGAGGACTGCTGCCCGTTGGACCTGTAGGCGCATTGCGCAATCAAAGTCATGTGGGAGAAATGTTAGAAGAACTCCAATGGCCAGACCTGCAGGAAAGACGACAGCAGGCTTCTCTGTCTCTATTCTACAAAATTCATAATAATCTTGCCATTGTAGATAAGAATAAGTACCTATCTGAGGTCGGTGAAGGGAGCAGGAGAACTAGGTCCCATCCATTCCAGTACCACCGTTCAAACGCTTACACGGACGGTTTTAAGAATTCTTTTTTCCCCAGGACAATTGCAACTTGGAATGGCCTTACAACCGAAGCTGTCTCTTCGGAGACAGTTGATGGGTTTAAGGCCAAAATTTGATATCCTAGGGTAGAGCAGGGGTTAGGCATGGAATGCCTGCCCCTGAGGACTTCTTGTAAATAGTTTTAATCTGCTGGTGGCTTTGTCACAAATTCATTTATTTATTTATTTATTTACTTTTGTGACAACTTATGCGCCACACCAGAAACCTGTCATCATGGTCAAAGTTGACCGAGGACAGTATAGATAGAAAGAAAGAAAGAAAGGATGCCCCCGTCTAGTGCCCTGGGAGAGATTTGTGCTAAATATTCGAACAGCCATATGGTTATGGTGGGGGGGGGGGGTGACTAATGAAGACATATATAGTGGTGTAAAGGGGGAGCGTGGAGCTGGTCTGCAGAGTTTTCTGAAGGACTTTAATCTTGACACGCACTGCTAGTTTAGATGCATATAAATGTAGCTTCTTTCCCCAGACCACCAGGGACTGGAATGACCTCTCTGATTCCCTGATTTCCTCTGCTGAAATGTCAGATGATTGTGTGTCAAAGTTCCCATCTCTCGTGAGAGCTAGGGACTAATTTTCCTCCAGTCACACCCCCTGGTGAAAGATTGTCAATTTTGGCGTCTCATCAGTAAACAATTCAGATTCAGATTCAGATTCAGGAGACAGGGAAGACCTATGTCAATCCCGATGGCGTGGATACAAGTACCATTGATTATATCTTCTACAACGCACCGGTTAAACAGCTGAATCCTAATGTATACAGAATAGACAGTGTGCATGCTAGTGCATCGGATCACTACCCTGTTGGATGTACCCTGCAACTTGACATATCCCGTGTGTTTAAGCTGGAATCGGTGAGCATGATGCCCAGTAGAGTCAAGTGGGATAAGGTTGACAAAGAGAAATATGCATTGGACGTGTCCAATAAGATTGCTGACGTCAGTATTGAAGCTGGTTCCCTGGGTGCTCTGGACAATGCTGTTCGTACGGTAACAGAGGTCTTAGTTTCCTCAGCCAAGGGTGCGGGACCACGGCCACGAAAATACAGACGGAAGAAGAGGCTGGAAGTATGGTCGCCTGAAATTCGTCAAGCAGTTGAGGACAAACGGAGGGCTTTTATGGCATGGAAGGCAGGTACAAGAGTCATCATCTAGTCATCAGCAGAAAGCTCACAACTGTCAATCTTAGAAGGCTTTGTAGGAGAACGATGGCGCGAAACAGTGAGCAACAAAGACAAGAGATACTTGATGCTAGGTCGGGAGATGATCGGAAGTTCCACAAGTTGATAAATAAGCAGCGTGGCAAGACGAGCTTCATGTGGGGACACAAGTGTATAACTACAACAGTGGGATCTTAGCAGGGTGGTATGATCATTTCAAGGGCCTGGCGAATTAGGGACATAACGGACCACGGACAAAACGGACCACGCTTGGGACAAAACGGACCACGTTCGGGACGAAACGGACCACATTCAGGACAAAACGGACCACGTTTAAGGACAAAACGGACCACGTTCAGACCTTCGGTTAACTTGAGAAAGCATGTTTCATTTTAATTGCAACACTAATAAAGCGATTTGCATGCTTAAAAGATAAAAAATATAACCTTTTATCAAGGTATTAAATCAATTAGATAGTTGGACAATCAAAGGTAGTTGAGGTCATGAACAGTAGTCAAATGATTGTCACTTAAAATTGTCTGTGGTAATTATATACTCTTTAATCTTTTAATAGGCACCAATTAATGATCTGGATTGTCTTTTAGCGAAGTCTGTCTGGTCCTGAAACGTGTTCCCTTGTGTCCTAAAATGTGGTCCGTTTTGTCTTGAAACGTGGTCCGTTTTGTCCTGAAACGTGGTCCGTTTTGTCCTAACCATGGTCCGTTTTGTCTGGTCCGTTTTGTCCATGGTCCGTTTTGTCCGAGTACCGGCCTGGCAACCCCAGCAGACAATCCTAGTTTTGACGAGGAGTACAGAAGACTTGTCGAAATGGAGATAAGGGAGATAACAGATATATGTGAAGAATTTAGCACATCCAATAGGGCAAGCTTAATTACAACAGAACAGGTTAAGAAGGCCATTTCTAGTCTGAATAAGGGAAAAGCGGCTGACTTTTTTGGTCTTACTGTCGGGCATTTCAGTCGTCACACCTGTCTGCAAGAAGAAGGGATCGGCAACAAAGCCAAGAATTATAGAGGCATAACGATCCTCCCAATGGTTACCAAGATTCTTGAGACGGTGTTGAGGCAGAAGATAGGGCCACTTGTGGAGGAACGTCAGAATGGTCTGCAACGTGGGTTTACACGGAATTCGTCGCCTATGAACTGTTCCCTGATTCTTGAGGAGGTCATAAGAGAATATAAAGATACACGTCAGCCTCTGTTTGTCACCTTCCTAGATGCTAAGTCAGCATTTGATGTCGTAGCCCATTCTAGCCTTCTATGGAAGCTATTCCATCTTGGCATTGATGGCGCGGGTGATCCCTTGTACGTTCTCTGCATGACGGTGCTGCGTCAGTCGTGAAGTGGGAAGGGTCCGTCTCAAATGCGTTCCACGTTCAACAGGGGTTGCGGCAGGGTGGTATTCTAAGCACCGACCTCTACAAGTTGTATGTAGATGGATTGTTGGATAGACTTTCTGGCTCTGGGGTGTTTTGAGGGAGAGATCTGTTGTGTGGCACCTGCAGCTTGTGACGACGTAGCAGTGATGTCTCCAAGCCTGGATGCACTACAGAGGATTATTTCTACTTCTGTTGATTACAGTAGGATAGAATGTTATATGCTCCAACCAACTTAAAGCGTGATCCTGGCCTTCTTTCAGCACTGTGGCAGGCGGGTACAAGAAACCGACATGTCCATTTCAATGGGGGAAGAAGTCATGCCCGTGGTAAAAGAAGCGATGCATATGGGTATACTGCATTCGGAGGACAGTCAGGATACAGCGGTGACATACAACATCGGCAAGGCAAGGCGAACAGTGTATAGTCTTATGTCTGCCGGTCTCCATGGCAACAACGGTCTTGACCCTGAAACGTCAGTCCACTTGTTGCAGACATATGTTATGCCAGTCTTGGTGTATGGACTGGAGGTGGTCTTTCCCAGGAGGCACTTATTGAAAAGCTAGGGTGGTTTCTCCGTAAGATATTGAATTTGATATTCTCATTGCCAGATACCGTTGCAGAGCCTGCTGTGTATGTTCTGTCGGGGCTTACACCGGTGGTAGGAGTCATCCATGCGCGCGCACTGTCCCTTTTTGGTAGTATTTGTAGACTCAAGTCAGATTCTGTTGAAAAGAGGCTTGCCAGGCGAGAGTTGTCAGTGAAGACTCTTAATAGCAATAGTTGGTTCATCTGTATCAAGAAGCTGCTTATCTTGACCGCAGGCCACAGATCTTCTAGACAATCCACCTTCCAAGCATCGTTGGAAAAGTCTGGTGAGGAGGCGGACTGATGAATACTGGATGGCCCAGATAAGGCATAAGGCTGGGCTCTATAGCAGCCTGAGGTTTCTTCATAGCGACGCTTATGTACCGGGCAGGTTTCATCCGCTTATACAAGAAGTGGCTGGTGTCAGGGATGTGGCGCGCATTCATACCAAACTGAGGCTCGTGACAGGAACTTACATTTTGCAGACCAATAGATCAGCCTTCAACCAGAACCAAATTAGTCCTGTGTGCATGTTGTGCCGGGCAGAAGACGAAACAACTGAACATTTCTTGCTGAGCTGTGCATCTCTGGAGACAGTCAGGCAACCAGATTTAGTAGAGATCTTGGGAATCTATGTCCAGCAGTTTGGGGAACCAGTTCATTCAGACATACTTGTTAAGTTTATCCTAGATGGGGGCAGTGTTTTGAAAGGTAGTGGTGTTAAGTATTCAGAGGCATGTCGGAGAGTTGAGCGACAAACCCGACGGTTTTGTTAGTCATTGCATGTAGAGCGATATAAGAGACAAGCCGTTATACCTAAAAGAGTAAGGAATAGTCGTAAGGGCAAGAAAGTCAACCGTGGCACAATCCAGCAGGAATAAAAGGGGGTTTTAGCAGTCTTTTAGGGTGTAAATAGAGTGACCTATACCAGTCATCTTAGTCCTGTGTGGCAAAAACCAACTGTACATACCTGCATAACTAAGAAGATTACTCCGAGAGGAGGTGTGCCTTCACTGGCAGAATAACTACTACTACTACTAATGATGGCGCCTTGTTTAAGGTACTAGCACTGGTAGGATAACTAGATTCACAAAGGCAGACTTGTGTGGTACATGTTTTATTGTTTTCCTTAGGCAGATGGATTGTGCTTTTCGGATCAAGAGAAGTGTGTGTGTGAGGGCGGGAGGGGGGTGGAGGTTGGGGTGTTATGACTGTGATATGTGATAACATTCTGTATCTTATCACAGAAATGGATGCCTTGCAACATTCCAAAAGAAATAGCCAGGAAACAAGTAACTTTTTCAAAAACTAACACACAGAAACCATTTTTGTATGAAATGAAGTTGAAAAAGGGCCATGACTCCAAAAGTAATTGGCGGATTTTACCCTTAATTGAAACTGATCTGTTTTTTTATAATTACATCTGTGTATAAAATATGAATCCATTACATTGATCTTTTCAAAAGATAACGAACGGAAACCATTTCTCTTTGATTTTTCTGCCTTGATGTTTCTGTTACTTCAAAGGCCCTAGTGTAAATGAGCATGATGGTGTAGGTATTGTTCTTAATAAAAGTGGCCCTCCTAATATAACGGCTTCGACGGTGGTATCCTGTTTGTCTCTGCACCTCCACTGATTGGCTTTCTTTCTTTCTTTCTTTCTTTCTTTCTTTCTTTCATTTACACCTTAACCCCCGAAGGGGACACAGACGGTGTGCTTTTGTACACTCCGGTGTTGCAAGATGAAAGCCTACGTATAGCCATGTAGCTATACTTGGGATCGTTAACCTGCACAGGGGATGGCTCTCCCTGCACAGGGGGCCTCCAGTTAACGTCCTGATCCGAAGAACGGCACACTTGTTAGCATTATCCCTGCAAATGATGCTAGAAAAAACGTGTTAGGACATAGGAAGATTTTGCATCGGGTGAGGATCGAACCCACGACCTCTGGCTTCAGAGTCAAGTGCACTAGCCACTGAGCCACCGCGTTTTCAGATATGATCGAAAGTTTCTCACCTTCCTACTGATTTCCGTTGTTGCTTCAATCCTACCCCTGGAGATATTGGCTTTGAAACTGTTTAATGAGTTGATCCGGTTTCTTGGCTGTTTCGGAGGTTCGGAGTTCGGAATGGGGTCCGCTCTGTTTGTTTCGGTTATTCATTGCACCTTTCGGTTTTCGGACAGAAATAAGATGTGAACCAGTCTTGGCCGCAACCTCCGAAGAAAAGAAAAATGTCTTACGACGGGCACATGTCTAAACGTCAAAGAACAGAAGATGACAGCCGATCAGTACGAAATTTGAACTCCGTTTAGTTGAGCAGTAATTTTTCGATGTATATTCAGCTACGATACTCACTTTCCTATCTCTTTATTTGTGATATTTTAATGTCACATATTTTCGCGGCTTGATCAAACGGGGAAGTAAATTAATACAGGGATACAGACTAACTCATTTTTCATAGGAGCCAGCTGGGCCCCTAAAAACTGAAACTTAGTCGCCCAGCCAGAAATTTAGGGGCCCACATTTAAAACGTGGAAATCTTTTATTCAGAATCTGCGCGAGAATTGCGCCGTTTCCGTAGGCTTTGTAGTAAACCCTCCTTTCTTCATGGTTTTGTTTCCTTTTAGCAACCGGGTGTAAAACACCAGCGATGTATCGCCATATTACACGCGAAAAATTTATACGTGCAAAAGCAACGCGCGTGAGCGAAGCTCATGCGCGCGGACGCGCGAAGCGCGTCCGTGCTGCTGCACGCCTATAGATAACATGCATCATTAAAAAAAAGCTACTTCCACAAAGAGCAAATCCAACACCTTCCAGCTTAAAACTTTTGGACAAATATGGCTGCGCTCTTTGGCTGTTTACATTGGATTTGTCCCGTTTCTGTAATGCAAAGTAACACTGAGCCGAGAGCCATCCTCGATCACATGCCCTTCCTTGACGAAGTCCCGCTTCTGAGAGAGTGGCCAAAAAAAGTTTTCTTCAACATCTATTTCTTTTTGTTTTATTTTTAAAGGCGGTCAATCCAACTTAGAAGTCCAAATAAGTAAACGGTAACTGATTTAGCTGTGTATCAGCAAAAGGATAAATAAACAAACAATAGGGGACACTACGTCATAAATCACATGCCATTAAACTCGTGCGTCGATTCGATTGGATATGATGGCCGCCATCTATTAGAATTGACCTCGATATTTCGAAAAGCAACTATTTTAAAGACAACATGGTCGATGTAGAATACGAAGGACACGGAAATTCGTGAATAGAACCAAATACCTCGATGTGCAATGACTTCCATGCAGAGCAAGAACCTTTAGCCATTCAAATGTCATCCAGTAGTTGTAAATTATCTAAAGCTTGGTACATCTACATTTTCCTTTAAAAAACTTGCTTCACTTTCCCGTTGGCATCGTCAAAGTATGTTTACAAACACAGCATTGACCATTGTTTTGAAGTGTGTCACAACATGATGACGTCATAAGACAACGCGGGCAACGCACCATCATCTAAGGACTTTTCATAAAACTTGTGGTCCGATTTGACAATCTGTTGGACGAAACATTCTTGGATTTCCAGAAGCCTACACATCGGGCTATCGACGTTGAACGACGTTGATTAAACACTGATTCAACGTTTGTGTGCCTGCAGGGTACCCCTTTGTATGCATGACGTCCCGATTCTGGGAGCCTGCAAATCGGACCTACAACATTGAATCAGCGTTATGTGTCTGTTGGATATGTACCCTTTAAAAGATGACATCCCATGCATCGGACACTCAACGTTGAATCAACGTTATGTGCCTACAGGATAATTATCTCTTTGCATGCATGACACTTCCATTCTAGGAGCCTACACATCGGGTACACAACGTTGAATTACCGTTGTGTTCCTGCAGGATATGTACTCTTTGTAAGATGACACCCCCATGCTGGGTTCTGGGGCCGACACATCGGACTCAAAACGTTGAATAAAAGTTGTGTGCAGACATGGTATGTACCTCTGTGTATGCATGAAATTCCATTCTGGGAGCCTACAAATCGGGCACACATTATTTTTTCGAAAACTACGATTTACTAACACTGAAAAACTGAGTTTTGCATAATAAGAATCTGCCTTTTTACACTGTGAAACATAGAACTGTCCGATGAATTGATGGCCAGCTCTGCGCATGCGCCAGATTTACGTCATAATGGAAATCCCTAAAACCTCCTATATGCCCTCAGCTTTGTAAAAGAAAAAAAAATCTGCTTTTGCACGCATTTAGGTAACGCCTATTTCATATTAAATGGTTAAGATTTTTAGCTGTCAAATCGGTCTATCTATCTATCTTGAATAATCTTCCATTACGAGGAGGCGGCCATGTTGTTTCTCGATAGTGAGTAAAATCCAACACACAAGTATGACGGAACACCAAATATTCATAGCCGATATCGGCGCGGAAGTTAGCAATACCCTTAGAGGTGGCGGATTTTAATCCAAGCCGAAAACTCGCCAGACACACGCCGACAGCTGACGATCACAAACTGGGAGACTATCATTTTAATTTTAGGCGCCCACCCGATTTTTTACTCGCAGTGGGCGAGTGGGCGACCGCTAGTCTGTATCCCTGTAATATAGGCCGACTTCACTTCGAACTATTGCTACTCCTATAGTTCGTGCATTTGTAAATAAATACCAGCAGTATGGACTAAAGTAATATCACGTTACCGTGCTTAAGTTACCATACCCCAGACAGCTGTAACTAGCTCCAGCTGGTTTCCAGCATAGGCACTTGGATTCATCATTGACAATTTTTTCCCTGTATATTTCTCCTGTTGAAAGGTAGGAAAGCTCGCCAAATCTCTAACGGAAGTTTGGTAAAACCCATCCTTTTTGACAGTACCTTCGGTCAGAGCCAAAGGGTCCAAACAACACCCTTAGACTTTTACTTTTACCAGTCTACTGGTATGCCCTCGGCTTTGAGGATTATCACCAGTTGAGTGCGAGAGGGAGGTTCATGGTGAAATGGAAGAAGATTAGTCAGAGTAGGAAGAGTTAGGAGAGATATAAGGAAGTATCGAGAAAGACAAAAGAGATAGATGTTTTGGAAATTACACAAGCCCAGAGTGCTGGATCTTCGACACCTGAGTCTTGAAGACCTCCAGCGACTCTGCCAGGCAAGTCCGACTGGGGACCTGATTCCACTGTATGACTGTCCTGGGGAAAAAAGAAAAATGTATAGTCCCTGTCTGCCCTTAGCTGGCAATATTGGTAATGATGTGTTCCTGTGCCTCTATGCAAGTAAATCTGTTCACCACAAGGTGGTTACGGATCTTGTACAGCATGCACAACCTCGAATCAGCCCATCTTTGTTCCAGGGTTCTCCATTCCAGGCTGTGCAGCACATCTGTGACACTCGAAGTGTTGTGATATCTGTTTGTAACCCACCTTGCAGCCCTTCTCTGGACCATCTCCAGCTGATGTACTAGCTGATGGGCCGTCCTGTCACCATCCTCAGTAGAGCGAACGCATTTTGGGTCCCAAACTGGCTACAGCGCTGCAATACTCAAGTTTGGGATGGACAACCGATTTATAGGCTCTCTCTTTAACCATGCTGGAGTTGATCCTCAGATTTTTTTTCAGAAATCTAGAGTCTGATTAGCTTTAGAAAAGATCGTGTTATGTGTATTCCACTTAAGGTCTTGACTTATATGCTGTCCGAAATACTTGATCTCAGGCACAGAAGACAGGGTATGGCCATGAAGAAAATACCTGTGCAGGACAGGCACTTTTTTGAGGTAATATGGATCACCTCACATTTTTCAGGGTGAAAGGTCATCTGCCAGTCTGCTTCCCATCTTTATAAGTTATTTAGGTCATTCTGAAGTTTTGTTCAATCAGAAGAGTTGTGAATTGCTAAGTATAAAAGAGTGTCATCAGCAAAAAGTCTCACGATACTAACAAACTGCATTGTATCATTAAAACAAAGCAGAATATTACCATCATAATTATTAGTTTAAATAGCTTCAGTTTTAATGGTAAAAAGAACTAGTTAGCTTCTTTTAGTTTTAATGTTTTTATAATGTTTTTATGCCCCTGCATCATATGATGCCGGGGCATATAGTGTTTTGGTTGTGCGTACGTGTGTACGTTATTATGTACGTACGTCTCACTGGATTAATATCTGTAAGTACAACAGGAATTTACAAGCATCAGGTCACGATGATCCATATGTCACGGTCCACTGACTTGGTTTCTAACCATGTTCTGTAATACACAATATTTATATTTTGGCCATACAGTGATTCTGAAACTGTATAAAGGGCTGCAGTTTGTGTCACATTTCAAACTTTGGGCAATGCTTTGCCTAGCCTTTTAGATTATACAAGTCTGCCTCTGTGAACAGTTATTGTCAGCTACTAGTGTAAGTATGTGCACTTAGTACTGGTTAACCGCTTAGGAGGTCTTAGCCTGCCAAGGAATAGTGTGGTTAGGTTAACTGACCGTCCAGACATGACCATAGCAACAAATCAATCCATCAATTTTTGATGCAGCAATAAAGTAACACATGTAAATGAATAGATAACTCACTTGTGGCTTCAACAGTAAGAGACAAACAGAAATGACAAGACCAGACAGACAATCTGCCACCTCCCGGCATAACACCTTTCTAATATCGGCCCATCTTCTCAGTCAAATCTTTCTTTCTTTTACTGTTTTGCTCAGTTGAGACCATACCTAACTTGAGTCTGTATTTTCGGTCCAGGTAAGAAGGATGCAAAGTCGATACAACAAAACGATATCTGCTGAAGATCATTTTAGTGAACCAGTCGAATCATCCAATTTTTCAATACCACGATACAAGAAAGAAATTTACTTAATGCATTTTCTGTTACATGTAATGTCTGTTTGATTTTCAAACAAACGTAAAGTGCATCTGCAGCGCCACATGATCAAACAACTGTCATACAAAAAATGTCACGCATCCTGTAGGACAAGTCTTTTGAAATTTCTACTTGCCCTTAGCAACAAACCACTGGTAAAAATTTGTACAAGCAGATGAGTGCAAATTTCAAGTCCTGGAGTTACCAGCACAAGGTCTTATTAGCACAGGGGTTTCACTGAAAATTTTGACATCTAGCAGTCAAGGCGAAGTACATGTAGGTTGGGGATTTTTTAGGTTTTCCCTATTACCCCTGTACAAAATTATCAAAAGTAGCTTGGAAAAATGCCTGATTTTGACAAGATAGAAGGGGAAAATCCCCACCTCCGGCCTCTTAATGAAACCCCTGGTATCTAAGGCTATAACTTTGTAAATAGCAGTCTGATAAAAAGTCCCAAACCACATACATGTCTAGGGATGCGCAATAATACCGATATATCGGTATATCGCAATCCGTTCAGAATAAAATACGTATTGCGATACGGTCCGCCCATATCGATACGCTGACGATATTTTAGCTCCTACATGATATAAAAGCCATAACCATGATAACGTATTTTATTGTTATATAAACATTTTTCTTATTCCTGAAATATTTCTGAAAAGATCGTTTACAAAATCAAAATCATAATTTATATTTCACGCCTAACGCTTCTGACCTAATGGCGGTGCTTTGATCAACCGGTTTAAACCAGTCACTGGAAAAAATATATATAACGCTTGACCGCACGGCATGAAAAGATTAATAAAAATTGATTGGCTTAAAGACTTTGATAATTGCACAATCAGCGGTAATAAGCGTTAATTGGACACATGGACAATGAGGTTTAGTGTGATTGGCTTTGCAAGATAAAGTAACTATCGGAAAAACAAAGATCAGCCTGCGCATGTTTTCTGTCTGGCCGTAGACTTCCTTGTTCGCATATTATGAATCCTGGGGACTCTATCTAGTAAAATTTGATGACGCTGTTTGCCAAGCACAGTTGCGCAGGTTTGATGTATATTCTCTATACGCACATGGCATACGGTCTCTTATCGCCCAGACACATCCTAAATGGACTCTTCCGTCTTCGTTTAAAGATTTGTCAAATTAGCCAAATCCGGATTTGGCTTTACGAGAGCAATGTGTTACGAAAGGGAACTACCACACATCAAATTCGGCATCAGCTTCGCAACATACCCGAATTCGTTTCACAAATTATACCGCAACCAGTCAGGGCTAAAAATAGATTGATTGACAGGAAGGGCGCGTGACTTGGTAAACTTTCGCAGTATTTGAAAAACGTTTCGAAAATGTATTTCTCTTGTTTCTAAAGATGAAATTGACTCTGATAGTTGGATTAGCCGTACAAACATGCTTTGGCTGATAGGTATGATGCCTTATATGGGCTAGATATATCTAGATTGAACGTTGCAAGTTATCGTAAGATGAAAACACCAACTGGGCGTTTCAAACAGTGAATTTTCCCTCAAAAAACTTGTTCTGCTCAGGGGCTGACAAATCCAAATAAATTCCACTTGCCCACAGGACAAGTAAAAACAAATTTCACTTGTCCGGCAAAAAGAGTTGCTTGCCCAGATTTTTCACACACACACAAAAACAAAAAGTTACCCTTCTGTACCACAGGAGCTTGACGTTGGTTATATTTTTTAAAGAGGTCGCCTCCAGCTTATAGAATATAGTAATAATTATTAATATTATCATCGTAGGGACAAGCCCTTTAAAGGTCAAGCTCCTGTGTTCTGTACAATCATACATTCGCTAAAATTTGGAAATCTTGTCTGAGCAAAGAGTTTAGAGTATAGACCATTAGTAGACAAAGATGTTGGCAGATAGTGTAGACCCTGCTCAAATTGCATAGGAGCAGTCTGATCAGTGTCAACTCTGACTGCCAAGTATAATTACACTTTGATCCAACTATGTTAGGAGGAGCCTGATCAGGGTCTACTCTTACTGCCAAGCATTACTACACTTTGATCCAACTATGTTAGGAGCAGTCTGATCAGGGTCTACTCTTACTGCCAAGCATTACTACACTTTGATCCAACTATGTTAGGAGCAGTCTGATCAGGGACTACTCTGACTGCCAAGCAATATTACACTTTGATCCAACTACTTTAGGAGCAGTCTGATCAGGGACTACTCTGGTTGCCAAGCAATATTACACTTTGATCCAACTACGTAAGGTAACTGTGGAAGCCTTTCCTTTCATCTTTATATCATACACTGTCCAGGTGACATTTGGCAGGAAAAAAGCATGCTTTGTACTGGTTGACTCAGGTCGTTTGCACTTTACATCAAAGAATACCGGTATACCAAATATATTACCATAAAAGTTCTGAATATTGAGACATATGTCTGAGCAAACAGTGTAGACTTCGATCAGACTGCTCCTGAATATGAGCAGCCTGATCAAAGTCTACACTGTTTTGCCATTCTACTTTCTTCTGTTAGACGCAATAAAAAAATTTTTTGATTTTTTAACTGTTCGGTTGTCCCAATTTCTAGAATAAAGATCGCTTTGTAGATCAAACAGTACCGACCTGTCTAGAACCTGTATTTTGACTGAAGCTCATCATGCATCCGAGAAGAAAACTCATTGGTCAACGGTCCACATCTAGTTGTGAAATTTCGCTAAATGATTGACAGGTGTCGCAAACACGGTCAGTGAATTACACTGGATTAATGGATGAGTGACAATAAACAAACTTTCAGTAACTAAAGGTGAGAAAATCATGATAATTATAGCTTTAAACAGCAGTGCGGCTGTCTTTTTGAACAGGTTTACAGTTATTCTTTCCAAATTTTTATGTGTTGGGGATTTTCTTTTACTTGCCCGGCCGGGCGTCTAGCTGGAAATAGCACTTGTCCAGCCAGATTTGGAGCTTGTCCCAGGCGTCCGGGCAATGGATTTGTCAGCCCCTGTCTGCTGTATAAGCCGCGCCGCTATTTCAGTCCTAAAATCTGAGGCATAATTCTGCGCGTAGTACATGCCTTTCTACCATTACTGAAAATGTTGCAGTGTGCCGCAAATGCGATATGGTTGTCAAACATTCATGAAAATAAACGGTATACTTACACTGTTATTAAGTAACAAAACTTGAAGTCTTAGTTTTCCTGCTGATAAACAGCTACCTTTAGGAAAATGCATAAAAAGCTAGATATAGGATTGCCCTTCTTTTTCAGACTAAGCCTTTAACCAAATCTTAGCCAGACAGTTTATTTAGAGGAGTTCCAATAGTCATTCCCTTGTCCAGTTCAAGTCACACTTTATGAAGGATAAATGAAAACACCAAAGTTAAACATAATACATCTTTATTATCTTATATCTACTTCCATGCAAAGCCCTCCAGTGTACTTTACATGTAGTAAACAAATGTCACAATATATTGTGATACGTATTGCAATACAGTGTGAGTGTATTGCAATATATCGCAATACGAAAATTCTGGCAATACCCATCCCTATACATGTCTATATCATCTTCTGATAGATTTCAAAGCTTCAAATCAATGTGATGAAAGATGTGCATGTAGGAGTCATTAATGTTGCTTTGTTTTTCACAGGGGAGGTACGATGATCGTGATCGCCACAACACAGATCCATCTCCAGTGGTTCATGTTAGAGGGCTGTCTGAGATTGTCATTGAATCAGACATCATTAATGCTGTACAACACTTTGGTCCAGTCAGGTGAGTCAGCTCGCTTTTGATTTTATTTTGCAGGAGATGGCTTTTATATATTGGTACAGGATTTGACAGTAAGCAAAGTGCTTATATATAAGCACTTTGCTTACTGTCAAATCCTGTACCATTATTTATTTTTGTACTACATCTATGTAATTTCTACGAATAAAATATTGTTTAAACCAAATCTTAGTTTGTTGGATCTCATAAGAATTGGTTGGATGAGATGATTTGAATGCTGTCTCAAGGTCTGAGCTCTAGATGGGAGAGAGAGAGAGAGAGAGTATTTGATATAGCTGAGGGATAATTTTTCTTATTTCTCCTAAAATCCATATGGTTTGACCCCTCATAAGAACTGTCTTGTTGGGACAGATCTAATGAGGGGTTACAACATACATTTTCTTTCAGATTGAACAGAAATTATCCCTAATTGTCACCAAATATCCCCTCTTATGTGGAGCTCTGACAGGTTAGAAAACAGAAACTATGCCTGCAGAATGGTTGCAAAGATAAGTAGGAAGGCACGTAAATGATATCTACGTAAAGATGACAGAGCAATTTTAGGACTGTAGACAAAAAAATCATATTCTTACTAATATTGGGCATCTTGGACTTAATATATTCGGGAACCAGTCTTTGTTTGAAATTAGCATAGGATTTTGATTTTATGTGACAAAGCTCCTGCTAATGGTGAAACTGAGTTGTTATGATATAGTATTTATTCAGCTATAAAACAGGGTGTCCCCCTCTCTTGGTTGACCCCAAATACCTAAACCAGTCTTACAAATACAAGATGGCTTTTTCCCTTCTAAAACAATCACAAAAATCTAGATATTTAAGATTGTTTTAGAAGAAAAATCTTCAGTCTTGTAGCCGAAGTAATATAGCTCAGGAATATTTTTTGTCTCCCATGTGACTAGCAGAACGTAAGGTATGTATTCATATCAGTATTGATTTGGAGAAAGAACAGAAATCATCTTGAGAATTGTCTTAACCCTACCTTACCTGAACCCTTCACTTGGGAACCTCATACAATTTGAAAGGAATGGTTAAAGAGACTTCTGATTGCTTTTATATTCAGTTATGTGATCATGATGCCAAGACGAAGACAAGCCCTAGTGGAATTTGAGGTAGGCTAATTATTCCAAGGGACTAATTCGGTGTCTAATGAATTTTACTTTCTAAACTAGGTAGTGTGCCCAAATTTTGGGACACCTAAAATAATTAATTTTCCATTTTAGACAAATGGAAAATTAATTATTTTAGATGTCCCAATACTTAAGCACATTATGGTAGGCATTGATTAAACATGCCAGTCAAATACCAGCTCTTGGCCTTGCAGCCTAGATGCATCTATAAAAGACAGATGCAGTAAGAAAAATCACACAATTTTGCCACATATGTGTATTTAAACGTCTGTTTTATGTCTTCGCATATGCTTGTCAGCATTAAGGAGATTTTCTCAGCTGGTCAGTAAATCATGATGATAACACTAAATCTTGTTTCATGGAAAAATTCACACTAAATTTCATCAAGCTGATATCACATGGTGTGCAAAATTAAAAAAACAAAACACATCTGAGATCAAAATCCTTTACGTTCTTTTGAACTTAAGCAAAGTTCCTGATAAGATGGGATGCTAATTTTGAGATAGAGTTAACTTCCAATAAAAAATATTGTAGCCCATCAACATGTTGAAGGCCACAACTTGTTTGTTTGGAGAAATATGGAAGAAAGATTACCTGATAATGACACAGCATTATCCAAAGTTGTATGTATGCCTTTAATGTCAGGTATGTCAGATATGTAAAATATATCATAATACTGATCAACATAATTATATGTTACTTTATATTCTCTAGGACATTAAAGGAGCTAAAGCATGTGTGACATTTGCCCAGGGAAACCAGCTGTACATAGCAGGACAGCCAGCTTTCTTCAATTTCTCCACAAGTCAGAAAATACAGAGACCTGAGTATGTTCATTTCATCAAAACTGTGTACAGTACATGAGTCACGGCACGACAAAACCAACAAAAAAAGCATGTGTGCCCAGCGAATACTCTGATCAGACTGGATGGATGCCCAGGCTGATCTGAGTCTTCACTGGGCTGACATGCCACTTTGTTGGTTTTGTTGTGTTGCTGCTCAAATTAAGAGAAATGGAGATCACTCTGATGTGGAAGTGTATGTCTCCCTTCTTATAAGGGGATACTCTTAAAGGAAAGAATTTGCTCTCTAAAGAATTGTCAGCATTAAAGAGATTTCTTTTAGTCCAAGTATTGGAAGTATTAATCACTTTTTTCAAGATTTAATTTAAACATTTACGGTTAAAATTCTAAAAATTGGGGACACCTAAAATAATTACTTTAATTGTCCTAAAATGGAACAATTTGGTTTTACAATTCAAAAAGAGCATCCAAAATATGCAGATTGAATGACAGACAGTGTAGACCCTAAGTCTATATTGTATTTGCTCCAGCCCATCTGTCTCAACATTTTGAATTTTTAGACTATTTTACTATTTGTGAAGTAAAAAGTTGAAATTTAAACATCAATTTACCTTTTCGTTGTAGGGGTGATGACTATAGAACTGGGAACAATGTCTTGCTTTTCACCGTCTTGAAAGCCCACTATCCTATCACAGTGGTAAGTTTTCAGTATTTGAACTACATCTTGAGAAAACCTGCCTTATGACAAACCTTGTAGATTGGACCTTCTAGCTTAGGGAAAATATTCTGGATAGACAGGCCATGTCTGGGCAGGCGAAGTTCACAGAAATACAGGTATACCTGGCAGGACATGCAGCTTATTGTCATGTAAACTGTATCTGTTTGCTGAAAAAAAAAGTAAATTTTATTCCTAATCATCATTTTGAGTTTTCAAGTTCATAAGTCAAGTTTATTTGATTTTGACTTCTTCCAACACATGCTGTAAACACTTGCTGTGGAACTTAAATCTTGAAACAATAAAAAATTTCATTGTTCCCTGTGTGGGTCGTTTTATTCTTGCTGGAAGACAGCTTATTCATATCATATGAGCCATGTCATGTGACTTCCAACAATGTGGCTTATTCAGATCATCCTTCTCATTTATGCAGGGTAATCAGAGACCTTTTGTTGGCTCTATGGCTAGAGTCACTTCTATAGATGACTGCTGTGACAAGCAAAGCCTCTGATCAGACAGCACTTACGTGCAGTCTGATCAGAGCCTGTGCTTGTCACCAGTGCCACATTGTTGGAAATCACATGATGTGGCTCAATTATACTGTATCTTTCAGGATGCGCGGGGCTGTGTAGTGCAGTCAGTAGGGCACCTGACTTATATGTATAAGTCAGAGGTCGTGGGTTCGATACCCGGTCTGGCCACATACTTTCGTTTCTTCTTCCCCTGATTCAAGAAGGGCAGTTGTCAGTTACTGGCAAACATATGTGCACTAAGTACTGGTTGACCGCTTAGGAGGTCTAAGCCTGCCCAGGAATAATGTAGTTAGGTTAACTGACTGTCCCGACATGACCATAGCTGTTTACCGTGGACGTAAAGCAACAAATCAATCAATCAATCAATTAATATCTTTCAGGATGTGATGCACACTATCTGCAGTCCCTATGGTCAAGTTCAGAGAATTGTAATCTTCAAGAAGAGTGGGATGCAGTCTATGGTGGAATATCCTTTAAACAATCAAGTTTGAGCGGGATTGCTAAAATCAATAATGTGTGACATGATAACTTACTTGGCATGTCAGAGTGACTTGCTTTGTCAGAACTGTAGGTATAGGTCAGTTTAATGATAATTCTGAGGGTGTAGTCCAGTTAAAAGTACCTCCCTGGGCTGGACTGAAAATTTTTCTGAGGGATACCAGTGAGGCAATTTTAATTACATTTTCATAAGAAATCATACTAAACCCCCACCACCAAAATTTTTTTTTTTTTTTTTTTTTTGTGGCCGGGCCGGGTAGCGCAATCGGTAGGGCACCTGACTCGTAAGTCAGAGGTCCTGGGTTCAAATCCCGGTCTGGCCACATACTTTCGTTTCTCCTTCCGCTGATTCAAGAAGGGCAGTTGTCAGTTACTGGCGAAAGTATGTGCACTTAGTACTGGTTAACCGCTTAGGAGGTCTAAGCCTGCCCAGGAATAGTGTGGTTAGGTTAACTGACCGTCCCGACATGACCTTAGTTGTTTACCGTGGACGTTAAGCATCAAATCAACCAACCAACCAAAATTGTTTTTACTTTTTTAGTTTCCGGTCCTGCCTCAGTACGTAATTTTCCTGGAAAAGCCCCGAGATCATTGTTCTATTTCTCCATAGAAATTTATGTTAACATCGTCAGTTCAAATTAGGGGCCATGACATAAGTTTTTATGGAGTATTATGAAAACATCTAGGATTTGTGCAAAACTAACAATGTCATTATAAGTTAACATGGTGTTACATTTTCAAACGTATTGTATGCAGAATACTGCCAAGTTTTGATTCCGTGAAAAAAAGTTCTCTGAAACATGTCATGTTGAATATTTTGGTTGTACATATACAATGTATTTGATACAATACATAAGCTCGTATGTATAGACAGGCTACCCTGTCTTTCTTAAATTGTTTGACAGTTGCTGTGCTTCACCTATCTTTCCACAGACACATAACTCCTGATTGTTAGTATTCTCTTTAACTTATCTTACATTCGAGGGTGTTGAGTCAGCAAAGAGAGCTAAACAGTCTCTGAATGGAGCAGATATCTACTCGGGTTGTTGTACCTTGAAGATTGAATATGCCAAGGTATGTAGAAATTCACATTATACAAGTCACACTTAAATCTATACTGGAGAAAATGCCATAGGGCTTATGCATGCAGCTGTGAGACCAATCAACGTACATATCTGCTTTCTGCAGTCAATGTTAGATTTTCACTCAATTAATCCCTCAGGATACATAGATTGTTGTCCAAACTCTTTGATTAGGCACATACCAGAAATCTTGCTACGACAAGTCATTGAGATGGACTGTTAAAGGACTTTTCATCGAAGCTGTAGTAAAAGTAACTATATTTGGGCACAATAAAAAATGGACGATTGATTTTATGGACTTAACCCTATCTGTACCCATTTGAATTTTAACAGGTCATGGAATGTTTTATAAAAATATTGCATAGATGTCAGACACTGCAGACCTTTATTCGTATGGAACAGTCTATTTCTGTTCCACTACTACATGATGAAGCTTGAACTGAAATGCAGTAAAGTTATGGTGATATGTGTTTGAAAAATAAGGAAAATCTTTAGTAACACAGGCACACAAGAGTAATTTTTTTTTGTTCATTATACCTTTTTTTTGTTCATTATACCTTACAAACTTCAGATCTGGGTCCAGGAGGTATATTTCAGGGGATCATCAAATATTGGGAATCCAAATGCCTGAGCCAACATTTTAAATCTAGGTGAGCAACCTATGTAGATCCAGATCCTTGAGCAGTCTGATCAGGATATGCACAGTTTGCCATCCCACCAGCAGTTTTTGACACATCCACAGACTGTAAAATCAGCTTTTTATAGTTTTAGAATATTTATGGGAAAATTGAAATATAAAAGCACCTCTTAGGGAGAACACTCTGATATTGAAATATTTGCTTCTCTTATTGTAGCAGGTTACTCTTAAAGGAAAAGAGCAAATTCTTTTCTTTGAGAGTAACCCTCTATGAGTAGGAATTCATGTACCAGAGAAGCACATACTGGTTGGTGGTAAAATTTGCCTGCCTTGTGGAGTTTTATCCATACATGTACTACATAGGAATGTTTTAATATGATATTTCAGCCAACCAGATTGAACGTGGTCAGAAATGACAATGAAAGCTGGGATTACACCATTCCACAGCAAGGTATTTAGCATTCATTTAAATAGCGAAATTACGTGTGTGTGTGTTTTTAGCTCACCTGTCAAGGTGAGCTTATAGTATAGACTTGGTCCGTCGTCTGTTGGCGTCGGCGTCGGCGTTCACACTTTTAAACATCTTCTTCTCAGAAACCACTGGGTGGATTGAAGCCAAATTTCATATGGAGCTTTAACAGGATGGGGGAACGAAAGTTTATATATTTGGTCCAGGTCACATGACCAAGCTGGCCGCCACGCCCAAATATGGTAAAAACCCTTCAAAAATCTTCTTCTCCAGAACCAAAAGGCCTATAACCTTGAAACTTGGTATGTAGCATCGGGCATGCGGGCCCATCATAATTTATATAAATCATGACCTTGTGATGACCTTGACCTAATTTATGACATGGTCAACTTTGGTACGTTAGGCTTTTATATTGGAAAACGCTTAAACGGTGGATTTCTCAGAAACTATTTAAGTCTAAGGTACAATACTTGGTATACATGGTCGACTAAATGACCAGATGAAGATATTATGTCACTTAAGGTCAAGGTCATTCCTTCGGACCATCCGTCGTCAAGATTTTCAAACATCTTCTCCTCTGAAACCACTGGGCCGATTGAAGCCAAATTTCATATGGAGTCTCAGTGGGATGGGAGAAGGAAAGTTTATACCCGGGGTCTGGGTCACATGACCAAGATGGCCGCCATGCCCATATATGGTAAAAACCCTTCAAAAATCTTCTTCTCCAGAACCAAAAGGCCTATGACCTTGAAACTTGGTGTGTAGCATTGGGCATGCAGGCCCATCAAAGTTTATACAAATCATGACCTTGCGTTGACCTTGACCTAATTTACGGCATTGTCAACTTTGGTCGTTAGGCTTTTATATTGGAAAACGCTTAAACAGTGGATTTCTCAGAAACTATTTAAGTCTAAGGTACAATACTTGGTATACATGGTCGACTTAATGACCAGATGAAGATATTATGTCACTAAAGGTCAAAATCATTCCGTCGGACCATCAGTCGTCAAGATTTTCAAACATCTTCTCCTCTGAAACCACTTGGCAGATTCAAGCCAAATTTCATATGGAGTCTCAGTGGGATAGGGAAACGAAATTTTATACCCGGGGTCTGGGTCACATGACCAAGATGGCCGCCATGCCTATATATGGTAAAAAGCCTTCAAAAAACTTCTTCTCCAGAACCAAAAGGCCTATGACCTTGAAACTTGGTATGTAACATCGGGCATGCGGGCCCATCTTAATTTATACAAATCATGACCTTGCGTTGACCTTGACCTAATTTACGACATGGTCAACTTTGGTACGTTAGGCTTTTATATGGGAAAACACTTAAACAGTGGATTTCTCAGAAACTATTTAAGTCTAAGGTACAATACTTGGTATACATGGTCGACTAAATGACCAGATGAAGATATTATGTCACTAATGGTCAAGGTCATTCCGTCAGACCATCCGTCGTCAAGATTTTCAAACATCTTCTCCTCTGAAACCACTTGGCAGATTCAAGCCAAATTTCATATGGAGTCTCAGTGGGATAGGGAAACGAAATTTTATACCCGGGGTCTGGGTCACATGACCAAGATGGCCGCCATGCCTATATATGGTAAAAAGCCTTCAAAAAACTTCTTCTCCAGAACCAAAAGGCCTATGACCTTGAAACTTGGTATGTAGCATCGGGCATGCGGGCCCATCATATTTTATACAAATCATGACCTTGCGTTGACCTTGACCTAATTTATGACATGGTCAACTTTGGTACGTTAGGCTTTTATATGGGAAAATGCTTAAACAGTGGATTTCTCAGAAACTATTTAAGTTTTAGGTACAATACTTGGTATACATGGTCGACTAAATGACTAGATGAAGATATTATGTCACTAAAGGTCAAGGTCATTCCTTCGGACCATCCGTTGTCAAGATTTTCAAACATCTTCTCCTCTAAAACCACTGGGCCGATTGAAGCCAAATTTCATATGGAGTCTCAGTGGGATGGGGTAACGAAAGTTTATACCGGGGTCTGGGTCACATGACCAAGATGGCCACCATGCCCATATATGGTAAAAACCCTTTGAAAATCTTCTTCTCTAGAACCAAAAGGCCTATGACCTTGAAACTTGGTTTGTAGCATTGGGCATGCTGGCCCATCATAGTTTATACAAATGATGACCATGTGTTGACCTTGAATTAATTGACGACATGGTCAACTTTGGTATGTTAGGCTTTTATATGGGAAAACGCTTATACAGTGGATTTCTCAGAAACTATTTAAGTTTTAGGTACAATACATGGTATATATGGTCAGCTAAATGACCAGATGAAGATATTATGTCACTGAAAGGTCAAGGTCATTTTGTCGGTCTGTCCATCATCAAGATTTTCAAAACATCTACTCCTCTGAAACCACTGGTCTGATTGAAGCCAAATTTCATATGGAGTCTAAGTGTGATCAGGGAATAAAAGTTTGTTCTCAGGGTCTTGACCAAGATGGCCGCGCCCGTATATGGTAAAAACCCTTCAAAATCTTCTTCTCCAGAACCAAAAGGTGTATGACCTTGAAACTTGGTATGTAGCTTTGGGCACTCAAGCCCATCATAGTTTATACAAATGATCGTGCGTTGACTTTGACCTAATTTATGACACTGTCAACTTTGGTACATTATGTCAGCTTTTATATGGGAAAATGCTTAAACAGTGGATTTTTCAGAAACTATTTAAGTCTAAGTTGCAATATTTGGTATATATGGTTGACTAAATGACCAGATGAAGTTATTTTGTCGTTAAAGGTCAAGGTCATTCTTTGACTTTTGTACAAGGTCATTGAGATTCTGTCACCCGTCAACATTTTCAAACATCTTCTCAGTGGCCACTAGGGTCAATTGAAGCCATATTTCATATGGAGCTTCACCGGCTTAAAGGAACCATAGTTTGTTCAGATGGTCTTGGTCACTTGACCAAGATGGCCACCATGCCCATATATGGCAAAAACTCTTCAAACGTCTTTTTCTCGAGAACCGAAAGGCCTATAACCTTGAAACTTGGTACCGGTATGTAGCATTGGGCACTCAGGCCCATCATAATTTATACAAATGATTACTGTGTTTCATATATTATGGAGCTTTAATACTGGGTCAAAGGAATCAAAGTTTGTTCAGATGGTCATGGTCTTATGAACATGGTGGCCGCCACACCCATTTATGATAAAAACCCTTCAGAAATCTTTGTCCAGAAACAAAGGCCCAGTGACCTTGTGGCTTGGTGTATAGAATTGGGACTCAACATTAATCCCCAAGGGAGGGGGGTTATCTGCCCCTGCCCTGGTGCTATATACATGTATAAAAGCATTAAAATATATACCAGGACCAAGTGTCAGGTGAGCTACAGGACCATTGGTCCTCTTGTTTAACATTTTTGAGGGATAGCTGATTAGAATAAACTCGCTAGTAGATCAGTCTAAACTTGACATTTTCTTGAAAGTAATGCGTAGCAGTAATTTCATACAAGCTGCATTGCAAAAAAAGTCATAGTTTTATAATACATTAGAATTATATGTGAGAATGCAGTTTTCTATTTTTAAAGAATAAAGTTTTTGTTTTACTTAGAATTCAAGATCTAGTCTATATTTGTTTTGAATTCTAGATCTAGAATTTGTTCTATTTGTTTTGAAAGTATTTTTTTAAGTGATAGTTGTAATTGATTGTAAATGATATATATGTTTAATAGTTTATATAGTTTTTTTCAATATGAACCTATTTATTAAAGACAATGTATTGCATTTGTTCATGTACATGTTCATAAGTATCATATTATCAAGTTACAGTTGTTCAATACTCACATATATCATTGTGAAGCAGTCACTTCATATTTACTTTGCAATACTCAATTATACTATAGTGATACATGCATATTATGATTCCAGTAGCATATATATATATTAAAAGCAAATTAACAAATACATAAATTTATCCATTCTCAAGAAAATTTAACCATTATCAAGAGTAAAGATACATGTCATGCTAGCACTTCTTTTGTTCACTTCCAATGGGTCACAGGATCATGATAAGCATGTATATGCGTAACTTGAATTTCATGATTGTATGATAACAGTACTAAGGCATTGTTAGACATATCTGTACACTTTGTTCAGTTGTTGGCATTGTTAGTGATCTGTCAAAGTCTATTCCACCAACTAGCAGTTACTTTGACGTGCCATTAGAAATGTTAAAATTTAATACAGCATGAAGGGACATATTAAATGTATAAGCCATTGATTGAAGTTACTACAAAGATTCTATCACACAAAAGTACTCACAATATAAATGAGGAATGAACATTTACAAGTTAATATACTGTTCACTTATTCACTGGCATGTCAAATGTGCTGTTGGCCAGTAATTTACATACTTGTGCCATACACTTTATACATGTTTTGCTGTAAAAGCGCTTTCATTCTCCAGTTTCAGTTTGTACACATCAGATGTTTGCTTCCATAGGTTCATTGTTAAATTACATACCTTTTCATGTTGTGCATGCATTTTGATATCATCACTTTAATACTATGTACTTGTTAAATGAAACTACATGTATAAGACTATATTCTTTACTTGTAATTACTTTTTTGCAGTCACTTCTGTTAAAAAATTTAAGTCTAATAATGTCAGTGGTGCTTTCATATATTTTGATATACATAATCACATTATTTGCATTATTATACTCGACACATGCTGTCAATTGAAATTGTCTGTTAAATGGTCTATAATATAAAAAGAGAAAAAATGTAAAGATGATTTCATACTCAGGCCTCCAGATAGGGTCTAAGGATGATGAGGATTAAAAGGATAGTTGTTCTGTTTTTCTCTGAAAAGAAATGTGATATCCCTGCTCATTAGAACCACTATGATAAAGATCAAAACATGTTTATATAAAGAATGAACAAATTATCTCAGAATTATCATAAAAAATCACTCCTATCTGGAGGTCTTACATTACATGTTGAAACAGCATTATAAATAAATGAAGAACATTTCTTGAGAGACAGATTTAAGAATATTTCTTCATCATGCAAAACTAGCAGACAGTATTCACAGGAAGAAATTCATGCAGTTATTGTGCAAATGCATTTGTGTGTACAGACACTTCACCCAAGCTTTAGAGTACATGTACATGCAGAAATCAGAGAATTTTCAACTCGTATACACACCAGACAGCCACATAGATTATCAGAGTAAAGATACACCGGATCTATCAACAACAGATTGCAGCTCTTACTGTAGAAACAGGAGACGTTTATGACAGTTTCGCCTACATAAACCCCCCATGGCTTGGTTTACCTGGGATACATGTGGCTTTGTATTATCGTAAACCCTGTTCATTATTACTTGCATTTTCCAAAATTAGATCATGGTTCTGTTCATCCAGTGTCAGAGCATTTCATCCACATATATGTACTATTCTTCCTTAACATAATTTATGACTGTAAGTGAGAAAGGAATCCACAAGCGATTTCTCTGATTTTAGCTTAATACACGGCCAATACATCATTCCGAGCCAGACCCAGAATGTCACTCTAAAGTCACCTGATAGTGTATAACTGACCAATGCAATGCAACTTTAAATAGCATTTAACATAGTTCCACAAATAAAATCGTATGTGTTGAATGTCCTACAGTAAGTCAGTGATTTTACCTTACAATTCATGAAGAGTTGCATACCTAGGCATGGCTTTGGAAAGATGAAGTCAGATTTATCATTCCTAATTGAAGTTGATAGCGAGAGTTTTAGGCAGCCATTGACTTAGAAATTTCACTACAAGAAAGTTCAAAGCATTGTTAATTCAGACAAAAACTTGTGTGGAGATTTATGCAATATTTCTTCACGTTCTGCTAAGAACAGAAAAAGTCAGTTTAGATTTTATAAAATATATTAGAAAAGACGAAAGCATAATAAATATGCAAGATTTTACCTCAAATGCAGGAGGAGTTAGGGGTTTTCATCGTCACTCAAACGTCTCTGAGATACAAGAATTCAAAGCTTAAAATACACAGTTAAACAAGAAGTGCGTTGGTTGTGTCATCCAAGCATGACATTTTCAGTAATGAAGTGGGAAGGTTACAGAAATTCTGTTCTAAACTGAAATGGTACTAAATAAAACATTGATGTGCAATGTATTAATAAAACTGATTGTATAAAAATGGGTGATAGTGGTGTGAGAGGCTTGACTTTGAAAAATGTGGGGAGAAAAAATGCATTGTCATCCAACCATTATGCTGTTTGTCCAGCTTTTTGTTTCTGTTCCATTCCCGTTGTTACTTCAGTTATCAGCATGGCTCTGACGCTCGGCTTTCATATGAGTCCATTTAATAGAGCTCCAGATATGGTAGGGTTTTATGATTGGTAACCAAACTTATCACATGATCTATGTCATGTTCTTGCATATTACCTGAAGATTTCTTGTTTCATAAAACATGTTGACCCCTAGAATGGTTCTAATTATGGGCCACAGCATTTTTTCTTATGGAGAACGTGAAACATCTGCATGTGTTTCCAGTTTTGGATCAGGGTGTCATGGATTTGACTCCTGCTGGAGGCGAGATCCCTCATAGCCTGAATAGGCTTCCTTCAGAGCTCTAGATAAGAGGGGTATTTGATGATAATTGAGGGATAATTTTTCTTAGTTCTCGTTGAAACCATATGTTGTGACCCCTCATCTGAACCGTCTCATTGAGACGGTTCAGATGAGGGGTCACAACATATGTTTTTATGCAGAAATATCAAAAATTATCCTTAATTATCACCAAATACTCCCTCTTATCTAGAGCTCTGTTCCTTGCTCAGAGCCTTCCATGGCCCTGATATGACTGAAAAGGATGTATTACCACCAATCCATCTGTCTATTTATAAAGAATGGATGGAAATAAAATTAAAACCCAGCCTTATCTGGGGCTCTAAAAATCACAGGCTTAAGCAGCTCTTGCATATGAATCATCATCTTTGGAACTTGCAAACACATACAGAAGAGAATATCATACAGAGCAAAATGAGAACACAGCACCAAACGAGAATATGTTTTACACTCAGAACTGGAGCTTCTAGAAGTTTTGCATCACATACAGAAGGGAACATCATACAGAGCAATAAAATCTTACCAAATGAGAACATTCCGTCAAACAGAAATATGTTTTACACTCAGTACAGGAACTTCGAGAAGTGTTACATCATATACAGAAAAGAATATCATACAGAGCAACAAATATTTTATCAATTGAGAACATTACATCAAACCAGAATATGTTTTACACTCAGTACAGGAACTTTGAGAGGTGTTGCATCAGAGGATTTACCATTATATGCTATATTTTGAAATTGAAACACCAGCTGATCATATATATGACACAAGAGGATATACATACTGCTACAAAGAACGATGAACCTATTATTTTTAGTGACAGGAAAGTAATAAAACCATGTTATGATGAAGTCCGAGGCAGATCATTCAACAAAAATGTAGAAACAAAAATGCCACCAGCACATCCAGTGACAGCAATCAAGCAAAAAACTGCATCACATTAGCAGTGATATCTAGTGTCAGACCATCAAGCATTTCCAGCAGTGATCAACAAGCATTTAAAGGACATGACTCGCAAGCATATTCATGACACTGATAGCATACTTTCCCAAGACAAACAATTTAAAGGATGAAATTGTATACCTTAACAGAAGAAGTGGTGAACAATCCTGGGAAATGCCTGGCAGAGTTATTGAAAAGTTCTTGGACCTGTTCAGTAAGTAGCAACAAGAAACAAAGATGACACTGGAGTACTTGGAAAATGTTCCAGCTTGGTGGATTGGTAATGTATGCTTAAGTAAACAAAAAAAGGATTTTCCAGTTACATTTTATTTATACATGTGCTTCTGTCTTCCATAGACTTTGGTATTTCTGAAAGAGCAGACAGTGCATATGGTATAAAATGATTTTTTGTGTTACAAATTACTTTAGGCCAAACAAATTGTGTGATTTGGGTTTATGTACTAGTAAAAATAAATATTTTGTTGAAACAAAATGTCAGGGTAAATTCAGAATTATATTAAATGATTTCACAAACAAAAATATATGTGTGCTTTTAAGGCACTTGCTGCAGTACCAAGTAATTGTGGCATTGGTACAGCATCTACATATCATTGTCCAAACGTCATGGACATAATCTCAATGTGGGGTCAATATTGTCCAAACACTGCATGTTCACTATGTTGGGTAATCCAAACCAGGCAGTTTGTTGGCACTAGCATTATTATTTTTAAAACTTCAGTTTGTTTTTTAAGTTAAATTTGTACTTTGTTTCAGACTTTGTTCTCGATTGTGTAATAATTCTTTGTTGGGATAAAGGTTGGCCTTTTGTATAATTCAAGGTGTTGGTGTATATTTTATGTTTTAAATGTAACTGCAATGAAGGAATTTTTTTTTTTACTAGATACAGTAAGGGTATAACAATCATATTTATTCAGTCATAAGGGAGTTGGCTGTTAAGAGAAGCAGCAGTATATGTGACGCCTGGGCAAAGTTTTTTTCATGGATGTGACTTAAAAGAGGGTGTGCTGCTTTAGAAAGTGGCCAGGATATATAGCATTGATCTTATTTTCCACATCTGTCTTGTTGTGACATCTGCTACCCCATACCTACTTTATTATCAAAAATGGTTACTGTTCCAAATAAGAAGCTAGGTGCTTTTTCAACAGAAGTTAACAGATTGTAACCTTTCTAGATTTGAATGGCAGTGCTTCAGCAACCAGTAATGGTTTTTAACATTAAATTACATTAAATAGATTATAGACCCCATTGCTCTCCCAAAGGTATACATTTACCTGATTTTTGTCGAGCCCGCTTGCGGAGAGCGAGACATAGTTGTTACAATGTCAGTTCGGTGTATGTCCGTGGGTGCGTGCGTGCGTGCATTCGTGCATGCGTGTGTGCGAGCTTCCGTCCGGATTTGTCCGGGCCATAACTTCTACATTTATGGATGGATTTCAAAATAATTTGGCACAATTGTTCTCCTTGATGAGTATAAGTGCCTTTTGAAACATTTGTTCAGGTAGGCCCAAGGTCAAGGTCACACTTGAAGGTCAAATTATAAAATGGCCATAAATTGAGCTTGTCCATGCCATAAATTCTACATTTATGGATGGATTTCAAAATAATTTGGCACAATTGTTCTCCTTGATGAGTATAAGTGCCTTTTGAAACATTTGTTCAGGTAGGTCCAAGGTCAAGGTCACACTTGAAGGTCAAATGATAAAATGGCCATAAATTGAGCTTGTCCGAGCCATAACTTCTACATTTATGGATGGATTTCAAAATAATTTGGCACAATTGTTCTCCTTGATGAATAGAAGTGCCATTTGAAACATTTGTTCAGGTAGGTCCAAGGTCAAGGTCACATTTGAAGGTCAAATTATAAAATGGCCATAAATTGAGCTTGTCCGAGCCATTACTTCTACATTTATGGATGGATTTCAAAATAATTTGGCACAATTGTTCTCCTTGATGAGTAAAAGTGCCATTTGGAAAATTTATTCAGGTAGGTCCAAGGTCAAGGTCACACTTGAAGGTCAAATGATAAAATGGCCATAATTTGAGCTTGTCTGAGCCATAACTTCAACATTTACAAATGGATTTCAAAATAATTTATTACAATTGTTCTCCTTGATGAGAAGAAGTGCAGTTTGGAACATTTGTTCTAGTAGGTCTAAAGTCAAGGTCACACTTGAAAGTCAAATGATTAAATGGTCATAAATTGAGCTTGTCTGAGCCATTACTTCTACATTTACGGATGGATTTCAAAATAATTTGGCACAATTGTTCTTCTTGATGAGTGGAAGTGTCAAGTGACATATGTGTTTGGGTAGGTCCAAGGTCAAGGTCACACTTGATGGTCAGATATTGTAACTGTCATAAATTGAGCTTGCCTGAGTCATCATACTACTTATTTTCCTTTGTGAAAATTTGGAGAAAAAAAAGAAGAAAATGCTGGCTAAGCATGATGTTTTTTGGCTTCTTTCTAGAGTTAAACAGTTACTTAGTCTTGACATACTTATAGGTCACTAAAGCAAACAGTGGGCTCGACCAGTTGTCCCTGGACAACCTTCTAGTTATGCATGTAGCTAAACATCCATGGGTTCCCTATAAAAAAAAGTAGAAAAATTATTTGGGTCATTTTAGTTGGCAACTTAAATGGCACACTTTCGATAATATAATGCTTCAATATAATTTATAATGGTAAAATATTATGTACAGGTGGAGGATCCCACACATGACATGCTTTTGTTGACATTTCATTTCTGAGCTGGGAATCAAAAAAAAAGTATATGTTGTCAATTGATTTATCAGTTAAGAAAATAAACTGTGCCCTTTCTTGTTGACTAAATGCATGTTCACCAAACACCATATTGTCAAAAAATGCGTTGGTAGAACCCCACTTTACAATGGTTGGAGTTTAGACATTTTTACTACCTGGACGACCGAGGAGACTTTAAGTAACATGATAGTATTACAAATTGTTTCTTGTTTAAAGCAAGAAAGTTGCAGACAAGATAATATAACAAACTGTTTCTTGTTTAATGCAAGAAAGTTGCAGACATACCAACAAATGATGATAGGGCAGTAATGATTTTAGCTGTAAATGTCTTGTGCAGAAAAAGAAAAAAATGTAATGCAGGATTGTAAAGATTTAGCCACAATTGAATAGTAATGAGGTTTCATGCTGTTGTAGTTGAGAATTTAAATCAGCATGTTAAGCCTAGCAATGAAACATTTGAATTGAAACTTTGAGGAAACATAAGAAATATGCAGAGTGAGTATGCATGTTTTCATATTCATGCAAGGCTATTTTGCAGTTACAGTGAACTTAGACAGTGGGGCAGATTTTTATTTTCATGCATTAAGAGTTTAAGTTAACATTTGCAAAGTTAGTAACATATTTATTTGGCTTAAATACAGGGTTTTTTCTCTTTCGAAGATTATGTAAATCAGTCTTGTATAATTTGGCTTTTAGATAGGTTTTATCTAATTCTTCCAAACAATCTCAAAAATTAGATTTGTCTTGCAAAATAATTCCAAAAAAATAAGATAACTCTTGTAAGGTGGACCTTGATTTATGGAATTATATGGACAGGAGAAATCTCTGTCTTATAACCAAATAAATAAGGTAGTTTTCAATTGTATCCCAAACTACAGTAGGTCATATTTCGGCAACTCTTTTAAAGACAATGTGTACATTTTCAGGGGAAGCAACCTCCCTCCTTAATGGGGTCAGCTCTTACAAGATTTTGAAAATAGGTTCCTTCTTGGAAGGATTTTGTTGTCCAGGAAAGCAAACAGGGAGTTTTCTGGTAATAGGAATAGCTCCTATGAACTCTGAAGGGCATGTTGTTTAGTAATGTCTTAGGGGTTTGTAAACAGTTATGGCATATGGGGACATAGTTAAAGGATAAATATTTTAAGCTTAGAACAAGATACTTCCGCCTTAGATAGGTACAAAAATGACTGAATAGCCAGGGCTGATGATAGCAAACTTCATTTTTATTATATTATTATATTACTTCAGACCTAAACTTTGCTTCTAGGTTTGAAACTGTTATGACTGTACAGACCACAGAAATCAAATATAATCAGGGGTCGTATTTATAAAATGACTTAAGTCGTTGCTATGCTGTTGCTAAGGCTGAATTTCTATGAAGGAGATTACCTACAACTACGAACTTTGCTCTGGAGGAACAGTCTTTTTAGACTGTTCCTCCAGAGAAAATTCCATAGTTGTAGGGAATCTCTTTCATAGAAATTCAGCCTTAGCAACAGCATGGCAACCACTTAAGTTGTTTTATACATACGGCCCCAGATTATTAGAGATGAAGTACTGTAATTGACATAATATTAACCCTTTTCAGACCGGATACATGTTTTTGGGACATATGCAAACAGTGTAGACCTGTTCAGATATAGCAAAATGTAGCATCTGATCAGGGTATACACGGTTTGCTTACTAGAATTTCTATGCAAAATGCAGTACCGGTAAAACTGAAAATATTCACCAAACACTACAAATGGACTCTGACATCCAAATGATAAGGATGGACAAGGTCAAAGGTCAAAAAAAGGGTTAAGACAGAAATGCACATTCAAACAATGTAGATGCAGATCAATTTAAGGAGCAGTCTGGTCAGGATTTGCACTGTTTTTTTTTTCTATTTAGCCAATAATTTTGCACATCACATTGTAGTATAATCAACTTGATATAATTTAAAGAACAATTATAGTTATTGGTTAAGGTCCAAGTAAAATGCTGTGCCTTTCCACTATTTCTATAGAGGGCAAAGAACTGTTTTGACCCCCAATTAATTTGCCCTGGAAGTGTACTCATTCATTTGAAGTTTTCTCTCTTGGTAATTATATGTTCTGATAGTAATTCTATTATTTATTGCCCATACAGAGCGTGGAGGGCCACCACAGAGACAAGCACCCTTGCTGCAGGATCCAAGATACTCTAATCAGCCCACTCCTTATAATGGTAAAAAACATATTTTCAAATTATTGGTGGTTAATGTTTTAGATTTTGTATACAAAAATAATAGCAAAGTACATGTATTTACTTCAATTGAGCCGCGACACGACAAAACCAACAATGTGGTTGTGCGCCCAGCGCAGCCTCAGATAAGCCTGGGCATCCGCCCAGTCTGATCAGAGTCTTCGCTGTCCGCATGAAGGTAGCTTGGACCCTTAGCTACCCTTTAAGCGCTTAACGAAGGGTCTGATCAAACTTGGCGGAAACCTAGATTGATCTGAGTCTGCACAGTGCGCACGACCACATTGTTGGTTTTCTCGCTTAGCGGCTCAATTGTATTTACTTCTTTTGCTTACCACCGTGTTCATTCCAGACCTTGCCATTGTAGCATTGATGCACTGTTTTCATTCTTGAAGTGGAAAATGACCTGCATGAGGGCTTCTGTATGAGTGCGTACAAAGAAACAAGCCAAAAGCAAAAACACTTAGAAAATATAGATTCATAGACCGGCGATGTTAACTTGTTTTATGCTGAAACTGATTCAAAAACAAGGAAGCTGCTGACCCATTTGTTGCCAATGAAACAGCACCTGAGACCGCCCAATACACTCTTTAAAAGGCCCGGTTTGCTATTTTCTGCAGTGGCATCATTCTCAAACTTGAGATAGTCAGACTCAAGACAGGTGGCATCCGACATTCCTGATAGAAATGGCAGCTAACATTGTTATAATTATGCAACTACACAAAAGAAAATATTAGTGCCTTGAGTTATGTCAGTTTTGTATGGGCTATGTTTGTCTGTCATGTCCCCACTGATGTGTTTGAAAAGGGCCCTTCGGGCCCCACTATACACAGTTCCGAGACACACCCAGAATGTCACTTAAAATCACGTGATAGCGTATACCTGGCCAATGCAACGACAACTTAGCACGTGACATAGTCTCACAATTAAATCGCACGTGGTCAATATTGTGCATAAGTCCGTGATTTTACCTTACAGTTAATGGAGGGATGTATACCTGTTTAAAGAAAACAAACTGACACCACTTTCAATAAACTTATCCTGCTTTGCAAGAACAGAATGCATCGGAAATGCATGGTGCGCCAACTTCCATGTGTAGGTCATGAGGAGGCTGATTCTTCGCCATAGATCGCCAACATTTAGCAGACACTTGCATTTGTCATTTGTTTTACCGCCATCTTTGTGCAAAGCTTGTGAGACGTAGTAACAGTAACTAAGTAGGCGGCGCTTAGCAGCTATTATCGGAACTGTGTATTAGACTTTATAGTTGCTATAGTTGCTTATTGTTAGTTTTGATATGACACAGCTGCCATTTGCTATAAAAATTATATAATATATGAACTCATTATCAGATCATAGCTCCAAAATGGTCTGCCTGATGTTCCTAAAATGTTTTCCAACATGACCCCTGTTGTCATGAATATGAGCTTGGGTCCCCACTTTTAAATTTCTAGAATGAACGCTGTATCCTTGTTGCAATAGTTGCTTATTGTCAGTTTTGATATGGCACAGCTGCCATTAGTTTTGTTAAAAAAACAACACCAATGGTTGTGCAGTATTTGTTACACTGAAGGAATACAGAAATGCTTCACACTGAATTTGGTAAAGTACTCAGTGCTCCAGATAAGGAGGGGTAACAGAGATAATTTAGGGATAATTATCCATATTTCTCCATAAAAACATATCTTGTGACCCATCATTAGAACCGTCTCGGTGGGACGGTTCTAATGAGGGGTCACAACATATGTTTTCATTGAGAAATAAGAAAAATTATCTTCAAATTATCCTCAATATCCCCTCTTATCTGTAGCTCTGGGTACATTATATATATTACAGATGATTATCAAGAACCCCGAGGTATGGGAGGTGGTGGTAGAGGCATGGGTGGCCAGGGTGGCTATGGGGCCAGTGGTGGCTATGGTGATTATGGAGGCCAAAATGACAGAGGAGGCTACAACCAGGGATTCTCTCCTAGAGGCCCACAGGGAAGTGGAAACTATGGACCTGAGGTAAACAAATGAAAATTAGGGTTATTGTTTTACATAATACAGGGCTCCTCAGTGGTGGTTGGATAGGTTCAGCACTGCCTATTCAGAGTCGGTCTTCATTGTTTGCGTATATGATTAGTGGTTATTCTCGTGTGATTGCACATAAGCTTTCTGTTGCTTCCTGTTTCTGTAAGCAGGTGCAATATAGTGGCAAAGTTTTTCTTTCATTTATCTCTCTGTCCTACCGTTTGTTCATTAGCATCAACCCTGGCAATAAAGTCCATTTCTGAATAACTCTGTCTTGAATTTGGCACTCACCATAGTCTTGAACTTGGCATATGTATTTGATATAAGCTGGCCTTGGAGACTGCAGTTGATATTTTGATCTTGACATATTTACTCGTCTGGTGACATTGTCAGCCCTGGGATTTCAGTTCATTGCAGAATAACAGTAAGGCATACTATCATCAAATCTGATTTCCACCATAACTGTGGCTCTGTTTTATGACATTGACCTGTGTTTTAACTGCGGAACACTCTGATGTCATATTTTGTGTCAACAGTATCTTGTAGCTTAGACACATCATCCTAGCTTATAGACCTTCTTTAAGATGCTGACCAACTTAGCACAACCGGAAGAATACATATTTCTCAGTCTGGTGACTTTTGACCTGTTTTGTAATGTCAGTCCTGTTTTTAGCTCGCCTGAGCCTTTAGGCTCATAGGTGAGCTTATAGTATAGCCAGGCATCCGCCGTCCGTCCGTCGTCCGTCCGTCAACATTTTCAAACATCTTCTCCTCTGAAACCACTGGGCCAATTGAAGCCATATTTCATGTGGAGCCTACCTAGGTCGGGGGAACGAAAGTTTGTTCCGGGTATCTTGGTCACATGACCAAGATGGCCGCCACGCCCATATATGGTAAAAACCCGTCAAAAATCTTTTCTCCAGAACCAAAAGGCCTATGACCTTGAAACTTGGTATGTAGCATCGGGCATGCGGGCCCATCATAGTTTATACAAATCATGACCTTGCGATGACCTTGACCTAATTTACGGCATGGTCAACTTTGGTATGTTAGGCTTTTATATGGAAAAACGCTTAAACAGTGGATTTCTCGGAAACTATTTAAGTCTAAGGTTTAATACTTGGTATACATGGTCGACTAAATGACCAGATGAAGATATTATGTCACTAAAGGTCAAGGTCATTCCGTTGGACCATCCGTCTTCAAGATTTTCAAACATCTTCTCCTCTGAAACCACTGGGCCGATTGAAGCCAAATTTCATATGGAGCCTCCATGGGTTGGGGGAACGAAAGTTTGTTTGGGGTATTTGGGTCACATGACCAAGATGGCCGCCACGCCCATATAGGGTAAAAACACTTCAAAAATTTTCATCTCCAGAACCAAAAGGCCTATGACCTTGAAACTTGGTATGTAGCATCGGGCATGCGGGCCCATCGTAGTTTGTACAAATCATGACCTTGCGATGACCTTGACCTAATTTACGGCATGGTCAACTTTGGTATGTTAGGCTTTTATATGGAAAAACGCTTAAACAGTGGATTTCTCGGAAACTATTTAAGTCTAAGGTTTAATACTTGGTATACATGGTCGACTAAATGACCAGATGAAGATATTATGTCACTAAAGGTCAAGGTCATTCCGTCGGACCATCCGTCTTCAAGATTTTCAAACATCTTCTCCTCTGAAACCACTGGGCCGATTGAAGCCAAATTTCATATAGAGCCTCCATGGGTTGGGGGAATGAAAGTTTGTTCGGGGTATCTGGGTCACATGACCAAGATGGCCGCCACACCCATATATGGTAAAAACCCTTCAAAAATTTTCTTCTCCAGAACCAAATGGCCTATGACCTTGAAACTTAGTATGTAGCATTGGGCATGCGGGCCCATCATAGTTTGTAGAAATCATGACCTTGTGTTGACCTTGACCTAATTTACGGCATGGTCAACTCTGGTACGTTAGGCTTTTATAAGGGAAAATGCTTAAACAGTGGATTTCTCATAAACTATTTAAGTCTAAGGTACAATATGTTGTATACATGGTCGACTAATTACCAGATGAAGATATTATGTCACTAAAGGTCAAGGTCATTCCGTCGGACCATCCGTCATCAAGATTTTCAAACATCTTCTCCTTTGAAACCACTGGGGAGATTGAAGCCAAATTTCATATGGAGTCTCAGTGGGATGGGGGGACGAAAGTTTATACCCGGGGTCTTGGTCACATGACCAAGCTGGCCGCCATGCCCATATATGGTAAAAAACTATCGAAAATCTTCTTCTCCAGAATCAAAAGGCTAATGACCTTGAAACTTGGTATGTAGCATTGGGCATGCGGGCCCATCACAGTTTGTACAAATGATGACCTTGCGTTGACCTTGACCTAATTTACGACATGGTCAACTTTGGTATGTTAGGCTTTTATATGGGAAAACGCTTATATAGCGGATTTCTCAGAAACTATTTAAGTCTAAGGTACAATATTTGGTATATATGGTCAACTAAATGACCAGATGAAGATATTATGTCACTGAAGGTCAAGGTCATTTTGTCGATCTGTCCGTCATCAAGATTTTCAAACATCTTCTCCTCTGAAACCACAGGGGAGATTGAAGCCAAATTTCATATGGTGTCTCAGTGGGATGGGAGAACTAAAGTACCCGGGGTCTGGGTCACATGACCAAGATAGCCACCATGCCCATATATGATAAAGACCCTTCGAAAATCTTCTCCAGAACCAAAAGGCCTATGACCTTGAAACTTGGTATGTAGCATGGGGCATGCGGGCCCATCATAGTTTATACAAATGATGACCTTGTGTTGACCTTGACCTAATTTACAACATGGTCAACTTTGGTACGTTAGGCTTTTATATGGGAAAACGCTTATACAAGGGTTGATCCAGAAGTAATGTCACTGCGTCCATTGCACGCTTATTCATCATAGCATTATTACAAAAATTATATCTGCTACACTGTAATTCCATTCTGATTTACAGAATAAACATAAAGTTGGAATCTTTTTCCATTCCAATTATATAGACGTTCAAAGTGTGCCACCAACGCCATCGCGCCGCGCGTTAAAAATAACGTTAAATACATGAACATAAATTTCAAAGGCAATCACAAATCAAAATCAAACTAACGCACCAAATTAGATGAAAATTTGGTACGATGACGAAATCAATTTTTGCTGCCCACTGTCGAAATTTTAATATCGTAACTGCAGTTTGAAGGTCGCTAGCTAGTGCTAATGTTTGTTACTGCCGAGAGTAGAATTGTTGATTTCTGACAAACGCGCGTCAGCGGGTATATATGCGCTTTTGTCTCAAATTAGGAATATCACCATTAGAGACTCTAGAGGTGTTTAGTTAGACATGTGGTGATATAACAGTGATTATGAGGCTTGTGCAAAGGTGCAATCGGCGCGATTCGGGTGCAGATGAGTCGCTAGAGGTTAGTCCGAAAACCGGAAGACCTTTATGCACAATGTCAGACAAAAACGTAACTCTTGTTCGGATCCCATATATGAAGATCGATGTTCTGCAATTCAAATACAGTCAAACCTGTCTTAAGGGGTCACCCCATGGGACCCACAAAAATTGGCTGCTTAAGACAGGTGACCCCTTAATACAGGTTCATTTGCACTGTATTTTGGTCTAAGGGACCCCAAAAAAGTGGCTGCTAAAGACAGGTGACCCCTTAATACAGTGACCCCTTAAGACAGGTTCGACTGTATTGTGTAAATTCTTAAACTTGAGCTGCGGGGTTGTTCAAGTAATATTGAAAGATGAGATAAACAATGGGTGAACAGACATTAGAGCTTTGCTGGAACAACGAATATGCTACTTTGGACATGGCACAATTTCGAAACTTCGCCTGGTGCGTCAACGACGTCATTGGTGTGCGGCGCGTTTCGTTACCATGCCTTCTGTCTATTTCGATATCTCAGTTATTGTGCTGTGTATTTTAATGACATTTTCAGACCATACTGCAAATAGATTAAGGTACTTGGATGTGAAATTTTGTTGCTCTATCTTTATTATGCCCCCAATTTCGGAGAAATTGTGGGGGCATATTGGTTTTGGCCTGTCCGTCTGTCCGTCCGTCCGTCTGTCCGTCTGTCCGTCTGTCATCTCAAGAACCGTAAGAGCTAGGAGCTTGAAACTTTATACACATGATCAGTATGAAAAATAAGCGAACACGTGTTTTTTCTTTTTTCCGCGGGTCACATATTTCAAGAGTTATGCCCCTTTTTAGCTCACCTGAGCCAAAGGCTCAGAGGTGAGCTTATAGGATGGGAGTCGAGCCGTCGTCCGTCCGTGCGTGGGTGGGTGGGTGCGTGGGTGCGTGCGTGCGTGCGTCAACACTTTCAAACATAAATATCTCAGAGACCAGTGGGCCGATCGCAATCAAATTTTATCTGAAGCATCATTTGGGTGGGGGAAAGGCTGCATTAGGTTTTGGTGCCGATCAGCTCAGAACTCTGGTTTCCATGGCAACAGATAGCTCCCATAGGGTTATAATGGGGAAAACGGCGTCATCACGTTTTCTCGACTGTTTTTTATCAGATCCTTATCATACTTACAGGTAATGATGACATACACAAGAGCTTGGATGAGTTCGAAATTTGGTCGGATTCGAGCACAGACTACGGAGTTAGCTGCCCTTGAGCGTTTGAAAAAATCCCATAGGGTTATAATGGGGAAAATGGTGTCATCACGTTTTCTCACCTAGCTGTTTTTGCTTAGATCCTTATCATACTTGCAGGTAATGATGACATACATAAGAGCTTGGATGAGTTCGAAATTTGGACGGATTCGATCACAGACTACGGAGTTAGCTGCCCTTGAGCGTTTGAAAAAAATCCCATAGTGTTATAATGGAGTAAACAACGTCATCACATATTTTTAGAAAAACTTTGTCATCGCTCTATTGCCTACATTTCTCAACGGATTTTAAAATAACTTCACACAAATGTAGGGCATGACAATATCTCGAGCAAGTTCGACTTTCAGGATGCTGCGCCCAAGGTCAAGGTCACTGTGGCTAATTTTAGAAAAACTTTGTCAGCGCTCTAGCACCTACATTTCTCAATGGATTTTAAAATAACTTCACACAAATGTAGGGCATGACAATATCTCAAGCAAGTTTGATTTTCAGGGTGCTGTGCCCAAGGTCAAGGTCACTGTGGCTATTTTTAGAAAATCTTTGTCATCGCTGTAGCGCCTACATTTCTCAATGGATTTTGAAATAACTTCACACAAATGTAGGGCATGACAATATCTCGAGCAAGTTCGACTTTCAGGGTGCTGCGCCCAAGGTCAAGGTCACTGTGGCTATTTTTAGAAAAACTTTGTCATCGCTCTAAGGCCTACATTTCTCAACGGATTTTGAAATAACTTCACACAAATGTAGGGCATGACAGTTTGACTTTCAGGATGCTGCGCCCAAGGTCAAGGTCACTGTGGCTATTTTTAGAAAAACTTTGTCATCGCTCTAGCGCCTACATTTCTCAACGGATTTTGAAATAACTTCACACAAATGTAGGGCATGACAATATCTCGAGCAATTTTGACTTTCAGGGTGCTGCACCCAAGGTCAAGGTCACTGTGGCTAATTTTAGAAAAACTTTGTCATGGCTCTAGCACCTACATTTCTCCATGGATTTTGAAATCGCTTCACACAAATGTAGGGTATGACAATATCTCGAGCAAGTTCGACTTTCAGGGTGCTGCGCCCAAGGTCAAGGTCACTGTGGCTTTTTTTAGAAAAACTTTGTCATCGCTCTAGCACCTACATTTCTCAACGGATTTTGAAATAACTTCACACAAATGTAGGGCATGACAATATCTCGAGCAAGTCTGTCTCTCAGGGTGCTGCACCCAAGGTCAAGGTCACTGTGGCTATTTTTAGAAAAACTTTGTCATCGCCCTAGCACCTTCATTACTCCATGGATTTTGAAATAACTTGACACAAATGTAGGGTATAACAATATCTCAACAAGGGTGACAACCTACGTCATAGCATAGATCTCGTAAACATATAGGACGCCGCCATCTTTGTGCGAAAAGGTAAATAAATTGCTTCAAACAAGGTGTTTATATTAGAAATTTTACAAAACTCGTAATTTTGGTGGTACTAGTGAATATTTTCGACCCACTGATGAGTGACTTTTGCCTAACTATAATGTTACAGCTTTAATTGCCTCAACACAGTGATTCTAATCGGTACTGTCAGCACACATTTTGCATAGATATCGAACACACTTTTGAGTAAAATTGCATATTGTAGATCTTTAAATCGTTTTCCCACAGAATTATTTACAAATATTACAATTATGGTAGAAATGCAACGCTTTCGCACCAGTGTAGATGTTGGATATGATTTAAAATGGAAGAAAAACGTTGGATGATGTCGTAAACACATACAAAGGCATAGATCTCGTACGCACATATAAAGTAGAATGTTAGCTCGGTCGGTAGCGAGGCTGCTAATTAGAGTGTTAGCCACACGAGGTTGACTCCACGTCCGGTATATTGTTTCGTGAAGATTTGGTCATGGAATGATTGCTATTTCCATTCTTTCTCATCCACTAATTCGTGAAGAGCAGTTGCCAGTTAATGGGGGAAAGAATGTATGCTAAGTACTAGTAATCTGCCTCCAGACGGCTTGTTCAGGAAAAGTGTGGCAAGAATAGCACACAGATTCTAACAAGAGTTGTCAGAAGACAACAAAGCCCGCCTTACAGGTGCTTGACTCTCACAGCGCTGGTGGTATTGAAAGGCTCTTGTCCAAATGTATGTGTGTGTCAAGTATAATGATTGCCTTCCATATAGGGACTGAGAAATATGAATGAGTCAGTGAAGCATAAAACACATGTCAAATCTACACATGGATGGCAATGCTAAAGTGTTCTTGTCCATATATAAGTGTGTGCCAAGTATAGTGACTCTAATCCTTATAGGAACTGAGAAATATCAGAAAGACAGTGAAGCAAAACTATACATGGATGATGGTGTTCAAATGGTCCTGTCCATATGTAGGCGTGTGCCAAGTATCATGGCCCTTACCCATACAGGAACTGAGAAATATCACGAAGTCAGTGAAGCGTATCATAAAGTCAAATGAAGCATAAAACATACTCAAATCCATACAAACAGGATGCTGCTGAAATGATCTGGTCCATGTGTAAGTGTGTGCAAAGTATCATAACTGTAACCCATATAGGGACTGAGAAATATAAAGTCAGTGAAGCGTAAAAATGTATGTCACTATCCTACATGGTTGGTTACACTCACATACCCTCATCCAGATGCAAGTCATGACCAAATATCATGACTCTAACCCTTTTAACTACTTTGAAACTGACTTGGAACACACATGTTTAACATACATTAACCTGTGCGAAGCAGAGTTAGGAAATCCCTTGCAAAACAACTTTTCAAATATTTTATTGATTTACACTTTTTAGTGAAACTTATTCATTCCCTTATTCATTCCCTTTTATAAGTGCTTTCCAACAACTTGGATAAAAGATCATCATAATTATGATGCATTCCAAAGTACAGGAACCTACCTTTAAAACAGTGCTGTGGGTACCCATAGAACTGCCTCGTCGAGCGATTCTAATAAGTATCCACATATTTCTACAATACGTGTTTGTTTTTAAAATAATGTTATGGATAGCCATAGAACCGCCTCGGCGAGGTGGTTCTAATGACTAACCATAAAATACTTTTTATGGAGAATTCGGCCAAATACTCCCTTCATCTGTCCCTCTGTAGTGAGAAAACACGCTCATTCGAAAAATCTACATCGACATCTTAATCAATTTGACTTGTCATGTTGAAGCCATTTATAGACGTGACAAACCAGAGAAGACTGTACATTTCTGATCACTTGAATTTTCAAGTCTTCAGTAGATTTATTGGTGAAGACTCTTCATGGATAAGTGATGAGTCTACACCAATAAATCTATTGAAAATTCGAAAATTCGGGTGATCTGATTGGTTTATTATCTGGGGCAAACACTAATAGCAGATACAAAAAGGACTGGTTTGTTGGACTAGTGTTTAAGCTCAAATCAGAAAATGAACAACGGATCTTACATTAAAAGTATGATTTGAGTAATGACCATGCATTTGTACAATTAAAAGCAAAAGATGAGCAATGACCAGGAACTGATGCAATCAGAACGCATGAGTCTGTGACGTTTGCCGTACCTGTGTGCACGACACCTCTGCCGTCATATGTGTCTACGAGATCAAAATTGGCTGTTTGAATGCTCTTTCCGTTTTCCATCACAAAAATATGTTTAAGAATAATAGTTTAGGGCAAATACTAACTACGATCACATAAATATTGGTAAGATTGGTAGTATTAGCGGTAAAATACGTTATTTTTCATAAATGTGTACACTATATCTCTGCTAAAATCGTCCTTTTGTCTTCCACCTGTTTAACTGTGGGGAGGCAATTACAAAGGCAGCGGCATTTCTGGGCTCGATCATTATACATTCTGTCCAAGTGTAATGTCAGGCACCGCCAAAACTGTTTAGTTTTGACAGACACTGATTTATTGATTTAAACGAGAGGAAAAACTTACCCTGCAATTCAAAGATGGCGGCGATCCATATGTTTGCGAGATCCATGCTATGACGTAGGTTGTTACCCCTGTCTCAAGCAAGTTTGACTTTTAGGGTGCTGCAATCAAGGTTTATGATTAGTTCCTAATCATACTTGCAGGTAATGATGACATTCATAAGAGCTTGGATGAGTTCGAAATTTGGCCGGATTCGAGCACAGACTACGGAGTTAGCTGCCCTTGAGTGTTTGAAAAAAATCCCATAGTGTTATAATGGAGAAAACAACGTCGTCACATTATCATTTTTCATCGGATCCTCTTCATACTTGCAGGTCATGAGGATATGCATAAAAGCTTGGATTAGTTAGCATTTTGGCTAGATCCCACCATTGACCATGGAGTACCTGCCCTGAGCATCCAAAAAATCAATGTCGCCACTATTTCTTGGTTTCAACTGATCCGATCCTTTTCAAACTTGCAGGTAATGAGGAAATGCATAATATCTTAAACAAGTTCAAATTTTGGCCAGGTCAGGCCAACCACTACGAAGTTAGCTGCCCTTGACAGCTCTGTCTATTGTGCTCTTGATCGGATACTTTTTAAACTTGCATATATTAAATGAGGGCATACATAATGTTTTGGATGAGATTAATTTTCAGCCTGATTGGACCACTGACTGTGGAGTTAGCTGCCCTTGAGCATCTTAAATATCCCTATTGGTTTACAATGTCTCTCAGGTGAGCAATTGTTGCCCTTTGGGCTACTTGTTTGACTTAGCCTGTGGAACCTTGTGAACAAAATATCTCAAGAATCCCTGATGCTAGGATCATGAGGTTTTGCAGGATGAGAATGCCCAAGGTGTAGATGACCTGATTAACTTTTGAAACAAATTCGTGAATTTTTGACCGAGTTATGCCCCTTTTTCGACTTAGTGCATTGTAAGCCTATGGAACCTTGTGAACAAAATATCTCAAGAACCCCTGAAGCTAGGAGCATGATTTTTTGCAGGAAGATACTGCCTGTGGTGTAGATGACCTGATTAACTTTTGAAAAAAATTCGTGAATTTTTGATCGAGTTATTCCCCTTCTTCGACTTAGTGCATTGAGGCCTATGGTACAAAGGTACCCTTACATATAGTCAAGAACAATAAGAGCTAGGAACTTGAAACTTTATACACATGATCAGTATGGAAAATAAGCAGACCCGTATTTTTTTATTTTTCCGCCGGCAATGTATTTCCAGAGTTATGCCCCTTTTTCTACTTAGCCTGTGGAACCTTGTGAACAAAATATCTCAAGAGCCCCTGATGCTAGGATCATGAGGGTTTGCAAAATGAGAATGCCCAAGGTGTAGATGACCTGATTAACTTTTGAAACAAATTCGTGAATTTTTGACCGAGTTATGCCCCTTTTTCGACTTAGTGCATTGTAAGCCTATGGAACCTTGTGAACAAAATATCTCAAGAACCCCTGAAGCTAGGAGCATGATTTTTTGCAGGAAGATACTGCCTATGGTGTAGATGACTTAATTAACTTTTGAAAAAAATTCGTGAATTTTTGATCGAGTTATTCCCCTTTTTCGACTTAGTGCATTGAAGCCTATGGTACAAAACATATAGTCAAGAACAATAAGAGCTAGGAACTTGAAACTTTATACACATGATCAGTATGGAAAATAAGCAGACCCGTATTTTTTTATTTTTCCGCCGGTCATGTATTTCCAGAGTTTTGCCCCTTTTTCGACTTAGCATGTGGAAACTTGTGAACAAAATATATCAAGAGCCCCTGATGCTAGGATCATGAGGGTTTGCAAAATGAGAATGCCCAAGGTGTAGATGACCTGATTAACTTTTGAAACAAATTCGTGAAATTTTGACCGAGTTATGCCCCTTTTTCGACTTAGTGCATTGTAAGCCTATGGAACCTTGTGAACAAAATATCTCAAGAACCCCTGAAGCTAGGAGCATGATTTTTTGCAGGAAGATACTGCCTATGGTGTAGATGACTTAATTAACTTTTGAAAAAAATTCGTGAATTTTTGATCGAGTTATTCCCCTTTTTCGACTTAGTGCATTGAAGCCTATGGTACAAAACATATAGTCAAGAACAATAAGAGCTAGGAACTTGAAACTTTATACACATGATCAGTATGGAAAATAAGCAGACCCGTATTTTTTTATTTTTCCGCCGGTCATGTATTTCCAGAGTTTTGCCCCTTTTTCGACTTAGGCTGTGGAAACTTGTGAACAAAATATCTCAAGAACCCCTGATGCTAGGATCATGAGGTTTTGCAGGATGAGAATGCCCAAGGTGTAGATGACCTGAATAACTTTTGAAACAAATTCGTGAATTTTTGACAAAGTTATGCCCCTTTTTCGACTTAGTGCATTGTAAGCCTATGGAACCTTGTGAACAAAATATCTCAAGAACCCCTGATGTTAGGGGCATGATTTTTTGCAGGAAGATACTGCCTGTGGTGTAGATGACCTGATTAACTTTTGAAAAGAAATCATGAATTTTTGATTGAGTTATGCCCCTTTTTCGACTTAGTGCATTGTAAGCCTATGGAAGCTTGTGAACAAAATATCTCAAGAACACCTGATGCTAGGAGCATGATTTTATGCAGGAAGATACTGCCTGTGGTGTAGATGACCTGATTAACTTTTGAAAATAATTTGTAAATTTTGGATTGAGTTATGCCCCCTTTTCAACTTAGTGCATTATTTGCCTATGGAAGCTTGTGAACAAAATATCTGGAGAACCCCTGATGCTAGGATCATGATTTTTGCAGGTTGATATAGCCCCAGGTGTAGATGACCTGATTAACTTTCGAAAACAATTCGTAAATTTTTGACTGAGTTAAGCCCCTTTTTCGACTAAGTGCATTGTAAGCCTATGGTACAAAGGTACAAGCATTATTGGATGAACCTTCTCTAGAGACAAGCATATGGTTGGGGGCATAGTGTTTCATAAACACATTTTCTAGTTCTTCACGATTTTATAGCTGCAGTGACATTACTTCTGGATCAACCCTCGTACAGTGGATTTCTCAGAAACTATTTAAGTCTTAGGTACCATATGTGGTATATATGGTCAACTAAATGACCAGATGAAGATATTGTGTCACTGAAGGTCAAGGTCATTTTGTCGTTCTGTCCGTCATCATGATTTTCAAAACATCTCCTCTGAAACCACTGGTCTGATTGAATCAAAATTTCATATGGAGTCTAAGTGTGATAGGGGAGTAAAAGTTTGTTCTCGGGGGTCTTGACCAAGATGGCCGCCATGCCCGTATATGGTAAAACCCTTCAAAATCTTCTTCTCCAGAACCAAAAGGTGTATGACCTTGAAACTTGGTATGTAGCTTTGGGCACTCAGGCCCATCATAGTTTATACAAATGATCGTGCATTGACCTTGACCTAATTTATGACACTGTCAACTTTGGTACGTTATGTAGGCTTTTATATGGGAAAATGCTTAAACAGTGGATTTTTCAGAAACTATTTAAGTATGAGGTACAATATTTGGTATATATGGTTAACTGAATGGCCAGATGAAGATATTTTGTCGTTAAAGGTCAAGGTCATTCTTTGACTTTTGTACAAGGTCATTGAGATTCTGTCACCCGTCAACATTTTCAAACATCTTCTCAGCGGCCACTGGGGTCAATTGAAGCCATATTTCATATGGAGCTTCACCGGCATAGAGGAACCATAGTTTGTTCAGATGGTCTTGGTCACTTGACTGAGATGGCCACCATGCCCATATATGGTAAAACTCTTCAAACGTCTTTTTCTCGAGAACCGAAAGGCCTATAACCTTGAAACTTGGTACCAGGATGTAGCATTGGGCACTCAGGCCCATCATAGTTTATACAAATGATTACTGTATTTCATATGGAGCTTTAATACTGGATCAAAGGAATCAAAGTTTGTTCAGATGGTCATGGCCACATGAACATGGTGGCCACCACACCCATATATGATAAAAACCCTTCAGAAATCTTTGTCCAGAACCAAAGGCCCAGTGACCTTGTGGCTTGGTATATAGAATTGGGACTCAACATTAATCCCCAAGGGAGGGGGTTATCTGCCCCTGCCCTGGTGCTATATACATGTATAAATACCAGGACCAAGTGTCAGGTGAGCTACAGGACCATTGGTCCTCTGGTTGATTTATAGTAAGACTGATGGTTATTAAACTTTGCATATACAGGCCAACTTCGTTGTGTCAAACTTGCTTATCTCGAAAACCCTGCTAGTGTCGAAGTGATCTCCCATTCCCGAACATTCCCCCCTATATAATATTGCATTTCGACCTCCGTTGTATCGAACTCGCTTATAACGAAAACACTGCTGTATCGAAGTGATTTTTGATTCCCCTCCGACACTTTCCATGTGTTTTACCACTGTTTGTGTCGAAGTCAAAATGTGTATTCAGAAAAAGATCGCCGAAACGATGGAAAGAAAATGACGGCCATTTTGTGTAGACGTTTTGCGGTAATGAAAAACCGGCATATTTTTGTCTTTAAGCAAATTGGTACAAACATCGAACAATAACAATGAAAAAGAAAGATTTATCGAACAGTTGTCTTTAATTGATCGCAGTTAAATCAATTATCCCAAATTATCCAATAATTATCCAATGATTGCGTGAAACGATGCATACATTGTTTTGTTGATCAGCTGTTTTTGTGTTAATTGACCTTGAACCGCGTATACGTCACAGGTCAGGTGCGTTCGATTGGAAAGTTCGGACAATTAGGCGCCTTTGAAACTTAATTGATTGAACAGTATTGAGCGGCGCTCTTTGATGCGGGCTATTAGTAACAATCTTTAAGCTGTCCCAAATCGTCTCATAATTAGTGTCATACAAATATAAACTTGTTTGTTGTTTGCCAAACTGTTTTAATTCAAAATGTAAAATAAAACTAAGTGAAGTGATTTTTCTTGTCTTTATTTCAATCCCATTTTCAGTACAAACAATTTTACTACGTTCGTGCTGCACACGTTTTGTAGAAATACTGACTCTACGAAAGTTAAGATATTGTACATGTATAGAACAAAAATTTTGGCGACGTAACAATTTGCCTATCTCGAACTTCGGAAAACTCGAAGTGGGTTCTCCATTCCCTTGGAATTCGAGATATCGAAGTTGGCCTGTACTACTTTCCTGTTTGAACTCCTGCCACTGCAGTACCATTTTACAATCTTGACCTTTATTTATTGCTTGGTTGAGTCGATGAGTGACAGGTGCAAAAGGGTTTACCAGAATTGAGAAATTTGGAAAGTTGTCTCAAAATTATCTTTGAGATACCATATATAAGCTAATTTTTGCAGTGTTCCATTTTTTGTGGTATTTCGCGGTCTTTTAGAAACCGTAAATATTAAAATCGTGAAATAATTTCCCATTTCTTACAAAGTATCTTCTGTAGACACAGTGTTCATATATTTTAGTTCTGTTTGCTTAGGTAATTGCTGGTACTTTTCACTTGAGCCAGTTCTTTCATTAACCTGTGGCAGGGCTGCCGCAGGTTAATGAACGGACTGGCTCAAGTGAAAAAGAAGTAGTTATGCTTTTCACGCATGCTGCTAACCGCGAAAATTAAAAATCACGAAAATTAATGTTTATGTTTTCGACCCTTAACCGCGAAAATTTGAACCCGGGAAAATGACAGCGTATAAGGTAAATGAGTACATTTTGTTTGTCCACCATTTATTCAAAGGGGGACAACTTTTGTAATTTTCTGTTTTCTTCTCTTCCCTGGACAAGGTGGCCATAAATAGAAAGGGGTCTGCTCTTAAAGGACAGAATTTTGCTCATAAAGGACCAAATTCTGTCCTTCAAGATTTTACCCTCATTGAGAAGATAGCAAAAATGATAGTTGCAGAGTTGCTTCCCTTGAAAGTGTACCTATTCACCTAAAGGCATAAGAATTTTTTCTCAAGCCTATCTTTAAATAACATTTTAATCCTATTGAACAACCTGTATGTGGGGTGGGGGTGTGGGGGGAGGCAGGGGGCAGTTGAATTTTGCGAAAGTGGGTGGGGTGGATCACTGCCATACTACCTATGATAAGCAATATAAAGGTGATGTTTATGATGGGAATACTTTCTAAAGAAGCAACTCTACTTTGTTTTGCCCCCTTCTCAGTAGGGGTCAACTCTTAAAGGAAAAAAAAATTGCTCCTATGGGAACAAATTCTTTCCTTTAAGAGCAGACACATTTTAAAAAGCAACCTTGTAGAGAGAAGCTAACAAGAATTAATGCAAGTTAATATAACATTATTTTTGGAAAAGATGCTGGGGTGTTTCAGGAGCCTTTATTAGGAATAAATCTGGTACTATTTTATCTAGTGTCTTGTGTACAAATTTTTTTCCTTGGACAGGCTCCAGGTGGTTATGGTGGCAGAATGAACCAGGGTGGTGGTGGTGGTGGTAGAAGAGATTTTGGAGGGGATGACTATGGGCCTCAAGGCAGCTTCGGGGATCAGCTGGCCAGCGGGGATGGGACTCCACAGGCAGGGGCTGTACTGTTGGTGTATGGTCTCAACATGGAATATATGAACTGTGACAAGATGTTTAATCTCTTCTGTCTCTTTGGGAATGTGATCAGGGTAAGAGAACACAGGGGAGTGAACATGTACACTGCTCTTGTTATGCCCGAGTATGTGGTGATAATTAGGCATAATTTGTCATGTCTGCATAAAAACATAATAATTGAGCCGCGACACCAGAAAACCAACAATGTGGCTATGCGCCCAGCGCAGACTCAGATCAGCCTGGGAATAAGCCCAGTCTGATCAGAGTCTTTGCTAAGCGCTTAAAGGGTAGCCAAGGGACTAAGCTACCTTCATGCGGACAGCGAAGACTCTGATCAGACTGGGCGGATGCCCAGGCTGATCTGAGTCTGCGCTGGGCGCACAACCACATTGTTGGTTTTCTCGTGTCGCGGCTTATATGTCTGGTGTAGCATAAATAAGGACCATAAGCCAGGTGGACACTGTGAGCACTCTGATCAGCCTGTGCCTCTGAGCAGTCTTTAGCTCACTACTCTGGGTGTGATGGACAAGGCACTATCAGGCAAGCTATTCTGTATGCTGAAAGAGTCTTGTTAGATTTGCCAGGATACATAGCTGGTAGCCAGGCCACGTAGCATGTCTGACTCAAGAGCCAGAGTTCCTGGGTTCAGTACCCAATCTGGAGATGACTTTTATACAAGCATTGCGCTTACCGTCAGATCCTACATTGAAATGATTTGTATTTGTATATATGTATGTAGCTTAATGAATAAAATACTGTTTAAACCAATACCCAGTCTGGCCACACACTTTTGTTTCTCCTTCTGCTGATTCAAGAAGGGCAGTTGTCAGTTACTGGCAAAAGTATGTGCAGGTAATACCGGTTAACTGCTGAGGAGGTCTAAGCCTGCCCAGGAATAGTGTGGATAGGGTAACTGACCGTCCTGACATGACCATAACTGTTTACCGTGGACGTAAAACAATAAAACAACAAACAACATAGATGATATGTGCAAAAAAAAGGGAAGACACTGATCTTATACTGCATGGATGTGCAGGTTGATTTGAGTTCTACCAGTTGACACATATTGTAAGGTCCCTTTTCTTGTGAGACCAGTCATAATGTTGTTGTTCATGATTTGAATTGCCTCACTTAGCAGTGAAAGGGGGGGGGGGGGGGGGAGGGGGCACAGAGTTCATTTTCATGGAAATTTAATAGAAATTATTCCTCCAAATGTCAGCAGCTCTTCCCAATTACTGGAATTCTGAATTATCAGGTCACAGATGCAAAGTCCAGCCTGTTAAGCAAAGTGCAGTTACTGCATAGATATGTGCAAACAGCAGAGGCTCTGACTTGTCAGTTGCAAGGTAACTAAGGGGCCAAAGAAAAAGTAAAAAAAAAGATAGGGATGGTTTCTTAGAGCTTTAAGTCAGGATGTTTGATGTTTGTAGTGTAACTTAAGATTTTACATTAATATGTTTTGTGGTCCTAATCTTGTACATATTTGGCTATGTCCTGTGGTAGGTGAAGTTTCTGAAGAGTAAAGAGGGGGCAGCTATGGTGCAGATGGGTGACAACAGATCCGTTGAGAGGGCTATATTCAACCTAGGAGGACAAACACTGTTTGGAAATAAACTACAACTACAGTAAGTGAAAGAGCTCTTGGTGAATTGATGTATGTGATAGATTTTCTTGTTTCACTGTAGAATAAAAGGTTGTGGCCCTCATTAAGGAGTTTTGTGATGGGCCATAACATGCTTTTATAGAGAATGAATCAAGTTTAACGTCAGGTGAGGGGAGTGACTTTGTAAATTTATGTTTGCTTCCCAAAAGGATGCAGCCCAATGGGTCTACTGAAAACGAATAAAAAAAAATATCTTGTAGGTGAACAAATTATTTGCTTTAAGAGGTTGACTGTCTTTAAGGAGGGAAGCAAAAATGGCAGAGTTGCTTCCCCTGAAAGTACCCATTTGCTGTGAATTTCATTAAATATCAGAATGGTTGTTGAAAACCCATTTTATTTAGAGTGGATCTTCAGTCACATTCGAATGATAATTTGCTGTGGAGTGTTTGACTCTTCTCAGCTGTTTACTGTGAGTTTAGAGATAATGAGATATGTAATTTTAAGTTACTGAGTTGACATTTAATACCAAGGCTGGAAGGCTTTACTAGAAATCCAATGTACTCATTAAAAAAGATTTTCCAGTGATAGAATACCAAAATGTGCATGCACACTAAAGAATTTACATTAACCTCATCTCCCAAACTAATTACCTAGCTTCCTGCTGACCTATACAACTAATTGGATGTGTACATGCAAGCTTTTTCAAACAGTGTAGTCCCAGATCAGACTGCTCAATAGGATTATGACCTGACCAGTCCAAATTAATAGAATAAAGACTGCATTCCCAACATGCCTTCTAAACATGTCAACATTTTCACATGTATTGTCAAAGTAAGTTCAAAGGTGTATGGGAGTGCACAGACTTGAAGACCTCAGAAGGTTCAAAGTGCTTGGTCGGTCATGCTCGCCAAGTACATGTAGTTACAATATGCCATGGATTTCTGGTTCTTCTCTGTTGTCCTGTAAAACAGAACAGAATCAGTGAATGAATGAGCAAAAAAAATGAATGAATAAATACATATACATACATAATAGTTTTGAGAATTTATGACTTCTGATCTGCTTTAATAATGAAAGGAGGTAGGAAGTGTGTGAGGCAGTGAAATTTTATGGATACTGAGCATACAGCCAAAAATTTGAAGTTGAATTTTTGATACAATTCGTAGTTAAAATCTTAGAATCAACCAGTCTTAAAAGCCACCAGACTATTAAGTAAAACATTTTTGAAGAAGCCAAAATCTTATATTCCAAAGTAAAACTTTAAATGTCAGTTGACCTGTCTTAAAGGAAGCACATGACCTAATTATAGTGCTTGAGCGAATATTTTAAATATACGCAAGGTCCTTGACCCGTTTTTGACAGGTGCAGACAGTGATGACCCTGATCAGACTCGGCGTCTGAGCTGGGTCTGCACTGTTTGCATTTGTCACGAGGATGATTTCCAGTCTGGGGACGGGTTAATGATTGATTGCCACACTATCTTAACTAATATCTGCAAGTATCTGATACCCGTGAGCCTGATGGTGAATGTTATAATGCCAAACATGTTCTTTTTAGGCGGCTATCCAGGGCTCCAGAGTGGGTGGAGTTTTTGGGATGGATCTGGGATGTTTTGTTTATTTTAGTTTTTCAAGGAGAGCATATGTTGTGGCCATTCAACAGAACTGTCTCGGCGAGACGAGTTTGGTGCGGGGTCACTGCATGTGGTTTTGCTGGGGTGCGGAGAGTTGTCCCAGAGTTGTCCCCGTTACCCATTTTTATCTGGAGCAACGTCATCAAACGTTTGATTTGCCAAAGTTTTGGTTTTCTTTCTCTGGTTGTTGTTTTATACGGTCAAAGAATGTACATAGGGGTAATATTTTGGTGAACTAATTTTTCCGAGCATACCCGATCGAGATAATTGTGGTTCTGGCACAGGTTTGGGAGTGATATGCTGCGCTCCATCTGGTGCTCAGACAGACATGGAGCGTTTGAGCGACAGCTTGGTAGTTTGAGTAATGACCGGGTCTGATCGGATCTAGTTATAGTCTATTCTATTGGGTGTATATCGGTTTTTTTTGTTATTATCACTGGTTGTTGTTTAAGGTATAGGGATATATCTCCATGTTTTTTTCGCCATTTTTACTAAGGGAGACAACTGTTGTGGTTTCCTGTATTGCTTCCCTAGCTGCGTGCTTCCCTGAGTGCTCTAATCTTGAATGAAAGAATTTGCTCCTAACGGGAGCAAATTCTTTCCTAATGGAGTTGATCCACAATTGGAATGCGGGCAAAGAAGTGACTTCCCTTTGCCTTAGGTTTCTGTGTCTTATTATTATTATTATTATTATCAGTATTATTATTATTATTATGAGTTATTAATAGGGTTTGGTACATGCGTTTTTTAAGTTGATCATGCGCTTAAATGATTTGTACATGTAGGTATATAAACTGCGCCAATTGTGAACCGTCTGATCTTGAACATCACAAAATACGTTAGTACTAAGTTTGCTTTAAGAAGTATGGTGTAGACACGGAATGGTTTGAACAAGCGGTGCAGATCCAGACAGGACTGCTCCTATTAAGAGCAGTCTGGTCGGGATTTGCAATATTTTCTAACTCAAATGTCGCATAGTTGCATTATTGAAACAAACTGTTCCATTTTAGGGCGGTTACCTTGACTGTCGTAAGTGTTCAAGTATTTGGAGTCTTTACTGTAGTAGTATCGATTATTTGCGTGGCTGTACAGTTTTGGCCTAAAATGATTTTCATATGTGTCAGCTATTTTTTATGTCAGACGTGCCGCCTTGAGGGTGCCCTGCGTCATGCAAGCGTTGCAGGGGCCGCTTTTCAGCCCGGGCATTTGTGTGGCCTGTCAGAAGTCTCCTCCTTTTGATTTATTTTAATGTTTCTTATCTAAGATAAGAAGTCTCTGATCAGGCGGCGCGGATGCGCCTGCTGGTCTGAGTCTTGGGCAACGTTTGTGCATGCAGCATGGTACCTGGTCAGTGGCTGATTCTTATACTTAGGTAAATTGCATGTGACGCTGATAAATAATGTTAACTAAATATCCTTTCTTTATAAATAGTAAGGAGAGAATTGAAACTACATTTCTTGATGTAAGTTTGACAGCACTTGATCTATCAGAGTATGTGCATATATATATTTTTTTTCCACTTATACCTGATATATTTTAATTGTGAACGTATAGCTTACCAATTCCAACTTATAACTTTCCATGTCACAAATTCCCAATGAGTCTCAAACAATTATGAGGCTATACCTGGAAATAGTTTTTTTCGTTTTGTATTTGTTTTTTTCTTATCATTTCATCTCTTTCTCCTTGTCTTTCTGTCCAAAGTCAACTATGTATAGTTCCGTGCTGCTGCTTTTGGCTCCCATTTCCGACGGATGGTTGAAGGTAAGTATTTGGCCGAGTGCTGTGTTAAGTCGCTTAATTTTAAAACCTAATAGATAATGGGAATCGAGATTCAGGCTTGGCGCTCGGCCATTGGGATTTTCTATGGTAAGACTCAGGCGCTTAAAGTGAGACTAATGAAACGAACAAACTTTTGGCCAGCAGAATTTATTAATAGATTATTTTCTCTTTTTAAGACATCTGCATATGTTCTACAAAGTATTATTAGGTTTCTTTACCTGAGTATGGTAAATTTAGAATTCTCAGTAGTTGTTCTTCTTCTAGTTTTAATGTCGGGAGACGTCTCCGAAAACCCAGGACCAGATTCGGAATCGAACTCAGCAGTAACTGCTAATACATGTGGTTTGTCTATCCTTCATCTCAATATAAGGAGTATCAGAAATAAATTAAATTATATAGAAGAGAATTTTAATGATTTTGATATTCTCTGTTTCACTGAAACGCACTTAAGCGACATTGTTAGTAATGATGATATATGTATTGACGGTTTTCATTCAGTGCCATACAGAAAAGATGTTTCGCCCCATTCTTCGGGAATTCTTGTGTATGTATCTCAGGGGCTGACAACGACTAGAAAGATGGAACTAGAATGCTATTTAGAAGAATCTTTGTGGATAGAAATTTTTCATAAAGGTGAGTCTATTTTATTAAGTACTATTTATCGACCACAGAACACACCGGTATCCTTTTGGGATCGACTTAATATTGTTATTGAAAAAGGTATGGAAATATCGAGTAACTTGATAATAGTTGGAGATCTAAACGAAGATCAGTTAAATCCTAGAAATCACTATCTAAAAGATGTAATGACTTTAAATAATTTACTTAATTTAATCGTTATGCCAACGAGGAAAACGGCACAGTCTGAAACACTTCTTGATCCGATTGTTGTTCACGATTCGATGAAGGTCTTTGATTTCGGTACTCTTGACGTTAGTGAGTGGGTATCTGATCATACTGCTACATATGTCTTCATCTCCTTTACATATGAACATGACAATTCATATAAACGAATGGTTTGGTTTTATAATAGGGGAGACTTTGAAAAGCTTAATACTTTAATTTTAAATACAAATTGGGAATTTTTGAATAATGATAACATTGATACTGCATGTCAGAATTTTACAATCTGTTTAAAAAACTTGATACGAGAATGTATTCCAGGTAAAGAAGTAACAATTAGACCAAATGATAAACCGTGGTATGATAGCATTATACGTACAACTTCGAGAAAGCGGGACCGTATGAAACGAAAAGCAGCAAAATCGGACAAAAATGCAGATTGGCATAAATATAAACAATTAAGAAACAAAGTTAATAATTTAAAGAAACACGCTAAAGAGAGGTTTTATAACAATATTGAAAATGCAATCATTGAAGCTAATATAAATAATCCTAAATTATACTGGAAACTCATTAAACATTTTATTAAATCTAATAAAAATTCTGAAAAGATACCGCCATTAAAGACTAAAACACCATCGGGAGAAAATATATATGCTTTTACAGATTTAGAAAAAGCAAATTGCATGAATAAATACTTTGCGTCTATATCTTCTGTTGATGATTCTAATATTGACTTACCTATATTTAGTCAAAAGACGGAAAGTTCATTGCATTCAATACAGGAATCGGAAATTGCAGACGTTATTCAAACCTTGGTAGTAAATAAGGCGTCAGGCGAAGATCAAATAAGTCATAAGATTCTAAAAGGTACATGTAATACGATTAAAAAGCCGTTATGCATACTATATAATCGCTCACTTCCATCACTTTGGAAATCTGGAATGGTAATGCCTCTACATAAGAAAGGCCCTTCTGAAATGCCATCTAACTATAGACCAGTATCACTTTTGAGTACGGTTGGTAAACTAATGGAGCGAGTGGTTTTTAAATACTTGTATAATTTCTTTCAAACGAACAATCTTATTTATCCCTATCAATCTGGGTTTATTCCTGGCCATTCAACAGTCTATCAGGTAATTGATATTTATCACCAAATATGTCAGAGTATAGATACGAAACAACATACATGTATGGTTTTCTGTGATATCTCGAAAGCGTTTGACCGTGTATGGCATAAGGGTTTAATTTTCAAATTGCGGCAAAATGGCATATGTTGGGACCTCCTTCATTGGATATCTGATTATCTTTACCAAAGAAAACAAAAAGTATTTATAGGTTCTTCAATGTCTGACTTTCAGTTCTTGTCTGCCGGAGTCCCCCAAGGCTCTGTTTTAGGCCCATTATTTTTCTTAATTTATGTGAACGATATAGCTGAAAATCTTTTAAGTATCACTCGATTATTTGCTGATGACACCTCAATAGCTTTTTCATCGTCAAATTTAAAGGACATTGAAGGTATTTTAAATCATGATTTAAGGTATATAGCGTTTTGGGCAAAACAGTGGTTAGTTACGTTTAATCCGAATAAAACGGAAGCTATTCTGTTTTCAAATATCGCTGCAGGTGAACCTCGTTTGTTATTTGATAACACAGAATTAGTATTTGTGGACAGCCATAAACACCTTGGTCTTACATTCAGCAGTGATTGTAAATGGCATACTCATATAGATAATATTTTAGCTTCGGCATCAAGAATGTTGGGTATTTTGAGAAGTTTAAAATTTAGGTTAGGTAGAAAAGCTTTAAATCAGATTTACTTATCATACTTAAGACCTTTATTAGAATATGCAGCAGTGGTTTGGGATGGCTGTACTTTATATGAGAAGAGAAAATTGGAACAAGTTCAGTATGAGGCAGCGCGATTAGTAACGGGCCTTACCCGATCTGTGTCTATTGAAAATCTCATCAAAGAAATAGGTTGGCTTTCCCTTTCAGATAGACGTCTCTTTCAAAAATTAGTTACAATGTTTAAAATAAAAAATGGGTACGCACCGGAATATTTATACAGTCTGTTGCCGCCTTTAGTGGCGGAGAGAACAAACTACAACTTAAGAAATGCAAATGATGTTAGTATAGTAAGAAGAAGAACTGAATTATTTTCTAAATCTTTTATACCGTCTACGATAGAATTTTGGAATACTCTGCCTTTAACTGTGCGAAATTTACAATCGTTGGAAGCTTTTAAAAGAACTTTAAAACAGTCTTACTTTACAACAATGAAAGTGCCGAAATATTATAATCAAGGCGATAGACGTTCTTCTGTATATCATGCTAGATTAAGGAATAAGTGTAGCAATTTGAATCATGATCTATTTATAAACCATCTTAAACTTAATTCAATTTGTGACTGTGGAGATGGTGTAGAAGATGCAGAGCATTACTTTTTCAAGTGTCAGAGATATGTTGAACACCGTTTAGTTCTGTTTCATTCAACTAGACCATTCCATCCACTTAATTTGAATATGCTTTTATACGGTTCAGATAGACTAGGGGAAACGGAAAATTTAGAGCTGTTTCTCGCTGTGCATCAATACATAAAATCAACCAGACATTTTGAATAATTATTATAAAATCTAGTTATAAGAACCGACAATTATTTTCTTCCTCGTGACATTGAGCCGTGGACAGGGGAAGGCCTGGGGCACATTTTGTGATTTAAGATGTGGATCACTTGGTGTGCTCTTTGCCTTTTGTGTTTGTGACTCTGTGGTACGGGAGAGAAGGTGATTGTATTAAAATTAAAACCAATAGTCAGTATTTTGTTAACACACAGTTTACTTTTCAATAGCTATTTTATGTTCATAACTTTATTTTTTTTCTTTCAGGTATAAAGCAACAGCCTTTGTCTACCAACAGATTTGCGCGGTCGTGAATTGGGAGTCGGATGCAGCAGCAACTAAACTAAATTCTTTCTATTCTTCATTTTACTCTGTCTAATAACATATTGCTTTATCATCCTGTGCATTCGGCTGTGGAGGGGTCCTGTCATCGCCGATCATGGTGGGTCAGTGCGGTCTTTTGTCTTGGGTGCGGTCCTTTAGCGGTCCATGTCAGTCCGATTATCGGACTACCAGGGACCGTATGAAGGATTGCTCTTGAGCTGGCTAGCGTGGCCTGTGCCATGCGTAGCGCTGACGGGATCCTTTTTCAGCCCAAGGTATATGATGATTATTATATTTAGATTTTGATTATTTAAGCAAGTATTATTCACTTATTCTTCCATATTCTGACTATCTTTCTCATTACTCATTCTTTACTTTACTATATTTGTTGTTTAAATGTACAGTTTTTTCTATGCCTTATGATGTCGTTGTCTACTTAGCAGTATTGTAAGTACACGTTATTGGGGCGGACCGTAATTAATGTTGTTAGAACTTGTGGTCCAACCCATTTGTATGTTTATTAAGAGGACAATAAAATATGTTTAGACTAGACATGACCTAAGCAAACAATTTTTAAATTTCTCTTGGTTGCTTGCTATAGACAGGTTTGACTGTACATCTTTCAGTCATGTCCTAGGGCCGTATTTATAAAAACACTTAAGTCGTTGCTATGCTGTTGCTAAGGCTTAATTTCTATAAAACAGATTTTCTACAACTATGAAATTTGCTCTGGAGGAACAGTCTTTTTAAGACTGTTCCTCCAGAGCAAATTTCATAGTTGTAGGGAATCTCCTTAAAAGAAAATTAGCCTTAGCAACGACATAGCAACCACCTAAGTAGTTTTATAAATATGGCCCCTAGAGTTTATTGTTGAACTGCTTAACCAAAGCATGGTCTTTTGTAAACATATTGTCATATATTTCAGTTTATCTAAGCAACCATTCCTACAAGACGTTGCCTTGCCTTATGAACTTCCAGATGGATCACTGTCCTTTAAAGATCTTCAGGGCAACAGAAACAACAGGTTTATGTCAGCAGAACAGGCAGCTAAAAATCATATCCTTTCTGATAGTTTGTAGGTCACTGAAAATTTCAGCTAGAGGCTAGCAATAGTTTTAACTATGACAGACAAGATTGTACAATGGCGGTCAGATTATTATCCCCTCGCACAACGAAGTGGTGAGGGGATATAGGTTTTGTCCCGTACGTAAGTACGTACGTATGTTCACCTTTTGTCATCGCTCTAGCACCTACATTTCTCAACGGATTTTGAAATAACTTCACACAAGTGTAGGGCATGACAATATCTCGAGCAAGTTCGACTTTCAGGGTGCTGCGCCCTAGGTCAAGGTCACTGTGGCTATTTTTAGAAAAACTTTGTCAGCCCTCTAGCGCCTACATTTCTCAATGGATTTTGAAATAACTTCACACAAATGTAGGGCATGACAATATCTCGAGCAAGTTTGACTTTCAGGGTGCTGCGCCCGAGGTCAAGGTCACTGGCTATTTTTAGAAAAACTTTGTCATCGCTCTAGCGCCTACATTTCTCAATGGATTTTGAAATAACTTCACACAAATGTAGGGCATGACAATATCTCGAGCAAGTTTGACTTTCAGGGTGCTGTGCCCAAGGTCACTGTGGCTATTTTTAGAAAAACTTTGTCAACTCTTTAGCGCCTACATTTCTCAACGGATTTTGAAATAACTTCACACAAATGTAGGGCATGACAATATCTCGAGCAAGTTCGACTTTAAGGGTGCTGCGCCCGAGGTCAAGGTCACTGTGGCTATTTTTAGAAAAACTTTGTCATGGCTCTAGCGCCTACATTTCTCAACAGATTTTAAAATAACTTCACACAAATGTAGGGCATGACAATATCTCGAGCAAGTTTGACTTTCAGGGTTCTGTGCCCAAGGTCAAGGTCACTGTGGCTATTTTTAGAAAAACTTTGTCAGCGCTCTAGTGCCTATATTTCTCAATGGATTTTGAAATAACTTCACACAAATGTAGGGCATGACAATATCTCAAGCAAGTTCGACTTTCAGGATGCTGCGTCCAAGGTTAAGGTCACTGTAGCTATTTTTAGAAAAACTTTGTCATCGCTCTAGCGCCTACATTTCTCCATGGATTTTAAAATAACTTCACACAAATGTAGGGTATGACAATATCGAGAGCAAGTAGTCTTGTGCGAGGGGATTTGTATCGCCTGCGATGCCTTGTTTTTCTTGGCATTGCCTCACTTTGAAGAACATTTGACTTATTATTCCTACATATTGTTGGTATACCTACGCTCTTTAATCTAGTGTCACCCTACTTTGTGTGAAAAATACCGTATACATGGTAATTTTCGCTGTGTTCCATTTTTGTGCGATATTTCACGGTCACATAAGAAACAGCGAAAATTAAAATTGCGAATAATTTCCTGTGTCTTACCAAGTGTCTTCTGTAGACACAGTGATCATATATTTTGTTTGTGTTTGCTTCGGTAGTTGCTGTACTTTTCACTTGAGCCAGTTCTTTCATTAACCTGCCGCAGGTTAATGAAAGAACTTACTCAAGTGAAAAAGAAATTACAGTTTTGATTTTCAAGCATGTTGCTAACCGCGAAAATTAAAAATCGCAAAAATTAATATTTACGTTTTTGACCCTTAACTGCGAAAATTACCACGTATACGGTATAACAGTTTTGTGATCTGCTCAGTTTGCATTTAGCATGCTTACAATTCACCCGTTCATATAATGGATTCCTCCTTTTCGAACTTGGACAGGTCCATTTAATCGGCCGTGTTCAGTTACATAAAATTACCACAAATGAAATTGAGATATATTTGTACATCCATTTTCGGAAGCTTCTGAGCTGTAGACCAGAACTGCCATAAATACCATTTATATGGTACATGTATATGCAATTTTCTTACTATTTGTTACATAAATATATCCTTAACTCTGATGCAAGCATCATTGGACCAACAGAGACCCTTCATTTCTTCAATGCTCCACCCAATATTTCACAAGATGATATTATCAAGGTAACTAGATGAATTTTAACTTCATTTCTTTACTTTTTACTTCTGTGTATGAAAATACAACAAGAGCTGTTGCAGTTAGTCATTTGGCATCCACTTCAGCACCCTACTTTGTGTTAACCAATCATACCTTGGGTCCTATAAATAGGATGTAGGCAAACAGTGCAGACGCTGCTGAATGCAGCATCTGATCAGGGTTTACACTATTTGATAAAGACAAATTAGTGTTTTCTCTTATCAAATAAGAATTATACACATAACTTAAACCAGACTCCCCTTAATTGACAAATGGACTCACCCACTCTGAGCTTTGGGCATTAAAACTAATTTATTTATGCTCACTTTAGTGAACAGGGTATCTTAGTGTAGTGTTTTCTGTTTGCGTGATCAGCCGTTTGTCAACATATATGTCAGTCTTACCAGGTGCCTCTGTCTGATATGACAATGTTCTTCAGAGTTCTGGTTGATAAACCATGGTGTTTAAGTCTATTTGATCAGTTTCTCCAAAACTACTGCATCTCAAATTTCATGTGAAGCATGGCCAGACTGCAATGCTTCAGAATGATAAAATTCAGCCAGGTTGAGAATCCTAGATGGGCACTGTTACTACAAGTAGCAGAAAGAAGAAAATCAACTTTTCTCCAGAACCACTTGGTATATTCAGCTGAAATTTTGCATGAAGCAAAATTGGGACCTTGATTTATAAAACTATTAAAATAAAAAATTCTGTAGCAGAACTAGGTCACAGTGGTCTACTCCCCGTTTACAAGTCCAGTTTTACTTAAATGACAATATCTGTTCATCTATTGAAACACTGAATAAATTTTGATCCAATTTAATCAAAATGATCCTCTAAATAGAGTTTTATGCGAACTAAATTTCCCAGGTGGTTGTCCACTGCCAGTACTAAAAATAGGATGAACATGAAAACAACAGTATCTTAAGAACCTATGAATGGATTTGTACCAACTTTGTGTAAGAATAATCCTTGCTTTTTGGGCCGGGCCGGGTAGCGCAATCGGTAGGGCACCTGACTCGTAAGTCAGAGGTCCTGGGTTCAAATCCCGGTCTGGCCACATACTTTCGTTTCTCCTTCCGCTGAAAGTATGTGCACTTAGTACTGGTTAACCGCTTAGGAGGTCTAAGCCTGTCCAGGAATAGTGTGGTTAGGTTAACTGACCGTCCCGACATGACCATAGTTGTTTACCGTGGACGTTAAGCATCAAATCAACCAACCAACCTTGCTTTTTGGCAAAGTGACCATTCAAGGTGCCCAACGGCCAATGTTACTGAAAAGAGCAAAAAAAATAAATACAGCATAAAACTAAATAAAAATTAAATAGCAAAAATCTAGAAAACAGGAAACAGGAAGGTCGCAAAAAAAAAAAATGAAATTGACATTGTCATCTTAGTTTAGTTTAGTTTTTAAACATATTTTATTGCCAAATAATCTGTACAGCAATTCGGTTGGGCCACAAGTTTTTACAACATTAATTACGACCCTCTCCGTACATATGTATAATACAAAGTTATAGGCAATGACATGAAGTTTAAACATATTAAAGTAAGGTGTAAATTCTATATAACGTAAACACACAAAAGGATGGCCATGAAATGTGTACACTAGAAGAAAAGAAGTAAAAAAAAAATGGCAACAACTAATGCAGCAAGCAGCATCCAGCCAGATAACAATAACAGCTATTATATAATACAGTAAGTGTTAAATCAGGAAAAGTTTAATAAGAGCTGACCAATCTTATCAGAACCAGAACACTAAACTGTAGAAACATGAGGTTACTGGCAGGCCAAATCATTTGAGAAAGATGGGTAGGTGGGGACAGGTGGGTAGGGGTTGGGGTGGGAAACTGGTCTTTCTGTGCCCTCAAAGCGGTTCTTCTGTTACTGAATACACTCAGGTTTCTTGTAGCTTCAATCAGCTGAAAAATAAATAAATATGTAATTACATTCAGATCATTAGATATATAACTGATATTATCCTGGAGGATAACCATGTCTTTAAGATACTAATGGCTGTATTCTAAGACCTCACTCACCTGTGAGTGACTCAACTTTGTAGCCAAGGATTATCCCATTGAAATTTGAGCAATATTCAGGATTAACTCAATGAGTGTAGCTGGAGTGACGTTCTAGAATATAGGCGTAAGGAGTAACCAGATTTGTGTAACAGATTAACTAATAAAACGTTTTGTATTTTTGATATACTGGTGCACGTGACCAAAGAAGATAACGTTATCTTCTTCGGAAAATGCATCAGAGCCATATAATATGAAACAAACTCCCAGAGGATGAAATTTTCTAGTTGCAATAATTAGGTTACTCTTTCATTATTATACTACCATCCAGGGTAAGAGAACTGAATCTGTATTCCACTGTCGAATAAGGAATAAATGTAGCAACCTTAACAACGACCTTTATCAAAACCATCTTAAAGATTCTCCTCTTTGTGATTGTGGGGATCAGCATTGAAGATGCTGAACATTATTTCTTTAGATGTGACATTGTCACATGAGCCACTGAAAGAATTTTGAGCAAAATGATTCTTGCATTGAGTTCTTTACATGAAGGCACAAAGTAGGTGCGATATAGCATTCTACGGTATTCTTGTATGGTTAAGCTCTGTTTCGTGACAATGCACAGTCAAGCAAGACAGTGCATTCAGTGGATTCTTGTTTATTGCACAGCTTACTAATAATTTTACATTTCTAGGTATTTGAAGATGCTGGTGCCAATTCTCCACCAGGGGTGAAGCTCTTTCCTGCAAAATGTAAGTCTACAACTCTTTGCTTCTAATAATGTATGAAAAACAAATGAGTATCAAAGGTATGTTGTAAAAAGATCAAGCAGAAACATCTTTGACATAAATATCTGAGAGGGTTTTTCATTCTAGAAACAAGTTGCATTTTATGAATAAATAAAAGCATTATATATTATTATGTAAATTCAAGTCGAAGACATGCACAGTGTGAAAGAAAGCTGGCTTATAGTGTATTGCCTGATTTTTGGCAAATAGAGCACATAGATATGGGGAGTATTTGGTAGAAAGTTCAAGTTTTCAGAAAAAAAAACTATATTTATTCCGTCTAACACATTGTTTTACCTCCTCTTCATAACAACCCAAAAAGCTTGATTTTTGAGATTGTTTGGGACAGAAGAAAGCCATCGGTTAGCAGCATTAATATACTGATTTACACCTGCCATCTTACAGCCAAAAAAACACAGTACATTGTGACACCTCCCAGTAGAACTGCCTCAAAGAGTTTCTGATGTATGTCACATCATGTTTGGGAGCCTGGGTAGCTCAGTAGGTTAAGCCTGGCGTGCTGACCTAGCGGTCCCAGGTTTGAGAGCCATTGTAGGCAGAAATCTTTCCAACTGTAAGCAGGTTCCATTGGACTCAGCCTTTCATTATCACAGTTCCATTGTCACTCAGCCTTTCATTATCACAGTTCCATTGTCCTGATATGACTGAGCTATGGCGAAAAGGATGTAAATTTACAAGTCATTCATTCAGAACAGTTTTGTGAAAAAAAAAATTATACTTCTCTGGAGTGGCACAAGGCGAGCACTGTGAAGTGCTCTGTAGCAAACGGTTATGCAACCTAGTGTTAAGAAAAGGCGCTGTATGGCACTATGTAACCAGTTTGGATCTGCGTTGCAAAAAGCGCTTTTTTGTTGCACAGCATTACATAGACATGGCCCTCTGAAGGGCTTTTTGTTTACACCTTTGAAGCAAAGCAACTCACTGTGCAATGCACAGCTGCAAAAAAGTGCTTTTTGAAAGCACAAATGTTGAGTGATGTAAGCAGTGTTGCAGAGTGCCACACTACAGTGCTGGCCTTATGCAACTCTCGTCAACAGAATTATTAGATATTACCTTTAATTGTTGTCTGCATACGATATCAGCGCAGTTCATAGGAACAGTTTATGTATAAGCACAAGCTCTGTATGAAGTACAACCCCTCTGCATTTGGAACTTTGAATAATAGTATGTAGATGTCAGTGAATGTAAATTTTGTTTCAGCTGATAGAAGTTCATCAGGATTAGTGGAGTATAACAACAGAGCTGAAGCTCTTGGAGCATTGGTAATGACCAACCACTTCCCTGTCCCAAACCCAGGTAAAATATCTCACTTTGTTTTGAACAGATATGCTTCACATGAGGGGTGGGAGGGAGCTTTTCCAATAATTCTGAACAGATTTGATTGGCATTGAAAATATGGCATACAGGAATAGGAATGACGCTAAATCAGGCTGCATATATCCCTGCAGTCTGATCAGAGTCTTCCCGTTTACCATATATGAATCCTGGCAAGTCAAAAATTAAAAAGTGGAGATTCTGGTCAGTTTGTGCAGTTTTACAAGCTGAAATGAATGTTTAAGGTATACACATGACTTAAGGTCCTTTTCCTGCAAGTCTATCATTTCTAGTCTTCCTTCATGAAATTATTTGGCACAATTAATTCCTTTTATAGTCACAGGGTATAATCGATTCAGCCAATTTTCGCATCCTGCAGAGACTGTCCGTCATATTTGGCTTCCACCGAGACTGTCCGCGAACACTTGCTTCCTGCAGAGACTACTGTCCTTGAAAAATTGCTTCCTGCCGAGACTGTCCGCGTGACTCTGCTTCCTGCCGAGAGGCTCGGCAGGAAGCAGAATCACGCGGACAGTCTCTGCAGGAAGCCATTTATCATATACAGAAGTCTCGGCAGGAAACAAAAGTTCGCGGACAGTCTCGGCGGAAGCCATATATTATGTACAGTCTCTGCAGGAAGCGAAAATTAGTGGAATCGATTATACCCTGTGATAATGTTGTCCATAGACTGGCATAGTGTTATAGTCTCGCCTGTGACTAGCAGAAACAAGACGTTGGCAAAGTTTTTGTCAAGTTTAGCTCCTTTTTGTGACAATGGGCAGAAAGCCAATACACATTACTCTGCAGAATTCTAGTTATAAGCCTATCTTATATGTAGTAATTTCAGGGAACTGAGTATATAAGATCAGTTCCCATTAATTATGTCTACTGTCTACCCCCCCCCCCCATTTCCATTAATTATGTCTACATGTCTACCCCCCCCCCCCCCCCCCCCCCCCCCCCCTCTTGGGTTGGGAGTGAGGGCAGCATATTGTTTTAGGTATGGATCTTGTTGACTTTAGCACTGTCTTGTCTGCAACACCATCTCTTGAGGGGATTGATAGATTTTCAACAGCTTGCGAGGATATATCATTTGCACATTGGAAAAAATGGTTAGGATTTGGTGACCTTGACACCTTTTTGAAGGTCACAAGAGGTCATAGGATGCATATACAAACAGCTTGTTTGCATCTATCCTCCCAATGGAAATGTCACATACTCATTATACTAGCATGCATTCTTACCAAACTAGCACAGAATCAATATTGGCAGAACTGATTAGATCTTTTGGTGATCTTTTTCCATGTTTAAGGTCACAGGAGGATGTAGAATTTTAAAAAAAAGTCTTGACTGTTAAAAAGTATCTCCTCTGTACCCTGTCTACCTGCACCTCATCTCCTGAATTCTAATCAAATATTGTATTAATTCTAATAAATGCCCCTGCTCTAATAAATGGCCCCTGCCTTTTTTCCGAAAATAATGTTATTCCTGTTTGCTTCTCTGGATAAGTTGGCACCTAGAAATGGGATCTACTTCTAAAGCAAAGAATTTGCTTCTAAAGGGTCAAATTCTTTCCTTTAAGAGTTGACCCCTACTAAGAGGGGAGGCAAAAATAGTAGAGTTAATTCCTCTGAAAGTATAGCCATCACCTTAATATTGTTTACCAGAGATATTTTGGCAGTGGCTGATTTACTACACTTTAGGCTCTAAATAAAGCCCCCATTTCCCAAAATGCAACACCCTTGAGCTGTTTAATAGGATTAATATGGTATGTATGAAATCATCAGTAGTAAAGGGGCAGAACTGATTAGGTTTTGGGACTTTAACAGCAAATCCAAACTTCAAAACTTGCACTGACTTACCTATTTTCTGTTTCAGGAGGTGGCAGCAGGCCCTACATCATTAAGATGTGCTTCTCATCGGCATCCATCAGTGACAGAAGCAAGTAAAGGGGAGATAACTCTTGCCAGGCTCAGTTTGAGGAATTACGTTTTCCTCATATTGGAATCTGCTAAATAAGCCAAATCAAAACAAAAATGACTGTTTTAAAACCATAGTAAACTTTATGTAATGTTGTCTAGTGATGCTGTCCAGATGTATTGTGATCGGTTTAAAATTGTCTCCATTTGTTCTTTTGCCTTTTCATTGAGAAATATGAATACAGACAAGGATTATTTTATCCAAATTATGAAGATTATGGCAAACAGTCTAGATCCTGATAAAATGGCTCAAGTGGTTCTGCACTGTTTGCATAGTTTTCAGAAATGGTCTGTCAGACTGAAAAAGTTTTAGAAATTAACCTTTCGTATTTATTTGGGCTTAAGTCTATACATGTAAGATGTGGTGAGAAGAGGGTGTTCTTTTGAAAACAATCACAAAAATTTTGATGTCTTAGGATGGAGCTAGATATTTTGTGACTGCTTTGGAACAGAATACCCATCTTATACTAGAATTTCATAAGACTGGTTTAAATATTTTGGATCATTCTGGAGGACCTGTATTTTAGCCAAATAAATATGTTTCCATTTTTAACAGCTGAGTGTATTTAATACATGTAATATTGTAGTTGTACTTTCAGAACTGAGCAGACATTTTGAACAGATATATTGACTTTAATAAGTGATCATGTTTTCAGTTGTTTTATTGTACATTCAGATATATAACTTGCACTTCCTCACTGAGTTGTTAAATAACTAAATAAAACTAAAGGAATTGGGAGAGATACCTTTCTAACAAATAGCCCTTTCTCTTTCTTAAAGCTGTAAATCAGCTCACTATAATTGCATACCTTAGATACTAAAGTTTACATGCTTTGATGTTGAGCTTGTGGGTATTTCATGAAATTGTCAGATAGTTCTGTTGATGACAGTGTGGCTCATATACTTACACACTTATAGTCACTTCTTGTTTATTGGAAACATTTTGGTAAGTGACTGATTTGTTAATTTAATGCCCTCTTTTAGTAAAATTTGCCACTCCTGGGCTATTTGTTAGGATTAATTTGGTATTCAGTAATTTTTACTGTTTTTATAAAAGTTACCCAAGTATATGGATAAAATCAAATTGTCATGCAGAACGTAAGGTTTTCAAGTTCTCAAAGTTTCTACGTAGTTTATTCCAATTCACTTGAAATTTGTGTTGTTTAATAACAAGTTTTATTTGAAACTTATAAATGAAGATCATTGTTGCTTTACAGCTAGGAAATATTGGGAAAAAACTTGCTGTGGAAATAATTTTTAAAAGAAAATGATAATAAACCATCTCGTTACAAAATACTTGTAAATAATAGATATAATAGATTTAATACTGTATTACTGTACTTTCCATAAATATTTGAGCATCTGTCGGAATCATCAGGAGGCAAAAGACAGTATTCACTTCACAGCCAATCAGTGATGACATGCATTGCATTACATATCCCTAAACCACTTCGAGCAACCAGTCTGTAACTTCCCTTCTGCATGATTTCTTTTTACCACTGAGAGCCTTTCACTCATGTAAATGAACCACAGATGCTGTGGTTTGTTTGTTTAGAATAAAAAATATAGTACTGATTAACAGTGAAATTGTTTTTTCCCCATATGGTTCACATGGATAGATCTGGATCTACTGCTGACAGTCTTAGAGCTCCAGATAAGAGGGGATTTTGGTGTTAATTCTGAGATAAATTTTATTATTCCTTCATGAAAAACATGTTACTCCTCATTAGAGGTGTCTCGATGAGACAGTTCTAATGAGGGGTGACAACATATGATTTTATAGAGAACTATAGAAAATTATCCCTAAATTATCCCTGTTACCCTTTCTTATCTCGAGCTCTGCAGTCTTCTCCAAATATTTATGGTAAATACAGTATTGAAGGCAGTTATAGTTTCCTAGTTGTTGGCGTAGATAATTTCATGTATAGTATATGTTTTATATGTGTTGTTGAGATGTCATGTGACTATAGTTTGTTAAGTCCTACACTATGAGAATCCATAAAATGGCAAACCTTTCATAAATCGCTTCATAATCAGTGTTATATTTGTTCATTTGTCTTCGTACTGTATCACAGAAAATGTTTTGGATGCCTTTGTCCGTCCATAACCAGTCATTCATCTTGTATATTTTAAATTTTATGCAAAATTACTATAGAAACAACTGGCCACACTAGCTAACTGACATAAAAAGGTAAAATTTTCTGTTGGTAAGAAGGCTGTAACTTGAGCTAGCATGAGAAAAGATGGTGTGTGTCGAATGCAAAAAAAAAGACTAGCTTAGCATGTGTGCAGCCTTTACCAAAGTGTATGGGTACACTCTCAGGGCCAACAACTCTTCTATTTTTGTCTCCCTTCTAAATAAGATCAACTCAGAGGGAGAACTTTGCTCCCCAAGAAGCATGTTCTTTCCTTTAAGAGTAAATTCCATTTTGGAAGGACTGCATTCTGTAGAGAAGTGAACAGATAGTTACAAAAGTTGTTCCCCTTTGTCAAAATGGCAGAAAACTATGGAGGTGTACCCATTCACCTTAAAATACTGTCAGTATTGAAACAAAATTTAAACAAGTTGACCTCACTGTCTGCTGATAATTGGTGGATTCTGCAGACCATGATCAGAGTGCTCCTCAGGAGCAGTCTAATCTCGGTTTATACTGCTTCATCAGAATTTTCTGTCTCATTGTTTAGGGTCTTTAGGCAGTAAAACCTGGTCCCGAGGTTATAAAACTTGAGTACATTCTCAGACTCAAAATAAAGCACACTGATTGGCTGCTTCCGAGCAATTTCCTTATGGTGAAAGGGAACATTTCCAGGGGAAGCAACTGCAATTTTCATATTTATTGCCTCCCTTCCTGAGCAGGTAAATTTTTTAAAGAAAAGAATTTGCTCCCCTAGGTGAAAATTCTGTCTTAGAAGAGTTGAACCAATTCTTCAGGGAAGCAAACAAGAAGTCACAGAAGTTGTGAAAATGGTCGAAAAATGAAGGCGTACCCATTCACCGTAAATAATATACTTAAAATGCTTTTTACAAACATTATTACTTTCTGCACACTGTACCTCACACATGTATAAACTTCATATATGAGATCTGATATGAATAAATAGTATTGTGAAATTTTAGTTGTCTCTGTTTCTGACACAGTGCTTGAGTTCTTATATATTACCAGCTAAATAGACTTAATGATAAATAGGGCATTGGCAAGCAAAGTACCTGCACAGTCAGCAAACTGCAAGTGTGATGATAATCTTTTTCATTGCCTGTCAGAAACAGTGCCTGGCTGCCCAAGACATGTTGATTTTACTTGCCCAGAAATTTGTATATAATGGGTTTAGAGAATAAATACTGACTACGAAGCAGTTTGGGGACATGATATTCACCTGGCAGGTAGATGAAATTTCTTGCTTGTGGATGTTGGGAAAGCTTTTGGTAGTCTCTATGAAAGATTGATCAGCATATGCATCTTGTATGAAGAAGTACATGTTGATCTCATGCTGATCTTCCTTTACCCTGACAGCCCAAATAACCATGTTTTTAGGATATAAAGTATGTTTACGAAATGAGGGACCAAAAAATAAGAGCTTCTCTGGTAACTCTATCTGCTATCATGAAAAGGCAGTCCTGTTCCCTCTTGCAAAAAAAAAAAAAAAAAAAAAAGACAAAACAAAAACTTCGCCCTGCAGAAGTCCATCAAAAGTGAATCTTTCATTCCTTTTCTCTATCTCTAATGCTTGTACAATACAACATTGTCAGTAGACCCTTAATATATGAAGCCAGGAACTTACAGTGCATCAGATGTGTGTACATGTGTATGTTATTACGTACATCTGTACGTCTGTTTGTGTGATCCTGTTAGACAAACGTTAGATCTTTGTAAGAGGCAGATTTTAGGGTTCCTATAATTGTAGCAACTTGAAATTTTGTATTAGGATTAATATCTATAAGTACAACAGGAATATACAACAATCAGGTCTTGAAGCTCCATATGTCACGGTCCACTGACTTTGGACTTAGGCTATTTTTGCAAGGTTTAAGATATTTGTAAGAGGTAGATGTGAGGGATTTTATTGTAGCAACTTGAAATTTTGTATGAGGATTTATATAAGCACATCAGGAATATACAAAAATCAGATCATGATGGTCCATATATCACTGTCTCCTGACTTATTTTCTTACCAGGTTCTGTAAAACGCAATATTTACTATTTTGCTCATACAGTGACTCTGAAACTGTATAAAGGGCTGCAGTTTGTATCACATTTGAAATGTTGGGTGACGCTTGGCCAATGGCCTAATATTTTATACAAAGCTGTCTCTATGAACCTATTTATCTGACAAGTGCCAGTACCTTAATGAAGGCGCCATCTTGCTCAATGCACTAGGCGGGGGCATCTATGTACTATGGACACATTTCTAGGTTCAGTCCACTATGGTGTCAAAATATTGTTAGCCAGTTGGCAAATAAGGCAGACACTGATCATAGGAGCAGTCTGATTTGGGCCTGGGATGCCTGCTCAGGCATTAATGTTAATTAGGGTCATTATGATATCTGCTACTCAAGGTTTATGGGTACACCACCATGTTTTTCTGCCAAAAATGATACAACTTTTGTGACTTCATGTTTGCTCTCCTGAACAACACAGGGTACGAGGGTCATCCAATAAGTCCTGCAAACGGCCAAGTTTCAGGCAAATGATAATTAAAAACGAATCAAGCAATCCACATTCCTACATTGCATCTTCCCTTCATTGCAGTCAACAATTTTCAGAAACATCATGATCTTGCAATGGCGTTGCTAGGCAACTGAAGAATACTGCCATTATGGGTGCGGTGGTGGCTTCTAGTTGTCTGTTTAAGATCCCCTAGCTTAGTTCAGAACGCTTGTAAATATCTGAAGATTGCTGGGAGATACGGAAAATAATACCGAAGTATGTACCGGTACACGGTACCATGGTTAAGAAATTGACGTCAGTCAAGATATTATTATTATTCAAAGGAAGATTACCATGTTCTTCGGGCAGCTAAAATATCATATACAAGAATTCCACCGAAAGCTATGTCGCACCTGCTTTGCACCTTCACTTTAAGAACTTGATTAAAGTCATTTTGAAACATATTTCGTCGAAATCCATTTAGAAGTTTATGAGATATTATCGTTTTCAGGTGTTCGCTATTTTTAGTAACGGTGAATGGTTGCCATCTTGGACGGTCAATTTGAAAAAAATCAAGAACCAGCTTCATTCATGGATCATTTTGATACACATTAAGTCCAATTCCATTCAGGGGCTCTTGAGATATTGTCATTTTCATATTTTTCTATTTTTAGTAATGGTGGCTGGCGCCCATCTTGGATGGTCTCCATACGCTTAAATTTCAAAGAACTCCATTTAAGGACCATTCTGACTAAATCTGTTCCAAGTTTTTTTGAGATATTGGAGTTTTTGCAAACTCGGACTCGTAAACAAAAAGTAGGTCACAGTGACCTAATTCCGCTACAGATTTTTTGCATTTTGATAATTTTTGTCGCACCTGCTTTAGCAAGGTGCGATGTAGGAGTTCACTTTTCCGTCCGTCCGTCCACAATTACATTGACCCTAGCGTTTGGGTCCATTATTCTCAATCTATGATACCTACATTCATCAAACCTGGTATAAAGTTTCTACTTAGAATGGTCTCGAGGAACCTTGAACTTATTTTGACCTTTGACCTATTTTTCATGCTCTAATGACTTCGTAAAATTCTGTGCCGTCCGTCCATCCACAATTACGTCGACCCTAGCGTTCGGGTCCATTATTCTCAATCTATGATACCTACGTTCATCAAACCTGGTATAAAGTTTCTTCTTAGAATGGTCTCAAGGAACCTTGCACTTATTTTGACCTTTGACCTATTTTTCATGCTCTGAGGACTTCATAAAATTCTATGCCAAAAAATATGTTAACCCTAGTGTTTAAGTCCATTTCTCTCCATCTATGATACCTGCAATCTTCATACCTGGTATAAAGTTTTTTCTTAGGATGGTCTAGAGGAGTGTTTCCTTTATTTTGACCTTTGACCTATATTTCATGCTCTGCTGACTTAGTAAAATATTACGTCAAAAATTACGTCAACCCTAGAATACTGGTCCATTTCTCTCAATCTATGATACTTACGGTCATCAAACCTGGTATAAAGTTTCTATTTAGGTTGATCTAGAGGATTGTTGCACTTATTTTGACCCATATTTCATGCTCTGCTGACTACGTAAAATTTTACTTACAAAATTAAATTAACCCTATCATTGAAGTCCATTTCTCTCTGACAATCTATGAGAGCTAGAATCATCAAACCTGGTATAAAGTTTCATCTTAGAATGAACTTGAGGATTAATGCACTTGTTTCAGCCCTTGATATATATATTTCACATGCTACTGATTTTGTAAAAGACCTAGTGTACACTTTCCTCTAACCATGGTATGTACTACTGAGAAAGCATAAGGCAGGTGCGACATAGCATTCCGCGGAATTCTTGTTGAAACCAAGGTCCCATTAATGCTCCATGTAAAATTTCAGCCAAATATACCAAGTTGTTCTGGAGAAAAACATGATTTTATTGTTTTTGCTATTTTTTAGTAACAGCGGCCATCTTGGATCCTGGACCAAGCTGAATTTTGTCATTCAGAAGCTCTGCAGTCTGGTCATGCAGCATGTGAAATTTGAGAACCATGGGTGCAGTGGTTTCAGAGAAAAAGTGATTTGAATGGACTTAAAATTTAGGGTCGACGTAAATGTGAACGGACGGACGGACTGACGAACGGGTTGACGAACGGACGGACGAACGGACGGACGGAGAATAGGACGCCTATATCGCACCTTGCTAAAGCAGGTGCGACAAAAATGAGTATATGAAGAAAAGGCCTTCATAACAGATGAAGTGTTTCCTAAACTGCCATTAATTTGTTATCAAAGAATAGTCCTGAGATGCTGAAATGTAGATATTAGAGAAAATATAAGCTTTGAGCCTTGTTTAATATCCTTTGCACCCTTCAGAAACCAGAGGTAAACATCAAAAACTAGAATTTTGCTAAAATTCTGTAATATTCTCTTGTTGCCAAGCAACCACATTTGTTTGGTAATGTGAAATGATAACTGTCTCTTATTTGAGTTCTTACATATAAGGCAATTACTTTAGAACATGAATTATTGTAATTTGAAAGAATTATGAACATATATGCAGGGATTTTCTTCCCCTCACCTCTTGTAAAATACGCTGTGTTAGTGCAGTTTCACCGCCGGTATCGCTTACACCTTTGCATTCCAAACCCTCCCAATGTCTGAGAAAGGTATGTCACGTGTATGATTTTTTAGCACATATGTATATTATATATGTAAGCTGTTAATGGTGTAATTTGATTACCCTACCTCAATTAATAAAGCAGTAATGACATGGTTTGGAAGACTTATTGGATGACCCTCGTATAAACCAGTCCGCCAATTTTCGCTTCCTGCAGAGACTGTCCGTCATATTTGGCTTCCGCCGAGACTGCCTGCGATATCTTGCTTCTGGCTGAGATTTCTGTACATGATAAGTGGCTTCCTGCAGAGACTGTCCGTATGATTCTGCTTCCTGCCGAGGCTCTTGGCAGGAAGCCATTTTTCAAGGACCGTAGTCCCTGCAGGAAGCAAGAAATCGTGGACAGTCTTGGCAGAAGCCAAATATGATGGACAGTCTCTTCAGGAAGCGAAAATTGGCAGACTGGTTTATACCATGTGAACAAGAGCCTTGCTAGCTCAGTAGGTTAAGCACTATCCTACTGATCTAGGGGTCCTGGGTTTGGCTCCCACTGAAGGCGGAAATCTTTTCAGCTGTAAATGAGTTACATTGCACACAGCCTTCCATTATCACCTTCCCATTGTCTTGATATGACTGAAATACTGCTGAAAAGGATGTAAAATCACAAGTCATCCATCCTGAAAAGAAATCCTCTCCAAAAGGGATGAACTCTTAAAGGAAAGAATTTGCTCCTTTAAGAGCAAATTTGTTTTTAAGTTTTTACCCTGACTGGGAAGTTTGGAAAAATGAAAACAGCAGAGATGCTTCCCTTGAAAGTATCTGTACACCTTAAATGCTTGCCATTTATTTACTGGATATTCAGTGAGTGATGAAAACAGTTCTTCAGTTTGAAATAATCAGAAAAGGGTGACATGTGATTAAAACTTTATTTGCAATTACATGTAACTTTAAACAGTGAACATACATTATATAACTAAGTCTCTTCCACACTCATTAATGATACAAAGTCTTTATAAAGGATTGAATTCTTGTCAGGGTCTACAGCAGCAGATAACATCTCTTCTAACTCTTCCTGTGAAAATGGCTCCCCTGAAAAAAAAAATCGGTAAAATACAGAAACTTTGTTAATTTGAAATTGCTAAGTAGTTACTGGAGTTAAAACATTTGTGTTATTCCCCTTTTTCAACCATGATTATTTTGGCTATAGTTTATTGGTATAAACACATATTATAAAACAGAGATAAACAAGCAAATTCGGTGAATTTATATCCCCCGCCGAAGTGGCCTTGATTTGTTTATGGTTGTTTTAAGTTTCATAAACTTTTAAGTTTCACAAAAAATTTTTCACTGGTTGCTTAGGTAGGCTGAACTTGTGGATCATACATAAAATCAAGGGCAATATCTCTGGGATAAGTAAGGCATAAGCTGGAGCTGTTCTTCTTAAACACTTACCTCAGCATCACTGCACTATAATGATACATTTTAAATTCGGTTACAAGAAATTTTGTTTGTCAGCACCCTACTAATGGCTAATTTGTGGATTTTAAATCAATTCAAGGGCATTAAATCATGCACTGCTGAAGAGATTATGACAAAACTTAATGTGCACTGCCTTGTCATCACAATATATAATTATTATAAGTGTCATGAAATTCCATTTATTGGTTACTTAGTTATGACTCAATTTGTTGATTTTAAGCCAATTCAAGGGCAATTACTCATTGCTTACTGAAGCAATTCTGATAAACTGTAAGATGCACCAATGTGTTATGGTGATACATATTTTGTATAATATTCATAGAATTCTATTCATTGATAAGTTAGTTATGGCTGGAAATGGCAATCTCACATTGATCCAAGGGCAATAATTCATGCACGTTTGATGCCATTCTGATGAAACTTTATGTGCATATCCACTTTATGGTGATACATAATTATTCAGTTTAAATTTCATGAAGTATTGGTTACTTGTTTATGCCTCATTTCACTGATTTTAAGTCAATTAAAGGGCAATAACTCATGCATTACTGAATCCAGTCTGAGGAACTGAGGAAACTTCATGTGCATCAGCACATTATAGTGATGTATATTCATTTTAAGTTTCATGAAATTTTGCCCAGTGGTTACTTAGTTACAGCTCATTTCATTGATTTCAAGTTAATTAAAGGGCAATAACTCATGCATTACTGAAACTAGTCTGATGAAACTTTATGTGCCACAGCACTTTATAGTGATATATACTTCTTTTAAGTTTCAAGAAATTTTGCTCAGTAGTTACTTAGTTATGGCTCATTTCATTGATTTTAAGCCAATGAAGGGGCAATAACTCATGCATTACTGCAGCCAGTCTGATGAAACTTCATGTGCCGCAGAGGGTTATAATGATATATATTTATTTTAAGTTTCATGAAATTCCGTCCAGTGGTTACTTAGTTATGGCTCCGGATGGACAGACAGAAGAAGGGGCGGGTCAATTAAAGGGCAATAACTCATGCATTACTGAATCCAGTCTGAGGAAACATCATGTGCATCAGCACATTATAGTGATATATATTTATTTTAAGTTTCATGAAATTCTGCCCAGTGGTTACTTAGTTACAGCTCATTTCATTGATTTCAAGTTAATTAAAGGGCAATAACTCATGCATTACTGAAACTAGTCTGATGAAACTTTATGTGCCACAGCACTTTATAGTGATATATACTTCTTTTAAGTTTCAAGAAATTTTGCTCAGTAGTTACTTAGTTATGGCTCATTTCATTGATTTTAAGCCAATGAAGGGGCAATAACTCATGCAATACTGCAGCCAGTCTGATGAAACTTCATGTGCCGCAGAGTGTTATAATGATATATATTTATTTTAAGTTTCATGAAATTCCGTCCAGTGGTTACTTAGTTATGGCTCCGGATGGACAGACAGAAGGAGGGGCGGGTCAATTAGAGGGCAATAACTCATGCATTACTGAATCCAGTCTGAGGAAACATCATGTGCATCAGCACATCATAGTGATATATATTTATTTTAAGTTTCATGAAATTCTGCCCAGTGGTTACTTAGTTAAGGCTCATTTCATTGATTTCAAGTTAATTAAAGGGCAATAACTCATGCATTACTGAAGCCAGTCTGATGAAACTTCATGTTCAGCAGCGAGTTATAGTGATATATACTTCTTTTAAGTTTCAAGAAATTCCGCTCAGTGGTTACTTAGTTATTGATCATTTCATTGATTTTAAGCCAATAAAGGGGGAATAACTCATGCACTACTGAAGCCAGTCTGATGAAACTTCATGTGTCGCAGCGGGTAAAAGTGATATATATTTATTTTTTAAGTTACATGAAATTCCGTCCAGTGGTTACTTAGTTATGGCTCTGGACGGACGGACGGAAGGACGGACGGACAGACAGAAGGACAGACGGACGGACATGGAGAAACCTATATCCCTCCGCCTTCGGCGGGGGATAATAAAATTAGAATCTGTTATACAACTGGGACTCAGAAGGAAGTCACTAGACTTATACAAGTCTATATCCTATGATTATTTTCAAACGCATGCTATCTTTAGGTACAATACATTAAATTGCTAAAATATCAAATGCTTTTGATAAAAGTTTGAACAGTGGCATACGTATAAAATTCAAATGCTACCCCTTTTTTTTTTCCTGCAAAATTGTGGAAAATACATCTTCATGCACATTTTGTTGATCAAAGTTTGGGAATTGCTGAAGTCAGTTTTCTTGAGTCTTGTATTCATCTTCAGGCTGAAATAATTTTCACTGAAACTATAGGGCAGCACTGCCTTATAAGCAAGTTTCTTGCAGGGAAACTATTTGCTGAACATGATTTTTGCAATTCAGAAGCCATAACTGAGGTTACTGTAAAACACTTGTATTTTACGGTTACTGAATTTTGTCAATATTGGCGGTTAAGGCAAAGAGCGCTAAAATATAAGTTCGCCAATATTTGATTTTCAATACACTTACATAGGCACAGCTCAACAGGGGCTCAGATATAAAGGAGATATCTGATGAGTATTTGAGATATTTTCTTTATCGTTCTGTGAAACTATACATTGATGAATCCCATCAGAATCGCCTCGATGAGGCGATTCTAAGTGATGCCACAATGTATAGTTCAACAAAAAAATAAGAAGAAAAAAAAAATCAATTTTACCCTGAAGCCATGGTATATCATGAATGCCAAAATTAAAATGTGTCAATATGTCATTTTCACTAAACCGCGAAATTTTGGTACCGCAGATATTAAGTGTTTTACAGTATATTGGTGCAGGTGACCTATGTGAGTTTAGCAGCACATGTATTCCCCTTGTAATCTTTAGCATTATGAAATTAACTACCAGACAGCATTTTAAAATGGTTTCTTATTTCTCACAGAAAATGGGGCTTGACATTTGGTTTAAATTGTGTCACAAGGGCTTCTCTTTTTGCCTATGTGATGCTAAAGGTGATGTTCTGAAAATCCAGAAAACAGATATGTGATGCTTTTACCTTTAAACCTTTTGATGACAGGCCAGCATCCTGCCTGTAGACAGGTCTTGTTTTTGCTCTCTACATTCAGCCACTGTAATGTCCTTTTGAAAGTTCATATAAGCTAAATGCTACAAGTTTTCAATAAAGCAATATTTTGCAACCTGTGGTGGGGACTGGGGAGTATATATGAGGCATATTAAAACCATAAGCTGCCTTGGAGAATAAAAATGGCTGCATAGGGGAGGCCAAGGCTGTGAAAAGTCTTTGCATGTTGCTATGTAAATTCCTCAAGGTTCAAAACAAGAAATCCGCCGAAAGCGGAGTTACACCTGCGGGGATTAAGTCTCTTGAGATCCAGTTGGTATTGAAAAAAAAAAAAAATGACAAAGTTAAACATGCGTAAAAGGTGGCAAAAATTCATCTGGGAATTATGTGCAAAGACATCTTCACACCACGATCAAAACATCTGTGAAGTTTCTAAGGGACTGTCCAACAAATGTAGGAGTAGTTGGCTCGCAAGACACCCATTATGGAAGGTATTCTGTAAAAATTGACCTCTGTAAAAATTGACCAAGCTAAACGTGAAAAAAGTGGCAAAAATTAAACTTGGGATTATGTGCAAAACATCTACAGACCATGACTAAAAAACTGTGAAGTTTCAAAATGATTGGCCAAAAGTGTAAGAGGAGTTGCACTCGCAGGACACCTACTATGGAAGGTATTCTGTAAAAAATTGACTAAGTTAAACATGTGAAAAAAGAGACAAGAATAAATCAAGGATTTATATGCGAACAATATGCACATTTACAGACCATGACCAAAACATCCCCCAAGTTCCAAAATGTTTGGCTATAAAGTGTAGGGGCAATTGTGCTCACAAGACACCTACTGTGAATTGTTGACAAACAGACAAGCGGACGGAAACTTGCACACCTATATCACCCCCGCTAATGCAGTTGCGACAAAAAGTAACCCTAAATTTGGGTTTTTCTTGAGTTTCAAAGAAGTCCCACATACCCTCTTCTGTCATATATTTTGTTAGCTCTTCTTTAGAGATATTTCCTTTTCCTTCTGCATCTAACACCTGAAAGGCTTTTAAGAGCTGATCTTCTGGTGCTGGCTTATACCTGTAATGGTTTAAACTAGTTTGACTGGCCTGTTTCATAAATAAGACCATAAATGGTAAATTTCAAGTTCTATTTTCATGAATTCACAAGAGCTCAGATAAGAAGGGGTAACAGGCATAATAATGGGATAATTTTCTTTATTTTTGCAGAAAAATGTATGTTGTGACCCCTCATTAGAGACTGTTCTAATAAGGGGCTGCAACATATATTTTCATTGACATACATTGTGACCCCTCATTAGAACCGTCTTGCAGAGACGGTTCTAATAAGGGGTTGCAACATATATTTTCATTGAGAAAAAAGAAAAATTATCTCTGAATTATCTGTGTTACGTGTTCTTATCCGGAGCTCTGGTTCCAAATGAGCCTTGCTTGCAAAAATAATGTGTATTGATACACCATGTATTTCTGCCAGTTTTACTAAGGGGAACAACTTCCTCAAAAATGGGGTCTGTTCTGTAAGGGAAGAATTTTGCTCCTGTGTAAGGAAAAACTTTGCTACTAGATGTACTATATGTATATAAATTGTTGAAGCTCAAGTATTCTAATGAGCCAAAGTTTTGAGACACCTAAAAATAATCAATTTTCCATTTGGAACAGATGGAAAATTATTTTAGGTGTCCTAATACTTAAGCACTTAACGGTATTGCCATTATTGATAGTGTTTCCAGTCTACTATTTGTGTTGTGGATTCTGCTATTATTATAGTCACTTTACAGATAACACCAAATTAAAACCCAAGATATGCCTAAGACTGGCTAAGTTTTGGAAGGTTGGAAGGTGTGTCATACCGTCTCTCCATCATAACTCTGGTCATCATGGGTAGAAACTTCTCATATCTGATATAGCCTGTTGGCTCTTCTTCTTCTATCTACAACAAAAGAGAGATCAACATACCTTAACTCAGAGCTCTAGATAAGAGGGAGTATTTGGTGATAATTAGGGATAATTTTTGTTATTTCTGCATAAATACATATGTTGTGACCCCTCATCTGAACCGTCTCAACGAGACAGTTCAGATGAGGGGTCACAACATATGGTTTGAATGAGAAATAAAAATAATTATCCTTCAATTATCATCAAATACCCCCCTTATCTAGATCTCTGTAACTATGGTAACTATTCAGACAAATTTAATACCTGAACAAACTGTCAAGTTGTAAACCCAGATGCTATTGATCCAAACTGTCTGATCAATATTTGCATTGACTGTAACACTGATAATTAAGACAAACAGACTTGACACTCCAAAGAGATGAGGTTTTGGTGATCTCGACTCCATTTTAAAGGTCGCAAAAGGAATTTAAATGCTCTTGAATGTATTAATAGACCAGACTTGATAGATATCAACAAAGCAAAGTTTTAGGGTATTGAAACGAGTGGGTGGGAATGCACTGATGGGGGATTTGAAGAGATGGGAATCGGCTGGTGGGGGAGATTGTTTGTCAAACAAAGAAAAATCTAGTTTACATGTACTTTCATTAATGCACCACATTTCATTGAATGAACTTAAATTTAGGAGTATAATGTTAGAGGCGTAGCTGCCTATTAGCAAATACGCAGGTGCGTATTGAAATTTTGTCAAATTGACAAAATTTCAACACACACCAGCATATTTGCAGTTTGGAATGTTGTAAACTGGGCAAGATTTCAATACAAAGTGCCAACTGGCATTAAAATATGAAATATCCAAGGGCTAAACCACATGATTTCCTCTCAATGAGTATAAACACCTGACTGTGCGTATCACGTACAAGCCTCTAGCTACGCCCCCGAATGTCTCAAGGATATATCTGTAAACCTCATAAATGCTAACTGTACTTACTTCTGCAAGCATATCTAAAATTTCTGCTTCACTTGGGCAGCATCCTAATGAACGGATTATAGTTCCAACTTCCCTAGAAATAAAAGAAAATGAGGAATCAGAGCTCCAGATAAGAGGGGGTAATGAGGATAATTCAAAGATAATTTTTCTTATTTCTCAAAGAAAACATACATTGTGACCCCTCATTAGAACCGTCTCTGCGAGACGGTTCTAATGATGGGTCACAAAGTATGTTTTTATGTAGAAATATGGATAATTATCCCAAAATTATCTCTGTTACCCCTTCTTATCTGGAGCACTGGGAATACCACAAAAAGGAATCTAAAAGTCTTTGCAGGCAGTGTTGACCAAGATCAGCCCGTACAATTGTGCTATCTGATCAATAAAGCCACTGTTTGCACATCCAACCATTAAAGCTTGGTAGAGGTGCACAGTCAAATCTGGTTTCATCAAAAATCACAAACTCTGTTCAGACTGCAAAAGGAGCAGTCTGATCAGGATTTGCACTGATTGCCAGAAAGTTTATGATGTGAAGATGAGCTTCAAATTTGACAACAACTGGATAAATTATCCAGTATTTTTAAAGGCACTTACAGTAACTGTCTGGAATAGCTGATGTTGGATTATGTAGCATTTGCTTAATACAATAAATGGCTTCTCTACTGATTACCGGTATCAGTCTTTAGAAATCAGAATTTAAATCTACATTTCAGCATGAAGATATATTTCTTCTAATAAATGCCTCCATTCTCATAAGTGCCCTCTCACTTTTCTTTCTGTGAAAAAGTAGCCAAATTCAATCAAAACCAGCTTAAGACCTTCATTTGTCTTAAGAATGCCATTTACAGACTTTGCTAATTGCAACCCCTAGGGTGTTTATGAGAAGAAATACAGAAAATGCATTCTGTCAGCTACTTCAATTATGAACCACTGTAAGTGATTAATAGTCAGAACTGCACAAAGTGAGTGCAAATGGACTTTACTTTATCAAGTTTTCGAGGGTCATCCAAAAAGTTCTGTCACTGACTTTATATCTCAAAAACGAAAGGTAATATTCACCTAAAATTAAAACCATTCAAAAACCCTGCATTTTACCACATAGCTGTAAAAAACTGATCCTTGTATCAATGACATAACAGTTACAATCTGCTTTAAAAGAAGGGTACCCTCACCTTACTGGTAAATTAGTAGATGCAACTCCGGCAATGTCCAGTTAAGGCATGCCTATTATGGCTGCCTGGTGCCTACAATATCTCAGGTACTAATAAACACAGCGAAAAAATCTCCAAGTCATTCTGTCCATTTTAAAGAGTTTACAGAATTCATAATCTCAAAATTATGCGAACAATGCCGTACAAAAAACGACTAGGTCATGTTCTAAGTACTAAAGCTTCATAAATAAATAATATTTCAAATTCTGAAGCATATATTTATTATTTACTGCAGCTCGTGACAATGTGATCTCAATCAAAATTTAAAAAAATCCCTTAAATGGCTGTGAAAATCACGTGACTGTATATTTCAACTTATTTCTGTGACACCATAGATATCAATTATTTGCATCCCATATGATATACAGAAGTGGCTTATTTTTATGCAGTGCACCACAGAATGCAACAGACAGCAACCCTGAAAATTTCAGAATCCTGCAATATGTAGTTACCGAGATATGCAGCATGAATTATCTGAATCACAAGCCAGCAGAAAAACAAAAGTCATGAAAATAGGCCAGTGTCAAATACCAGGTCTGTATTTGAGTCATTGTCAAATTTCGTCAAAATCTTCCTGGAGGTGAAAATAAAAAACTGATAAAGAGAAAATGCAAACTTTATTTTTGGAAAGCAACAGTCTATCATTGGGGATATTGGAACAAGCAACAGTGCACCTTAACAGTGGAGCAATTTGTTTGTATCATCGTTCAAGCAAGACATACCAACCTAAAAATGTCAGTACCGTAACATATTTTAGATCATTTTCATTTTAGAAAATAAAAATGCTAATGATTTTATTTTTTGAGTAATCAATTAAACTGCTTAGTTTTTATTATGTTTGCACTGTAAAAAATTAAAAATATAATACATCAAATGAAAATCAACCATAACGCTCAGATTTTCTGTCAATATTAACTTTTCATATGCTGATACTTCCATTTAATTATTAAATACGACTCTCTGTTGAAAATCTTTGGCATTCAGACAATGAACCCCTTCCATTTAGTCAGCATAACAGTGCTTAGCAACATGACTATTTACTAAATATATGCTTTTCTAAAAAAATGCCACTGTTATGGTATAGACATCAATGTTACAGTCAGGACAGAAATTGTTATGGTATGGACAGTTTTAGAATTTACACCACAAGAAGTGATTTCTAAAGTCACAGATGGAAACAAAACTTGACCATAGCACACAGTGTATGTCCATTAGACACCTACACACACAGAAGGCACTTTTAAGTGCATAACCTAATGTAGCAGTGGTTCGATTTCAGATACTGTTACGGTCATGACCAAAACTGTTATGGTATAGACAGTTTTAGAATTTATACTTTTGAAATGATTTTCAAAGGCATTTATGGAAAGAAAAACATCACAAAAATATACAATATGTGCCCAGTTGACATCTCCACATGAAAAAGGGGTTCTTTGAAGTGCATAATCTAAAGAAACTGGATGGATTTCATACATTGTTACGGTCATGATAGAAATTTGTTATGGTACTGACAATTTTGAAATTTCATGCTTAAAAATGTATTTTAAAGGCATTGATGAAGACAGAATCAGAACATATGATCATTTTATACCTATTTCAGAAAAATAGTGTCCTTGCAATACCTAAGCTAATGTTGCATTGAACTACGTTTATGATTTTATACATTGTTACGGTACTGACATATTGTTATGGTTATGACATTACATTCATACTGGCAAAACATGTCCGCCATTTAAAGCTGACCCATTACTTCCAAGATTCCAAAGATGAGTTAAAACAAAAACTAAAAACAGTTAGACATGACAAGCAACAAAAGAAAACAAAGAAAAAGCTGAAATTTAGAATTATCAGAAATAGGAATTGTCTCTCAGTGATTCCACTGGCATGATTATGATTCTGCACTATAACTGCAGCTGTCTTAATCTCTTTAATTTAAATCATCTATAATGGATTCCCACACCCCTTCCTCTCCTTTATTATGTGAATTTGAGCCTGGGTAATACCGGGGTAATAGCAAGAATATTTTTGTGGTCATACCAACATCTGCCAATGAGGTTTTTAGGCCAGTAGAAATAATTAGAAACTTGGCAGCCTATATGTCATGCATGCACCTCAAATACACATCATATTCACCGCAGCATCTCCAACTATCCTAGGATATGCATGTCATCTATATCTAACAACTACATATTGTCGGATACAGTGAATGGGTTGGATACTGCAGTTTTCAGCTGGTTATTCAACATCTTGTGGTTATCTGCAGTCTCCAGTGTGCTTATTTCCAGTTCCTTTCTAGATTCTATTTCTTTGCTACCCTCTGCGTCTATCATGCTACCCTCTGTGCTCTTTTTGCTATGCTGAGAGTCCATTTTACTACCCTCTGAGTCCATCTTGCTATCCTCTGTGTCCCTCTTGATATCCTCTGTGTCCATCTTGTTACCAGAGACCATCCTGCTACCCCTGGTGTCCGGCGTACTACTCTGCATATCTATTTCACCAGACTCAAACTTTATACCATCTGAATCCTTATTACTACCCTCTGTTTTTATCTGCTGGCTACCCTCGTGTCCATCTTTGAACCTTTTGGCTTGCTACTCTATGTATCCATCTTGCACCACCCATGTCTATCTCAGTAGACTTTGTGTCCATCTTGCTTTTCTCTGTGTCCATCTTGCTACCCTCGGATACCATCCTTCTACACCTGGTGTTGGATTGGCGACCAAGTATGTCTATCTTGCCATCCTCTGGCTTGCTACCATCTGAATCCATATCACTACCCCCTGAGTCTATCACTGATGCTAGCCTCTGTGTCTGCTAGCTACCCTCTGTGTCCTCTGTCAAGTCCACAATTTCCACCTTAATGTTCTTTTCCAAGTCACAAGTCTTGAATTGAGAAGTTATTATTGGGATATACCCATTTTCATCATCTACAGGTAAGCACGACACAAAATAATTTGGTCACCTATGTTCACATACCAAATCACTGTCGCATGTCATGGTCCAAATAATATATACTGGGCTCTGGGTTCTACTTCCCTATCGTGGCACAACAAGTGGATTGAGATCTCTGTGTATTTGTGTTCTACTTCTCTGAGGTTTAATGATAAAATAGCCACTTTAAAGACACTGTCTTGAAAGGGCATGGATCTGCCACATCCAATGACACTAGGCATAAATGGATTATGGTAAGACTATTAGGAGGAGATCAGGTATTGCACTGCCTTATATTCTGTTCTTACCATAACAGAGTATTAATGTTCAATTAACAAGAAACTATCATTAATACAATTAAAAAAATGGTAAAATGTAATTCCCCCCCTGAATAAGTGTTCTTTCACATGTGCAAAAAACATTTTAAAACATGCAAAAAAAGACAAACCTGTTGCTGTTAGTTTTAACATAACAAATTTGGTCTATACCATAACAGTTTAACAATTTAGAATGAACAAGCACCACACATTAAGTTACTTTTCCTATATACATGATTAACAATGTGTTGAATGTAAGTCCATCTTTGAATGAACGTGTTATGCGCAAAAACCATTTACAAAACTGTAAAAAAGGAAGAAAAAAAGAAGAATTAAAATCTTAAAAAGTTCCTTTAAGAGCAGAGAATACATACAGAAGTAGGAACATGGGCCAGACTACGTAGTTTCGACTAATAAAGCCTCGTCAGTGACCCTGACAATATCTGGTGACGAAACCAGAAAAAAGCATACTGTAATTTCTAATTTTAATTGGACAGTCGATTCAAAGACTGATTAATTTCAAAAGGATCCAAATAATATAAAAGACGATGATCTAGAATGATAGTCTAAATCGGTCTAAAATTTTAGATTTCTCAGAATCTATCCTCTGATCTCAAAGGATGTAAATACAATATAATCTGCACTATGGATGATGTACGGGGAGACGTTTTACGGCCGCCACACGGCACAACACCAGCTGCAGTGAGGTAAAATTAAAATCTTAAAAAGTTCCTTTAAGAGCAGAGAATACATACAGAAGTACAGAAACTGCTGCAATCATTTTTTACCGTAACAAATTTGGTCCATACCATAACATTGTAAGAATATAGGGGCATTAAGTTACATATACATACATACAAGGTTAATAAAAGGTTAGAAAGTAAGTCTGTCTTTAACTGGATATTTTATGTGCACTTATCATTTAAAAATGTATTTAAAAAAGGCAAAAAGGGTGCAATTGTCTTAACTGTAACACATTTGGTCCATACCATAACAGTTTGAGTTGTTATGGTAAAGACTGTGACGGTAAAGATTTACTCTTGATAAAATCCAAATTAATTAAATGATTACTCCCTCACTGGTGAAAACACATGCTGCTTCATTTTTAGAACTTAATATCAGATTTCTGGCCAGAAAGGCATTTTTCTGCTTTTGATTTTACATACATTTTATCTGTTACGGTTAAGACGCAATAAAAAATTACTCTGAGGGGCTTACATACCTAAATGGCTATTTTTGTTTCTATCCTCAACAGCATCAGCACACAGCAAATGCATCTCTTTAAGACAGGAATTGCAAAGGCAGTCTGACAGAAAGTAAGCTTCTGCAACACTGGGGATCCTTTTAATTTTAGACATTAATGAAATTGTTACGGTATGGACACAAATAATAGGCACAATTATAAACCCAATAAAATTTCAAGACTGGCATCATAACTTAACAAACTTACCATCCAGACACTTTCTTAAATGGCTCATTTATTAAACCAGGCAACAAAGATTTTTTAAAACTGGTCATGTTTTTACTTTCTGATCATTAATTGTCAAAAAATGCTTTTGACCACAGCTCAAAATGATAAAATTTGATACTTGAAATATCTAAAAAGTACACAAAAGTTATAATTGAAGGCAATATATGTTTACAGTTTGATAGAACTCTATTCAAATTATTGCTTGAACACATTTGCAATATTTTGTAACAATACATTTTCACAAAATACTAAAAACACAAGAATTTTGACGAAATTTGACAATGACTCATTTGAGCTTATATAAACTCAACCAAATGGCATTTTTTACCATATACCTGATATCAGTATAAAGATAAAAGATTGTTCTTTTGATTGTTGCAAACCGTTGTCAGCTATCACGTCTATGAGCAAAGTTATGAGTCCAGTGACAGAACATTTTGGATGATCTTCGTAATGTGCATAAAAGCAGTAAGTTTGTATTTACCAGAAACTTTAAGTTTTATACAAAAAAAAAATTAAATAGAAGTAACAGAAAAGTCTCTTATTGTGCATTACCGGTACAATGATTTTCTTGGTCACCCCAAAACTGTTTTATACATCTTTGTTCACTTTGTGTACCTACTGCTCAAACTCAATTAAATGATTTATCAATGTTGTTAATAACACGTCACTAAAAAGAAGAATTAAATTGTAATGATTTCTGATTATGGTATATTGTTACAAATTTTACATTGTATTTTTGCAGGTGAAGGGTATAACAACTCATAAACCAGTTTAAGCTGGTTGTCAGTATTGCAGTACTGTGCTTTTATTAATGCTTAATAGAAACTGCTGGAGATACTTTTCTTTCAATATAGAAGACATTATTTTCGAGCTCAGTAAGTGCTTACCTCACATCCACGGTTTTATTTGACTCATGATCAAATATATCAAATGCATCTGTAATTTTCTTTTGTATATCTGCTACCAATGAATCTGAAAAGATTTTAAATGGAAAATGTTATAGTAATCAACCCATTTACCGCACATGCCCCTATAACCGCACACCAAGGCAATTTCCGGAAAAACTGCACAAGCGCACGCTGCTTTTTCTTTGAAACTCTTACAACACCCAATAACTAACAGGGGATTTTTTTGGTGATATATTTGGGAGGGGGGGGGACATTAAGCCATGGAACAGGGGAGGTGGGGGGTCATATATTTTTTTAGGGATATGGGGGGATCAGAGTTCTAAATTATTCCTTCAGTCTTCATTTTAAAAATATGTCTCAGCTTCTGGGGGGCTAGGCCCCCGACCCCCAATTACTTCTACATTTTCAGATTAGTGCTATTCTTTCAAACTTGTCCAAAAAAAATAAATAAATGAAAAAAAAAAAAAATCCCGCTTCATGCCCTGAAGAAAAAAATTCATTGAAATTTTACAGAGAGGTAGACAATAGACTATTCATATGAAAATATATATAGAATTTTCAAATTTTCCATCAAGTGCTTGGGGTGCTTGGGTTGGGTGATGATTTTTGGTACAACTTTCGGTGCCAGGGCATCCTACTAATATGGATAACAGTAGGGTAATGGCCTACTGTGCTTGCAGTAGGTGCTGGTGGGAGTTGTTTGGAAATTTTTCAGTCAGCTGTCATTTCTCTTTTCTTTCTCCCTCTCTCTATATATAATATTGATTTTTCTGACTGAACCTAACGTTTGTCTTATAAAACTACATAATTTTTACTTTATAGTGTGGATAAATATGTGTAAAATATGTAGAAAATTAATAATGGAGCCCTCACGGTGTTTGAGCGACAGAGGGTGTTGAGGGGGTGGAGCCCCCCAACATATTTTAATCTGGTATTGTGTATGCCTTTTCATAGAGCTCTTAAGTATACTTAGAAGCCAAAAATTATGTAGAAAATCAATGACAGAGCCCTCGCAGCGTTTGAGAGACGGATGTATGGGGGGCAGAGCCTCCGAACATATCTTGACTGATCTATCCGAAATTGTGCATGCATATCTATTTTTTTTTGAAAGCACTTCAAAGCAAAATAATGAAGAAAATTACTAACGGAGCAGCCTTCACGTGGTTTGAGCAACAGGGGTTGGGGGGGGGGGGGGGACTAATCAATATCTCACCTATTTCACTCACCTATTTGTTAGTATGCATTTCTCGGTACAGTATTCCAAGCCATTGAAAGTAATATATACAAACAATCATGCGTGTGTGCAAACCTCCAAGCTGTCCAACTGGTCATGATTAGCTGCCATAATTACATGTAACTAGGGCTGGGACGAGTACCCGGGTACCCAAGATCGGGTCCGGTAGACCAATTACCCAGGTACATATTTACTTCCTGTTACCGGAATGCTTATTATTACGTAATATATAAACATTCTCTGTCAATGGAATAATGGAATTCCAGGCAAATACAGCAAAGTTTAGGTGACAGTCTAACTCTTGTATAATTTTTACATACATCTATTGCCAAGCCACTTTTTGAATATTATAACTGATATTTTTACATTTTCATACTCTTCCCATGCACACAGTGCAACTGACATACATACTGACCCAACTTATTTTTTAATCTACACTTATATTTCTTAACAGTGGACATGCTCAAAATGATAACGGGTATACGAGTACCCGAGGGTAATAGGGCCTTGGGTACCTGGGTACAAAATCTCTACCCATCCCAGCTCTACATGTAATGGGCCCCACATCTATATACTGCCAAACTGACACAAGTTGACTTAAAATAAGGCGCACAGCAAACACCTATTTTCATGTCACAAGAACAACCAAGCTCCATTGGTACACAGCATAGACCTGTTGTCACGTCACAAAAACGGCCAAGACAGATTGGTTAATATGCAATTAGCCATCGCCCTAACAGTTAAATCCAAAGCAACCAACCATCGAGTGGGTGTTAAAATCAGAAAAAAAAACTCAACCCTTTACATCTAAGGCTTTGAATTTTGCGGGCCGCCTTGCAAAGTCCTTTCAGCCATGGAGTCACAATTTTTGAAGGCTAGCCCAAAATGAAGTGGCCTGGTCGGCTGTAAAGCTGCTAACATGGTTAAAGATAATAGAGTTAAAGATAAAGTTCTTGGTATGATTAAACGTAATCTTGTTGTAAGGGATAAAAGAACTATTATTCAGCTTTATAAGAGCCTTGTCAGGCCCGATCTCGAATATTGTCAGATTGTGTCCAAGTTAATTTAGAGTCCACACTACCAGAAAGATATACAATTGATAGAAAGAGTTCAGCGCAGAGCAACCCTTATGATCGAGGGTCTTGAAGATATGCAATACCTTGAGATTAAAGAGATTAAAAGAATGTAATTTAACAACATTGGAATTACGTCGACATAGAGGAGATTTGATAGAAACTTTTAAAAATTCTCACAGGAAGAGAAGGGATTGATAAAAATCAGCTGTTTAATCTTGCTCAGGAAAGTCGAGCTAGGGGTCATACCCTCAAACTTGTGAAACACAGATCAAGGCTAAACATTCGAAAGTTCTTTCATTTCTCTGTATCTCTGTATCTAAGCCTTTAGGCTGCAGATCCTCTCTGGTATTTTCTTAACTTGATATGATCTTCTAGAGCATCCACCAGCAAATTACTGCGCTTGTATGTTACAGTAGTGTGTCCGATCATGGACTATGGCTCAGTCATCTGGCAAGGCAGCAAACAGGTCAACAGGTTATCCACAATTCAACGAAAGGCTTTGTGTCTGTGCCTTGGACTCCCAGGCTTGTCCGGTACCGAAACAGTGGAAGTAGCTGCCGGCATACCACCCCTGGACTTATACTTCAGACAAGCAAGTATCAGAGAGCTCGCCAAGATTCAAGCTAAGTCATTTAGGCAGCCAATAAAGATACTCCTGAACAACATGACAGAGACAGATCAGACCCAAGACATTTTACGCCCGACCATCTCACCTATTAGACTAGCCCTCACATATGCCAGCGAGATGGAGAAAGAAACAGGCACCAACATTCAGTTAATGGAAGAAGAACCAGAATATGAACCCGGAAGTATAGGAATGTCAGCCAGTGCACCACAGTATTGGAGTAGGCTCGGCTCATCAAAGTCTCGCACAAGCGACCAACAAGAGCAAGGGAGGGAACTGATACTGGATATGATGATGGAAACCCCAGAAGGAACTACATTCGCCTTCACTGATGGTAGCTGTCTCACAAATCCAGGCCCATGTGGGGCAGGGGCAGTTATCTACCAAGACCACCATCAGCCAGTATGTTTGAAGAGACCAGTCAGCAGAAGAGGTTCAATACTGTTAGGGGAGCTGGCTGCCATACTCATTACCCTGGAATTCATGGTACAGAACATCATGTCCATGCGGTGCAGTCTTCTGAAGATATTCAGTGACAGCCAATCCACTGTTGGAATCCTGACTCTCAACTGGAAGGACACCAGCTACAGGTCCATCACCAAAGACATCAGGAATGCCATTAACATACTGCATGATGCCGGAACCACAGTGGATATCAACTGGGCACCTGGTCACAGCTCTATTGCCGGAAATGAAGAGGCAGATAGGCTGGCTAAGGAGGCTGCACAAGAAGCCAGCACCTTTAAAGAAATGAGCAGCTCAACCTCTATGGCTGATGTTAAACAAGGAAGCCACTCATACATTATGACACTATGGCAGCGTCGTTGGAGCATCACAGAAGTTGGAAGAGAGTACTATAAGTACACACCATCTATTACAGCCCAGCGACTCTTTGACCTACCAACAAAACAAGCTTACAGCAGGATCCTACAACTACAGACTGGATATAATGTCCTCAATCAGTACAGATCCAAACTAGGACTATCAGAGAGCAGTCTTTGCCAGTGTGGCCAAGTCGAAGACAGAGAGCACTATCTACTTCAGTGCCCACTCCAGGAAGAACCGCAAAACATCTTGGCGAGGAACCTGGGAATGAAGCTCGGCTTGTACCACCTAGACATGCAGGAACTCCTTGGATCCTGTGACAACGAAAACATTCCAGAGTACAGGGAAACCATCAGAAGGGAGCTGGCCGATTTCATCGAGGCTACAGGAAGATTCTCTCCTGACCAAGCATCCCCCACCCTGAGTCCGTGACCGCTATTGCACCATTTTGAAACGTACATTTGAGTCTAGTTACCATTGAGTAGAAGACCTACATTAGAGACCAAATTTAATACATCTGGGACCTACGTGCCATATAGGCCAGGAATAGCGGATAGCGGATATGGTATTTTCTCGCGGGTATATTGATAAACTGCAATATAAAACTGAGGTGCACGGCTGAGCTCGATTATATTAATTTCTACATGTATTATCGTGACGTCATACATTATCGCCACTCATATGTTTTCGATACCTTCCTTTAGGTCTCGAGATTTTCATAGATATTACGTCATTTGGTCACGTTGACCTTTGATCCTGTACACTGAAGCTTTGCCGCCAACTCAGTGAAAAAAATCAAAGAAACATGCTTAGAATCAAAGCAAGATCACTGTACTTACAAGACAACATGTAATTTGTTCATTTTCAGATTTTCATTTTCACTTATATCCATATTTCTTGGCATAAAAATTCATTGAAAATTCCACTTTTGAAATTTCTGCAACTATGGACGCTTTCCTGTCTGTTTATTTACTCTATGGGGCTATAAATAGAACAGGCTGCAGCGAGTGACTGTGTTGGATTTCAAAAGTACGGAAGTGCAAACGTACCATAGGTCCTTATCATACAATATAGGGAATTTGATTTTTTTCTTGTTTTTAGCTCACACCTGTTATTGCTGCTGAAATGCTACTTCGATTTTATTACAATTTAAATTCAATGTATATTTATTGTAGAGTGTTCCAGGTGTGAACTACATGTTCTAGACAGGATGGGGCGTCTATCTGTTTCTAAAAAAACGAACGATTTTGAACACCATGCTCTCAATAAATTTGTAGCAGTATCTATTTTAGCAAGTTTTGTAACATACATTTTTCATTTATGGGTATTGTGAGCTTAAAAAAACAAAGAAGAAAGTAACAGACGATTTTCGTCACGAAAATGAATGATTTTAATACCCCACCGCAGATTTTGTTGTTACACTTACACAGCGCGTGTCAATTTAGATATGCAAATGAGTATCGATAGCATATGATGCACTATTTCATTGGTCAATTTCGAAGGTCATGTTTCTGGGTCAAGTAGCAAAACAGTCTGCGCGGAAAATGGCGTGTTCTCACCAAGAATAAAGAGGGAAAAGGCGAAGTTCCACGCATACAAGACAGATATATGTTGACGTTGCTGTGTTGCTTCTAGACCGGGATACTTTATTAAGGTATCGATAACACATGAGCCCAGGATATATTACTTTCTACATTTCCAAAGGATTTCTACATTTCCAAAGGATCATCGTTTACCAGCTCAAGAGGTGCAAGCTACATCTGTGTATCAGTTTAAAACCCTACTCGATGTCTACCTAAGGAAATACATGGGGTTTCAATGAGTGATTCTCTACTAATCCCTGGGCCACATTCGTAAGGGGTGTGGCATAGGTATATAAGGTATATAATACACACCCGTGTTATCTTTTTGTTCGTCCGTGCCCGCCATGTTGTTTACAGGTGGTTGCTATCTGCGCAGCGTGTCATTGCGCAGTATAATGGTTTTCGCAGCTGCGCATCTATACGGAAATACTATAATTGCGCAGGAAACCAAACTATGGTGAATGCAGAATAAAGATTCTTTGTGAACGAAATTTTTTTTTGGTGTTACTAAAGTGAACGAAATTTTTTTTTGGTGTTACTAAAAACCGAACCAAAAATTAACCGAGTGTTTGTGTCTTTCTTTCTTTCATTTACGCCTTAACCCCTGAAGGGGACACAGACGGTGTACTTTTGTACACTCCGGTGTTGCAGGATGAAAGCCTACGTATAGCCATGTAGCTATATGTAGCTTGGAATGGCCTTACAACCGAAGCTGTCTCTTCGGAGACAGTTGATGGGTTTAAGGCCAAAATTTAATATCCTAGGGTAGAACAGGGGTTAGGCATGGAATGCCTGCCCCTGAGGACTTCTTGTAAATAGTTTTAATCTGCTGGTGGCTATGTCACAAATTCATTTATTTATTTATTTATTTTTTTTTTTTTTTTTTGTGACAACTTATGCGCCACACCAAAAACCTGTCATCATGGTCAAAATTGACCGAGGACAGTATCGGTAGAAAGAAAGAAAGAAAGTAGGGATCTTTAACCTGCAGCGGGGATGACTCTCCCTGCACAGGGGGCCTCCAGTTAACGTCCCGATCCGAAGGACGGCACACTTGTTAGCATCATCCCTGCAAATGATGCTAGAAAAACTCGTTCGGAGATAGGAAGATTTCGCCTCGGGTGGGATTCGAACCCACGACCTCTGGCTTCAGAGTCAAGTGCACTAACCACTGAGCCACTGCGCTTCTGCACCTTTGCAATCAGAATAAATCTATTAAAGGAGTTAAAAAAAGTACCAACGAACCAAAGAATTTCTTAATGATATAAAACCAAAATGTTGTAGTTGATGCAATCTTATATTGGGACAATGGGTTATCTTCGGCGCAATTTGGCGTTGGCGCCTCGGCGAACGGGGTAAGCTGCATACAAAACGTTGGTTCGCCCTCAACTGGAGCATGCGGCACCTATTTGACATCCCTATCATAAAACTCAGATTCAGCAGGTTGAGAGGGTGCAGAGTACAGCCGCCAGGTGGACCTGCAGGCGATTGCGGAGCACAAGTAGTGTCGGCGATATGCTGGGTGAGCTGAAGTGGCCATCCCTGGAGGCCCGCCGGGAGCAGTCCTCCTTAACCTTATTTTGCAAGATTCACTCCGATTCAGTGTCCCTTGAGAAAGATAGATACTTGACCCCTGCACCAATGTCGAGAAGGACTAGGTCATCCCATGAGTCACAATACACTAGATACCTTGCATATAGTGATGCCCTGAAAATTTCGTTCTTCCCCAGGACTATATCTATGTGGACCTAGAGCTAGAGGTATACTTGTAAATTTAAAGAGTAATTACACTTCAGGAACTGACTGAATCAGATCCCAAACCCTATCCCCAACATCAAAGGGAAAGATTGACAAAAGCATCCCGACAATAAACTCGGAAAAGTTCTTGAATCATGCTCAGAATGGCTTGTTGATAACAAATTGTCTCTTCACCTGGGAAAAACAGAATGTATACTGTTTGGATCAAAAAGGAAACTTAGGAAAGTGAAGGATTTCCATATTGTCTGCAATGACCACACGATTGATTCTACAACTTCTGTAAAATACCTTGGTCTTAACATAAATAATCTACTATCTGGTGAAATCATTGTGAACAGCATTATTCCAAAAGTTAACGCTCGTCTTAAATTTTTGTATAGACAAAGTAATAGTCTGTCAGCAAAAACTAGGAAAAACTTATGTCCGGCTTTGATACTGTGCCACTTTGATTATCCATGTTCATCTTGGTATGCTGGCTTCAACAAAGGTTTAATAAAGAAACTGCAAATAGCTCAGAATAAAGTCATCAGATTCATTAATCAACGAGGAACTAGAACAAGGATCACTTCGGATATTCTGATGAACCTGAATTTACTCAATGTTGAAACTAGGGTAAAACAACTAAGATTAAATCATGTGCATAAGATCTTCAACTATTTGTGTCCTTCATATGAATCATATCTTCAAGAAAATTTTGTACCTTTGAGAGACGTACATCACCATAATACTAGGTCTAGTGGGTACAACTTCTTAGTTCCAAAGTGTAAAGGCGTCGAGGACTCAACTTTTTATTATACTGGCATCAAGGATTGGAATTCTCTTCCTGAGTGGTTGAAAAAATTGGAAAGCCCACAGAAATTTAAAATAGCCCTCAAGAAATATCTGATTTAGTATTGTTGTGCAACTGAGCAAGAGCTGTTCTTATATTATTGAGCATATAACATTCCTCTTTTGTGTGTGATAGCAGTGCAAACAGCCGAGTTAATCACTCACAGTGCTATCATGCCTGTAGCACACACACTTGGCCCACCGTATGCTCTGGGCACACTGTTCCTCGAGATACGGGGGTGGTTCGTGGAGAAGCTTAAAGTGATACCCCGGTTCCAGTTCCTTGACGGGTCAGTATGTGATGGCTTGCGGGTTCGCTCCCTTGGTCCACTTGTGTGTGTGACAGATATGCCCTTTGGTTTTGTCTTTCCTTTTCGAGCACTCTTCGGTGATAAAAATCTTCCCTTTTATAGAGCTTTCAATGTTAACCTGTGCAATATTTCATATTTTTCCGTGCCAAAGTCCTGTTCGTACCTAAATGGACCCCATTGGAAATAAGCCATTGAGGCTTTATGGGCTATCCATGGGTATTAAGATCGAATCTTTCGAATCAGTGAAAATGGGTGTGGGTGTTAGTTTTTTACTTCTAGCAGCCTAGCTCATTCCAAAACTCCTTAAGTTCTAGTCAAATTCACTGTGATAATTTTATTTTTCTTAAATTAAATTCATATAAATATATACATAAATATCATTTAAGTGTGCTCTTAAATACCTCACTTGTTGATTAATTTTTAAATTTTAATTTCAAAAATCGCTTTTAGATAGTATATGTTACTTTGTTAAATGATCTTAATTCCTGAATAAATCTTAATCTTAATCTTAATCTTAAAACAAACAATAAATTACAAGTGATAAGCCGAGTCAGCAGCTCTTTCCCAAATAGGTGGCAACTCAGCTATCTTTATTGAACTAAATAATTGAGACCAACAGAAGGGTTGCAACAGACTAAGCAAATTATACGAAAAACATTTAACAACTACTTTTATGCACACCTATTTTCTATTTTGATTATAGAAGGGTTAAAATGAGAACACAATAAATTAAACAGTACCGAACATAAAACAAATGCAACCGCTATTCTGCTATTTTAAGTTGTGCTTATGTTTGCTTTTTAATATGCTTTGTTATTATGCTTTTTCAAGTTGTGCATATGCTTGCTTTTTTATGTTGTGAAATTTTATCAACTGATGTGCATTACACTGTGTTCTATCTATGATTTACCTTCCTCAGTTTTTACGTTTTTCGCTCAAGGTTACCTGGCAGATCTTCCTTGACCCTGAATAAATTTTCGTCTTTCGGAGCAAGGTTTGTCAGTATGATAGGCTATAGTAAAATTAAAAAAATATGATGTATGTATATTTATCTGTGACAATCTAAATGTCTTACTGTGATGAATAGTTATTTTTATTGTGTATAGTCTTTTCTCTTAGTTTGTCGGTAAAATAGCCTTGATGGCTAATGTTTTTAATATGTTTTCAAATACACCCCTTCACCTAGCGAACAAAAAGTGTAGGGATAATGTCAATAAATTCCATAGAGAAGCAATTACAAATTTAGCAGAAAATAAAAACATAGTCATAAAAGTAGCTGACAAATGCGGGGCAGTGGAAATCATGGATTACAAACAATATATATCTATGTCACTTAACATATTAGCAGATGAAACCCATTATGAATGTTTAAAGACTGCCCCAGACAGACCCCATTGAATAGCTTATACTTCTCTCTTGAACAAATTTAAATGTCATTTTACCAAAAACGATTGCGAGTCAGCAATGAAGTCATGCATCGTAGTCTCGCTTGGGAGAAAAAACATAGAGGGTGCTTTCCCCTGGCCAACATATGCCTCTAAAGGCGTGATGGGACCCAGTTGGTACCAGGCTACCGTTTGTTAATTATTTATTAGCGGTCCCACTAAAGACAGAAAAGGACTTACGCCACCGAAAAGGATAGAAAAGAACTTTTTGGGCACCGAAAAGGATAATTACATGTCATTTTATGCCATGAAAACGTATACTTAAGAAGATTTAATATCATCATGATATAAATCAGCACTTGAATAATATATTTGCTTTGTATTCAACAAAAATATAGTAATTTAACTTACCAGTGAAAGAGGGAGAACAAGACGTGGCAGATGTGACAAAAGGGTAGACTATTCTATTTCAATGTCATATAAGAAAACTGCGGGACCTATCAATCATTCTTAAAATCTGCCAAAGATGTGTCTAGCTAATTATCAATATAATCAGAAGTGCCGCACCGAAAAGGACACAGCCCCTGGTCACTGTAAAGAAATTTCAGGTATCGCACATCGGGACCGCCGATTTTTGGGCACTACAAAAGACCTTCCTTGATAATTATGTTTTGAAATATATAGTCCATCCTCCATTATTATTCAACAAACGATTTTATAGCATAAGATGTCAAATAAAAGTCCTTTTCGGTGCCCGAAAGATCTTTTCGGTCCTTTTCGGTGGCATAAGTCCATTTCTGTCTTTAGTAGGACCCTTTATTAGCGGCAATCGATGTTAAAGTCAACTAGAACTAATTTACACTGAGAGTAACATGTTTATTGTACACAATGGTAAACATGAATATAAGAAACATAACGTCGTAACCATAGCGTCAGTGACGTCACAATAAGCAAAGGTAGACAATATAGTAATATAGTATAGTACATGAGTAATGTCCCTTGGGTAAAGTTTAACATTAATTATACTTTCTTTTTTTTTTCTTTGAAGTGTCACAATGCATTTTTGCAGCCATGTCTCTAAATGTCCCCTATGTGCTGTGAAATTTATTCATATTTTATTCTAATGTCTCTTGTAAATGTCATTAACTGGATTTGTTTTTACCTTAAATGTCTTCTTTAGAAATTCACTTTGTAGAAATCACACCAATATTTTGTTTCTTGATATTCTTATTCCACAACGGTGGCACTGTTTCTGTAATAATTTGTTGAAAAATTCCTTGCTATCCTTTTTTCCCCTCCAAAGCTGTTAGCTAGTTTCCTTCCTCCATTATCTCCCAAGGCTGCCACCTTCTGTCACCCTAGATGATCTTATTCGCTCTGCTACCACTTGTTAAACGCTAACACTAATTAAATGTCATACACTTTATTCACTGTACTGCATATTGTTTCAACAAGTAATCACTTAACTGACGTTGCCATGGTTCAGTTGTGACGTCATGACGTCACATGACGTCACTAAGTATTGTTTCCTAAAGAAGAGCATTGTAATCAAGTAGAAGAGTTACCTAACATAAGAAGAATAGTAATATACATGAAATTAACGTTCGGAACTCCTCGGCCAATTCCATGAATCAGACCTCGGGCGTATGTAAGGCGGAGCAATATGCAGCAAAATCCAACATTTTGTTGTTCGGCCGAAAGTATACGCCGAAGCCGTAGATCTCTAGGTCTACGAATGAATTAAATCTCGACCTGCGACCTTTTGCAGCTGTTGCACGGACATTCATTTAATGCTTTGCTGTTGTTAAAACAAAATAGTCAATTATTAATGACGAGACATTTGCTTCTTCTCATTTATTTACTCGGTGCGACAGTGCGGCCATCTTTGTTTATAGCGTTGTTCCTAACAACAGTCGCGTGACGTAAGTAGTCCCACGTCATATATCCGAGGTTGATTCACGGAATTGGCCGAGCGGTGTTCCGATTGTATTAGCGGGTTTTACCGGGTAGCTGTATTTACCGAAACGTACCGAAATACCGAAACGAACTGGAAATACCGAAACGAACAATTAAATATACAGGGAAATGGCATTTCGGTAATTGATTGTTTATACAGGTATAGAATAGGTGTTAAAGAATGTTTTCACAAGTGAAATACATAGGTTAAAAAGATTAAAGGGCTGTATATTAATTATCTCCTAACGCTCATATATAGAGATTATTACATGGGGTTTTCGTTATCACCCGATTTATCAGCCCGAGACTCCAATATCGGACCGAGGAAAACTTCAATTTCCCTAGCATAAACATAACCTTTTACCTCAAATACCAATAATGGTGATTTACGGGCGAATGTGTTTGTTTACTTCCACAGTGTGGAAGCTAAACTGGGGGAAAATGTAGGATTGTAGAGACGCGTTATAAGCTAAAACTTTTAAGGGGTAAAAAGTATGCAAAGACCAGGAACTGAAACAATCAAAATCCAAATCCAGCCCTCAAACCATAGTTGGAAACAACTAAGATTACAAATAATCAAGATACAGAGAACATATGGCCAACCGAGTGAGCAGCTTGTTCCCAAAAGGTGGCCACTCAGCAACCCAAACCGAACCAAAAATAATAATAACATACATAAGGTAAAACATCACAGAAACTCTGACACCAAAAACAGGCAACAAAGAACCACAACAGAACTACCGCCTTGGAACGGTCAGTAATGAATTACTGGGGGGCTTAAATCGATTTTACAGGCCCAACCTCACCCTCAGTTTCTGAAGTGGTACAAAACATTTAGTTGGTTGTTCGGTTCGCATGATAACCCTCTAACTCGTCAATGAATCATCACGGTAAACACATAAATCAAATTTCAACACCATGAAGAAGCAAAGACGAGGACTCAACAGATACAACGGGCCGTCTGACAGGTGGAGATCCCTGTCCTGCCAAACAACCCCACTGGAAATCTGAAGCAAAAGAAGGTCACCAGTTGAGCCCCGGTGGACCAAGCAACAGACAAAAAGGCTCCGGTCCCAACCAACTAAAATATATAGCTTTAGGTCGGGGCCATCATAGAGTCTGACGACCGATGCCCCGGTGTGCAATTAAAGAGTGCAGCAAAGCTATCAACCGTGATTGGGTTAATCACTAAGCATGCAGACTGTCGCATAACATTCAAATTATAGCCAATACGTTTGTGACGTATTATTATTTTTCGGAATTGATCAGAAAAATCAGTCCTACCCTTAATCTTTTTGAATTTGTATACTAAGTCACCATAAAATTCTGGTTCCGATAGGCCTTGGTGTAAAAGAAATTTTAATCCGACATCAAATTTTGAAACCAATTCATGGTGTCTGCGATAGAATTTAGAAAAAGCCTTTCTAAGCTTATGATACCGATAGCCCTGTTGAAGAAGTTTAGCAGTTAAACATTTATTACGAGCATTAAAGTCATCTACATGACTACACACTCTAGCAAATCTTATAAGTTGAGAAATATACACTCCATAAGAGGGACGACGTGGAACATCACCATCCAAAAATGGAAAATTAACTATATCAAAGTCAAAGTCATCACGTTTATCATAAATTTTAGAAGATACAAAACCGTTAGAACTGAAATATTGCTGATTAAGCATAATGAATATGGGACACTATTTATTCTCTCCATAGAACATACAGGACGTCATCTCAAAAGAATCGCCTTGCCAATGATATCACTAAATTATGTACCAGAGATTAACGTTTTATCTCAAGCCGGGAATATGGTTAGATATCACAACTGGATAACTGAAATATCGTTTTAAAACCTTTCTGCTTCTAGCTACAGTTTCATGTCTATTTCTGTCTATAAAGATTTTAGAAAATGTTGGTGGATTTAGGGATTGTTGTAGAGTCATCTGTGGTGGCCCGACGACCTCACAAGTTTATGGGATAGACAAGACTAGACTAAAAAGATTTCAATTCCACATTTAAAAAGAAAATAAGATTATTAATAATTTAGAATAAACTTTAAGAGAAAAAATGAATTTTGGCGAAATAGGCACTCGTAATATTCAAACAACGAACGATTGTTTCACTCAACATACTATTAAAGCCAAGCAGGCACATTACGTCAAAATGACGTCGTACTGACATCGATGCGACGTAATGACGTCGCATCGACTTCAGTTCAACGTCATTCCGACGTAATGTGCCTGCTGGGAGGTCAGTGGAACTAGAATCATTCGTGGCGTGAGTCGAAGTCAATGAAAGTTTATATTATGATTATTATTCTGTGCATGATGCACGAGTTGGAGAACAAGCTTCAGAATTCAGAGAATATTTTCTCTGCTCTTTAAGGAACTAACTTTTATATTTTATTCAGAATGGACTATCAAATAAGACAAAGTTTCTTCAACAATTTATTTGGCATACAAGTTTAACGACATATATTCATAAAAGGCATTAGTCAGATACATAAAATTGAGACTCTCCCTTCGGCACAGCCGTAAAGAAAGTGCATTTGTGGCTACTGATTCTATAATCTTACATCTTGCGATACATAGTGGGTGCAAATAAACCAGCGGAGCCGCAGTAGCTCAGTGGGTTCAGCTCGGACCTGCTAAGCTAGCAGTCCGGGTTCGAATCCGGAACTCTTTGTTACAGTGATCATGGCTTCATTGCACACAGCCTTTCATTATCACTCTACTAAAATACTGTTGAAAGGGACATAACACCGCGCCACATATTTGCACCCTAGGACAATAAAGACTAAGACTTGACTGCGCATCCAAGCAGTCTGATCAGAGCTTTTGCTGTTCACACTCGGCAAGCACGAACCCTTACGGTATGACGACGATACGACGTTGTTCCAACGTTGTTTTTTCTCTATCTTCTTGCATAGTGTTCCCCCCAAAAATATATGAGTTGCCATGCGCAAAAAAGGTGCTGAACTCATATGCAAGCAGCAAAGGTCCAACCAGAGTGCGCATTCATGCAGCCTGGTCAAAGCTTTTTATTGTTCGCACATACTACAGTGGCCCAACGATAATGTGTTATTGACAAACATTGGTGTAAACATGGCACGCACCATTGAAAGGGGTGACAGGTACTTACCTGTAGTAAGTTAGGACGCCTGACCATATTATAATGGTTAAAATGCCACAGAATAAATCACGAATCAGAGTAGCTCAGTGGACCAGATTACCAACATCTAGCTTGGTTTGTCTACGGTCGTAGGTTCGAATCACACGTGTATGTTTTTTTGTTTGTTTGTTTTTTGTGTGTGTTTGTTTGATATTCTTGCTTTTGAGGTTATTTTTTGTTCTAGGTGCTAAATACCTACCCATTAGGCACACGACGTTGAAACAATGTCGACTCAACGTTGATTCAACGTCGACGCAACGTTGATTCAACGTTAGTTCAATGTTAATTCAACGTGATGTGGCTGCTGGGTAATCTTATTTTTCGCAATTGATGTTGAGATTTCAATCCGACGCTTTCGAAATACCAGTAGGCTTACGCTGTCTAGTTGGAAAAATAATTTTAATGTCTCTTAATGCCGTGACGGCATTTCTGATTGAATCTTGAGATCGAACTTTGACACCCGCGGAGTAGAATATTTACCGGTCATTATACCACTGCGTTATATCTATTCAAGTTAGTAACGATAGAAAATAAAACTGACAAAGAAAAAAATGATTATACAAAATAAAAAGAAAGAAAAAGATAGAAAGAAAAAAAAAGAACAATAATAAAAATAACAGCGTAACAATATTAAATACGAAGGAAGTAAGAACTTTTGAGAAAAAGTCTTTGAAAAAAAGTCACTGTCTGAGTTTCGAACTCGCACTAAACTGCTTTATTGTCAAAAAGAATTCGGTACTGCTGCCATTAACCCACTCGACCACGTACCAACTGATTGAATGATGAAATATTAAGAAACATACTCCTGTAAGTATTGTAAAAGCTAAGGATAATTGCCCGAGGCTACTCACTACCTGTTTTACCCGTTATCCTTACATGGGCATGCTAGACTATTTGCGCGGGAAAACAAATTATCTTTGGGCGACAGTATATATGAATCTTTACGTCATTATGATGTTGCATTGTTGTTCAAACGTTTTTTTTTATGCAGCAGCGAACTCTTACGCCATGATGATGATACAACGTTCTTCCATTTTTTTTTGTACAACATTGATTCAACCTTTTATATACAGTAGTGGAACCCTTACGTCATGATAATGATTCAACGTTGTTCCAGCGTTTTTATTTATACAGTATTGATAAAAGAAAATTATATGAGATTCTATACGCATTAATAGAATGCTATTCCAAAAGGGTGCCTAACGTATATGCAAAAAGCTAAGGCTCAGATCAGATTTGCGCAACCACGCATTCTGACCAGAGTTTTTGTCGTTCGCACACAGCATATATAGACGGATTCACAGCCTGGTTTGAATCTTCGCAGTTCGAAGATACGTTAAGCTCCCGATTCTGAGTCTTGCGGATTTGAAGCTGTATTTTTCATTTGAATCCCCTATGAAAAAAAAATCTTGTTGGTGGTGCATACCTACCTAAACACACTGGATCTATCTATCTATCTATCTATCTATCTATCTATCTATCTATCTATCTATCTCAAAGTTTATGATCTAGCTATCGTCCGTCTTCTATCCGACCGCCCATATGTCCCCGATTTACCCATGACAGGTAAGCCATATACTAAACCTTACCCATGAGAGGTCCGCTATGTACTAAAATCTATCTCTATTTTAAAGTAAAATTTTAAACACAAAGAGCCACTTTAATCTGCCCTTTTAATCACATCAACCTGTATATAATACTTGTGAAAACATCTTCAACACCTTTTCTATACCTGTACAAACAATCATTTCCATATATTCTGTACCTGTATAAGCAATCAATTACCGAAATGCCATTTTTCCCTATATATTTAGTTGTTCGTTTCGGTATTTCCAGTTCGTTTCGGCATTTCGGTACTTTTCGGTAAATACAGTCACCGGGTTTTACCGACTTGGTAGAAATACCGGATAATAGATTTTCGTCCATAAAAATCTTATCATTTTTACTTTACCCAACATGCGCACACCGCCGGCCATATTGGACAAAAAACAGCTTTGCATACTTTTAACTTTTACGTAATTTAGTCAAATAAATTTGCCAAAATTAATCTTTTGCATTTTTCACAATATTAATCAGATACTGTCAGCAAGTCAAGTAATTAAAAATGAGTGATTTGGATCCGAATAAGCTGGACAAACTTAAAGTATCAGAACTACAAGATGAGCTGAAAAGTCGGGGACTCGACACAAAAGGAAAAAAAGCCGTCCTCGTGAAGCGATTAAAAGCAGCGCTTTCTTGTAAGTTAGACTGGCATAGCAGAGCGCCTGACCTAGTGTTGGGCTTTCAGGGATGGTGGTTTTGACATTGGACAGGTTACAGTCATAGTGTTTCCCCCAGAAATGAAAAAGGGCATGGTAAATTTTTTCAGAAAAGGGCACTTTAGCGCGTGGCTCTTCGCAAAAAGGGCACTGTATAATATATTATGCTTTCATAAAAAGGTCACTGTTTTACTATCATATTAGGTGACTGATATTAATACTGTTAATAATGAGCAAAATCGTGTTCACTTGTAGTTATTCTTGTAATAAATTATCATAGTTATTTATTAGCTGCAGCTGCATCTCTTTCTTGAAATGTAGTAATTGGTATAAAGCAAAGTTTACTACTCCACCTTACTAGAGTCTGCATCTGACGATAATAAATAAAGAATTTCCATCTGCTCTCTGTATTTTTTCTGTTTTTGTGTGTTGTAGTCCTATTTTTTATTTTTATTAATTTTTTTTTCTTTACATTTTCTTTTTTTTTGTATTTTTTTCTTTTTAAAGTTCAATAAACACAATAGTCTTTTTCATTTTTAATACCCTAATAATTATTATAGCTTATTTCTAACTATTATTATTATTATTTATTTATTTACTTACTCATCTTTTTATTATCATATTGCTGTTATTTTTATCATTATCTTTATGTATCTAGCTTTTGCAAAAGCTTATGCTTGTTATTTCATCCAGATTTGCCTCCCTTTCAGATATTTACCATGTTTATTAATCCTCTTTCATAAACAAATAAGTTTTGTTTTAAGGTACTCAGAGCTGTTGAATGTTTATATAAACAATGTTCAATTTCTGTTTTTGACACAAAAATACTGATGCGCAAGACAGAAATATCAAAACTTATGTGCGTAATTTTTGACACCCCAAATTATCAAAATAAGCATTTGGGGGAAAAACGTACCTTACAGAGGAAGCGATAAATGAAGACACCGATCAGCCTGCACCTCTATGCAGTCTTATCAGAATTTTGCATCTACTGTCTATGATCTCAGGGACTCTAAGCAGAGAAAACTAAAGTCTCTAAATGTATTGCGCATGTTTATTTTGTGTAATTGTGAAACAGGACTACCGGCTCCTTTTTCCCCGTAAGGCAGATCTTAACACATTCGTTGGTAACTTGACACAGCCATGTGTTTTCACGGGTCAGTGAGTTTATTAGCGACCTGAATAAGGGGATTAATGTCAACAGACTTGGTGTGTTTTGTTTATTGCACTGTCAAAACAATTGATGCTGTGAATACACATGTGGATATATCTCCTTACTGGCCGGTGAAGTCTGGGACAAAAAAGGGCATGACACTGGAAAAGGGCATGGCACTGGAAAAAAGGGCATGGCGCTGGGGAAAAGGGGCATGGCGCAGCGCCATGCTAAAAGGGGCTGGGGGAAACACTAAGTCAAAGCATCCTGCTAGTCCCTCAAAATCGACGTCGAGGTGTTTTTATTATTGGCTGGCACCTCGACGTCTCTTCGCCAAACATGGACTTGGCATACCAAATGCCGATCGTGAATCCAGGCGGCTTAAACTTGGTTTTCTTGCCATGGCCATGGAAGATCAAGGAAAGTGCTATACAGCATTCGAAAAGTTATACAAAAATGTGTTAACTACCATCATTTAATTGTCAAAAAGTTCCAGGAACCTTTCCTAATCTCACCTTTTTTAAATTCGTTGGCGGCAGCCTGTTGCAGGTACTTGACAAGAGCTAAGGTGTTCCGAATGAAATATTGGGAAAACCAATATTTTATGACGACACAAAGGTATATGTAAAACACGGATTTATTTTTGCAATGAAGCCCTATTTAGATATTCTGAGCAAAGCCTCATACGACGTAATTAGTGTGTGCACGTGTGTGTGTGTGTCCTTTCCTCTTCTCACCTGTTTTCGCCTCCTCAGTCTGTCTATCTATGCTCACGACATCGAAACAACGCCCTACTGTTGCATCATCATAAGTTTTTTCGTTTCCTTACTTTTCTGTTCCCGCCCTCCAACCTCGCCCAATCACACACAATAATCGGGCTGCCTCACAAAAAAGCATGCCTATGGACTAACGCGACCAGTGAGGCTTCAGTCTCGCCTGCGCCTCCATGCAATCTCTTTGCTGGATGCTGAATGGGTAGCCCAGACTCCCTAAATAACATGTTTGAACTGAAAAGATGCTGATTAGACAGGGCGGATGCGCAGGCTGATCTGAGGCTTCGCTAAATGCACATATCCTGAGGGACGTTTTGTCATGACACGGCTGTTCGAACTACCCAAAAGGGTCATTGATTTTGAGAGGGAAAAAAGTAAAAATAAATAATTTATCAAGATTATCTCTTTTTCATTTCATGAACAAAAAGAAAAAAGTGCCGTTCAGATACATTAAAAGTAAAAAAAAAAATATCAGGGAAATTTAATTGAATCTGTCTAAAAGCTAGACAAAAGAAGGACGGCAATAATAATTATATCTGATTAATCAATGGTTACCCGATATATTTTTTCGACAATGATTTATGTTTACAAGCAGAATGACTGGGTAAATGGGGATTGCCTCGCATACCCTATGGACAATTTCAAAAACTTTACAAAAACTTTTCCTTATCAGGGATTTTTTTTACTGCGTATTCCGCATCTTGTACATATAAATTCCCTGGATGACTTGCGATTTTACGTCCATTTCAACAGTATTTCAGTCATATCAGGGCGATGAGAATGTGATAATGAAAGGCTGTGTGCAATGGGACCCGTTTACAGTAGGAAAGATTCTCGCTTCTAGCGGACCGGGTTCGAGTTCCGCTAGAGGTGAGAATCTTTCCTACCGTAAACGGGGTTCCATTGCCCACAGCCTGGCGTCTGCCGGAAATCACGATATGGTAGAGTTGTGTTAACTGACCGCACTCGAAATACATTTATAATAGTGTTGAAGAGCTATATGGCCGAAAAGTAACAGTCTTATTCTACCCTTCTATGCGTGATGATTCCTGCCAATGCTTACGGGCGTCCGTAACATAACGGGCAATGGATTGACAGCTGGTTGCCAGGCATTCTACCATAAAATTTACGGAAATTTTTACTAACGAAAAATCTACGGACTTTGTTTTACAGTATACAGTTCATTGACCGTTATTTTACGGGCGTCTGCCTGTAGAATATAGTTGAAAATTATGACATGGTAGTGTTATATTAACTGGCCGCACTCGAAAATACCTTTATTGTATTGAAGGAATAAAAGACCAAAACAACACCTGTTATATTCTATCCTACTCCTGCATTTTTTTTACGGGAAATGGACTGGCAGCTCCATGGTTGCCAGTTACTCTACAGTAAATTTACTAAAAAAATTACAGTGCATGGATTCGTTCCGTTAAGCTTCAATGGGGACATCGTTGTGAGAACTTGACAAAAAAACCGGAGGATAAATGAGAATGAGTACACCTAGAAAAGATTTGGAAATATTTAATTCCCTTTTAAAGGAAGATATAGGTAATACCCTTAAGACACTTGATTCCCAAACATCACCACAACCATGTCGACGTCAAGTCACTAGTACATTGCATCGGCATAGTGCTACGCATTTGCAAAATCGTCATGGCTTTGCGTCAACGGGCTAACAACTCTCTGGGCTATTAACGTTTCAAAACAATGTAACGCAGATATGTGCAGACGTCTCCTGTGTAAGTTCACAGAAGGCACTTTACTTTGAGGGAAAGAAAAAGAAAGAACATTTCACCGTCCATCAAGAGTCACCGAGGAAACGGTACGGCTGTTACCAATTAAGCGATTACAAAATGATAATCTTAAATATCAGTTATTTTTAGACACTTTTAAACCACAGGCGGTGGTATCATACCTGTGGCCCTCAAGGGGTGAAAGGGGGGGGGGGCAATTTTTTTTTATCTATTTTTCTTTCTTTTTCGACATCACACCTATTAACCTATTAACATAGCATTTGTAATGGTACAATGACATTTTTTTTTCAGTTTTCTTTTTCCCTTTCCTCCCTGATGATCACAGGTATTATACCACCACCTATGACTCAAACCCGAAACAACCGTTGCATCAACAGTGTAAAAAAACATCTGGCCATTGCATTAAGGTCGGCACGAGGCTGATAATATCATCGTTCAAAACATATGCAGATGTAATTTTCTAATTTCTCAAAACAATGCAAGGTCAACAAAACTGGGCACGAAGTTAACACTACCAGAGAGTAATAAACTTATTGTTCTTCAGATGGCACCAAACTTCCATGAACGTCTCACTAGCGTCGGTAAAAGGTCCTATGGACCGTGCACTGACACTGACGCCAGCAGGACGTCAGTCTTACCAACCCAAACAATTACTTTCATGTTACATGTTAAGTTCACTTTTGTTTCTGAAACGCAATGGCGCAGTCTAGTTAGTGTCTTTTCTTTCTTTCTTTCTATTCTCTCTATTTTCCGTTCGTATATGGTTTATACAGAGCCTGGGTTACATAAACATCGTCCAGTCTAGACTCTGCTGCGCAGGCAAGTCCGAAGTTGAGTCGGGTAGCACATGTCGCAAGGTATGTTTTCTTGTGACACAGTCCAATCAGTCGGGGAACGATTGGGTGAGGCGCACAGAAGACGGGAACAGAAAAAAGATCGGATCAGAATCCGAATTGTTTACTGGTGATTGTCCAAAGACAGTTAGGCGTCGGGTCGACGTGGCGTTTCGATGTCGAGTGCATAGATATAGATAGTATACCAACCTTTTATAAGGATCATATTTTATTGGTACGATAAATATTTAGATATTTCGTTTCGTTCAAGAAATGAAAATGAAATTATTATTTTGCATTCAACCAAAGTTCACGTGCTCACGCGCTTTGGAGAATAACAAGATGGCAGTAAAGTGAAAGTACAATTGAAGCTTCTGGATGTATTCAAAGAATGTACCAAAGATCCTGATATGAAAATTGCAATATATATATAAATAGGGATTAGATAGGTTGCTGGTAGTGATTCCTGTATCGCAGCGGTAAGCAATACAGTTTAACCTCAAGTAATTGATATGCTACGCATTATTTTTTGACGTCGGTAGAACGTAAAAGGCCAACTAAAAATAAAAATAGAAAATGTCCGATATAAAAGAGAAATGTAAAAAGGGCCAATTACGTTCGGCATTGTAGAACTAAGCATCCTGCATGACTGGTCTGGTCTATTCGATACTAATCCCAGAGACTTCTACAGGTACATTAATAGTCAAAAGAAAGATACTCAAGGTATCCCACCCCTAAAGAAGAGAAATGGTGGTGGTGTTGCCGAGTCAGAGTTGGAACAGGCTAATGAATTTAACGGTCAGTTTTCGGATGTGTTTAACAAAAGTGAGCACACCCAAGTCCCCCTTCCTAATCGCTCGGCTCCTTTCATGGAGGACATTCATGTCTCGGCAGAAGGTGTAACGAAACTTCTTAAGGGCTTGAACCCATCGAAAGCTTTAGGACCTGATGAATTGCATCCCAGAGTCTTAAAAGAACTAGCATCTGAATTAGGCCCAATGTTCGCTCATCTCTTCCAACAATCTATTGACTTGGGTGAAATCCCCAAGGAATGGTCTCTTGCAAATATATGCCCACTCTTCAAAAAAGGAGATAGGTCTTTGGCTTGCAATTACCGACCGGTTTCTCTAACTTGTGTACCATGCAAGTTACTCGAACACATTGTCTGCTCTAATATTATGGCACATTTGGATGAACATAAACTTTTGTCAGACAGACAACATGCTTTCCGTAAGAAACATAGCTGTGAAACTCAATTGATCACGGTTATAAATGACTGGGCTAAAATCTTGGATAAGGGCGGTCAGGTTGACACTTTTATCTTGGACTTCGAGAAAGCTTTTGACACTCCCCCTCATGAATTACTTAAATGTAAGCTATACGGCTATGGTATTGGTGGGAAGACTCTGAAATGGATAGATTCTTTTCTCTGTTACAGGCAGCAGCGTGTGGTGGTAAATGGAGTTGTCGGATTGGGCCCCGGTTTTGTCAGGTGTCCCCCAGGGCACTGTGCTTGGACCATTGTTGTTCTCGTTATACATTAACGATATAACTGAAAATATTGACTCGGAATTAAGACTTTTTGCTGACGACTGTGTTTGCTATCGTGAAATCAGAGATATTGAAGACACTGTGAAACTTCAGGAGGATATAGATCATTTAGGTTGTTGGGCAAGGAGTTGGGGCATGAGATTTCAACCTGTTAAATGCAATATAATGCAAATTACAAGGAAACGGATCAAGAAGATCAATGCTTCGTATACCTTAGAGGGAACGGTCCTCAGTAATGTAGAAACTATCAAGTATCTCGGCATAACCATTGCCAATGATTTGAAATGGAACACACATGTCAGTAATATTTGCACAAAGGCTAATAGGACCCTCGGCTTCCTCAGACGTAACTTGGCAGCATGTCCACAAGATGTTAAGGAGTCAGCATACAAGGGACTGGTGCGTCCAGTCCTGGAGTATGGCAGTTCAGTTTGGGACCCTCAAAGTATACTTCTTCAAGATGAACTTGAGAAGGTGCAGAAAAGGGCAGCTAGATTTGTAACGGGAAATTACACATATGAAACTGGGAGTATGACTGGCATTCTGGAGAAACTTAAGTGGGAATCCCTAAAAAAGAGAAGGAAAGATAGTAGACTTATAATGCTTTACAAAGGTCTGAGGGGTGCAGCCAGTATACCCATAAATGACCTTGTTCCCCCAAATAGGCGTACCAGGAATCATCATTCCCTGACATTTCAAACCCCATTGGCTGGGACTGACATTTACAAGTCCAGTTTCTTCCCCCAGACTATTAGAGATTGGAATTCCCTGGAAGATTCACTTATTTCTGCTGCTGAGTGTGCAGAGGATTCAGTTACTAAGTTTACTTCTCTTATAAGGGCTAGGGACTAGCTTCCCTGATTCACAGGTCCTGGTGAATGATTGTCTTTGGACGTATCACCAGTAAACAATTCTGATTCTGATTCTGATACAATAAGTTCGGGTGAAAGTCCAAAGACGAGGCCTCCCAAAACAACACGCACCACTAGGGTTAAACCATCAAAGTTCGGACGCACATGTAACTACGGACGATTTCCGATATCCTTTTAATAAATATTATTTTCTGGTTTCATTTCTCTTTCTTTTTTTTCTAGCCTTGTATGTAAAATGCAACTGAAGCTGTCTGGACAACCAATTCATCTAGTATCAGGTTGAAAACTTTTTCAATTATTAAGGAACGCACATTGCTGAAATCTCATTCACCCTATGCTAATCAAAGCGTCTCCAGTGAGCATACTGATAATGATTCCAAATGTGTCCAACGGAACTCGAACGCGCAGGAAACATTTGCTTTTCTAATTTATGGTAAAAGTTTACACTCATAATCCAAAGAAGGAAACACCAGTTGCATTGTATTTGTATAAGCGCGCAGGGGCATATGGAATAAGGTACCGTTCCCTGTCGCACAGTTCCATATGACACGTGTCCAGTTCAATGCGTGGTTCTTTGATGTCTGATCAACATAACCACATGCCTCAGTTGGTTACCGTATTTAAAAAACTGCTACTGTCTTTACACTCTGTTATAGCGAATGCGTAACTGGTAAATGACCGTTAATTAATGTTTGCATTGTTGTTTTGATACAGATTAATCCGTTCACCCTCATAAACAGTTAAATGTTTGCTCATCTTACGGAGATAGATCTTCATATTTGGTTGTTCCAAAATCTAAATATAAGTGTATAGACGATGATGCAACGAGAATGTGTTTATCTCCAGTGCATCCGATCCCACATTTGCTAACAATGCAGCCCCGTCGGGGTCACACTGTTCTTATCGTAAAACTTGAATGAACGTGTTATATACTGTTCTTGCCTATATGGCCAACATTAAAGAAGGAATTTGACGGACTTATAAACAGTGTTCCCACTCAATTTCTAAATTGCGGGTTTTCATACCCCCAATTAATGAAATCTGCGGGTATGAAGCTGAAATTTGAGGGTACAACGTAGGGAAGCAAAATAAAACAAAGACAACATGCTGGAATAGCTGTAAATTAGCTGTTTTTAAAAGGAAATTGTAAAAGTGACTTAGTGTATGCATATACATTAATTCAAGTATAAAAGGCAGTTAATTTCAGCTGTGCCATAACCGTATGTAGCAGACGCTAAGTCACTTCATCAAGGTCGTAGTGAAAAGGGCTAATTACCGACACAAATATCACGGAAATTTCCGTAAGAATTTACTCATTACGAAATACAATACACTACTATTAGCGAGGTGCTGGATATTACCAGTTTACTGGCTTCCGTTATTGTAACAATCTTCAGTGTGAACCGGATACCAGGCACTTAGCAACGCATAAATAAACTGCGGTACTATTTTTAGAACGCACATCAAACGCTTTTTCCGTGGAAAAAGTAAAAACGAGCAATAAAAACAAGTAAACAAATAAAAAGCTAATCAAAATAGCAAACCCAGCAATGAAATCCGATGAGATTTTATTTTTATTTTTCCTAAAAAAACGTGCGTGAATGCACGTGTTCGGTAAATAATTTATGCGCGATTTTTTAAATCTTTGCGTGAATCACGCACAATTCTACGTGAATGGGAACACTGTATAAAACATCTGTTTACCAGTCTGGACTGTCACCTCATATCTACACTGCTTGATTAAACAAATACGTAAGTTACCAGAATAGAACATAATCAGCATGTGCATTACACTTACATTTTACGCTTTCACACTTACATTTAATTAGTGTGTGTGTGTAAGTAAAAACTGTGTCGTCTATTTTTATAGGACTTACATGCAAGTACTTTTGAAAACGCTCCTACGTCTAAATTTGGGATGGAAAAACTATCAGATGAAGCGGCTCGTGTGATGCGTCAGCATGTCCCCTCTTAAAAAGATTATCTGGAGCTCTGACTTCAGAGGAAAAAAAAATAAAATCCTGACCGACCTACCCACCACTGAGAAAAAGGGTTGGGTAAGGGGAAACAAGAATATTTCTAAGGTTGGCCTTGGACAATAGGCGGAGATAAATATGTAGTCACAGTTCTCACTGACAAGAGTCAGTCAACTGGTAAAGACGCGTGTCAAAGGTATTACCTATAATTAAATGTTTATTGAGGGATGAATTGGCGTACGCCGGAACACCTGACTTGAAACCTGGCAACAAATTGGCGTTCTTTTACATGCTGACAATGGGCAGATTTTATGACAGATTCGGACCTCTCGGGTTTCGATTTCAGCCATAGAAAGGAAATTTGCGGCACATCTTTGATGTTGAATTTGGACGTATGACGGCAATTTCGGGGCGTAATTTACGCCCTACATCCACCCAACGGAAGCCCTGCTATCACATCTTTTAGCTCAGTGTTCCTTTTCAGGTCATTCTGGGGCCAAAATTCGGCCCCATTTCCAAGGGCAAAACTCCTCTTTTTTCCCAATTGGCTGGAAAAAATTCCCAATTAGATGCTGAAGAAAGAATTCCGTTTCAATGACAGCCACGAAAATATATTACATTGCAATTTTCACCATTCCTGGTGTGAAAAGTAGTGATGGGCAATCGGTTTAAAATCACAATCAATCATTGGTTTATAATCCGAAGGGCAAACCAACTAGCTATCGATTGTACAATCAGATTAAATACAGTCCATTCTGTATGCTTCATTTTCAGAACTTAACTATGTTTGGAAAAAATTAAAATGGACAGGATTTGTGCCATTTGAGCAGGTTTGAGCAATTACCCTTGGAAACAGGTTACAAGTACATTTCATCAATAATTAATTCATGTTATTTCAAAACTAATTTGGTATTTTTCAAAGCAAATATTTTTTTCTGATTATTATCGATTGGGAATTATACAATCGATGATCAGAATTTGTTGCATAAACCAACTGACTTTCGATTATAGTCGATCATTGGCCACTGAAAAGTATGCCTGAATGATGTTAGATTTGTGTAAATACTGATTTTCAAGTCTATAAGTCAATAAAGCACTCATTATTTTGGTCTAGCTTCTCTCTTTTGCACAAATTTCAGGCCATTTTTTACACTTGTCCAGTTGATAACAAGAACTGACTTTTGAAAAACAACAACAACAGCAAAATAATAGTACTGGTAACAAGAGGTGCAACGATTCTCTTCGATGCATCGAAAATCCGGTTCACAAGGGCCGATTCGATTCCGATAACAACTTCACTAATTTCGATTCGATTCACAATCCCCCGCATGGGCCCTGAATTAAAACGGAAGTCCGTGTTTTAGACCCGCTTTTAATATTATAACGCTGTTTATAACGTAACGTACGATTGGTCAGTAATAATTAGGTCATCCAATCAATACGGGTGTTTCGTTTCCTTATCGGTAGGGTTATCAAAATGGCATCTAACGATGACTCGCAGAAACCTGGGCTCAAAGATGCACCCCTAAGATAAATAGAAGTGTAAATATAACAAAATAAAGTGATAAACATGATGAATTAAGGTAGCATAAAATCAATCATGAATCGAATCGAATTAATCAAATCGAGGCGTCTGAAATCGAAATCAAATCGGTCGTTGGGTGAATCGTTGCAGCTCTACTGGTAACATATGTATATTGCATATGTTGTCATTTTGCTGAATAATTTATTTTTTGCAGAATGAATAGCACTTCTAGATTTTATCTTGTATAAGTTATTCTTAATTTTGTTGAAAAAATATAATGATATAACGATAGATTTTTTTTTTTTAGAAAAATGCACTTATTTTGGCCAGCTTTTGCCTATTATTTTACATGTTATGCACCAGTCATTTGCAACCACGGCCCCCATGGGGCCGGGGATAGCAGGGGCATAGCGGGGCTTAAGTACTGTGTTTTTACCTATGAGGTGTCCCGGCAGTGCCGTGGATACGCCGGGCTTTTGATTCCCGCCAAAACAGCGGAGCAAATAGTGGAGTGACAGAGCCCCAGATAAAGGGCGTTTTTGACGCATGGATAAAGGGTTAAAACGCATCCCATTCCTGTTTGATTCGTCGGGAAAACGTCTTTAAAATACTGGTTTACGAATCGATTGTGAAACGGAAGCGTCAACAAACGTCTCGTATTTTGCGCATGGCCATGTGGGTATATATAATGTCTACAAAAGCGTGAACGAAAACCGCCGAACTTATTCGCGTGAAATTTCCCAGCTTTACCCGCGATTAATGAGACAGTTCGGTGCAGAAAGTGCTGTGTGACGTAATTCAATATCCGGTAGACGGGTAACTACATGTCTGAAAAAAATAGTACATAACCTGACTTAAAATTTGGTGACCCAGTCCATGTTTTTTGGCGTCATTGACGGGTTATAGAGCAAATAGACAGACTGCTACATTTTACACGTAATAGAATGAGACACAGTCTTCGATATTTATTTCCCGCAATTTCATCATGGCTGCTCGCACGCGAGTCAAAACAGTTCAGAAGTCGCTGTTTTAATTTTTTCCAGCGGTCTGATCAGAGATATCATCAGCGGAGCTGTTAAAACCCATTATTCTTGGCCTGCTGAGTTCGTGCGTTGACATTGTTGAGAAACGTATTAAAAACCCCATACATGTTGCATCTGGATCTCTGTTTTAAAAAAAAAGACTTTCTTGTAATATCTGATGGCAATCAAACCACAAAAAATGCCTGAAAAAAAAAATGGGAGTGAAAAAACTTCAGATTTTGCAGAAAAACTCCCTTGTCACAAAGTGAGAATTCAGCAACTCCCTGCTGAAAAAAGTTATCTGGAGCTCTGGAGTGAGTTTAATGAAATTTACCGCGACACATTGTCAGAATATGGATTTTTATATTTATATGATCCCCTGGGGGGGGGGGGGGGGCATTTACCAGGGAATTGACATAAAAAATGTCCCCACAGTGCAGGGCATATACCAGGGCTTTGCAGAATGAAAAGTCAATATCCCCGCTATTCCCCGGCCCCATGGGGGCCGTGGTTGCAAATGACTGGTGCATTAGTAAATCATGTGTAGTATACATATATAGATGTGTTTTAATTATTCATTGGATATGATTTTTTTCCCAATTTTGTGTTACCACACATAAATTTTCCCAATGCTAAGGGCCCTGCCCCCATTCCCCAAAAAAGTGAAAAGGAACCCTGTAGCTTTATTTTATTCATGCTTTTTTCAGCACTGACAATGCACATTTGTCTATATTGCCTGCGAAGGCGTCTGACCGTATCTAAAGAAAGAAAGGAAAAGAAAGCTTCACTCGTATTTCACTATTAGCACAAGGCTGAATTTTCATTCCTATGTCATGTAAAATCACGTTCAGTGCGAGATACAAGGGCAGTTAATGTCTATAATTGCAAAGTAAAATAAAAACATTATCAATTAAATGTCTTTCTTCAGTGATAATCATTTTTTTGTCTAAACACATTGCACAAAGTCACTTGTAATCACTGCAAATTCCCTTAAGTTGTCTATAAGTGCCAGTTATTTGTCATTGCATATGGATGAAATCAGATGGTATACTTTTAGTGTCATTAAAATAGAAAAATTACAGCAAGCTTTCAGCTGACATGCCCATTTACACCAACAGCGAATAGCGAATGCACGCTGTTGACAATTGGCTGGCAATAGCAAGGTTGGGTGGTCGAAATCACCCCTGGTTTTAACCAGTGGTTTTAACCGGTTATAACCGCCGTGGTCAATACTCCCCAAAGTGGTCAGTACTGGTCAATACTAGTCAGAATGGTCGATTGGAAATTTTATTTTGTTCTTTGTGTCTTAATGGTGGACTTATATATTTGGTCAGGTTTTAATATGTTCTATATATTGAAAAAAGAAAAAATATTTTGTCCCTGCCAAGGGTACTCATCATCTGCGATTTCAGTCTCAAGACCTTAGCACTGACTTCTGCATTACAGTCCAGGCAACTAACAACAGTCTTTTTTTCATCATCAAGGGCAGAATAGAAGTTCCATATAGGGCCTTTGGGCTTCATTTTGACACTATTATGACACTTTGATTAACTTTAATTACTAACTTCACTGATAGCAGCAGATAAAAGAAATGGCAACTCTTTCACACATCTAAATAAACACAGGTATCACAAAATTACCCTGTGCATTTTAAGCCCAGTGATTGGATAATTCTCGTAAGCTGGACACACCTTCTTCAGTTTGAGAGACAGGCCCAGTATTTTGACAGTTTTGTTTGTTCTGGGGCAGTTAAAGTTAGAATTAGTGTTTTCATTACAATTTTCACACTTTTGTCTTCTTATGTAAGAAGCCAGACCAATTTGCATTTTAGCTAATAGAGCATCACTATTTTGAACAAGATGATCTCTTTGAAGTAAATTGTTTCATTTTTTTTTTTGTACTTTCATTCAGTTAACTGCTTCAGTTAATTTTTTTACTGAGCTAAATATTTTTAATCAATATGAAAAAGCTACTTTTAGAATTTATTAATTCTTATTGCTTTCCTATTTATTTTTTATTAATGGTTACAGAAAATAAGTTAGAGGTCTCTAGTCTGAACTGAAATTGGGTGGTAATGATTCAGTCTGATTGAGACTGAGGATCTGAAGCTATTAACATTCAGATTTTGTATGTTTTACGGCCTCTTAAATACAGTTCTGAGCAACACCAACTCATAAAACACATTTTCAATTAAGCCTTATTATCTTTTATTGAAACTATTTTAACTCTGTTTATAGACTCCAGTAAAAATGGGATAAGAAATGCTAAGTATCTTCAACTGACCATGGTTATTTCAATCAACCAATCAACCAGTAATAACCGGTTATAACCAGTAATGACCACCGGTCTGGTCAATACTCATATTGACCGGTCATTTGCCAACCTTGGGCAATAGTGAATATTTACTATTGCCGGCCAGCTGGTAATAGCGACTGTTGCCAGCAGGGCCAGGCTATTACAGTCGAACCTGTACTAACGGTCACCTCCGAAGAACGGTCTCCTGACAACAACGGTCGGTTTGAATCCCTCCCGTCGAATTTCCTTGTTAAATTACCTGGGAATAGCGGTCTACTGCGCACTGCGGTCAACGGCCATCCGAATCCATCCCGAGACGGGTTAATTTCCCTGAATAACGGCCAGTCCTAGTGTCAAAACAAGCTTCATGTTCATACACACGTGTTTGTGTATTGCCAAATTTATTTTTAGCGCTAGACTGGTTATTGATTTTTGGGTGCAGTATAATTTATGTAACAAACTGTATTCTACCCAATTAGCGCAGAATGCGTTTGATTCAATAAGTGTTAATTGCTGTAAGGTAATCAAGGCCAGTTTTATTCGGCTAATCATGTCTGATACAGTATCCTCAGTCAACCAATAATAAATAATCAGTAACTGGTTTAATCAGTCAATCAAACGTATCGTTGAAGGGTTGTGTGCGTCAACCGTGAAAGCAGAAGTCTTTTTACCGATATGTGTATTTTGAAAACCGACTATTTACCGACTTTAGACCGATTTCAAAATTAATATTTTGAAAATTTATCTTCTTGAATATTTCAAAGTATTTTATTGGTTTATATGCACTTTAAATATTGATTTCCTGCACGTGCAAAAAATGCGGGAAGATATCAACGCTCGCCTGCAAACAAAAGCACGGGTTAAAAAAACATACAACGGTGATTCTCTGAGGACGTTTATATTTATCATCTGTCATTCGGGCAAACTCGTGAAATTATTGAATCTCCGAACAAGGGTCACCTGTCAACAACGGCCAATTTTGATCTTTCCCATGCCTGGCCTTTGTTCACAGGTTTGACTGTAATAGCCTTTTCCTTTTTTTGCAGCTGATGCAGATGAGTCAATAGGTGATTTGAATGCATCACAAGATGATGAGAGTTCTCAAGATACCTCCCAAAACTCTGTGGTGGAAGAACAGGATTCCATACATGTAAGTACAGTTGTTCAGTTGTTTCTCATTGTACATGTTCTTACGACATTGCTGCCGCAACAAACGGACCAAAGCATAGCTGAAAAAATTCCAGACGTTTGCTGGGATTCGAACTCGGAACTCCCGAGTGATAGTCCAATGCTCTAACCACTGAGCCAAAGAGTTAACTCCCTGACGCAGTTGTCAGAGATTGAATATATATAAAGCTATGCGGAAATCTACTATTGTAGATACTAGAAGATAGGAGAGTTGGCCCGTAACACTCCCCAACTTCAAGGAAGTCATCATTTATGATGACTGAACTGAAAGCCATTTCGGCTTATAATGTCCTATCCCGGACGAGCCCCCATCTTACGACATTGCTGCCGCAACAAACGGACCAAAGCATAGCTGAAAAAATTCCAGTCGTTTGCTGGGATTCGAAACCAGGAACTCCCGGGTGATAGTCCAATGCTCTAACCACTGAGCCAAAGAGTTAACTCCCTGACGCAGTTGTCAGAGGTTGAATATATATAAAGCTATGCGGAAATCTACTATTGTAGATATTGGAAGATAGGAGAGTTGGCCTGTAACAATGTATAGGCAAGAAAGTGTATTGGGACATTAGTTTACAAAATTTACTGTATTGGACATGTTTGGTGCACAAACCGTATTAATCCTAATAAAAGCCCCTGCTGTAGTAAACACCCCCTGCCCCTTTTCAGGGCTCGAAATTTACACTCGTCCGCTCGTATTTACGAGTAGCTGATCGGTAAGGACGAGTGGAAATTGTCACTGACTTGCCCTGCCGGACGAGTAGGTTTTTCCTCCATGAAAATTGTCTAATCATGCCGTTCAGGAAAAGCACTTTACAAATCGATCAAATTACAGCAAACAAATATTGACTGTAACGCAAAAAGCATGAAATCCCGCATCGTGTAATCTAAAAATGAAAACGGAAATGGCAAACTGTAAATAAACGGTGCGCCTGCGCATATCGAACATCGACCCGATGAGGATTCGCACCAACGCGGTTTCGCCTAAGTTGTTTGCGCTCTATAACTGCACGATTACAAATGCATAATCCAACTCAAATAGTTGTATAGGACATTATTTTCACGTCCTCTCTTGAATAAAGCAGAAAAAATCTACTTTGGTGCAGAAATCTTTATTAACGAAACCTCTTTGGCAAAACCTGAATTGGGACGAAACCATATACCTACGGAAAGTACCGGAAATAACCGAGTGAAAATGAAACTGAAAGTAGAACACATTCGAGGGAAAAATGAGTGATATCAGACAGTTTTTAAGGACGAGTAGATTTTTGAAAAGACGAGTAAAAAATTGAAAGCACTTGCCCTGCAGGACAAGTATGTTGACAAAAAAATTTCGAGCCCTGCTTTTCCGAAAATAATGCTATATTACTTCCATGAATTCCAGTTTGCTTCTCTAAATGAGGTAGCTCTTTGAAATGGGGTCTACTCTAAAGGATAAAATTTGCTCCTAGAAGAACAAATTCTTACCTTTAAGAATTGACCCCTACTGAGAAGTGAGGGATAAAAGGTATATCCATTCACCTTAATACTGTTCATTAGAAGTATTTGGGCAGTGGCCGGTTTGCTATTCTTTAGGCTCTAAATAACACCCTCATTTTGTAAAATGCAACACCCCTGGGGTGTTTAATAGGATTAATACGGTATCCCAATAAGCGCTCATTATGGGCATTTTTGGGACATATGAGCATACAGGATTTTACTGGTTGTCTGGCCTGTGGCAGTATCTTGTTATTGTTTTTTAGAAAAAGAGGATGTTGGCTTCTGCAATGGTTCATTTAGAATGGATTTTCTTTTTAAAACTGGAGAAAATTCCAGTCAGCCTTGAGGATTCGGTTATTAGTAATGTGTGTGCAACTTCTCCCAAGATTATATATACAATGTAGTTACAAAGCTCCAGATAAGAAGAGGTAACAGGGATAATTTAGGGATAATTTTCCTCATTTTGCCATATAAAAATACATAGTGACCCGTCAGTAGAACTGTTTTGAGGTTGTTTTGAAAGAGAATAACCTCCATCTTGTATCAAGTAATTACATTTGTTTATCTTCTATAGGCTGATCCTTCACCTGTGAAAGAGGCTGTGCAAAAACCAGAACCAGTCAAGGAGATTCTCCCAGAAGCAGAACCTTTGAAAGAGTCACCACCCAAACTGAAACCAGTGGTAGAGTCCCCGGAACCTATAAAAGAGCCCTCCAAAAAGCAGGAACCTGTGAAAGAGTCACCTCAAAAGCCAGTACCAGTAAAGGAGTCTCCACCAAAACCAGAGCCGGCCAAAGAGCCAGCCCCAAAGCCACTACCGGTAAAAGAGTCTCCTCAAAAGCCAGAACCAGTAAAAGAGTCACCCCCAAAGCCAGCACAGGTAAAAGAGTCCCCCTCAAAGCCAGCGCCAGTGAAAGAGTCACCGCAGAAACCTGAGCCAGTGAAAGAGGCGCCGAAGAAGCCAGAATCTGTTAAAGAATCACCTGAAAAGTCAGAACCTAAAGAGTCTCCACAGAAACAGGAACCTGTTAAACAGTCACCCCAGAAGCCTGCAAGGAAAAAGTCACCTCGCAGATCGACGCAAGAACTAGAGCAAGAAAATGGTGAGTATTGGAATTTGGGGTAGCAGGGCTGTAGATAAGGAGTATCAGGTGATAATTAGGGATAATTTCTGTTAAAACCTGCCGGGCCGCGTAACCCAGTCGGTAGGGCACCTGATTCATAAGTCAGAGGTCCTGGGTTCGAAACCTGGTCTGGCCACATACTTTCGTTTCTCCTTCCACTTATTCAAGAAGGGCAGTTGTCAGTTGCTGGCGAAAGTATGTGCACTTGGTACTGGTTAACCGCTTAAGTGTTCTAAGCCTGCCCAAGAATAGTGTGGTTAGGTTAACTGACCGTCCCGACATGACCTTAGTTGTTTACCGTGGACATTAAGCAATCAATCAATCAATCTGTTAAAACCTGTTGTGTAACTTCACCTGAACCCTCATGAAGGCATTTATATAAAGGTACACATACATGTATTTTTTCAAGGAGAAAAAAAAACAATACTGCAGAATTATCATCAGATACTCCTTATCTATGAAACTCTGGTACCAAATGAAAACAGGGTTTAGCTTATTTTCTAAACAAAGAACAAAACTGCTATCAGAGCAACAGATAAGATTTTGACCTTTTGGGTATTTTACCAACAGGATTTAAAATATTTGGGTAAACTGAAAATTGAATTGACAGTGTTCCACTCAAATTTTAAACTGAGGGTTTTTATACCCCCTATCTATAAAATTTGCGGGTATGAAGTAAAATTTACGGGTATGACTTTTTATCTCGAAAAAGTTATGGGCCGAAATGGACATGGGCCGAAATGACCCGGAACCCTTGGTCCGCTTCTTTTCAAACACTACTAAGTGCCGATGTGTTTCCAATTGAAGCCTGAAAAAACGAAGAAAACGGCTGTCATGCCTTTTTCCGGTCCTCGTTTTATCCAATATTAATCATTTGATGGATTCCTTTTCAAATGAAAAATAGAAAGTACCATTTCCAAACAGAAACAGCGAAAATAAACGCAAAAATACGGACAAATTCTGTCGGCCATTATGACAGTTCTAGTGCGCAACATGACTGCGCATGTCATTAATATTCATGCAGCCGATTAGTGGTAGAGTTTTCCAATAATGAATTTGATTGGCCGTAGAACGGATGTGACGGACGTGAATGAAAGCATGGTATCTTACTACGGCCCGCATTTCAGATCAAAACAGCGACTTCTGACTCTCTTCTTGGCTACAAAAATCATCTGGCCTGGCAGACTCGCAATAGAATGAAGAAAAATGATGATTTTTGTTTTATATTTTTGAGAGAAACATATGCGCATGAATGCACGTTCTTGCCCCAAAATTTATGCGTGATTAGAATGATTTCTGCGAGATTCACGCACAATTCTACGTGAATGGGAACACTGATTGAATAGTTTATGATATAATATATAAAACTGAAGTATACATAACTTAAAAGATTAGATAACAAGCAAATACTATTTAACCAATTGCAAGACCTTAAACCTGCCCAAGAAGAACTGAAAATGCTTAAATATGTTTTATTTAAGCTAAAAGACATGCTTTTATCTTCAGTAACTATATTAGCGGCATGCTTTTCTGGCCATTAACCAGGGATCAAGCTAGACTCAAAGTTTAGGGAGAAGTGACTTCTCCCTCCAGCTGAAATAGGGAGAAGTGACAGCCGTGAAGGGAGAAGTGGTATTGCGCGATTATGACATTTTTCATTCAGTTTTAAAGAAAAATAGCTATTATGCATACTATTAACATTAAATTGAAAGATTAATAAGCTGCAATGGGTTTACAGGGTAAATTGTCATAACAGCTTGTTTGTGGAATGATTTGATGAAAATTCTACCAAAAAAAAAAAAAAAAAAAAAAAATTTTTTTTTTTTTTTTTTTAGGGAGACTCCCACTTCTCCCTAAGCCCAATTTAGGGCGAAATTTCGGCCCCTAGGGCGATTATTTCGCCCAAATCGCCCCCTAGCTTGATCCCTGCATTAACATTTAAAATTTACTCCTGAAAGCTGGAATAAATAGGGTATTCTGTCAATTAATTGGGTATCAATACCTCAATTGTTGAAAATAATAGAGTATTTACCAAAAAAAAAAAATGGGTATTTTACCCCAAAAATCAGCTTATCTGTTCCTCTGTGCTATTACAGAGCCCCGGTAGCTCAGTGGGTTATGCGCTGGCCTACTGATCTAGCGGTCGCGGGTTCGAGCCCCGCCGGAGCGGTCGCGGGTTCGAGCCCCGCCGGAGGCGGAGTTCTTTCCACTGTAAACTGGGTTCCATTGCACACAGCCTTTCATTATCATAAGCCCATCGTCCTGATATGACTGAAATACTGTTGAAAAGGACGTAAAATCGCAAGTCATCCATCCATCCATATTACAGGGTCTTATCTCCTTATGACTCTAAAATCAATGCATAACAGAATACAAAAATTTTGAATTTTCGGTTGCTTTTGTGAAATATTTCAATAACATGTAATGCAAAAAGTAGCTGATTCACTAAGGTGTGGAATATTTGTCTGAACTGCCATTGTATTCCAAGCAGGTGTATCTACTTACTTTCTTGAGAGTGATCAGTCTAAAACCAATTTTATGTTCAATGAAATCACAGTATGAATCACCAAAAACCCTAATCTGGAGCTCTGAACACACTCAGATACAGTTATGCCCTTGTGGACAGTCTCACATAAAATGAATAAAATCCTTGACTGAAAAGATGAACGAGTCAATTGATATGAACCCAAACTGAATGAAAAATTATCCTCAGTGAATAGTTCAGCATCCAAGGCATTCTAATTTTAGCTACGACGAGAGAAAACCAACAAAGTAGCATTTGCGCCACTCATAGACTCAGATCAGCCTGGACATCTGCCAAGTCTAATCAGAGTCTCTGCTGTGAGCTTAAAATGTGGCTAAGGGTCTAAGCTACCGCCATGCTGACAGCAAAGACTCAGATCCGCCTGGGCATAGATGGATTGAACAGAAATTGCTGTGCAGTTATCATCAAAACCTAGGCTTTTGTAGCTTTATGTTTATTGAATACCTTTGACGAGCCCAAAAAATACAAAAAGGCCGCATATGGCATAGGTGAAGAGCATAAACTCAGACCAGTGTGAGCATTTGTACAGTATGTGTATTGCCTTTGCTTCACAAACACCATGTTTGGACCCTGAAGAATCAACAGAATGAAGATTTTAACCAGACTGCAATATTCAAAGACTGGTGGTGTAAGTCTTCGTCATTAGCTACTTCCAGGGATCCAGATAAGAAAGGGTAACAGGGATAATTTTCAATATTTTTTTTCTAAAAAAACATATTTTGTGGCCCTCAATAGAACCGTCTTAATGAGACAGTTCTAATGAGGGGTCACTACATAGGTTTTCATTGAGAAATAAGAAAAAAGGTTTTCATTGAGAAGTAAGAAAAATTATCTTTGACTCATCCTCCATACCTTCTCGTATCTGGAGCTCTGAACTTCTTTGTATCACATGGCTCACATTATATGAGCCGAGACACGACAAAACCAACAAATGGCTGTGCGCCCAGCATAGACTCAGATCAGCCTGGGCATCTGCCCGGTCTGATCAGTCTTTGCTGTCCACATGGAGGTAGCTTAGACCCTTAGCTACCCTTTAAGCGCTTAGCGAAGATTCTTATCCCACTAGGCAAATGCCCAGGCTGATCTGAGTGTGGGCTGGGCACCCAACCTCTCTGTTGGTTTTGTTGTGTTGTGGCTCAATATTATTGTTTTGTGTTTTGTTGCATGTAGCCTCAGAAGAAGCAATGGAACAAGACAAATCGGCAGAAGATGCAGGGGCCGGGTCAGATCAGGTGACAGAGAAGGTAGAGGACATGCAGACTTCTGATAGTGCACAGGCTGGTGCTGATGCTGAGGCAGGGGAGAAAGTAAATGGAGACGTCGAAATGAAAGACGAATCAAGCACAAATGCTGACATTAAAGAGGAGATAGGACGTAAGATTTTATCTTCTTACATATTTTGGTCATGCTCTTTTACTACTAAAGCAGCATACAGTTACAGATCTGGGTTGTGTCTCTGTTCCCTGTTGGTCTAGGCATTCATAGGTACAATGTCATGAATCAGCTCACTGTATGCTTAAACAATTCAATTAATAAAAAAAAGAAAAATAATATGAAATAAATAAATACTGCATGTTTTCTAAGAAATTGCATTTGACAGGTCTTATGAGAGCCACTATATAAGATAAATATGAATAAAGAAGGATTTGTGGTCTATGTTTTACGATAATAGTCTTGTCAAGGTAATAAGTTTATATTCTTTTATGGTAATTAGATGAAGAAAAAGGAACCAAAAGAAAGCGATCGCGCTCAAGATCACCGGAACGAGACAGATCGAGACTTCAGGCAGAAACTGCAGATCTTAAAAGAATTCCAAGAATAAAGGATAGACAAGAACAAGCACCACCAAAACCAAAGAAAAGAGGGTATGTCACATTTTTACTCCATAGCATTGCTTGATAGACCAGTGCTCCAGATAAGAAGGGGTAACAGAGAGAATTTAAGGATAATTTTCCTTATTTTTCCATAAAAAAATACGTTGTGACGAGACGGTTCTAATGAGGGGTCACAGCATATGTTTTTGTTGAGAAATAAAAAAAATTATCTTCAAAGTATCGTTGTTCCCCCTTCTTATCTGGAGCTCTGATAGACCACCTTTCATAGGCAGATAAAGTGGGATTTTGATGATAATTCTGAATTTTCTTTCTAAATCAGAGCTCCAGATAAGAAAGGGTAACAGGGATAATACAGAGATAATTTTGCTTATTTCTCAATGAAAACATACATGTACATTGTGATGAGACAGTTGAGGGATCACAAAATATGTTTATATGGAGAAATATTGAAAATAATCTCTTATCCCTGTTACCCCTTCTTATCTGGAGCTCTGCGAAATAGAAACGTTGTCATCCTTTGTTCTACGCCCACTTTGAAAAATGGGATGATAAGTACTGTTCACATCCCTCCATGCTTTCATCCATGACTCTATTTTCATCAAAATTTGCATCAATGACTTCTGTTCATCTGTGCCATATAGGGTGACAACATCTGGATGTATTGTGAGGTTGAGTCCCATCCTTATTGCTGCATATTCTTCCTTGTATTTGTCATTCTTATTCCCTTACAGAAGGGTTCAGAAGATACAGTGATCAGACTGGCATCCACCCTTAAACATCCTTTGTCCACTCATTTGCTTGAATATCCTTTGGAATATGTTTCCGATACTTTAGGTTTCAATCTAGCAGTTAGTTAGAATGAGCCATTGGCCCATGGATAAAATTAAACCCTTAATGCGCCAAAAAGCAGACAACAAAATTTACGTCTGCAGAAATTCAAAAAAAATGTTTTGTCCAAGTTATATCATATTCAGAATTTAAAGACTATAGGGCAAACAGTGTAGATCCAGATGATGATGAGCCACCTCATCTGGATCTATACTGTTTACAAATTCAACAATTTTTCATTTTTGGCGCTTTAAGGGTTAAAAAGGGGCTAGTTGTTAATTGTTAACGCTGCTAATTGTTAATTTCATTGAATAGAACTGCAAAAATCAATTAACATTGACTGTGGTCTGTGACATACTGTATACAAATCAAATACATGGTCGAATCTTAAAGCAATTCTCAACCTGTATTTCACTCACTCAACACACACACACACACAGATGGGTACAGACAAGATTATGCTTTTGACTGACTGTAAATGTTGATTGAAGGTATCAGAAGTTAACATTATGCATCTAAATTTTCTGTATGAGAAAAATGCTAAAAGTTTATTGATAGATTCTAATGAATCGTCAGGGTATATCAGACTTGTCCTATTTCAGGAAGTCCCCAATAGAAAAAGAAGATGATGGCTGGTGGGAGTGGAAACATGTTTCTTTAGACAAGTGTAAGTATAGGTGGACGTCTCTAAACCCTTCAAGAGCCAAAAGTGACAAAAAAGTTAAATATTCAAACAGTGTAGATCAGATGAAGTGGCTCATAATCATCTGGATCTACACTGTTTGCCCTCTAGTCTGTATTCTCAATATGATATAGCATGGATGAAACATTTTATATGAAATTTTGCATACTAAAATTTGTCATCTGCTTTTTGGTACTTTAAGGTAAAAGTTGTAGCTGAAGCTGTGAAAATATAAATACGTAGCATTTAAGATGAGAAGTGCTGTAAAAATTGTAAATGACAGATTCTAAATGCTAGAGAAATCTGATCATAGTCTGCACTCTTTTCCATGCAGCCAGCAAATATACATATATGTGCCATGATCTATTTTAGGTGAATTGACACATTTTCAGTGAGGTAACCTGCCATTTTCATCCTGCCCCAGTCTCAGCTTGACCTATGTTTTGGGGAGACCTTAAGCTCGAGCTGTTTTTTTTAGCTCACCTGAGCACGAAGTGCTCAAGGTGAGGTATTGTGATCAGTCTTTGTCCGTCGTCCGTTGTCCGGCGTCAACTTTTGCTTTAAACGACTTCTTCTCCAAAACTGCTGGACGGATTTTGAAATAATTTCACAGAAATGTTCCTTGGGGGACTCTCTACCAAAATTGCTCAAATGGTTCCACTCCGCTGAACAATATGGCCGCCAGAGCTAAAAATAGAAAAACCTTTAAACGACTTCTCCTCCAAAACTACTGGGCAGATTTTGAAATAATTTCATAGAAATGTTCCTTAGGAGACCCTCTACCAAAATTGCTCAAACGGTTCTGCTCCGCTGAACAATATGGCCGCCAGAGCTAAAAATAGAAAAACTTTTAAATGACTTCTCCTCCAAAACTGCTGGGCAGATTTTGAAATAATTTCACAGAAATGTTCCTTAGGAGACACTCTACCAAAATTGCTCAAACGGTTCTGCTCCGCTGAACAATATGGCCGCCAGAGCTAAAAATAGAAAAACCTTTAAACGACTTCTCCAAAACTGCTGGGCCGATTTTGAAATAATTTCACAGAACTGTTCCTTAGGAGACCCTCTAGCAAAATTGCTCAAGCGGTTCTGCTCCGCTGAACAATATGGCCGCCAGAGCTAAAAATAGAAAAAAGCTTTAAACATCATGGTCTCTGAAGCCAATGGCTCGATTTCAAAAAAAATTCACAGAAATATTTTACTCATGGCCCTGAACAAAAATTGCTAAAACGGTTCCACTCTGCTGAACAAAATGGCCGCCAGAGCCAAAAATAGAAATAACTCTTAGAATGACACAGAGGGCACAGTTATGATCCAATCATCATGAAACTTAGTCAGAATGTTTATCTAAATGAAATCTAGACCATCTTTGAAACTGGGTCATGTGGGGTCAAAAACTAGGTCACTGGGTCAAATGATAGAAAAACCTTGTGCACACTCTAGAGGGCACATTTATGATCCAATCTTCATTTAAATTTGTCAGAATGTTTACTGTAAAACACTTATATTTGGCGGCAGCAAAATTTGGCGGTTTTTAAATATGGACCTTTTGGCGGATTTTTATTTTGGCGGTTTTGTGATTCTCAAGAACAAAATATTTCTTCTGACGTCGTATTTTGCTCTTTATTTGAGCTCTATATTGTCATGTTGGTTAAAATAAAAGCAATTATTATTATAGTCATGTTGCAGTTTGGGTAGTTAATAGTTTAAATAAACTGATTTTGTGTTCCTTCTGATTTAATCAACTTAATTAAATACTAATTAGAATGGTGAGAACATTTTCATACTCTGTTTCTTCCCTCTTGTTGTTTGGGAGGCATCTTCTTTTGCGCATATATATGTGATGTGTATTAGCTTTGATATTTTGGTAGAGGAAATAGGATCATGTGCTCAATAATATTTTTTCTTCTTTCGGTATCATGAGCTTATATTGGCGGCATTTTAATTTGGCGGTTTTCTTCTTTTCCGCCAATATCGTCAAAATAAAGTGACCGCCAAATATATGTGTTTTACAGTATTTATATGAAATCTAGGCCAATTTGAATCTGAGTCTTGTGGGGTCAAAAACTAGGTCACTAGGTCAAATTTTAGATAAACCTTGTGTACACTCTAGAGGGCACAGTTATAATCCAATCTACGTGAAACATTGTCAGAATGTTTCTTTTCATGAAATCTATACCAGATTTGAAACTGGGCCATGACAGGTCAAAAACTAGGTCACTAGGTCAGTTCTTAGAAAAACAGTGTGATCGCTTTAGAGGACAGTTTTGTTCTAATCTTCATGAGACTTTGTCAGAATGTTTGTCTCCAACAAATCTGGACCAAGGGTGCAACTTGGTCATGTTGGGTCAAAAAGTAGGTCACTAGGTTAAACCTTAGAAAAACATTGTGTACACTCTAGAGGGCACAGTTTTGATAACTTTGTCAGAATGTTCATATCCAAGAAATCTAGACCAGGTTTGAAACTGGGTCATGTGGGGTCAGAATCTAGGTCATTAGGTTAAATCTTATAAAAACCTTAGGTGCACAATAAAGGGTTCATTTTTCATTTAATCTTTGTGAAACTCTGTCTGTGGGTCATATGGATGTCTCTGAGGTTAAGTTCACAGGATACTCAGGTGAGCGATCCAGGGCCATCATGGCCCTCTTGTTTGCCATCCATTTAAATGGGAGTAAACTCTAGAAAAAGGGATTCTGGCTTCTTTGGGTGCAAATTTTTGTCCTTTATGAGTAGAACTTCTGGTAGAATGGTATTGTCCTCCAGGGAAGCAAACTGAAAGACACAATAATTGTTACCCTTTGTAAAATTGGCAGAAATTAGGTTGGTGTGTGACCGTGTGTGCTTTAACCTTAACATCTTTGCCATATTGCAGTCTCAGGAGCTGAAATGGCAGGGTGAAACTGTATATACTTTGACAGGACTGCTTTCTTTAGTGCCCTGGAGCCCTGGTTCCTCTGTGGGTTAAGCACTGGCTTGCAGATCTAGCAGTCTCAAGCTCGATTTTAGGAGGTGGAAATCTTTTCAATCGTAAACAGGGTTCCATTGCACCCTTTCATTATCACCCTAAGATTGTTCTGATATGACTGAAAAATTAATACTGTTGTAAAATCGCAAGTCAACCATCCATTCTAGTACCCTGGTCGTGTGAGTGTTTTGTGCACCATACTCATTTCTTCGGTATTCTCACAAGTCTGTTCATAGTACAACATTTGTTTATTCTCTCTACACAGATAACAGTGATTTGAACTTGAAGATTGACAAGGCGACAGGTTTGAAAGGTGAACCACTGTCTTATGAGGGCTTCGGCATGGTATGGGCTGGGGCCAGAGGAACTTACGGTGTTACAAAGGGCAAAATTGCCTTCGAAGTCAAAGTAAGTTGATAAAAAACTGTCTTTGCATATAGATACTTATACGCAGTGCTGGTAACAGCCAATGGCCATATGCACCTAACTTTTGTCTGGGATAATCAGAAATCTCCAGATTCTGATCTGAGTCAACATTGTTGGATTAAAAGCAGGTTTTTCCGAAGAAAAATAATCACTTAAATCAGTTCTGACACCCCTTACACTGGAAATGGACCTGCTGGACTTCTGGCCCAGATTGGTCATGGCAACAGTAATGAATGAGATTTTGAAGTATATGCGTATTTGCGCCACACAGTCTTATTAAGAATACATAGTAGTTGGTTAATTGCTCCATTAAGTGTAAAGGTTTCTCTGTGCCATGAATATATACCCTGATGAATTTTTGTGGTCTGTTTCAGTTGATTGAGAACCATGATGTTAAACATCTACCGTCAGAAGAAACTACACCCCATGTGTGTAGAGTAGGCTGGTCGACTGATGATAACTCCATGCAGCTAGGTAAGCATTCTACTTACACACGATCATCATACAAGATTTGTTTAAAAGGTAAATTTTTTTTCTAGACAAAAAAATACCCCTTGTTACCCATAATGTGCTAAGTATTGGGACACTTAAAACCATTAATTTTCCATTTGTTCCATAGGTAGGGATGGGTATCGCCACTGAAAACCGTATCGCGATATATCACGATACACTGGTCCGTATCGGGATACGTATCACGATATATCATGACTTCTTTTTAGCTCGCCTGAACGAAAGTTGAGGAAGAGCTATTGTTGTCACCCTGGCGTCAGCGTCCGCGTCCGGATTGGATGTTTTGGTTAAAGTTTTTTAAAGACCTATATCTCCTTAACCCATGGATGGATTCTTTTGATACTTGCACTGTAGGTAGATATTGGTCCAAAGTTTAACAGGGTACCACCCCCACCCCACTCCATGACCTTGATGTCAAGGTCATGGACTTAGAAAATTGGAGTATTTTTGGACTGGATGTTTTGGTTAAAGTTTTTTAAAGCCCAATATCTCCTTAACCCATGGATGGATTCCTTTGCTACTTGCACTGCAGTTAGATATTGGTCCAAAGTTTTCCAAGGTACTACCCCCACCCCCCTCAGTGACCTTGATGTCAAGGTCATGGACTTAGAAAATTGTTTTTTTTTATTGATTGGATGTTTTGGTTAAAGTTTTTTAAAGACACATATCTCCTGAACCCAGTGATGAATTCTTTTTAGCTCGCCTGAACGAAAGTTCAGGAAGAGCTATTGTTGTCACCACGGCCTCGGCGTCAGCGTCCGCGTCCGCGTCCTCGTCCGCGTCCGCGTCGGCGTCCGGATTGGATGTTTTGGTTAAAGTTTTTTAAAGACCTATATCTCGTTAACCCATGGATGGATTCTTTTGATACTTGCACTGTAGTTAGATATTGGTCCAAAGTTTAACAGGGTACCACCCCCACCCCACTCCGTGACCTTGATGTCAAGGTCATGGACTTAGAAAATTGGGAGTATTTCTGACTGGATGTTTTGGTTAAAGTTTTATACAGCCCAATATCTCCTTAACCCATGGATGGATTCCTTTGATACTTGCACTGTAGTTAGATATTGGTCCAAAGTTTACCAGTGTAATACTCCCACCCCCCTCAGTGACCTTGATGTCAAGGTCATGGACTTAGAAAATTGTCTTTTTATTGATTGGATGTTTTAGTTAAACTTTTAAAGACACATATCTCCTGAACCCAGCAATGAATTCTTTTTATATTTGCTTTTTAGTTAGATATTAGTCCAAAGTTTTACAGAGTACTACCCCAACCCTGCTCAGGTACCTTGATGTCAAGGTCAGGGACATTGGAAATTTGGTCTTTATTAATGTTTTCTAATTGCATACTGATTCATAATTCAGAGATTTAGTTTACACTTTAACTGATGTTAGACACTTTTTTGAGTTTTTACAAAACACTATATGCTTACCGCTTTGGGTGACCTTAAATTCAAGGTCATCGACTTTGAATTTTGTCTTAAAGATTTTGTTAAAGTTTTATATTTATGAAGACATAATTTCACAGTGCCACGATGGACTCAGTTGATACTAATATTTGGACTGATGTCAGATAATGGTTCAAGGTTTTGATACATCCTACCCCCCACCCCCACCCCTCTCTCCCCCCACTCCCATCCCCACCTCCTAGTTCTTTGATTTCAAGCTCATGGACTTTGAAATTTCATGTGGATTTTTTTTATTTTTAAACTTATTTCTGAGATAGCTTTTGTTTATAAATGTATTGTCATTATGGACATGCTTGCCTGAAGTTTTATGCATAGCAATCCACACCACCAAAGCGACTGTGTGATGGGCAAGCACCTATTCAGGCGAGCTATGCTGTCAGCCGACAGCTCTTGTTATATTTGCACTTTAGTTAGATATTAGTCCAAAGTTTTGCCGAGTACTACCCCAACCCCGCTCAGTGTCCTTGATGTCAAGGTCACGGACTTTGGAAATTTGTTCTTTATTAAAGTTTTCTAATTGCATACTGATTCATAATGCTTGGCAGAGATTTAGTTTACACTTGAACTGATGTGAGACACTTTTTTTGAGTTTTTACAAAACACTATATACTTACCCCACTGGATGACCTTGAAGTCAAGGTCATCGACTTAGAATTTTGTCTTAAAGATTTTGGTTAAAGTTTTATATTTATGAAGACATAATTTCACAGTGCCACGATGGAATCAGTTGATACTAATACTTGGACTGATGTTAGATAATGGTTCAAGGTTTTGTTACATCCTAGCCCCCCATCCCCCCCCCCCCTCCCCCACCCCACCCACCCCTACCGCTTAGTATTTTGACCTCAAGCTCATGGACTTTGAAATTTCATGTGGATTTTTTTATTTTAATTTTACTTTAAGACTTATTTCTGAGATAGCTTTTGTTTATAAATGTGTTGTCATTGTGGACATGCTTGCCTGAAGTTTTATGCATAGAAGTCCACACCTCCAAAGCGACTGTGTGATGGGCAAGCACCTATTCAGGCGAGCTATGCTGTCAGGCGACAGCTCTTGTTAAGTATGTACTTCCATGTTACATGCTTTAACTGTGTTGTTTGCTTCTGTCTTTTATTAAATGATTGTAATAAAAATGAACATCCCATTCTTTACCTGTTTATTTTAACACCAAAACAAATTATAACCAGCTCATGTACTTTATTAAAATGTAACTGTTACTGGTCTGCGATCTCATTTTATTTAACTAATTGACTTACTTACTGACGTGACCCTGGTGACCATGCATCTGGTGCATGACTTCTTTATTTGTTATTCTGCCCTGACCCAGTTTTGCCCCAAGGCGAGAATGAAAAAAGCATGCAGATTTTCAACACCAGTTGTCATCATCAAAGATCAAAGGAATTGACACGTGTCTGAAGTCTAGGTGAATTATTTTATCGATGACATGAAAAGGAAATACACTAAATAATCGGACAGTAATTGCTGGGCAAATGTTGTAGACCCAGATCAGACAGCGCATTGGAGCAGTGTGATCAGGATCTGCAGTCTAGTGTATGTCAACAAAATAATGAAACTTCCCGTAAGTGAAAATGTGATATACACACACAAAAAAAAAATGTTTTAAAAGATGTTCGAATATTTACGTTAGTTATGAATGGGAATATGTGTCAAAATGATCATACGGTTGGAGTGATAGGATCAATTGGATACTGACAAAAGGATTAAACTGGACACTATTATCTACAATCACGGTAATTTTTGTTTACATCTTCTTTGTGGGTGATAATTACGGAGATAAAAGACAAAAGAGGAAGCGAGCTTCTGGCAAAAGTAAACAATCAAAACCTGTTTTAAAGACTATTGGCTTTAATTGACTTTACTACCTAGATCCGTTTTATAAAAAAAAGAATATTTGGGGCAAAATACTAACAAAATGAAAAGAAACTGTCAATTAAAAGCATGTAAAACGTTTTCACGAGAATGTCCGGAAACACCCGAAATTTACCGAGCGTACCGGTATGGCCAAAATGTATCGTGATTCGTATCGTTGGAATTTTGAATCGCCATTTACCGGTATACCGGTAATATCGCGCACTCCTAGTTTTAGGTGTCCTGATGTTTAAGCACTTAAGGGTATTCATCACACATGCCTTATCAAGTCTCAGTTTTTGTTTGGCATTCCATACATCCGCACCTGCATTTGTGCTTGTGTAGAGTTTTGTCATCACTGCTTTACCAAGCAAGATCCTCCTATGATTCATTTTCTAGGTATGGCATTGTCAACAAAGTTCACCTACTGCGTTGGGTGTCTTTTGCAATAAGCAAAAGAGAACAATTATTAAAACATGGGGCACAGTTGTAACTAAATGCGTGACAAGTTTATGGAAAATGAAGGTTTGCCTGATGCATTTAGCTGAGTACGTAACCAGGGTTCGAGGTTTTAAAAACTTAATATAATCTCAAACTCAAAATTAAGCACACTGATTGGCTGCTTCCGAGCATGTGCTCGGAAGCAGCCAATCTGTGTGCTTTATTTTGAGTTTGAGAAAGTACCCAAGTTTTATAACCTCGGGGCCAGATGGGTACCATTTGTACACATCTACATTTTTGGTAAGCATAAATGTATGCATTGTGTTTCAGGAGAGGAAGAGCTGTCTTTTGGTTATGGTGGCACAGCCAAAGCCTCAACAAATCTCAAGTTCACAGACTACGGAGAAAAGTTCACAGCTGGAGATGTAATTACAGCTTATCTCGTAAGTGTTCAAGATCACTTTTCAGTTAAAAAAAGGTTCTGAGAAAAGCAGACAGTCATAGAAATAGAGATAACAGGATTTTTTTTTTCATATTAATGCATCAGAACATGGTCATATCTTCATATGATTGCTGCAGTTCTTCTAATTCACTATGTGAAGCTTCTTTACATTAGGATTTAGATACAAAAATTACAGTTTTCATCGAAGTCAGTCATTTACTGGTATATGTATTTATATGTTTTGCATGTAAATAATTGTACTGCCTATTTAATTGATGTGGCATGAAAAAGCACCTAACTGTACAATCAGGAAAAATTTAGACGAGCCTGTACATCTGGACAGTTTGGTCAGAGTTTGCTTTGTTTGCGTTAACTGTCTTAAAATCCAGGATAAACTATAAATGGTGACAGATCAGTTTGTGCAGACATGCAGGCTGATTTGAGTATTTATTGTATGCCTACCTTTTTAAGGGGCACAGCTAATATTCATTATCTGGTTTATTGTAGGATTTGGACAGTGAGACTGGTTCAATATCATTTGCCAAAAACGGCACTGATCTTGGAGAGTGTTTTACAGTTGACAAGTCTGCTCTAGGAGAGAAAGCTCTGTTTCCTCATGTTTTGTCAAAGAATACATCATTTGAAGTTAATTTTGGATCAAAGGTAAGTTCTGTTTATCTGCATGTCTGTCTTCCTTCAAAATGAAACAAGTATTTAGTAAAATTTTGTTATTGAAACAAAACAAAGAAAATTAGAAAGAGAAAAGCTGTTAGATTGTATGTAAAGTAGAAAAAAAAGGAAAGAAGACTGTTGAACTAGGAAAATACAGTTGCACTTGCAAAAATGGTCACTCAAGGGGAACGTGAAAAGTCAATAAAACTGGTGACCCCTTAATACAGGTTCATTTGCCTGCATTGGGTTTTGGGGGCCTTGATAATGTTTGACCCTTAATACAGGTTGACTCCTAATGCAGGTGCTGCCATAATAAAGACTTATGACCACATCAGCAGGTCTGAATGTAAATTTTCAAGAAAGCTCTCCTTTGGATGTACTTGAATCTGGATTCTGAACAATGATCATACAAATGACACCATCTGAGCAAACAAATCCTGGATATTTCACTCTCAAGTGAAGAAATCCTTTAAACATCATAAAAATGTCACACTAGAATTGCTTATACCGATATCCAGATTCTTGAAATGGCCTGTATGAGATGTTAGAAAAATTTCCAAGCTTTAATTGCAGACAGCAGAGTACATGCAAAGTAATGATGAGCTCTAGACAGTTAGCATACACATGGGATAATAAGGCTTGAAGTTTTAGTGGCTACCACCTGAGCATTTGTATGAAAGACACACTGATATCATTTTTCACAGGAAGAGCCATGGTTCCCATTGAAAGAAGAGTATGTCTTCATAGACAAAATTGATGTTGAAGAGAGAGTAAGAGGAACATTACAGCCAGAAAAGAAAGAAGATTGTGAGGTAAAACAGAATATAAATATTCCTTGTTTGATGAAATTGAGCTAGAGCTGCAGGTAATGGGGGAAATGTTTAAGGTGAATTGATACTTTTTCAGGGGAAGCAACGCTTTCATTTTCATATTAGTCTCCCTTTTAGGCATCAACTCGTGTAGTGAGGTTGCATCTCATTCAAACCCAGAGCTTTAGATAAGAGGGAGTATTTGATGATAATTAAGAATATTTTTTTTTATATTTCCCATCAAAACCATATGTTGTGATCCCTCATCTGAACCGTCTCATCAAGAGTTTTTATGCAGAAAATTACTGCCAATTATCACCAAATACTCCCTCTTATCTAGAGCTCTGTATCAGGCAGGCAGATGACATGGCATCATAATCAGAACTTCCTATCTGGGATTGCTGTAGTGACGCACCACAATGCAGTTCTTGCGTGAAGAAGTCAGAGTTCTGCTGAGATGCCACAATGTTTTGTTTTAATGCAGAAGTTAGAAAAGTAACTTCAGTCAAGCACTGTCCCTTACAAAGAGCTGTGCAACTGTCTTAGTTACAGTTGCAGAGATTGGCAAACAGGCAGAAAACAAGGAGGTTTACCCATACACCTGAATGAGATATTCCTAGCTGGTTTCCACCCCAGCCCATCAGGGCCGTGAATTGCTTTGGCTGTCTGTTGCCTTTGCTACAGAGCTGCTAGTAGCTGAGTGTCATTGTCTCAGAATGAGTAAAGTCTTAACAAATTAGGAGGCAAAGTCTCGTCATGACTGAAATATTAATCACTTGGATGATAAACTACAACTCAACAACAACAAGATCCTAGATGGTTTCAACTGACCCCAGTTGGAAGCTTGATGACTCATTTGCAGTTAGTATTTGGTGAAGGATTTGCTGTTTAGGAAACAGAATTATACTAGTACCATAAAACTGTGAGTGGAAGCTTCATATTTGGGTTGAGGTCCAGAAAAGAGTGAGTACAGTTAAGGATAATTATTAGAGTTTCTGTTTATACCTAATTAAAGCATAATTGAGCCACGACACAACAATACCAACAATGTGGTTGTGCACCCAGTGCAGACTCAGATCAGCCTGGGCATCCACCCAGTCTGATTAGAGTCTTTGCTGTCCGCATGGAGATAGCTTAGACCCATAGCTTCCTTTTAAGCGCTTAGCGAAGAGTCTGGTCACACTGAGTGCCTGCCTAGGCTGATCTGAGTCTGCACTGGGTGCACGACCACTTTGTTTGTTTTCTCGTGTCGCGGCTCAGTTATTGTGTCCCCCTCATTAGAACTGCCTAGCTGATGCAGTTTTAATGAGGCGTCACAGTTTATTTTTTCATCTGCAACTAGTTGAAGCAAGATATAGGTAATCTTTTCCAGTGATGTCTTCGTAAAGGGTGTAAACTTTGTGTTACGTTTTCAGATTTAGCTCTGTTTTTTGCCGATGTACAGATAGGAGAGACATTGCATTCTATGCAAGTTTTCATTTAAAAACTGGAAAAATTAGTAAAAAGATGATTCTTAAAATGCACGGTCAACTGTTATGTTACAGATGTTGATGATGGTAGGCCTGCCAGCCTGTGGGAAGACAACCTGGGCAGAGAAACAGTGCAAGGTGGTACCTGAGGCTAAGTACAACCTCCTAGGGACAAACAGCATCATAGACAGAATGAAGGTAAATGGAATGAAAATAATAGTGGAATACCCTAATGTGCTTAAAAATTGGGACACCTAAAATAATAAATTTTCCATTTATCCCAAATGGAAAATTCATTATTTTAGGTGTCCCAATATATATGCACATTTCAATAATTTGAGGGCTTGGGATTACTGTTACATTCTGAAAATTAGGACACAAAATTGATTTCTGTATTTGTCCTGAAAATGGATCAGTTTTGATCACCAATGCAGTAATATGTCCAAAAGAAGGAGAGGGAATGCCAAACAGTGTTGAGCCTTATAGACTGCTCCATCTGAAGCTCCTGGAGCAGTGGGATCTGGGTTTATACTCTTTGCTCAGACCTATCTTTCCCAATACTTAAAATTTTTGCTGTAATCTGCACCGACGTGACATTGCTTATTCACAACAGTTTGGAGATATCAAAGATTTTTATTACACCTCATTCATTTGTAAACTTAATGGGGTGGACTCAACGGACATTTTGTGATCTAGCTTTATGAAAATGATCAATGAGCAAACATCAATTAATGGGGCTTTTAGAAGCCTGTCTGGAGTTGTTCAAAAGCTTTTCCTTTGCTTTTTTTGCATCTTGACTAAGTCTTCTTTAGAAAATGCTTAAAGCATTTTCTATAGACATCTTAAGATGCATATAGCAGCATGTGCTGTCCTTGTGAAGTCAAATTGTAAAAGAAGCATTAAATATTCAGTTTAATAAAGGCATAAACTATACATTTAGAAAAATAAACGAAAAAAACTGAACCATGGATTATGGTGAATTCTGATCGATTAATCACTCAAACAAGGAATGATCAAGCACCTCAAATTAATTGGCAAACCAGTAGTTTTATTTGTGCATAGTTATGTCCCCCCACCAAAGGTGAGGGGGGACATATTGTTTTCAGTGTGGTTCCCGGGCGTCAGCGTCGGCGTCGGCGTGACAGTTTCTTGTGTGCGCGATATCTCTTGAACCAATGGATGGAATTTCACCAAACTTGCATGGATACATCATTGGGACAAGTTTAAGAGCTGATTAGATTTTGGTGACCTTGACCTCATTTTCAAGGTCACTGGAGGACTTAGATGACAATTTCATGTACCCACTTTGCGTGCGCGATATCTCTTGAACCAATGGATGGAATTCCTCCAAACTTTCATGGATATGTCATAGGGACAAGCTTAAGAGCTGATTAGATTTTGGTGACCTTGACCTGATTTTCAAGGTCACTGGAGGAGTTAGATGACAGTTTCATATACCCATGTTATCTCCTAAACCAATGGATGGAATTTCACCAAAACTTGCAGGGATACATAATTGGGACAAGTTTAAGAGCTCATTAGACTTTAGTGACCTTGACCTTATTTTCAAGGTCACCGGAGGACTTAAGTGTGAATATCCTGTACCCACTATATCTCCTGAACAAATGGATAGAATTTCATCAAACTTGCATGGATACATCATTGGGGCAAGTTTAAGAGCTAATTAGATTTTGTTGACCTTGACCTCATTTTCAGGTCACTGAAGGACTAAGATGCCAATTTCTTGTGAATTTCACCAAACATGCAGGGATACATCGTTGGGACATGTTTAAAAGCTGATAATATTTTGATGACCTTGACCTCATTTTCAAGGTCACTGGAGGACTGAGATGACAATTTCCTATTACGACAATATCTCATGAGCCAATGGACGGAATTTCACCAAACTTGCTTGGATACATCACTGGGACTAGCTTAAGAGCAAATTAGATTTTGATGACCTTGACCTCATTTTCAAGGTCACTGAAGGACTTGGATGAGAATTTCTTGTACCCACTATATCTCCTGAGCCAATGGATAGAATTTCACCAAACTTGCATGGATACATCATTGGGACATGTTTAAAAGCTGATTAGATTTTGATGACCTTGACCTCATTTCAAAGTCACTGGAGGACTGAGATGACAAATTACCACAATATCTCATGAGCCAATAGATGGAATTTCACCAAACTTGCTTGAATACATCACTGGGACTAGCTTAAGAGCTGATTTAGATTTTGGCAACCTTGACCTCATTTTCAAGGTCATTGGAGGACTTAGATGGCAATTTCTTGTACCCATAATATCTCATGAACCAATAGATTGAATTTCACCAAACTTGCATGAATACATCACTGGGACTAGCTTAAGAGCTGATCAGATTCTGGTGACCTTGACCTCATTTTCAAGGTCATAGGAGGACTTCATTATAGGGGATGGAAAATGGGCTGGTGGGGGGACATCAGTTTTTCTCTGAAAAACATTTCTAGTTTGTCATTGTTTATTCTGTGTAAAATTCTTTTACTCTGGTAGAAGTTAAATCAGTACTATACTAAATTGAAGATGCTATGTTTTGTAACTTGAAAATTGCATTGCAACTCCTATCTGTTTCCTAGGTGATGGGTCTCCCAAGAAAGAAAAACTATGCTGGTAGATGGGATGTACTAATTGACAAATCTACCAAGTGTCTCAACAGACTCTTTGAATATGCATCTCAAAGAAAACGGAACTATATTCTCGATCAGGTATTTATAACCTTTTAGAATCCAGTCGTACAAAAAATGATGGTTTATAGTTTAAACAGTCTAGTCACCACTAAGTGCACAGAGAAGGATAGCTACACCAAGAACTAAGTTGCTGTATGTATTGTCAGCATATTTATACAGTGGACGCCACTGCCATAGCAGATGATGTGTATTGCCTCCCAGTGTGGCTATGGATAAAGGTAAGGATGTTTTCAGGATGAACAAGCCAGGTAAGTGAAGGTAAGGTTTCTTGAATTTTATGTTGGACTGGGAACATTCAAGATTCAAGATATCAGAAAGGTAAGAGCTTAAAATTCTCAACATGCCAGGAGTAGACCTGGAAGACAAGTTTGGTACATGTAAGATGTTAGTCCAGAGGTGATGGTAGTGCTGGTATGTATAAAAGTTCCATATGCAAGGTTCATAGGGTGGATTGTTACGATTTAGGGCTAAATGCTATGAAGGTTCTTTACTACTAGAACTTGAAAGTTTTGACCTTGATCATACATGCTGTTTTAAAGGCAAATGGGTACGCTTTCAGGGGAAACAGCTTAGCCATTTTCACTTTTGCCTCCATTCTCAGTGGGATCAATCTTTGTATAGGAGCAAATTAGAGTTGACCCCGTGCAGAATGGCTTCCTTGTCCAGGAAAGCAAACAGGAAGTCACAAAAGTGGTCTCCCTTTGTTAAAGTGGCGGCAAATGGAAGTGTACCCATACATCTTAAATTTTCAAATGCATTAATTTATTTTGACCATATAGTAAAACTGAGTATGCTGCAATCAGCATGATTTTTAGTGATGTTTACATACACTTTCTCAAAGTCACTATGTTTGAATGCTGTATGCCAAGTAGTTTCAGTTTTGCTTAATGTTATACTGTCAGGAATTCTTTTTGTCAGTGCTGTTACAAAGATATCACTCTGAATGAGGGTACCAGACATCAATCATTTCATATGAAAAGGAATTCAACTAAGAGTACATTTAAGACAGCTCTTTGACTTAAATAGTCAAACAAACAGTAAAATGGAAAGCACTAATGGGAAAAATTCTTATAAAGCTGTCTTACTTTTGTGGAAAAGTCTTAACATCTCAGCAAGAAGTATTTAATCCTGCAGCAAGAAGTGTATTATCATGCAGTTTCACAAAATATGCGACATAAAAATGCATTACCATACCATTTCAGTCAAACTAAATATGTATTCAGGGGCCGTATTCATAAAGCCACTTAAGTCGTTGCTATGCGGTTGCTAAGGCTAAATATCTATCAAGGAGATTCCCTACAAATATGAAATTTGCTCTGGAGGAACAGTCTTACAAAGACTGTTCCTCCAGAGCAAATTTCATAGTTGTAGGGAATCTCCTTCAAAGAAATTTAGCCTTAGCAACAGCATAGCAACCACTTCAGTCGTTTTATGAATACGGCCCCAGAACTTAGTTTGATGATCCTTTTCGTCTTCCTTAGAAATGCAGTTTTACAAGTAACTTAAATAGGTTCATATGATGTAATTTACTGTCCATATGAACTTGGTTGTATTACAACGAAACTAATGTTTCAGATTATGACAACGTTTGTGAAAACGGGCTGTCCAGAAATGATATATTGATATTAAATATATTGGAAAACACACTTTTGGCAGGAACACCACTGTGTGTCATTCCTGCAGTCTGAATGGGGGTCATGCTTAATTTACATGATAAGCCAAAGGTGTAGCATACAGGTTACTGAAGGAAAAATTAAGAAATCAACATTGCTTATTCAAAGACAATTGACATATCTCAGTGATGTAATTTTATTGCAAACAGTATGTCTCAGACATGAAGTGCCCTGATACAGGGCTACAAGCCAACTGGGGAAGATGGTACTTAATGCATGCCATTAATTTATGAGATAGCCTTTCCTTGTCAACTGAGCATTCAGCTCCTTTTCGTCCAAAGCCAGCATTTTAAAGTTGCGGATCTGTAGAACTATAAGGTGAAGAAAAGTAGTTTTGAATGTCATTGCAATAATTACCAATATATTAATATTGATGTATTTTAAAGTTGTATTGCTGCTTTCTCGTTGAGAATATGACATACCCAGCCAGGATAGAGAATATCACTCATACCAGGGTCTTACTGTTGAATAATGAAAGGGACATAATGTAGACAGTATCTTGTTAAAATGGCTGATAACTTATAATAATTAATGCTATGAAAAGTTACTATACAAGATTGTTGGGTGCAGAAATGTAGTATGTTCTTCAAAAACTGTCCAGTCTGTTCCAATACTGAGGTTGTTTACGGTGAATGGCAAACATATCAGGTTATTCCTGTTTTATGTCGTGAAGTTGGAAGGCCAGATGCCTGGTATGTTAAGTGCAGCTCTTGTACTTAGTAACTGAATCCGGTTGGAAAAAATGAATGCATGGGCAAAAGTCTTTAATACATTGGCTAGGAAAGACTACGACTGCAGATTGGAAAATACATTTATATCATCATCCTGTCTTCAACACCATAATAATGACACATGATTTGAGCAGTTGTTTGGAGGGTCTGTCTGGAAAGAATGGGCCTGTTTTCCAACAAAAGGGTGGCCGTCTAGCTACCAGTCTTCAAAGTAATTACATGTATTTATGGAAAAGAACGTATCCCCCAATTGTCAGATGAGTGTCTTTGAATATTTTCTCATTGATATTTACACTTTGTTCATGCTATATTGTTTGAAGGGACCAAAGCACTGAAAGAACATCCTGTTTCTTATTTGAATATTGAGTACAGTTGGAGTTTTTTTTTGAAAAAAAAGAATACTTCTGTTATATGTTTGGGAAATCATGAGATAATAATAAGGATGTAAATTTTGCTTATTGAAATAATCCTTCTGCTACTAGTTTGAAGATTTGATGTGTGGGTAATAAGATTTGATATAGGAGCTGCTTGAGGGCAGCAGATGAAGGGCCCTTTTTGGCATTAGTTCTGCTTACAGGGGGTCAGATTTTTTTTTTATCCTGGAAGCTCTAGTGCCCACCATTGCTTCACTGTTGGCTCGACATAAGTGAAATATTTTTGAGAGGGCAGTAAAACCCATATAAAAAACTAAATTTATTTTTGGATCATGCTGTAGTCCACTGATTGTTGAATTATGTTGCTTAAAACATAAATTTTGATACTTTAACAGTATGATTTTTCTCGTGCTTTGATTCTTTAAGATTAAGTTTCAAGTTCTAGTAGTCAAGTTCTGATAGTAAAGAATTACAAAGGTTTGGGAAATATAGCGGATATTAGGAAATACGGTAAGGCTAAACATTGGCTGTATATTGCCAAGACAAAGTATGATGTTGAAATGATACCATGTGAAATGAATATGTATAAATACAATAGACATGCATCTGACAGCATAAGGCGCAAGTTGTAGTTGTATTTTGCTTCTGTGCCATACAACAATGTTGTTTAATACTATGAATAATCAGTACTTTTCAGCTTGACAGTACCACAAGGTAGGTAGAGATACATGCTAACCAGTAGTATATCCCTGGTTATTCTGATGGAGGCATAAATACCTGTCTAATTTATGACTTTTGTTAGAGTATATTACAGATTATATGGATAGCCATGACAATTGATACTGAAGCACTGTGGCGTTATACACCATGTATGGCCCAGTGTGAATGCCTGAATCATGAATATTAAACCATCTGTATTTCTGCATCAGACAAATGTATATGCATCGGCGAGGCGACGTAAAATGCAGCCATTCGAAGGTTTTCAACGGAAGGCTATTGTGATAGTCCCATCTGAGGAAGACTTTAAAACCAGAACGGAGCTGCAAAAGAAAGAGGAAGGAAAGGAAGTTCCAGAAAAAGCTGTACTTGAAATGAAAGGTAGGGGCTGAAGGCCAAACATGACTTCTATCACACAGCTTCATTTATTCTCCTTCCGTTGAAATTAACATAGTATAACACACTATGATCACTTGGATTTTTCTGCTGCAAGCATGCTTTAGAAACTGCTTGCTTAGTTTATTGTTCATTGTTTTTTGTTGAGTTGAATGAGCCATGCTAAGGGACAAGGTACTTTCAAGCTTGTGCACAAAGGCAAGACCCTGTTCAGCCTGCATGTTTCCGCACAGCTATGATTGAACAGTCTGTTAATCATGAAAAACCAGTGAAAAGCTGTTTGCTCTGGATTATTCAGGATATCTTTTGTAAGTGATTGACATTTTATGAAAAGGGACTGGAATATACAGGCTGATTTGAGTCTGCTATAAGCACATGCTCAAGGGAACCATTTCTTTGAGTGTGGCTCATATAAGAAGAGAATTATGCAGAGAAATTCTGGTCAGAATTTCTCTCATTATTGTCTTCATAATCCACAAAAATTATCTTGCATTTAAACAAATATTAATGGTATGTTTTGTAGCAAACTTCACGCTGCCCGATATAGGGTCATTGTTTGATGATCTTGAATTTACTGAATTGGATCGGGATGAAGCTGAGAAACTGGTGGAGACCTATAGGGAAGAGGGACAGAAGGCAATGCCCCCGCCTGAGAAAAAGTTCAAGGATGATTTTGGTGGTGGGGGTGGCGGCGGCTATTTTGGTAAGTAATTTTACTGTTATTATTTTCTCACCTGGGCAGCACAGTCCTCTTTTGTCCTAGGCCTAGTATATTGATTGGGGTAGGTCTGTTTTAGAGGCATGGGATGGACAGAGGGGAAAGGAAAAAAAAATCTGTGAAATAATCCTGAATTACAGTTGAAAATTGCATCACTTGCAAGAGAGAGTTTACTTTATGGCAAAATATATGGCTACAGAAAAAGTTGAATCTCTACAAAATGGAAAGTTACATTCAGGGGCGTAGCTAGGGCCACTTACACAGTATGCACAATCATGTTTTATTCTCTCTGAGGGCTATAACAGAGGTCTGTTGGCAGTTAGTATTTAAATTATACCCAATTAACAACATTTCAGCATGAAAATACACAGGTGTGTGTTAAAATTTTGTCAGTTTGACAAAATTTCAATACGCACCTGCGTATTTGCGTAATGGTAGCTACGCCCTTAACATTTATTGAGAGGAAAGTTTATTGAGAATACTGAAGACCTAAAAATGCAAAGTCTTTGATGAAAATGGGAACCTTTGTAGCTCAATGGATTGAGCACTAGCCTGCTGATCAAGTGGTCCCGGGTTCAATTCTGGCATGGAGGTGGAACTCTATTTAACTGTAAATGGGTTTCAATGTACAGAGTGTTTCATTATAACCCTACCATTGTCCAGATATGAATGAAGTACTGATAAATAGGACATAAAATGGCAAGTCATTCATCCATCCATCCATTTGATGGCAATTTGGGCAAATGGCATTGTTTCACCTCCTAAGGAAGTGAAATTGATTAAATTTCTTGTATAAATGACATTACATGGGAGCAGCAGTTCAGTCTGTTTCATCAAATAAATGCTAACTTCTGTTCTATATATTTAGGTGGAAGAGACAATAGGGGAAGAGATGATCGTCGATCAGGTGGAGGTGGCAGAGATGACAGGCGCAGTGGTGGTAGCCGCTGGGATGGCGGTGGTGGTGGTGGAGGTGGTGGCCGATGGGGTGGTGGAGGAGGAAGAGATGGTGGTCGCCGCGGTGGTGGTGGTGGAGGATGGGGAGGAGGAGGAGGTGGTCGTCAGGGAGGTCGTGATGGTGGTGGTGGCGGCTATGGTGGTCGGCAGGGTGGAGGTGGCGGTGGCTATGGTGGTCGTCAAGGTGGTGACAGATATGGTGGCGGTGGTGGAGGAGGTGGTTACGGAGGTGGGAGAGATCAAGGAAAAGGTGGAGGTGGTGGTGGCCGCTATGGTGGTGGTGGTGGAGGAGGATGGGGAGGAGGAGGTGGTCGTCAAGGAGGTCGGGATGGTGGTGGTGGTGGCTATGGAGGTGGCGGTGGTGGTGGCTACAACAGAGACAGGAGAGATAGTAGTGGAAGTGGCGGAAGAGATTCAGGAAGAGATAGGGTAAGTGTCATGCATACCCAACGGGGCTCGAAATTTACACTCGTCCGCTCGTATTTACGAGTAGATGGTCGGTAAGGACGAGTGGAAATTGTCACTGACTTGCCCTGCCAGACGAGTAGGATTTTCCTCCATGAAAATCGTCTAATCATGCCGTTCAGGAAAAGCACTTTACAAATTGATCAAATTACAGCAAACAAATATTGACTGTAACGCAAAAAGCATGAAATCCCATAGATTTCCGCATCATGTCTAAAAATTGAAAATGGAATGGGCAACTGTAAGTAAACAGTGCGCCTGCGCATATCAAACATGGACCCGATGAGGATTCCCACCAACGCGGTTTCACCTAAGTTGTTTGCGCTCTATAACTGCATGATTACAAATGCATAATCCAACTCAGATAGTCAGTTGTATAGGGCATTATTTTTACGTCCTCTCTTAAATAAAGCAGACAAAAATCTACTTTGGTGCAGAAATCTTTATAAACGAAACCTCTTTGGCAAAACCGCTCAGTACGATCCTGAATTGGGACGAAACCATATTAACTACGGAAAGTACCTGAAATAATCGAGTGAAAATGAAAGTGAAAGTAGAATACGTTCCAGGGAAAAATGAGTGATATCAGACAGTATTCCACTCCAGTCAAGAAGGAAGAGTAGATTTTTGAAAGGACGAGTAAAAATTTGAAAGCACTTGCCCTGCAGGACAAGTACGTTCAAAAAATTTTTTCGAGCCCTGCCCAACAAAATTTTATCTGTAGCATGCTGAATTTAGATTTCAGCACAAATATTTAGCCCCCCTGCAGCTGAAGGCTTACAGGGAGCTAATAGTAAAAGCAGTAGTCTAGTATCTGTCCCTTGTACATCCGTCTTACATTTTCAAACAAAATATGCTCTGAAAACTGTGAGGCTTTTTGCGGCCAGATTTCACATGCAGCATCTGTAGGTGTTTGATTGATTGATTGATTTGTTGCTTAAAGTCCACGGTAAACAGCTATGGTCATGTCGGGACGGTCAGTTAACCTAATCACACTATTCCTGGGCAGGCTTAGACCTCCTAAGTGGTTAACCAGTACTAAGTGCACATACTTTCGCCAGTAACTGACAACTGTCCTTCTTGAATCAGCATGTGGCCAGACCGGGGTTCGAACCCAGGACCTCTGACTTATGAGTCAGGTGGCCTACTGATTGCGCCACGCGGCCCGGCAGCATCAAGGACATTACTTGATAATAAACTAGTTTTCTTAGTGGAAAAAAAATTCCCACCTACGAATTGTATCATCTTGATTGATACTGTACTGATATTGGCCCCCCAAAAAGGATGTTTTTTCTGTGATAGATGTTTTCTAGGCGGTAGAGAATGTTTCTATTATTCGGAAGAAAAGCATAAAATCACTGATAGTAAAAGTGCAAGTTGAAGTCATATAAAGTGTGCTTGGTTATTACAAAATAAAGAAAATAATATTTTTCTGCTTTTAAGTGGAAAGACATGTAATCAGCAGTTTGTTTTGGTTGAGCACTTAGAATGAACCACATGAATGCTTATAGATGGTTGGATGACCTGGGATTTTACATCCTTTTCAACAATATTTTAGTCATGTCTGGATGATGGCAGGGTGACAATGAAATGCTGTGTGCAATCGAACCCATATACACTTGAAATGGTGTCAGTTTTCAGCAGGACTCAAACCATGAACCATTAGATTAGCAGGTCAGTATGTCATCCAATGAGTACTGGGGCTCTTACATAGATTCTAAGGCGTCTTTGTGAAAATCAGTTGCTAAATGTTCATTTGTTTCTTGACATGAAAACCTTAGAGCCTGGGAATACTTTCTCTTTGATAAATCGGAACAAGCAAATAAACTCTATGGAATTGTCTATTGCAGAGTAGCGGTGGTGGTGGTGGTGGCAGTGGAGGTTACGGTCGCCAGGGAGGTGGAGGTCAGGGTGACCAGGGAGGTTACAATAAAGGTCAAGGCTACAGTAGAGGAGGTTCTAGTGGCAGTAGTGGTGGAAGTAGTGGTAGCTATGGTAACAAGCAGCAGAGTGGTGGATATAGCCAGGGTGGTCAACAACAACAAAGCAGCTGGGGTGCTGGGCAGCAGCAGCAAGGTCAAGCTCAGGGTCAGCAGGGCTGGGGTCAGCAACAGCAGGGCTGGGGTCAACAGCAACAATGGCCACAGCAGCAATATGGACAGGTATGTAGAATACCATACAGAGATACTGTAAAACACTTATATTTGGTGGTTACTTTATTTTTGCGATATTAGCGGAAAAGAATAAAATTGCCAAATTAAAATGCCCCCCAATTAAGCTGCCGATCCGGGGTAAAATCTACCATTGAGGGATGTTTTCCTTCTGTTAAAATATCAAAGCAAATGCACATTATATGCTGTAGTAGAAACGAAGTCCTAGTGAAACACCCACGCGAAACGGAGTGTATCGATGTTTATGTCATGCTACTTAGTACCTAAGCCAATTTAATTAAATCAGTAGCAACTTAATAACCGGTATACTGTAAACAATTTTGTTTATAATGATAGAATGGAATTGTAAAGAATGACGATTTAGAACTAGGACTCAAATGGGCTATAAGACTATCTCCGTTTGTTTTTCTTTTGCTTTCGTTTTTTGTATATCACAAAACCGCCAAAATAAAAATCCGCCAAAAGGTCCGATTTTAGCAACCGCCAAATTTTGCTGTTGCCAAATATAAGTGTTTTACAGTATGATTTTTGCACCTGTTGGAGCTCCTCAACAGAACCAGGTCTTCGAGATTGTCATGATGAGAGTTCACAACGTTTCTTAATTGAGAAACGGCAGAGCTGCAGATAAAGTGGGGTTTAGTCTCTGAATGAAACCATATATTGTGGCCAAACAGTTTTGCTCAGATGGTTCTGATGAAGGGTACCTTTTGTATATGTTTGTGAAATACGGAAAATAAATTCCTAAAGTATCCATGTTACCGAATCTTACCAGGAGCTTTGAAAACCCCATCTTGTGTGACCTCTATAACCTATTGGAACTTTGATCATATACCTTGACACTTTTACAGAAAAACATGTTGTGTTCCTCATTGGAACCTCTTTGATGAGGGGTCAGTACATATGTTTAGGGTGAGAAATGAGAAAAAATAATGCAATATTTTTCTCAAATTCCCACGTCTGGACTTCAGGTTGACTTAAGGAATATGTGTACACCACCATCTTTTTCCACCATTTTTCAAAGGGAAACTACTCTAGTGACTGTTTGCTTTCCTAAATGACAATGCCCTTCCAAAATGGGGTCTACTCTTTTTAAAGAAAGAATTTGCTCCTTAAGGAGCAAATTCTTTCTTTTAAGAGTATACCCCACTGAGAAGGTAGGCAAAAAAGAGAACAGTAGAGTTGCTTCCCCTGGAAGTTTACCCATTCTTGTGTTTCATTAATCTTGTATTCATATTCTCTATTTTTCAGCAGTGGGCTGGCTATGGCCAGACAGCAACTACAGGCGCCACCACCGACACAACACAGGCATACAATGCAGCTAATGCTGCCCAGTGGGCAGCCTACTGGGCCCAGTATGGACAACAGTATGGTCAGTGGCCCGGATATGGCCAGGCTGCCACTGGTACCACTCAGGCGGGTTATGCTGCTGGTACAACGGGAACCACAGGAGGAACCCCTGGCCAACCACAGCAGTGAAATAGCACTTGACTTTCCTTCTGAAGTGTGGAATATTGCACCAGATAAGAAGAACTTGATGACAGTTCTAGGATAATTTCTGGATCCCTTCGTAAAAATATATTAGACGACTCCTCTCTAAAACAGCCTAGTCCAGGCAGTTTTAATGATACTAGGGTGTTCATAGAGAGAATTATAAGAAATTACCTTTGAACTATCATCAACCTTGGAACTTGACATAGGGATAGTCAGAATGAACAGTTTACAGACATTTGCTAAAGTTATATGAACATTCATAATGTAAATGAAAATACCACGTAGGTATGTGTTAAGTGTGATACTGTAGTTGGGATAAAGATGAACATGTCAGAGAAAAGCAGAATTTTTTTATATGAGCTGGGTAAAGGAGAATATTGGATGATACTTTGTGGATAAGTTTTATGGTAAACTTGGCAGTGTGATGTCAACAGAATTGATTGATAAGGTGACATGCTGAGAAGTCAGGTTGAAAATTGGATGTTAAGCAAGTTTTAAGACTAAATAAGAAAAAGGTGGAGAAAAAAAACGGCCTTTATCATCCAGTTTGTGTTTAGTGCCAAGACTCTTCAGTCAGTGCTCCAGATAAGAAGGGGAAATAGGGATAATTTTCTATATTTCTCTGTAAAAACATATCTGATGAGCCCTCATTAGAATTGTCTTGCCGAGATGGCTCTAATGAGGGGTCACAACATACGTTTTTGTTGAGAAATAAGAAAAACTATCTTTAAATTATCCTCAATACCCCCTTTATCTGGAGCTCTGTCCTCTATTTGAATGATGTGACATTTTCAATAGTTTGGCATTCATTTTTTAAAAATCATTGGCTGTTGTCTAGTTTGCATTTCATCATTACTGTTTCATCATTGAATATTATGTATATTTAGTTTTGTTCAAGTAAATCCACTAGAATTAGTTCACAAGATTTCACAGCACCATTCATTTACAAACCTATAAACAGTCTTGCAATTCTCACTACAGATTTTATCAGAGGTCCAAGTACTGAACTTTGGTTATGAGACATGTTTTTTTTTTGCCTCCAAAACTACCTCAAAAAATCAAGATCCATCTTACAAGATGGATCTAGAATTTTGAGATTGTTTTGGAAGAGAAAAAACAACAGAATTAATACAGCTGGTTTACACATTTGGGCCAATTTTTTTTTCAGGGGAAATAACCCCAGTCTTTGTAAGGGTTTGAGGAGACATGGCTCAGTTTTGGTTCTCGGTGAAATGTATGTCATGAAATTATGTTGTAATTGCCTTGGTGAGTGGAGTCTAGTTAGGTCTCATAGTATTTAATTATTGAAAGCAAAAACAAAGACCCCCCCCAAAAAAATCACAAGAATTATTGATGTTTGGAAACAGGATGTGGGATCACAAAGGCCGAAGAGCTACAGATGAGGGGTTTTGAGGCTATTTCTGAAACAGTTTTTTTTTTTTGTATTTCTCAATGAAAACAATTGTTACCCCTCATTAGAACCCTCTTGCTGAGACGAGGTCACAACATGTTTTCATTGAGAAATATGGAAAAACCGTTACCCATCTATCTGGAGCTAGCATGATTGGATGAACTTGATACATTCAGAGCTACAGATAAGAAGGGGTAACAGAGATAATTCAAAGATAATGAGATGGTTCTAATGAGGGGTCACAACATAGGTTTCTGCAAGAAATAAGGAAAACTATCCCTTAATTATCCCTGTTACTCCTACTTATCTATATATTTCATGATCAGAATTTTCAAAACTCAAAAGTTCGGCTGCTTAAGGGCTGGTACATATGCAAGAGCAATCACTGAAGGAGTTTGAATTGCTTGTACTGGCATTTGTAATACCTTTTAATAAATTTCATCATTCAGATCATGTCATGAAACTTGTAAATACACATTGAGAAAGAAAAGAATAAGTTGTTGTTTCTTCTGACCCAAATGTATTACTTTGGAGACAGGACCTGAAACTTAGCACTTGCCAGAGAACTTGCATGCTCCACTGGATTTAATATGTATTGATACACCCCTGGTTTACTTTGTATATACAAGGGCTGTTACAAAACGAAAAAGAGCTGTTACGAAACAAAAAAGTCATAGTTACCAAAGGACCTGATAACCAGGTTGTTTGGTAACTATCACTTTTTTGTATGACCTCTTTTTTGTTTTGTAACATCCTTGAAAACATAGTTAACAAGGTATGTGATACACCACTATATTTTTCTGCCATTTTATTTTCAGAGGTGGGGGTGAGGGGGGGGGGGGGGGGGGGGGGGGGGGCAAATTTTATGATTTACTGTTTGCTTCTCTTGATTATAAAACCTTTCAAAAAGGGGTCTATTCTTGATGGAAAGAATTTGCTCCTCAAGGAGCAATATATATACTTTTAAGTTGATCCCCATCAAGAAGGAGGCAAAATGAAAATGGTAGAGTTGCATCCCCTGAAAATGTACCCATTTTCCCTAAAGGAAGTGAGTCATGATGACCTATCACCTAGTTCCAAGTTAGTGGTTGGGTGCCCAGACTGGTTAGATGTGTTTGTTTAATAGGTCCGTTGAAACCAAGATATACTGAAATATCAAAACTGCATTGACTAGGTTTGGAAAAGCTGGCTCTTTCAGAAGCAGGTAATAAAGGAAAAAGGAGACTGGTTCAGCAAGCCTATTCATAATCAGTTCAGTAATAAGTCACATGGCTCAAGCTTCAAGCACTGGTTTGAGCTGGCACTTTATGTGTATGCACCAGATCACTTTAATCCTGTGAAGTGAGGTCATGTATTTGGAGATTTTATCATTGCTTTGTTGACCACAAACCAGTTAAGCCCCCCCCCCCCCCCCCAGTAGTTTCATTACTGGCTGTCCCAAGGTGGCAGTTCTGTTTTGGTTCTTCTTGGTTGTTTTATGTTGCTATGTCTGTTATTGATATATTGTTGTGATGTTCAGGCTAGCCCGTTGACCACCTACATGGGAAATGGCTGTTCACATGGATGCTACTGGTGTTGTCTTTGGTGATGACTAGTTTTGTGTTGTCTCTTTCTCGCATGGTGTCTTCAACTTGGGTTGGATCTGGAATTGAATTGTGTCATTTCCTGAGAAATTTCCTCCTTTTCTATGCATCCCAGTCACCAGATTCAAGGTCATTGATGAAACTAGATAGATCACAGTGAGCTACTTTCTTGAGCTTTTAGTAAAAATGGAAAACAAAAATCCAGTTGGACTGACAGGCTGGAAACAGTTTACCCAACAAATTAGGGATGGAGGGCGGGATATAGACAGTGGAATGAATATTACTGGTATTTTTAGAGTGCCTTTGCAATTTTGTAAAGATGAGCTTATGCTATACCCCCGTCATTGTAGTCTTAGTATGCATCTGCGTTATTTGCATCCTTGTTCACATTAGTGTCTGTGAGCAGTTTAACCTATGTTAACCATTTGCGTTCAGATCTTTTTCTCACAATTTAGAAGGGCTAGAGTAATGAAACTTTGTACATACTTACATCGGCACACGATCACCTGAATGCTTGCTCCACTTATAACCTGGGCCTACTTGTCCTGGGAATACTGACTTTGCAAAAAAAGTAGGTTAATAATGTTTGTTAAACCACAGGAGTTTGAAATTCTGTCAATAGAATACCAAAAAAGACATATTCTACAAAATCACACCCAGTTATTTAAATATATATTATAAATATGAACGCGATTCTGTAGAATTTGCATTTTTTATTTTATTGACGAAATTTCAGACTCCTGTGGTTAAACATTTGTTGTCAGTTTCACAGTAGCTGTAAGGGTTAGAGTGATGATATTTGGCCAGCACTTGCCTCCGAGCGAGAGCATCTGAGTGCAGCCAACCATATGCAAAAGTGTCCAACATTTTCACACTTCACTGACTTAATATTTCTCAGTCTTTATATGGGTTACAGTCATGATACTTTGCTCATGCTTGCATATGGACAAGAACATTTCAGCACCATTGTCCCTGCATGGATTTGACCAATATTTTTGCTTCACTTGACTTCATGATATATCTCGGTCCCTATATGGGCCAGAGCCTTGATACTTTGCACACACTTACATATGGGCAAGAACATTTCAGCAGCAGCATCCACTGACTTGATATTTCTCAGTCCTTATAGTGAGTTAGGGCCATGTTACTTGGCACACACTTATATACGGACAAGAACATTTTAACATCGCCATCCATGTATGGATTTGACCAATATTCTTGGTCATATTTCTCAGTCTCTATATGGCAGTCATCATACATTTTACTTGGCACTCATATACATCTGGACAAGAGCCTTTCAACACCACCATCGCTGTGAGAGTCCAGCTCCCAAGAGGCATACTTTGTTTTAAAACTTGTGATATATCCAGCTATTTACTATCTGAACAAGTCCTTGAATCCAGTTGAAACCTCATGTCAACCTTCAGGGGAGTAACAGACAGTCCTCAGTGTTCTGTCCAATGTAACCATAACAAGCAAATTTGGTGAATTTATATCCCCTGCCAAAGTGGCCCCGATTCATTTATGGGTTATTCTAAGTTTCATAAAATTTTGTTCACTGGTTACTTAGTTAAGGCAGAACTTGTGAATTATACATAATATCAAGGGTAATAACTCTGGAATAAATAAGGCATAAGCTGAAGCTGTTCTTCTTAAACAAATGCCTTAGCATCACTGCACTATGATGATACATTTTTATACGCCCGTTTGAAAAACGGGACGTATTTTGTTATGGCGCTGCCGTCTGTCCGTCCGTCAGCCGTAAACTTTTCGTTTCCGGATAACTCCTCCTACAGTTTACATCCGATCGAGCTGAAACTTGGTATATAGTAAGACTATGAGGTGGACCAGCGCATATCCTTTCGAGGTTGCGCTCCAATGATATTTAACGGAATTATAACCCTTTACTTAGAATTTTTGGGATGTTCGTTTCCGGATAACTCCTCCTACAGTTTTCATCCAATTAAGCTGAAACTTTGTAAATAGTAAGACTACGATGTGGAGCAGCCCAAATTATATGGAATTTTTCCTCTGATGATTTTTAGTGGAGTTACAGCCCTTTGAAAAAACTTGTCTATGGCAGTTTATATGGCAATTCTTTAGCATTCCATAACTTGGTTACTCTTTGGAATATCATGATGAAACTGTATACCAATGTTTATGAGGTTAAGACAACGTGTCTCATACAAGAATGGTTACTGAGTTACCTCCCTTTGGTTATTTTGTTAGACTATATTTGTACACCTCATATCTAACTAACCCTTTGGACTATCGTGATGAAACTTGATAGTGATGTATATTGGGTTGACAAAATATGTCATATATAAGAAACATTGCCTCCCCTTACTTATTTTTGGAATAACCTCCCTTTGAATATTTTCTAAGGCTATTCTTATGCAAACGATAAGTAGGCAACCATATGGAATATCTTGATGAAAGTTTACAGCAATGTGTATTAGGCTGAGGTTGTGTGTCTTATATAAGAATAATTGCTCCCCCTTCCTTATTTATGGAGTTACATCCCTTTGATTAATTTCTACTGCTATTCTTGGGCAAGTCATTACTATGTGACCGTATGAAATATCTTGACGAAACTTTATGGCAATGTGTATTAGGTTGAGACAGTATGTCTAATAAAAGAATAATTGCTTCCCCTTCCTTAATTTTTTAGTTACATCCCTTTGATTACTTTTTTAAGGCTTTTCTTTTGAGAACCTTAATGTTTGGAATGTCTTGATAAACTTGATAGCAATGTAGACAAGGATGAAACAGTGCAAAAAAACAAACATTCAGAAACGGGCGTATATTGCCCCGCTTGCGGAGCTCTTGTTGATTCAGTTACAAGAAATTTTGCTCATCGGTACCTTACTCATGGCTTATTTGTAGATTTTAAATCAATTCAAGGGCAGTAAATCATCCACTACTGAAGTGATTATAACTAAACTTAATATGCACTGCTGTGTCATGACAATACATAATTATCATAAGTTTCATAAGATTCCATTCATTGGTTACTTAGTTAGGACTCAATTTGTTGATTTAAAACCAATTCAAAGGCAATAACTAATTGCTTACTGAAGCAATTCCGCAAAAAAGTAAGATGCACCAATGAGTTATGGTGATACATATCTAGTATAAGTTTCATAGAATTCAATTCATTGATTAGGGCCCTGCCAGACGAAGTCTGCGGAGGCCCTATAGTAATCACCTTGTCCGTCCGTCTGTCTGTCCGTCCGTCCGTCATCATTTCGTGTCCGCTAAATACCGTTGGAGATATTTTCACGAGACTTGGTACAAATGTATAGCATCATCAGACGATGTGCAGAGAACAAGAACCATAACTCTGCCTACATTTTTTACTGAATTATGCCCCTTTGTAATTTTAAGTACAGAAATCGTGTCCGCTTCGTAACTCTGAAACCATTAGAGATATTTTCATGAGACTTGGTACAAATGTAAAGCATCATCAGACAATGTGCAGAGAACAAGAGCCATAACTCTGCCTTCATTATTTACTGAATTATGCCCCTTTGTAATTTTGAGTACAGAAATCGTGTCCGCTTCATAACTCTGAAACTGTTAAAGATATTTTCACGAGACTTGGTACAAATGTAAAGCATCATCAGACAATGTGCAGAAAACAAGAACTATAACTCTGCCTACATTTTTTTACTGAATTATGCCCCTTTGTAATTTTTAGTACAGAAATTGTGTCTGCTTCAAAACTCTGAACCCGTTAGAGATATTTTCATGAGACTTGGTACAAATGTAAAGCACCATCAGACAATATGCAGAGAACAAGAACCATAACTCTGCCTTTGTTTTTACTGAATTATGCCCCTTTGAAATTTTGAGGGCAGAAATTGTGTCCGCTTTTTAACTCTGAAACCGTTAGAGATATTTTCACATGACTTGGTACAAATGTAAATCATCATCAGACAATGTGCAGAGAACAAGAATCCTAACTCTGCCTACACTTGTTACTGAATTATGCCCCTATGTAATTTTTAATATAGAAATCATGTCCGCTGTATAGCTTTTAAAGCATCAAAGATATTTTCATAGAACTTGAACATAATATAAAGCATCATCAGACAATGAGCAGAGAATAAGAACTGTAACTTCATCTACATTTTTTACGGAATTATTCTCCTTTCTAGTTGACAGTCTGGAAAACATGTTCCACCTCTAACTTAAAAATTGTTGAAGATATTTTCACAAAACTTTGTACAAATATAAACATCATCGGAAAATGTGTAGAGAAATTGAACCATAACTACAACTTCATTTTTAACAGAGTTATATCCAGGGCTCGGGAAATATTGAAAAATGAATCGGTCCAGCCGATATGACGTCATCACCTAACTAATTTCCATTGGAAAAAACATTGATACCTGTCACGAAAACTAATGACAACAAGCGAAGTCCTATGAATTAATCCCGATTTCCGTACAATGGTCGTACATTGTTGTGGTTGGTGGAGTTCTTGGTTTCAAACATTTTAAGACGTTTAGCTACGCATGTAAAAGCAAATACAAGACTAGAACGTGTTCGTAGGCAAAGCGGACGTGATAGAAGACATCACACTTGATTGACAGGTGGACAGGGGAGACAACCTGTTCAAGCCCATATCATTAAAATTGACGGTCATTCCTGTTTGTTTGTGAACAATGCGTAAATCCTGAGCATTAACTCGCCCAAGTTACGATGGTTGTACTGTTTAACTTACCCAAATTGCTTAACTGCCCCTCCACTGCCGCCGAATGGGCCGCGTCGGAAATGGTGACTTACGGACCCGAAGTATTCGGTTGTCGCTAGGTCGCCTTTCATTATTATTCATGTTAGATGCAAACAAGAAAGGCTGGTCTGACTGCTTAGTTGCGCTGGCTGATACAATTTTTAGTCATCTGTGTGTGTACTTAGGTACCTTTAGCCGTCATACAGTTAGAGTTATACTCACAGCGGCGTCTTTTATCTTTACATCAAAGACAAAACGTGCTGGACCCATAAACGAGCGGGTAATTGCATATCAACGCTACCGTCAGTATTATACCCAATATAATAATCGCGTAGACAAGTGACCTATAAATACATATATGTATATAGGTCACTGCGTAGACCCTGATCAAAATGCGCTATTTTTGTGCACTGATCGGCATTCTGCCTGACGATGTGACGATACAACTAGGAAATCGGTGAAATGGACGTTTCCATTTTCATATTTTATAGTCCCATTATTCAAAACGTATATTTTTGCAAGAGCGTAGACCATAACGCGTCGGAAATAGTGACTATTAATATTAACAATGTATCTTCGTTTTGAACCTACACTTTTTGCGGAATAGGTTCGTATTCCTAAAAACTCCATTGCAGACAGTATGGAACATGAAAGACTATCCGTTGTAAGGGCAAATGCAAATATGAATGAACTTCGGACAGACTTTGTCAATACATTCGTCAGCATTCATCTGTTATGGATACATTTACAAACTTTTGAAGTCGGCATACGCCCTACACATACAGGTCAGTTACATTCTCGCGATCGTGAAAAGAGATGGACACCTTTCATCCCAAAGCCCAGTCATCGTGATTTTGATAAGTTGTTTTGCAGACTGTCGTAGTAGTAGTATTTCAATTCTCATATCGACGTTGTCCCCGCACCTCAGCGGAATGAATCCATAGCCGCAGTAACGGGGGCGCCGAGCGTCCGTCCATTGTAGACTGTCGTAAGAGTGCGCGTCATTATGACACTTGTTATTGACAGGTAGGCGGTCCGACATGTGGTTCAGTGCTCCATACGGACAATCTCGATTGGTCCGTAGGCGGTCTTTTCGTCTGGTTAACACCTGTGTTAATCCGATTAGATATGACACATGCTAGAATTTTAAAGACAGTGGCGATATTTCATACGTCGGGACAAGATCAAACGGCCATATGTAACAATTATCGGACGAATCGGAGAAAACTGCCTAAGTATTGGGCCAGTATCGGACCGATTTTTGGGGGCTTTGGGCTGTTTCCAATCGGTCCCAATTTCTGAATTTTGGTCTGGGACCGAAAGAAATCCGGTTTTCCCGAGCCCTGGTTATATCCCTTTGTTATTTTAGGTATGGATCTTGTCCACTCTATAACTTTAAAGCCTTTGAAGATATTTTTTTATAAAACTTGGTACAAATATAAAGCATTATCAGATGAACTGAAGGTGTGCAGAATGCAAGAATGGTAACATCAGTTTCCAGCTTCATTGAGTTGTTGCCAATGTTTTAATCAATCGTAATTTGGTATTTTGCCCATATCTTGATGACACTACCAGAGGCTTAATTTCAAACAACATATTGAGTATGAAGGAACAACATGATAACAGAAAGCTGGTATTGTTATTTCTGGTTGGGCACATATGACTTAAATGTTGTCAACAGTTTCATAAAGGCGGGGCCCTATTAGTTACCATGTTTCTAGTTACTTAGTTATGGCTGGAATTGGCAATCTCACATTGATTCAAGGGCAATGACTCGTGCACTACTGATGCCATTCTGATGAAACTTTATGTGCATATCTGGGTTACAGTGACACATATTCAGTTTAAATTTCAAGAAGTTTTGATAATTGGTTACTTAGTTATGGCTCAATTTATTGATTTTAAGTCAATTCAAGGGTGATAACTCATGCATTACTGAAGCCAGGCTGACAAAACTTCATGTGCATCAGCGCATTATAGTGATACAGTAGAACTTCAATGGCTCAAACCCTGATGGCTCGTTAACCCTGCCTGTCTAGAACTCTTCCCTGGGTCCCTAGAGGTCAGTTTATATAGAAATTAACCCTGGATGGCTAGAATTATCCTTGGCTGGAGCTTATTTTCTTGGTCTCAAGCCTGTTCCAGCCAATGAAGTTCTACTGTATATAGTTGTTTTAAGTTTCATGCAATTCTGTCCAAAGGTTACATAGTTATGGCTCTTCACTGATTTTATGTCAATTAAAGGGCAATAACTCATATGTTACTAAAGCCAGTCTGACAAAACTTCATGTGCATCAGTGTGTTATTGTGATATATATCTATTTTGAGTTTCATAAGCTTCCCTCCTGTGGTTACTTAGTTATGGCCCATTTCATTGATCTTATATCAATTAAAGGGTGATAACTCATGTATTACTGAAGCTAGTCTGACAAAACTTCATGTGCATCAGAGCGTTATAGTGATATATACTTATTTTAAGTTTCAGGAAATTCTGTCCAGTGATTACTTAGTTATGGCACCAGACGGATGGACGGACGGACATGGAGAAAACTATATCCCTCCGCCTTTGGCAGGGGATAAAAAGCTTATATAAGTTCTGTTGTAAAAGGGCTTATATACAACTTTGGTATGCTGCAAAGACAAAAATGAGGCAGAAAAAAAAACAATACAAAATGAAAATAAATTGTGCTCTTTATTTAATATATGTGCAACACAAGTTCGAACCAAAAGCATTTCCGACAGTAGTTTTTAAAACAATTTGAAAATATGCCTTTCTCAAAAACCAAATGTAATTGATGGACCTGCCATCAATCAATCTTGGAAATAAAGTACCTTAAAAGTACATCCTAAATAAGAAAAATGCTTCAGCGATCAAGGCCCGGTTGTTCAAAACTAATTACATTGTTGGTTAACGAGACGTTAAAATTTCAAATGTTTATATCCCAAAAATGCCAATATTTTTTGTTGAAAAAATTTGAGAAGCCTTTGCATTGCAAAAGCTTCTCACATTTTTACAACAAAAATATCAGTGTATTTAGTTATAAAGTCATAAAACATTTAAGGAGTTGACCTCGTAACGAGCTCGTTAGGCTAACGATGCTTTGAACAACAGGGGGCCCAGATTGCATTTAAGGTGAATCTGTTTATCTACATATTTTGCTGCCTTTTAATGAAGGGGGACAAAGTTCTCCTATTTGCTTTCCTGGAGGACAGAGCCCTTCCATAAAAGGGTCTACTCTTTATAGAGGAACGAAACAGCTCCTAGAGGTGCAAATTCTTTCCTTTAAGAGTTGACCCCAATTGAAAATGGAGGCAAACATGAAAATGGATGACTTGTTGCTCAAGTGTAACCATTGACCTTAAGGAGGTGCAAACTGTAGAACAGACAGACCCATTTAAATCTGAAGGCAGACAAGTCCATTACTCATTGATTGAGGTGTCTGACTATTTACAGGATTATGGTAGGTCATCTATTGCCACTTTCAGTTAATTTAAGGAGAAGATTTACACTTCCAGGGGAGCACATCCTACATTTTCGTTTTTGGTGCCCTTTGCAGTTGGAGTCAACTCTTAAGGGTGCCCTACAACAAATTATTTTAGAGTAGATCCCATTATGGTTCATGAAGGCAAACATTTTTGGAAGTTGTTTCCCTTTGTTAAAATGGCAGAAAGTGTACACACGACACCTTCAGTAAGATTTTTTAAAACTTAAAGTTTTCTATTCTATGATTAAAGAAGCCAATTATGTTCACCTGATTATATTGTTCACAGGCATTAACATATAATTCTAATAACATACAAGCTGCTGATATGTCTATAAATTTCAATTCAAATTCTGTAAACCAAATAGTTTCTGTAATTTTCAATTTATTTGATACCCAATTATCAAAACAAAGGTTAACTAAACCAAACTTATATTCCATAATGATTTACTTTAACAATCTGTACAAAGAAAATGATACAGTAATACATTTTTAACAGAGGAAAAACATGACTGCATGAAAAAGTACCTTATGTACAAAAAGGGAAGACCCAAATCAGCCTATACATCTGCATCTTTCCTACACGCATATACAACCTTTTCTATTTGCAGTCCTCATATTCAAGCTTTCTTATTCACATATACGTTCTTTCCTACTCACATATAAAATCTGGAGTCAAGAGAATCTTAGTATTAATTCTTGAAGTACTAAGGAAGCAGATGCCAAACTTTACGTCGGCAAAATTTCAAAAATGTTTCGCCCAAGCTATATTGAGATATTGAGAATTCAAAGACTAGAGGGCAAAGAGTGTAGATCCTGATGAGGAGGCTCATAATGAGCCGCCTCATCTGAATCTACACAGTTTGCAAATTCAATTATTTCATTTTAGTGCTTTAAAGGTTAAAACAGAAAGTGAAGATTCTAAGGAGTCAGTGCAGCTGCACAGGCTGATTTGAGTGTACACTGAACATATAAGGTATAAGGGCCCATTTCATGCAATGCAAAGCATATGTATATAATAAACACACAAAAATAAGAATTTTTCTACACAATAAGCAACACTCACATCATAATCCCACATAAGCATACAAGTGAATGAATACAGGTGCAAAATAACAAAAAAAAATGATATCACAGTTTTGTCAACAAGAAATAATGTCAAAAGGTATTTCATTTTCAATCCCCATGTTCTGGAACATTAAGGCACTGCTTGATTGTGCAACCTTCTTTCATTCTACAGAATTCTTATTCAATAAATATTTTTTAGAAATACTTGCTCGAAACAAAAGAAAATGTATCAAAACTGCTTCTTCTTTTAAAACGTTGCTGGTTAAACTTGGAAAACCTGTCTGTAAACTCACATGCCAAGACCAACATTAAATGTGCAGGCAATTAAGGCATGAACAGGAATGGATAAACCAAAAACTGCAAATAAACTGGGGTTTGAATGGTTATTATTTCTCCATCAAGCTTATGTTGTGGCCACCTGAAATGGTTCAAATGAGAGGCCTCAAGCTATGCTTTTATCCTCAATGAGGTGGCTCTAACAAGTGGCTGCTTATGTTTTTATATGGAATTAAAAATTAAGTAAACCCAATCTTAATATACAGCTCAGGATGCAGATCTATAAAAATATACATCAACACATTCACACATCTGTGCAATTCATAGATATAAAACAAATATCCAGATGAATGGGCACACTTTCAGGACAATGAACTAGGCCATTTCTATTTTCACTTATTTTCACCTCCCTTCTCAAAGGAGATCAACTCTTAAAGGAAAGAACTTGCTCTTCAAGGAGCAAATTCCTTACCTTAAGAGTAGACCCCTTTTGGAAGGGTCTTGATAGCCCAGAGAAGCAAACAAGAAATAGTAGTTGTCTACCTTTGCAAATATGGTGTAAAACAAGGAAGTGTACCTACTCACCTTAAAATAAACAACAAAACCTTCATATAGACTAATATATAAGCCACAACATGACAAAACCAACAGAATGGCATGTGTGCCCGACAAAGACTAAGCATCTTGGTTATGTGCTTAAAAAGGTAGCTCAGTCGAAGCTAGCTCCATGCAGATAGCGAAGACTCCGATTGGACTGGGCGGATGCTGGGCACACATGCCACTTTATTGGTTTTGTTGTGTCGCGGCTCAATAATGTGACTATGACAGATCAAAAGCATAAGCAGTGTAAATATAAGTATTGCAGCAGACAAGTAGAGATTCATAAAAAATATTCCTTTCATACTTGAAATAACAAGCAAAATATGTACAACCATTTTTTAAAGACAACAAATCTAAGCACATTTAAGTAATATCTCTTCACATACTCATCAGCAAACAAAACCTGTTATGAAACTGACTTGATCTTTTACCATATTTTAAACTTTTAAAACCTGTGCCTAAACTGTTTATATGCATACATTTTACTCTGTTGGATATTTCCAACAGTTAGTGTACAACATGCATGAGTGCACTTATGAGAAATATATGGTCTTACATCACAAGCTGCTTGAAAATTTACATCTATACATCTGGATTTTTCTTTCTCCTAGACTGCACAAACTTGCAGCACAAAGTTGGAGACATACATGCAACAGCATTCCTTTTTAGATTTTAGATTTGTATGAGGTCAGCTGAGACTTCTCAATGTCAATCAGTTTATAAATGTATTTCTTTTGCTTCTAAGTATGTGATAAAATATCAAAATGCTCCATAGAGCTTATGTCAATACCTTATTTCAAATAAACATCATTTTTTATATCTTGACACTGTATTGTCCACAGAAAGTTTTGTATAACAATATAAGCAGATCCTGATAAAGAGCTCACTGTAGTTACAATATCATTTCTCCATAAAACAAGGTAGTGGCCCCTCATCTGAACTGCCTCTATGAGCAGTGCTCCAGATAAAAGGAAGTAACAGGGATAATTTTCCATATTTCTCCATAAAAACATATGTTGTGACTCCTCATCAGAACCGTCTCGCCGAGACGGTTCTGATGAGGGGTCACAATGTATGTTTTCGTTGAGAAATAAGAAAAAATATCTCAGAATTATCCTCAAAAAGTCCTCTTATCTGGAGCTCTGTATGAGGCAGTTCTAATCACAGGCACTACCATGTTTTCATGTAGAATACATGTACATACAAAAATTTCTCTGAATTATCATCAAAGTACTAATCATTTGGAGTTTTGAATAATTATACTATAAATGTGTGTCCTTAAAATAACACTGGGATTCCAAATGATCAACATTTTCTTTAAAGTTTCCACCGGTAAATCAGGATCTTGGAGAAGCTTTTAGTTGACAACAGAAGATGTACACATGGTGTTGAGCCCGCAAACTCCTGCTCCACGATACACAAGGTAATACCCCTGAAATGAATGAAAACAGGTATTTTGATTACCTGAATCAATTAATTCAAAATTGCCTCCCTTACTCCATACTTATTCTGTAAGTTGAATTTGCCATATATCCACAATTTGGTCAACAATTCAAATTAACTATTTTTAAACTACCACAGCAACTTTATTAATACTGTGACAGCTTCACTATTACTCCATTTAATTCTGGTTAACTATACTGGCTTTAAATTTTGGGAAAGTCCACTTTTCCTTACAGATATGCTATATAAAAATGTTAGCTGAATGGTAAACAGTGAAGACCCTGATCAGATAGCAGTCTGACATGGGTCTACACTGTTTGCCAAAGCATATAATAAAGTGCCTGGATATAACTCCATATAGGTATCCCATTTTTACGAAGGGAATCAACTTTTATGACTTACTGTTTACTTTCCAGGACAACTAAGCCCTTCAAAAATAGGGACTTCTCATTAAGGAAAAGGATTACTCCTTGAGTAAACAACTTCTATACTTCCAGAGAAGCCTCAATGAAATGGAAAACAAGTCCTTCTTACTAAGAATAACATTCCCTGAAAGTGTTCTGCTTCACCTAGCATTTTTATACCTGATTTCTTCAGTTGTAATACCGAGAATTTTCCCTTCCAAAACAATCCCAAAATTCTAGATCCATCTTATATAAGATGGATCTAGATTTTTTGGATTGTATTTGAAGCAAAAACCCTAAAAAGCAAATTACACAAATGATTGACCTATTTGTTGTAATTTTGGAAGGATAAACTCCTGTCTTATACACCTTTCCTATAATTCAGAGTCTGTTCAAGTTTTCTCCTTTGCAACGCCTATGACGTCATCTATAGGATATGCTATTGTTTTTCATTGTGTAACCAAATAAATGCCGGTTTTCCGTATATTCAAAACTAACATTCAACGGTTAAGATTAAGACAACTATTTTGTTCCAACTATATTCAGCTCTTTCTTTGTCGGAAAATAAGCTTTGTAACTTATAGCATATGGGAATTTGACATAAAATTAAAAGATTTCCGACTCAAAATTTCGGGCCAAAATTACCATAATCGAGAGCATGCATCATAAGGAAAACAAGGAAAATCGCGGAAGATGTTCAGACCGCTATTACAAAAAGATACAAAACGAACGATTAGCTGATTATAATGCAGACACACCCTAAAAATGACAACAAAGTGTGCTAACATGGAATTCGTTTGTGTAATCACCAAATCGCACGCATTGCTGCAATAAACAAACACCTATGATTTTGTATTACCTAGACATGTGTCAGCTTTAAGACCACCCTACCGTGAAATGGAAACGATCAAATAAACTAGAGCAAGTGAGCAGGGGCATGAACACATAGAAGTAAACCTAGTCATAAATCAGAAGGTTTCATCAAAGAATGTTTGAAATATAAACAAAGAATGTAAACTTAACGCAAAACTTTAACGCAAATGTTAAAGTCTGTGAACTTGACCTTAGGTCAGCAGCAGCATCAAAATGATGTCAATCATTGTGCATGAACATAGAAGTAAACCTAGTCATATATCAAAAGGTTTCACCAAAGGATGATGGAAATATAAGCAAAGAATATAAACTTAACGCAAAACTTTAATGCAAATTTAACACATATATACAAATCTGTGACCTTGACCTTTGGCAAGCAGCAGCATCCAGATGATGTCAACTACTCTGTATGAACCTTAAAGTAACCCTAGTCAAATAGCAATAGGTTCCATCAAAGGATATTGGAAATATAAAAGAAGAATATAAACTTAACACAAAACTTTAACGCAAATGTTTAAGTCTGTGACCTCGACCTTAGGTCAGCAGCAGCATCCAGATAATGTCAACTATTCTGCATGAACCTAGAAGTATACCTAGTCACATACCAAAAGGTTTCATCAAAGGATATTGGAAATATAAGCAAAGAATAAAAACTTAACGCAAAACTTTAACGCAAATGTTAACGGACGGACACACAGACGGACAAACAGACCGACGGACACAGAGACGGACACACAGACGAACGGACGGAAAGACGAAAACTATATACCCCTCGACATACTTCGAATGTCGAACTTTAACGCAAATTTAACACATATATACAAATCTGTGACCTTGACCTTTGGCAAGCAGCAGCATCCAGATGATGTCAACTACTCTGTATGAACCTTAATGTAACCCTAGTCAAATAGCAATAGGTTCCATCAAAGGATATTGGAAATATAAAAGAAGAATATAAACTTAACACAAAACTTTAACGCAAATGTTTAAGTCTGTGACCTTGACCTTAGGTCAGCAGCAGCATCCAGATAATGTCAACTATTCTGCATGAACCTAGAAGTATACCTAGTCACATACCAAAAGGTTTCATCAAAGGATATTGGAAATATAAGCAAAGAATAAAAACTTAACGCAAAACTTTAGCGCAAATGTTAACGGACGGACACACGGACAGACACACAGACGGACACACGGACAAACGGACTGAAAGACGAAAACTATATACCCCTCAACATACTTCGTATGTCGGGGGTATAATAAGACCGAAGATAAGTAAGAGATGAAAAAAAATAATATAAATTCAACCTCGGGTTCAAACTTGCAGAAAGCTGTGTAGATGTTGATGCTTTTAGATCGGTGTTTTGCACAAGAAATCATAAATATCAGCGCTATAATCTGACTGGTAATAATGGGTAGTTACTACCTGAATGCTGATGTTTTACCTGTCGCAAAAGCGGAAAGAACTTTTCAGATTTACGAAACTTATCTATACGAAATGTAGCTCTTTTATATTGAACATCCGGGAATGTATTGCCGGGATGTTAAAACACGGCGTCGATGAAAGGGGTCATGAAAATCATGAGCGACTTGTCGGGATTCTCAATATAATATTAAAATAAAAAATATATATACATGTAAATAAAAAGATGTCACATGACAACAGGACAATAAATTTTATTTTAATTTTGTCTTTCAATGTATTTTTTGCAGTTCACATGTACAAAACGTCTGCTATATGCATGTTATGTGTGCTTGCAGTTGTACTGAATTGTATGGGATATTCTATAGATGACGTCACAGACTACTTGGGTAGATAACTCGTGCGCGACTTTATGGATTTATAGGAAAGGTGTATATCCAAATAAATACAGTATCATATTACCTTGAGTTAAAAACTCTTGTTTACATTTCTCAGGAGAAGGACAGCAACTCTGTAGGTATTTATGCAATGGCATGATCAATTAATTGATATCCTCTGCCATTCTTTTGGTATTATCATCTCAAACAGACCCTTTGGTAGAGTGAGGACTACTTAGAGGTCCATTGTATCTTATGAGATGGATCCAGCTATTTGGTACTGTTTTGGAGAGATAACCCTATAATTGAGCCGCAACACGACAAAACCAACAATGTGGCTGTGCGCCCAGCCCAGACTCAGACCAGCCTGGGTATCTGCTCAGTCTGATCAGACTCTTTGCTAAGTGCTTAAATGGTACATGTAGCTAAGGGTCTGAGCTACCGCCATGCGAACAGCGAAGACTCTGATCAGACTGGGCAGATGCCCAGGCTGATCTGAGTCTGCGCTTGGTGCATGACCACTTTGTTAGTTTTCTTGTGTCGCGGCTCATATAATAGCCGAATTACACAAGACTTGATTTACATATTTGCAGTAATTTGGAAGGCTAAACTCCAGTCTTATAATGAAAAAAATACTGTGTCATATTACCTTCTCTCCCCAGTCTGGTCCCCAGCTGTTCTTGATGATCCAGTAGGGCTCACTGTCTTCTGTAAATAAAAAAAAACCCTTATCAGCAAACATACAGACTCTCATTATCTCAAACACTGATATCTAAGGTACCCTCTTATATCAAAGAATAGTGTTTGGATATATTTCCTATTTTGCTTTACATTTCAACTCTTGTAATCTCAAACTACTGATATTTCAAAGTAAATTTTCTGAGACCAAAAAATTTGCTTTGAGACATCAGCAGTTTGAGATGAACTTTGGCTTTGAGATATCAAGAGTAGACTACATTAAAGATGAAGTTAGCTGATCCAAAGGTCAAACTAAACCAATGCAGAGCTCTAGATAAGAGGGAGTATTTGGTGATAATTAGGGATAATTTTTGTTAATTCTGCATAAAAACATATGTTGTGACCCCTCATCTGAACCGTCTCATCGAGACGGTTCAGATGAGGGGTCACAACATATGGTTTCGATGAGAAATAAAAAAAATTATCCTTAATTATCATCAAATACTCCCTCTTATCTAGAGCTCTGCCAATGAAACATATTTTTAACTAATCAATAAATATTTTCACTTGTATTTGGACAAGTTAAGCTCTCCTTCCAAGAGAGGATAGATGTAAGGTTCAACTGATCAGAGTGCTCCTGGTTCTATAGGCTGCTACCAGGTAAGGCACTCGTGTCTTAAAAAATCTGAGTTTCTTCCTTATGTTTCTTGTCAGAGAAAAGCACTACTTGTTTATATTACCTGTATTCAAAATGCTGGATTTCTGACATGAACCACATGAAGTGATTTACAGTAGGGTCAAGTCCGGTAAATTCGGACAGCAGGTAAATTCGGACACACCAAGGCAAACAGTGAAAATCCAAATGAGACGGCTCATAATGAGCCGTCTCATCAGGATTTTCAGTGTTTGTACAGTTAAATTGTTTTAATTCCAAACAACTGAAAAACAAAGGAAACAATGTCACTGTCCCAATTTACCTGCTGTCCGAATTTACCCGACTTGACCCTATCTAATGAGTTTCATCAGTCAGTTGGATCTGTGTTGTGATATAAGAGTACCTAGTTATTATCTTTTTTAGAAAGTCGTTCAAAATTCTTAACTAGTCAAAATGTTTTGTTTAAATATATCTTATGCGTTTTTTTTTTTCTTTAAAGTACCATAAATGCACATAAAGTATACAATACAAGCTTGGGATTAGAATGAAAGAAGTCCACTTGCAGGGTTCTTCTCATTAAGGTTTACCGCTGTATATATGTAGAAGTGAGACTGTAATACATGGTTTGTACTGTACTGTATGGTAATTAAGGCAGACTATAATACAGGAAACTTACGGACACCATATCCTACAATCAGAACACCATGGTCTAAGTCCTTGGGGTTACAGAAGATCTTCCAGGGATGAGAGATGCCACCAAAATAAAACTAAAATGGTAAGAAAATAAAGTGATAAGGACTAAACAAAACAGAGACAAATACAATGTTAAGGTGATTAAAATATCATACTGAAAAAAAAAATCTTTATGTATCTCTATTCATAGCAGATGGAGATGAATTGTCCTATTATGTCCTTTTCAAAAGTATTTCAGTCATGTGATAAATCCACATGTCTGGCAGATTAATTTACTCAAACCAAGCTCCAATGCCTCTAGAAAAGCTGTTACTTACTATCGTTAGCCCTACTACAGTTTTGGCCGTTCTGAGTGCAATAGGGTTAACAAAATGTATGAAGCTGACATCATTGATCTGGGCCAGATTGTTCCAAGCATCATCAACTTGATAAAGCTGTTAGTCTAGGATTTGTTAAGACTTCTAGTACCCATAAAATCAAGAGTCTTAATATTTTTGGCCCCAAACATGTGAGCAGCTGTTGCAGTCCTCACATTTTTTGCAGCAGCGCAAAAGTCTCCTCACATTTTTTTGGCATAAAAATGGCAGTGTTTTAGCATAAAATAAGTTTAAGATTTTTCTTCTAGTTAACAAACAACATCAGCAGTTTTGAACAAATGGACTCTGGCCTTCAAATATTGGTTATGTTAATCTAATAATACAATCTAGTGCTTCAGAGAAGGTGGAGTTTTGAGGATAATTCAGAGCTATTTTTTGTTATTTTTCAATGAAAACATATATTGTGAACCTCATTAGAATTGTCTCAGTGAGACAGTGCTAATGAGGGGTCATAGTGTATATTTTTGTTGAAAAATATAGAAAAATAACTTTAAATCATCATGTTACTCCTTCTTAACTGAAGCATTGCTCATGCAAATCTTTTACACTCACCTGCATAGCAAAGGCATTGATGCCAATTGAAATTGGTCCATTAGCAGCAAGCCAAGCTGCTATCTCTGGAAATAACAGAACACGTATTAATACAAGAATGGAGAAAGCATGCTCTGACTCAACTATATTCCCCTTTGTAATGAGTTCATGATAACTAACTTGTTCTTGCTATAAGCAAGAACAAGTTAGTTATCATAAACTCATTACAAAGGGGCATCGTTTTATCATAATGTAGGTGGAGTTATAGTTCTTGTGTTCTGCACATCATCTGATAATGCTTCGTTCTTTCACCCATGTTTTGTGCAAATATCTTCAACCATTTTAGAGTTATGGAGACAGACAGACAGACAGACAGACAGAGAGACAGACAGATGGAAGAATGGATGAATGGAAAGATGAATGGAAAGACAGACAACTTCAGGAAAAGCAATGTCTCCCCTCCAAAAGGGGATGGAGGGAAGTCATTTGACATGACACATTCCCACAAAAACCTTTATTATTTCAAATTCAATTTATTAAAGACAATGACATTTTTCCTATTACAAAATTTGCACCACTGCTGTTGGGACTTGTAATGGGAGGACTTAAACACCCGAGACCCTGCAGACTGCAAAAATAATAATGTGTCATTTTTAATTATTTTTTACATGTTCATTCCTTCTGAAATATGTTGGTTCAGCAGCATAAATCACTTATTTTTCCATATTAGGCTCGCCTGCACAAAAACTGAAAGCTCTAGTTGAATAACATCTGCAATACTTCTTTTTATTTCTCCACTGTAACCCTATTTTGTCATGCCTTTCCTCAGTATGACCTCAGTGAAATGATACTTTAAAGGGCCACATCAATTATTTTTTTTTTAAAAAAAAGTAAAGATTCACTATATCTTAGTGCCCATAGGGGCAATAAGCACTGTATCTTGGGCACAGCATATGAAAGGCAGAGCCCGTCCCTCTCCTTTCACTGCCTTTATCTTTGCTTGATTGAAAAAAGGTGCCCATTTACTGCTGACAGTTCTTTCTGTGAATGGCTGGCCCAAAGGGGATTTGACTGTGTGACCATCTGCACCATACCAAGCACCTTAAACCACTAGACCATACACCTCTCTAGATAAGGAACCTAATTATATGAGCCATGACATGGCAAAACCAACCCAGCAAATAAATGTTGGCCTGGGCATCTGGCCAGTCTGATCAGAGTCTCTGATGTGGGCTGAAGATATACCTATGGGTCTAGCTATCTCCATGCTGACAGTGAAGACTCTAATCAGACTGGACAGATGCCCAGGCTGATCTGTCTTCACTGGGTGCACATGCCACTTTGTTGATTTGTCGTGTCGCAGCTCAAATTATTATCATTTCCACTGACCTGTCTCATTGGATGGTATAGTGACAGAACTGTTGATGTAGACCTTGACATCTTTCTTGACGAACTCACATTTCTCATCCTCTCCCTTGTAGCTGTACTCAGTCTCGGTCTCCAGACCACCTGAAATGCCATACAGACGAGTGATTTGGGGCTTTACAGCTCTTACAATAGTGTTTCAGTCATTTTGGGAATGGGTAAGCTGATCATGGGAATGCAATATCCCAAAGGCTTAAGAAGAGCACAATTCTTCTCAAGCCTCTGGGTTAGTATATCTCTTATCATCACCTCACTAATTGCTCAAAATGACCTACACTTAGACTTATGACCCGAGTCAGACTTGGACAGCTGTTTACTTTATGGTCCAATAAGCACACCACTATATGATTTTTTTCTTTGTATTCTTACCTTTTTCACAAGTAAACAATGCTTTCTAATGGGCATCAACTTGCAATGATACACCCCATGACCAAGTTCCTATTACACTGTCGTCATATTGGTTTTGCATATCAGTATTAATACATACCTGAAAACTCTAATACAATATGAAACCAGAGTGACAATAACATTAATTCGTAGCAATTTCAGAAAACAACCATTATAACACATGATTTAAGCACTTATGTAAGATTTTCTTGTCTCATCTATAGACTTACTCTTGCAAAAAATGTTGCAATCTTACACCCTTTAATTTACCTTACATTTCGTGGGTGGGGAGGGGGATAAGACTGTTAAATAATTCCAACAGATGGGGATAAGACCAAAACTTTCTTTCCAACAAAGCAGTTCTATACCTGGAATGCACCAAAACAGAAAATGTATATTAATTTACAGTGCAATTCAGGAGGGTTTAGGCTTTCAGACCCCAATTTTGTCCTTTGGAAAGGACAGTATACCAAAAGTTTTGATAACTGTCAATTAGCCAGGAGTAATTCCATTGCCCCTACTCTCCTGGAAAAAAAAATGATAACTTCACTATTATAGGAAATACCAATGATCTAATTTGCTTAAGTACTGGGACACCTAAAATCATCAAAATCAAAATCCAAAATCCAAAATGGAAAATGTATTGTTTTTAGGTTTCCCAATAGTTAAGCATATTGTATAAGGTCAGGACTTCTTAGACTGTCACTTACCTAGTCTCTCAATCTCTTTGTAGGCATTAGAAGGAAGTCCTCCTTCACAGCCATCATCTAGTTTATCACAGTCTACCAACTCTGAAATATACAAAACAATCATGAAAGTACCTATATACTAAGTTTATTCACTGATTCTGCTATAAGATGAGATTTTCTCCTCAAAAACAATCCCAAAAATCTGGGTTGGTTGGTTGATTTGATGCTTAACGTCCACGGTAAACAACTAAGGTCATGTCGGGACAGTCAGTTAACCTAACCACACTATTCCTGGGCAGGCTTAGACCTCCTAAGCGGTTAACCAGTACTAAGTGCACATGCTTTCGCCAGTAACTGACAATTGCAAAAATCTGGGTCAATATTCTGCTATAAGCTGGGATTTTGTCCTCAAAATCAATCCCAAAAATCTAGGTCCATATTCTGCTATAAGCTGGTATTTTCTCCTCAAAAACAATCCCAAAAATCTAGGTCCATATTCTGCTATAAGCTGGGATTTTCTCCTCATAAGTCCATATTCGGCTATAAGCTGGGATTTTCTCCTCAAAAACAATCCCAAAAATCTGGGTCCATATTCTGCTATTAGCTGGGATTTTCTCCTCAAAAACAATCCCAAAAATCTAAGTCCATATTCTGCTATAAGCTGGTATTTTCTCCTCAAAAACAATCCCAAAAATCTAGGTCCATATTCTGCTATAAGCTGGGATTTTCTCCTCATAAGTCCATATTCTGCTATAAGCTGGAATTTTCTCCTCACAACCAATCCCAAAAATCTAGGTCCATATTCTGCTATAAGCTGGTTTTTTCTCCTCAAAAACAATCCCAAAAATCTGGGTCCATATTCGGCTATAAACTGGGATTTTCTCCTCAAAAACAATCCCAAAAATCTAGGTCCATATTCTGCTATAAGCTGGTATTTTCTCCTCAAAAACAATCCCAAAAATCTAGGTCCATATTCTGCTATAAGCTTTTCTCCTCACAAACAATCCCAAAAATCTAGGTCCATATTCTGCTATAAGCTGGGATTTTCTCCTCAAAAACCTAGGTCCATCTTATGATAAAACAATCACAAAAATCCAGATCCACCTTATAACAAAACAATCAAAAAAATCTAGCTCCATTTTAGAAGATGGATCTAGATTTTTTGGACTGCTTTGAAATGGGAAAAACTCCATCTTATAACTGTAATCAGCTTTCACTGCAGAAATCTATGACATTCTGATTACCTTGACATACAATAGTTTCTGAGAATAGTGCCACACTGTTATGCATTACATGGGTGACAGTCAAAAAAATTTTTTGGACAGTTTGTATGCTATAAGAAAGTCAGAAGCTTGGGATCTGACAATGTGAGCCATGACACTACAAAACCAACAAACTGGTGGTCCACCCAGCGCAGACTCAGATCAGCCTGGGCATCCACCCAGCCTGATCAGAGTCTTCACTTTCCACATGGAGGTAGCTTAGACCCATAGCTACCCTTTAAATGCTTATCGAAGAGTCTGATCAGACTGGGCAGATGCCCAGGGTGATCTGAGTCTGCGCTGGGTGCACACGCCACTTTGTTGGTTTTCTTGTGTCTCAGCTCATGTTAAGGTGTATGGTACACTGCATGTTTTACTGCCATTTTTACAAAGGCCAACCACTTTTGTGGGTTCCTGCTTGTTTCCTAACCCTTCCAAAGGAGTGCCCTCTATAGTGAAAGACTTTGCTCCTAAAAGTAAATTCTTTGCTTGAAAAGTTCCCTCTGATAGAAACAATAGCTAAAGTGATAATGGCAGAGCTGCTCTTCTTACACCTTACAAATATATACTTGTCACCTCCAGAATTTTGCTTAAAAGCTCTACATACTTTTTGAATGGCCCTTTTGGCTATTTCTTATCAAAAGATACTACCTACACATAGATAAGCAATAGCACTTCAAAGTACAATCCTAACCTGAACCTGAGCTCAGAACCATAATGACACTGAATATTAGAACAGTCTGATCAATGCCAGCATATCTGCCATTCTGCAAAGTTTTTAAACATTCCTAAAGTCAGCATGTCCTCAATTTTTATTTTAAACTCAACGTGGTCAAAGACAGGTTTGATGTGGGTACACACTATGCAAGCCCTCCAGACTGCATTTGTATGCCAGACATGGGGCGAATTACTTTGAAAAGTAATGCATTGAATTAGCATTACTTGTCAAAAATGTGCATTGAATTAGCATTACAATTAGTAGATTTTGAAAAAGTAATGCATTGAATTTGAATTATTTAGGAAAGTAATGCATTAAATTAAGCATTACTTTCATTCACATGAAACAGAATCATACACAACTGTAAACTGTGAATGTATTTAATACAGTGAACAAAAAGTGTGTATAAACATGTAAATTTCACATTTGAATATTCCATATATATAACTATTTCACATGAACCATGGGTTATGGCAGCCAGAGTTTTTGATTTAAACCTAAAACATGATAATCAATACTCTTGTCTGTCAGGTAGCAATGTCAACATAGGTTATAAGACATTAGACAGTAATTCAAAGTAATTCAAGTAATGCAGTGAATTTTGACTAAAGTAATGCATTGAATTAGCATTAAAGTAATGCAAAAAGTAGTGAATTAATCATTACCTTGAATTACTGGAAAACAAGAATGCATTATTAATGCATTAGCATTAACAATTAATTCGCCCCATGTCTGATGTATGCATTCTGGTCAAGACAAAGGCCCTCAAAGTTTTAACTAACTATCTGAATGTCAAAACCAAAAGGGTTTCAGGTGGATATTTCTTTTGACTGACACAAAAAAATGCATATGCTGTGACCAGATGGTGCATATGCACATGCTGGTGTAAGCATGGGGAGCTTGCACATGCCTTGAAGTGGATGAATACGCTGTAATGTGTTTCCACCATGTTTACAAAGAGGAACAACTTTTGTGACTTCATCTTTGCTTCTCTGGACAATGAAGCTCTTTCAGACTGAGACCAACTCTTTGAAGAACTTGCTCATTGGTGAGCAAATTCTTTCCTTTAAGAGTTCACTCCTATTGCGAAGGAGTCATAAATAGAGATGGCACAGTCCATTCCCCTGAAAGTGTACTTATTCCCCTTTAATACTGTATAGGGTTTGTCACTTCATGTATGTGGGCAGTACCATAGAGATCTATCTTAAAAAGAAGAAGTCTGATCTGGGTCTATATCATTTGTTCATGCACTTCTGGCCCAATAATTAGGTTTATTAGCGTACTATTAGTGTACTTTTAGCTTTGGAATTTGCAAGGTCATTCCTACAAAATACCAACCCTATTATTGCAAAGTCAGTAGTTTGAAATTTTCCTACTAAAACATGCTGACAGCTGCCCACAAAAATCTCGGAAATCACATGTCTATATGTGACTCAGTTCTATTGCATCCACAGTGTCTCCTAAATAGGGAAGCACTTTCAGACTGAGTGATAAGGCATGACTTCACCTCTTCAGATCATCTCATTGTACAGGTGATAGAAAGGACAAGATAAGGCTAGAGGCCTACATACCATATTGGTTCTAATAAATGAGCCGCGACACGAGAAAACCAACAATGTGGTTGTGCGCCCAGCACAGACTCAGACCAGGCTGGGTATTTGCCCAGTCTGATCAGACCCTTTGCTAAGAGCTGAAAGGGTAGCCAAGGGACTAAGCTACATTCATGCGGACAGCGAAGACTCTGATCAGACTGGGCGGATGCCCAGGCTGATCTGAGTCTGCCCTGGACGCTCGACCACATTGTTGGTTTTCTCGTGTCGCGGCTCAAATGTCCTGGCTCTACTAATCACCCACTTCCTCTTTTTTAAAAAATGACATAAAGCTTTTATAGACACTGAATGCTGAATGGATGGGTTGGCTTTTTTGTGTCCATTTCAAAATTATTTTAGTCAAAGCAGGACAATGACAATGTGATGGTGATTATGAAGGGCTCTGTGCAACAAAGCTACTCCAGCAGAAGGCTTCCCATGATCACTTGATCCTGTCAGTAGCCAAACAGACCCTTCTAGACGCAGAATGCACATTATGTTGACCTCATGCCTATGAAGTAATTCCAGACATTGCTATGACAAAATGCACAACAAATTCATGTACAAAAAGAATTTTCAGTTCATCTAAAGCATTTTGGCCTACAACAGATATCTTTACCTTCATGCTCTGACTTACACTCCCCTATTCAAAGATGCAAACCCCACTTGGCATTTAATTGGATTAATCCAGTAACTGTAAGCCAACTTGCAACAGGGTAACTGTAAGCCAAGGAAGTGGGGGAATGCAAAAAGTGTTTTGTTTTTTCATTTTTATACAAAAGGTACGCGTTGGTGTCTCAACAGCATTACCTCATTGAGGCAATTCTACTGAGACTCCACAGGGTAAGTTTAAGGTGAATGGGTATACTTTCAGGGGAAGCAACTCTGCTGTTTTCATTTTTGCTGCCCTTTCCGTTGATAGTCACCTCTTAAAAGATGGAAGCCAATTCTTTCTTTTATGAGTAGACCACATTTTGGAAAGCTATGTTGTTCACAGAAGCAAACAGGAAGTCAAAAAAGTTGTGTCTCTTTGTAAAAATGGTTCCAATACTGTTTATAAGAGGTATTTTGGCAAAAGGCTGATTAACTACACTTTAGGCTCTAAATAACACCCCCTTCCATAAAATGCAATGCCCCCCAGGGTGTTAATATGGTATGCCATGAGCACATACAAACTAATAAAATCAGGCTGTGCAATGGGCAAATTGGTCACCATATTCACATTTGAGCCACGACACGACAAAACCAACAATGTGGTTGTGCGCCCAGCGCAGACTCAGATCAGCCTGGGCATCCGCCCAGTCTGATCAGAGCCTTCGCTGTCCGCAAGAAGATAGCTTAAACCCTCAGCTACCCTTTGAGCACTTAACGAAGGATCTGGTCAAACTGGGCGGATGCCCTGGCTGATTTGAGTCTGCACTGTGCGCACAACCACACTGTTGGTTTTGTCGTGTCGCGGCTCATTTTAGATTCCCATGATTTCACAGACTTTATATGCAAAAGGAGTAGACTCTGATCAAACTGCACAGATTTGCAGGCTGATCTGAGTCTTCTCTGTTCACATGTTTTAAGGCACATTTTAATGTGATGGGCATTCTTCATTAAATCAGCACACTTATTAGGAATATATGGACATTTAATGTAATGCTAACAAAAAATCCCTAACATTATCAGCAATATGTATTTCTAATTGTTAATCATCCACACATGGAGTGCATTCAAACAACTCTTTCATTTCAGTTCTTGTTTCATAATGATATCTTATTCTACATCAGCTGTCATACAATATACAGTCATGTTAATATTTATCCTAAGAATTTATGTACATTTCAGTCACAAACTGAATACACCAAGTGACGGTGTCTAAAACAAAAGAACATATTTTAAATTTCATTGACGAAACAAATCTTATGATTAGAAATATAATAATTGTATCCATGAATTTCGACAGTTTACACCTACATTGCAATATTTTGTTTACAAATGAGCCATAAAACAACAAAATCAACAAGTGGCATGTGTGTCCAGCAAAGACTCCGATCAGCCTGGGCATCCGCTGAATCTGATCAGTGTCTTTGTTGTGCACTTAAAGGGTAGGGACAGACATAAGCTACCTCCATGTTGACAGTGAAGTCTGATCAGACTAGGTAGATGCCCAGACTAATCTGACTCTTCCTGTGGCACACATGCCACTTTGTTGGTTTTGTCGTGTCTGGCTTAGATGTTGAATAAATCCATTTCAATGAACAACAAGTTATGACACAGATGTAAGATGTAATGTGAAGCAAGTAATCTACAAGCAACGATTACTCATATCAATTTTTCAGGAACAAAGTGTTCCATTTTAGTGTATTGGAACTTTAAGCAAACAATTACAACAAATGATTGCACAGGTCCTTATTACTGACCCCTAGTCAAACCCAAAGGCCTGAACCTGGAGATGAATGGTAATAATATACAGACACCATGAACCTGATATGAAAATAATATGGCATGGGGTTATAGAGATTCTGGGCACTCAAGAAAAGTTAATGCAAAAATCTGACATAAAAGTTGAAGAACAGGCCAATTGAAGAACAAAAGAATGATCATTGACAAATGATAAACAAATGGACGACAATAAATATATACCCCATGAAATACTTCGTATGTCAGTGGTATAACAAACTAGTGAAGGGCAACTGCTGGAGGTATGAGGCAGGTATATGTTATATAAAGAGCATATTTGTGCTTTAAAATGCCTGGGTCTTTGTGAAAAAGCTTGTCCTTGTAATTCTTATAGGAAGCAAAATTAGAATTCTCATCTTTTGAGTCTGTTCTCACAGTTCTGGCCTACTTCAGTGAAACAAACCAAAGAACATTAAACTCTATACAATAGTCCATTGGGTTCTCTCTCTCCAAAAAAAAGAGACATGATGTATAGTACCGTGGAAATTTGTCAGATGTGTGCCAATATGGCATGTCAGTCAAGATAGCAAAATACTTGTTCTCAATGTCATACCTTCCTTCTTCTTATCTATGGCCTGATATGACATTCAACAGACATGCCAAAGTACATGCCAAACCCAAGTGATTCCAAACAAGAATATTGCAAATCACCAGGTCCCAGCTGTTCAAAACTAATTATGTTGTTACTTAATGAGACATTAAAATTTCAAACCTACGGTATGCAAAAGACTGCCGTTTTTTGCTGAAAATATGCGAGAAGCTTTTGCAGTGCAAAAGCTTCTCAAAATTTTTTAGCAAAAAATATTACAGCGATTGATTTTGGGAGTACCGTAAGACTTAACCAATCCTCAGCCATGGACTTTGTTAAGCCAACAATGCTTTGAACAACTGGGCCTAGCTGTAAATACCTTAAGGTGTATGGGTCCACCTCCATGTTTATCTACCATTTTACCAAAGGGGAACAACTTTCATGATTTCATGTTACTTCCTTGGATGACATAGCCCTGCCAAAATGAAGTATACTCTAAAAGCTTATCCTGTTTTTGAAAAATAAGAAAACAATAAAAAAGTTATGTCCCTTATTTTTACTAAGTGGAACTAAGCTTTAATGTATATTTACAAACCTTGTTCAGATAGGGAGATAAGCTTTTGCTTTTTGATAGCCCATTGTCCCTCAATATTGCCTGTGGTTGAGAAGGCCCAACATGATCCACAAGAACCCTAAAATACAGAAATACATAAAATGAGCCACAACACAAGAAAACCAACAAACAGGCATGTGTGCCCAGCAAAGACTCGGATCAGCCTGGGCATTAGCCAGTCTGATCAGAGTCTTCCCTGTGCTCTTAAAGAAAGGGTAGCTTAAGACCCTTACCTACCCTTTAAGTGCACAGCGAAGACTCTAATCAGACTGAACAGATGCCAAAGCTGTTCTGAGTCTTTGATGGGGGCACGTCACTTTGTTGGTTTTGTCATGTTGTGGCGCAAATGTGTTATTCCAGGTGTATACAGAGGTTATTCACAAGTGCATCCTATGCTGCTATAAAATAATATAACATGGCTCAGTCACAGAATAAATTTCCATTACTGAAAAATACCAGTTTCAGTTACAAAGTGCCAAAGTAAGGTCTATAGGTTAAATGGTCATTTTCCCATGCAGTTTCTTTGTAAAATCCTAAGAGCAAAGCAATGTTATAAACAGAATTATAAATGGACTTCCCTGTGCTTCTTGCCATATTTATTTAGCTATATATTAGGGTTTTCCCATTTCTATAAAGACCTCAAATATCTGGATCAGTCTTATGACATTTTGCTATAGTATGGGATTTTCCCTTCCAAAACCATCCAAAAACATCTAGATCCATCTTATAAGATGGATCTAGATTTTTTGGATTGTTTTGAAAGGGTAAAACCTTAATCTTACTGAAAAAATATGGTACCTGATTCTTCACTGCAGTAACAGCGCCATGTTCTCTCCAGTCAAAGGATGCTGGGAAACGTCCCTTTGGTATATCAGCCCTCTTCATCTCAGTGTTGTAGTTCTTCACTTTGTGCCATGGTTTACCAAGGTACTGGTTAAACTCATCTTCTGTCAGGTCAGCAAACTTGGTTGCTCCATATATCGCTGTGCCCTTTTCTGTTTCCTGCAGCTTTCGTGCTTTTCTCAGATTAGCACAGAATATCTGGAATCGCTTTGTAGTCTCTGGAAAATGTAAATATTTTTACAGAGGCAAAAAAGCAATTTTTCTGCTATGGGTTTATGGCCCTGACCTTCTCTCAGCATAACTTGGTTTCAGAGCTCTAGATAAGCAGGAGTATTTGATGATAATTGAGGGATAATTTTTTTTATTTCTAATTGAAACCATATGTTGTGACCCCTCATCTGAACCGCCTCGTCGAGACGGTTCAGATGAGGGGTCACAACATATGTTTTTATGCAGAATAAGCAAAAATTATCCGTAATTATCACCAAATACTCCCTCTTATCTAGAGCTCTGTCACATGTAACTCTGACAAGACTTAATCACAACAGTGAAGGACCTACAGACACAGACCTCTCTAAACCAGTATGTAAAGGGAGCTTCTTTGATCATAATTTGACAAAATGCATCAGACCAAGTTTGGCAAAATGCACCTGTGTATTCAAGAGGAGAAATACATGTAGTTTAAAGGCTTTATTTTGATTTGGCTATTGTTTTCTTATTCTGCCCATGATCAAATTCTTGTATAATTTGTTGATTAATTCATGAGAAGGTGAAACTGTGAAGTGGGAAATATTTGCGGCACTTTTATTTTTGCAAAATTTCATGAGTGTGAATTTAGCAAAAAAAAAAAACAAAAAAAAAAAAATTCTTCTCATGAAATGTTTATGGCCTTTATCAATCCAATTAGTCATTACCCCTCCTCCTGCCACCCACTCTAAAATGACCCAAACATCTCGATCAGTCTTCTGTAATTCTGCCTTAACGTTGGATTTTCCCTTCCAAAACAATCAAAAAAAATCTAGGACCTAGATTTTAGGGCTTGTTTTGGAAGGGAAAATGTCCAGCCTTACAACTGAATATTTGTGGATATTCACCAAAAAAATCTTTTAATACTAGTTTCTTTAATACTTATTTGTGAAAATAAGCCTTTGCAAAAAAAAAACCCCTCCAAATTTTTTGTAAGCATTTCTAGATGTTACCCATTTGGGCCTATTTGTGCACCAGAAAAACTTTTTGGACAAATCTGAGAGTTAAATGCCCTGATCTATCAGATACAAGAATGAATCTACATATATCCATATTTACCTATGCACTATATGTCCAATGTTTTTATGCATACGGCTGGTGCAAAGAAACAAAATTGATAAAACATGCCCAAATTAAAGACAATCGGTACTAACCTTTGCCAGCCCTGTAATTCTTATTATGTTTCTGTTGAAAGTCTAAGAAATTCTCTTGAGTACACTCAAATCTGTCTTTTGTGTCCTTTGTTGCACCATGTGACTCATAATCATGGGTGCCACCACCAATTAAAGGCTGCCCATGTGGTTCATAGTCATGAGTGCCACCACCAATTAAAGGTTTTCTGTGTGGTTCATAATCATGGGTGTCTCCTTCAAGCTGCTTCTGTCCATGGGCCTGATAATCATGGGTGTCCCCTCCAAGCAAAGGCTTATCATTGTTTACAGGCATCATGTCATTCTTATAGTCTCCCATCATATCTGGGCCCATGTTTTTGTAATCATTCATCATGTCTGGGCCCATGTTTTTGTAATCATTCATCATGTCTGGGCCCATGTTTTTGTAATAACTCATCATGTCTGGGCCCATGTTTTTGAAATCATTCATCATGTCTGGGCCCATGTTTTTGTAATCATTCATCATGTCCGGGCCCATGTTTTTGTAATCATTCATCATGCTAGGCCCCATTTTGTAACCTCCCATCATGTGGCGCCCCATATTTCTCCCTCCCATCATGTTCTGGTATCCATGAATTCGATAATCATGGTTATCTCTGCCAAGAAGAGGTTTCTTGAGGTCCTTCTGTTTGTCAACCTTTACAGCCTCTACTGGCTCAACAGAACCCATCCCATGGATAACATGATCATGGTCATCACCACCCAGTACTACACCTTTTCCATTAGCATCATCCACACTGACCTTTTGCCCCTAAAAAAGGTGAAAATTATAACAATTATAATATCATGATGACATTATTTGCAAATTAGCCCCAATAAACAACTTTGGTGCCAAAAATTAGTCAGCTGTGTTCCATTAACACACCTGGTTAGCTATGTTTTCAAGACTGTTTTGAAACGAAAGAGAGCTGTTACGAACTGAAAAAGAGTCATCGTTACCAAACGACCTGATCATCAGGTCGTTTGGTAACTATGGCTCTTTTTCCTTTCGTAACAGCTCTTTTCTGTTTTGTAACAGCCCTTGTATATACATAGTTAACCAGGGGTGATTAACTTCAAAGCATATCATGTGCTGCATTTAATTTAGAATCATCATTATTTACAAAAGAGGTGAAAATGTATAACAGTGCATTTGAATTGGGACATTTGTCATTTGGGGAGGTAAAATGTTTTATGGTCAGCTATTTTATTTTAAGGCAGCCCGTTACCCGAAAAAAAAAAATGTCTGACCATAAAAACGACAGTTGCTGTACAACAAAATTCTCTGACCACAAAACTGACAATTTACCTCCCCAAATGAGTGCAGCAGTAAAACAAAAGTTCTGATCATAAAACTGACCATTTTATACCTCTCCAAGAGACAATTCTGAATGCAGTTATCCCCCTAATGTCTCTCATCGCCACTGGAATCTTAATAGTTTACTGGTGGCAAATTAAGGTGAATATGTACAGTTCTATTTTTTTATTCCCATTATTCCCACCATTTTTACAAACAAATCAACTTTTCTGACTTCCTGCTTGCTTCCTTTGACAACACAGGTGTTACAAAAATGGAGCTAATCTTCATGGGAATAGTTTGCTCCCAAGAGCGAACAATCAGCGAAGTTCAGCCCGTTGTTTTTGAGATGGATGGATAGATGGCTTGCATTTTACAGCCTTTTTAACAGTATTTCAGTTATAGAAGCCTATGGAAGGTGATAATGAAAGGCAGGAGCAATGGAATTTTGTTAATAGCTAAAAAGATTTCTGCTTCCAGTGGGATTCAAACCCTGACTTGTACTGCCAGCTTAGCAGGACAACCCTTACATCCACTGAGCTTCCAGGCTTCTGTTGTTTTTGAGTATACATTTTTTACTGAATTCAAAGTCAATCAGTGTACGTCTGGGCCTAACGACTTTGTTAGTTAACAAGATGTTAAATTTTTGAACCTTATATATGTAACAAGAGGGCCAAGAGGCCCTGAATCGCTCACCTGACCAAAAAGGTTAAAGGTCAAACAAGGGTCGTCATTTGAACAAACCTGATAGTTTGCAACCATTTACAAATGGTTTTGGAGAAGAAGATTTTTGAATATTTTTCTATGTATTGCTAGGGTTCAAACCCTGGACCCCCCTGGGACCGGGCCATTTTGGACCCTGTGGCCATCATTTGAATAATCTTGGTAAAGGACCACTAGGCAACGCTACATACTAAATTTCAAGCATCTGAGCCAAGTGGTTCTGAAGAAGATTTTTTAATATTTTTTGATGTACTTCTATGGTTCAAACCCAGGACCCCCTGGGGCGGGGTCATTTTTTATCCTGGCACCATCATTTCAACAAACTTGGTAAAGGACTACCAGGCAATGCATCATACCAAATTTCCAGCATCTGCACTAACAGGTGCTGGAGAAAAAAGATTTTTAAGGACATTTTAATTTTGAACCCAAGACTACCCGCCCCAGAGCCATTTTGGATCCCAGGGCCACCATTTACACAAACTTTGTAGGAGTCCACCGGGCAATGCACCATGCCAGATTCCATACATCTGAGCCAAGTGGTTCTGAAGAAGAAGATATTTGAATATTTTTCTCTGTATCTCCATGGCTCAAACTCAGAACTCCTTGCCGCGGGGCCATTTTGGACCCTGGGGCCATTGTTTGAACAAACTTGTTGAAGGACTACAAGGCAATGCTACATACCAAATTTCAAGCATCAGAGCCAAAAGGTTCTGGAGAAGAAGATTTTTTAATATTTTTCTATTTATTTCTATGGTTCGAACCTAAGACTCCCTGCCACGGGACCCTAAGACTCCCTGCTGCGGGACCATTTTGGACCCTGGGGCCACTATTTGAATAAACTTGGTAAAGGACTACTAGGCAATGCATCATACTAAATTTCAAACATCTAAGCCATACTGTTCTGAAGAGGAAAATTGGAATATTTGTCTTTGCATTTCTATAGTTCAAACCTTGGACTCCATGCCAAGGGGCCATTTTGGACCATGGGGCCACCATTTGAACAAACTTGGTAAAGGACTATTAGGCAATGCCATATACCAAATTTCAAGCATCCGAGCCTTGCGGTTCTAAAGAAGAAGATTTTTGAATATTTTTCTATGTATTTCTATGGTTCAAACCCAGGACCGCCTGGGGTGGAGCCATTTTGGACCCTGGGGTCATCATTTGAACAAACTTGGTAAAGGACTACTAGGCAATGTTACATACCAAATTTCAAGCATCTGAGCAAAGCAGTTCTGAAGAAGAAGATTTTTGAATATAGTCTATGTATTTTAATGGTTCAAACCTGGGACTCCCTCCCCCGGGACCATTTTGGACCCTGGGGCCACCATTTGAACAAACTTGGTAGAGGACTATTAGGGAATGCTACATACCAAATTTCAAACATCTGAGCCTTGTGGTTCTGAAGAAGAAAATTTTTGAATATTTTTCTATGTATTTCTATGGTTCAAACCCAGGACCCCCTGGGGTTGGACCATTTTGGGCCCAAGGGCCACCATTTGTACAAACTTGGTAGAGGACCACTAGGCAATGCTACATACCAAATTTCAAGCATCTGAGCCAAGCTGTTCTGGAGAAGAAGATTTTTAAGAATTTTTCAGTGTCAAACCCAAGACCCCTGCCCTGTGGCCATTTTGGACCCTGGGGCCACCATTTGAACAAACTTGGTAGAGGACCATTAGGTAATACTACATACCAAATTTCAAGCATCTGAGCAAAGCAGTTCTGGAGAAGACGATTATTGAATATTTTCCTATGTATTTCAATGGTTGAAACCTGGGACTCCCTGCCCCGGGGCCATTTTGGGCCCTGGGGCCCCATTTGAACAAACTTGGTAGAGGACCACTAGGCAATGCTACATACTAAATTTCAAGCATCTGAGCCAAGCAGTTCTGGAGAAGAATATTTTTAAGAATGTTTTAGTTTCGAACCCAAGACCCCCTGCCCCAGGACCATTTTGGACCCTGGGGCCACCATTTGAACAAACTTGGTAGAGGTCTACTAGACAATGCTTCATACCAAATTTCAAAGCCCTAGGCCTAGCGGTTTCAGAGAAGATGTCATTTATAGCAAATTGTTGACGAGGGAGGACGCACGACGGACGAAGCACGACAGACACTTGGTGATCACAATAGCCCACCTTCAGGTGAGCTAAAAACACTGCCATTTTTTGCTGAAAAAGCTCCTCACGATTTTTCAGCAAAACATATTTTTGCACTTGCTTCTGTGAGTACTGAACAAACTTGGTAGAGGACCATTAGGCAATGCTACATACCAAATTTCAAGCATCTGAGCCAGGCAGTTCTGGAGAAGAAGATTTTTAAGAATTTTTTAGTTTCGAACCAAAGACCCCCTGCCCCAGGGCCATTTTGGACCCTGGGGCCACCATTTGTACAAACTTGGTAGAGGTCTTCTAGACAATGCTTCATACCAAATTTCAAAGCCCTAGGCCTAGTGGTTTCAGAGACGATGTCATTTATAGCAAATTGTTGAAGACGGAGGACGCACGACGGACACTTGGTGATCACAATAGCCCACCCTGAGCCTAAAGGCTCAGGTGAGCTAAAAACACTGCCATTTTTTGCTGAAAAAGCTCCTCACGATTTTTCAGCAAAACATATTTTTGCACTTGCTTCTGTGAGTACTGTAAGACTTAATGTATCCTTGACTAACAACTCCGTTTTGAACAACTGGAACCTGGTATACAAAATAAAGCTGTTGGCATGAACAGAAAATAATGCTGACAGTTGCCACACATTTTTACATTATTATGACAATGAAGGACAGAGACAGCCTTGAAATAGTCTTTGTATACAAACTGTTACCACCAACTGTGTGCTTGACCTTGCAGTCTGCTCTAGATTGGATTAACGCAGTCTGCATAAACTTTGTCTGTTTAGTATATTTTCAGGAAAAGCAACTTTGGCAGTTTCATATTTTCTTCCTTTCTGTATGGGGGTCAACTCTTAAAGAGGAGCAAATTCTTTTCTTTAAGAGTAGTAGATCTGAGTAGTGTAACTGCTTCCAAGACATAAACTGTGGATTTAATACAGTCAAGTGAGAAGTGCGGTGGCTCAGTGGTTAGTGCACTCGACTCTGAAGCCAGAGGTCGTGGGTTCGATCATCAACCGAGGCGAAATCATCCTATGTCCGAATGTGTTTTTCTAGCCTCATCTGCAGGGATGATGCTAACAAGTGTGCCGTCCTTTGGATCGGGATGTTAACTGGAGGCCTCCTATGCAGGGGGAGTTATACCCTGTGCAGGTTAAAGATCCCTACTATAGCTACATGGCTATACGTAGGCTTTCATCCTGCAACACCGAAGTGTACAAAAGTACACTATCTGTGTCCCATTTGGGGGTTAAGGCGTAAATGGAAGAAAGTGTGACCATGACCTTGCATGTACTAACGTCAATGTTCAAGGCCTAGCTTTAATTATTATTCATTTGTGTGAAATTTTGATGGAATTTCCTTGAGCAGATTCTGATTATGGCTGGGGATGATTTGTAATAAATGGACAAACACAAAAACACAATTGCTGTGGACAGTTTGATTTTTAAAATATGCCACACTTTATTGGCATGACAATTAATATGATGAGTGTAAAATTCATGTTGTGAAACAAGTGCATGCCATTGCAAACAACTGAAGTTGTCAAAACCATGAATGAGTTGGTAGCTGGTCCATGCTGCTGACTGACAGGCTACATGTTATGCTTTCTCTTAAATGAACAGTTTAAAGGTATGTTGATATTGTTATGGCCCTAAGTTCATGCCTGAATTATTCAATGGTCTGGTTTCTGTTGGCTGGGGGGTTAATGCTCTGGACTTCAGTCAGCTTAGGTCATGGTTCTTTAACCTCTGGACTATTTTAAGCTCATTATTATCCCAGAAGACCAACAAGTTAGGGTCTCAACCCTTAGAGCACCAAAAATGCAGACAACAAAATTTAGGTCGGTAAAATCTAAAAAATTGTTTTGTCCACATATACCAAACTGAGAATTCAAAGAAATGAGAGCAATCAGTGTAGATACTGATGAAGTGGCTCTTTACTACACAGCTTGCAAATTCAACTATTTCCATTTTTGGCACTTTAATTTGTGTTAGTGTTGTGAAGTGGAATGCAACTTAAGCAGTCTTCATCAATTCTCCAACCAGCACTAACTGATGAAAACCCTGTTGAAATTGCTGTAAAAAGCCACAAAACACTCATTTATAGACACTTCAAACCTTTATCCTACTCATTTCAGTTTAAATTTGGGCAATTAATTTGTCTGTATCAGGGATTTTTTTCTTTTTTCTGAAAAACTGTTGTCTGGGCGACACCCTCAATCCCAATCTGGAACAGCCTGACCTGACTCTTTACTTTGTATTTTCCAGTCCAAATATTAAACTTGGTTAATTATGTTAAATACAGTTTTGCTTACAAAAGAAGTATTTTAGATGTTGAATATACTTTACAGGTCAATGTTTCAAATATGTGTAACTTCCTTCTTATTTGTATGATTCATGATCACCAGTTAGGAAAATATCTAATTTGCTTATGTAAGAAAGTTAAAGTTACTATACCAGTCAAAAAAAGAAGAAAAAAACATTTCACCTGTTTCACCTGTTTCAAAATTCCAGTATTCCTACATAACATGACATTGACATAACATTTTTTGACACTGTTTCAACAATGCACATGCACCAATTGAGGACATTAAGATGAATGAAAACACTTTCATGGGGAGAAACTTTGCCATTGTAACGTCTGCTTCTCTTCACAATGGGGTCAATTCACAAAAGAAAGAATTTGCTCCTGAATTTGCCTTTAAGAGAAGACCTCATTTGGGAAGGCCGTTTCCATCCAGGGAGGCAAAAATGCCAGAAAAAACAAGTAGAGATATGAAGGGATGTGTACCCATATATATTAAAGGTAATCTGAAATAACTATGTAGTGTTTCTTTTTTTGACAAGTATATGGAAATAGTAAAATCTACATCATTAGGCAGCATTACATTGCAAATATGAAGTGGGACATTGCTACTTTCTGTACAGTGCCTGTTGTATCTGTGAATGTTTTATAAAACTGTGACTCAATGTTAAACAGTGCAGGCCCAAAAAAGACTGCTCTTTTGAGCAAGCTGTTATGGGTCTACATTGTTTGTGTTTTGGAGATCTGTTGCAATACTTCACAATTTTATGGTATCTGATATCAACAAGTCAGTCCAAAAGTCCAACATGTAATAGTTGAAAAAAAAAATACATTGTAAATAAACAAACAAAATACAAATATCCAAGGATTGTTGTCCAATCTGAATTTATTGTTTAACCTGTGGGTGTATGTTTGTATATTGTTTTAGGGAAAAGAAAAAAACATCTTAACTGATGCAACAGTTTTTCTGATCAGGTCAGAAAAATTATCATACCCTGCAAACCTACTGGTTATAACATAAATGAATGGCCCACACAAGAAACCCAATGAAGTGGCATGTGCGCCCAGTGCAGACTCAGATCAGCCTGGACATCTGCCCAGTCTGATCAAAGTCTTTGCTTTGCACTTAAAGGTTTACTAAGGGTCTGAGTTAGCTCCATGCAGACAGTGAAGACTCCGATCAAACTGGGCGGATGCCCAGGCTGAGCTGAGTCTTCGCTTGGCACACATGCCACTTTGTTGGTTTTCTCATGTCACAGCTCAAATGTAATGCTACAATCTTCATATTAAGTAATTAACCCAATCATGATTAATAATTTTGATTCCCTCTTTAACTGCACACTGGTGGGTTGGGTGTCAGACTATATGAGGGCCCCGACATAAAGTTGTTTATTATACATGTAGTTTGTGGGGGACCGGAGCTGTCTGTTACTTAGCCTACTGGTGGTTCTCTTTTGCTCCAGTATTTCAGTGGTGTTGTTAGACACAAACTGTATTTATTCGACTATAAAACAGGGTTTTACCCTCTCTTCAATGACCCCAAATAATTGAATCAGTCTTATGAAATCTTGCTTTAAGATGGGGTTTTCCTTTCCAAAACAATCCTGAAAATCTAGATCCATCTTATAAGATGGATCTAGATTTTTTGGATTGTTTTGGAAGGGAAAAAGCCCCATCTTATTATGGAAGAAATATGGTTATCTACTGCCCAATACTAGGAGGCTCTTACTTTTAGTTACATCATTTGCAGGAAGGCACCAGATCTGTACTGCCTGGTCAGTTTCTGCCATGTTTCATTCATATGAGCTCAGGTTAGGTAAACCATCAGAAAGATGTACATGATCAAACGTAATATAACATGGATATAAAACCACACCGTTCCTTTAAATAAAGCTGCACACAGATAGCAGGTTTCATGTACATCACACCAACCCAAGAATCTCATGTCAGTCCATAGGCAGACAAACTAATTGCCTAAGTTTGCAAAATGCTTGCATGGGCAAGGGTCCTATCCCATTAATGTCTGGCCATCCTGGCTCAGTGTTCTCCCCAGAAATTTCAGAAGGCATGTCGTTTTTAGCACAAAAATCAGATTTTGATCAATTGATCAATTTTTAAAATCCTTTATATAGCAATGTTTTGTCAAAATTAGCCTAAATTTACATTACAAATACTTTATTGATGAACCTAAATGCATTTAAAACAACTTTACTGGCTAAGAAATGAAAATAATAGTACTTTAATAAATTTTCATTGGAAATTATGGCATGTTGCAAAGGTAATTTGAAGAGGAAGGCATGTTGCAAGCGACATGCCTTAATGGTCTGGGGAGATCCCTGCTGGCTAATAGGTTAAAGTTGTTTAAGGCTTCCCAGCCCCTCTTCTTATGCCTTTACAATGCCTTGGCAAAGCAGTTCTAAAGAGCACCACAACATAAGCTTTTATGGAGGTTAATGGTAATAAAACCTGCTTCAGACTTAACATCAAATACTCTCCTTAGTCAGAGTTACAGTATTATTTTACTGTAGGATGTACATTTTCCCCTCAAAAACAACCACAAAAATCTGGATCTGTCCATCTTATAAGACTGATCTAGATTTTTGGGATTGTTTTGAAAGGAAAGGGTTTACCCCTTTGAAATAACCCCTATTTTCTATTATTAGCTTGATCCCACCTTTTGGGAATGTGGAAAAGAATTACACAAGGCTGGTTTAGATATTTGGGGACATTCTAGGAGGAAAACCCTGTCTTACAACTGAAATTACGATATACGTTCTTATCTGGCACCAGATCTCTAGATAAGAGGGGTATTTGATGATAATTGCGGGATAATTTTTTTTATTTCTTATGGAAACCATATGTTGTGACCCCTCATCTGAACTGTCTCATTGAGACGGTTCAGATGAGGGGTCACACCATATGTTTTTATGCAGAATTAATAAAAATCATCACTAATTATCACCAAATATTCCCTCTTATCTAAGGCTCTGTGGTACGCTGAGAAATCGGAACATTCTGAATGAGTAATGAGGTAGTAAAAATAAATGAAAAAGCAAAAGAGAAACTAGAAGGAGACAACCAACTTTTATTTAATGTAAGCTGTAACAAAAGAACAAAGAATATAATCACAACAAAATAATTTTATCAACATTTAATTAGATGGGTTTGTTAATACTGCTTGGTGTTAGTAATTTCCAGTAGCATGTTATAGTATAGTTGTTAATATTGTTAGTTGGTAGAAGAATGGTTGGTGTTCCGTCTTTTTTAGGTGGGTGGGCAGTCAGCGAACTCAATGAGCCTACATAAACATAAATAAATAGAGAACAGAAATCATGCAAAAATAACTACACTATGGCATGCCTTCTTAACTAAAACATGCTTGGTGAACTTTCATAGTTTTGAAAACAGTTAGACCCAGATCAGACTGTGAGAACTCCTGACTTGGGGAGCACTTTGCCGGTAACGCCACAAAATTCCTATAAATTCTCCATAAAAACATGCTGTGGCCCCTCAGTAAAACAATCATTGCTATGTGCTTCTAATGAGGGCAACAACCTGTTTTATGAGGAAATAAGAAATAGTGTTTGAATCATTGAATTGTCCCTTTATATTGAAACCCGTATAAAAAGGATTGAGGGTTAATTTTATGAAACCGTGTGAATATCAAATTGTTGCAAAATGGTCTTCATCAAGGCAAAGAACCTTTGGAGAACCATGAATTCAGAAGTCTGAGAAGATTTCATTCCACCATACTTTGCAAAAAAAGCATTCAGAGCTACAGATAAGCTGGTGTTTAGAGGATAATTTTGCAATAATTTTTCTTATTTCTCAATGAAAACATATGTTGTAACCCTCACTAGGACTGTCTTGACGAGACGGTTCTAATGTGGAGTCAAAACATATGTTTTTATGGAGAAATATGGAAAATTATCCATCAATTATCCCTGCCCGATACCCCTTCTTATCTGGAGCACTGTGCATTCACGAAAAATTTCTATGTGACCAGTATTGGACCAGATTAATCAGTCCCAGCTTGTGGGTTCTGCAGGTTCAGGTTCAAATCTGCTTGTCAGAGCTCAGCATGTAAGTCGACGCTTTCTTTAATGGTTTCTTCTGCCAATGAATTTAGGCTAGTTCATTTGTCATTTGAGGTGTGATTTACTAGAAAAATAGATTGAGAGACAATGTGGGCACTTATTATCATCCATACCTTGGTTTTACTAGCTATGCAATTCACACAAAATCAAGCAGAAGCAACCAAAATGCTATGAACTATTATTTTGCCTAATTTTTCCCACACAAAAGCATCACCATTTCTACACACTTTTATCAGAGTCCCAGATAAGGTGGGGTTCTGAGGTTATTTATTTCTAATATCTGAACAAAAATATGTGTTATGACCCTTCATTAGAACCGTCTCAGTGAGACGGTTCTAATGATGGGTCATAACTACTTTTTGTGGAGAAATTGGGAAAATTGTCCCAAAATTATCTCTGTAACCCCTTCTTATCAGGAGCACTTTTATTAATTATGGGAAACAGAAAGTCAATTGTCATCAGAAAATGTGATCAGTATAAGTAAAAGCAAGACAGCTACAGAATATAATCTATCTGTTTATGAGCTGTAACAAGACAAAACCAACATGTGAATGTGCACCCAGCGTGGACTCAGATCAGCCTAGGCAGCTGCCCAATCTAATCAGAGTCTTCGCCGTCCGCATGGAAGTAGCTTAGACCTTTAGCTACCCTTTAAGCGCAAGCCAAGACTCTGATCAGACTGGGCGGATGCCCAGGCTGATCTGAGTATTTGAGTGGCCCACATGTCACTTTGTTAACAATGTCACATATAGGCTCTAAAAAAGAAATCTCATGCAAAAACATACAATAGCTCCCTCTGGCAGACAGGTCAACCTCAAGATAGTAAGGGACAGAATGGTTAATAAAAATAATTTTAGAGATTTTAGAAATTAGCCATATATATCCTTTATTTACAATGTAAAAAACTTACGTTGAAGCTCATTATCTGCATGAAGTTTTGCCATGGCTTGGACCAAACTATGGCAGTTACTGTCACAGGCTGAAAATGGACAAAAAATTAACAATACAGAGATGCTGGCAAACTCAATATATCGTATTAATCCTAATAAACACCCCTGCTTTAATAAATGCCTCCCCTGCCTTTTCCCGAAAATAAGGTTAAATTAATGCATGAATTCCTGTTAGCTTCTCTGGATGAGGTAGCTCTTTGACATGAGGTCAACTCTTGAGGGAAAGAATTTGCTCCTAGAGGAGCAAATTCTTTCCTTCAAGAGTTGACCCCTACTGAGACAGGAGCAAAATAGTAGAGCTGCTTCCTCTGCAAGTACTAGTACACCCATTGACCTTAATACTGTTTATTAGAGGTATTATGCAACTTGGCTGATTTAAAACAATATTTAGGCTCTTAATAACATCCCCTTTCATAAAATGCAATGCCCCCATGGCGTTTAATGGGATTAATACCGTATGTACAGTTTTGCCAGCTACATAATGTAGACACCACCACCTATGAGACACTGCAACCACCGACAGCCACCCAGAAACCATTACTTCCAGCTCATGGGAAAGTGGAAAAAGCCACTTTTCAAGTTTTTTCTTTTTCTATTGAATGTCAATTGCAACTTAAGTTCTCCATCACACCCTAAGTACCACAGCAACTGGCATAAAAAACAGTACTTACCATAATTGACCTCATTAGCACACATGCCCTAATAAGCGCACATTGTGAGAGTTTCTGAGGCATATGATTATTAGCACACATATTTTAACTGATTTATCTCTTTGATTGCTTGTTTGCAAGTGCTGAAAATACTACAGAATCTTCCAGTTTTCACTTACAAAGCTTCTCCATCCTACATGACTATAAGAAGCTTTTCTCTGAAGCTTTAAACATTAAATTCTGTTTCTTTCTATAGATAATAGTTCTTTGAAATGTGCTCTCATTAGGAAGAAAGTCTACTGCAAGCCATTTTGAAAATGTTAAGCGCACAGTGCGCTAAAAGAGTTGAATATGGTATTGTTTCCACATCCTATAGATGCTACATATGAAATTTGGTTCAAAAGGGCCCTATAGCTTCAGGGCCTTATACTTTTAGAAGAGATGGCTGAAATGCTTTTTGAAATTTTTATACAGACAGGTGGATGGAAACCTGACCATTCCCTGATGTATAAGCTCCCCTTTGGCTCAGATTTTGAAATTTTATGCCTATCTGTATAAGCATAACTTAAAAGACTGATAATATATTACATGTAAAAAAAGACCATACCTTCATCATACTGTTGGTATCAAATGGACATCTAGTAGCAGTGAGATGATAATGAGCTTGGTCATTCATGCAGGTTGATGGTCCCACAGTCATTGTAATGTTGTATTTCATTCCAGCCACAACCTAACAATAAATCACACTCATTACTACAAGTACAGCAGAGCCTCATTCTTAACACTAATTTGGAAATAATGCTATCATGTCATGCCTCCCAGCCTTATACTTAAAACTGTTTTGGATATACTACTATCATGTCATGCCTCCCAGCCTTATACTTAAAACTGTTTTGGATATACTACTATCATGTCATGCCTCCCAGCCTTATACTTAAACTGTTTTGGATATACTACTATCATGTCATGGCTCCCAGCCTTATACTTAAACTGTTTTGGATATACTACTATCATGTCATGCCTCCCAGCCTTATACTTAAAACTGTTTTGGATATACTACTATCATGTCATGCCCCCAAACCCCATTCTGAACACTATTTTGAACATAATGATACCAGCCTTACTCTTAACATTATTTTGAACATAATGCTATCATGCCATGCCTCCCAGCCAAATTCTTAATACTATTTAGGATATACTGGTATCAAGCTATGCCTCCCAGCCTCGTTCTTAACACTATTTTGAACATAAAGCTATTATGTCATGCCTCCCAAGCTTATTCCCAATGCACTATATTGGATATATTGGTATCAAGTCATGCCTCCCGACCCCATTCTTAAGGCTATTTTGGATATAATGGACACACAGAGATGGACTAGGGTCATTTCTAAAGTCCCCCTCCCCCTTTGTCAGGAGACAAAAATACACATATGGTATTATAGAACTTGGTGGGAAACTTAACAAAAAGATGAAGCATAACCAAATATACATTTATGCCAAAAATTGGTTCTCTTTGAAAGATGCAGGGGTAAATGCAGGGACAAGACTTTGGACAACTGGGCCGAGAAATGCACACATTGAAATATGAAGATCATTTATACAATCACCCTCTGCCTGGGCATGTTGGGATGGTCAGTTAAGCTATCCTCACCATTTCTGGGCAGGCTGAGACCTCCTAAGGGGTTAACCAGTACTAAGTGCACATACTTTCCCCAACTGACAACTGCCCTTCTTGAATCAGCAGAAGGAGAAATGAAAGTAAGATCAAACCAGGGACCTCTGGCTCTTGAGTCAGACACACTACTGACTGTGCTACATGGCCTGGCAAACACTGGACAACATAGACTTCCAAAATAGGGTCTACTCTTAAACCCCATTGAGGGTTTAAGAGTAGACCCTAAAGAATTTTCTCCTTTGAGAAAATTCCTTCCTTTCAAGGGCTGACCCATGAAAGAATTTTCTCCTATCAGACAGTTCTTTTCTTTTAAGGGTTGACCCCAATGGAAAGGGGGGCAAAAATGGCAGAATTGTTCCCCCTGAATGTGTATCCATTCACCTTCTGCACATGTCCACATCTTACCTGTTGCTTCAGAGAAATAATGTTGTTTTCAACAAGCCTGAACATGCTGTTGATTTGCTGATTGGCACGATCGAGAACCATACCCAGGGCCTTCTGAACATCGGCATTATTTCTGTCCTTGACATCACTCCAGCCACCTGGCATCCCCAACTGACGTTTGGTGATTACACAGGTATTTTTGGTAACAGCGTGTGTTTTAGTCCACACTTGGTCAAAGATGTCAATCTCACAAGTTTTCTGAAAAAAAAAAAACAATGATAAGGTGAAGCTTCAATGGTAACTGGGATCTTTTTTTTTTTTTTTTAATTTTTGGTCATAACTTGTATTCTTCCTTCCTTGACTTGGAGATGCCCATCTGTCATGCCAAAAATTGAAAGAATGTCTAATCAAGGTACTAGCTTGCAATTCAGATGATGATAAGATGACTCCTTGGAACCAGTCTGATCTGGTTCCACTATGTTTACTTTTTGACAAACTGCAGTATTTATGTGCACGTCTGGGTTTTCCTATCCACATGCCATTTTTTGCTAAGGGTTTTATGGCCCTTCCAAGAATGTCAGGAGCCCTAACAGCTCAATGGTTTAAGTGCTGGCCTACTAAGCTACAGATCTGGGGCCATATTTATAAAACGATTAAGTGGTTGCTTTGCTGTTGCTAAGGCTAAATTTCTATGAAGAAGATTTCCTACAACTATGAAATTTGCTCTAGAGGAACAGTCTTTATCAGACTGTTCCTCCAGAGCAAATTTCATAGCTGTAGCAAATCTCCTTCATAGAAATTCTGCCTTAGCAACAGCATAGCAACCACTTAAGCATTTTATAAATACGGCGCCTGGGTCCAGTTGTTCAAAGCATTGTTAGCTTAACAAAGTGGTAAGTCAAGGATTTGTTTGTCACTCAGTACACATGAATCAAGCTAACATTTTTGCATACAATATGTCTGGAAATTTAACTGTATCATTAACTAACGATGTTGTTAGTTTTGAGATGTTGTTTATATCTACAAGTTGTTCATTATCCATCAATTCAAGAATATTTCAATTACCGAACTGATCTTCCCAATATGAGTGACGACTGGAGAGCAGGGAGAAAAACATATGACTTCCCATTGGCAGAACTGAGCTGTCTCATATATGACAAGCCATACTTAAACCACAGCTGTGAGAAACCAAATGATCACGCAAGTGTCAGTGCTCTTAACCACTATGACATGGGTTTTCCTACTCTGATATAATAGATCAACTTACCTGATCCACTTTGAGAGTGATAAAAGTGTTTACTCCAGCAACAACCTGAAAAGGAAACCAATCACTGAGTTATACTATCTCAAAATAAATTTTTTGTCTGAGATCTTATTTTTCTTAGAATGCCAATTTTACTAGCTGTAGCAGGTGATCTGATATGTATGGTATACCCTTGGTAGTCTTGTAAAATTCCTGAAGAAGCAGTAAGATCAGAGCCTACACCAACTGCAATCCCATCAGGGCCTACACTGTTTGCCATTAAATCTGCATCCTTAAGAAGCACTCAATTGCCATTTTAAACTGAGATGTTCAGTTTTTAGGACAATTACTGTAATTATTTTAGCCTTTTTAGGTATGTCAGTTATTAGAATTTTTTATGGTACATAGCATTTCTTTGCAGCCAAGACATGTTTCCACTTTGTTGTCAATCATGACATCATTATGACATCACCAACAGCCTGCAGCAAGGATTTGCTAAGTAAGCCATGAATAAGACTGTTAAAGCAATACATGTATCAAGTAATATTGTAGAAAATGATATTCTGAGCTCTGTTGTTCAAAGCATGGTTTGCCTAATGAGCTCGTTAATAGGTCAACTCATCAAGTGTTTTATGACTGTATAACCAAATACAATGATACTTTATGTTGAAAAAATGTGTTTCTCACATTTTTTTAACAAAAAAATATAGGCATATTTGAGATATCAATATTTGAAATTTTAATGTATCATTTTAACGACGTCGCTAGTTTTAAACAACTAAGCCCTAACGCTTACATAAATGTCAGTAGTTTATTAGGGGTGACTATTGCAGGCCAAAATGACTATTGCAATAGTACTATTACTATTGCAGGAATCCCTATTGCAATACTATTACTATTGCAGGTTATGCAATAATAACTATTGGAGACAGCATTCTTATCCAGAAATTCTGCTTTTATGTATAAAACCTTGTTTGTTCACATAAGTTTGTGGCTAAAAAGCATTATCTAATGACTGTCATTTCACAATGAGCACAATATGACAAGAAAATACAAGAAAATGTTATATTTTCCATTCTTTGAAATCCAATACAAGCTAAAACACATCCTTTCCTATTATTCTTTTAGTTAAAAATGCTTCCTTCAAGAAAAAGATGCATGTCTAGAAACTATTGAAACTATTGCGATATTGGAAACACTATTGCCGATAGTACTGACATTGCAGCTTTCCCTATCGATAGTGACTATTGCCAGTGTCACTATTGCGATATATCGATAGTCCGATGTATTGTTACACCCCTATAGTTTATACCCTTTTTCTTCACTAAATAAAGATCAAGAATACGTAAATGACTGGCGCAATTAATTACGTGCGTCGCGAAGGACGTTATGTCACGAAATACTTCCTAGTCAATGTTATTTTCAATATGGCCCATCAGACATCCAATAATAACGTCAAACATGGGGAAAACGGAGTTGTAGTCATTGTTTATTCAAGCCCTCTGCTGACATTGCTATGTTCTTCTTTTTCCTGTACTTATGAAAATATTTCATCAAAATAAATGTTTTCATACAAAATTAATGAGAGAGAGAGAGAGATAGTCGCTTGCTGACCAAACCCGAATTCGAACCCGCAACCGTCTATGTTGCGATTTTAATATACATATCCTTTCCGGATATCAAAAATTTCATTTTGATCACAAATATGAATGATACAATATTGTTTCCACTTGTTGTATGGCTTTGCCAAAATACAGCGGGCCTCTTACCCACACCGCCCCTACGGCCACTTGGCTACAAGAAAGCCTTTACCTTTACATATCCCGCCGACAGTGGAATTTGGCCTTGTAACGTTTTCAATATCATCCTACCATCATCTCAATATGACTGAAATGCTGTCCAAAAGGGCATAAAAGTTCATTTTATCTGATCACCAAGAGCCACCCGCAGTCTAATAAATCTCTTTGCTGATCCTCTCGGAATCATTGTACCAGAGGACAACAAATACTCTGGTCATCTGGGCGAAACCGCACTGACCTGAGTTTCTGCTGACCGTACATGCCCCTATTTTATTACGGCCTTTGGTATTACATGTACTATGTTTTATTAAGATAAAGAGGAATTTGGAATTACTCATAGGGCTTTTCCTTTTTTGTTGTGCAGCTCATTTTGTGTCGGCTGAAGTAACCATATAACTGTTAGAAGTTTGTTTTCAAGTTTTATTAATTTTTGTTTACGAGAATCTGAAAATAGATTCTCTCACAAAAGCATGAGTCTTCATCTTTCCGTATTCTCATAACACTCTTAGCATGTCTTACAACTTCGCCCATAAATGACGTCAATGAATGGCGAAAATTTATACATACCTATGCTTGCTTATCAAGCGCTACTTGAAAAACGAACTCGGTAGTCAAGGACTTTTTTAACCTCATTTTAATAGACAGATCAAGTGACATAAAATATCATTTTTTGAAAAAAATCTATGTAGTGGTAAACAAGGTGTATACGTTAAAACTTTAAAATCTGAGTATCTTCATCGTGTTCCCATTGTCTTCAGTGGAAACGGCCTGAATATGTCACGTTGTTCAATCTGATCTAGCGACTAAACGAACTCGGTGACCTATCTTTTTTATTGGACAATTCGCTGTAAGACATGAAAATGCACTCCTGTGCAAAATTTTGAAAAATTCTATGTATGTGCCATTTATGTATTCTTGACCTTAAAGTCACAAAACAGCAGAGTACAAAATTTCAATCGGCAAAACAATCAAACGTGGTTTTTCATTGCATTAACATTTGCCATGTCCCTTGGGGCTGTTGAAAACCTAAGCCTTTGGCCTTGAGTTTTCAACAGCTCCCTCCAAACCTAGCAAATACTAATGCATGAAAAACTATGTTTGATCCCTATGTTCAAAGCACCTGATAGTGTGGCAATGCATGACGGTTCTTGGATACCAAGTTTCTTTCATGAATGATAGGATGACTCGATGTACAATGAGTATCTTATGCAAGTGATTAATTATGTCAAATGAAATTTATGAAATAAACCTTTGGTTAGTTTATGATCTAGCCAAAGGCTCAACCTTCAACCTTGCCACAGCTAGACTTTGAACAACGTGCCAGAATGCATTCCAGAGGCTAGCTAAAATGTCACAAACGGCCATCATGATGTTATGCGGCTGTGTCCAACCATTATGCAATGTATGACCATATGATTTTTATGACATGATATTTCAGTCACTGAATAACACTGACATTATGATAAACAACATTTCTGTTCAGTCTATCACTGGCATATGGAAAATCAGGAATAATTTGTTTTCATGTGATATGCCTTAATTCTTCTCACTACGACTGGCTGTTAAAATGAGAAGTCACACAATATATATCTTCAAATGGGGAAATACAAAAAATTATCTAGTATTAATTGTTTTAAAGCTTTTGAGAATGATGATCTGCTGATAATCCATTTTTTTAAAGCATGAAACTGTAATTTCTGAAACAAATACCAGTAATTTTTACAGTTTAGTACACTGAATGTCCTTTCTAGTGACAATATTTGTTTTACCTGTGTCTGGACTCTGAGCACTTCAACATTAGCAGTTGAGTCAAGGTCTACGCCCATTGCATCTACTGCCATCTTAAGATACCTAGGGTACGTGGAGGCATCCTGTTCATGCCTCCCTCCAGCACATAACACTATACAAACCACACTTGCTAAGACTACTAAAATTTTCATTGTCCGTTACTTGAAAATCGTTTCGAATATAACTCTGAACTGGCCCACCAGATTTACCTGACGTTTCTGATTTCAAAGTTAAGGGATACGTGTAACCTGACTAGGACAATGCAGATAAGATTCCAGAGATAAGCAGAGCTTAGGACAAAATGTCAAAAATTTTGGGCTGAAAACTGATTGACCATTATTTATCTATTTATTAATGATTTTTAAAAAAAACTGAATCAGAAATCTCATGACCATGAGTGCGAGACTGTAAACCTGACTGAATTAAACTACCTACTTTATGACAGTCAAACAAGTTAAGCACATAATACTGAATTTGCAAACAGTGCAGATCCAGATGAGGAGGCTCAATATGAGCCACCTCATCTGACTCTATACTGTTTGGCCTATAGTACTTGAATTTTCAATATGATGTAATTTTAACAAAACATTTTTTGGAATCTTGCAGATGCAAAATATGCCCTCTACTTTAATTGTTTGTGCTTCAAGGATTACGCTCCAATTTTCATGACCAAAAATCCTGATTTATTTGGAGCTACAAACAAGGTTTGGCAGCCATATTTAAAGTGTGACATTGCTGATAAGATCGCATGACTTAAATATCAGTTACGACAAATCGTGATCTACAGTGCACAAGATCAAAATTGTCATCACATTACAAGTCTAGAGCTTATGACATGAACTTGTATTAAAAAGATATTCAGGGAGTAATTTTTTTTTTGTTTTTTTTTGTTTTTCCTCATTTCTCGGACCTCCATCACAACCTAAAATGCTGATGTTTGCACCATTTTTATCTTAACCGTTAAAGTGCCAAAAAGCAGACCTTGCATCCAAAACCTACGAATAATTTGACCAATCTTTATTACACACATTTTCCCACCTAGCAGACATCTTTCATGTTGTCCTGTTTTATAAACTTTGAAAAAGGTCTCAGAATAACATTATACAAGCTACAATCCGACAAAACCAACAAAGTGGCATGTGCTCCCAGCGAAGACTCAGATCAGCTTGGACATCTTTCTACACACGAAAATCAGTCAGCATATTAAGAACAAGTATAAAAGTTACTAGTTTTATTAAGAACTAAACTTATAACAGCAAGAGTGTACCTGTGTTTGAACTCTCGTAACCTGTACACTATGCGCGGCACCAAGACCAGGCATTTCAGCAAGGGCCATTTGTAAATACTGTGGATAGGTTGAAGCTGGTTGATCCAGCCGACCTCCTGCGAGCTGACATAATCCCACTGCCAGAACACTTGCTAAAACTATCAAAAATTTCATCCTCCTTCTGTATGTGTATGCTAAACTAGTGCGAAAGTCGAAATGGAAAATATCAGCTTATCTTATCATTTTATTCCTTATTTTAGCAAAAGCGCCCTCTTTAGTGCTTGTGTCAGATAACCTTTGGTTAATAGCAAACTGTAAGCAGGGCTGTTAAAAATGCTTCATCATTTATATGATAAAAATCTGGCAATGATTATCTGTGCATTTATTTCTCAAAACTTAGATGCTGTACTGTCAAACATTATGGAAATACTGTACTGAGTCACTATAGGGTCCAGTTGGGTAACTTCGGACAGCAGGTAAATTTGGACATTCCATTACACAGAGAAAATCCAGATGAGACAGCTGATCATGAGCCATCTCATCAGGATTTTCACTGTTTGCCCAGTTATTTTTGTTTTAATTCCAAACAACCGACATATAAAGGAAACAATGTCACTGTCCGAATTTACCTCCTGTCCCAATATACCCGACTTGACCCTCATTTTGGTAGGTAATTTGCCTCACATGCCACAAAACAGTGACTGTAGCTATTGAATATTACTGCCTTGGTCTCCCTTAATCTGGCATGATAGTAATTCTTAAGGATCATTTTTTATGTGCAGTGGAAATGTGGTTTGAACACTTTTACAAAGTGCATAAAATTTCTGAAGAAAATAACTTAGAAATTAATGACATAATAGCTACTGAGTTGATGGATGACTTGAGATTTTACGCCCGTTTCAACAGTATTTCAGTCATATCAGGATGATGGGCGGATGATAATGACAGGCTGTGTGCAATGGAACCCTGTTTATGATGGAAAGATCCCAGCCTCGAGCGGGGCTCGAGCCCGGGACAGCTAGATCAGTAGGCCAGCGCTTAACCCACTGAGCTACCGGGCAGGCTGTACCGGGGCTCCAGCTACTGACTTATTACAGTGCAATGATTAAAGAAATCACAAGTTGTTTTGTACCAATGTCAATTCCCATAAAATGGTTTATTTCCAAATTTGAAAGCTGAGCTTAGATAGAACATCATACTCTTGTTTCTTGCCTGGGACTCCTATTTTTTTTTTTCAGAGAAATTTATTAAATTTGTATAGTGGGGACTCCTACTTTTTCAAAAAAAAATAAAATGGCCCTGGGACTCCTGTTTTGAAAGCCTAGTGAGAACCCTGCACAGGAAATTGATTTGACTTGATGGGCTTCATGCAATCAAGTCACCCATTCAACTACTGACTAAGTAGACTGTTGTTGGCATTGTAACAAAGGTTTATCACTCAAACCACATCACCAAAAACATTCTTCTACAGATAGGCACTAGTAGTATCTACTTCTATCATACTTTTCCGTCTTGTTACCTTTTATAATAGTAAAAAATTTTTAGATTTCTCTGTGAAATTGAAACTGATTATCTCAGTGTTTGAAACAGTGAAATTATCACTTTAGATTTTCGCTGTTTCAGACTAATTTTTTTCTTCTAATGAATGTACATATAGACAAATAGAAATACTGTTCATATTTTCTGTATAAGGTGAGGTGGGAGTAATTGACAAAACACATGATTTTATTCATACTTCCTTATATTGTACATTTTCAGTCCCTCTTTCAGAAAGTGTAATAAAAAAGGAGGGTCGCTGATATCGTTTTCAAAATATCTGACCTCGAAAACGTCAATTTTTCCAATTTTTTGAGTCGACGTTATAATGGCGTTCTATGGAAAACGCACTTTTTTGCTAGTCACTCTTGGATAAAAACCTTCATTCTGAGAAAACAAAAGCCATTTTTTCCTGAAAAACTAACATAGTGTGCCCAATGACAGAAGTTTACATTAAAGCAATAAAAATAGTAGGTCGCCGACTTAACTTTCGAGCTAATGGGCATACGATGCCCGGCTCACCGTCTCTTTAGACTGAAATGTTAATGTTGCGCATGGTGACGTTAACGTTACTTAACTTTTCGCGTCACATATTAACTATCGTTTTTTATAGGCTACCCACAAATGTGTCTGGGACTTTCATCACTAATGATAGTCATCGTCGGAAAAGTGCAGGATGAAGGCAAATGTAATACTTTTCTCTCAATCTCTACATAAGACATCTTAACTATTTTTTAAATTGAAAAAATCGAAAACATTGCCATTATGCCCTCCCAAACAGTTGACGTGCAACAGAGTTGACAAACTCTTAGAAGCAACAACTTTAAGGCGGCCTCCATGTATTGACATTTGAAGAATTCCCTTGTACACTTGTCGTTTGTACACTGTAAGTGAGTCAAGGTTTCCAGTTCCTGACCCGAATCAAGTAAGAACCTATAATATTCTGCACTATAACCTAGCATTCGGACTTCCAATGAGTGGACTTTGGCGACACTCTGTCTGTCTGTATGTCTGTCTGTCTCTCTCTCTCTCTGTAACCAGAGGGCCAATGGCCCTATATCGCTCACCTGAGCACTGAGGTTAGGCCCTATGTTGCAAAAACTTTAAGTTGCCACAGCAACAAAACAACATGCACAACAGCAATAAAACACACCATTTATGTAGAGGATAATATCACAAACATCTATGCAAAAAAAAAAGCTTTATCCCCCTTAATGGCTTCTGAAAAGAACATCTTTGGCAAAATAGAAAATAAAAAAAAATGAAAATTTAGCCTTTCAGCTGCAATGGCAACCAATCAAAATCAGGTATTTGGGCAAAATTCATAAGGCTGGTAGAGGACTACTCCAGGAACATTTCTGTAAAGCTTTTGTTGAAATATCTGCAGTAACACAGAAATAAATACCAAATGTCCACCAATCCCCATTATAAGTCTATGGAAACTTTAAGTTGCCATAGCAACGAATGATAATATGAAATATAAATTAGGTAGAGGCTAATGTTATTAACATGTATGCAAAGTATCAACTTCATCCCCCTCATGGCTTCACTTTTCCCATTATAAGTCAATGGAAACCATAAGTTGCCATAGCAACCAAAGTTCTTATGGGATTGGAAGAAAAAACAAAGTTTATGTAGAGGCTACTATCATCAACATGTTTGCACAATATCAGCTTCATCCCCTATATGGCTTCTGAGCAGAAGGTTTTTTTATTTCTATCAAAAATTTACCCTATATTTTGCCATGGCAATGAATCAGGTTCAGCGATTTGGAGAAAATTCATATGAATCATAGAGGACTACTCAAGAAACATTTCTGTTGAAAAGAAATCTAAATAACTGCAGTGAGAAAGCAAAAATTGCCAATTTCCATTTTCCCCATTACAAGTCAATGGAAACTCTTAGTTGCCATAGCAACCAAACTGCTGGAGCAATTGCCATGAAAAACAGTAATTATATAGAGGCTAGTACTAAGATCCTTTCAGTAAAGTTTGAGCTTTATTGGCCTCATAGTTTCTGCGGAGATGTTTTTTTTAATATTTTTCTATTTTTAACTATTCGGTTGCAATGGCAACCAGCCAAATTGTGCAATTTGCATAAATTTAATAAGGCTGGTTGAGGACTATTCAAGGAACATTTCCATAAAAGTTTTGTCATAATATCTGCTGTGACATAGCAATAAATGCAAATTTTCCATTTTGCCATTATAAGTCAATGGCAACTTTAAGTTCCCATAGCAACCAAACTGCTAGAGCAATTGCCAAGAAAAACAGTACTTTTATAGAGGCTAGTACTAAGATCCTTTCTGTGAAGTTTGAGCTTTATTGGTTGCATAGTTTCTGAGGAGATGATTTTTGAATATTTTTTTCTATTTTTAACCATTCGGTTGCCATGGCAACCAGCCAAATTGTGCAATTTACATAAAGTTCATGTGGTTGATAGAGGAATACTCAAGGAACATTTCTGTAAAAGTTTTGTCAAAATATCTGCAGTGACATAGCAACAAATGCAAATTTTCAATTTTTCCCATACAAGTCAATGGAAACTTTAAGTTGCCATAGCAACCAAAGTTCTGAAGCGATTTGGATAAAAAACAGTATTATTGGTTCCCCCTGCCTATAAATGCTATACATGAAATTTGGTAATGATGGGCCTTGTAGTTTCAGAGGAGATGTCGTTTGAAAATATTGACGGACGACGGACGGACGACGGACGGACGACGGATGCCTGCCTATATTATAAGCTCACCTGTGAGCCTTCGGCTCAGGTGAGCTAAAAATGATAGGCAGCTTGGATTCTCTTTAGTGTCTAGGAGATACAATAAAACGACTCTTTTACACACTTGAAACAAAAAGATGAAATGAAAGACAGAAAAGTGAAAGAAAGGCAAGGAAAAAGAAATGCCACATTGTTTTAGCTTATTGACAGAACAGATCGTTGAATCATCATATCAACGTCGATAAAAGATTCTGACGACATTGCATCAATGTCTGGCGTTGTTCAAATGCTAGGGACAGTCTAAGAATTTTGATATAACTGAAATTTGGCATAACTTTTGCTGATTAGTATATTAAGTGTGGGTGGTATGAAAAGTCTATGGCTGCTACCATGTTAACTGTAAAGTGCGTGGTCGAAGTGTGGACAGTGATCTGACTACTCATTGTACGATTCCGGATTCAATTTCACGAGGCTTTGCTGTCGTATGAAAATTTGTAATAAAATTATTGAAACTCAACAGTTGCGAACTCCGTCTAACGAACTGATGAGAAACTGTCAGAGAACAGCTTCCTCCCCACGGAAAACAAGCTATACTTTTTCAGTTTTTCTCAACGGCACTCTCTATTACTTTTTCTTGTCGTATGAAATTTGTAATAAAATTATTGCAACTCAACAGCTGCGAATTCCGTCTAATAAACTGATAAGAAACTGTCAGCTATCCCACGAGTAGTCTTCCGCAAGAAAAGCTAACTGTACTTTTTTCAGTTTCTTCTCTACGGCACTTTCTATTTCCTTTAAATTTCACCCAGGGCTTAGCCTCCTTGCATTTTGTGAGCAGACCATGTAGCGATATCAGAAACTGCTAACGTTGACGCCATCTTGTTTTTATCATATGGAACTTTTGACGTCATTACGTAATGTAGCGGCAGAAACTGCCGCATGGCGGCGCTGAATTACTCCCACCTCACCTTAAATCAATTTTATTCAAAATGTTGAGAAATCAAACTAGAAAAACAAATAATCTGTTTCAGCCATTTATGACTTTAATGTTATAATCTAGGTCCAACAGCTGCAATGACTCATGTATTATTCTTCTTGGTATTCAGGGCCTGACAAATCCATTGTTCGGCTGCCAAGGACAAGTTAAAATTTTTGCTGGGCAAGTAAAATATTTTCTTACTTGCCCAGAAAAATGTATAAGCTATACATGTATAGGAAAACCCTAAGAATTTAAGCATGTTGTAGCAAGCACTTTGTACCGAGCAAGTAGATCAAATTTTGATTTGTCAGGCCCTGGGTATTACTACAACAAGAGGCCCAAACGGGCCTGATATCGCTCACCTGGCTATTGTGCAACGGAACCATTCTGATACAAAATTGGTCCAATTCCACTGAGAATTTCTCATTTTCACATTTTGCTACTTTTAGTAACAGAGGCCAACTTGCCTGGTCTTTATATATTTACTTTTGAAACATCTTAATGCAAGAATCATTTTGCCACAAATTTCATCAAAATCCATTCAGGGGTTACTGAGATATTGCCAGTTTCATGTTTTGTGCTATTTTTAGTAACGGCAGATGGCGGCCATCTTGGATTGCTAAAATGCAAAAAATCGAAAAGCCTTCATGCAAGGACCATTTTGACACTACTTTGGTCCAATTCCATTGAGATTTTCTGATTTTCACATTTTTCTATTTTTAGTAACAGAGGCCAATATGACTGGTCTTACAGTTAGATATTTTTGAAACATCTCAATGCTAGAATCATTTTGACACAAATTTCATCAAAATCCATTCAGCGGTTACTGAGATATTGTCATTTTCATGTTTTGTGCTATTTTTAGTAACGTCAGATGGCGGCCGTCTTGGAATGCCAAAATTTCAAAAAATCGAAAAAGCTTAATGAAAGGACCATTCTGACACAAAATTAATCCAACTCCATTGAGATTTTCTAATTTTCACATTTTTCTATTTTTAGTAACAGAGGCCAATATGAATGGTCTACAGTTAGATATTTTTGAAACATCTCAATGCAAGAATCATTTTGACACAAATTTCGTCAAAATCCATTCAGCGGTTACTGAGATATTGTCATTTTCATGTTTTGTGCTATTTTTAGTATCGTCAGATGGCGGCCATCTTGGAACGCCAAATTGCAATTAATCAAAACGACTTCATGCAAGAAACATTCTGACACAAAATTGGTCCAATTCCATTCAAGGGTTCTTGAGTAATTGTCATTGTTATGTTTGTGCTATTTTTAGTAACACCAGATGGCGGCCATCTTGGAATGCCAAATTGCAATTAATCGAAACGGCTTCATGCAAGGAACATTCTGACACAAAATTGGTCCAATTCCATTCAAGGGTTCTTGAGTAATTGTCATTTTTATGTTTGTGTTATTTTTAGGAACGGCCCCATGGTGGCCATCTTGGATAGTCAACTGGCACAAAATTGAAATAATTCCATTCAAGAACCAATTCTGACCAAATCTGGTCAGAATTGGTTGCATTTTCTTTAGAGATTGACATTTGAGCAAAATCGGCCTTGTAAACGCTAAGTAGGTCACTGTGACCTAATTCCGCTATAGATTTTTTTTATTTTTACAATTTTAAATACCAAGGTCCCACTTATGTTCCATGCAAACTTTCAACCAAATATACCAACTGGTTCTGGAGAAGAAGTTGATTTTGTTGTTTTTGCTATTTTTAGTAACAGCAGCCATCTTGGATTCTTGACCTGATCCAATTTTACAATTTTGAAACCCTGCAGTCTGGTCATGCTCCATGTGAAATTTGAGATCCATGGGCTCAGTGGTTTTAGAGGAGAAGTTGTTTGAAGTTGTTTAAATAGGTCATTTTTTGACATTGGCATTTGAGCAAAATTACACACGTAAACAGAAAGTAGGTCACTGTGACAAAACTCCGCTACAGATTTTTTTTCGTTTTTATAATTTTGAATACCAAGGTTTCACTGATGTTCCATGCCAAAATTCAGACAAATATACCCAGTGGTTCTGGAGAAGAAGTTTATTTTGTTGTTTTTGCTATTTTTAGTAACGGCGGCCATCTTGAATTTTCAACCTGACCCAATTTTACAATTCTAAGACCCTGGAGTTAGGTCATGCTTCATGTGAAATTTGAGAACCATGGGACCAGTAGTTTTACAGAAGAAGATGTTTGAATATTTGTTTTTAGGTGTTGACGGACAAATTCCGTGATGACGCACGACACACGCATTGGTATGACAATAGCTCACTATGGCCCTTCGGGCCAGGTGAGCTAAAAACTACAGTAACCTATTACAGTAACTGCTAGTGAATTTAAATGATTGCTTTTTGTGAAAACAGAGAATCAAAATTGTATCTTGGACTCACATGTTATACTAGATACCATAATAAAGAATTTCGGTGCACTCACAACACAGCAAAGTAAACAAGAGGGCCAAGGTGGCCCTGAATCGCTCACCTGAGCATTAATCAGTTCACTGGGTCTGGTGAATATTTATAAGAGTTTTTACCATATATGGGAATGGCGGCCACCTTGGTCATGTGACCAAGATCATTTGAAGAACTTTCAATCCTTTGACCCATGCAGGCTGAGTTCAGTCTGCCCAGTGGTTTCAGAGATGTTTGAAAATGTTTACGGATGGATGACAGAGGCAGCTAACACCAATACTGTAGGACTCAGGTGAGCTAAAAATGGCAGAGTCGCTTCCCCGAAAAGTACCCGTTCATGTTGAGTTCCTTTGATGGATTTGAACTAGACTGAACTATGCGAACAGAGATGATAGAATGGTAGCATCATTATCTCACTAAGGTGAAATTAATGTTTTCCAAGGAGTTTGTGGCTAGCATCATTGCAATGTTAGTTCTGATTCTTGCAGCATAACTTTATTAAGATTTGACCTAGAGACCTAGTTTTTGACTGACATGACCCAGATTCAAACTAGGCCTATATTTTATGGAGATAAACATTCTGATAAAGTTTCATTAGGTTTGGATCAAAACTATGCCTTCTAGGGTGTACAAAAAGTTTTTCTAAGATTTAATCTTGTGACCTAGTTTTGACCTGACATGACCCAGTTTCAAACTTGGCCTGGATATTGTGAGGATAAACATTCTGACAAAGTTTCATGAAGATTGGATCAAAACTGTGCCCTCTAGAGTCACAAGGTTGTTCTTATATTTGACCTAGTGACCTAGTTTTTGACCAGACATGACCTACTTTCAAACTTTGCTTAGATATTGTGATGACAAACATTCTGACAAAGTTTCAAAAAGATTGGATCAAAACTATGCCCTCTAGAGTATACACAAGGTTTTTTTAATATTTGACCTAGTGACCTGGTTTTTGATATGACATGACCCAGTTTCAAACTCAGCCTAGATATTGTAAGGATAAACATTCTGACAAAGTTTCATTAGGTTTGGATCATAACTGTGACCTCTAGAGCGTACACAAGGTTTTTCTAATATCTGACCTAGTAACCCAGTTTTTACCCCAACATAACCCAGTTTCAAATTGGCCTGGATATTGTGAGAATAAACATTCTGACATAGTTTCATAAATATTGGATCAAAACTGTGCCTTCTAGAGCGTACACAATGTTGTTCTTATATTTGACCTAGTGACCTAGTTTTTAACCCGACATGACCTACTTTCAAATCTGGCCTAGATATTGTGACGATTAACATTCTGACAAAGTCTCAAAAAGATTAGATCAAAACTGTGTCCTCTAGGGTGCACACAAAGTTTTCTAAGATCTGACCTAGTGACCTAGTTTATGACCCAACATGACCCAGTTTCAATCTTTGTCTGGATATTGTGAGGATGAACATTCTGACAAAGTATCATGAAGATTGGGTCCTCTAGGCGCACACAAGGTTTTTCTAAGATTTGACCAGGTGACCTGGTTTTTGATCTGACATGACCCAGTTTCAAACTTGTCCTAGATATTGTGAGGATAAACATTCCGACAAATTTTCATGAAGTTTGGATCAAACCTGTGTCCTTTAGAGCGTACACAAGGTTTTTCTAATATTTGACCTTGTGACCTAGTTTTTAAGCCGACATGACCCAGTTTCAAACCTGGCCTAGATTTTATAAAGACAAACATTTTGACAAAGTTTCATAAAGATTCAATCAAAACTGTGCCCGCTGGAGTGTACACAAGCAAAAGTTGACGGAGTCTGGACACACGTACGACAGACATCACAGTATCCCAAAAGCTCACCCTGAGCACTTCGTGCTCAGGTGAGCTAAAAAAATATTCACTTTGCAAGCATAAACCTTCGCCTTTTCTCTATTTATTCTCAGTGAAAACAAGCCATTTTCCACACCCACTGTTTTGCTGCTTGACCCAGAAATATCATCTTCAAAACTGACCAATGAAGTAGTCTGTCAAATGTTATCGATACTCATTTGCATACATGTATCAAAACTGACACACACTGTGTTGCGACAAAATATCTGGCTGCACAACAGTTTGTCTGAAACTGTTTCGTCGAATGACCATTACGTCGAAGAACAATTTGGTCTTAAATTATTGGTTGAATAACCATTTTGTCGACATGTCAGTTTGTCTAAAACGCTTGCCATACTTCAGGTGCCACACTTAGTCGAAATTTACTTTTATACAGTATAATACTATTAAAATTCTTTGTTGATCGACACTTCATTTTTATTAACTTTTAATCCGCATTTTGTTATGGGTGTGCTTGATTGAATGTCTTTACAATTGAAAGGGGCCGTGTCTTTACAGCTGAAGGGCGCCTTGGTCAAGTGGTTAGAGATGCTTGGTTATGGTGCAGAAGGTCATGAGTTCGAATCTCGGTTTGGGTCAACTCCCGACTGGAAAACTCTCTGTCAACCCAGCAGTAAATGGGTACCTTTTTCGTATTAAAAGGCATTCTCGAAGGATAACGCATTGAAAGGAGAGGGATGGGTTCTGCCTTTCATATGCTATGCCCAAGATACAGTGGACCTCAAAGTAGTCCTCACTCTACCAAAGAGTCTGTCTGAGATGATAATACCAGAAAAATGGCAGAGGATATCAACTAACTGAGCACGCCATTGCATAAATTATTAAATACCTACAAAGTTGCTTTTCTTTCACTGGGAGATGTAAACAAGAGTTTTTAACTCATAAATGTTTTGTCGGATTTTAGACATCTTTCGACTAAGTTTGACGAAATGAGTCATTCGACAAAAACTTCCGACGTAATGGCCATTCGACCAAAGTATTCTTTCAACAAAGTGGTTTTACACAAAATGGTTTAAGACCAAATGTCATGGATTCAAAATATCTATGGTGGCACCTAAAAGTCATTTGTATTTGTGACAAAAATTGTCTAGACAAAAACTGGCTATTACCGTCTTCTCTGTTTTCCATCAATCTGAAAGATATGTTACATAACTAACTAAAATATGTACTGCTTCAAATTTACTGAGAGCATGAGTTTGACAATCATTGCTAAATTTACAAGAGTTAGACTCCCCATGCTGCCGTTCCATGTAGTTCACACCTGAACACTCTACAACAAATACACACTGAATTTAAAATGTAATAAAAAAACTGAAGTATATTTTCAGGCAGGTTTTTGACATACCATTACCAAGGCCCATAAGCTACTTCATCATTTAGGCTCAGCTCACAGTCTATTTCCCTTTGGGAATGGGAGGTCGAGGGTTCGAATCCCGGCCTCACCATACCAGGGGCGTAAAAATAATTGGAGCTTCCTTGGCTGATGCTCGCCTAAAACGAGTAGTCCTAGGAAGATTAAGTGAAGCGAAGGCCCCCCTGTGCAGGAGGAGACATCCCCTGTGCAGGTTAAAGACCCATTCTGTAGTAACATAGAAATAAAAAAAGAAAAGAGAAAAGCCATTGGCTGGGTATAAACTGTTACTCAGTACTGGATACCTTGTTTGCTGCAATAAAAGCTCTTTGAGCTTATGTCGTCTGTTTCTAATATGCGACATTAAAATAAAGCTTCTTTATCTGAAGGCAGGGATCAAGCTAGAGGGAGACTAGGGAGAAATAGTCTCCTTGCAGGATTAAACTTCTCCCTGCTTTGAGCTGAGGGAGAAGTTTAAATGTATAGATCATATAGGAAAGACTGAAAGGTGGGCAGAAACTTCTCCCTAAAATCAGAAAAACTTCTCCCTCATTTGGACCTCTAGCTTGATCCCTGCTGAAGGATGTTATAACATACCTGCCAAGTTGTCAAAAATTCAAAGAGTGAGACTGCGCGCGCGCCCCTGATTTTCGCATGTATTTTCGTGATCTAACGCGTTGGAAAATCTCCAGAAAAGTTCTAAAGAGTGAGATTTTTTTCTCCAAAACAGACAAAAATTACTAGAAAAGAGAGATAAATAAACATTACTGTTTAGCCCTAACCTTATCATTTACTTTCTACAACAATTAATCTATTATGGATCTGTAAATCTATAGTTAGTGTTTACCCAAGAAATGAAAAAGGGCATTCTAAATTTCAAGGTTCATAAAACATTTAGTATCCACTGATTTTTTTTGTAAACACGGAATGTGTTGGCACAAGGTGCTATTGCACATTTTCCAACCTGCGAGGCTTTGGTTCTACCACATGCAAATTTCTGTGCTATTTTGCTGTCTGGGAACATTTTTTTGCAAAGTTTGTTAAAGTGATCTGCTATCAGAAATGGCAAGTTATGTTCTGCAATGAAGTTGCAAAAGAGGGTTTCAGCTCTGATAACATTTTGGTCTGTCTTAGTAACAACAAAATCTGATACTGATTGCAAAAGTTTTGACGTTTTCAATGACTGACTGTGAAGATTTGTGTTACCCTGCTTTTTTACATCGTTTTTCCGGCATGGGAAACACTGAAATGCCTCTGGCAAAGTTTACAAAATGCTAAGCTGTTGCCCTTCTCACTCTTCGTAACCCAGGTAAACTCGATTTCCCATCCATTTTGGTACTTTGATTTTAAAACCTTTTTTCTCCGATGTTTTCATGTTGTCCATAATTGCTATTGGCTGAAAAGGGATGCTGAGTTAATGTTATTATTCAATGGTTGAACATGTAAAATCTGACAGGGAGTTGAATTATTTCTGTATCTGTATCTGCCAGGTACTCCAAACACCTCTAAAAGAGTATTACCTGGAGTCCGTGCGCGAATGGCGGGAATCACAACAACAAAGATTTATTTAATGTCTACCAGTATTTTTGATTTGCAGTTCTAAACTCTTTGAATTTTTGACAGTTATTTTCAGTGACAAGCAGCTCCGCAGACGGTTGTTGGGTTTGGGTTTACTCAGCTCTCTTAAATGCAACATAAGGTATTGTTTTTCTTTGTTTGTTTAAATATTGAGTCCACCAGCTAGATGGAGCTATGGTCTAAAGTAGCGGCAATTCGCAGGAAAGATGTATTTTCCAAAATGTTTTTGTATTGTGGTCTATGGAAAATGAATTGGTACCGTCACCCTTAATGCGAAAATAGATTTTTGCAACATAAGTTATTGTTTTTCTTTGCTTGTGTAAATATTGAGTCCACCAGCTAGATGGAGCTATGGTCTAAAGTAGCGGCGATTCACAGGAAAGGCGTTGTATATTCCAAAATGTTTGTATTGCGGTCTTAGGGAAATGAATTGGTACCATCACCCCAGTTTAACTTTTACCCACGCCATTTTAAGACTATCGGAAACCTGTACCTACAGTACACGCAACATGAAGACTTGATCTGACACGCTCTCGCGTGACACTTAAAATCGCGAGGAAGGGATTAAAATCCACGAGGTTCTCTCGCAACTCTCACGCATTTCACACTAAACTTCCTCGCGTGTTTGAAAATTGCCACGTTCCATGCAAGAAAATTCCTCGCATCTCGCGTGAAATTCATAGAGTGATGTATGCGAGAAACTTTCTCGCATCACGCGTGGAATTTTGTCCAGGTAGGTACATGTACAGTAAATGCAAGTTTCTATACAAGTACAAATACCTTTACAGACAAGGCATATGATTCGCAATGCATTTTTTTTCGGCGCTGATAACAGTTCAATTAATACATTGTAAGGGTGCGTGAATAACCTAATTGATCGCATCCTCAACGCAAGTATTGTTTGACCGTACGGTATAAATTTACATTTACGAATTAAGGATGGGTTGATAAACAATCTTTTGTTGCAGTTACGCGGCGAGTTAATTAGAGAGGCTTACGTCTGAAAAAATATTGTTAATAGGTTAGTTAGTAGCAAACGGAGTTCTTTCAAATGCTAGAATAATGACACAGACACAAAATTTCGCTCAGCCGCCACCGATAATAGCCCAATCCATGTCAAAACAGTCACAAAGATCAAAGCGTTTCGATCAGCTTTTGAACTCAAAGATTAACCGCTAGTGGCAAGTGCCGAAATGTTTACTTATTAACCAATATAAACTTTCTGATGTAAGAGCTGTCAAGTTTCCATTAAAAGCGCACGCGACAACAATAAGTGGCCTGACTTAATTAGCAAATGGGCTGGCTCACAGGTGATTGACGTCCACTTAATCCACTCTCTGAAATATGCAAATTTGTAAACCTGTTGGTTTGACAGCTAAAAAAAATACGTCACAGCTGCATTCTCTTAATCAGTTCATTCATGAAATATGGAAAATATGATTTTGCGTCGTGGATCAATAGTCAAAGTGTTTGGATTTTAAAAATGCATCAAAATGAAGGAAAAATAAGAGGTGAGAATTTTGTTTTTTATTCCGATCTCCGCGTGGCAAAATCACATTATCTATATGAAAAACGAAACTGATTCTGCTGCGCGGAAAAATTCTCAAAGTATTCGGACTAATAAACATAAGATCTATATTCATATTTAGAGGTGACTGAACGCATTCAGGGCCTTCGCCATAATAAAATGTGAAGACGGTAGCATTTGTTGAAATACGTAAAAACAGCACGTTTATAGGTCAGTCTCGTGCCTTGACATCAAAGGACGCCGCTCAGAGCACAAAACGGTGAAAGGGAATCTTATTCCATATGCTGATAGTAAATATTAGGATCAGCCTGCGCAGTATTAAATACAATGCGACAAACTGGTATGCTTTACGCGTCATAGCTTGAGCGGTTTACGCTGTCTATTTGTTGGGCACTTTCGGTTATTTCCGGAATGGCGGAAATTGCCGATCGTAATTTTTGCCGCTAAAAATTTTTGAGTCGGCGCCAAAAAAGACCAGTCGGTTGGAAACCGGAATCACAAAACTTTTTTTTAGGCCCAATGTAAAAATATAAATAAATTACCTGTACAACATATAATGACCTGTGAAATTGACAGGAATCGTTAATCCTTTCCACTCGAAACACGCGTCACGTGTGATTAAGTTTGGCGCCGATGACACACCTGAGCATACATGGAGTTAATCCTTTCTCTTGAAAGTTGCGTCTCTCTTGTGAAAAGAAATTGTTTTCTCGTGAGTTTAACGTCACGCATCTCGCGAGTGTCTCGCATCTCCCACGCATTTCACACGCAAAAACCCCACTAAACTTTCGAGGAAAAGATTAAAATTTCTCGCGAGAGCGTGTCAGATCAAGTCTTCACCTTGCGTGTACTGTATTTTTAGACCAGGTGACGAATTTTCCCGGAGATAGATATAGATTCGGTAACCCAACGAGATTGTCCGAATGTAGCTGAACTAGAGAGAAAACACGTTTTTGACAATCGAGAGAGCGCAGAAAAGACATATTTTTAGTTTTCTCTGGTATAAAGTGAAATTGTGAGCAAGCGAAGGAAGCGTGAGTTATGGCTTTTTTTCAAAATATGACTGTGAGGTCATGGGAGGCGTCCAAATTTGCATACAAATCGTGAAACTTAGCAGATATGTGTTATGATCAGACGTGCTTGATCAAGATTTATGGATCTGACTGTAGGAAAGAGGATGCATGTGACGAGTATATCTGGTGGGCTATTCAAAATATAACTGAACCGGAATAGCAACCAAGCCATACACTACCTTGTAAAACATAGCGAGACATGCATCGTAACTTCGGCACTCAAGCAACCGCTATCCAAGATCAGTCATTTCTGTCACGCTACTGTAGGGTGAGTAATCATTGGGAATTACGGACAACTCGCCCCAAGACAACTCGCCCCACAAAAATCTCGCCCCACCTTCAGGTGACAACTCGTCCCACATTCTGAGACAACTCGCCTCAAAGACAACTTGCCCTACCTCGTAAATATGTTAAACCCTGTCCCGTTAGGCGCTTAAGGGGACAACAAATGCTAATTAGCATTAATGAATATTTGTAGCATGCCTCACAGCCACAGTTTGATAACAATTACGCTTCAAATAACTGTAATTATCAACATAAAAACGATCAAATCATTTTCAAACAATGACCGGCTGGAGACATCTACTGTTCCCTATGACGGAACAACTTGAACTACTCAGCATAGCTCTCTGTGTAGAAATAAGCCTATTCATAGGCTCAAGTGACAGGTCTACTTCCCAGTGTCCAAGTTTAATTTCAGGACGAAGTATACAAAATTGGGGCGACATCTGTTCTGGATCTTGGACAAGAACGTAGATATTCAAGTAAGGTGAGTGTCTGAGAATGTGGGGCGAATTGTCTTCTGAAAGTGGGGCGAGTTGTCTTGGGGCGAGTTGTCTTTGGGGCGAGTTGTCCTGATTCCATCATTGGAAACCCATATTGCTACCCTCCATTGAATCATTTCAACTTTCTCTATGTTTTTGGCCGACTTGATCAGAACTGTAACGAAAGAAAGAATATATACCTGCGTTTGTACTTTAACCAGCTGAACGTCTTCATTTGCTTCAGTTTGGTCAAAACCAAATTCTGTGAATGTCATGTCAAGATATTCCTTGGCAATTTTCGGGTCTGAAATATTTTGGTCAGTCTTTCCACCAACCATCATATCACAAAATCCGACAGCCAGAACACTGGCTAAAATTAAGATCTTCATTTTTCTTGTATTCACTATTGTCTCGCTCCAATTTTAGTAAAAAAGTCAAGTTCACAACTCGATCTCAGATCATGTTTACAATTTGCGGTTTGCACGCCCTCTCTGAAACTAAAGGGACACAACTTTTTTCCACCCGAATGTGACCCATTAAATCCGCACCAGTATTAACGGTCTTACTAAATACCGCAGGTAGCAACCAGAATCAAGTTGCACAAGATGGGCATAAGATGATAATATGGTCTTAATCTTAGAAAGGAAGATATTCAGTTGCTTGAGACCTTTCAGATAAGGTGCACTAAGCAGTTGCAAAGGTTGCCAACTAAGCATCTATTTCTGCAGTTTTGGCATTGTTTAATAATTGGTCCTCTTCCTGTGCGAGCTTGCATTGGCAAATGTGTCCTGAGTCCTGACACTGTTCTGCGACATAGCATGTGACCCCCACTGTATTGAATATGAATAAGCAGTGAGGCAATTGCCTGTAAAAACCCTCTGACACAAGTTTCTCCTCGAAAGTGAGACATACCCTGGAAAACTCTCCTTAGACTGGAAGATCCCCCCTTCAAGGATAAAAAAAAAAAAAAAAAAAAAATCAAATTCAAATTCAAATCAATCAAAAATTGAACATATTCATATCAAATTTTCTCTAAAATACTTAAACCCGGACTCAGTGAGGATTGGAAAAGTCCACCAAATTTATGCCTTTGTTAGAAACAATACTTTTGATGTTGGGAGGGCTGAAATGAAGGCTAGACTTTTGACAGGAACTTATGTATTGCAGTCCAATAGGGCAAAGTTCAGTCAATTCAATGTTGACCCCCAGTGTCCACTTAGTATAAAAACATCCTCAAAGTAGGGAACACTTCATAGTAGTATGCGACTCTTTAATGGACATAGTTTAAACAATATTTTATTCGCATATACATACAAACAGCAATTGTACTATTACAAACAACAAATAATATATGCAAATGGGATTCAGAAAAAAGTCAACAGACTTATCTAAATCTGTATCCCAAGATGCCAACATAATATAATTACTGTATAAGTGATTTGGATGGAATGAAGCACTGTTAATAATCGTATAAGGAAAGGCATTTGGACATTGCAGACTTTCTTAATAGAAAATTCTCCACGGGGAGTGGACGGTGGTAAGTGCATAAACTATTACAATAATGTAAGACATAGATTGCTATTGGAATTGCAAATTGTTGATCTTTATATTTCTCGCCAAAGTTCCTAATAGTGTTACTGCTTTACTTAACTTAAACGTTGATGGTTGAAGATACAAGTAAGACTCTTAGATAAGCAGACGATAAACAGGAAAAACTAGACCGCTTCTAGAAGACAATGAAGGTTTGCGTTGTTTCGTCAACGCGTTGAATATGATTTATCTACTTACTGAATCTGAAATCGCTTAGATTTTACGATATAATTTTGAACATTTAAAAATATTTGCTTGTTTTGTTCATACGACAGTTCACTATTCCCGTACAACAGTACGTTAAGCGTTGGTTCACACATTTCAGACAAGCATCGATCAATTCTTGTCTTATATCAAGATACCGAGTACAAGCAAAAAAGTAATGTTTGGTGTTCTCATTCACCCCACAAATGCATGACGGACTGTCAACTATATTTTTAGAAAACAAATGACTATTTAAGGCGCTGCAGTTTGTTCGAAGCCTCGAGTGATAAATCTGCCCAAGGCGGTTGCCCACGTTAAAGAACGACGGCGGCTGCGTTAGATTCGCGTTCAACTGATATTTAAATGAGGTTATAGTAGTAGAGTTGCGAATAACTGGAGATAGCTCATTCCACTCGCGTATTACTGATGGCAAAAAGGAGTTAAAATACTGCTGTGTATTAGAATGGATAGTTTGCAAATCAGCAGCATTACGAAGACTGTATGACGATACGCTTCCGACTGTTGGGGGGACGAGCGAACACAAATAATCCGGACATAATCCATTTGTCATTTTATAAAATAGAATAAGTTTGTGTTTACGTCTTCTTGAAGCCAGAGGTTCCAATTTAATTTCGCTGAGAAGAGAATTGATCGAAACCAGCTTTGTCGCTCCTGTAACTATACGCGCGGCTTCATATTGTATTTTTTCAAGCTCATTAGATTCATACATAGTACAATTATTCCAGACTGCATCTCCATATTCGAGCAATGGTCGGATAAAAGAAAAATATATAATTTGAAGGGATTTTCTATCTAACTGGAATTTGAGTTTGCGCATAACGTTTATCCTTGTCCAAGCTTTAGCTTTTATATGTTCAAAATGGTCATGCCAAGTGCAGTCACTACTAAATACAAGACCCAAATGTTTATGAATATTTACTTCAGCAATTGGTTGATTATTCATACAGACAGGAGGATGATAGAGTCTGTTGAGCTTTCTTGAAAATAATAATGATTCAGATTTATTAGGATTGAAGGTAACAAGCCAGTTTGTGGCCCACGTATATACTTTCGAAATATCAGAATTGAGAAGTTGTGCTGTTTCCAGCGGATCATCGACTATAATATATAAACTGGTGTCATCTGCAAAAAGTCTTATTGAACAATTAATATTTTCAACAATATCATTTATATATAAAAGAAAAAGTAACGGACCAAGTATAGAACCTTGAGGAACACCAGCTTTCAGAGTGGACAGGTCAGAAGTTGCACCAGGAAATACAACCTGCTGTTTTCTATTACTCAAGTAATCAGTAAACCATTGTAACAGAGATCCAGATATGCCTACAGTACGAAGTTTGAAAAGCAGCCCTTCATGCCACACTCTATCAAAGGCTTTACTTACATCAAAGAATATAGCTCGTACTTCTTTGCCATCGTCAAGTGCTTTGCAGAAGGTATTTTAGATATCTACAAGTTGATTTACAGTAGAGTCTCCCGGCACAAAGCCAGATTGAAGTGTAGACAAAACTTCGTGTTCATGAAAAAAATTAAAGACGTATTTGTGTATAAGCTTTTCAAGAACTTTACCAATAGTACTGAGGGGAGAAATGGGTCTATAATTTGATACATTTGACGGGTCGTCTTTTTTCAGAATGGGGGTTACATTTGCTAATTTCCAAATGCTAGGGATTTTACCACTGGCAAGAGAAAAATTAAAAAGTTCACATAACGGAAATGATAACGGATGGGACAGTTCTTTCAGCAGCCTATTATTAATATGATCTGGTCCAGCAGCTTTACCAACTTGGAGAGAGTTAAGAATAGATTCTACTTCGTGGGGTATTAACGTGATAGATTCAAGAGTCGAATCAACCCGTGGGATGAACTGTGGTAAAAACGCATTACCATCGTCAAGTATTGTTTGTTCAGTAAAAAAATTATTTAGTAGATTAGCTTTTTCTTTATCGTCTGAGTAAATTTTTCCATCAAGGTTAAGTGGTGGTACTGAGGATGTTCCACCACTTAACCTTGATGAAAAAATGGACATTATGTCCCAATATCTAAAGAAAATCAGAACTTTGTTTAACTGTTCCAGTAGTATTGACTACGTCTTAGATACTCCGGATCTGTGCACGCAGCTTCTACTGGATTCAAGTCATCTACGGATTTCTCAACTCCTGACCTTAAACGACCATTAGAATGAACGCATAGAATTATATAGTTGCGAACTGATATATAGACTGCATATGCAAAGGGTGAATCTACTGAAATGGACTGTGATCTAAATACCAAAGAGCATAGTGTCAGATAATGTGTGTATATATTAAGACCACGAACTGAAAATTTATACATGTTCTTCTATCTGTCCAAACTTATCAGACTTATTAACTTATCACCTTAAACGTCAACTGACGGTGCCACGAACAATAATCGTGGGAACATTGCGACAAAGAAAGAAAAAGATAGCCTAACGAAACTATTATATATGATGCACGTATAAATTTAAAGAGTAACTACACTTCAGGAACTGATTGAATCAGACCCCAAACCCAATCCCCAATTTCAAACTAATATTTTGTCAAATATTCATACAGTTATAATATTTACATACTCAGGACTCACTAAAGCAACCATGTTCAGGGATCATTCTGGATCTAGGCCTTTCTAAATAACTGCCAGGCGCGAGAAGGTAGTTGTTGAAGGCAAGTAGTCGGATTCGGTCCCAGTGACATCTGGAGCCCACCAGGCTCCGTTCTGGGCCCCATCCTGTTCCTGGTCTACATCAACAACCTTCCACAAGACATCATCTCACAGGTGCGTCTCTTTGCTGATGACACTGCCAATTTACCTAACACTGGAGACACAGCATGACAGTGAAAGTTTGTAGAAAGACTTGGGCCAACTTCAGGCATAGTAATCAAAGTGGGACCCTCCAAGTACCAGCCGATAGTGACGTTCAAAAAAGCTTCCACAAGAGCACGAAGACTTTTGATTATGTTCTTTCGATAGAAATGTCCTTTAAGTGTAATATTTGTCCAGTTAGGGATCCGTATATGGGTGGTGCTTGTTTACTCAATAATTTAGCAGCATTTAAAAGATCCAACAAAAGGCGCTTATTTGATAAATTCAAGAAGGTTATTAAGGCTCTTATGGCAGATGGATAAAAAAGAATGATAAAAGATTAAGACTTTTTTGGTCAATAAAAAATCATGCTAGGTATAATAAGCTGAAATCGCGAAGTTTTCTTGCGTCCAGTTTGTCTACATACGATTTTTCGACAATTTACATTACATTGCCCCACGATCTTATTAAGGATAAACAAGTGGATTGAACCGAAAGAGTTTTCCAAAGGGAAGGCTCTCTTTATATTGCATGTAACGATAGGCGTGCTTTCTTCACGTCTGGAGCAGTCAGAAATTATAACTTATGGCCTTTTCAGAAAGTGTGTGAAGCTCTCACCTTTCTCTTGCACAATATCTATATTAGTTTTGGCTCTAAATTATATAGACACATTGTAAGTATTCATATGGGATCTAACTGTAGCTCTGTAGCGCATATAGCTGATCTGTTTTTGTTCTGCTATGAGAGAGCCATCGTGCTGTCTCTTCTGAAGTTATTGAAGCTTTCAGTTCTACCTCTCGGTATCTGGATGACCTATTAAATATTGACAATGCCTTCTTTGATAGCATGGTCAATCAAATTTTCCCTTCTGAACTACAGTTAAATAAGGCCAGCGTCTCCTGCCAGGTATACTCATCAATGGGTAGACACCCGGCTTAGGCGTGCTACTAACCGTAAAAACAGAGCTTTACATAAGGTTAGACTTACCGAGAACCCTGGTGACTGGGACAGGTGAAAGCGGCTAAACACTCGAACACATAAGGACATAAGATTTACCCACAAGAAGTACATAATAAAGGTAGTCAGTAACGGCCTTCAAGAAAACTCAGAAGTGCTCTGGTCATATGTCAAAAGCAAACGTCAAGAGTCAACAGATGTCGCCCCGCTGAAGAATACAGATGGGTTCATCCACAGCGATAGCAGCTCTATCTAGGCGGAGATGTTGAATGATCAATTCGTTCCTGCATACACCAGGGAAGACAAGACAAATATCCCAAGGGAAGGTCCAAGTCAGCAGCCTATCAAGTTCACTGAAAAGGCGTTCTCAAGCTCCTCTGAGATCTCAAGATACCGATACACAAAGCAACAAATCAAGACGGGGTGCCTGCATTTGTCTTGAAGACGGCTGCCTACCAGTTAGCACCAGTCCTGAGCAGATTATATCAGTATTCCCTGGACTCCGGCAAAGTTCCAACCGACTGGAAGAATGCCCAAATCGTCACAGCTTTTCTTAGAAGAGGGAAACATCTAGCTTCCAACTACCACCCCGTATCACTGACTTCTATCGTCTGCAAAATTCTTGAACATATCATTCACATCTCAGTGATGTGCCATTTTGACAGACACAAGATACTCTCAGATAATCAACACGGTTTTCGAGCCAGGCGATCATGTGGATCTCAGCTCATCACAACGATATAAAGATAGCTAGCTAAATATCTTCAAAGGGACAGGTAGATGTTATCCTCCTCGACTCTGAAAGCCGTTTGATAAAGTTTCCCATCAACGCGATCTGCACAAGCTAAGGAACCGACCATTTGATATTCTGTGTGTGTGTGGGGAGGGGGGGGGGGTGGGGGGGGGGGCTGGTATTCTTGATGGAGACACAACATTTTATTTCACTGGCCTCTGGAAACAATTTCTCTTTTTTTTCACCTTGTGGGAGCTGATTTATTTTTTTTTACAAACTAACTCAAACAGGTTTTTTTAAATTTTATAGCTGAACTATCAGATCCTTGTTTACTTGACCTTAATATCCTTTTATTTTACCCACATCAGTATTTTTTACACCTTTTTTCTCACAAAAAGAACATGGTGCTGTCTTTAACCAGGCCAATGGCATGGCTTAGCTTGCTTTTGCAAACCAGTGCCTGGAGCATGTTACTCTTTTCATCTAAGGTACAGATACAAACATCCCTGTATGAGTTTGGCAAATAATTAGGCCTTAAATTAGGGATATTTTGGCAAAGTTGTAGGGCTAACATTAGGAATTCAAGTTGTTTTTCTTTCTATCCCAATATGTGTATAACATGTTTAATTCCTACTTTAGAAAGTTTGATAAATACTTACATGATAGAGTCACATTACTTACATAATAGAGTCACATTATACATGAATGGCAATTAATAAAATGGCTGAAAGTTATGTGCTAAGAAGTTAACAAAGGGGGGTCTGGGGGCAACGCCCCCCAGAAGCTAAAGCAATTTCCCAATTTCAATGGCAATTTTAAGACTGGAAACAATAGAGAAAAACTAGGAATGATTATAAAAATAAGGGTTTTTATATTAGGACTTTTGCCTTTTAGAGTGTTTATTTTGCCATAATGGTGTTGTCTCCCATAAGCTAGTGACTCTTTTGCAATTCAGTTTTAGTGGAACATTTACTTAGTAATGTGGCAGATCAATAATACATGCATGTGAATGTTGTATAGGATGTTTTTGTAAATGTATGCACATGCGGGCCCGCTGGTGTAAACCAATTGTAGCGGATAACATTAAAATATTACTATAAATGTGGGGGTGTGGGGGGCGCAGCCCCCCAGAAGCCAGAGACATTATAAAAACTCAATTCCAATGGAGTTATCTGCAGACTATATTTTTTTTTGGAAATTTTGGGTGGAGACAGATTATTTTTTTCTCTTACTTTTGATGCAAGGTTATTTTTTTGAACCCCCTTATGAGCCAGGTTATTTTTTTCTTGCATATCCAAAGACAGGGAATTTTTTTGATAAATATACCAGCCCCCCCCCCCCCCCCCACCCCACCCCAGAATATCAAATGGTCGGTCCCTAAACCACTATGGTTAGGGTAACTCAACAATGCGTTGGATAGAGTCATTCCTCAACCATAGGAAACAGTCGGTCCTCCTGGATGGAACACACTCTCTGGTGTACATCAGGGGACGGTTCTCTGGTCACTACTTTTTTTCCTGACATTTTTCAGTGACCTGCCTGAGACGACGAAACACTCAGATGCCAGGCACTTCGCAGACGATTGTCTCCTTTATAGACACATTTTGACAGCACAGGACTCGGCCGTCCTACAACATGACTTTCCAGCATTGGAGAGATGGGAAACCACCTAGCAACTGCAGTTTCACACAGAGAAACGTACCGTCATTAGAATCAACCAAAACAGGCGACGAATAATCAACACCAGTTGCCAGATCCATGGCCACGCCCTGGAGCTGGTAGATAGCAGCAAACAGCGAAGACCGCACGTGAAGGAAGCACATCGATGATACGGTGAAGAAGGCCAACAAGACACTTGGATTTGTCCCGAGAACCTGGATGATTGCTCCGCTCCAGTGAAGTCAGCCGGCTACACTACTATGGTACATCCAAGACTTGAAACCTCTTCCACGGCGTGAGGCTCCCATTTTGTCAGAGATATCCACGCCCTGGAACAAGTACTGTGCAAAGGCGCCCGGTTTGTTCACCGTAGTTACGGGGAACATGAGACCAACATGGTACAGAACCTTGGATGGGAGTTCCTCCAACACAGACGATAAATTTACAGAATTACTATGTTAATCAAGATCTAGAATAGCATCACTGACATCTGTCCTGACTTTGTCCAGCTAAATGACCATCGTGCCAGAGTTTCACAGCGTCTACGCCAGCTACAGGCCACAAACGACGAATACAAGTTCTCCTTTTACCCTCAGACCATCAGCGACTGGAACCGGTTGCTAACATCTGTCAGGGATTTCCAGACTCTTCAGTGATTTAGGGAAGCCCTTGTCAACCTGCATTCCACACTCCAGAAAGCCAACTAGTCTCCGCAGCCAATATTTATAGCTGATTCTCGGCTTTTTGTACACCCTCATGGATTCGTACACCCAATAAAACAACATAACTTCAAAATGATTAGCAAAGCCATGCTCATACTATCGCTTATATTGAAACTGTAAGACCTGAATAAAAATCAGAAAATATGAATGAACAGTTCATTTTGGTGGCCAAAAAGTTATTTTTTTTTTCTAAAATGAGGATTATATTTTAGGGTACCTCTTTAATTCCTTGGTATTGTTATCCTTCTTCAACAAATTATTGTTTTCATCTTTCAAAGGATTTGTTGAAAAAATAATTTGTGCCGCTGAATGTGTCACAAACAGTATCATCACTTACTAAGATCAGTTTTAGAAAGGTGTACGCATTTGGTGATAAGAAATTTTGTTCAATCCTGAAATACCCCTACCACATATAACACAGCATATTTCTATGAATAGAGAATAATCTGTAAAGAAGAATCATGCTGAAAGGTATCCAGCTAACAAGTATTTTATAAAAACAAAAATGAATTTGATATCACTTTGCATCTGGCTGTCAAGCACACAGGCTTCCTTGGGTGTTTGAAAACACGAGAATGGAGAATATATAGTATTAGCTAGTGTCTTGGGTTTTCTAATCCGCTTTTACCGGGCATTGCAGTTTTATACAGGGTAAATTACAATCTTACAAATATTTCTACCCTTACCTTGGAGGAAGAAGGAGAATTTTCTTTTATTTTCTTGTATACAATTTACTATATATATTTTGCTGGTCACACGGAGGTCGTTTATCCTTGTGTGAACGTATTTGTGTCTGCATCTCTCTCTCACTCTCTCTCTCTCTCTCTCTCTCTCTCTCTCTCTCTCTGTGTGAGGGGGATTGCGGAGGTGGAAAGTTGTGTGAAAAGCTTGGTGAATATCTAAAATGGCAATAAATCTAGTACTTGTAACTTTTTAGTTCCAACCCGAATTATATGTAGTTAGTATTAATTTTCAAAACATTTGAATACTTACTGCATCTGTATGTAAACTATTATATACTGGCCACTTTATGTAGCATGGAGAGGTGTTTCAAACCATTCAGGCGGCGTTGGTGTCAGAATGAAAACCTGCTATTAATATTTTCGTATAGGTTGGCCCATGATCGTGCAAAGTCAAACACATACGAGACACTGATGAGAAATCGGCGGAGGCCTAGCTTTATCACGCTGCACATGCTTGTCAGATTAATAGTTATTACTAGTAGATTGTAAAAGAATGAACAGAAAATATATACAGTTTCACAATAGATGGAGATGGTTTATGCAAGCTATGCCCCTATGTTTACTAATTGGGCACAACAGCTGTGCGGTAACTTTGACTATCTGCTGTGCATGTTATTTACAGGAGATGGTATGTGTGTGCGCGCATGTGCATAGTTGGTTCCTTAACATTGGAATGTCAGAATGGTGAAAGTGAAGGCTATGAAAGTCGGTACCAATGCACAGCATCTCTTGGAACGTAAGCGAGATTTTTAGATGAGATTATATATTTTCGTCTTGATTTTCAGGGCTTTCAACTCAAAGTTTTTTTCGTTAGAAAACAAAAACAAAACAAACAAACAAAACAAAACAAAAGAAAAAAAAAAGAAAAAACGAAACAAAGAAACAAAAAGCAATAAACAAAAAAAAAAACAAAACAAACAAACACAGATTAATCTTTTTGAACATCCACGTAAGGAAAATAAAATGGCTAGTCTCTGAATCGTCACCGTTGGTCGAACCATCTAGGGAGCACTTATCATAAGAGATTTAAATTTCCCCTCATATGAACACAGAATAAAAAAATTGTCACTTACCAACAGGCTCCATTAAATAATATTGGAAATACAAGCAAAAACTAAACACTTAGCGCAAAACATTAACGCAAATGTTAATAGATGGACGAACGGATGGACAGGCGAACAGATGGATGGACAGACGGATGAACGGACAGAAAGGCAAAAAATATATACCACTCGGGAGTATAACAAGAAATAAACCAAAGAAGCCAAAATAGCATACTCGCTTTAAGGCTGTTCATGACCAGTAACGATGTGTGCGGGCATAGTGTGCAGGCATTTTGAATTTCGGATGGCAATCGCTTTAGAGTTTGGGTGTCCAATTGCTCTATAAGTATAATATATAGTGTCTGGTCCTTTGGGACCACTGGGCTTAATCAGTCGGTTTGAAAATAGACAGATAGTTTAGCTGAAGCCGGTGTGAATTACCTTAAAGGAACTTGAACAAACTCAGTTTTACCTAGTTTGCTATTTTCGATTCCAAGTGCTTCCAGAGGTGCTCCCTTCAGAACTATTTTATAACAAACAACAGAACACAAAAGAAGTCTACCGATAGGTAAGTTTCTGACATAATGATTTGTTGTTAACTTAGTCAAGGAAAATAAGTGGTTTTGATAGTCCCATATGACCCATTTTCGACCCTGACCATGCAAAAAGGGACGAGTCATTTATTATCAGGTGGGGATGCGAGTGGAGTGTGTGTATGTGTGGGGGGTGCATCTTTATATGATTAACCTAAATTTTTCCAGCCCCCCTCCCCTAGTCTCGCCAGAGTTTTTTTCCGACCCCCAGATAGGTGACAAAAAAGGTTATTACCCCCGACCCCTCCCCTCCATGCCAGCTACCCTTCACACACACACACACACACACACACACACACACGATACTTATAACCTATTTTATTTCAGACTGCCCTCAATCAAAACCTGTATGAAACGCAAAGAACATTTTCTTATTCTGACAGGTTAATCAATCATGTAGATGAATGGTCTGTTTAAATTTTGTCTGCATTTTTAGCAGTTTCTTCTGCTTAAGGCCTTCTAGAAATCTGTTGTCGAATGCTCAATAAAATTGTTAATCATATTAATGGTACTTCTTGGGGCGGAGATGTGGGGGCGCAGCCCCGAAAAGCCGTATTAGTTTTGCTGATGACAAGGCACCTGAAGAGCTGATATCCCAAACGCAGGCATTAAATTTAATCGAGAACAAAATCATCTGCTCAACATGACTTTATAGACTATACTGTTTTACTATCAAATTAATGAAAATATCTTCTTCTTTTTTTTTGCATATGAAGCTGCCAAAGTTTTGTGTGCCATTTCCATAAATGTCTTTAAGTTTTGAGTTTGAAAGAATATAAGCTAAAATATTAGGAGAAATGTAGGGTCGTGTAGGGGGGGGGGGATGCTTATTCACCCAGAAGCTGAGACAGTTTTTTGAAAATGAAGACTGATAGAAGAATTCTGATCTCCCAACCGCCCTCTCGCCCGCCACCCGATATGCCTAATAAAATATAGGACACCCTCCTCTCCAAGGCTTATTGATTTCCGAACCCCCGCCCCCAGTGCATCACCAAAACAAAAATTCACTCCAAAACTAAATGTAGCCGCCCCCTCTGCCTCGCCCCCCTCCCCCAACCTGATAATAAATGACTCGTCGCTAAATTCGGAAGTGGATCCACTAGAATCAATGAAGACATCAAATAAAGGTAAATACCACACTGAATCTGATCATGTGCAGTGATGTACTGTTATATCACTACCCATGTCGCCCTAGCACCGGCTTAAACGAAATTTGGTGCCAGAGGGCCAAAAAATATATATGATGATGTACAGGTAGACCTTGACGGTCGCAACACTGCACAACACCGGCTGCAACGAAGATAATATAATTTCTGTAGGAAGATCCTCTGGAAGCAAGGAACAAACGAAAGAAACGAACACAACCGGCTCGGTAAAAGTAAGTCTCTTTATATATAGTAATGTAAAGTCGCAACACTACCCATGCCCCCAAGGGGCGTCAGAAAGATTTTGCGATTGGGGAGGCGGATTTTTTTTGGACCTCCCCCCCCCCCCCCCCCCCCCCCCCCCCGCCTAGCCACCCACCCACGAACGATAGTTCTTAAAAGGCAAACAAAGGCGTATGAACGTCGATGCTGCAACACGTCGTCGCAATGACATAATATTGCTTTCAGTTTAAAATATGACCCTCAAAATTCAGTTGCTTGATTGTTTAAACGAAAAAAGTAAACTTTCAATGATACAAATTAGAATGTGCCGAATATAAGTGCAGCCACTGTCATTTGGCAAACCGGAGAAGATTAATGATTTTTTGCCCAAATTCTGGGAACTTGAAGTTTACGAGTACCGGCTAGTTTAGCTTATCTGTTTGACAATGCGTCCTGGAACATTAGGGCTGTGACAAGGACATGTCTGTCCAGAATTTTAGTGCTAAGCTTGCCAGTTTGCCCGCCATGCCTCACGAAGGTCATATAAAATGCAACACCGTGCCGGTCCAGTATCTCTGGATGTGCATTACGACTAACAGAAAGAAATTCAGTATCAGTTCGGTCAGAAGTCAGAGAAATTAATCCAGCGCGACTGCGGTTCGAAATTGCGGTCCCAAAATGTACAATGAATACTGGATACACTGATCAGCTAATTCTGCAGGCTCAAAAGTAAATGTAGAATCTAGAAATATGTTTATGCAGTATGTTTCAGGAATTAATTGAGAGGAGTCATGATAATGAAAAGGTGTATATCATTATAATATTAAGATGATCTGGCGGCATCAGTTCTGACTGATCATCGCTTTCATTTTTCATGTTTAAGATGTTTGAAAGGATTCATACATGGTATACGCAAAAAGGGAGGAATCTGATCAGACTGCACGGATGCTCAGGATGAACTGGTTGACTCCAATACCAGATAAATTTTCACGTGATGCTACATGTAATTGCATTTGGTCGTGACATTTGACTTGCCTTACTCATAATTTGGATAATATGTCATGATTTTTTAATGCATACAATGTGGTGATAAACAGGTGTGAGCACGTGTCTTCTTTAACACCCGTTCACAGCTTTCATCGTTAATCCTTTACAACTCTAGGCAATTAACATGTAAATTAAAATGACACCTGTTGTGACTCGGCAAAACTGCGTGGTTTAAGGGTGTCCTTTATCTTCCCTTCCTTTCATAGTGGCCTCCCCTGCCGCCCCTGTTCCGATGCCTATGTTCCCTAGCACCGGCTTCATCAGAAATCTATTTTCTAAATGACTCAGAATGAGCACAATAATCTCAAAGGACCACAGTATATACATAATCTGCACTATGATGATGCATGAGGATACCTACGCCCGTTAGACAGCTGCAGTGAAGATAAACGGGACATTCTGAAGAATATCCCCTTGAAGCAAGCAACATATCCCACATGCATCATCTTCAGAAGAACCCTATTTTCTATATATTTATACTTTGCAAATGGGAATGATTGCACCATAAGTGTAACTTTTGTTATTTTCACAAGATGATATATAACCTTTTAACCAGTTAAGGGAAATAACTCCCGCTGTATGTCTATTGTGTTACTTATTTGCATTAATTTATTTGAATAAGATATGTTTGAACTAAAGGAAATAACTCCGAACGTGTCCATTTTAACCCATTATTGAGCTTGGTTGAAATCTTGTTGTTGCCATGTAGAAGTAAAACGTATGCAAAGACCAGGAACTGAAACAATCAAAATCCAAATCCAGCCCTCAAACCATAGTTGGAAACAACTAAGATTACAAATAATCAAGATACAGAGAACATATGGCCAACCGAGTGAGCAGCTTGTTCCCAAAAGGTGGCCACTCAGCAACCCAAACCGAACCAAAAATAATAAGAACATACATAAGGTAAAACATCACAGAAACTCTGACACCAAAACAGGCAACAGAGAACTGTGCAAGTTTATTTAAAATCCCAAAATGTTCCAAGTGTCTTAGATTTGATTCTAACTAATGAGGAAGATATGATTAGCCTTTTGATATACAAGCTTGGTAAAAAGTGATCATGTAATCTTAAAATCTACTCACAACTGCTACATCGAATCTTGTAACTCATCATCTAAAAGTTTAACTTTTTGAAAGGAAACTATAGAGAAATTACAAACAAATTACAAGAAACAAATTCGGTACATGATTTCATGGGGCTTAGCCTATCAGAAGCATGGGAAATACTTACACAGAAACTTATCAACTCAGTAGAAGAACATGTATCAGAGAGTAAGGTTTCCAGTGAGGCTGATAGGAAAAATCAATATGTAAATAGACAATGTTTAGCAGCAATAAAGAAAAAACAAACAAAATGGCAGAAATGTTTACATAACAAAACAGATCAAAATTATACTCAGTACAAAATGGTTAGAAACGAAGTAATTTCTGAGTTACGTAGATCTAAATATAGCTATAAAAAGGACATAGCCGCCAAGATAAAAACAGACAGCAAGCCCTTCTGGAGCTATATTCGCTCCAAGATCAAGACAAATTCAATTATTAGCCAATTGGAACAACCACGTGGTAATTTCACAAACGATAACCAGGAAAAAGCAGAAATACTGAACAGTTATTTTGACAGTGTTTTCGAAATGGAGGGGGTCAGAAGCCGTGCCAGACTTTGATCAAAGAACTTGCAGAACCCTTGACCAGGGTAGATGTAAATGCAAACAAAATTTCAAAGGCTATTGATAATTTGAAGGCACCCAAATCGCAGGGTCCAGACAAAATTCATCCAAAACTTATTTAAAGGAATGTAATGACTCACTTTTAGAACCTCTTGAAATTATTTTTCAAAAGTCTATGGAAACTAGCCAGATACCCAATATATGGAAAGAAGGGAATATGACTGCCATTTTTAAAAGTAGAAAGAAAACCAAAGCAGAAAATTACAGACCAATATCTTTAACATCAGAACCAGGTAAATTGCTTGAGAAGTTAATTAGAGATGAAATTGTAAACCACATTGAGGTAAGCAACTTATTCTCGGCTGCTCAGCATGGATAAATGATCCAATTTAGCCCATCAAAATTACGGACTTAAATCTTGAGACCATAAACATACTGTGCAAACGTGGTTATGATTGCTTCAAAAGTATAGTCTGTATTTTATTAAACACATACGTCGTGATCGGCTGACCGTTTGATATTTTTACAAATTACCTATAAATATACCTTTCATCTGTCTGACCTATTGGATTACGCTGTGTAACTTGAGTCGTATGGGTTTTAGTGCCGAATGCGCTCTATATTGCATCACCGGAAGTGCATATGACAGCTGTAAACAAAGAGCTGTCAAAAAATCGACGTTTTTGGTACAGAGAAAATGTGGGTTTTTGGGTATGGATCTTTGATTTGGAAAGTTGATTTTCCAGTGAAACGTAAGCTCACAGGTCACATCAAAGGATATATTCGAAGATTTTGGCAGGGAAGTACAGACCACCGAGGAATCCCTGGCAAGGTCAGTATATGTATCTCAACAAGGAACTAGGGCTATGAGTTTCACGCTGTGACAATGTTAGCTGTGAAGGGTATATGAGTATAATGAGCGCATTAAAATCATTGCGGAAGTACTGCAGTATTATAAAGATTTATCTTTCCATGTAATTTTAGATCAGATAGACAGATAGATGTGTTCTGATTAATGACACTGTTCAAGTGATTCAGCAATGCATGTTATGAATAGGTCGCGGGTTCGAATTCCCAAAGGACAGCCAGCGACTGAAAAACTCTGTCACCCCTGCAGTAAATGGTTTCCGTTTTCCAATCATGGAAAGTTGAAAGCAGCAAATGGAGATAGGCTCCGTTTTGGATATGCTGTGCCAAACTTATGGCAAGTCTCTTAAATCTCTGTACCTATGGCCTCAACCCAGCGGGCACATTACGTCGAAATGACGTCGCACTGACGTCGATGCGACGTCATCACGTCGCATCGACGTCAGTGCGACGTCATTACGACGTTATGTGCCTGCTGGGAAGGCTCTGGGAAACTTTTACCTGCTACTCTGAGATTACTCTGATGTGCTTAAGGCTTCTCCCCATGCTTTTTCCTCTATTGAATATGTGCAATGGAGCAAACATTGCTCAGCTTCTAGACATGAACATAGTCAAGCTGACAGTGAGAAACGCTCAACATACACTGCCTTAAATGCAAGCAATGCTTCTAAAACTTTATCCTATCACATTTCTTCATGACCTTTTTCATATTAATTAAGCCCCCTCTCACTTTTTTCAGGAAAATAACTTACGCTGCACTGTCACTCTGTCTGCTTAACTTTATCCTGACCCCGCTAATACCTGGCACATAATTCTCGGGATGGGATTATGCAGTATCAGGAAGTAGATAGCTGGGTGTAGTAGTTATGCGGCTCAATGATACAATATTTTCCTACAGGCCAGCTTGAATTGATAATTTCATGTTTGTTTTGGCCTATTTGAGCAATAACATTCATTGCTGAGCCCTTCAAGTGTTACACATACTGACCTGACAAGGTTGGAGACAAGAGAACATTGTGCCATGCCACGTATACAGCATCTGTGCAAACTTGTGTGAGTTCACTTTCCATATATTTCCCAGATTAAATTGGTTCTTTCTTTGTGTGAAAAGGTATACTGACCAGACTGTGCAGATGCGCAGGTGGATATTTGCTTGCTTTTTTCTGACGATTTATGTGTGCGATATATTTTTTGTATTTTGAGAGCAACTGTTGAGCATTTCTATTGTACAGAAACATATTTTTTATTTATTTCCGTCTCTGTTTACTTTTGTTTACGATGCATGAAAATAGAAAATTCAGTTAGAGAATTGGGGTACAGTCTTTGGCTTGTTTCTTAAGAGAATTGGGGTACAGTCTTTGGCTTGTTTCTTACTTATGTTTCGACCTGGCGGAGGTAACAAAAAAGATGGAAGTAAAACAGCAACAAGCCTATTTTAAAACTTAACAAAATTTATTTACATGTACATCAAAATAAAAACAGTCATTAATCAATCAAGAAAATATGTAATTTACGATACCTTAAATTATCCTGAATGTCCCTCAAAATGTCCTGTTTAAAACACAAGTCCTTTCACAGTTTCTGATCCCAAATATTAAAGAATATTTCCAATAATCCCAGAATGAAAGTCACAAAGTAATCCAATATATTTAAATTCCAGTATAACTTAACTATAGACTAGTGAAAGTGTTTACAAAGATGACTAAAGGAAAATTTGTGGTCTTTATATATTATCTAGGAACATTCAGGAATTAACCAGTGATAGATTTTACCAGACAGTTCTCAATTCTGACATAATTTTATACCAGAAGATTCTTAATGTTTACAACAGAAATTTCTATTATTTTCTACATTACTAAAATTAGATATTCTAGAAAATTCTCGAAACATCTTGAAAGTTCTCAAAGTTTCCCGAAGCTTCCACAACATTCTTTTGACAATGGGGAGCAAATTCCAGAACTTTCCAGACAATTCTTTCTGTTTCGGGAACATTCTAAAGATTCCCAACCTTTCCAGAATGTTCTAAAGTACAGTGTAAACAACTTGTTTATTTCAAACCTAGTAAACATATTTCAAACCTAGTAAACATCTAAAGACTGCAAAATCATGGTAAAAGAAAATATTTACTCCAAATTAAACACCATATTCATAACACTTACATTTAGTTTGTGTCTTTTTTTTTCAGCCGGGCAGAGTTGTGACGTTGGTTCCAGCAAAACAGGAGGTAAGTAACTAAAAATATTAACAAAAAATGTTGTTACTCCCAATTTTGACCATAATCTGACGCCGAAAGAAGGAAAAAAGGAGACTGCTATTGGTTGTCTAAGTCCGGTTAAAACTTATTGTCAAGAGCTTTCTTCTAAATTTATATTAGATTTAAGGTTACAGGCCATCTTCAATAATTTTGGTCAGTAGGTTAGTTTCTTCTAGAAATTTTAACAACCCTGGGTTACCCAGCATGCACCAAGAGAGTTTCTAATAAACTTTGACTTTGAGGACACTCTGCAAATCAAATAAAAAAAAAATCGCGGCCAAGTTTCAAAATTTGCTTTTTTTTTTTTTTGGACAGAATAAGCGGTGCAGGCCATGATGAGACTGCTGAACGGGCAGTTTAACCAGACTTTACACTTTTTGCAATTCAAAAGTAATTTTTATAGGATTTCCTTCCGAAGGTAAACTGGCTGGTCTTTATAGACGAAAGGTTCTTTCACAAAAACCGGAGCATGTTTACTGCGTAACTGTGTGATATCCAGTAAACACACAACAGTCCATCCTGAAAGCCCAAGAAATCTACTCAGCTAGGTAGCATTGCTTATCTCATAAACCAGGCTCATCATCAATTAACACCTTGCTGTTAATTTTGCTGTTAATTTCTCTCCACTAATCCAATAAAAGATAAGCACATGGTACTGCATTGATAGACTCCAAGAACATGAGAATTCAGGTGTGTATAGTTTTATTTTCACACCATGGTGGATCAGATCAGCTAAATGGAAAAATGTAGTTTGTTTGTCCAGTCGCGCTCGTTTAGCCCATATTAGGAAAATAACCTCAGAGTGTTTTGTATTTTGCATGCACATCCACTAGATCAGGCGATAAAGTAAAAGTTTAGAAAATAGGTGGGCACATCATGTGAAAAAGATTTGAGAATATTACTAAACACTTCACAACTGCGCAAAATGCCATGTCTTTGCAGTTTCATTTCACATCATACCCGGATTCATTTTTGTTTATGGGCATAGGGAAGGACTCTGGTTGGTTGATTTGATGCTTAACGTCCACGGTAAACAACTAAGGTCATGTCGGGACGGTCAGTTAACCTAACCACACTATTCCTGGGCAGGCTTAGACCTCCTAAGCGGTTAACCAGTACTAAGTGCACATACTTTCGCCAGTAACTGACAACTGCCCTTCTTGAATCAGCGGAAGGAGAAACGAAAGTATGTGGCCAGACCGGGATTCGAACCCAGGACCTCTGACTTACGAGTCAGGTGCCCTACCGATTGCGCTACCCGGCCCGGCCGGAAGGACTCTGATCAGACTGCATATATGCAGGCTGAACTAATGCTTTTTTGCACACGGAAATATGCCATGAGGTGCCTTTTTAATAGACCTTGCTTGTTTTGACTGAGTGGCTAACAACCTGGACTCACAATTCAAAAGACAATTGCTTGATTCCCGCTAAGGTCCGGATTTTCACAAGGCCTAAATTCTTTCAAAACTTTCTCATCATGGAACAGCTATGACTGATATTTTGTTGAAAGGTCAATAAAAAGTGAAAAAAAAAGTATACATTTATGAAGACATCTCTGAAAAATGGAGCTTAACCATATGCAAACAGAAGACAATCAAATCAGCCTGTACATCTGTGCAAACTCATCGAAGTCACATTCGCCAGAAGCTGTAGATTGTTAAGTACAATGAGAGAAGTAACTCTGTGGACAAGCAGGCTAAATTTGAGTTGTCAGTGCTCTCGTGGTATATTTTCTTGTGAGGGTTTTAAAATTATTACAAATACTGACATTTCGGAAAAAAAATTATTACCTCAGATGTTTGCGATATCTGTCACAAACTGCAACTAGTGACATCTATTTTACCTAATTACTGCCAATTTTTAATAAATGCCTCTCACTCTTTTCCTTCAACAAGACCTGTCAGTGGGACAGGATAGCTCGCCTGACAGCGGGCCTTGCCCATCACCTAAAAAAACTTAAACGTAAAACTTTACCATTTTGCTAATGCCGACGCCGACATGGACGCGGGGGTAGTAACTTCGTTCAGGCGAGCTAAAAAGTGATTAAGCCCTTTCCACTTACAGGATAGCTTAGCAGAAGTCTCCTTGACCGTTACATAAAACCTTAACATAAATCATACAGACGGCGGACACCGATGCTTTTCCTGAACTTTCATTCACGCGAGCTAAAAAGTGACCAAAAATCTTTTCAAGCTGGTCAGATAACCAAAATTGTAATTGTTTTCAAAATGCAATTTTAGGACTCCAGTACTGCAGCCCCACTCCTCCCAAGAGGCATTTATAATAAGAAACACACTAAATGTACAATGATGACCCTGGAATTGTCTTTGACAAAGTGTGTACAATAATTTAACAACAAGAGAACTAACCCAGCAGGCACATGACATCGAAATCACGCCGTACAAATGCCGATGCGACGTGATGACGTTGCAGCGACGTCAGTATGACGTCATTTCGACGTAATGTGCCAGCTGGGAATGGTCGAAAACGTCTGTTAAACACGCCCGGCTTGTAAATGCTGTAATATGCCAATCTTTGAGTTTCCTTATTATATGAAATGAGACACCTTACATAGTAAATAAGATAAATTATAAAAAAAATTTCTGAATGGATATCTGAAATAGCATATATCTTCTTTATGAAACAAGGTATCTTTATTTACAAGGCAAAACATCTACAAGCATACGGACAATAACGCCATTATACAGTCATATGAGATAAATAGTATACTTTATTATATGACCAGGACGGGGCGGTACTGTAGTGTATAACACGCTGGACTACCAATCCGGTTATGCAAGATGGATTCCCTGCTTGTACACAGTTGTCCAACTCTGTTACTACGTAAAAGGAAATTCAACGACTTTTGTTACAGGAATTTACTGATTAATCTGTCAGTGATACAGCTATTCAATGACTGTTACGGAAATTCAACGACTAAAAACATTAAGAAAAGATTCGAGATGTAAAAAATCTCAAGTAATGGCAAATATATTTCTTATTTTTGATAAAATATGACGGAGAACACAACACAGTATGTTTAACATTTAAATAATATAAATTAAGAGATAGTTTTGAAAAATGTAATAAACTCCCGATGGTGTTAGTTTTACAGTAAATGGATAATAAACATAATTTTTGTTTTACAATTATATATTGCATGCTATAGTCTATAAAAGTGACATCAGTATATGATTAAAAACACCCATAGATATGATCAGATTACAATCAAACATGAGTTATTCAAATTATGTGTTACAGAAATTATCAGACCTTGTTACGGCTATTAACAGACTTTCAAGAGTAGGTTACAGGTATTGACCGACTTTTACAATGTATTATTATGGTCTAATAACAGAAAAATGACCTCAATCATATTTTAGCTCTTGTTATCTTAATCAACTTAAAGTTTGAATGAGGGAATAATATAAACTGATGCAAGTGCCGCATTTCTTTTGCCTATTGGTTTATTTTAGAATGTTTATTTAAATACTGAAGAGTTGTTCCTTTATAAAAGAAATGGGTGAAAATCTTTGAGCTCACTTCAGGACTATTTTGTCATGCACGGGTTTCTTGCTTATAAAGGAGAATGTATTTTCAAATGGAATAATGAAAAAAATCTGATTTTGTCACAATGAGATGCCACTATTGTCGATTTAAGTCAGGTGACCCAAACTCCAATATTCAATAAAAAGATATATAAGTGAGAGACCTGCATTTGTTTTGCCTGGATAAAATCCTGACAACAATAAATATAAAGCTACAGCCTCAACGTTCGTGGAAGCGAGAAATACAATTTGATGCATCCCCCCATCCCCCCTCCCTCCCTGATATCATATCTGAAAAACTTCAATTCCTGTGACAAATATATTCAGTGAAAGTCCTATGCTCAAATTGAAAAAAAAATAATGAAAGCTCAAGCTGGATAAAAAGTATTATAAGCGCTGTAATACGATATTAGATACACTGTAGGAAGTCACTGAACTGGACACCAGTGTAGATATAATTGAATTCATACAGAGAATTCCTGTTACCATTGAAAGGGGGAAAATACAGCATTGTAGCAGAATTAAAACTACTCCTTCCACATGTAACTGGTGTTCTAAGACATGTAAGAAGACACAACAGAACTGAAAAATGGCTGACATTTTTTTTGCATATGACTGCAAACGGAAAGTTCAATATTGACCATATGGCTGCACTTCTGTTTGTTTCAGTCAAGTAGGAAATGTCCATGCGATAAAGTTTACATGTGAAATTTAGTAGTTTTGGTCTGAGTCCTTGTTCCATGCAAATTTATTTGATTCATAGGTGGTTATAAAAGCAACAGAATATTACTTTGACAACAATCAATAGAAACTCTGTCTCCTGACCTTGAATCAGTCACTGTTGACTGTCCATCCATTTGAAGTCGAAGGGAAGAAAAAATTACACTTGCAAATAGACTGTAAACAGTCTGAAATAATACATTCTGTCTTGTTGAATAGCTGTAACAAAACAGATAATTTCTGTAACATAGAACATGGAGTCGGTTAATTTCTGTAACATAGCAGATAATTTTCAAATAGCAAGTCAAATGGGTAAAAAGTGAATGAAAATATTCCACTACCTATTTTTTCTGTCATGGAAATCATAGGTATACAGAAAGTATACAAAAGGCCTCATTAAGATAAATACCCATAAAACAAGTAAGAGTGGAAGCGTCTGCTAAAGTACTTGTCTGATAATTCCTGTAACAAAAGTCGTTGAATTTCCTTTCACGTTGTAACAGAGTTGGACAACTGTGTTGTACGGTCTTTTAAATGAGACTTCAAACCAAAGTCCCGCCTCCGTACATCCTAGTTGTTGGTGGTTCGTTAATCTGGAGTTCACTCACTAACTTTTATATTAACACAATGAAACATACAATTTCATGGGCTGGTGTAGCATACAATTTCATCAGTACCGGTCAATAATTTGCGATATTCACCTGTCAGTCAGTGAATATTTCTTTTGCGCAGATGTTACTTGAGTTTTAGTGATAGCCATCAAATGAAAACACGTTATGTTTAGTCCATTCATTGTTCACATTCTGTGTAATGTGTGCTTTACCTTTCACTGATAACCATATGTAAGAGCAATAAACTACTGGTCATCATTGTACATCTGGAGGTCTGGAGTAATAAATAATTGACTAATGGTTTAATTGGTTCCACTGATTACTCCCTACTGTGATCAGAAAAGGGGGTCTATCATCAGATTCTGGGCTTATCTGTAGGACTGACAAGGTAGAAACAACGTTGCATTTGTTCTCGATCAGAGTTTTGGTATATCATGCTAGGTAACTACCAGCTAAAGTATATTGGCACTCATCGAGTCTTTTTCGCCATTAAGTTGTATGGGGACTCCTCTACGTTTGTCCACCATTTTTGTCGCACCTGCTTTAGCAAGGTGCGATATAGGAGTTCACTTTTCCGTCCGTACGTCAGTCAGTCATTCCGTTCGTTCGTTCGTCCGTACGTCCGTCCGTCAACAATTACGTCGACCCTAGCGTCGACCCTAGTGTTAAGTCCATTTCTTGCAAACTATGATACCTACAATCATCAAACCTGGCATAACACTTCTTGTAAGAATGTTCTCAAGGGCTGTTGCTCTTATTTTTACCCTCGACCTATATTTTTTTGATCTGCTGACTTTGTAAAACTGTCCATCAACTATTACGTCGACCCTAGCATTTAAGTCCATTTCTCGCAAATTATGATACGTACAATCATCAAACCTGGCATAAAGCTTCTTCTAAGAATGTTCTCGAGGACTGTTGCTCTTATTTTTAACCTTGACCTATATTTCATGCTCCGCTGACTCGTAAAATTGTCCACCAACAATTATGTCGACCCTAGCGTTTAAGTCCATTTCTTGCAAACTATGATACCTACTATCATCAAACCTGGCATAAAGTTTCTTCTGAGAATGTTCTCGAGGGCTGTTGCTCTTATATTTACCTTTACCCATTTTTCATGCTCTGCTGACTTCGTAAATTTTTTATTCAAAATTATGACGATGCTGGTGTTTAAGTCCATTTCTTACCAACTATGATACCGGTACCTAGAATCATCAAACCTGGCATCAAGTTTTTTCTTAGAATGTTCTTGAGTGCTGTTGCAATTAATTTACTTTTGACATATATTTCATGCTTTGCTGACTTTGCAAAATTTTACACCCAAAATTGTGTCGGCCCTAGCGTTTTAGTCCTTTTGTCTCGAAGTATGATACTTGTAGTCATCACACCTGGTATAAAGTTTCTCTTTGGAGTGTTCATGAAGGATGTTGCAGTTATTCGTACCCTTGACCTATATTTTATGCTCTTCTGACTTAGTAAAATTTTACATCCAAAATTGTGTTGACCCTAGCATTTTTAGCTCACCTGAGCCAGAGGCTCCGGGGGAGCTTATAGGATGGGAAGGCTCCGTCGTCCGTCGTCGTCCGTCCGTCGTACGTCGTCCGTCCGTCGTCCGTCCACAATTTCAAACGACTTCTCCTCTGAAACCACATGGCCAGTTGTAACCAAATTTCATATGTGGCCTCCAGAGGAAGGGGGAACAAAAAATTGTTCAAACGGTCCTGGTCACATGACCAACATGGCCGCCATGCCCATATATGGTAAAAACCTAAAAAAATCTTCTTCTCCGGAACCAATAGGCTGATGGCCTTGAAACTTGGTATGTAGCATCGGGTATGTGAGTACTACCAAGATTGTTCAAATTATGACCTTGGGTTGACCTTGACCTTTTTTACGGCAAGGTCAAATTTGCTTCCTTGTCCTTTTATATGGCAAAATGCTAGAACAAAAGATATCTTGGAAACTGTTGAAGATTTTGGGCTAAAAATTGGTATCTACAGTCATCTCAATTTATGAGTACAAGAGGTCAAGGTCATTCTTTGACCTTTGACCCAGAACTCTGATATTCTGACATTTTCAAACAGTCTCCTCGAAAGCCACTGGGCCAATTAAAACCAATTATCATATGTGGCCTCCAGGGGTTGAGGGAAGGAAAATTTGTTCATACGGTCCAGGTCACATGACCAACATGGCCGCCACACCCATATATGGTAAAAACATTTAAAAATCTTCTTCTCCAGAACCAGTTGACCGATGGCCTTGAAACTTGGTATGTAGCATTGGGTACTCAAGTACTATCAAGATTGTTCAAATTATGACCTTGGGTTGACCTTGACCTTTTTTACGGCAAGGTCAAATATGGGAAAATGCTGGAACATACGATTTCATGGAAAGTTTTGAAGATAAAGGCTTTAAAATTGGTAAATACAGTCATCTTAATGAGTACATAAAGATTTGTGAGTTCAAGAGGTCAAGGTCAGGTCAAGGTCATTCTTTGACCTTGGACCCAGAACTCATATTTTGACAATTTCAAACAATCTCCTCAAAAACTATGGGGCCAGTTGTAACCAAATTTCATGTAGAGCCTCCAGGAGATGAGGGAAGGAAAATTTGTTCAAATGGTCTAGGTCACATGACCAACATGGCCGCCACGCCCATATATGGTAAAAACCTTTAAAAGTCTTCTTCTCTAGAACCAATTGACCGATGGCCTTGAAACTTGATATGTAACATTGGGTACTCCAGTCCTATCAAGATTGTTCAAAATGATGACCTTGGGTTGACCTTGACCATTTTACAGCAAGGTCAAATATGGGAAAAGCCTGAAATATAAGATTTCATGGAAAGCTTTGAAGATTTAGGCCTAAAAATTGGTAAATACAGTCATCTTAATGAGTACATGAAGATTCATGAGTACAAGAGGTCAAGGTCCTTCTTAGACCTTTGACCCTGAACTCTCACAGTTTGACAACTTCAAACTTCTTTTTAAAAGCCCAGAGCCAATTGTAACCAAATTTCATACAGAGCCTTCGGAGGTTGAGGGAACAAAAAAAAAATTTCTTCAAATGGCCTCGGTCACATGGTCAACATGGCCGCCCATATATGGTAAAAACATTTAAATATCTTCTTCCCCAGAACCAATTGACCGATGGCCTTGAAACTGGGTATGTAGCATTGGGTACTCCAGTACTATCAAGATTGTTCAAATGATGACCTTGGGTTTACCTTGACCTTTTTTATGGCAAGGTCAAATATGCGAAAATGCTAGCTCATAAGATTTCATGGGAAGTTTTGAAGATTTTGGCCTAAAAAAGGTATATACAGTCGTCTTAATGAGGTCATGAAGAATTATGAGTACAAGAGGTCAAGGTTATTCTTTTACCTTTGATCCAGATCTCTCATATGTTGACATTTTCAAATATTTACTCAAAAGCCAAAGGGCCAATTGTAAACACATTTCATATGGAGCCTCCAGGGGTTGATTGAACAAAAATTTGTTCAGATAGTCCAGGTCACATAACCAACATGGCTGCCATACCCATTTATGGTATAAACCTTTCATATTTTTTACTCCAGAACCAATACACATATGGCCTTGAAACTTGGTAAGTAGCATGGAGTACCAGAGTACTACCAAGACTGTTCAAATGATAACCTGGGTTTACCTTGACCTTTTTTGCAGCATGGTCAAATATGGGAAAATGCTAGATATGATTTCATGGAAAGTTTTGAAGATAATTGCCTAAAAAATGGTATATATGGTTGCCTTAATGAGTACATGAAGATTTATGAGTACAAGAAGTCATGGTCATTCTTTGACTTTTGACACAACTCATATTTTTACAATTTCAGACATTAGAAAAAGCCACTTTGCTAATTGCTCAGGTGAGCGGTTCAGGGCCTCATGGCCCTCTTGTTGTCCACTTCTCATACACGTTCTTTTTAATTATAGTCTTTACTACTGTGGAAGGTGCAGGTGCGACATAGCATTCTGCGGAATTCTTGTTCATAAAGGGACACAACGTTTGTGATTTCCTGTTTCTCTGTTTGCTTGTCTGGGCGACGAAGCCCTTCAAAATGTTGGGGGTACTTTTAAAGGACTACATGGTTCGAGGTTATAAAACTTGAGCATAATCTCGAACTCAAAATAAAGCACACTGATTGGCTGCTTCCGAAGCAGCCAACCAGTGTGCTTTATTTTGAGTTTGAGAATGTACTCATGTTTTATAACCTCCGGGCCAGGTCGTAACCAATCACTCTCTGCATGTTTCAGGATCTTGTGTGGGGTGTTGCATTCGAAATAGACCAAAAAGATGACGAGACCGTACGGCGTCATTTGGATCACCGAGAAAGGGGTGGCTACACTAAAGAAACGGTGACGTTTTACCCTGAGGATAAAGCAGAGAAAGAGATTATTCTTGACTTATACATTGGTACACAGGATAACCCCAATTATTTGGGCCCAGCCCCACTAGACGATATCGCTCAAACTATATGTACGTCTGTGGGACCTAGTGGGAAAAATATAGACTACCTACTGAACCTGACGCATGCGCTGAGGTCTCTACTGCCGGAGAAAGAAGATAGACATCTCAGCGATTTAGAAGAACGAGTCAAACGGTTACAAGTAAATGGACATCATATATGAAAAATGTTGCATGAATTATGAAATTCCAGCTTAGACAGTATAATAATAGCTTTCAATTTTCAAAGCCCATTTTCATGTACAGTATGTAAGGAATGAGTGTAATAGTATAAAAGTTCGTGAGGTTTTAGTGTAGATGCAAATCAGATTACTCCCGAATGACATACCGCTGTAAATGACTATTCTAATGCACTTACGTATGTAACGCGACGTCTGATTGGATAACGTCAAAAATTTGCGACAGTATATCCTGCCAACCCGGCGTCATTACTTTACGTCGCTTCTAATTGGCTGACGTCTGGTTTAACGTAGCTGAAAACGTTTGCTTTGGGTGCAAAGTAGCACACTTTTAAAAGTGAAAATGTGAAAAGTGCATTAGAATGGGGATAACTATTGAAAATTGTCATTTGGGGAGGTAAATCGTCGGTTTTATGGTCGCAAATTGCGTTTTACGGCTCCACTGGCGCGTCGTCGTAAAACGAAATTTCCGACCATAAAACCGACGATTTACCTCCCCAAATGACAATTTTGAGTACAGTTATCCCCTAAATGTGTGTCTCGGTTCATGTTTTTGTAGTACAGAGAAGAGGAAAAAACAAGATTTACCTCCAGTGACATGCCTTATAAGTTCATAATTCCGTGATTCCAGAATGCTCAGTTCATCAGTATTATACAAAATGCTTTAATTTACCTTAGAGACTCACAGCAGAATTTATCAAAAGTGGGCGTGTAGTTTCCCTATATTTCATGCTGTGGTTTTACTAGCTGCTAGTAACTGATAAGGCATCAGTCCTTTAGGTATAATTGATATTAACGAGAACTAAAGTTCGCGATTCAAACTGTTTTGATTACACGGGTATAAACGTTCCGGGTTTTAGCAATATCAAAGCGCAGGAACGGAAAATGCATAGCCTGCCTTTTAGTTGGGATTTTTTATAGATATGAAGTATAAAGCAGTTAGATATACTTACAAAACAGCTGGGGTTGTGTTCTTTTCTGTTAATTTTACTTTGCAAATTTTTCAGCGGAGTTGTAACAGATTGTTTTCCCATCCAACTTGAAATGCTGAGATAAGTTTGTGTGCATTCATATATAAACCTTTCACCCAAAATGTTGAAAAAGATGTGTGTTTTTCAGTATCAAAACCTGTATAGGGCAACAACAACAGCTGTACGGAAAATTTTTGAGAAAAACCAAACTAGTCTTCGTTGAACTTTACAGACGTAACAGAGGTTACGTTGTGAAAAATTAGTACGAGAATGGTTATTTTATATTTACGCAGTTGCTTACAGAAGCCAATGCTGGTTGCAGTAGGCGTATTTGTCATTGATATCTTTTGACAGGCCATACAGTATATGTCAAGAATGTGACTGTTTAAAGGTTAATTGCACATCCATAAATGCTATTCTGTTTATAGAAAGTACTAAAACAGCGCAGTTAATGGGGCAAAGCCTGAGCCAATAGGGAAAACAAGACTAATCAGAGGTGCATCTTGATCAAGGTTGTTCACTGTTCCTTATTCTAGTGACTGTTTTTATGAATCATTTCCTAGTACCAGGCAGGGGAAAATGATGGAAAATGAAAATGTTCCTCACAGATATCAGTGCTCCGGATAAGAATGGGGCAACAGGGAGAATTTAGTGATAATTTTCCTTGTTTTTCATAAATACATATGTTGTGACCCCTCATTAGAACCGTCTTGCAAAGACGGTTCTAATGAGGGGTCACAACATATGTTTTTATCGAGAAATAAGAAAAATTATCTCTGTTACCCCTTCTTATCTGGAGCACTGAGATATGCATGGAGGTATAACCTACATAATTATCCACTGTGCACACAGCGTTGAATAATCATTGATTCAACTTTGATTCAGCGCCATGGTGTTCAATCAAAGTTGATTCAATGTTGATTCAACTTTGTGTGCCTGCTGGATGGTAAATATCTATTACTAAGGTATGGAGTACCATTATATAGGGCTATTATGGTAATTTGTTTGAGGCTGCCCAGCGGAAACATAACGTCGAAATGACGTCTTACTGACGTCGATGCGACGTACTGACGCCGTATCGACGTCAGTACGACGTCATTCTGACGTCATGTGCCTGCTGGGATGGTGATGTGGACCAAGACTGCACAGAGGTGTGCTGGCTAGTCTTGCCAACTTTAGCTAATCTGATAATCAACCTTACAGGATATTATCAGCTTCTGTGTTTTGCATAAATAAGACCAACTTGTGCAACCAAGGGGAATGGTCAGTGTGCATGAATGCCCCTCTATGTTTTCTCCACCAGTTTTACAAAGAGACTTAACTTTTTTGACTTCTGGTCTGCTTTCCTGGATGAGGTAGTCCTTCAAAAATGGGACCCATTTTGAAAGGAAAAATGCTCCTAGAGAAGCAAATTCTTTCCTTCTAGCGTTGAGCCCTAATGAGATGGATCCCAAAATGAAAATGGCAGCGTTGCTTTGCCTGAAAGTGTACCCATTCAACTAAACCATTGTCCTTCATTCTCTTTTAACTCTTTAAGCACCAAAAAAGCAGACGACAAAATTTACGTCTGCGAAAATTCAAAAAATGCCTAGTCCAAGAATCGATTTCATATTGAGAATTCAAAGACTAGAGGACAAACAGTGTAGATCTAGATGAGGCGGCTCATCATGAGCCGCCTCATCAGGATCTACATTGTTTGCAAATTCTGCTATATTCGTCACTGGTGCTTAAGTGTTAACCGTTTACAATTCCAACTCCGCATTCTAATGCTAATTTAGCGCAATTTGATTGGTCAAGAGAGAACAGACAACGGCGTTTATACTTCGATAAATCCCCTGAACCGGAAGCCGGTGCAATTACTTGCACTATTTTCTTTGTGGCAGTGTCTGAAATACTCGGTATAGCTGACAATTTTAAGATGTAAATGATAGAGTTGGAATTTTATTTTTGTGGATTTTATGGATGTGTAAACGCCGGCGAATCGCTCAAACTTAACAAAGCACTTCGGGCTTTATTCAGTTTGTGAGTGATTCGCCGGCGTTTATACATCGATATAATCCACAAAATATGGATGTGTAAACGCCGGAGAATCACTCACAAACTCAACAAAGCCCTTCGGGCTTTATTCAGTTTGTGAGTGATTCCTATAATGAACAGCCTCGTTGACGGAAATCATGTTAGAATAGTGGAGTGGTTCTAATGAGCTACCGAAATGAAATTTTCTTCATGTAATAAAAACAGTGCTGTGGCCACACAATTGAATAGCCTTGACAATGTAGTTTTAATCAGTTTTAAATCAGATGCGACATACAGTACCTGTTTTTATTTCAGTTCTGTGAAATGTGACTGTTCTCAAATAGTTCTCATGTTTGTATATTTTTATCAGTCTAGAAAAAATGTGTCGGTGATTGAAATGTTCTACATTACAAAAGTTTGTTTTACACTTGTTCAGTATTTATGTAAATAAGAATCTCTGTATTAAAGGAACAGGTATTCAGATTATATTGCTCACATAGAACAAAAGCATTGTTTATTGTTTCTGGCATTTTGTGGAAAATATAAACAGAAAAAAAGATATTTATATATTACTTTCCTCTTTTTCTAAGAGCGGTTAAATGTCGTCTTTCCAGTTCTAGTTAAGACAATTGTCTGATCTTGTGGAGACTTACCAAAGGACTTCTATGCTTAAGGCGAGGATTTTCCCCATTAGACCGACACGATAGGTCGAAGTTTCAAAAGAACAAAGTGTATATATTTTTCTTAGCAGGGCATCCACAAATATGTAATACGTATGAGATCAGAATATTTGTGATTCAGACTCCAATTCATGGGGAGATAATACAGGCTGAACCTTCCTATCCTAAATTCAAGGTTTTCTCATACCCCTTTTTGTGAGGTAATAAAAATATTAAAATCAGTCAATCATTCCAAAAGTTTTTGTCGTAAGTGCATGCTAAATCACAGTATCCGAACGCACTGTACCATCTCTTCCGGTTTTCATAGCGTTGAATCGAGAGTACAAAATTCGCTTATAATCAGTAGTCGGAAATCATTATGTTTTTAGATTTCATGCGGAATCTGCTGCGTCATTAGTTATAGTTATTCAGCTTCGAAAATGTTAAGAGGTAATTTTAATACAATTTGCTCTTCAGTCTTACACTTTATTTCCATGTACAATGAAAACCTCATGGCCGCACAGAAATTTTATTCCGAACAGCTAATTTAACACGAGTTTGTGTCGTGCAAAACCTAGCTATCGTCCTACTATCAAAACTAACAAACTGTAGATTGATAACGCCTTCCGTGTATTTTAAAGATTTTTATAAAACATGTAAGAAAATGCTCAAAATGGTTTTAGAATCATGCCAAGGGCGATTTGACCACTGTACTCATTACTATCCACTTATACACGACACTGTACATGGAAATAAAGTAATAGACAGAAGAGCAAATTATATTAAACTCACCTCCTTACATTTTCAAAGCTGAATGACTATAAATGACGCAGCAGATTCCGCATAAAATCTCAAAACATAATGATTTCCGACTACTGGTTATAAGCGAATGCTTGTACTCTCGATTCAACGCTATGAAAACCGGAAGAGATGGTCCAGTGCGTTCGGATTCTGTGTAAATGCATGCATGTCACAATACAAAGCAACGATTTTCTTCTTGTTACGCCTGACTGGCATTCAAACTTGCAAAACCATAGTTACTATCCGATCAAAACGGCCAACTATAATTAAAATACAAATACTCCCCCCCCCCTGTGACCCAGCATTTCCTTTATGCAGCAGACTTGTAGAACTGTGATCTTACAGGATTTAATTGTGTACCATGACCTTGAAATGCGGTCAAGGTCACATATCAATCAAAACTATCAAGTGTTGTCTGATATGTAAGTAATGTAAGTAAACAAAGTGTGAAATGTATACAATAAATCATTATTTCAACGATTAGTTTAGTTTGAGGATAATTTACAATTAATCTCAACAATGACGTCAACGTCTGTTTAACGTTCTTAACATAGACCACCCTGTCTAACCCTGAAGCCGGCGAAACGGTCGAAACGCCGGTTAAGCGTGTTTGTAACGCCGGTAAATGGCCGATTCGCTCCAAATCTGCAATGGCGGCGCCCATACCCGGTAAGTAAATTCTTGTTTCTGTGGCGTTTTATACATGTTTGCACTAAAGGAAATTGTGCTTTCGGTGGAAAATAAACTTATTTCACCAGATGTGTTTGAATGAAAAGCAATTTCTGTCTGATTTCTCCAAACATTAAATCCGAAATTGGTAAACAAGCTTCGGCCATAGCCGTTCAGCAGATGTGTCCCCAAACAGTTCGTACTTTTGAAAATACGGAGGAAATATTAACATACAAGCTGCTTGCAATGACGTTTAGATAACACTTTTGAACACTTTTATTCATTACTTTAGAAAGATTAATAAAAAATACGCGATAAAAATTTTCTGGCAAAAACATAAAATAACGCCGGTTAAAACGTGTTTAGAATTACCTGAAATTAAGTTTCATTTCATTTCAGCTTAATTAGGTACGGACTATGTTGCTTATTTCTTGCCTATTTTCGTTCTTTATTGAACACTTTAATATGAAAATAAATCAAAAACACTTGATGATAACTTTCTGACTAAAACATTCGGTTCGAAACGACAGGCTTTTTGTATCTATCAGAAAGGTAGCATTTAACAGTTCTGTTCTGTTTCATTTCTCATAACGAAGTGGCTCAGCGGTACGGAACCATTATTGCACACATCTGCCGCCGAGTGTCCGTCCGTTGGCATTTAACATGTTACTGCTTGTGAATATAAGTGCAAGTGTATCAAATAGTAGTATACTATTTCATAATCGCGATTTCGAGACGCGCTCTGAGGTAGTGCCTATTAGTCTGCTCGAATAAGGGCTTGTTAAACGAACACTTGACAATTTGCTTTTAGTTCTTATTATCTGTAAGAAGAAACCATCCCGCTATGTGCCCTTTTCCTGGTGTATTATTTTACTACACTAAACGATTTATGATATCTATCTAATGCGGCTTGGGAAAAAACTACTATTTTATTTTCCAACCGCTGCCTGAATGCTGACAGCGCTGAGTACTGCGTGGCAAAAAAAGTTAGTGATATTTGGGTTATGTTATGTCTATAACCCGTCTGAATAGATAATATAAAAAATATTACATGAGGGAAGCCCATTCAAAATGCACAAAAACAGGTTCTTTAATTGTAGTGTTTCATATGCCTGAATGAATCTCGATCAAACAGGGTCGGGGTCATCCGAAAATCTTCACAACTTGGTATAAAACGAAAATTGTCAATTTTGAGTGATAACTCTATGTGTAACAAACTGCATAAGTGATATTGAAATGTTATGTTCAAGTGACGATTTTAGCAATGTTTTCAAAAGCAGAAATGCAGAAAGCAAATTCTTGCCACATACAAGGCACTCCGTTTCTGAAACAATGAAAAATAAAGACAAGTTCTAAATACCAGCTGATTTGAAGATTCAGCCTGAAAATGTTTTTCGTGTCTGAACTGTCTGAGAACACCGATCCTTATCGTGTATTCGATACATGTCCGCATATGATCCTACTGTCTTCCTTTCTCCGTATCTATTCTACCCTATTCCTCACTTCCCTGCAATTTGCCTTTGCGGATGAAGCTTCATGTTCCCCCTACCCTATTCCTTTCTTCCCTACAATTTGATGATGGGGATGGAGGTACTTGGCCATGGAACTGACGCATAAAAGCGAGGGGCTGTCGTAACTACCCATCACTCGGGGTTGTGATCGGAGTGGGGTTTCCGAAACTAAAATTCTATTAAAATAACAAAATAATGCATTTTGGAAGAGTATGCTTTTTTTTTTGAGCTTATTCCTATGGTAAGTAAAATTTAATTTACCCTGCCTTTTAAGTTTAATAACCTCTCAATAAGGTACCTGGTATTTCATTCCAAGTAATCAAACTGCTGAGACCTACATGTAAGAGACAGATAAAGTGGAAACAGGCAAGAAATAAGCAATATAATCCGTATCTGATTAAGCTGAAATGAAATGAAACTGAATGCCAGGTAATTCTGAACACGTTTAACCGGCGTTACTTTATGTTTTTGCCAGAAAATTTTTATCGCGCGTTTTTAATTTATCTTTTGATAATAATCAATAAAAGTGTTCAAAAGTGTTATCTAAAAGTCATTGCAAGCAGCTTGTATGTTAATATTTTCTCCGTATTTTCAAAAGTACGAACTGTTTGGGGACACATCTGCTGAACGGCTATGGCCGAACCTTGTTTACCAATTTCGGATTTAGTGTTTGGAGATATCAGACAGAAATTGCTTTTCATTCAAACAGATCTGGTGAAATAAGTTTATTTTCCACCTAAGGCACAATTTTCTTTATTGCAACCATGTATAAAACACCACAGAAACAAGAATTTACTTACCGGGTATGGGCGCCGCCATTGCAGATTTGGAGCGAATCGGCCATTTACCGGCGTTACAAACACGTTTAACCGGCGTTTCGACCGTTTCGCCGGCTTCAGGGTTGGACAGGGTGTAGACACGAAACACTTGAAAATTCAATTGTCATGGAAGTTACATGTCATAGGCAAAAAATACAAAGCAAACGTCAGTGATTCGTATAACTTTTTAATAATGGGGAAAATTCACGGCTTAAGCATAGAAATCCTTTCTGTTTGGTGACCATTCAGGGTAATGTTTCCATCGCCTTTGCGACAAAGTGAAAAAAAAAATTAAAATAGAATAACAATCACACTTTTGCTGGCGTTGCAATGGCGTTAGCTTCCACATCTAATTTGTCTACACGGGTAACCTCCTATACGCATATTCGAGCATTACAAAATGTCGCTTCTCATCGGCTGACATCTGATGTCACGTTGCTGAAAGCGCTAGCTTTGGTGCTATGCAGCCATCTCTGAATTTTTTTAAAAATATGTGAAAAAGTGCATTAGAATGGGGATAATGTGCTGTCGGTTTCATGGCCACAAATTGCGGTAAATACGGCGACGTATCAGAGGAGCCGTAAAACGCATTTTGCGACCGTCAAACCGACGATGTATCTCCCCAAACAACACTTTTGTGTACAATTATTCCCAAATTGTGATTGGCCAGATTGATAATTCACATATTCATTCAAGATCTGGTAAACTTTCATGTCCTGTCGTTTTTATACGCGCGTCGAAGACGGGTCGTATTCTGTCGTGGCCGCCGTCCGTCCGTTAACTTTTCCTGTCCGCTCCATATCTCCTTAACACCTTGCAAGATTTTTTTGAAATTTGGGTCTAATGTTTGCCTTATGACGATGTGCAGAACTCATATTTCAACGATGTCTGACAAAGTTCAAGGTCACACTTTGAGGTCAAAGGTCAAAAGGTTACATTTCGTGTCCGCTCTATATCTCGAAAACCGTTTAAGACTAATTCATTTAGGTTTATTCAAATATAAAGCACCATCAGACGATGTGCAGAGAAAAAGAACCATAACCCTATTCTCAGTTTTGACGGAATAACGTCCTTTTTTTTTCGTATAGTAATTTCATATAAGTTTCGTGTCCGCTCCATGTCCCAAAAACCGTTTAAGATTTTTTCATGAAAGTTCGTATAAATATAAAGCACTATCAGACGATGTGCAGATTTAAAGAGCTATAACCCTTCTTTTATTTTTAACAAAATTCGGCCCCTTTGTATTTCTTCATATAAGTTTATACAAATATAAAGCACCATTAGACGATGTGTAGTGAAAAAGAACCATAACCCTATTCGCATTTTTGAGGAATTATGTCCCTTTGTATTTTTTCGTATAGTAATTTCATATAAGCTTCGTATCCGCTCCATATCTCGAAAACCGTTTAAGATTTATTCATGAAAGTTTGTATAAATATAAAGCACTATTAGATGATGTGCAGAGAAAAAAGAACCGTAACCCTATTCTCAGTTTTGACGGAATTATGTCCATTGTATTTTCGTATAGTAATTTCATATAAGTTTCGTGTCCGCTCCATATCTCATAAAACGTTTAAGAGTTTTTCATGAAAGTTCGTATGAATAAAAAGCACCATCAGACGATGTGCAGATTTAAAGAGTCATAACCCTTCTTTCATTTTTAAGAAAATTACTCCCCTTTATATTTCGTATTGTTATTTTGTTTTAAATTCGTGTCCGCTCCATATCTCCTTAACCCTTTAAAAGATTTTTTGAAACTTTAGTCAAATGTTCACCTTATCGAGGCAACGTGCAGAGCTCGTATTTCAACGATGTCCAACATAGGTCTAGGCAAAGTTCAAAGGGTAACTTTATTTGTCTGCTCTATATCTCGAAAACTGTATAAGATTTCTTCATAAAAGTTTATACAAATATGAAGCATCGCAAGACAATGTGCAGAGAAAAAGTACCATAACCCTACTTTCAGTTTTGACGGAATTATGCACCTTTGTATTTTTCATATAGTAATTTCATATTAGCTTTTTCTACTCCATATATTGAAAATCGTTTAAGATTTCTTCATGAAAGTTTGTTTTAATATCAGACGATATGCAGAGAAAAAGAGCCATACCCCTACTTTCAGTTCTGATGGAATTATGCTCTTTTGTAATTGTTGTCTAGGAATCTCATATTAGCTTCGTTTGTTTTGTATTTTTATATCTTCCTTATTATTGAAGATTTAAGCTACTGACAAAGTTCTGTCATCTCTTGTTTTCTTTGCAACTTTAAGCCCCAACGGGTGTATATTGCCCCGCTCAGCAGAGCTCTTGTTCTCCTTATCATACCGTAACAACATTTCTTAAGCCGTGTTTGGAAACAATCCCTTTCCCCAGTCGCTAAGGAGCCACCATTATATGAGCCGCGACACAACGAAACCAACATAGTGGCAGATGCGCCAGTGAAGACTCAGATCAGCCTGGGCATCCACCCAGTCTGATCAGATTCTTCACTGAGCGCTTAAAGAGTAGACAATGGTCGAAGCAAGCTCCATGCGGACAGCGACGACTCTGATCAGACTGGACGGATGCCCAGGTTCATCCGAGATTTCGCTGGGCGAATATGCCACTTTGCTGGTTTTGTCGTGTTGCGGCTTATGTGGCAGTTCCGCTGATAATACGAAGGTGTTGCAGAATGTTCTGCCATTAGGAGTAGATTTCTTACCTGAAGCGTTTTATCAAACTATTTCTATTGCAAATCTTCAAAGCATTCCCCCGTTACCGAAACACAGTTTTGTAAGTTTTTTACCAAGTCTTGGAATGCTTTCGAATAGTCTTCCTTTGGTGTCTGCTGGAGCCACTTCATAATGCATTTTCTTAAGCGTTGGAAATAAAAAGAAGTCAGATGGACTCAGGTCTGGTGAGTAAGATGGATGGTCTACAACACGAACGTTTCCAGACACCAAGAAAACCTTAATATCCTCACACTTGTTAAAGGAGGCGTTGTCACGAATCAGACGGATCCCTGTCACTCCCTGGCCATCATTTGCTTGGACGCTTCTTGCAGTAAGCCTTTTCATTTTTTTTCAACACAGAGTTCTTATGGAAGTGCCCAATGGATGAATGACCAGTTGGACATGGCACTCGGACAACTGACCCACTGTAATTAAAGAAAATAGCGTACAGCATCTTCTTTGTACTGATTTTCTTTTGACAATACATGATCGCGCTTCATCATTTCGTTTCCATTGCTTCTTGTCGGCCCTTCTCTGTAGCTCTAACATGTGTACCCAGGGTTCGAGGTTATAAAACGAGAGAATAATCTAAAACTCAAAATAAAGCACACTGACTGGCTGCTTCCGAGCATGTGCTCGGAAGCAGCCAATCAGTGTGCTTTATTTTGAGTTTGAGAATGTACTCAAGTTTTATAACCTCTGGGCCAGGTTTCATCACCTGCTAGCAAATTAGAAATGATCCGCCTGTTACAATTTTGTATGCTTTCAGAAGTTCTCGGGCACATTTTAGGCACTGCTCCTTTTGCTCGTTAGAGAGCAAATTAGGTACCCAACTGGTACAAATCTTTCTCACACGCAAACGGTACTTTAAAATTGTTTGCACGTGGACCAGTTCCTTGCACAACTTCCGTTTCGTGTGACTCACTACAGTCTATTTAGTCGCCTGGGAACGAGGCAAGTTTGCACGCTGCCTTCCAATATACCAGTCCTACCATTTATATCCTTTACCGAGAATCGGGCATCTTACAGATTCTTACAGATTTTCTTCTGGTAGAAGTGTCTCTTGGGCCAGTTGGACCAGCTCTTATTCTTCATTATTTTGTTTAATGTCACGTCCGGTCAGTGGTTTGATGTCCTCTTTGTACTGGAACCTTAATGGTTGGTCTTTCCATAAATTGTCGAGTCTAGCTTCAAACGTTTTGACTGTGTTTGCCTCCACCACTTTATCCGATAATCCATTCCACAATTCCTCTGCTCTTACACAGAACGAATAGTTTCTAACATTTAGCCTGGGCCTTTTCTTAAACATTTGTGTCTATGACCTCGCGAATAGGAGTCTTGTCTCATTTGAATGAAATTTTACACATTAGGTTCATATACCAAACAAAAAAAGAAACGCACACAGTAATATTTTGGTATTTCCATGGAAATTACAAATAATTTGGAAAAATAACTCATACAGTGTTAGAGGTAGACAATCGGACAGTTCAACCTTTAATTGTGTCAATTCAGTACTTTGTGACGCATCTCTGAACAAGGCAGGGGTCAGTTTTCAATGTAACAAGTTTCAATAAGAGGTCATTGTCAACAATTTCATCAATGCGTATTTTTCATGCATATGGAAGGTACTGATATTCGTCTACACCATATTTAAGTTTGAGCAAGAATTGATTAGAAATACGGATTTTTAGACATTTTCTAATTATGCTATAAAAGGTAAATTAAACGGGAAAATCTTACTGTGTGCGTTTCTTTTTTTTGTTTGGTATATTTTCCAGACAACATCTTATACATCTCGATAATATCTCTTCTTGACCTGTATGCTAGTTGTTTTCAATTTCCCTTAGAAAGTCCTGCTATGAGCTTGGTAGATCGTCTCTGTACAGTCTCTAATAAATCTATGTGTTTCTTCAAATATGGATTCCAGACTTGAATGGCATATTCAAGATGTGGTCTTACCAATGAAGTATATAGTAATTTAAAAGTTTTCTTATCAAGAAATTCAAATGTTCTGTGTATGACTCCCATAACTAAATTTTCTCATTTACTTTTTCACTGATATGCTTTTCAAATGAAAGTTTGTTGTCTATTACTTTTCCAATTTCTTTTTCGTATTCCATCCCCTTCTGACCTTCTTTGAGACGATAACCATGTCAATCTCAGTACTCCCTATTCTAATACATTGACACTATTCCGGGTGAAAGCATAACCACTTTTCAGACCATTCTTGCATTCCTGTAATCTTTTTGAAAATTTCACCGTCTTTAGTATAATATAACTATGATAGATCAAATAAATATGGGATACTTCCGTGCTTGATAACGGTAGGTTGTTGATATACAATAAAAAGGACCCAACCCTGAGGTATTCCACTTACCACGTCCTTCCAGTCTGCGGATACTCCATTTACACGCCTGGTAAACTATCACAGGTAGGCTCCGGCGGAGGTACCGATAAAAAGTTGTGACAGGCATCTGGAGCTGCCTGTGACTGTTAAAAAAAATGACAATAAAAGGCCATCGGCAAAGTGTCACCCGACGTTTCTAATCCTCCTAATATGAATCTGACGAAAAATGAATAATGCATTTATGAAAAATCAGCCCATTAATATGAATAGTTCTTGAGTTATTCTTTTACCTTTAAGTGAATATCTATTATCTATGAAAGGGGAATAACTCTGTCACTAATAAAAGCATATCCTAACAATAATAAGAATACTCAATTAACCAAATGTTAATAGCATACCAAATTTCAGCTCTCTCGATCAAACGCTTCAAAATTTGGAAAAATGCCAAAAATGACAAAGGGCCATAACTTTGTAAAATATAGGACAATTGAAATTCCAAAATCACATGCACATCTTCAGATCATGATGAAACATTCTGCACAATTTCAAGTCAATCTGATAAAAGATGTGGCAGAAGTTGCGGGGACAAGGTCTGAGACAGCAAGGGCTGTAACTCCATCAAAAATGGCCGAAACAAAAATCAAAAACCACATGCACATCTTCATATCATAAGAATTCAACCTGTAAAATTTCAAATCAATCCGATGAAAGACCTAGGAGAAGTTGCGGGGACAAGATTTCGGACGGACGGAATGACGGACGGACTGACACACAGACGGACGAGGGTCATTTCTATAGCCCCCCTCCGCCTACGTCGGGTGACAACAAACGGTAGGTATTCCTCTTTTTTGACAAAATATAGAATAACCAAGGGGTTTATTAAAAATCAAAAAGTGCTATTCGACCCATATAGACATAAAGTTTTGTCATACATCATATCCCCCAGAACTTTCCATATTAACCAAAGATACGACTTTTGAAGTGGCACAGTACTCAATACATAAAGAATTCGGTCGTTTTTTGTCTTAAATGCGGTGATTTTCCATACGAATCTGTTTTTCTCGATACACTGATGTTAAGGTAACCCCCTTGCCCAAATATAGTAAATTTTCAACAGCTACGTACAACTCGTAAATGTTAGACTGGCAGATGTGGAAACAAAACGGGACTGTGCTTTGTGGCTTGTTTTGTAATTTGAAATATAAAATAGGTAAAAACAGATGTTAGCGTTTTCATTTGGGGTAGGTGAATGACCACCTGTCTGGGAAAGAGCTGTTTATTCGGTTTACCATGCGTGTCTTTTATGAACTATTGTCAATGTATACTTACTTCCATCTTGGTTTTGAGAGCAGGATGTAGAATCTGATTGTATAAGTTCATGATCATTGTCTGTCGTTTTAACAAAAAAAAAAATGCTTGATATACGCATTATGATAGATTATTGCGACGTTGAATGAACGATTCTTTCAAGGCAGTGGTCTAGAGATGAAGAATCTCAAAATTTGCAACAGAAATAAATCTTCAGATTTTCGCTATATTTTCTTACATCGCAGGCACCTCCATGCCGGCTCTGGAACATGTGTTAGAATGAGTATATGATTAAAAACACCCTACTTTGATTAACAAGCACAATTACTGCAAGATAGTAAAAGCAGCCATTTCCACCTCTAGTCACACCCCAAAATGCTAGCATTTGCAAGTCTGAATGCCCACCCGAAGTCATTTTGGCTTAAAAAGAATGACTAAAATGATATTATTCATGTTTAAATGGGGGGGTCTGGGGGGCGCAGCCCCCAAGAAGCCAAAAACAATATAGAAAATCACATTCTGACACTGCTCCCCAGCTCCTCAAAATTAAGAGCTTGCTCCCTAGCTCCCTGAAAATAATTGCTAGTGCTCCCCCAGCTCCCTGAAATAAATGGCCATTCTCCCCAGCTACCCAAAACCCCTGGGAGGGCCTCATCCTTCATATTAAGCAACATGCATGTTCTAGTGGTTCAACACATTTCCCAGAAAGGCACCATGCAGCTTGCATAAGAGGTGAACGGTAGTATGTTCAAAGACTCTGTAAGAACCTCATCAGTAGTATATGCCATCAGTCCTTATATCATGTAGCAGGTTTCATTCTGCAACAGACTAAAATATTTTGAAATATACATTTTTTTATTTTCATTTTCATTCAAAAAGTAGGAATATTTTTTAAAAAAGTAGGAAAAAAGTAGGAACAGGGCAAAAAAGTAGGAAAAGTAGGAAAAAGTAGGACTACTTGTAAGCCTGCATACTCAAAAAGGATCTACTCATGCAGAAACTAATTGGCAAATAAAGCTGAAACTTTACTGAAAGGATCTTAGTAATAGCCTCTATTGAATTACTATTTTTTATTATTGTTGCCCATGTGGTTTGTTGCGATGGCAACTTAAAGTTTCCATGGACTTATAATGGGAAAAATAGCCATCAGAGGAGTTGGTAAATCCCCTGACCGAAGACCCCCATGGGCTTTGGTAAAAAGGGTGCACTTCAAAACACATGTTAGTTATATATTGTCGTTCTTTTATGCTTCTGATTAACATTAACTGTTAACAGACGCATGATTATCTAACACTCAGACTAAAACAGTATGCTTGACTGCTAAAAAGAGGTAATATCTCATACAGCTACCATATACACAAATGTATAGCATACGATACATTCAAATTTCAAAATGTGTGAATAACTTCTAAAGTACAAGCCCTAGAAAACCTAAATTTGAGCTCTCTAGTAAGTAAATTTGGACAAAGAATCCAAATCTGGAAAAAAAATAATTCTTTTTTTTTTGGGGGGGGGGGGGGAGTGGGGTGCGGGAGGGGGCATGGGAACGTGGAGGGGTCAGAGAGAGTTAGGAATACTGATAAGATATCACAGCATGATCATCAATATTCTAAAAGGTACATGGTTATTCAAATTCTGGAGATGGCCAGGGTTATACAGATATGGAGCAGAGACTCAAACAGCAGCTCAAACTACCAAAGGGAAATAACTCATAATGTATAAAAGCAAGAGTTTTCATTCATGTATGAGACAAATTCTCATGACCTGTTCTGCATAACTGTGAAGTATCATAAAAATATTTCAAAAGGTATTCAAGCTATGGAGTGGAGACCTAAAATCATCAAAGAGAAATAACTCAAAAAGTAATAAAGCAAGAGTGGTCATTCTTGTTTGCGACACATCATCATGACCTGTTCTACTTATCTGTGAAGTATCATGAAAATATTCCAAAAGGTATTCTAGTTATAGAGTGGACACGAAATCACAGCTAAAACCATCAAGGGGAAATAACTCAAAAAGTAAGAAAGCAGGAGTTGTCATTCTTGTTTGCGACACATCGTCATGACCTGTTCTACATAATATCTATGAAGTATCATGAAAATATTCCAAAAGGTATTCAAGTTATAGAGCGGACACTAAAATCATACCTAAAATGATCAAGGGGAAATAACTAAAAAAGTAAGAAAGCAAGAGTTGTCATTATTGTTCGCGACACACCGTCATGACCTGTTCTACATATCTGTGAAGTATCATGAGAATATTCCAAAGGGTATTCAAGTTATAGAGCGGACACGAATCTGCCAAAAAAATCACACCTAAAACTATCAAGGGGAAATAACTCAAAAAGTAAGAAAGCAAGAGTTGTCAATCTTGTTCGCGACACAACGTCATGACCTGTTCTACATTTCTGTGAAGTATCATGAAAATATTCCAAAGGGTATTCAAGTTATAGAGCGGACAAGAATCTGCCAAAAAATCACCAAAGGGGACATAATTCAAAAAGTACAATAGCAACAGTTACCATTCTTGTATGCGATACATCTTCATGACCTGTTCTACATAACTGTGAAGTATCATGAAAATATTCCAAAGGGTCAAGATATAGAGCGGACAAGAAAATGTTTACGGACGGACAGACAGACGGACGGACGCCAGGCTCATCGGTATACCCCCCCCCCCCCCGAACCTTTCGGTCGGGGGATAAAAATGGTAAATTAGCATTTATTTCTGTGTTACAGTAGATATTTTGAGAAAAATTTTACAGAAATGTCCTCAAGAAGCAGACTTCAAAATTCTGTCATATTGTACAATTTGCCTTAGAGTTACTTACCCCTGAGTGCTTAGGATGAATGGACTCAGGTGAGCTACAGGACCAATGATCCTCTGGTTTCTCTTGTTTTGAGTACTTTCGACTGACCTTAAAGCCACTTCAAAAGTCATATCTTCCATATATATGTCAAGTTCCCGGGGATATATTGTGTGACAAAACTTAATGTATATAAGGGTCGAATAGCATTCTTTGATTTTAAAAAAAAATCCTTGGTTATTATATATTTTATCAAAAAAGACGAATACCTATCCTTTTTTGTCTGTTTTTGGACCGTCACAGGTAGCTCCGGATGCCTGTCACAACTTTTTATCGGTATCCCCGCGGAGGTACCTGTGATAGTTTACCAGGCGTGATTCACTAATACTCGTTGTTTACAATTTACCATAAAAATATTTCTAGCAATTTGATAAACCATTTTCTAGGTACAAACTGCGTTTACACCCAGTAGTATACCTGAGCCAAGCAAAATTAACCAGTAATGACTGGGGAAAAAGTTATTTTTGAAGCGGTCTGTTTTCCGTTATTCTCCTACAAAAAATCTAATAGATCTAGTGTTAGACTTCATGTGACCTTTGAAAATGGGTCACAGTCACTTAATTCTAGTCAGGTCTTTGGCTTGTCCCAATGATGTATCTATGCAAGTTTGCTAAAATTACACTCACTGATTCAAGAGATATAGTAGATACTAACTGTCACGCCAATACCGACATGGACGCCAACATACTGAAAACAATGTCCCCCATTACCTTCGGTGGGGAAGGGGAACATAGATACACGTGTTTCTTGAACCAGCGGGTGGAATGTAATCAGACTTTTGTGGATATATAATTATGAAAAACAGAAGGGGTGAGAATTTGGTGAGATTGACTCTATTTTCAAGGTCACAGAAGGGTTTTAAATGCTCTTGAATGTATTGACACTTTAGACCAGAGTTGATAATAAATGTTACTGTTAGGAGAAAGTTGGGTAACTTTGGACATGGGGGTAAATTCGGACAGACCATTGCAAACAGTGAAAATCCAGGTGAGACGGCTCATAATGATGCCGTCTCATCAGGATTTTCACCGTTTGGCCAGTTATTTTTGTTTTAGTTCCAAACAACTGACATATAAAGGAAACAATGTCACTGTCCGAATTTACCCGCTGTCTGAAGTTACCTGACTCTCCCCTACTTGTTCTAGTTGTCCACGTCGGTGTTATCGTTCACCTGCTGTGTGAGTGGTGTTTTCAGTTGGGGTAGCTGAATGACCACCTGTTCGGGACATTAAAGAACTTTTCATGCGGTTTACTGTGTGTGTCTTTCATGAACTGTTGTCAATTTATGTCTATACTTTTTTCCTTTTTGGTTTTTAGGGCAGAATATTGAATCTGATTGTATTTATTTTTCTGTTTTTAAACTATTGGGGTAAAAAGAACAAACTCTTGCACTGTTGAGCATTAGTATTATTTTTGAATATAATTATGTTATCAGAATGTATAAGTAAAAGAAACATAATAATTGCTTTCAGTCTACCGTGTAAATTAGGGAAGTAGCCATTAATAAGTATACATAAGTACTAAATACGAACAACAACAATAACAAGCACAAACACAAACCCTACAGTCTTGACTGGCACGTGCAGGGCACAGTCTATAAATGCCATGTAATAGCAACAAAGCCTAATTTATTGTCCAGGTGAACACTGGATGCTCTCACTAGACTACATAATTACTGAGCCAAGACACAACAAAACCAACAAAGTGGTATGTGTGCCCAGGGAAGACTCAAATCAGCCTGGGCATCTGTCCAGTCTGATCAGAGTCTTTACTGTCAGCATGGAGGTACCTTAGACCTTAGCGACCCTTAAAACACTCAGAGAAGACTCTGATCAGACTGGGGGATGCCCAGGCTGATCTGAGTCTTCACTGGGCGCACATGCCACTTTGTTGGTTTTGTAGCTCATATGTACATAGGCAAGTTTGGGCATGTGCAGTTGGTAAGTGGGCTTTCTGATAATTATTCTGGAAAATCAGTTTTTGTTTATGCTTCTTTAGCCCTGTGGACCCTTGTTAGAACATCCTCCTCAAGGCAATTCTGTATTGTGACCCTCTCAAAACAAATGTGCACTTTGTCTCCCATCTCCTTTTTCCCTGGAGCTATGTGTTCTATCCCAGTAGTCATACCACTCTGTTGAAACTTAGCGGCCAGCATGTCGGGCCCGTTGGTGCTTTGACAGTGTGGTGAAAATTCTTTTTCATGAAAGTGGATCATAGTGACCTAGTTTTGTTGTAGGTGACCTGGAGTGATAAGATGCATGCACTGATGAAGTTTCAATGTTCAGGCGACGATGAAAAAAAAGATATAGGGGCTGACCTCGAAAACTAAATATGTGGTACTTTTTCTTGAAAGTAGGTCAAAGCGATCTAGTTTTGTTGGAGGTGACCTGGAGTGGTAAGGTGCATGCACTGATGGAGTTTCAATGCTCTGGGGCCTATGAAAAGGGAGATATGGGGCTGCAGAGGGAAACTAAATATGTGGTACTTTTTTCATGAAAGTAGGTCACAGCGACCTAGTTTTGTTGTTGGTGACCTGGGATGGTAAGATGCATGCACTGATGAAGTTTCAATGTTCTGGAGCCAATGAAAAGAAAGATATGGGGCTGACCTCGAAAAATAAATATGTGGTACTTTTTCTTGAAAGTAGGTCATGGTGACCTAGTTTTGTGGGAGCCAATTAGCATTTTGGTGGGGCATATTGTGATGAAGTTTCAAGGTTCTAGGGTCTACCAAAGTCAAGATATGGCTGTAAACGGACAGACGGATGGACAGACAGATGGACGGACAGACGGATGGACGCACCAACACCAAATGGGCGACTATGTCTCGCTGACCGCAAAGGGGCTCGGCAAAAACATATGTATTGTGACCACTCATTAGCACAATCTCGCCGAGACTGTTCTAATGAGGGGTCAAAACATATGTTTTCATTGATATCTTCAATACCCCAATCTTATATGGAGCTCTGGTACCACTGTTGAAACAACATTGTATCCACCATGTCAATACAACATCATATAAAGTCATACTTTGTATTGGCATTGTCAAAGGCACTGCATTAAGGTAAATGGGTATACTTCCAAGTTTATCCACCATGTTAACAAAGGGAAACAACTTCTGTGACTTCCTGTTTGCTTCCCTGGACAACATAGCCAGTGCTCCAGATAGCGTCCGTATCTCCGTATATTACGGATCATTTTTGGCCAATACGGAGCTATTGGGAATTTTGTCGGTACCCAGTACGGACGCTTTCAAGCCGTTACGGATAATGTTTTCCGGTAATCCGTACCACCTGGACGAGTTCTCATAGACGCTTGCATTATAATATCAATTGGTAGACTGAGCATCCTTATGCGTCTCACTTACCGAGAAGCTGACTGATTCTAAATATTTCCTTCTGAATTTGTGTTTCTAATGCGTGGAAAATAGATGGACTGTAAACCAGTCGTCGCTTCAAAACCAAAAGTAGGAAAGCATGGTTTTGAGCTCTCAACAGGACAAGCAGGCCTCTATTCTGCGTTTTTTGGGCCTACTGACAAATCAACCGAAAATTGTAGATGCGTCTATGAGAAAATAAATGCTATTATCTCAGGTGCGGTTATGACTGCATGTAGACAAAGGGAAAAAAAAAAAAAAAAAAAAAAAAAAAAAAAAGTTCAAATCCAACTGTGATTCGCATGAACCCAGTTCGTACTTATATTAGCACTGTAAAATTGAAATTTTTAACGCAAAAACATGTGGCATAGAATATGTTTGGAACATCTTGAGGTGTCTGCTGAGACAGGCACCAAGCAAACTCATTCTTGATCATGTTTTAGCCACACAAACCAAAGACTAAAAGGGCTACAGAAACCAACTGATAGTTTGTTGACTTCTTTAGCTTTGATGGACCTTAATGATCATATATTAATGGTTTAGGTTCTTGGTGCTTGCAGAGAATTTTCTTCCTACATGTGTATCATGACTCAGCCTAGTGAAAATTTCATTCTGGCAACATCAACCACAATTTGTAAATCAGTTTCATTTTGATATTTACATTTTGTGAAGCAGTCAAAGGAGCTTTCACAAGGTTGAGTCATGATGTCATGAAAGAATTGTTTCATAAATCAGATTTTGATATGGCATTTTGGGGTATATAAAAGAGTATATTTCCACACAGTGAAAGCAGAAGTAGTATTTCATAAGGCAAAGTCACATCCAGGGAGTACCACTGAAATACTGTTAAAATTAAATATGTTTTCATGTTACATCTGTCGGTCCAGTGCAAATACTGAAGCAGAATCGTGGATACTGATCCAAGAAAATTTTGACCAGTACGGTACTGATTGAAAAAATATTTATCTGGAGCACTGCATAGCCTGCTAAAAATGAAATCTACCCTAAAAGGAATCTGCTCCTATGGGAGACCTGAGATGACAGGCCAAAAGGAAAATGGTAGAGTTACATTCCATGGAAGTGTACCCAAGCACCTTAACAAATATAAATTGAGTCGCGACACAACAAAACCAACCAAGTGGTATGTGCGCTCAGCTAAGACTCAGATCAGCCTGGGCATTGGCCCAGTCTAATCAGAGTCTTTGCTGTGTGCTTTTAGGCTAGCTAAGGGCCTATCTTAGCTCCATATAGACAGACAAGACTCTGATCAGACTGGGCGACTGCCCAGGCTGATCTGAGTCTTGGCTGGGTGCGCTTGCCACTTTGTTGGTTTTGTTGTGTCACTGCTCAAATTTAGGTTCTAGAAAATGAATCAAAAGTGTACACACAGATCCAACTGTGCATCATTGATGTCTGAAAATGTCTTTGCTTTTTGCCCCATAAAGTCTACATAGAAATTATAAATAATATATGAGACTACAAGACTCTTTCCAGACATATTTAATTCATGAGACAGCCCATATGAGTATTGAGTGTTATTGCTATTACTGTAGTAGACCTAAATATACAGAGAATTATGTGCTTGATCAAACAGTGTAGACCCAGATCAGATTGCTTCTAGAGCAGTCTCATCAATGTTCATTCTGTTTACCCCTTTTGCCTAGATTGTTAGTAAGTAATCCAGCTAATCAAATCTTCGGATAATAACAATCCTTCAATAACTGTAATTGGGCTTAGCTTAAGGTGTAGAAGTGCAATGGCAAATATATTCCACCAAACAGTGATACATTATTGCATAAAAAAGTAGTGCCACATGCTATTTACAGCCATGCTTAAATATGCAATAGTTCATGTTTAAACATGGCAATTCTGTGCTGTTTTTCTCCAAAAATTTTGAGTAGTCTTGCATGGCAGAATAACTGTGTAATTATAACAGTATTCAAACATTATTTTCTGAGGCTCACATCTGCTGGGGCCCTCAGTAGGTGGTAAAACCCAGGCTTTTTAGTCTCAGGGTTTAACACCTGCCTTTGGGCCCAGCAATGTTAATGTTTTGATACTTTTATTGTATTCTACAGTTGCAAGCTTCATCAGACACTATCTTCCTATGTTGTACAAAGTTGGCAACAGCTGAATACAATTTGCTTGTTGAAGACTTACCATGTTTACGGTATTTAACAATTAGCCCAGTTTAGCCAGTATGGGCTGATTGCACAATGCTGGTTTAAAGTTAACCCCAAGGTTAGCCATACATTTTGTATGGACCAACCTCAAGGCTGCTTTGAGTAATCGGCCCTATGGGTCTAGGACCTTGAAATGCCCCTCAGTAAGAATGCTAACTATGGTACCTAGTCTATTTTGTTAATGTTTTTTTCATCCAGGCAACAAGTTTAGGATCCCATCTAGTCACTGTTTTGTCATCTGAAACATTTCCTCCCTTTTTTACCGGTGGAGGGGGTGGAGGTAGTGGAGCTGCAGGGGGAGGGGGTGGAGCTGGAGGTGAGACAGCTGAGCTATTGAGATTCATGGACGGATTACTGCATTGAGCACTTGATTGATCTGAAGAAGACTGAGCTTGTGGGTCACTATGAAATAAGTCTGAACTTGCTGTAGTCCTTACACTGCCACTGTTACCCTCAGGATTTGGGACCTTATCACTAGAAGGCTGACCGTCAGAACTGGTATGGCTGACATCTCCAGCTGATAATGTCATGTTTCCTAATAACTTTTGAGCCTGAAAACATAAAACGTGTAACAATCAATTAAATACAAATGCATAATGATAATTGTTATATAATAAAATGGAAGGGATCAAAGTTTCCAGGAAAATCCTATAATTCAATTCACAAATTCAGTTTCAATGGAGTTTCCATAACATCCTGAAATATTTGTGACAGTTGAAGAAAGAGATTTCAAATCAATCTGGTAATGAAGACACAAGAGTTTGCATGATGATCAACCTGACTTTGAAGAAAAAGTGAAAACAGGGATTTAAATGTTTTGAAGTTTTGAACTATATTTGCAAGCTTT